>JAZKJV010000336.1:0-1337433 GCA_037367405.1 Ottelia alismoides
TAGTTAAATATCATGCAGATGGCCGTCTAGATCTGTACAAGGCCAGACTTGTTGCACGAGGCTTCACCCAAACCTATGGGGTCGATTATTTGGATACATTTTCACCAGTGGCTCGACACTCGACTTTTCGCATTCTACTATCTGTTGTTGTGGTACGTGATTGGCCCATTTTCCAACTTGATGTCAAAAATGCATTCTTGTATGATGATCTACATGAGGAAGTCTATATGCAGCAGCCACCGGGTTTTGCTGCTGAGGGGGAGACTCAGATGGTGTGTAGACTTCATAAGGCAATCTATGGCCTTAAACAAAGTCCAAGGGCATGGTTCCAGAAGCTTTCCTAGCTGATTGAACGACAGGGGTTAAAAAAGATCAAATGCGGACCACTCATTGTTTATCCAGAAGACTCCCAGAGGTATTGTTGTCGTCATGGTATATATTGATGATATTCTGGTTACAGGAGATGATGCTCAGGGAATCGAGATGACTAAATCTCTCTTGGGAAGTCAGTTTATTACGAAGGATCTAGGTACAATACGATATTTTCTGGGGATAGAGTTTGCGACAAATGCACAGGGAATGGTAATGACCCAAAGAAAATATGTCACAGACTTGCTAGTTGAAACAGGAATGGTTGGATGCAGACCGTCGAGCACTCCTATGGACCCAAGTATGAGACTTTACGACAATGATACTGAAGAGGTGGACAAAAGAAGATACAGAGAGATGGTGGGCAAGCTTCTATACATTACCATAACTCGATCGGATATTGCTTTTGCAGTAAACCGGGTGAGTCAACTTATGGAGCAGCCTAGGCAAGTTCATATGGAAGCCCTGTATATGATATTGAGATACCTAAAGTCTTCCCCAGGCACAGGTTTGTTATTTAGAAAGGACAAAGATTTGTCCATTTCCGCTTGTGCAGACGCAGACTATGCAGGGTGCCCAAAGGATCGTAAGTCTACTTCAGGATTTGCTATCTTCATAGGAAGCTCTTTGGTTTCTTGGAAAAGCAAGAAACAAACTGTTGTGGCGAGATCCGGTGTTGAATCCGAATATAGAGCCATGGCACAAGCAAGCACAGAAATGATGTGGGTTCACGCGGTCTTGGAAGATTTGAATGTAAATGTCTCTTTACCCATGCAGCTTCAATGTGACAACTAGCCAGCTTTGTTCATTGCCAATAATCCAGCTTTTCATGAAAGAACAAAGCACATCGAGGTAGATTGTCACTACACTAGAGACATGATCCAGAAGGGCTTGATTTCCACTTCCACACGTCAATTCAGAAGACCAGACTGCTGATATATTTACCAAGTCATTGCTCAGAGGACCTTTCCAGAGATGTTCTTCCAAGCTGAGCATGATTAATATCTATGCTCCATCTTGAGGGGGAGTGTAGAGGTTTATTTAGAGGTTCACGTTATGTTATGATGTACCGTTCCGTATTTCTTATTTATCTCATGTACGTCTATGTAATTTACCAAGGGTTTTCTCTCTATATAAGAGACCCTAGGGCTCTATGGAATAACACAACAGAGCATTCTTAACTCTGACAGAACAGGCCACCGAATACTGAATAAGCGGTATCTGTGGGCATATACAGGGGTATATGCGGTTCTATACGGTTTTCTAATTTTAATTTAAAAATAAATAAATATCTGCGAATAATATTACTATTGAATTTATGTATCCAAGTGGAGTTAAAGAAGATTTAAGAAAAATAGTTCAGTTAGATGGTTGAGTGTATGCGTTTACTTGCTTAAAATGTAATCATAAAAAATATTTAGCCATAAAAAACTTCACATATTAGATGATTCATAATAACAAAACTTCATTACACATACATGCACCACACGAGCAAAACCTCAATTGGTATATATTAAAATATTTGACGATACATTGCATATACTCATGAAAATAATAAATGAGATAAACATGAAATATTGCATTTAATATATATAATAGTATAATGCATTGCAATTATATACAAATGCATGTCATATTCTTACAATTGAATGGAGGAAGAGGCAGATCTACGGAATTAAGCATCTAAATGAGAGGATTGGAAAGTTGGAGATGCTGGAGCAGTATGCGGGGCATATGCGGGGAGGATGCATAATGCACGGATTCATGACATCAGTTCGATCTGCATGCCGCACAGGCATATGCGGTCGCATATATGACCTGTGTACCTGACTTTATGAACATTGATCTCTCCAGTTCTGAGTACCCATCAATTAAAAGAATTTAGGTCTGATCTTATAGTTTTTATCTCAAATATCAATTGTCGTGAGCTTTTAAGACCCTTATATGTCGATGTTAAATCCTAAAGTTGAAAATTTCGACCATGTTTATTACATTTAAAAAATGAAGCCTCCTAATTGGGACTCGATGCATAGTTGGGGCTCAACAAGTTAGGGTTTCTTATTTAATTGGTTAAATTAGAATTATTTTAATGGTCAATTAGGGTTTAGGAGTCAATTTAGGGATTTGATTAATGGTGAATTTTTATTTTCCTTACTTATTTTGCAATTAATCCCTCACTATATAAAGGAGTTAGTAGGTATTTTGTAGGGAACAAGTTATAAATTTATGAATTGATTTCTAGTTAGGAGATCTCCACCATTATCACATTGCCTCCTCTAATTTTAGGACTTCTTCTCTTAACATTGTCCTCTCAACCTACGAGGCGCATAACGTGCTTTTCCCCCCTCTCCCTCCTTGACTTTTTGACTATATCAAGTGGTATCAGAGCATGAAAACCGAACTGTTCCCACAATTCAACGATCATGTTGTGTTAGGTGGACGTTTCAGCCATGATTCACATTCGAAGCAAAAAAAGTTAGACGCACCTTTCAAGCATGAAGGTGCAAACAATCACGATGAAGATATGAGTAGAAAAAACACACTCATCGTATATCCAATGAAGATACATTCATTCAAGAATAAGATTCCATCGTTACAACTCCTATACAAGAAGATGAAGCAGAAATAATCAACAATGAATGCATTATGGATGAAGTTGTTGAAATCCCCATGGAATCCCCTCGCAGTTGCTATCCAGTAGGTCCCTGCATCACCGCTACCATCATCACCACACCAGCATTACCACCACCTTCCCTGGTGCTATAGCCAACTCTGTCCGACTCGTCTCCAAAACCGCTACCATTAACTTCATTCTTTGATTTGGATCCTCAATAATCGTTGCCTCTATGGGTCTTGAACTCCTAGCACTGCTCAAACCCACGGCCTTGAAAACCCCTAGTTGCCCCATTCATGGTGCTCTCCACCACGCGTTGGCCTTTGGGACGACAGTAACTGATGTACCTTCACGCGACTGCTCGTGGCTCACATCACCCTAGCCTAGTGGAATATACCAGTGTCAAAGATGGTATTGATCGGTTGCCTCCAACTGTTACACAAGCCAACATCACCTCTTCCGCTGTGAGACCTTCATTGTCATTGTCGAGGCCATCATCACTATTGATCGGTGGAATAAAAGATGTTTCCTTGACCACTAAAGCTTCAAGGCTTACTGTTACAACAACCCCTGTGAGACCTTCATTGTCATTGTCGAGGCCATCATCACTATTGCTAGAGGATCAAGGCCAATGCCGCCACAACCCACTTGATCATCAAATATCAGTGTCTCCTCCTCTACATATGCCATCACTGTTGTGATGGGAAAACACATGGCCGAAAAGTCGAGCCAATTATGATGGCGATGCCCCCTTCTTCAGATTTCTCATTGTTGCATGTGTTTGTTAGGAGAAGAAACCCTAGAAAGTGTAGGGGATTTCTCTCCAATGAGATCTAGTCCCCATAAAAATAGGGATGGGAAGTTGTTATAGAGCATTTTCAAGTAAGTCATCCCACCAATAATCTTTTTAGTAAAGGTTAAAGTGAAGTATTATATGAGAAGAGGAGTCTATTTAATTGAAAGGGTAGAAATATTACAGTAATGCCATCAAAGGAAAAAAAATACAAATGAAATGGAGAAAAAAAAAGAATTGCATAAATTGGAAAGATTAGCCCAACAATATCAAATGTACTTCTTTAAAGGACCTGGTGATGAATCAACTCGTCAAGAGATTAGTCTTTTTCAAGCAGAGGAGAACTGATGCATGTACGAATTAGCGAATTTGACAATTTAGGGGGTTTCGCCAACATGCGGGTCCATCATTTAATTTATTGAGTTGAAATAATTTAGATCACTCCATGATATCAACAAATGTAGATTTCTTATCTAATTGATTAAATTAGAATTGCTTTGTGGGTCACTTAGGGTTTAGGAATCAATTAGGATTTTGATTAGAGATAAATTTTTTATTTTCCTTATTTATTGTGTAATTTGCCCCCCACGCCATATAAAAGGGGTTAGTAGGCTATTCTAGGGGAACAAGTTATGAATTTATAAACTGATTTTCAATTTGGATATCTCCTCTACCATTACCCCCTCTCCTCTAATTTCTAAGGTTTATTCTCTCTACCATTTTTAGTTCTTTGTTTCTCCGATTATTTTAAAGATGGCACATACAAATATTACAGTTGCTTGGTTGTTTATTTTGATTGCAAGACTGTGTATTGTTTCAGCATCATCAGTAGCTATAAGAAGTGAACTTCATTTTTTTAAAATATGAAAGAGGGTAGAATCTCAAGAAGGGACCCACCGCAAGTTAAACTAAATTATACAAATGCATACATAAAGATAGCTATTAAAATGCCTAATCCAAACATAGGGTCCTAAAATGACTTAACACATTTTCCGGATAGAAGCGTTAGCCTTGAAAAATATCCTCATTCCTAGCATACCATATAGACCAAAGGAGAGCAAACGCCAAAGAACTGTCCTCTTGGGAATTGCCACGGATCGTTCTGATAGAGCCCTAAAACGATGTGATGTCTACTATTCTGAGCTAGGGGAATGTTGCCCTTTCCCAGACTGCCACTGAGTAAAGATACTTGAAAAAAGGTGCTCCAAATCTTTATCTTCATCCACACATCTTCCTCACCTTCTGTCACCAGTTCCCAGGAGGTTATCTCGTCTTAGCTTAGTAAAAATACGTTCGTGTATGGCCATCCAAAGAAAAATCTTGACCCTCAACAGGGACCGACTCTTCCATATAATCCTGCAATCGCGACCGAACTCTCCATTCACCATAACTGGGCAACGGGCAAAAAAACAGTACGCCTTTTTGACCAAGAACATGTTATCAATCCAACAGAAGTTGTCTCTCCCATGTGTGATGTCCTCTACGTCTTTAAGTCCGTCCATCATCTCCAGGAATTATCTAAATCTATGTTCTGAGAATCCAAAAGTGAAAATTAAGGTCCAAGAACCCCTCACACAAACATGATGTACTAAAGCATTCTGATCCATGGCAACTGCAAGCAAATGAGGAAAGTGTTCCTTAAGAGCTCCTGAGCACGTCCAATCATCAAGCCAAAATCTAAAAAGTATCCCCAATCCCATTGCTGACCACCGGTCGAAACAAACCTCCCACCTCGGGGAGGATTTTTAGTATGCCCTACCAAAGAAAAGAGGAGATCCGTATATTACTTCCCATGAGGGAGCTACGAATGTCATTGATGTTCTGCAGTAGCCGACAAACTAAATCCCCTGCCTCCTCCCCCCCCCCCCCATTGTTTGGCGACTCACTTCGTCAGAAGTGCTTTATTCATGCATTCAAGTCTCAACACACCCAAGCCTCCCTCATTCTTTAGCTTCACAATGGTATCCCAAGCAATGTGATGAATCGCATATACTTCATGTCTTTTGTTGGCCTAGAAGAAATTCCTCATCAATTTTTCCATCTTCACGTGCACTCCACAAGGAAGAAGCCTGGTCGAACAGAAAAAAATCGGAATAGCTGGCAACACATGCTTCAGAAGGATCAATTTTCCACCTTTTGACAACAATCTTGCTTTCCACCCTATGATCTTGCCTTCCAATCTTTTGAGCACAAGTCTCCAATCAGATGATCGTAACCGTCCACCTACAAGTGGGAGTCCCAAATAAGTAACCGGTAGATTTCATCGTAGAATTGAAGCAGCCCCTTGCACTTCCTCATGGGTGAGCCCGAAAGGAGCAAAAACCAAGTTGTCGCAGTTTAGATGAAAGTCGAATATATCTCCAAAAATGTCCATGATCACATCTATTCTGCATTGCATCCAAGGAAGATCATAGTGTCATTAGCATGAGGATCGGGATGGAAATATCACCTCTAATGTAGCCCGAGCACAATCTGCCATCTGACGCTAGCTTCATCATGATTGACAGTGCATCAACCGCAATAACAGAGAGAAGCGGGTCCAGCGAGCATCCCTGTCGTAGCCTGCACTGGGGTTGGAAGCATCCTCCCTCAAATCGACCATTAATCAACACGACATAGGATGTCGTCGTAACACATCTCTTGATCCAAGCAATCCAATTATCTGGGAAGCCCCCTTCACTATAAGGATGCCCAAAGGAAGCGTCAATCTATACAATCATAAGCTTTAGAAAAATCCTCCTTTCATACCACTCCTCTTCCTTATGTTCTCTGCCAATCAAGAACCAGCTCCGATGCAAGGACCCACCCATCGGCTATGTGTCTCCCAATTATGAAGGCTTTCCCTAAAATCCAGCACGTCTCAGGTAAATTTTGAAATTTTGGTTTCAACTGATGGCACTAGTGATGTGAATGGTGAACATGAATATTTACATGATGAGCATGAAGATATACAGGAATCGCATGGACCACCACATGAGGATGATCTGGGATGGCCAATTGCCTTCCGTAAAGGCAAACGTAGCTGTGCAAGATACCCCCTTGATGGGCATGTGTCTCTGGCACGACTTCAACAGATTTCAGGAAGTCTATTATGGGATTATCTGCCATTGAAATCCCACGCACATACCAGGAGGCTCTCAAGGAGAGCAAATAGCGACTTGCCATGGAGGAGGAGATGGTCGTGTTGCAGTCATGTGGTACGTGGATTTGTTATAGCTCCTACAGGAGTGTATGTTGTGGAATGCAAGTGGGTGTTCACAGTGAAGCACCGAACAGATGGCAGCATCGATTGTTACAAAGCAAGGCTTATGGCTTGTAGGTTCACCCAGATATATGAGGTGGACTGTCAGGATACTTTCTCTCCAGTGGTTCGACATTCTACATTGCGGATCTTTCTCTCTGTTGTGGTAACATGGAACTGACCCTTATCAACTTGATGTGACAAATGCATTTCTCTATGGTGACCTACATGAGGAAGTCTACATGCAGCAGCCACCGTAGTTCGTTGTTGGGGAGAGTGTCAGAAGATGTGCAGACTTCATGAAGCTATCTATTGTCTTAAGAAGAATCCAAGAGCATGGTTTCAGAATCTCGCAGACTTAATAGAGCAGTGGGGGTTCGTGAGATCGAGTGTAGAGCATTCACTATTTGTTCAGAGGTCTCAGAGGTATTGCTGCTATATTGATAACCGGTCTATGTTGATGATATCATTATTACATGGGATGATGTGAAAGGCATTCAAGCAGCTAAAGTTTTCCTTGGTTAGCAATTTATAACCAAAGACATTAACAGTTTACGTTACTTCCTTAGAATGGAGTTTGCCAAGAACCATCGAGGTCTTGTAATGACCAGAGGACGTACATTACGAATCTTCTCTCTGAGATGGGCATGGCAGATTGCAGACCTGCCATCACTTCCATGAACTCAAGCATGAAGTTGTATGATGAAGACACCGTGTAGGTAGACAAGAGGAGGTACGAGGAGCTCGTTGGGAAGCTCCTATACGTGACCATCACTAGGTCATATATCCTCTGTGACTAGTCAACTCAACCAACACAATATCATCGCAAACAACATATATTAATGTATCTCATCTTGAATATGACTAGTCAATTCGTCCATAATCAAAGTAAAGAGGAAAGGGCTCAGAGCTAAAGCTTGATGCAGATCGATGCTAATGTCAAAATAGTCGATCTTCACATACTAGATCCTTTTACAAGATGAAGCCACATCATACATATCCTTTACAAAGTTAATGTATAAAACAAGCACTTGTCTCTTCTCCAAAACTCTTCACAAGATCTCCCATAGAATGGAATCATAAGCCTTCTCCAAATCAATAAAAATCATATGAAGGTTCTTTTAACTCAATAAATCTACATTCTTTGCATGAATAGGTAGATAGCTTCAATAGTCGAGTGATCTAAATCCAAATTGATTTTCTATTATTTTAAAAACTTACATCATCTTTTTTTAATCACGCTCTCAAAACCAATATTTAAATATTATAATTCCCCATGCTTTATTAATCACTCAAATATAAAATGTTAGGCCCTCCAGATAAAATGGTAGGCCCCCTGGATAAAGGTAAAGTAAGAGGAAAATTTGCATGGGTCAGATATGGGGAAAGAAATTCCTCGTATGCAACTAACAAACTTAAAGTTTGGATAATATCATAAGGGGGTTGTTGCTAGGAGCAATGACTTTCTTGAAATTTATAAGCTAATTGTTGCCTGGTAGCTTCCTTTGTAAAGGGAGCCATCACCATGGGTAACATTTAGGGCCCAAATTAAAGCCCCAGCCAAGTCTTCTTCTTATGTATAACTTTGTTTTGGTTTTTAATATAAGAATTTTGGGTGACTACACACAGCAGGATCGCAGAGCCAACTGAAGGCAACGGTTAGGGAGAAAGCCGATCGCGGAGCCAACCGGAGGATTTGGGTGACTACACACAGCAGAGGATAGTAGGAGCGACGTCAGGAGTTGATTCTGAAACTCCTTTTCATGAGCATGCTCCATCAGGTAGCTCGTCAACACTAGAAGCCATGAGAAAGGATAGGGCACCTACTGATGCTAGTTCCTCACATTGTTCCTCATTATCGACGCTACGCGTGGATGACATTGCGATGACGGCAAATGGCAGATTTCATAGGTTGGCATGACAGTCAATTGTGGCATGTTGCCCAAATGAAGTTCAAGCAAGAACTCGAGAAATGGCAAATGAAGATGAAAATCTTTCATAGAAGGACAAGACATTGATGTAGCTCTTATTCGTACTGTGGGCCTAATGTTTTGTATTACATGTAAAACTCATTTGATGTCAAATCAATGAAGTGTATATGGAGTATGCTTCATTATCTTGGTGTAATGTGTTTATGTGTATAGTTATTTTGGTTGCACGTGATAGTATATGCTTGTTGGTCAAATTACATAGGCCCATGATATTGTATGCTTATATTTGTTTTGGTTGAAAATGATACATATTGCAAAAGCAACGGCAATCAAAAAGCTAGTGTGGATTTTGCATTAGAGATGGCATTCAAGTTCTCTTCTTACTTAATTAGTCTCCGTAATTGCTTAAATAAGCGGTGTGGAGTTGAAGATTCGATAATTTTGTGGCTACAGGGCTAATACGATTGTTGCTTATGATAAAAAATGAAGACCGTGTCATCCAAAGATTCTTCTTATCGGTGTAGAGGCAGATGTATGAGCAACAGCATCCAGCAAGATGTTTATAGGGACTACTACTGCAGACAAACCAGATGTGTGAGCAGCATCCAGCCCCTCTGGACCTCTGGTAACAGCTCCCTTTACAAAGGGAGGTAACGGTTGCCTTATAAATTTCAGCCGTGGTCCCCAGCAAAGGCTCTCTTCTAAAGGTAGTAATTACCAAGCCACGGCTCCTTTACTGCATTATACAAAATATAAGTATGCCGACCGTATAAGAACTACTTTCCACATATACGGCCCAAACAAAATTTTCCTCCTTAAATTAATGTGATTCTATGAAAGTATTCTCATGTAATAGAAGTGTAGAAAAGAACAAATTTAGTATGATACAATTATAATGGTGAACAAATGGCGTTAGAAGTGACAGGTTAACAAATTTCATTGAAATTCTCTAATTTGGTGTAACAAATTCATTGCCATTCAAAAGGGATTGGCGGCGCAGCTTGTTGCCCGTCTCCCATCAATTTCTATGTAACTTTTTTTTTACGTTCCTAATAATAGTTTGAAAGTCCTAAAAAAAACTGTGTGTTGATTCTCAAGTAGAGGCCTCATTTTTCAAATGTAATAAAGAGACCTAGGGTTGAGTGTCAACATAAAAGGGTTGAGGAAGCTTATGGGGCCCATATTTGAGACAAAAAAATAAGATCATGCACTTCTTTGGTACATTAGGTAAAAAAAAAGGTCTGTAATTGTCATAATTGGAAACGAGTACAATTAAAATTTTTTAATTTGTCATTAAAATAAATAAGATTTCCCATCTTAATGAGTTAGTAATACAAAATAATGAGTCAACGTCTACTCACGCTCAAGAGGGAGAACACGGTGTCTGCCACCTGAGATGCCTCCGCCGTGATCCTATACGCCACATCCCCAGCCGCGATGCTGCTGCTCCCTTCGAAGAACGACATCTCCCTTTGGACGACCCGTTCGAAGACATCCGTGCGGAGACTGCAAACTACACCCAGCGCGGCCTCCCAAAGAAAAGCCTGGTGCAGGAGGAGGCGGCGCAGTTGAGAAAAGCGAGGGCGAGGAGTGGCAGGCCGACCTCCGCCACGGGGCGGGGCCCGGCGGAGGAGAGGGCGGCGGGGAGGTGGGAAAGCTTGGGAACGGAGACGGAGAGGAAGTAAACGGAGAGGGAACCACAGAGCCAGCCCTTAAGAATAGGGGACCACTGGGAGAGGAGGTACGGCTTGAGGTAGAGGAGGATGGGGGATGTGCGGGGGTTGCAGGAGAGAAGGGGAAAGTAATTGGAGGGGAGGTGGAGAAGAGGGGAGAAGCGGGGTTTGTGGGTGGATAAACAGGGAATAGTAGTACGGTGGAGGAGAGGAAAGTGATGGCGACGGAGACAATGAGGGAAAGAGAGGTGTAGGTGGTGGTGGCGGGGGAAGGAGTCGATGGGCAGCATGGGAGGTTCGCTGTCGGAGGAAGCGCTACGTGTGGCACGAGGTTGGCGAAGGGACAAAACCGTTTAGAGCTATGCTGCTACTCGAAATATTGGAACGAGTGTTGAGCTCCAAAATAGTATATTGTCCGATAGATATGGAGCTTTGAACCCATAACAAGTGTAGGAGATATCATGTCAAACCATATGATCTTGACAGTTTATTGATATACTAGTGTATTTGCTCGCGGTTTACAGCGAGTTAGTTGAAATTTTTGTTTCAAAGTTATAAAAATTAATAGAGACATTAACGTATATTTTTCTTTTATAGAATAATTAAGTGAATATAATATTTTTGAAACAGTATTAATTGTTAACAACAACCATGTATCACATGATCAACATGTATTATATCATGCATGTGATAATAGAAAATTTATTTACACGAGCAACATGTGTTATATCATACATGTGATAATAGAAAATTTATTTTATTCAAAGAAAGGACTACCTAAAATGGAGATTAAGACAAACATCTTAATATTGCTATCATTAAATCTATGACAAAGTAAAGTAAGTAATATAAATGTAACAACCACTGAAATAATTACAGACATTAAAAAATAACTTAGAAGTGTCAGAAAAATTAAACAAAGAGAGAGTTATGATAGAGTTATTTTTCAAAATAATATCGTTCATACGACAATGTTGACCACTTATATTTGCATGGGAAATTTACACGAGAAATTTTGTTACAATTCATGTAAGTAAACCTTTTGGATTTAGGTAATTTTAAAATATATACATGGCTTACATAGGTTTCACTATTTGTATACGTTTTAAAAATTTTACATAATCATGCAATAAGTGTTATACATTTACATTTTTGCACATAATATATGTATGTCGGATGTTGTTATTTGAGTGTCATATTAGTTATTCTGAATTATTTTGGTCACATCATAATTTTTAAATGTAATGAAATGAGTATTTTGAAATTTATTTAATGAAAATACAAATCATTTGTAATATATTAATATTACAATGGGTTATAATAATTTTTCATAGCTATACAACTCATTTTTTAGGAAACTACAAAATCAATTAACTACTTTCTAGTACTCTATGAATTAAACTTCAATTTCATCGATCTCATTGTCAAATGAAAGAAATTACAGAAAAATCGCACAAGTTAAATGTAATACTTACTCTTGTAATGTGATACTTAATTTTCCCACGTGATGTTTTATTGTTTAGTCTTATACTATGAGGCCATTGCTATATTGTAGTAGTTAATGGTGAAGTTGAAGATTATTTTGTCTTTAATATTATTTTTTTCATTGTACAGAAATGTTTTCTAGATTATCTAACCATAATAGAAATAATGAACTTTTATGAGTTAGTTACATTCTCCATTCATTATATTTTTTTATTGAATTTATTATTCACATTAGGTTTTGATGCTTACCATGTGATTTTAATAAGAAAACACTCGTAAATTGATTGCATTAAAAAGTTCAAACTACTGTACAATACTTCACGCGGAAGGATAATTGGCCAACATTAAATGAAAATAAATAGTTAGTTTTTTCCTATTCCAAATAGAGAAATAGGTAGATAGAAAAAAAGTGGGTGTTTTGGATTACCTACATGGAGAGAGAGAGGGGGTGAGGGGAAAGATGGAAGTACCAAGAGATAGGGGAGTACTGGAAAGTGGCGTAAGGAGTGCCATGTGTCTGCATGAGAGAGAAAGTTGAAAAACCCAACTATAGTATAGATGGGAGTATGGGAGACAGGGGATTATGGGAAAGTAGCGTAGGGAGTGCCACGTGTCCTCCTGAGAGAGAAAATTGAAAAACCCAACTATAGTATGGGTTATATATATTTAGATAGTTTGATTCAAACTTATTTAGGCTAACTAGCTAAAGAGGTCAAAGCCATAGAGCATAAAACTAAAGGATCAAAAAGACCTATGTTAAAAAAGAAATATAAGTAGAAGAGAAGCGAAAGGTATTGGGTTTGAATCCTGATAAGATACGTTTTTCTAAATTTAAAACATGAGCAATTGGTGGAAGAGGATGAATATCCAACCTTGGAAAGTTGCCCAATTGGAAAAATGCATACACAGAAAAACAAAGCATGCTTCCTCTTTCAGCACTTTTGAAGCCTTTCTTAAATGGCTCAATTCATCCATTTCATATTTACACTATACAACTCACATAGATAAACATATATACATATATAAAGCATTGGAGTGCGTTAGAAGTTAAGAAGAGGGTTTTTCTAAGGTGTTGGTTACCATGAGGAAGCTTCTTCGAAGGTAAAAACCCATGTTAAATCGCTTCATAGCTATCTTGGTTGTTTGCTTTTGTTACTAAATATTGGTTTAGAATATTGATGAATCCTCATTCATCACTCTTTATTCTTTTATTTTAGCTAAAAATCTTTGCAAAACACCATATATATGATTGTAAATACAATAAATTACCAAATTGCATGCTTTGTATAAATATCAATAATTAGCATGTTTTGTGCAAAAATAAATGAATAAAGAAATAAAGAAAAAGAAGGAGATGTTTAGAATAAATATCGAGTGACCCGAACCCAAGGGAGGGCCAAGCATTGGCCTGACCGCAAAATAAAACAAGTACAGAGAGATAGGGCCATTCACCTTATATATTCCTCCTTCATGTATATATTTTATTTTCATAAAAAAATAAAAATGGGTTTTTATTAATTTATATATTTCTAAAAATAAAATAGAAATGAGAAAAATAAAATAAAAACAAAAATAAAATAATTTATCTCTCTTCACATTATACATACCATGTATATATGTACCTATATCTATTTATTTTGCTTTTGTAAATAAACAATAAAAATGAAATAAAAATCATTTTATATCCCAAATTTTATGTTGTAAATAAATAAAATATAAAATTGGGGAAATTGTACAAAAATAAAATAATAAAAATATAAAATATAAAATACATAGGTATTTTATACTTGTATATAATATTATATTATGTATATACATTAATTTATTTTTCAAAAAAATAAATAAATATCACTAAAAATTAATTTGAAAAATAATAAACATTTTTCATTTTGTAAATATTTTCAAATAAAATTGTTTGCTATTTTTAATTTAATTTATAAATAATTTTGGGATGCTGAATTCTGATTGGTCCACGGGGGATTGTTGACCCCCGATCAACTCCCCCCCTGGACCATTTGCGCCCAGATCCGGATTTCGACCCGTTTTCCGGGACCTATCCCGCATCGATCCGCCCACTATTTTCATCGATTCGAGGCTCCGATTGTCGAGGGATGACCTGCGATTCACGTCCGATCTTCTCTTTAGGTATCCATGCCTCGATCTGCGTGCCCGATTCCCATCTTCTCGGACCTCTGTTCGTAAAAAGTTTGACCTGGAGCTGCCATTTCACTCATCTCTGGCCATTGCCTTCGGCTCCAGGGACATCCATTCCTTCTCCTTGAGTGACAGCTAGGTCGAGGGACTACATCAGAGAGGACCGAGGCCTCTAGCCTCAGATCCGGCGAGTCAAGTCGCCGTGCTCTGCCACCGGGGAGCTCTAGCCTCTGGAGACGTCGCTCCATCGAGATGAAGGTCCCAAGCGGACCAGCACCTCCATCATAGACACATTCGACCATCAGGTACCTTCGATAGCATCTAGCCCTCCGTAGATTTCCATTCTTCGATTTTCGACTACCGACCTTCACCGGATCATCCCGTATGCTCTGATCATCCATTTCCCATCCCGACCGTACCTTCACCATTGCGAGACTCCTCTCCATCTTCTCCACCCCTTCAGCCACCTTGGTTCACCCCGAAACAGGACATCGGCTCTCCTCCGTTGTTGCTTCGCCGGAGAGCTCCTCTCCGCCTCCCCCAGCCGCCCACTTTGCTCGTAACCGGGTCGAGGCATTTTGCCCTCGACCCAGCTTTCTTTCTGTGCAGGTTCGATAGCAAATGAGCCTCATCTGGAGGTTCAAACCTTGAAGCACAGGTGCTCCAGGTCTACCTCTTCGCCGGGGTCCTCCAGGACCTCACGGCCTCATTGGAGCAGCCCATCAGCTGCGGACTACCACCAGGAACGTTTTCCCTCTCAGAGCAGCCTTGGAGGAGATCCCCACCGCGCGTATTGGCTAGACGAAGTTCGTCGATGACCTGTTCATCCAGGATCCTCCCCAGCCGTCCGATCGAGCTCTTTCTCCAGGTCGATCTCAGCCATCCACCTGCGGAGAGCTCCTAGTCGTCCGATCCATCTGAGGATCTCATTCGGAGCGTCGATCGTCGAAGGGGTATCGTATGTTCTCCATCGTTGGATCTCAAACGAAGACCTCTTCAGCCGTTGGATCATAATAGGAGGGTAAATTTCACTTAGGCCCTTCTTAGTTTTGCATTTCTTGTGTAGTCCTGTAAATATTTTACGTAGTTATTTTAGTTTGGACAATTTGCATGTAGGACCTTGTGTTTTTTTTAAATTGCAACTTCATCCTTCTGTGTGTGGAGCATGTGCATCGATACGTGACTTGTGGAACAATTACATGTTTTATCCTAGAGTTTCATGCTGTTACTGCTTACATCTTTATAAATAGGAATGACAGATATGCCCTTGTTTATGTGAATGAATCATGTGTCTACCTCGTGCTCTTCTGGACTTTTTGTATTTTCAGCCCCGCATTTCTTTTATGTGTTATTATTTGGCTCAAAAGTTTCCACTATTTACATCTAGGTCCCTGTGTGCTGTGCATATTTTGTTGGTTGAACAAAATAGCAAATTAACTCCAAATTTCCTGAAATTTAGGTACGTGGCCTCTGCCACTGTATAAAAAATTCATTGATTTTTTGGACATTTTTGTTTTGATTTGATATTTTTAAAAATTCAAAAACCCCCATTTTTATTATTGTCTACATTTAAAAACCAACTAAAAATATTAAAAAGTCCCAAAAAATTGTAAAAAAATTGTGGTCTATTTGTTTTTGTGTATTCTTGCTTCAGTTCAATTTTTGTTTGATTTGGACGTAAAAAAACCTTAAAATTGAAAAACCCTAAAAAATCATAAAAATCATTAAAACTCGAAAAAAAAATCAAAAAATGCAATTTCTTTTCTTGTAGTTCAGTTTTTACTTGTAGTTTTCATAAAATTTTCTCTAGAATTTTATAGGCTATTTAGCTATTTTTAATAGCCTTTAGATTCTGGCTGCACATTGATTTCTATTTTCTGTCTTATTTCATTTTTACAAAATCAACTAAAAATTATAAAAATCTGAGAAAATTACCAAAAACACTTGGAAAATTATGAAATCCAAAAATATTTTTATTTCAATTTTCTGACTTGATTTGTGTTGTTAAATAATTAGTTGATTGTAACTTTTTGGCTTCCCAAACCCCCCCCCCCACACGCATATATATATATATATATATATATATATATATATATGACTGATCCTGTGAGAGCCAAAAACTGTGTGTCAACAAGCATCGGGTAAGCAGAGGATCATGAATTCACTTGTTTTCCTTCGTGAACAACTAATATATAAGATATATATATATATAGAGAGAGAGAGAGGGAGGGTTGATCATGTGAGAGTCAAAAACTCTGAGAGCATGAGAGAAATGATTCTGGACCACTAGATTTTGTCATCTCTCTCCTGATTGATTGCAGTAGGAGAGAGAAGAGCGGAATCTAGAAGTCCATATTCATTGCTTCTCATACTCTCATAGTTTTTGGCTCTCACAAGATTAGCCATATATATATATATGATGAAGAACTAAATGCATATATTAATTTCACTCCGTTGTAGCACGGGCACTTAGCTTCTCATACAGAACTGGGAATAATCTTAATGATGAGGTTCTCGACTTTAATATAACTTGGGTAGTCCAAGGTCGAACACAAGGACACAAGCAATTTGTTGATTAAACTTAGGATCAAATATTTTAAATAGCTATTCTTGGATTAATTATAATGAGTGAATGCACGAAACTCAACAAGGTAAATATTTTTAACACATTTACTGGTAAAAAAACCATGAATTAATTACTTATAAAATTGGCTCGACAATATGTGGAATTAGTTTCAAAACTTGATCCAACATGAGTTGACAAGACTTATTTAAATGATCTAATGTTTTTAGCCAGCAAGTAATTGATGTAATGACCTAATAATGATTAGATTTAATTTAATAATAGATCATTAAAGATTAAAGAGCTTTATGTGTTCAAATCTTCATGCAGAGTATTTTTTAACCAAGTTTCATGAATTAATCAAGCCCTTTAAACATTAAACAAATAATGCGTGAATTTTAAATCGAAATCATCCACAAAACTTGTCGCCAGATAGGATGTCATACAAGCTTTAAAAGAAGAACACAATCACATTATTTGGATTTCAGGATAAAAAGGTATTCAACAATAAATCCATGGATATATATGTAATAAAAACTTCCAAGTTTTAATGCAAAACAGGACGTACATGGACTTATATGTAAATAAGAAAACCCGTATGGGCTGATGTGAAAATTACAAATAGGTAGGAGGGCTTATCTATAATTGTTAAAAACATCAAGGCTAGCGCTGCAATTTTTACACCCGCATATGTAGAACACGTGATGTACTAGGTTCGGTCGGGAAGGTTTGGGCCATGCATCAACTCCTAACGCTTTGTTGATAGCTAGGAATTAGGCTCGACACACAAGCCTGAGGTATGAATCGTTGCTTTGGATTGGCTATGTGGATGAGTCCTGACCGTCAGATCTCGCCCAATCAAATGAGATCAACGATACCTACTGTGTGTATGTTCTTGGACTCCTCCGTGCACGACGGAGGCGTGGCTAGGCTCCGGCGAAGGCTGCTCTGCTCCTCCTTGATCCTCCTTGCTATCATAAGGTCCTAAAACCTTCATTGCAGGTTGGCGATGATGATCATTGCCAGAGAAGGCATGAAGATACTTGAAGAGCCATGAAGATGGAGAGTCATAGGAGACAAAATTGGAGATGGGATCCAATTCCGATCATTGAAGCTTTTGGATATCCTGAAACTTGAAGGTTGAAGAGCAGATGATATCAGTTGAATCTCAATCCGATTGACAAAGCTAGGAGCCCCATCGCCTTCATTTAAAGTTCTTGGCAAGAGAACTAAGCTCGAACAGCCGCAGATCTGGGCTGTGACTTGGTCTGGAAACCAAGGTTCTCACCGAAGCTCTAAACCTATCTTCGCTTGATCTTAGTCTCTTTCTCTCTCTATAACTGAGGACGCAAGAAAGCTAAGGGGAACTCTCGCAAGGGTAGATCCGAAGCAAGGAAGTGGCGAAGGTGATTTAAAGGTGAAAAGATGGAAGTTGGTGGTGGTTTTAGCCGAAGTTCCAACGGCTGCTATTGCGATATCATTTAGGCTAGAAGGAAGTTATGGATTTCGCGTGGATAAGGATCGAACGACAAAGAGATTCATAGAGGTTTCAAGGTTAGATGATGCGTAAGGAGGTTGTTGTATTTGGGGGAAGTTGTCGAGGGTTAAAGAGTTGCATCTTTTGGAAGGAGTAGCTGGAGGTTGAAGATAGACCACCGCCGTCCGATCTTCATATCAGATGGTCAGGAGTTAAGCGGCTACTAATGGACTGTATTAACTCTGATCGAAACTATCAGATGGTTCAGATTTGAGCGCCAATATACGGCTAAGATGGACCCTAGCAGATCGGTCGGCTGAAATTAAGGCACGAGTGGCGAGACAGGATTGGGCCACCTAAAGCACTTTGGAAGCGCCACGTGGTCCGATAGAAATTGAAGAAATTCCATAAATCAAAGATAATAGGAAAGAATTAGTTATAATCTAAATTAGAAAAGTGTAAAACATGAAAGTTCTAGATCTCAATGAGATCTACAACTTTCATGTAGAAGTCAAAGAGATCAGAGGTCATTTGTACATAGATAAAAATTAAATACTATAAAAACATATAAAACCATTTTCTTTATTTTTTTTCTTTTACTTATTATTTTGTATTTGTATTTTATTTTATATTAATTTATTTATGTATAATTTTATTCTAATTTTTATTTGATGTTTAATAAGATTAAAATGCATAAAATAATACACCATAATAGAGTTATATTAATATATAATAATTAGTGTTAATTATATACAACATAGTAGTTAGTAAGTAAGGTTGATTAGCCAATGAATCTTGTAATTTAACTTAAGTAATGGAGTTAATGATGGAGATTAATGATGATAAATCAGGAATTTATCATCCCCATATACTTTAGCTAAGCTCGTCCTCGAGCTAATAAAGAAGGAATTGGTTAGATTAATTAATGAATGTGTTTGTGATATTACAAGGCTTGATTGGATCTAGAACACTAGGTTTTAGGAATCCTAAAACTTTAAGTTGATCCAAATATTAATCAAAAGAAATTCAACTCATCTAATTTTCAAAATCTCAATGTTACACACACACATATGTATATAAGAAGTATGACTTAGTGTGGGACTACGTCATGAGAATAGAATCAAAATGCCACCAAAAATTCCAATCTTGGAAGTTCTCCTAAGGGCCTAATCCTCAACCCTAGGGAAAAATGTAGTCTTGCTTGTTAGGCTTTAAAGGGATAAAAGAAACGCAAGATAGTGGAGGTTGTAGCATTGTGTACTTATTTTCTCTTCCTCTTATTGGAACATGGTTCTCTCAAGTGCCAACATGCAACAATTTTGATTTTCGCCAATCAATGTGTCCGTCAAGAGAAGTTGGAGTCGTCTGCACTTGTTTTCCCGGGAATACACAGGGTGTGCCTTTTTTGAGTATCTAATATACTTCTACACCTAGACTTGTAGCATTTACAATGTAGAGCACTTTTTGGGTGCTAACCCGACTCCTGGTCCTAGTAGCGGTGGTCCAAGTGGACACTTTGAAATGGTTGGGAGTGTTTGCCTTTGGTGATAGCTCTTTGATATTTAACTTTGTATTGTGACAACTTTTCTTTCATCATTTCTTCATTTTCTTTGTTTTTGGGTAGCTCCTTGCTTTTACCAAAAGATTGGCACACACTGATCAACTTATTACACCACACCTCGGAACTTTAAGTTTGATCAAGAGATAGCATGAGAACAAGTCTCATACTGGCTAAGATCTGACACTCAAGTTTCATGAAGTCATCATTAATTTTATCCCATACTCGAGCATCATATAAATCAAGTCCAAACTCAAACTTCCAATCCCAGTTTCCTTAGTGATACCTTGACTCATCTCAATCATGAATGTAGTCGTGCATGCGAGTGAAAGTAAAATTCTTTTAATGGAGATTAAGCATGGGATATAACATGCATGTATTTGAACTAGGAGAGTATGAATTTTTTAAGTTCAAGACCCTAGTGATTAATACATGATAACTCTAAGTCCAGTGACTCCTTAAACCAAGTATTGAAGATCATTTCAAGCTTTGAGTGCATAGTGAAAGTGTAAGAGAATAACACCAATTAATAAATTAGCTAATTAATTATTTTACAAAAGAATTAAGGAATTATTAGATTTATTGAGATAAGGACAATAAACTAGGCATCTTAAATAAAACATCATAGAGGAACAATATGAAGAACATAATAAGATACCCAACACAACACTACAAACTTCAGCTCCTTAGAAATCAAGAGTAGCTCTTCGAGGTTTAAAATCACATGTTGCCTTATGTTTCAACTCTTCTTCCTAATGGAAAACACCACAGAATCTAAATAAGAAAGATCTTCATCAAATTGAAAATTTATTGTTCTAGAATGATGCCATTCTTCCTCAAAAGTGATATTCATATCCACATGGGAAGCCTCAAAATTCTCCATAATTATGAGAAGATGAATCAGACCACGAGATCTTGTAATAGTTTTTTGGATTTTCCTTAAAAGAGAAAAACTAGACATAGAGGGATGACCCATCTTACAAATAGGTAAGAACTCAACAAGTGAACATCCTCAAGAAAAGGCAAGGGAACCTCCATATCTAATCCTTAATGTTGTCTTACGAAAATACATACAAAGATTTGCACCATTTGTCCTTGCTACACAAGTGGACCAAGTATGTTATCTTCTTCAAGTATCATAAAAATGAAAAAAATGTGGAATATTTAGCAATTATATGGATAAATTGTTGAAGTTATATAAGTAATGAGGACAATAGATTAGATGAAGACTTATACGAAGCCTTCATACTCAACTACTATCATCATAATATTGCAGAAGTGATACCAATCATTGATAAAATTACAATGGCACATCACAGGATAATACACATTGATTTAGTGGAAGATATGGAGAATATAAATGAGGATAATTCTAACTAGAACAATTTTGGTGAAAGTAATGATATTTATTATCTTTAGAACAATGAAAATTAAGGTATATTCTTTGGTAAGGTATAATACAACTTTTAATTTTCAGCTTAAATTAATTTTTTTGACATTCCATGTTTATTTATAGACATGACATGTTTGGGATGTGGAATTTCACATAGATCTTAGCTATCTGGCCATCTGTCTACCTCATAATCCCCCTGGCTATAGGGTAGTCGATCCTAGCTACTTTTTCAATACCTCATTGTAAGGAGATGTGTGTACTTATAGCACATTCCCAATCTCTTGGTCTTCCTCCGCCTCTAATGTATGAGGTTATTGCGGCGAGCTATCCTCTTCATACGGTCGGGACCTTCCCTATACTGACTCCAATATGTCCTTCTATGGACTCAACTTATCCATCTTCTATACCACAAATCACCGATGTGCATGTGCCATCTGAAGGTGAATAGAATTTTGAGTCATGCTTGCTTTTACAGATTTCAGCGGACTGGAGGTAAATATCGTTTAGTTTATCTTTTATCTCTCTCTCTCTATATATATAGAGAGAGAGAGAGAGGAAAGGGAGCCTACTTTGTGAAGCAGGTAACTTTACCTGCTTCACATCTATTTTTCGCAAATTTTTTATTTTTTTGAAAAATACCATCGTGGATTTTCATAACTACATCCCTCCAATACGTCATTCAAATTTCATCAGAAACAGAGAGTCCTACGGCCTTCATCGAGACATTCATTTTTTAACGGTCATAGATTTGTTGTATTTTACATGTTCTCGATGGAGGTCGTAGGAGTCTCTATTTATGACGAAATTTGAATGACACGTTGTAGCAATATAATTATGAAAATCTACTATGGCATTTTTAAAAAAAATAAAAAAATTTGCGAAAAATGAATGTGAAGTAGGTAAGGTTACGTACTTCACAAAGTAGGCTCCCTTTCCTCATATATGTGTGTGTGTGTATGAGGAAAGGGAAGCTACAACATGATGTAGCTAACCTTAGCTACATCAAGGGAAATTTCATCCTCTCTTTTTTTTCCGAAATTTCCACGATGGATTTTAATAACTATATCCCTCTAATATGTCATTCAAATTTCGTTAGAAACAGAGACTCCTATGGCCTTCATCCAAACAACCATTTTTTAACGGTCACAGATTTGTTGTATTTTACTTGTTCTGGATGGAGGCCGTAGGAGTCTCTGTTTCTGATGAAATTTGAATGACATATTAGAAGGATATAGTTATGAAAATCCATCGTGGAAATTTCAAAAAAAATAAAAAAAAAGAGAGGATGAAATTGCCCTTGATGTAGCTAAGGTTATCTACATCATGATGTAGCTTCCCTTTCCTCATATATATATATATATATATATATATATATATGAGGAAAGGGATCATGCTGCCTAAAGCAGGCAAGTTCCCTGCTGCAGACATCATATCCGTTGATTGCAGAGAAAAGTGGCCATTGGATAAGCCATTCACATCTCCCTCCCTAGTCTTTCCTGCCCGCACACGCAACCTCCCTCCAATCCTTCTGACATGATCTCTCCGGGCAATCCTTGCGGCACCCTTCTCCTCCTCCTCTTCTCCATCCCCCACCTCATCTTCGACCGCCTTCTTACGATCTCCCCTTCCATCTTTCTCGTAAATCAGCCGATCTCCCCCTCACAAAAAAGTCCTTCGAGTCTCGCTAGTCACCAAACAATCGTCTCTGCCTTGGATCAGGCAGCCCCCAGCTCCTTGTTGTCCCCGCACCTCCTCCTCCATGGCACACCCATTTGACCTCCTACCTCATTCTCTACCCACACGCGATCGCACCCTCCTCCCTGACACTCCCTCATGTTCCTCTGTGCTCCTTCGCTTCCCCATCTGACCACGCACACGACCTCCTGGCGATTGCCCAACCCTCTTCCCTCTGCCCGGTCACCTTCTTGTCTCTCTCCTCCACTTCCAGCCGAATTCGAGGCCCATGCGTACACCCATTTTGATAAGGGAAATAGAAAGAAAGGCATGCTTTATCTTGCTTTATGAAAGTTATAGTTATTAGTGGATTTTATAGTTCTATGATTAGGACGAAAGAGGAGATTGGCGATCACTGCACAAGTTTGATGAATATGTGATGCCAAGTCTAGCCCATGTTCTGGCAAGATAAATTATGGTCCATTAAGATCTATTGAATAATTTATTTGTGCCTGGAGATCTTAAAACCCATTGGCAAGGTATATTGAAACATTTACAATATCGATCAAGATGCATATTTTCTTTCCCTGGAAATATATTTGGATTTTATGGATCAAGTCCTTACCATATAAGATCCTTATTCATTAAGATCATTGTAAAACATTCATGAGTTTGGAGTTTACACAAATGCTCATGAGTTAAGATCATCACTCTCAACTGCACCCTCTTTGTGCTCTCTGTGGATATTGTTATGTAATCCCCTTGAGCATATCCTTTGCTACTGTTCGAGTAGATCCAGAAATCGGTATTGAATCCATTCAATTCTGATAAATATTAATCCATTGTGTTTGTTTTAAACTTCTATCAATTTTGGTACTTGTTTGAGAATATCCATTCTTTTTGCAGTCTTTTTTATTTTCTGAGATGGTATAATTTGCTTGAATGCCCATCATCCATGTATACATTTTCAGAAATTAGTTTTGGGAAATTTCAGTTATTATTGATAATATATAAAGCAAATTTTTATTAGAACTTTGAATTTAAATTGTCAACTAATTGAGAAAGAATCCATTCATTAACAAAAGTTGTGCTGGCAATTATGGGGAATGCCCGCTGCTTTTAAAAGAATGAACGCATCAAATTATTCTTGAAGAGTTGCACATTGCACAAAAAGTTGTAGTTCATGAAGCTCCTTTATAGGGGTACACCTCATGCTAGCAAGCTACTAATGTGATTCATGAGTACTTATTAAAGACAAGCAAATAACTTATTTAAACCCCCATTTCTCTCCACTTTCGGGTTCCTCTGTGGACAACAAGTGCATTGGGAGCAACTAAATGAAACTTGAGCTAAAGATGTTCGACAATAGGTGCTTGTGACAAAGGAAGTACCAATTAGTCAAAATGTTAAAAATATCTGTTACCATTACAATGCGAAAGAATGCATTGTAAAAGTACTGAATCGATAAATGGATTATCAACTTGCTACCCCTGGTCAAGACTCTCAGCCCACTTGTGAACTGTCACCATTGCTAACAAAAGCTACAAAAAATCCTCAATTTGAGAAGCTAAGAATACCAATACCCCTTTACATGACAGATTCTTAAAAACCTTAACGGGCAGTGACACTGATAAAAAAAAAGAAAATCGACAAATCAAATAATGGAACATAGTTCTGCAATAAAGGAAACTGAGATTCCCAATATTGACCATATACTTTCCATAGAACATTATAGTGAAACCTTCGTTGCTGATCCTCCATAAACATTCATCCTCAACAATAGTCGTCCCCAACACAATATTTATTATACATGAACATACAATTAAAAAGTAACCTACAAAAATACATGCAAGTACAAGAGAAGAAAAGGATGATGAGTAAGCTTTCACATTCATTCTATAGCTAGCTATCATGTAATAAAATTAGAGTCTTTGCAGATAGTAGGATTTTTCACAAAAGCTTATCAAATTGGATAGTAACAATGTACATCTTAGGCATACAATCATCAAAGTTCCAAAGTATTAGAACAAAATAAAGCCTTCTTGCAGTTCCATTGCTCCACGGTTTCACAGTTCAACATCATTCTTCCACAGTTCCATAGTTTAGCATCATTCTTTAATAGTCTAACATTTCCATATTTTGAAAAGAATCATAGTCATCTTCCATACCTAATTTAGTCAATTCTCCTTCCATGTGAACTGCAAACAGAATATACAAAATTTCATGTCACAAATTAACTAGCATAACCATTTTTAGAAAAATTAATAATGTACTTGTACAGAAATATTCTTGAGTAGACGTACGTAGTATATATGTGAATAGAAAATGAAGATATTTGCAAGGGTATATGTCACGACATGGTTATGTGCAGGGGAAGTGTATTTGTTTTGGGCAAAACGAAGAACATGTACAGACACTTTTCTAATGAAACAAATGTATTCGAGGTCCGTAAGGTATACGTGGAAAAAACACAAAATATTAAACAAGTTCACCATTACAGGAAAATTAATATTAATGTCAAGTATTTGTTGCAGGAGTATTATCTTTTTTGAATGGTTACATATTAAATTGGATTATCCGAAATTGCGATGAGATGGGGAAGCGAAGGAGCACAGAGGAACGAGAGGGAGTGTCGGGGAGGAGGGTGCAATCGCGTGTGGGTAGAGAACGAGGTAGGAGGTCGGATGGGTGTGCCATGGAGGAGGAGGTGCGGGGACGGCAAGGAGCTGGGGGCTGCCTGATCCAAAGCAGAACAACGATTATTCGGTGACGAGCGAGACTCAAAGGACTTTTTCGTGAGCAGGAGATCGACTGACCTACAAGAGAGATGGAAGGGGTGGTCACAAGAAGGCGGATGGAGACGAGGTGGGGGATGGAGAAGAGGAGGAGGAGGGTGCCACAAGGATTGCCTGGAGAGATCATGTCGGAAGGATTGGAGGGAGGTTGCTTGTGCGGGTAGGAAAGACGAGGGAGGGAGATGTGAATGGCTTATCCAACGGTCGCTTTTCTCTGCAATCAACAGATAGGATGTCTGCAGCAGGGAACTTGCCTGCTTTAGGCAGCAGGATCCCTTTCCTCTCTCTATATATGTATATGTATACTAATTCATATGTTATGTAGGGAATTTCTGAATAGTAGACAGGTTGCTAAGGAGATCACGAATATTATAAAGGCACATATGACTTTCATAGAGTTTTAATGGTGTCACATTCCAACCAATGAGCAAGAGAGATTGTTTGACTTATTTTGGGTAAGAATTATAATATCAATGTTAATTAATTCTTACGTATTCATTTAACTAATGTATTGAAGTTTTTAGAATGTATAATGTTTTGCCTCTGGTTGATAGAAGGAGGCTTACTGTCGAGCGTTTACCCTTACAGATGGAGAAAAGAATGAGTGACACATTCTTTGTGACTAGAAGTGACTCACACCGAAAGACATGTCGAGAGGAGATGAATTTTCAAAAGACGAAGAGATTCCCTCTGGATTGGTGCACTACGGAGAGGTAATGTTTTTTTATTGGCTAAATTGTAAAAATGTCTACATTTATAAACATTTTTTATAATCATATTCACTGCAGATGGGTAGGTCTTTGTAGTCTTTTCAGTCTTGATGCTTAGTTTGGAAGGAGGTTGACAATGGGTAGGGCAAACCCCCAAAAGCTGAAAATAAGATTGACAAGTTGCTAAAAAAATCACAATCAAATTCGGGTTAAGCTGGTAATTTTAAGAAGTTTATACCATTTTTTATATCTCCAATTTGTGACATATGTATTATATATATATATATATATCTTTTTCAGGCTGTTAAGGTGGAAAGGGGCCATCTATTTAAAAGTGGTGGATCTGGATCCATATGTGTGAGAAAGACGGGGAGTGCCAATGGTCTACTAATGAGGTAGGAGAAGTGACGATGAGTAATTTTTAAATGTTGTAAGTTAATAGAATTTTATACATTATATTAGATATTCACTTTTTTCTAATTTCCCTTTTAGGATCGATATTTAACCCTTAGTGTCGAGAAATGGTCCGACACTCCTATAGACGAGCAACCTGCATTTGATAAAGCTCTACGGAAACATGTATATTAGAGCAAAATATTTGATTATCTTATTATAGATTATATTTTTTGTTTATTAATTATGAATTTTGATTATAGGTTCCGGAGGAGAGGGATGTTGATTTCGACAATAGGAAACAGACACCTTCATACTGTGTGGAGGAATATCGACACTCTTATTCTACTTATGGTCATACATCTTATTTACAACTTAAATCTTCACAACAACCAACACAGTATATGGAGTCCCAGATGGCGATTATGTTGGAGAGGGTGACCAAGCTGCAGTAAGATTTCATGACTTATATGTAAGAATTTAATTCAAGGGTATTTTATGTAGAACTATTTTCTCACAACTATCTTATATATAATTTCCTTATAGATCAGAAAAGTCAATAATGCAACAAGAGGAGGATGAAGAAGAATATCGCGAGGAGGAAGAGTCTGATCTAGAAGTGAAGGTTGAATCTGTGGAAGGTTTAAGGAAAATGAAAAAGAAAAGAAGAAATCAAGACAGAGTTTGATCTCAAAGATCTTTTGGTGAAGAAGAAATGATACTATCACGGTGTACTTGTAGAATATAGGTTTTCTTTACATTTCTATGAACTTTTATGTTGAATTCCGTGTGTATTAACTACATGCATTATATTTTAGCTTGGTATTTCAATTATATCTCTTTCATGTCAAGTTTCATATATTATGGCAATTATTCTTGATTTATTGATTTTATTGCAGAAGATTCCATAATGTACATATTATATTAATCACTTGATATACTCAGCCATGGTCTTGGCAATATTTTAAAAATCTCCCGTGGTTTTAGAGCAGGTCTTACATGTTTCAATGGGGCTTGAAAACCCTAATGAACATTTCTCAAATGTACCAAGTGAACATTTAGGCGACCACAATATGGTCGCCCAACTTGAGTGGAGACCAGTAAGAGGGCACTCATGCACACCTAGGTGGGATTGCATCAAGGCTAACAGCGAGCACGTGCCTGACAAGCACGAGTATTGGTAACCCACGGGGGAAGTACTTGGCGATCACACGACGGGAATTGGGCGAGGATATCTATGCTTGTCGATATTGTGTTTTTTTAGTGTTGCGTGGGTGGAAGCTTATAAAATTTCGACAAGACTTTCTTTATAATTTAATCATTGTAAAAAGTTTCTTCTAACGAACGTTTTCTCATCGTAGATAGGGGCGAAATTCAGATCTCACCCAATAATGTTGAGTATGCGATATTCTAAAGAATCTAATCAGATCAAAATTATACGCTTCTAATGGTTTATTCATAGAGATGAAAATGATTATGGATATATTCAAATATCCGCTTAGCGTATTCAAAAATTACCGGATAAAAATTTCTTCTAACGAACGTTTTCTCATCGTAGATAGGGGCGAAATTCAGATCTCACCCAATAATGTTGAGTATGCGATATTCTAAAGAACCTAATCAGATCAAAATTATACGGTTCTAATGGTTTATTCATAGAGATGAAAATGATTATGGATATATTCAAATATCCGCTTAGCGTATTCAAAAATTACCGGATAAAAATTTCTTCTAACGAACGTTTTCTCATCGTAGATAGGGGCGAAATTCAGATCTCACCCAATAATGTTGAGTATGCGATATTCTAAAGAACCTAATCAGATCAAAATTATACGGTTCTAATGGTTTATTCATAGAGATGAAAATGATTATGGATATATTCAAATATCCGCTTAGCATATTCAAAAAATTACCGGATTCGGATATCCGTATCTGAATATCAATCGAATACGGATCGAAAATGGATATGGGTTGTAACTATTTTCCGGATATGAATATGGGTATGGTAATAACTCATATATTCGGATCCGAATCTGGATCTGGATATATGAATACAATATTAATATTATTTTATATATTAGTTAATATAATATAAGCCTTAATCCAGTGTTATTATATTAGTATTATACATTATATAATACAATACATTAATGATATTAACAAATTTCTATTTGTTTGAGGATGAACATGAACAAAACTTACAAAATCATATCCTCTTTTTACTTTTGATCAAGAATGCATCCATCTCAAAACTGCCTTTTGTCATGATGCAAGTTATTTATATTTCACTGTTATTTTTAAAATCATTATGAACTTTAATAAAAATTCAATTCGTATTCGTATGCGATCTTTATTCGATCCGGATTCCATGTTTATTGGATCCATATTTGGATTCCATTCTTTATTCGATTCATATTTGAATTAACTCTTTATTCGATCCTTATTCGGATCCACTCTTTATTCGATGATATTCGAATTCGATAAATATCCGATTTTGATTTGTATCCGTACTTTTAAAAATATGGTTTCCATAATGCATATTTGATATCCGTATTCGTATTCGATAGAGATAAAGCGAATATGGATAAGACATACGATCCGTTTTCATCCCTATTTATTCATACACATTAACAACACATTAACAGATCTTCGAAAATTCCGCATACCCGATAAGTGAATCATACCCGTAATTCTAGACTAGCCATAAATCTCACGTTCAAGTAAAAGTTGAGATGGATAAGTTTATATTAATTGAAAGCATCTGAATAGTTTGACAGCATTACTCAATGTAGTGGATAATTACTTCTATAAATGTCAATTAGTTGGGAACAATGCACATATTGTAATCAAATGGATGTTAAAAACCTCAGTTGATTATTATTTATTATTATTCGATTTTTATTGGGAACATACTCTAATTAGTTGTTACTTTATTTAATAAAGAAATCAAATTACATAGATAACCTAATGGTTGGTAGTAACGTTTTTGGCTACAGCTATGCACCACTATATATGTGTTTATAACATGAAGAATATTCATAACAACAAAGAAATCACATATAATGCTAAAAAAGACAAATCACTGGCTTATAAAAGGGTTTGACTTGTAAGAGTCTCATAGGCCCAAAGCGGCAACACCTTTTGAGGACGTATGATTCTCAAGAAATCATAGAGGTCAAAACTAAGTCATCTACAGTTGTACCTACATTATCATATCATGTCATGGACCACAATACCTGTGATTAAAAACATAACAAGATAAGTAAATAGAAAATCATGTAGGGAATTTTTTTAAATAAAGATAAACCATTACATACTATGCAATAAAATGGTTTAAATAAAGATAAACTATTTTAAGTGATGAAAGAAATAATTTAAGGAATAATAAACCATTACAAGTCATGCATAGTTTGGGTTAACATGCAAAAAATGATTTAAAGGACAAAGGAATCATGTACATACCATGATTTCAATGAAACATCCATCGTTTGGATGATAGTTTATGTATTTTTATGTATATTGCACATGTATAGCTATATTTATGACAAGCCAATATACAACATGTTAGGGAACGACTTAAACATGCATGGAATCTTCTACGCATGTAATGATATTTTTCATGCATATCCATGTACATGATTTTGTAATTTAATGGATTAAAAGACCGATAAAATCCTTGATGCATACTAGCATTAGGCTCATGGGAAATTATATTTGTTAATTTTCAATTGACGATCATGGTTCATCAAGCATTCAAGATCATGCACCAAACTCATCAAGCATTCAACATGATATGAATAATTTACATGATTTGGGTAGGATATATTTATGTCCACATGAATAAAGAGTCATGTTATGCCATTATGTAGTTTCTAAACATTTGTTGCTATTGTGATAATGGAACTCTGATATTGAATGGACATTGTTGAGAATGATATTTCATTTCATGCTCATTGATCACCAATCACGATTAAGTACCGGTTCGATCCTTAGATCTAATATTACATGCTTTCATTGATCTGTGCGAGCGTTCCCTTACAAATGTACTCTTAAATCTTTTTTTCTTCCGACTAACCTTGTTACATATTAGTCCATTGACTTCTACTCCATGCATTGATGAGTACTCATAGGTTTAATATTACATCCTTTTATTTTCTTTGTACTAGACATGTAATACAAATAAAAGGCAACTTCTCATGTGTTCATCTCATGTTAAATTGTATGAAGTCATCTTGCGAATGGTTGTTTCCATCCATCGCGTTGTTGGATGACTAGATCTTAGAAGTAAATTGGACACACTTTTCTTGAGCTAGATTCCCTGGTAGGACTTAGTTATGTTCTTTTTTAAAATGTGATCCTGGTAGTTTCGAGGGTTCGGGTGTCCCTCTTTCATTAATCAAAGAAAGGTATTATAGTGTTGCACTTGTAAGACACATCCTCTACACGAAACGTGGCCCACATGACCTTCACAACACCACATGGCTAGCATGGCCTTTGAACACTGCACATGATTGATTAGAAACTTCTCCGTGACCATCAATAACTATGCTTCCATTCCGGGTTGCATGTTGCATGGGTGAGAGATCATATTAGATTTAATTGGTAGACATTTATTTTGTAAACTAAACCTTTGAGAACCCATATTCATCATTTAGAATGAATTGGAATCAATGAACAAAATAGTCTCCGTATGTTCAACACCAACTCACTCTACAGTATAGCACATTCACTTTATATTAAATTAGCTTTAATCTGAATTTTTAAATTTTACCTGAGTAGTTGATATAGAAAAATGTATTTTCATTGACAACTTCAAAATAATTTTTTTAATACACTGATTTTATTATTATTATTATTATTGTTATTTTTTTTGTATTCCAAAAATTCTTAAGAACGAGATTTACTATGATGTTTTTATATCTATTTTTTGCTTTGCTATTATTGGGAGGGCGTTGATAATAGTGTCTCATTTAACTCAAAAAAATACAAAACACAAGTATTCTCCACCATTCTATTTATACTTCCTAAATATGAAAGCTAAAATCTATCTTAAAATCCCAACCACACCTTAACTCCTTAAAGTTATTCTCAAAAGCAAGAATGAACTAAATGTGCGCGCTTCTTTGGTTTAGAATAAAAGTCCCCCGTTCTAAACGATTCTCCTTTCCTTTTTTCCCTAACATTATTTATTTCTTTCCAAAAATCCCCACATACAGCCGACAGTGCCTCCTCCGTTAACTCCCCCTTACAAAATACCCATTTACCGTTACCCCGACAGTCTTCTCTCTCCGCCGCCCCTCGCACCCCCCTTCCTCCAGAGACACATCTCCCCATGTCCTTTTTCCCTCGCCTTCTTTGAGTCTCTCTCTCTCCCTCAGCATGGGTTCATCGGCAGCGGATATACACGTGGCAGCCGAGGAGGCAGCGGCGGCGGTGGGGCTGCGGGGAGTGGTGGAGCGGATCCGATCGGAGGACGAGTCCTGCAGGATCGAGGCCGCGAGAGATATCAGGAGACTCACCAAGACGTCATCCAAGAACAGGAGACACCTCTCCTGCACTATTGGGCCCCTCGTGGCGATGCTCAGCTCCGGCGAGGCGTCCGCTGAGGCGGCGCTACTTGCGCTCCTCAACGTTGCCGTCAAGGACGAGAGGTGAGTGTGGGGTCGATATCTATATTCATCTTTGTGGCCTTTGTTTGTATTTGGTTTTGGCTCTTTAAATGATTAGGCTGTTCCGATATCTGGGTTTTGGTTGGTTTGGATTGCTGGATTCGATTGGTGATGTAGATTAGATCTTGACGACGGGTTCGGTAGTGCTCTAATTAAAATTTTGCTTGATCTGGTTGAGAGATCCTCAGGGGCATTGATCTGGATTTGGGGTTTGCTGTCCGTTCTCTGGTCATTTGAAATTGACGGTTGACCTAAATTTAGTTCTATGCGTGGTGAGTTTATTTACCGCTTCTGTTAGGAGAGGGCAAAGGTGTGTACTGTAGGATTGAATCTTGGCGATGCAGTGGTAGTGCTTTTAAATCCGGAGCGATTTGTGAGTGTTAGGAATCTTGCAATCAAGCTGTAGTTGGGATCTTGATAATAATGTTGCCCGCTTGCCTTCTGTTTCGATGTAAACTTTTCCCTATGAATGACTATATCAAGTACGATACTGGCTGACTTGCGTTCTGAGTATATGGTGGCTAAGGCTGTTGGTTGAAGGTGGATGGTAATGCCAAAATCCATTTCTGATCCATTTGGAGTATGAAAGTTGATGAGTGATTTTATAAGGATCAGATATTCATACAATGTAAAAGCCTTAATCCTCGCATCTTATGGTTATGAATTTGTATTTGCATGCCTTTTGGCGTCTTTTGCCTCTGATTTAGTCTGGAATTTTGTTTTATTTGGTAGCATACTGTTTCAAGTCGGTGGCACTGCTAGTTGTGGATTAAAGTGGGAAATTCGGCATGTTTTGGTTTCTGCTAAGGTTGAATATTTTGTATCTTTAACATTTTTTCTTCTTTTGGCAGATTTGTGTGATGGTATCACATTGATTCAGGTTTGGTACTTGGTTTTATTTCTGGCAGGTTGGGTGTCCTTGATCGAGTTGAATTATATGTATTATGGTTGGATAACAATTTCATAATGCCTTCTTTAGTTGGTGGTCGGTAAACTTGACACTGCACAAATGTGTTATTAATGACATCTGTTTGTCTGAATAATCATATGTAGGTTACTTGGGAAGTTTACAGTGACAATGAGTTGATGTTGTATTTGTTAGAGATAAATTTTGGATTCTTCTCCAGCTAGGTAATAATCATATGTCTTCTTTTGGGAAGTTTACAGTGCTTTTAAAATTTAAATTGATATTTGATTTTTTTCGTTATTGGTGTGATATGTTTTCTGTTAGTCCAGGATTAACATTATTTCAATCCCTTGACAGGGTTTACAATATTCATAATCATTATGCTCTTCATTTTTTAAGTAGTGAACAACTACTTTCACTATTGAGGATGTACTGCATAATATGGGTCGATGCCATAAAAATTTCAGGGGTATGTCGAGGATGGGTTGTTTGTTGCTTCTTTGTTCTTTATTGTGCATTTGTCTTGTGCAATTTTCTACCATTATTAATATTCACTATTAGAAACGGAGAAGTATGAAGACATATTTAGTATGATTTGATATGTGGAGCTGGGGATTTCATGAGGTATTAACAAATAATAGGCAATGCATGCAATTGGAAAAGGAGCTTAATTATGCAGATTCATTACCTAGCTGAATGTGATGTAGCCTTGGTGGTAGAAAAATAGAATATATAGGACAGATGTTGGATGTATATAGCTTTTATTGATTTGATTTCCTATTAGATTATGTAGTCATATAAATGGGGATTGATAGTAATATTTTTGGGTTCTCGAAAAAAGAATAGAGAAAAGGTAGAGCAATCTTTTATTCAAATTTTCATTACATGTATACCACAACTATACTCTTGTGATTCACCGGCTTTTCATAATAAACAATAATATTCACTATAAACAATAGAATTTGTTTAGCTGTCGAGAAACTATATAGATGTTTGATTTGTTATTTCAATTCGATCAGAAGTACAAATTAAAATATTTGGCCAATCTCTGTTTTGACTAGCAATGCTAAAAAGGTGAGTGTAGCATGACATGTCATCCGTTATATTATTTATGCATGCCAAAACAATTTTCTCACTAGACACCAAGTAAACGTACTTGGTACTGCGTGCTAAAGAGCCTTTCAAATTGCACATGTTAGTTGTGTATTCGTCGTGATAATATATTTGGCTTGCAAATCTGAGTAATAAATATCCACTTGCAACGGAAAGAATGGGGACAACTGCAAATAATTGCCGTATTTTGTTTTGAACTGTTGGTCTTAAATAATATTTTGTCTGATGGAATATAGAATATTGCTGGCTGTTGCATCTAATCTGTCAGTGGCAGAAAGACATCATTGCTGATCGTTGAATCAGTACTGAATATACAATATTGTTTAAGTTCTAGCTAAACTGAAATGTTGGTTCACTGAATATTAAATGTTATCCTTGTGAGGTTTTTACTAATATTGAAGTGAACTTGTCATATTGCAACATTGCATGCACTCATAAAGAATAGATTATTCCAAACAGAATTTTGGGTAAGAAGTTGTTAAAGCAGCCTTGATTATGTAGTTCAGAGCGAGCATTAATCTTTACTACCATGGTTAATATGAATTATGGTGATCCCCTGCAGGAATAAAATTAAGATTGTGGATGCTGGTGCACTTGTGCCAATAATCGGTTTCTTACAATCAAAGAATACTACCTTGCAAGAATATGCCACTGCAGCCCTACTGACTCTGACTGCTTCATCAGTAAACAAGCCGACCATCAGCAATCTAGGTGTCATTCCCACCCTTGTGAATATACTTAGAGATGGCACCTCACAGACGAAGATTGATGCGGTCATGGCACTGTACAATTTATCCACACTACCAAACAATATCAATGCAATCCTCTCAGTGCAACCTGTCGCGCCTCTCATTGGCCTATTGAAGAGTTGCAACAAGTCCTCGAAAACTGCAGAGAAATGCGGTGCGTTACTAGAGTCTCTTTTGGAATTCGATGAGGGTAGGAATGCTCTCACGGCCGAGGAAGGTGGTGTGCTTTCAGTAGTCGAAGTGCTTGAGGAGGGCTCTCTACAGAGCAGGGAGCATGCAGTGGGAGCCCTTCTCACAATGTGTGAGAGTGACAGGTGCCGGTTTCGGGAATTGATTCTCGGAGAAGGTGCTATACCGGGGCTCTTGGAGCTCACAGTCCAAGGTACACCAAATTCACAGAGGAAGGCACACATTCTTCTCCAGCTTCTCAGGGATTCCCCCAACCCCAGGCCCCAGCTCCAAGCAGACACACTTGGGAATATTGTCTCTAACATTGTTTCTAAGATTGATGGGGGTGATGAGCGCATTGAGAAGGCAAAGAAGATGTTGGCGGAGATGGTGCGAGTGAGTATTGAGCAAAGCCTGAACCATCTTCAGCAGAGGGCTATGGTATGCACCCCTGCAATTGAGCCACCCCTAGGCAAGCGCACTTCCAAGGTGTCCATGCAGTGATTTTTATGTGTAGTTCTCTCCCCTTTGTTCTGTCCTTTATTATAAAGTTTTTCTTTTAAAAAAGAAAGGAGAAATTACAAATTAGAAGCCAGTCCAGGCCACTGTGGTATCTGGTGACTGGTAAGGTGTTGATGGGCACATGTGAGCCACACTTGTTCCCTTCTGTTGTACAATAAATCTACAGGTGCTGCACATTGGGAAACCATTGGTCTTGTTTCTATGGTTGTTGCCCTGGCTCTGTGGGCCTTCCTTGACTCTGTTTAATGGTGTATTACTAGTTTGATTGATAGGATTAAGATATTGGAATTCAATGAATTTGAATGGTGGCCTGACTTGATTAGTTAACATCTAATGAGATTCCATTATTCCAATGTTTGAAGAACACCTTTCCTTTTTATATTGCAGTCGGAGTGTCTCTTCTCTTCCTTTGGGCCCGCCTTCTTGTCACATTCTTTTCCTGGGTGCTTTTGCTGGGCATGCTTTGAACCCCCTCTTAAGTCCCTTGCAATTGTTCTGATAGTTAATAGATATTCAGTTGTTCTGATAGTTAATAGATATTCACCTCTTCCTTTAGTTGTTTATCGATCCTACATCTACATGTATTTTCATTTAATAATAAAGCACTGCTTCATGTCTATGATTGGACACATTGCCATAATGATGTACAACTTATATGAAAGATTTGTAAGACCTTCTCCCTTTGATGGTTTTAACTATGGCTTTTGGAAATTTAAAATATAGATATTCCTTGAGTCCATGACTTTGAAGTATGAGATGTGAGAATCAAAATATGTCCATTCACAAAAGAAGGAAGACACAATATCCACAGATGTTAACAAAAAGATTGAGATATTCGTTTAATTGGGCTTCTATCAGTTAAAGTTGTTTATTTTCACATGGACGAGTGATGAGATTTGTTGAGTTGGTGAATCTATAATTAGATCCTCACACACAATGTACTCATTGAAGGAATTCAATAGAATACTTTCTTTTTGAAGCTTTCTTCCGTAGTTTAATCTCACTCCTTCACGATTTCCACACGTTATCAGAGGAAGTTGGTCTCGAATTCATTCATCACTTTCGATGTTCAATTTTATTTTAGTTTGTATTAAAATGATATTTCATTTTATATTAGTTTGTATTTCTATTGGTGATTGAATTTTCGTTGCGTTTTCATTTGATGAAGATGCAACACAAGGGAAAATTGTTCCTCCACCGAGCCTTCAAATTTGTTTGTGGTTTTAATATTGCTGGTGAAGAGACGGCACATGGTATCTGTTGAGATATTTATCTCTTTATTGTTATCTTGTAATTTTTCTATTTCTTTAGTCTCTTTATGTAATTTTCCCTTAGATCTTTTCTCATATATGAGAGAGCTCTAGGGCTACAGTGAATGCATCTCTTTTCATTTCAATCCTTTTCACATGGTATCAGAGCGATGGTCCTAGACTGGAGCATGTGCCCTAGAATCCCTTCCCCACCAAGACCCTAGTTTTTCCTTGCGCGGCAGCCGTCGCAAGGAAGCAGCAGCAACGGTCACCGCCACCGCCAGTCATCGTCACAAAGGAGCAATAACAGCAATTGTCGTAGCTCGCCGTCCCCTGCAGTAGCAAGGTAGCCCACCGCTCATCGCCTCCTGTAGCAGCGACATCCACCGTCGTTGCCTGACCACTGTCGATTCCCGTGAGGCTGGCTAGAATCTGTCTCGGTCTGATTTGGTTCCTAGGATGTGGTGTTTAACTCTCTAAACCCATCCTAGGTACCTCAAGAAGCTCCTAGTAGATGGGAGAGGTTGTGCTATGAGTCTATACCCACAATCGTCTTCATATTTGCCTGTGTAGACATAATCATTCCAGTTTGTAACCCCAGTCTTGGAGTTTGTTGTCATCATGTCATGCAACAAAACAAATGTTCTATCCCTAGGTGCCTTCAAAGGTCCAGCACCCATCGTTAAGATGGATGGAACGAACTATGGGCCATGCAGTTCATGAGTCTAATGCAATGTAATGGGAAGAAGCTTATCCTCGCACATGAGGAGCTTTGGTGACAAGACTAGTGTTAACGCCTCATGGGAGGCAGATGATTCTTATCCACGTATGTGGCTTTCTGGGATGGTGTCCCTGGAGATAGCCAATGATATATTGAGTCAGCCCGCTGTCAAGGCTATGTGGGACATTCTTGCTGCTGCATACTCTCCTACAAAGAACGAGTCGAAGATTCTACAACATCAACACGACATCTTCATGTCCAAGTAGAATGATCGCTCTCTCCATATCCTTTACACTTCTTTAAGGGGTATGTTTGAGAAGTTACGTGGTTACATTTCCTTGACTGCCGCAACAGAGCAACTCAAAGCATATAGGGATTCGGTGATGACTGGAGTTTTTCTAACGGCCCTTGACTCTGAGTATGACGCTGCTAGAGCACAGATTCTTACTTATGCTACTATACCTCTAATGGAGGAGGCATATCGCAGGTTGAGCAGGCTCTCCATATCTTCTGGTGGTACTCAGTTGTCTCAAAATTCTTTAGCCATGGCAGCATCTCGTGGTAGAGGGAGCACTACACAGTTCCATGGCCGAGGTGGCCATGGAAGAGGAGGGGACAGTCGACCCCCTCATCAGCCTTGTACCTACTGCCACATGCCAGTTCATTATGAGGAAACATGCTATACTAAGCATGTGTTTCCCACTTCAGTACGTGTTGTAGAACAGATCCAACAGGGCAACAATTCTTCAACTGCATCTGATTAGAGATTTGATGAATTAGTATCGCGACACAGGGAGATTATGCCTTCTCCAGTCAACTAGCTCTCCGTCAGGATCATCAAAGGTAGCACCTTCAGCCTCTGTATCTCCAACAGGTATAGCATATGCTTTTACTAGCTGTTTACAGAGCAAACATGGCATAGTGGATTATGGATTCTGGAGCTTCCTATCATCTCTGTGGTGACAGAAGGCAATTTAATACCTATAGTCCAACTCAGTCAGGCAGATCAGTCGTGATAGTAGATGGGACACACTCTCCCATTATTGGTCAGGAGGAGGTGCAGTTAACCCATGTAATGCATCTTCAGAACATTTTTTATGCTCCTGAATTCTCTGTGAACTTACTATCTGTTAGTCAAATCACCAAGATTTACATTGTCATGCCATATTTTACCCTTCCGCTTTTGTGTTTCAGGACATTCTTACAGACATGGTGATTGGTTCTTGCTGTGAGTAAGGAGGTCTCTACAGACTGGTGCAATCTCCTTATGATGGTGTCTGTTCTCTTCGCATTGGACCTGTTTCTCCCTATATGTGGCATCTTCGGTTTGGTTATCTTCCTCTACAAAAGTTGTGCCACGTTCTTCCTCACATCTCTCCTCGCTCTACTTTTCAGTGCGATGCCTGCCAACTTAGGAAGCATCATAAGTCCACATTCCATAGTCGGCAAGGTCAAAGTAGTCATAGTCTTTTTGAGTTGATTCATTTTGATATTTGGGGTCCCGGTCGTGTCCCATATTTTCAGGGGTATAGGTTTTATCATGTTACTGTTGATGAGTTCTCTAGATTGTCATGGGGGTTTTCTTCTTAAGAACAAGTCTGATGATGGTCATGTTATTCAGTCCTTTATTAATGAAATAAGTAATGTGTTTTCTGCAAATGAAAAGTTTATACATTTCTGATAATGCATTTGAATTCTGTAATACACAACTTTCTCAGTTCCTTAGATCCTATGGTATTGTGCATCAAACATCTTGTGCGTATACTTCTCAACAGAATGGGGTGGCCGAGAGGAAACATTGCCATCTTTTGGATATTACCGGGACTCTTTTGATTCAGAGCCATGTTCCCCATTCTTACTGGGGGAGCGGTTCTCACTGCTTGTTATTTGGTGAATCATATGCCTTCATCGGTTCTAGGGGAGAAGATTATGTTCTCACATTTCCTGAGACTGGTCTTTTCTCTCTCACACCTCGTGTTTTCGGATCCATTGCTTTTGTTCATCAGATGTCTCCAGGTCTTGACAAGCTCTCTCCTAGAGTGGTTTTGTGTGTGTTTGTTGGGTATTCCAAGACCCAAAATGGGCATCGTTGGTTTGACCCTGCTCGATATAGGTATTATGTTAGTGCATATGTCACCTTCTTTGAATCCATTATGTATTTCTCTCCTACAGGTGACAAGCTCATTCCTTCAAAAAGTGGAGAAGAGGTTTATATGCCTCTACCTCCGGTCTCACCTACTCCAGGAGACACTATGACATCACCACCATCACTGTCCTCTCATCCACTGCCACCTCCACCATCTCCTCCACCTTCTGCCTCACCTACTTTCTTTATGCAAGTTTACCAACATCGACCTCGTGCTCATGTGCATCCATCATCCGGTACGCTGAAGGTATGTTCTGAGCATTTGCGTTCCACTAATGGCACTGGTGATTTGAGTGTGCAGATGGAGGTACAGGATGTCATAGATGATACTCCTTCTGAGGATACGTTAGACTTGGACGTGTATATTGCTCTACGTAGAAAGAGGCTTGCATGCATTATGCATCCTCTTTCTTCTCATGTTTCTTTGGCACAACTCTTTGAGGATTTTCAGAGGTTCGTTGTTGCCTTATAAGTTGTGCAGATACTGCGATCCTATCAGGAGGCTTCATAAAGTGGTCCGTGGCGTCTGGCTGTGGAAGAGGAGATGACTGCTTTATAGTTTCATGGTACGTGGAGTGTCTTCTCCGCTCTCAGGTGCTTCTATTGTTGGCAGTAAATGGGTGTTTACAACAAAACATCGTGTAGATGGCTCTATGGATATATACAAGTTCAGGTTGGTGGCTCACAGATTCACCCTAACCTATGAGGTGGATTATTAGGACACCTTTTCTCCCGTGGCACGTCACTCAACACTGCGCGTTCTTATAATCGTTGCTGTGGTACAAAACTGGCCCATTTTCCAATAAGATGTCAAGAATGACTTCTTGTATGGGGATTTGCAGGAAGAAGGGTATATGCACTAGCTACCAGGGTTTGCTGCCGACGGGGTGTCCAGTATGGTGTGTAAGCTCCACAAGACCATATATAGCCTTAAGCAGAGCACGAGGGCTTGGTTCCAGAAGCTCTTAGAGTTGATTGAACAACATGGTTTTATCAGATCTATTGCAGATTATTCTCTTTTTTGTTAAGAGAACCCAAAGAGATACTGTTGCTATTTTGGTCTATGTGGATTATATTATTGTTACTTACAATGATAACCGGGGTATTCAAGCAACTAAGAATTTCCTTGGACAATAGTTTGACCAAGGATCTTGGCAAGCTACGATATTTTCTTGGCCTAGAATTTGCAAGAAATCAGCAGGGAATGGTAACGATGCAAATGAAATACGTCATTGATCTTCTATCTGAGACGGACATAACATGATGTAGACCTGCTACTACTCCAATGGATCCCAATGCTAGGCTATATGATGATGACTCAGCGGAGGTGGATAATAGATGATATAGAGAGCTGGTAGGGAAGCTATTGTATGTCACTATTACCATACATGATGTATCGTTTGTTGTCAACATGGTCAACCAGTTTATGGAGCATCCTAGGCAGACTCATATGGATGCATTTAACATGATCTTGAGGTACCTCAAGTTTTATCCAAGTGCAGGGCTTCTATTCAAGAGAGACACTTCTCTTGCAATTTCAGGATGTATGGATGCAGACTATGTTGGGTGTGCCAAGAACAGAAAGTCTACTTCAGACTTCACTGTGTTTGTGATCAGTTCATTGGTTTCATGGAAAAGCAAGAAACAGATGATTGTAGTCAGATCTAATGCTGAATCATAGTATAGAGCCATGGCCCAAGGAAGCACATAAATGACGTGGGTCAAGTCCGTTCTAATTGACCTAACTATTGAGGTGCCTCTTCCTATGCACCTTAAATGTGATAATCAAGCAGCTCTATTCATATCTAATAATCCATCTTTCCATGAAAGAACAAATCACATTGAGGTTGACTGTCACTACACCAGTCACTTGATTGAGAAGGGATTTATATAATCTCATGTTGCTTCAGGCGATCATATTGCTGACATATTACCACAGCTCTTGCAAAGGAGCCCTTTCACCGTTGTTGTTCCAAGTTGAGCATGATATATATATATATATATATATATATATAGGGGCAGGGAGCCTGCACCCTGGGGTGTAGGAAACTCCCTGCATCCACCCCATTTTTCGATTAATTTTTTATTTTATTGGAATTAAAAGGTGTGGGGATTTACTTAATATGTTAAAGGGAAATATGGGTTTCAAATTTCATGCAAAAAAATTATTCCTAACATGTTCATCTATACATGGTCGATTTCAACAATTCTGAAACCGTTAAAATTTGATAGTCTTGATGGAGATGATAGAAGTCTCGAATTAAGGTGAATTTGGAATGACAACATGGTGATCTAAATCTTCCAAGGTTTCATTTCAAAAAAATCAAAAAATAATGAAACATTAGGCTGGGTATAGGGAGTTACCTGCACCCGCCGAGGTAGGCTTCTTTTTCCCATATATATATATATGAGTGTTGAGATATTTATATCTCTTTATTGCTATCTTATAATTTTTCTACTTCTTTTGTCTCTTTATGTAATTTTCCCTCAGAGCTTTTCTCATATATAAGAGAGTTCTAGGGCTACAGTGAATGCATCTCTTTTCGTTTCAATCTTTTCCACACCATCTATCTTTTTTGCAATGAATGCCTTCACCAGAAACTATTGATGATGTTGGGTTTCCTTTAAAGAAACGTTACATCTTTTAAAGGAGAAATTGTGTAACACCGTCTAAATGCGAAACAAGCCAAGTTGGCTTTGAAAATCAACCCATGGATGTGCATGTGAGCAATGGAATAGTGCCAAGGAGGTGCATGATAAGTGCACAAAATAAATCGACTCTGCTTTTGAAGATCAACCTATCACATACATTACTCATCGATAACATGGTGATGAGACGAGAAGTGCAATGAGAAGACTTGGTGGCACTAGACATGGGATGCATAATTGGCACATAGTGGATGTGAGATGAGGTAACAATGTAGTGACAAAGAAGACAAGGTGATAATGGCATCAGGAAGGATGGCTCATTGTGATCGGTTCTCCCATTGAGAACCATTATAAATACTAAAGGAAGAGGTTTGTCCACAGTTTAGGAAAGAAATTGTTGCTTCATGGATTGGTGCCCATTTGTGTTTTCTTATGGTCGAAAAGGAAAAAGTAGGACATGTTCTGCTGTACTACTTTTTGTTTAAATTAGCAAAAAAGGGAGTGGTTTGTCAGCTGAAATAAAGATAGATGGTTGAGTAGAAAAAAATTGAACCTAACATGGATATGGGAGATAGGGGGATGTTTGATAACACCTCTTAGTTTTGTACAATTGATACGTGTGATCATTTGTTGAATGTTCTCATACTTTTTGTTTGGTTTTTAAGTTATAATATGGATCACATATGACAGAAAGCATTGGTGTTCTATATAGAGAGAGTCACAAACACTTCAGAGAAAAGATCTCATTCTCTTAACTAATCTGGAAGAGATCCATTGCGTAGGTTAAATGATCAAAATCATTATTCAAATTTACATATGATAGAAGTACTCACATGGATCCATTAGAGAGATTCATTTTCGTCTTCCATATCAAAAGCATTCAAGTGCCTAGAAGCAACAACTACAGACTTTTCTAGATCATAAGAATGATATGACGCAGTTGAGAGTTTGAAATATGTAATCGATATATGTACTTGACTTGTGTATGTTGATAGTTGTTTTGTCCAAGCTGCACATATTACATGCCCCATTGAGGATGAGTGTTAACATACTTTGTGAAATTAGGCCTTTATTAGTAGGTGTTGTTTAGTCTCACATTGATGAGTGATGGGATTTGTTGAGCAGGTGGGGCTATAAATAAAGAGCCATACCCTCATATTCATTGAGAGAATTCAATTGCCGACACAGATTTTTAAGGCATTCTCCCATAGTTTCATTTTTCTCCTTGAGGAATAGGGTTCCATGTAAATCTTTATTTTCTCATTCCTCTTGATTATATATTTATACTTTATTTTTTTCCATAGAATGCAACATACAACTGCAATACAACGAATGCCTTATTTTCTATAATCTCCAAGCGAGACAGTTCAATCGTATATCAGCATGAAAGAAATCAACGAAGTCTAGAATAATCTTGACATCATCTACAAATAGTAGCAATAAGGTAAAGAAAACTTACATCGACCTTTTAAAGCAACAATACGAACCATTTATAATACAAGATGAAGAATCCATTCGAGAAATGTACACAAGGGTTAGAAACATCATAAATGGACTCTAAAATCTCAATGAGGATATCAAAGAAGTTGTTCATATCAAGAAGCTTCTGTTGGACACATGAGCCCATAACGAACCATTATGTAATAAAAGTTATCACAGATCACTCCTAAATTTGAAATGAAGATAACTAATTTGCATAATAGGTCTCTTAGTACTTCTAGGTTTATGTAGCATGATCATCTTGATATCACAAAGTTGTTGCTCTGAAGTTTGGACCATAGAGGCTAGTGTAGGTTGGATATGTAAAGAGTTAGAATAAAGACTCAACTGCAATGTCAAGTGATTATCAAGAACGGATTGCCAACCTGTGAAGGAGATTACAATCCTTACTCCAAATTTTGACATCCGACCAATCTCTTGATGTACTTCCTCTGCATAGAATAGAGATTTGGAGGTCTGGATGAGTAAAGTCAAAGTTTTGACTCAACAAGATCGAGATAACTAAGACCTATGTCGTATACTGTCATGTATAGGAACACATTCTCTCATCGGAAACACATGTGTTATTATATGTCTAAATATATACATTTAGCAAACCATTATGTTGATGGCCTAGTCAAGGTCTATACACGGGTGTGTTGGTGTGCTTACGAGGGCATATACGTAATATGATCTCTTAAAGAGATCATACAAGTTCTCTACTGAAACGGAACACATGAGCCCACTCATGAGATATTGGGACCAATCAAATTCTATCGATGGTCCTCTTGCTTTTGGAAGCAAGACATGATTTGTTGGTATCATGTATACTTTTGGAAATCATACGATCGATGCCAACTCGTAATGGTCAAATGATAAACTTAGATAAAACCATGAAGGAGACAATTCAATTGAGATCCGAACTCCGAGTTTAAATCACAATCTTCTAGTATATATGATGTGTGACTATTAGGAATACTCGAGGGTGATGTGATCTTAAATGAATGCATACCATAACACTTGCATATCAAGAGAGTGATGGAACATGTTTGTATTTTAGTGACTCCACTCAATGGTCTAATTATCCAGTCTTAGTCCAAATAGTGGGCATTGATCTGAATTGGATTCAGATGCAATGATAAATATTTGCATCATGTATGACATGATCACATATCTTTGAGAGGTCTTGTAGATCTGGAAATAAGATCAGATCAGATCTCATATCCAAGTCACTATACTTTGCTTGTACAACTACCATGTCCTTATCTCCAAGTATCCAAGGAGAAGACACATTATCCTTGAAATGAGACTTAAATGGATTTAGTCTCATTTCATTTGATTGCAATGTCCAATGCCCAATTCCAATTTTAAGGTCCAAATGTTGGAATTAGAAATGGAAGTGGTGGCGAACTCAACTCATGAGCTCATTTCTATGCTCCAAAAGTTTTGGGCACTAATTAGAAATGGTCATGGAAGCTGGGTTCAACTCATTAAAATATTATCTAGCTCTTGGAGAGTATAATGTATTTCATTGAGCTTACTTAGAGTGTGAATCATTACAGCTCATAGCTCAATATCTATAAGTTACATATTTTGCCAAAAGTCGTGTAAACCCTAAAATTTGATAGTTATTTAAATTTCAAGTCACTATTCATGGATAATATGATCTCCCTGACATTGTATCCAAGTATCCAAGATTTCTGCTCACGACTCCTCATTGGATTAGGACTTGTACTTAATGATACCAATAATACAATAATAATTGTTATTATCATGGATACATGCATATCCATGATTTTGTGGATATGTTCCACATCGCATATATTTAATTAATATTAATATTTATTCATACTAATAAGTATTTATATGATTATGATTCATATATTATTTCAAGGCATAAATGTGAACTGGATTCACATTGAAAACTAATTATAAATTGGATTTGCATTTTGTGTGAGGTAACTCTCATAAATTTCCCAGTTACGATAATTGAATTATCGTAAAGATAATGCAATAAAAATTAGAGCAACAATTAGAACATCATATAGGATAAGGTTGACGTCCACCGTGAGTCCTAATTTAATTAGAATTCTTCTAAATTTGTTTTAACTATGTTGTTTAATCTTGGTTATAATTGAGAGGAAACTTGTCTCTCAATCCTAATAGGACTAGGATATGTTCTTAACCCCTTGAATCACCATTTAAAGACCCTCATCGGAGGTGTGTCCTCTTAGAGTAAGACTTTAAGGGGACGCCCACCATGTGTATAAAAGAGAGGGCATGCCTCTCTCTTTCAACACGTGAAAGCATATGCATTATGAGAGCTTGAGTTTCCTTGAATATTGAGAGATAACTCAAGAGTAGAAGACTCTAAAAATACATGTTCACACCATCTCTCTCTTTACAACCCTACATGTCCACCATTAAGCCTCCATTCTCTTCATAAGTGTCGTCCTGCGAGAGATAAGATCGTCTTCTTTGTTGTGCTTCATATACGAGCAAGAGTATTTGATTTCGTGAGATGAATTAGGAGCTTTATATAATCTTGATCTCATCCTTGCATGGACAAATTCAATAAGAAGAAGAAGAAGAAGATATCAAGGTTCATGGGAAGCAACTCAACTTATCATCGTGCCTACAATAGGAGAGTCTTGGAATTGGACTTCATTCGAGAGGTCTCTTGCTTTAGAGACACACTTCAGGAGGTAACACTGATATCTTTTTAATATTCATAGGAATATAAGCAATCATGTTAGGAAATTATTTCCTTAAAATTATGCTCTCTTTGCATAAAATTTTTGTTATCTACAACGAGCATTCATGCGATGAACACATTGAATTTGCAAACTGTTTGCTATTCTTTTTCTACATTTCCATGATGCGAGTTATGAAATCCCTTCAATTGGTATCTGAGAATTAGTTTAGAGGATTTAGATTGCATCCAAGTCTGATGAACAATCAACCATATTATACAAATCATTGAATACAATGTCTTGCGAGTTGTTTTGATGATTCAAATGATTTCGTGACATTCGATATTGCTTCTATTATACCATATTTTGAACTTATTTTTTGAGATATATATGATGTATAGAAGTTCTATATTCATGCCCAAGGTATACACCAATAGTTAGTTGCATTGGGTAGAAAATTCAGATGTTAAAAATGATTGCAGACTCCGATTTTGATCAAATATTGTTGCTAGAAAGTATTGATTTTTTGCTACAAGGTTTGAGTCATATAACATGATAAAGTAATGATTAATAAGTTATAAATCAACTCCTAATTAGTGTGAAAATGTTTCGTGCGATTCCGACAGTACAACCTTGAGAAATTAGATTTTTTCGTAGGCGGAGTTGGAAGAGGACCCGATTACTTTAACAACTTGTTGCTCTTATTTTAGGACTCAAAATAGATGGAAATATATTTGATATATTGATATCAATAGTTGGACCTAATATTTTAAAAATATTTATGATCGCAATTAATTTTAAGTTCAAGTTATATAATGCTTTCTAATTTGCAGTACGGTGGTAGCCACTTGTAAATTTGAATATGAAATCACTATTTGGTTAATTTGGATATATGGAATAAAGACTGAAGTCTATTTGTTATATATTTCCTTTATCTAATTATGCACTAGGTTGTTTGAAAAGAATTTAAAAATTGTAAAGTCGATTGGATCGATTTCGTCAATTGCCTATATTATTGCGCAAGAAAATGTGGATATTAAAAACATCTTGAATACCTAAATATATGAGAGCTAACTACATATTATAATATACTGTCAAAAGATCTATCAAATCATCTTAGATCAATATGTACCAATTATGTTTCCTTGAATTGAAACGATGAAGGTGACTAGGTTTGGGTATGCTAATGGGTTTCTTAATTGGCACCCTGCATTGCATTTGCAGTGGAAGCACTCCTTGTTAGCATAAGTCTGCATAACCTAGTTCAATCTGTTTCAAGGATGGGTAGCGTGAGAAGTCATGTCGTACTTTAACAACTAAATTGGAATTATAAATTGTACTGAGTGAAGGTGTGTACTATATGATAACTCAAGTACACAATATTGAAATGCTTGGATTGATTGATTGTTGTTATTTTATTTGGATTAAAAATAAGATAATTATCAAGTATCCTTGTTAAATCCCTTATTAATATTAGTCATGAGAATATGATTGGAAATGATTAATCATTAATTTAAATAAAATATGGACATGACATACATGGTCTTCTGTCATTGTGGAGAACTCCATCACAATGAGTTGTATTTTTAGAGATGCTCATGTGTAGTCATGACTCTGAAATACTAATTCACGTGGATCAGATTCTTTGTTTCTTGAAAGAGATGGGTCGTATGCATACTGACCCCATTGTTGTTCTCCATATTATTGAGGTGATATTGGATTATGCATAATGCAATATTTAAATTCGCTCATTGATGGTTGATTTAACTAATAACATGCTAACTCCATATATATGGAGTGCGTGGGTGTTGAAGACTGAACTGAGAATGCAAGTTGGACTTGCAAGGTGGAAAGAGTTCATGCTTCTTTCAATGTACTTGTATTTTCTTATATTATTGAGTTGTAATAAAAGAGGAAAGGAGACTCGGATCTCGTAGTGAGGCGGCTAGGTTAGCCTACCTCATGCTTTAAAAACTTACAAGGGCAAGACTTTCAAAATATGAAAAATATGAGAACATCATGATTTAAAAGTAGTAAAATGTTTATTCTCCTCAATCAAGATTGTTTATTAAAATGCATTCTTTTAATTTCAGATGAAATCTCTCAACCCATTGAACAAGATGCTTGAGGTCAATTAGTTGACCGGTCCAAATTATTCGGATTGAATCTGTGATTTGGAACTCATACTTCATACAGAGCACATAACGTATGTGTTCTCATTTATGAAGTATGATAACCATCAGACAGAGGATTCCCAAGAGTTGACAAAGAAGTGGGAGAAAGATCATTCGATCGCTTGTTGATACATTCTTGGATAATTGTCTAATGTACTTTAGAAGCAACTTATAGACATTGAATCCACTCATGACATCCTACTGAATCTAAAAGAGATGTATGGAGATGTGAATCTTACTCTTTCTACATTAAGGTCTACTAAATACATTATGAAGGAAGAATATCCCTCTACTGATTGATGAATAGCCATTCATGCATCTTCATTCTCCTATTTGGGTTTTAAAACCCAAGATAAACATTTGTGTATTTCACTAACTTGCATGAATTAACCACTAACCTTGATATGTAATTAGTGTATAAATACATGTAATCAAACAGAAAATAAAAGGATAAAGGAAAAAAGAAAAATAAAGGAAGTATTGTAGATACTGACTAACCCTAAACTCCAAGACCCAGTCAAAGATTGATTAGATCGGCAATGAATAAAGTAGGAGGAAAGATGGGACAAATAATGTACATAAAATATACAAAATCATAGAAAGCCTAATTGTATAATGTATTATGCACACCCATTTTGCACTATTTTGTAGACAATTATACAAACTTCAAAATAAAAAAATCAACAAACTTGTATATGATTGTATTGAAAAATAGAAAAATTATATCCAATAAAAATCATGCAAAAAACACTATGTACATCGATAGAAAAGGCCACAAATAAAACTTCATTTATCTATATCTTCTCCATGAACTCAAAATTCATCAAACTCATCACCATTGAATTTCAAATCAAATTATCTATCTGATAAAGGTGATTTCAATGAAATTGGATTTGATATATAAACGCTTGCTAATTGGGGTACTATGGGTCTTGTATATATGTATATAATATCATATTATTTAATTCTTTACTTTTTATCTCTTTAATTTCTAAATAATTGTATATATTATATAAACATATTAAATATATAAACATAAAATAAATCCAAAATAAATAATAAAGTGTAATACATATGTATATCATACATATAATATTTATGCATGTAATTATGTAAATACATAGAAAAAATAATAAAAATAAACTAAAAATATGTAAACACATAATAAATTATATTTTAAATAAATAAAACATGTAAATATATTAATATATATATAATACAAAATAAAATACACAAAATATAAGTATATATATAAATAAAAATTATCACCTAATAAATAGGTCGATAAAAATAAATAAAATTGACCTAAAATAGTACATAAAATAATAAATACCTTTCATTCTCTAAGAATTATTTAATAAAATCATTTTCTATTTTATTTTCAATCTATTTATATTTTGACCATGTTTTGTCCTGAATTGGTCCATGTGGACCAATCAGGGCCCGACTTGGGCTAACCTAGGTCAACTCCCCCCCTCTCCTTCAGACCAATCCTAAATGTGTTTTTCTTCATCTTCTTCTTTGCTAATTTCTTCTGATCAATCAATACCTCTTATGCACCTGACTCATTCATGAATTCCTTCATCTAAGAATCAACTTGCACACGAATCTATGTGTGCTCTTGGTCAATTCTTGAGTCAGGAAGAAACCCTAAGCGAAGAGAGCCCCTTCCAATCAATGTTATATAAATTCTCCTCATGATCCAGTCTAAATTAAGCCATCTTTAAGCCTTATAACCCTTTGAATCCATTATTGGAATATCACTCTTCATGACATGAAGGAGTGCCCCTCGATTTGAGGTGGGGAGAAGGAGATCCAAGCATGATTAAACCATTGCCAGTGAGCCTAGGTGGTTTCTCTGCTCCCAGGTCCCTCCGACCTGGTGAGCTACTTATCCTTAGCATTTTTGATTCCTAGTGTTTTCAGTGGCTTAGTTTTGCTTTTTATTTCATTTGATTTCGTCTTGATTAACTTAAAATCTTGAAACAAATTCCATCAGAGATTTAGGCTTTGACCACTGATCCACTCATATCAACCACTGTGCCGACCTTGCCTTCTTCCCATCTCGTCCCTCTATGTTTCTTCATCGATCCCATCCACCCAGATTACCTGATTATCAGAGAATCGAGTTCCCAAGTCCCCATATGTCTCCATCATTAGAGACCACTTGTTTTGCCTCATTTGTTGAAAATTACACCTAAACCGATCGAGGATCTTCCCCTTCAAACCGTGAACCTAACTATGCACGTGGTATAAAGAGAACATACCATTTGTGCGGTGTTCAAGTCCAAAGAACAAAACTCCAGGTGCTTGACTTTTCCCAAATCCCCAGGCCTCCATCGATGAGGCCTGGACCTCTTTAGCACCTTCAGTCGATGTAGGAATCCTCCTTGAGCATTTTAAGACCTTCAACAGCTCCTGGGGTGGTCGGAGCAGAGAATCATCGCCGGAGGAAGCAACCCAGACCGCTTGTTCTTCATAATTCTTCCTAGATGCTTCTTAGCCCATTCGATCAGAGGCGAGGCCCAGGTGTAGCAACATCTGTCTGATCAAGTCCTGCCATGACCGTTGATGCAGTTGATGATCTGATCTGGACTGTTCATCTACGAAGGGGTACATGTGCAACCAGACCATCCAACACTTAAGTGAGCCACGTAGATTGTCCACCATCAGATGTGCGCTTTTTGGGTATACTGCATATTTTACTTCAAGCCTTTATGTATTTTTTATGTAGTATTTAAATATTCATGTAGTGTAATTTTTCTGTAATATTTTCAACTAGCACCTGCATATTTATTTTATTTGTACTTTACTCTGGTGCTAGGTCACCTCACATGGCTCTCCATGTGAGGCATTTGGACATTTTGCAAGAAACACCCTCCGAGTTTAGGTATTTCATTTTGGTCCCAACTTTTGTAAAATTAATACAATAATTTTGGGAAAATTACATGTCTGCTTAGAACTTGTTCTATTTACATTTATACCCTTACTAGACGCTTTTCAATATACAATTTATTTTGAAATTAGGTAAATTATGTGCTTGGACCCTGGATTTTGTAACTATGTTATCAAATGCATGAAAAGTTCCTAGAAATTGCATTTTAGTTCCTACATTGCTGATTTATTTTCTTTCTTGTATTTTAATTATTTTAAACAACATATTGTGTCCATAGTTTTAGGAAAATTAACTTAAGTGTCTAAAATCCTTATTTATAACACATATTTTTTACACGACATTTAAAATTAATATTCTATTTATTAAAAATTAAAACATACTATTTTATTTTTTTACCTATTTAAAATTCATAAAAAATACAAAATATTTTCAAAAATTCCAAAAAATAGTAGTTCCATTTTGTCAAATGTTCTTAGCTAATCAAAAATCTATAATTTTTTCAAAACCAAAACCTTAAAAATAAAAAAACACAAAAAATCTTATAAAAATTTGCAAAAAGTCTATAATAATTCAAAAAATATGTTTTTTAACATTGAATTTTCAATGTGATATATAGTTTATATTAAAAAAGGTTTAGGTTATTTTTGTACTGAAATCCTATTTTAAAACATTAAACAAGTTTTTAAATTTTATTTATTCACTATTTAACTTATTTTAAACTTTGAAAATCCATAAAAATGATAAAAATTCTACAAAAATACAAAAATAGAGAAAAAAACTATAACTTAAAAACAATTTATTTTTCTCATTTTTACTTTAGATAACCTATTTGAAAAATCCAAAAACATCTCCACTCTTTATTTCTTAGATAATATCTAAAGAATTATATATTTTGTTTTTAAAGTTAAAAAAAATAAATTTTACTAATTAAAAATGTTTACAACAACAATAAAGCCTTTTTCCCACAATTAAGTAGGCTCGACTATATCGATTCTGTGCCTCCATTCAGGTCTTGGGTCAATCTCGGGCTCATATCCAAAAAACCGAGATCCCTTCATATAGTCTCTTTCCAACACTTCTTGGGCATTCCTCGTCCTCTCCCAGCCGACTCAACATCCCAAAACTCGCATCTCCTCACTGGTGCATTAGTTGATCTTCTTTGCAAATGAACAAACAATCTTAAGTGGTTTTCTCGCATCCTATCCTCGATCGGAGCTACACAAACTTTCTTTCGGATTGCATCATTCCGAATCTGATCTTTACATGTGTGTCCACACATGCACCTTAACATTTTCATTTCTACTACAGTTATTCTTTCCAGATGTCTATGGTTCATAGGACAACACTCAGATCCATAGAGCATAGCAGGTCTCACGACTACTTGAAAATTTTTCCTTTAATTTTTAAAGGAATTTTCTTATCATAGAGAACAATAGAGGTTCCTCTCCACCTTAGCCAGCTTTCATTTATTCTATTAGTAACATCACCATAAATTTCCCCATCATCTTGCAAAATAGATCCCATATATCTAAAATAATCTCTCTTCCTAATTTTATCATCACCAATCTTCACCTCGATTCCGTTAACATTGATTCCATCAAAGATGCACTCCATATATTCTGTCTTAGCCCTACTTATATGAAATCCTTTAGTCTCTAAAGCATGTCTCCATACCTCAAGCTTCTCATTTACTCCATCTCTAGTCTCAATCAACACAATATCATTAACAAATAACATACACCAAGGTAACTCATCCTTAATTTGACTTTTTAACTCATCCATAAATCAAAGTAAAAAGAAATGGACTCAAAGATGAATCTTATTTTAAACCTATGTTGATGTCAAAATAGTCAGTCTTCCTAGACATGGTCCTTACACGAAATAAAGCCCAATCATATGAGGTTAATGTATAGGACAAGTACTTGTCTCTTCTTCAAAACTCTCCACAATATCTCTCATGCGACAGAGTCACAAGCCTTCCCCAATATCATATGGAGGTTCTTCCTTTTAGCTATATAAATCTCCATTGTTCTCCTCAGCAAATGAATGGCTTCAATAGTTGAGCGACCTGGCATGAATCCGAATTGGTTTTCTTTTACTTTGAAACTTACCTCAACCTTCTTTCAATCACACGCTCTCAAATTTTCACATTGTGACTCATCAGCTTGATACCTCTGTAATTTGAACAATTTTGAATGTCTCCTTTATTCTTATAAAGTGGAACTACGATACTCCTCCTACAATCTTCAGGCATTTTCTTGCTTCGTCAAATAAAATTGAATAGATTCATAAGCCAAGTAAGATTGCCCTCACCTAAAACTCTCCATACTTCTACATGGAAGCTAATTAAAAATGTATAAAAATTATAAAGCACAAAAATCATAAAAAATTAATATTATAGAAAACCCATGAAAAATATAAAATCAGGAAAAGAAATAAAGATAATAAAAGATAAAGTCTAAAAAATATTATTAGTAAGTAATAATTAATATTATTTTTATTTATCATCATTTTGGCTTTCCTGAGTTCGACACTTTGACTATTTTTCCCTATATACACATTTTTCAAAGTTGTAATAAATTTTAACTTACATTCACATCTGGATTATTATTTGTTATTTTGGGTTGTGATTGATCTCAGATTCGGTCAACACAATGATTATTGTCGAGCTTGTTAGACAGTAGGTAAATCCTTGTCATTAAATGGCATCGTTGTCGAGGAGGCAATAATTAGGGTAGATCGAATGGATGGGAGACCTGGCAAAGTGGATAATACATAGTAAAGAGAAATTGGGGCGAATGGTAGTGACCATGCGTAGATCACGATGAAATAGAGGGTAGCTGGAGCGGAGCTCCGGTGTGGTCTTAAATCGAAATCTAAGCTAAAGGCATGCTTAAAACATCATTAAACACGTTAATCTAAACCTAAATCTAATGCTTACACTAAAAATCAGGAGAACTAACCTTCACTGGTGCAAGGCCAAGGAGATAGAGAACCTCGACGGCGACGGAGGCCGGAGATCGTGGAACCACCACCTACCCTACTCCTTCGACACACCTAATCGCTTGGTAAAGATGCTGTCACCACCTTCAAGCCCTCATATGCAAAAATGGGAAAGAACGGGGTCAAATGGGACTCAAATTGGAAGGGGAGATCATATGTGGTTTTATGTACACAATGACCAAGTGGCTCCAAAGATCGATGAAGAATCGACAGATCCATGGAGCTCGGATCAAGTAATCAATCATGTTTATAAGGAGTATCGAGGAGGAAAATTGATGAAGGGACCATTCCCAATCGACGCTTTCATCGATGGGAGAAAAAGCAAGAAGAACGATCAGAAGCTAGTTCTAACACGGGCTATTGGATGTCAGAGGAGTTGACCTTTTGGTCAACCCTTGACGCATCCTGGTTAGTCCATGTGGACTAACTAGGAAAAATCCAGCTGGAAATTATTGGAAATTGAATAATTAACTAATGATTTTATTAAATTAAAGTTATAAAATAGAAATTATTTCTTATTTTCTATAGTATTTTATTACGATTAATTTTTAGGATTTCTTTATATGTATATTTATCTATGCATTAAGTCTTTTATTTTTATTTTGTATTTTTGATCATACTATGTTTTCTTTAATTTCAGTTATTTTTTCTATTAGATATTTTTTGAATAACTTATTCTGGACATCTCTCGTTTCAATTTTGTTGCGAGGGCCCATTGATTGAGGGTGAATTTCATTGGAGATTCAGAGCACCCACGTGAGGCAGAGGATGATGATTATTGAACAACTGACATGAGAGAGAAATTCAAGATAGCAAGAGTCGCAAGGAGCAACTAGAATTGGTATAGTTTAGATTAGCATAATTTGATTTTATTGTGAGAGAGTGACTCATTCTTAATTTGTAATAATTAAATTAGGCGCATATTCTTAAACTCCTCACAAGTTCATTTCATCATGTGATTGTTCACATGGGGGACTTGATTTGTTTTCTGAGTTTTCTTTGCATTCTACATTTATTTCTCCCTATTTCATATTTATTTTATTTTTTCCATGATTTGTATTTTTCGCTTTATTTTCCATTTTACATCTTTGTTGGTTGAGTCCTTAGACTTAGGATATTGCTTGATCGAGTAATTTAGGTCCCAAGTTTAATTATATCCCATACTCCTATAGTCCATACGCTTGGACTTAGATCAAAATAACCAGTACTTCACATAATAGCAATTCTTATCTTAGGACGATTTCATTGTTGCATTGCATGTAGTGTAATTTAAATTCTTTTCTAGCATCCCACGTGGAAAGAGAGATTAGAATCAAGGTGAGCCTTTCTAATTGAGCATGCATCATCAATTTCATCTTGCATTGCATTTTCGATCTCTTGCTATGTTTTTTATCACTTAGAAATTAATGAAAATCGAAAAAATTGTTAGGTGATTATCTGAAAATACCCAAAAGGTAAAAAAAACTCTAATAAAAGGCTGCTAAGAAAACTTGATCAAATAGAATTGACTAATTAGACGACATTATTTTGGTAATTAAAACCCCCATTATTCTCAGGTACATTCGAGACAGAGTAAGGTGTGTCCCTTAAGGATTAAAGCCAAAAATCCATCCTTGATACTGCCTTGCTTATTGTTTGGGTCTATGAAGTATTGGCGCTTCTATCGATGTGTGGGCAAGTAGGTTCAAGCCTTCTTGCAAACTTTGTTTAAAGTGTTTGAGCTTAGGAAAACTGCAATAGTGAGTCATTGTCTTATCGAACCACGTCCGAGTACCCTTCGGAGGAAGTATTTGATATGCCATATTGGCTTCTTTCCCCCCCACTTCTTTGGCTGAGTAGTGGGCCCAACTACAATAACAAGGATCTCCAAAAAGTACAAGCTACATGTTATAATACAATTGGAAAGTATAGGACACTTTTCAGATGATTACTCACTCTCATATAGTGATAGAGCTAGGGACCGAGCTTCAAAATATTGCTTGATAATAACCAATTCCAAGATAATTGCCAAACTCTTGCGGTTCATTATGCTACGTCGATGAATCCACCCCTGTATTTTGTTTTAATTGATTAGTATATTTTCTCAAGATCAAAAACATCGCACTTGTGCATTTTTGTCTACACTTCTTTTCATCTCTTCTTGCATTTCGCTCACTTTGAGACTTTCTTTTATTTCCTCTTCTTATTACATATTTCATTATCTATCCTTCTTACTTCTCATATATCTCCTTTTTGTCTCTTAAGATGTCGACTTAGGGATGGCTTAGTCTGGACTTTGCGGACACCTACATCGATTTCTAGAGGTTGACATCTTCAATAATTCAGGGTGATTCCCTTGACATTAATACGGACATTGCGAATCACTCTCGGAATTCTCCCATCTTTTTCTCTCTACCAAGAGCTTGGGATGACTCTCTTCCCGAGTTCATTCGTTTTTGGATGGAAATTGACCTATCTCCATACACATCTCCTACTGATGAAGGGAGATTTAGCTGAAGTCCTTTCCATACACAAGGTAGATCGACAGTCGTCGAAGCGACCTCATACAAAATCCCAGTAAATCAATTATCAGCCTACACTATAAATAAAGCAATGAATATAAAAAATGTGCAGTTAAAATTTATTATAACTCTACAACAAGTGTGTATAGGTGTAAGTATGTGTAGAGGTCGAACTCAGAGAGTAAACAGTAGATTGTGTGAAAATTAATGCGCCAATAATTTGTTCTTATCTCTTGTCCATTTTTTATTGTTTTTGTAGGTTTTAATAATATATATTTGGGTTTAGTTTTAATAATTTTTATTTTGTTTGGTTTTATATTTTTTATTTTCTTTTTATATTTTCAGATATTTATATTTCTTTTTCTTTTAAACATGTAATATAGGATATATAAGGCTATACATACAATATAGAGTAATATAATTATAAATATTAGTAAATATAAACAAAATATAGTAATTAAATTGTTTTGAGGTTTTATATATTTTTATAATGTTTTTATTATTTTTATGGACTGTTTGGTAATTTTTATGTATTTTTGAAGTCAAAAATCAAATCAAGCAATTAATAAATAGTCTGAAATTGATTTGAATTTTAAAAATAGTAAATAAGGTCCAAATTACTCAAATCAATTTATATATGTAGATATTTATAAAAGGAAAATTAAGAAAGAGAAAAAACAAATTTTTAGATTTTTAGTGATTTTTTAGATTTTTATAAAGGTTTTTGTGGTATTCAATTTTTAGGACTTTTCTTTTTCCATTTTAAGGGTATTTGGTTATGTAGTTAGATAATACTATATTAGATAATATATTTTTTTGCAAATTTCAAAATGTTTTTCTACTTTTTGGTATTTTATAAGTTGAACAGTTCAAAAATGGTCTCCTTTTGATTTTTAAGAAAAGATTAAAATACCCAAATTTGCGAATTAATATCATGACGTGAAAGTACATGCTACCAGGAATCTAAATCTATTTTTGCTTGATTTTTAGAGAAAGATTGCTATTTTTAATAAATGAAACTCAAGGAAAAAAATTCATAAACTAGTAGGGGCATATTTGGAATTAAAGTAAAGACCAAGGGTTGCAAATGTGTCAAAAATGTACAATGTATTTAAAAATTTAATGAACTAAAAATAAATACTAAAAGTTGTAGGGGCTTCCCTGTAATTTACCCAGCTCACGTGGGACAACACGTGAGCTAAGCTAGACTTGACCCAAAAATAAATATATTAAGTGCATGGCCCTATTTGCGAAACGTCCATTTTATTTTAAACTTCACATTTTATTTGCAGCATTAATAAATAAATATACAAAAAGGACATGACTAACATGCAATTGATCCTAAAATAAATGGGAATCAGATGGTGCAGCGTGGCTCACTTGCCACACGTCACGTGTAGGTATGGCGATACCTCTTCGCAGATGATCGTCTATGAGTAGATCGCAGGAAGCAATCCAACGGTTGGGGCTCGACTGGATTCAATGTCATTTGTAGCGCACGAAGAATGAGGCATAATCCGACGATAGAGGAGGTTGCTGGAAGAATTGAAGAAGAACTTGCGTAGGGTGAGTTTCAATCCATTGTGAAACGCTACTCCAGCCACCAATCCTCCCGTCGACGGGCTCATGACGACGTTACGACTCTTGAGAATCTCCCAGGCGCCTCAAATGGCTCATGGGACCCTTGAAAGGTCCCTAGAGGCATTGAGTGCTCTGGCAAACCTGGGAGCCTCCTCCAGGTTTGATCTAAGGCCCAAATGGGGCTCCTTTGTGCATAGACATGTGCAAAACAAAAGAAGGACTGATGACAAACTTCCTCAATTCGGTGAAGGGGGGAATGGCATTGAAATTAGAAGGGGAGGAGGTACTCCGGTGACGGGAGGGGTTGGAGCACACAAATCTAAATGCACGATGGATCTAGATGAGGGAGGAGCGGTAGAGTGTGAGGAAATGTGCAGGAGTGGAAGGGAGGTGGTAGGCAGGTCGAAAAATGACGGGGGCACATGTGGAAAGGTTTGCTGGAGCTCTAGGTGGTGATTATAGGCTAAAACGAAACGCTATACTAAATGCGGAATTAAAAAGCATGGATTAAATTTTACCTAAAAATAAGAAAATGCATAGCTCTTACCTGGGGTTTGACCAGGGAGTAGAGGTGGTTGGCGACAGCTGCCTGGATGCACCTCCTCCTCCAACCATGCCAACACCTCAGGGGACCTCCCCCTGTTATGGGGATGCATGCTAGGCCAAGGGTTAGGGGCTCAAGGGTTCGGAAGATGGAAAAAAAGCAAGAGGAAGATAAGAGGTTTTATTTATAGACAAGTGACACACCCTTATTCGAAAACGATTTGGTAAGAATCGAATGTATGTACAATCAATCTAAGGAGTCGGCATGAATCAGGGGATATCCATGATGATTTTGTATGAAGGAGTTGAGCGAGATGGATAGACTAAACAAGATGGAAAATGGGAGGAAAAGAGGGGAAGAGATGGGTGTCAAAAGTCATACGTCCTCGAGGGGGAGTTGACCTGGGGGTCAACCATCGGCGTGACCTGATTGGTCTAAGTAGGCTGCTACATGATAAAATAGCCTGGATTATTCAAAAATAATTATTTAAAAATAGTAATTTATTTTATTATGTTTTTATTATAAAATGTTTATTATATTATTTAGTATTTTATTTTGATTTTTATTTATTTTTTGATTTTATTTATTAGTAGTTAATTATTAGGGGTGTATTTATAGGTATATTCATCTGTGTTTTGGTTATTTTATTTTTATTTTTATTTTGTATTTTTTTATTTTATTGTTTGATTCTATTATTTTATATATTATATCTTATTTTTATGTATATAGATATATTTTTATTATATTTTTGTGATATTATTTGTATACTAAAATAAATAGGGGTGTAGATTTTGTAGGTATAAATATAGGTAATTCATATATGTATTATACACATTATTTTATTTTGATGTCTTTTATTGGGTTTTATTTTAGCTTTATATTGTTATAGATTATAAATAATTATTACAAGAGTATATAAATGAATAAAGAATAAGATCTACTTTTATTTATTTACAAGTAGTGACATAGGTATTTTTACCTATATTTCTATAGGCTTATTTTATCTTAATGTTTTATTTGTTGTTTTATTTTGGTTTTAATATGCACATAATTTATAAATTATATTTACAAAGTTATAAAAAAATATAAAATTGTAAAAATGATAAAGAATGAATAAATTGAATATTTTATTCGGGTATACTATACAATGAGAGTCCAAAACCTAACTTTCACATCTTAACTCCAAAAAATATGAAATAATTTTCATTAAATAGCTTATTAAAAGTTATATACAATTAGAAGTGATTTTGATATATTTTGATCTTTTTTTGAAGATATGGGTCTGTGAAGTTTGGTTTGTGCCTTTTTATTTTGAGTATAAAAAGAACTTTGTATATTATTTTAGTATCAAATCAAATTTGTCTTTTTCTATATATTATTATATACATCTTTTATGTACAAAGTTTCTTTTTTTGATGAATAAATAATAAAGAATAAAATAGGTCCCAAAAATACCTTATTAATGAATAAGTGAATTGGGTTTTTATTGTATTTTTGGCCCTTATCTCCCCCTACTTTATTCCTTATCGACCAACTCAATTCTTGACATAGCCTCAGTGTTTAGGGTCATAAAATATCTTAGATATTTTATTATTTTTCTTTTCTTCACTTTATTATATAATTTTGGCACTAAAAACAATATTGTTTACACAATAAATACAATAAATGATGAATGTTGTTTTGAACAAATTAATGCTATTTACATGCATTACCTAAGGTTTTTACGGCCATAATATTGGAATAATGGTGATGAAATGGAGATCACCCCCCTATACTTGCCTTTGCTAGTACCTAGCAAACACTTATGCAATAAGTGCAAAAAAGGATAAAGAAGAAAAGAAAAAGAAAGAATAAATAGATTTGATTGTAATTATTAATCTTGACTTTCACAAAATCAATGTTTGGAGCTCAAGTCAGACCTTAGTGTGAGGATATGTGTAGAAGTTGGTCAGGAATCAAATTCAATATACAACAGCCTTCAAGAGTCACATAACTTAGTTCAAACCACCTCAATAGCCATGTCAGAACTAACCTACATCATACGCAAACCCTTATGACTATGAAGCTGACTTGTACGGTGTAATTGATAGTGGCTCTCCCCAACTGAAATGACAAAACAACTAACTTCTCTAGAATGACAACTCAATGATTCTCTAATCTAGCAACTCTTTCATCGAGGAGCGGGGTATTCCCTTCTAAGTTCAAGTGCATCTGACTCAAGAGGAGGGGGTGGAGAGAAGAATGGATGGTAGCCAGTGTAGCTACCTATCCAAGAATGCATGACCAGTGTAGTCAAGTCATCTAGCTATAGGATCACATGATATAATTTTGATGCTCAAGATTGCTTATTGACTGTACAACATATGTACACTCCAACATGCATTTTATTTTCAATCAGGCCTGCCCACTTTTTGGAGTTTTTTTTATTTTTTTGAAATACTATATATAGTAGCATTTACATAAGGGGTTTTTCCGCTTGATACAAAATACTCTCTTTTGAAGCATTATTGCGACGCACACTCTCCTCTCATTAGACCTCATGGCTACTGGACGGGTTGGGGTGCACATCCCTCCCTAGACGAGGACGCATGTTTCCACTCGTGTACATCTCAAAGTGGAAAATCCAATCCACTCACCACTCCAACTGAGTTGAGCCAAGTGAAAGGTGCAAGTGTCCAACTTAGGTCACGGTCGACAAGAGTCATGCGTGGATCTCGAAAAGTTCTAGTTAGTCAGTTGAGGTTCCTTGAACCCAGCCTGAGTCTCAAATAATTAATTCCGAATAGACCTAAAGTACCTTAAATCTAGTTCCCATAAGGTTCCAGTGAAGTTAGGTGCAGTAAAGTCAAACCAAGCTCTAATCTTCGATTTTACACAGACTAGTTCAATCAGCAAGCTCAATCTGAAAGAATGTGAATGCTTATGTAGATGCTATGCACAATGCAGAAAAATCATGCAATTTTCAAAAATATTTTTCAAATAAAAATATTTTTGGCACAAAATATAAAATAAGTACAACTATTTACACGAGCATGCCTCTACAAGAATTGGGAGCTTAAAGAAGTTACAGGTTAAAATGTTATTTATTTTTATAGGTATAAATGCTTAATTGGTAAAGAATTTTTATTTTATTATTATTATTGAATGATGCATAGATTCCTCAAAATATTTTTAAACAATTTTGAAACTATAGCACAAAGTAATTTTTGCAAATATTTACGAGCATTTGAAAGCCATTTTGCAAAAAAATTTTAAATAATATATATACAATTTTCAAACTATTTTTGTAATCATTTTTCAAAATCATTTGCAAATAGGTTTTCAAAACATTTATTTCACAAAGAAAATTAATTTAACAAGGCAGAACACTTTTACAATGGTTGAAAACATTTCAAAAACTTTTTCCAAATGGGTCAAACCATTTTTCAAATTATTTTGAAAAAGATACTTTTAACCTAAATTATTAATCATATATACAAAAAGAATCTGAGGAATAGAATCCATATTGTTATTAAATGAATTGTATATGTGCAAATACTATTTTAGCCATATTTACTATAAATAATACGAAAGTCTGAGTTATAGCTAAAGTGCATACAGAGTATATACGACCCCCCTATACTTAGCTTGAGCTATGTTCTCATATATCGAAAAGAAAAAGAGAAGACATAACTCGTACTGAGTATAGAAACGTCTAAAGAATTAAAGGAATAAGAAAGGAATAAACGAATGAGAAGCCGATTGTTCCCCTTATACTTAGGATCAAAGAATCCTAAGTATAGCAGGCTGTAATCTAGGGAGGGTCGACGGTGGGGATGAACAGATCACAGCTCGGTCTGTCTCCCCCTATACTCAGAGTAAGATATACCTAAGTATATTAGAGAAAATCAACAGGAGAGGAAATAGTTGAGAAGATCAAAGAATGAAAGAACTCGGGGTGCACACCCCCTTATTCTTAGGACAAACTACGTCCTAAGTATAGAAGACTGATAAAAAGGGGAGACACCTTTTCGATAGAAAAAGAAAATTGAAAATGAAAAGAAGAAAAGAAGAAAAGAAGAAAAGACATAAGAATTTGAATTGATAGAAGAGAATGTACGCATCAGTCCTCCTATACTTAGGGTAAAATATTTATAAGTATAAGCAACGATAGGAGTGATGAAATAGAATGAAGAAAGAACAATACGGGGTGTACACCCCTAGACTTAGGACAAGGTATGTCCTAAGTATAGACACATATATATATGGCGAATGATCTGGGGTACACGTGACATACTGGAGAAAGAGGGAATAATAGACAAAACACGTATATACAACAAGTACCGACTTTTGAAGTACATGACAGTATCTGATAATCGAATACCATTCTCTTGTCGTCATTTACCAGTGAGAATGATGACGCAGTCAGAAGAAGAAATACACTCTAATATGCAATCAAGTGGGTGTCAGCTACCGAGGTAAATAGATCGAAAAATAAATCAGGAATCGGTAGAAACAAATAGAACATCGGCTCAGAAGAAAGGAGTGAGAGATCAAAGCCGATACTGTAAAACATGGAGGAAGAAGGATTAGTACAGATTCCTCCACGTCAATCATAATATCACGAAGATACGAAAAGTGAAGAACAAGAGACTCTCTACGCAGTAGGATACACTGAATACTACAAGCTATGGCTCAACCCTGCGAGGGTCCTCAAGGCAAGCAGACTTAGATAAGTCAAAGATCTCAAAGTAATTAGAAGACTCAGCTCCGTGCTCCAACAGACTGGAGACACAACCAGAGAGCAAACCGATTACACATATCAGAAGACTCAGCTTCATGCTCCACCAGAGAGGAGACACTAGAAGTGAAACTAAGTACCTATAAAATGATGTATCCTCTCGCAACTAACCCTAGAGGAGCGATACATGCTAATCAATGAATAATCATAATGAGGCTTACCCTTGTGAGGGTATAGACATGTGGTGCACCCTTATTCTAAGATGATTTGGCGAGAACCACGAATGTACAATCAATCCAAGGAGTTATCCTGAATAGGGGGATATCCATGATGATTTCGTATGAAGGAGTTGAGTGAGATGGATGGATGAAATGAGCGGAGAAATGGGAGTAAAAGAGGGGAAGAGACAATTGTCAGAAGTCAGACGCCCTGGAGGGGGAGTTGACCAGGGGTAAACCATCGACGCGACTCGATTGGTACAAGTAGACTGCTATAAGACAAAATAGCATGGATTATTCAAAAAAATTATTTAAAAATAGTAATTGATTTTATTAATTTTTATTATAAAATGTTTATAATTTTATTTAGTATTTTATTATGATTTTTTTATTTTTTTGATGTTATTTATTGGTAGTTAATTATTAGGGGTGTATTTATTGATATATTCATCTATGTTTTGGCTATTTTATTTTCTTTTGTATATTTTATTTTATTATTTTATTCTCTTATTTTATATATTTATAACTTATTTTTATGTATATAGATATATTTTTATTATATTTTTGTGATGTTATTTTTATACTAAAATAAATAGGGGTATAGATTATGTAGGTATAATTATATGTATTTCATGTATGTACTATATACAGTATTTTATTATGATGTCTTTTCTTGGGTTTTATTTTATCTTTATATTATTATATAATATAAATAATATTTACAAGAGTATATAAATGAATAAAGTATAAGATCCACTTTTATTTATTTACATGTAGTGACATAGGTATTTTTAGGGAGAAAGAGCGGTGATGGCCGAATGCCTCACTGGTCTGCACTTATGGTTAGACTGCTTCTGCCCCTTGCTCTGGTCGAATCGCATAGGCCTATATATCTAGTTTCAGGTGGACTACGGGAAACGCAAACTCCTGACTGACCTAGCATGACTACCTAGCTAAGAATCTCTTTCTAGTTAAGCTAGGGTTCCTAGTCCTTTTTGACTCGAAGGGCAATCGAGGAAAGAGACAACACTATCCAGACTGGAATACTCATGGATCAGGACTTTAGAACTATTTATTAGAAAGCACCGAACCACTTTCTTAGCTTTTTGGATAATAGGAGGCGTGGGGGTCCTGACGGGGGGTTCGGGGGGGCTGGGCGTCCGACTATGCTCTCTTTGTCAAGAAAAGGGCTTAATTACTGGTTCCTCAACCGAAGGGGACAAAGTAGCTGAGACGCTAGGAACTAAGTACAGGGTCTTTTTTTCTCCTAGCAGAACCCGAGGCTGTACAAGTCTTCCACGAGATTGGCAGTTCTCTAATCCACTAGTTCAAGCGCTTTCATATCTTAATCAGGGAAAAGACAAGGCACTTCCGTCATATTATCATGTTTTATCTGTCATTCTGAAGAACACTTGCCCCCCGTCTTACCGCGGCTGCTGGCACGGAGTTAGCCGGGGCTTCTTCCTCGAGTCCTGTCATGATCGCGCACTCGACGAAAGAGCTTGACAAGCGGCTATGCCCTTCTTCACTCACGCGAGATTGTTGGATCGGGCTTGCGCCCATTGTCCACCGCCAGCTGAGTGAGGTAGGCATTTTGGGGAGGTTAGGCGGACCTCGCAAACTTTCAAAGGTAAGCCGTAGTTTCGCACCTGCGGAAGAAAGAGTTGATAGAAGAGAGAAAAAAAGGAAAAGAAAAGCAAATAAGGTTTTTTATAGCCTTATTTTATTTGTGATTTTATTTTGTGATTTTTATTTGGTTTCAATGTGTATTTAATTTATAAATAATATTTACAAAGTTATAAAAATATAAAATATAAAAATAATAAATAATGAATAAATTAAATATGCTATTCGGGTATACTATACAATGAGGTACCAAAAACTAACTTTCACACGTTAACTCCAAAAAATATGAAATCACCTTCATTAAATAGATTATTAAAAGTAATATGCAATTAGAGATGATTTTGATATATTTTGAGTTTTTATTTGGAAGATATGGGTCTGTGAAGTTTGGTTTGGGGCTTTTTATTTTGAGTATAAAAGAACATTGTTTTTTATTTTAGTATGAAATCTATTTTTTATTTTCTATAAATTATTATCTACTTTTTTCATGTACAAAGTTTCTTTGTTTGATGAATAAATAATAAAGAATAAAATAGGTCCCAAAAATGCTTTGTCAATGAATAAATGAATTGGATTTATATTGTATTTTTGGCCTTTCTCTCCCCTACTTCATTCCTTGTCGACCAACTCAGTTCTTGACTTGGCCTCAGGGTTTAGGGTCATAAAATATCTTTGATATTTTATTCTTTTTCTTTTCTTCTCTTTCTTCTATAATTTTGGCATTAAAAACAATATTATTTACATAATAAATATAATAAATGATGAATGCTATTTTGTACAAATTAATGTCATTAACATGCATTAGCTAGGGTTTTTAACGCTAAAATGATAGAATATAGGTGATGAAATGGAGATTTATCACCTACTTAAATAAAGTTCAAGATTGACCATAATCTTGAACACTTCTCTTCACTTGGAACCTACTTCTAGACTAATCGTGGCATCTTTCTTACAGAACAAGAACCTCATCTAGAGTTGTCATCATCATATTCAGATTTTGATATGACTACTCGAAGAAGGAAGGCACAACATGTAGAGCATAATGAAGTTAATGCACAGATGCTCGCCTCCATATAGGCAATCCAGCAACTGATGAACATGTTGATGCACATGCCACCTTCCAAGAGATGCTCATGGAGGGGAAGAAAACCGTGCATATGGACCTCGAGGAGGAGGATAAGAATAAGTAAGAGAGACACCCAAGCCTACACTAAAAGAGATATAGAACCCTAAACCGACCATGCGACTGAGTGTATTCAGATCCCACCAATCCACAGACATTTTAAGCTTAAACCGAAGCTTTTTATCTTCTCCCGACATTCCATAGACACTTATGAAGAACCATACAACCATCTCTAGCAATTTGCCCATATCTGCGGAGTAACTCAATACCCTAACATCCTGTTAGGTGTAGTCAAAATGATCGCATTCCCACTCAACCTTCAAGATAAGGCACTCTACTGGATAAACCATTTGGAGAAGGTGGTGACAACTTGGGAGGAACTCAAGTCGGCATTTCTACACAAGTATTATCCCATAGGTCGTCTGAATGAGACGCATGCCAAGATTTATAACTTCTCCCAAGGACCCTAAGAAACCATCCATGAAACATGGGAGAAGTTTAAAGATGTAATTGTGAAATGCTCCCATCATGATATTTTGAAGACCAACTTGATCCAACACTTTTTCAGGAGCTTGACTGAGAATGGTCAAAGGATGATGGATGCCACCAGCGGAGGATCCCACTTCAATAAGGATGAGGATCTAGTGTAGTAGCTTTCTTAGGAAATGGTCGAAGGATAAGCCACCCTCTCTTCATCTTGAATATGCCAGAAACAACCCCAGATCCTCTACAAAACCATCAATATGGCGATGTCTCATGAAGATGTTAGGTGTGAGATTTTCCACCTTAGTATAATCGGGAACCACCTATCTAAGGTCGATAGTATCAAAAAGCGATCACAAGATCTAGACAAATTAGTTGTTATCGAACAAAGAACTAAGGGTCTGGACAAGCTCGACCTAGTTACTAGGCAACTAAAACTTCTGGTTATTATTATTAGTTCCTGTCAGTCTGTAGGTTCAATAGTTGAGGTACATGCCATCGAGCAACAACCGCAATAGCGTACATGGCAACAGTCGCTAGTTCAGTACAAGTACTATGTGCTAGACCTCGACCAGGCACCTTTAGAACAACATCCATAGACACAAATGGTGGTCTATCACTCGGAGCCTCATCCTTCATATGTTGAGCCGTTCTTCCCCCCTCTACTCCACATTCAGGAGGTGAACAGTGTTTGATGAATGATCAACAATTGATCTGTCTTAGCGAACACCGTCAGGGACAATCATCAATCATGTGCTCATTCCATCAGAACTAAAAGGGTGGAAAACCAACCCACCACCATCCATCGCAGCAGAACAGGTATCCAAACCATGCAAATACTTGGAGATATCAATACCAACAATCATCATACTGCCATTAGAACTATCAAAAACACCCGACTACTTACTCATATTGGCAATACGCTCCTTCTCAACATTATCAATATCCTCCTCCTTCACAATACAATAAGTCGAAACATCCATTAGTTATCAGCATCAACAAGCTCCGCCCACCGATCAATGTGAGACAACACTCGTGAACCCAACCCTCGACTGCCTGGCACAGGTTGTTAAGACCATGTTCGATATGAGCCAGCATCTAGATGGGCTAACAACAGCTAAAATTATTATTCCACCCATGTCGAAGCAAACTCCAATAACTTCCTCATGAGAAGAAAATAGTTTGTGAGATGTCCTCTATTTCTATCGATCAATGTACGGATTCCTTTATGGTATATAATGGTGTGACTCTCATGAGAGGTAGAACCTTACAATCATTTGCAAACACGTGCAGTAAGAATAAAGCTTCAGAGGCCGAGTCTTTATCGCCTTCACAAGCCATACCTGCAACCGATCTGTGAAGAGAAGAAGAAGAACGAGGAGGAGCCTTACTAGATGAAGGAAAAATACAAAAAATAGAAATCCAAAAGGACAAAAAGATAATAACAACAACGGTTGGGCCGTACAAACCAAGGAGAAATGTGCGATCGATCCCATACTAGCCAATAGACCATCGCATCTACTTTTTGCTTTCCCCTTGTATTGAATGAGTGTAATTTAATGATTCAACTGTAAAAAATGATTCTAAGGAACATTTTTATGATGTAAATATTCCTATTTCAAAAGTAACGACAAACTCCAAAAAATAGCAAAATTCAAAACAATTCTTTGATCCTGGATATATGGAAATTTTAAAGAATATCTTTTTAGAAATACCACTTATGTAGGCTGTGGAATACAATCCCAAGATCAAGAAAGGATTAAAGGAGATATGTACAACTAAGTGTCAACCATGCAAGTACAGACAACAGAGCTAAAAAACACATTTATGCCATGGCCACAATTAACATGATTAGCAATCTCCCGTCAAAGAAAAAGTATTTGGGAGCACCTTTGATCACCTGTGAGATCTTTGAACAAGTATTCGATCGTACTCTTCTTGATAGTGGATATCCTATCAACCTCATGCCAACATCACTGTTCATGGGTTGGATCCGCTCAAACCTAGACACATAATCCTTCAATTTGTTGATCGATTTGTTAAGCTGCCTAGAGGTGAGTTATAAGATGTTATTGTAACTATACATGGCATGCAATTTCCAATGAACTTTATTGTCCTAGACATGGATTCCATTGTATTGTTACTTCAGACACTTATTATATTTGGTCAACCATTCCTACGAACAACTAAGGCGATAGTATATTATGCGTATGGAAAGATCATTTTTGCTCTAGCGGCAACAAGGTTACACTGATATGGCCACGAGCTAATGCCAAAGAAATCACATCTGAACAAAGTAAACCAAAACTAGAGAAAGGTGATTGTGATTTACTTGAGTATATCAAAGACCCTGATTTATCACTGAATGACATTTTGATCCTGGACTTCTTCATCCTCAAGGAAGATATGGAACACATAATCGAATTATTCTTCCAAGATGATCAGCAGGACCCATCTGAGGGGCTGATCAATTTATTTGAGGATCCATCCCAAACCAAACAAGAGGACTTCAATGTAGATATGTTTGGTGTTTTCTTATCTAAATCGTAAGTAACCAAGGTGGACGACAACACATTGGTACATCATGCACTGACAATCATCACAGTTTTTGAGGATATCGCAAAACCAGTTTCAACCCAACCAGAACTCAAACTGCTTCCAACAAATCTTAAGTATGCATTCCTTGTGGATGTAAAGAAACATTATCTACTCACCATTAGTAGCCGATTGACCATGTATCAAGAATCTCACTTGCTAGATATTCTAGAGAAAAATCACAAGGCTATTGGTTGCAATATTTACGGTCTCTGGGCGATCAATTTATCCTTGTGTTCACACATATCTATGTTGAAGATGACTATAAACTGTCCCATGAATTACAAAGAAGATTGAACCCTAATCTTCAGGACGTGCCACGAAGGAAATCACAAAATGGTGTGAAGCCAGCTTCATTTTCACATCTCTAACTCTAAATGGGTCAGCCCATTGCATGTGGTTTCAAAGAAATCTGGGATCAATGTAATCACAAGTGATTAAGGAGAGGAGATTCCGACTTGTGTACCTACTTCTCGGTGTATCTGTGTTGATTACATGCACATGAACTCGGTAACCAAGAAGGATCACTTTCCACTGCCTTTTATTGATCCAGTGCTTGAAAGATTGGTAGGGAAAGAGTTCTTTTGTTTCTTGGATTGGTATTCAGGATATAATCAAGTGGCAATTTCCCCTGAGGATCAAGAGAAAACAACATTCACTTGTCTATTTGGACCTATTCTTTCACACGAATGCCCCTTGGATTGTGAAACGCCCCCGCTACATTCCAAAAGTGTATGTTGGTTGTGTTTCCCGACATGATGAATAGTTTTCTGGAGGTTTTCATGGACGATTTCTCAGTCTATGGGGACAGTTTTGTGCTTGTATTTCCCACCTAGACCAAGTTCTTAAGAGATGTTGTAAGGTGAACCTTGTGATATCTTGGGAAAAGAGTCACTTTATCGTCATCGAAGGAATTGTGTTGGGCCACATCGTATCCAAGTGAGGTATGGAGGTTTTCTTAGCAAAATTGGATATGATTAATAAACTTGATCCACTTAGATCTATGAAGAATGTGAGGTATTTTCTGGAGCATGTCTGATTTTATGAGGATTCATCTCAGACTTCCACATGGTTGCCCACCCTCTGATTGAACTTCCGAGCAAGGAGGCGCGCTTTATTATTTATGACACTTGCCTTCAATCAATTGAAGTGCTTGTCCTACAACCACTCGATTGATCTCTCCCATTTGAGATCACGAAGACCACATCAGACTATGCTATTGGGGATGTACTTGGGAAGCACATGGATGGATTACCATTTACTATTCACTATGCTAGCAATACATTGGATGAGACCCAAAAAAATTAAATTGTAATTGAGAGAATTACTGGACTTTGTGTTCACCCTTGAGAAGTTTAGATCATAGTTTCTTGGATCAAAAGTTATTATCTATACTGACCACTCTATTATTTGATGCACACAACAAAAGAAGGATGCCAAATCGTGTCTCCTCCGTTGGATCATCTTGCTCTAGGAATTTGATTTAGAAATACGAGATAAACCTAGACACAAAAATAGGGTAGAAGATCATCTATCAAGAATTGAATGCCTAGCTATTCCCCTAGGTGATACACATATCACATTCATGTTTCCAGATGAGTCGATCTTGAGTGTCACCTCACTACCCTAGCATGTCGACATTGTGAACTACCTCGTTTCTGAGGTGGTCCTACAATATTAGATCAAAGTCAAGAAGGGCAAGTTTTTTGCATGACATCCATTTCTACCAATGGGAAGATCCGTACCTTTTTAGGGAAGGCGTGGATTGTATTTGGAGACGATGCATCCCTTAGGAAGAATACACTAGTGTCCTCGAGCACTGTCATACGCTCGATGCAGGACACCATTCTATATACCAGATGGCAACTAAAGTTCTATAGTGTGTCCTCTAGTGGCTTACACTATTTAAGGATGCCACGTTATATGTGAAAGGCTACAATAACGATTAGCAATTGAGAGGAATCATTAATTTCGATGCCACTGAAGTTTATTCAGATATCGATGATTTTTATGATTGGGGCATTGATTTTGTGGGGCTTATTGAAGACTAGGGTTTTGCAAGGGTCTAATATGGTATACATAAGGTGATACCTACATTATCACTAAAGCAACGACTCACAGAACTGCTAGAATAATCAATAATTAACCCACACAATATATCATGCAATGCAAAATTAATGGGGTGTGACAATTTATTATAACCACATATGTAGTTGTATAGTGGAAGTACGTATAGGGTTTTGAATACATGGAATAAGGAAAATAGACAAAAATGCAAAAGACAATATTTGTTTTGGTGTTTTTATGAAGATTTTTTATTTTTAGTGGGTTTCTAATATTTAATTTTATGAATTTTTATTTTTATGATTTTTGTTTGCTTTAAATTTTATAATTTTTATCTTCGTTTTATATTTTTTAGAATTTCCTCTTTCTTTTTACAAAAAGATGTAATAGACATATATACTATATAGAAAAGATATTAAATAATATATATAAATAAAAATAGAGAAAAATTATAAAAATACCTTAGGTAAAATATTTTTTATTTTTTAACATTTTAAAATATTTTTAGTTTCTTAAAATTATAATAATATTAATAATAATATAGATATATAAATAAATATATCCTTTTTAGATTTATTAAATAGCAAGAAATACTTTAAAAATAGTGAAATAAAATATTTTTATTTTTTTCATATTTTTCATTGCTTGTGATATTCTCCCCATATTTTTTTGCATTTTTTTGCATTTTTAATTGAATAAAAATATGACAATAGTGACTTAAGTTAGTGGGCCGAATTGTTTTGGATTCCAAAAAATCTAAGCTCACAAATTTCCAAAACTAATTTTAAATATACATGAAATATAATAAATAAACTATAGAACCGGAAAATAATATTTTTTGGGTTTTCAATATTTTTTACATTTTTTTCAGGTTAGAGAGGGTTTGCAATTTTTATATTTTTTATTTTGATTTTTTTAGTGATTTTTAGTTTGTAAGTGCGAAATACAATAACAAATACCCCTTAATTTTTTAGAATATTTTAAAACATTTTTTTATTTTTTGAATTTTTTATCACCAATAAGGTATAAATACAATGTTTTTGAATTTTTAAATATAGGATAATTTTAAATTACCATGGGAAAAATATGTGTGATTAATAATATAGCAGGCACTTAAAATAAAATCCCTACAATTTTAAGATGGAAAATGGCATTTTAATACAATAAATAAAGGAAATAAAAATGCAATACTAATAGGAGCTAGAATGTAAATAAAAATAAGCTAGAATGTAATCCAGAACCAATTTTTAAAGTTTAAGGGCCTCTACATAATTTTTCCACAAATAATTAATTCATTTCATGCTAGTAGGGGTATAAACACAATTTAAAGAATATGACATGGCATTCATGCAAAATTTTCAAGAAATATTACCCATGATTCGATAATTTTTTGACTGAATAATAACTCAAAAGCGTAGGGGTCCCTACAAAATGCCCACCACCTCATGTGTATAGGCACATAAGGTGACATGGCAAAGGACCTAAGTGCAAATACATGAAGTACATGGATCCACATGCAAAATAAACACAATTTTTTACATTGTAGATAATAGTTCGTGGATTAAAAATATAATACAAAAGAGTGGCGGTATAGGCAAATTACCCCATAAAGCGTTGGTGGACGACGGATCTTGTGCCATTAATACACGTGCCACCCTTTGGATGGTAGATGCTGGTTCGGCGATGGACGACAAAGATTAGAATGTTGCGGACGATCGGGCGGACGAGGTAGGCATGATCCAATGGTTGGGGCTCGATTTGGAGTTTGCAACCGATCCAATGACCATTGCTGCTCATGAAGAACATTGAAGAACACTCTGAACAACGAACTTCTATCTACCATTCCGAGCACCTATGGCGTTCTCAGATGCTCCTCTAGGTCTCAAAATGATCCTGACGACGTCCTCCACTAGATGAATGCTTCAAAAGGGGCCAAGGAGCTCCGATGAGGTCCAATGAGGTCGATGAAGAATGGGAGCTTCAGGTGCCCTGACTTGGACAAAATTCAACCCAAACAGGGTCTTAGACCTCCAATGCCTACAAGGTTAGCTCAAGTAAAGAAAAGGCAAGGTGCATGAGGCTTTACTGAGTGGAGATGAGTGAAGATGGAGGCGAACGGAGGCTCTCCAACATGAGGCGAAGGAGGAGAGCTAATTTTCTAATCCAACAAGGATCAGGTTGAACAAAGGTGCCTGGGGTGTTCAAAACTCGAAGGGGAAGATTATGAGGATGTTAGGTGGGTCGAAGAACAATCAGAAAATGGTGGGACAATGGTCGGAGCAGAAGCTCTTGAAAACTTCTATTTGAGAATTTTATTGAATAAAATGTGAAAGAAGGATAAATTAAATCCTAAACTAGACTTTCTATCATGATAGGAATAAAAAGATTTAATGAAACTATGTTTCAACCTATGAAGGTGGGAACCAAGGTATAGCTCTGCTAATTTACTCCAACATTGCTCGTATCTCTTCCTATCAGATTCTTCCTCCACGCCAAACATTACGATGAATCAATTACTATCACCAACAACTAGGGATGCAAACGATTACAGATATATCTATATTTGATCCTTCACCATATCCATTTTATATAGATTTTGATATCCGTATCTGTATCCATTTTAAAATGGATACAGATATTGATATCGTTCTGATATTAGCAAATATCCATATCTGTATACATGTTTTTGTATATAAATACAGTCATAGATTAATTTTTAACCCTAAATAATTATATATCCTTTTTACCATATTTGTATAATTTTTATGATACAAACAAATTTAGTAAATTTATATCATGTGTTTTCCATCCAATTTGTATATATTTAAGTCGATTCTATATAGTATTTCTAACATTACTCGTATGTGATTAGTATCCATTTTTCATCCACATCCATTTTTTTAAGGATATTGTAAGATAATTTTAATATTCGTCAGTATCCGTATTTACATATGTATTCGTTATTCGAAAATAGATAAGGATACGGTAATACCTATAGTTGTATCCATATCCATCCATTTGCATCCCTACCAGCAACCTTGGGAACTAGAGAGCTTGGGAATTTCGAAGCGAAAGTGGGATCAAATTCAAAAGGTGGCAGGAGACTTATTTTTATATATGAGGGATTTGACAAAGGATATTTATTACCTCAACGATCCATAGATCTAGGTATTGATGTTGCGTGAAACGACATGGATCAAGTAACAAAATCACCAAAGGAATCAATCGAGATAGGGATGTAGGGAAGATTGAAGGAGAATGGGCAGTTCGCTATGCTAGCGGGCCTAGGGTTACAGGGGTCTCAATTGATAGGAGGGTCAACCAAGGCAGAAACCTCATTGATCAATATCCTCTGCTAGAGGACAAATCGATAATTAAATTTAAAAGGAATCAAAAATAAAATAGTAAACGATTTATTTAATTTTTGGTTAAATATAAACAAATATTTATTATTTTATGTATTATTTTAGGATGATTTTTGTTTATTTTTACACGCCAGTTTGTGGTATGTTATTTTTCACAAGTATAATTATAGATATATTTACTTATATATTGTGTATTTTATTTTTATTTTCTATTTTAGATGTTATTATGTTATATACATAATTTAAAACTTATTTTAATACAAATAAGTTTATTTTATTGTATTTTTTGAGTTGAAATGTATACTTAAATAATTGTACGTATTAATTATGTATGTATAGGTACGTATATTTCATCTATGTATTATAGTATACATATTTTTTTAAGGTATTTTTAATGGTTTTATTTTAGTTTATTTATGTATATATGTTATAAACAATATTTACAAAATTATAATAATACAAAATCATGAAAAATGTAAAGAGTAAATAAAATGAATAATTTATACAGGTATATTGTTCAATAGGGGTCCGAAACTCACTTTTGCATCTTAACTCCAAATTAGATGAAATCTCCTTCATTAAATATCTAATTAAAAGTTATACAAAATTAAAGGTGATTTTGATGATTTTGAGTTCATATGGAGAAGATAGAGGTTTGGAAGTTGGAATTTAGGATTTTTATTCTGAATACCTGAGGCACATTATCCATTATTTTTGCATGAAATAACTTTTTTTATTTTCCTATATGTTTTTGTCTACAAATTTTATATACGAAGTTTATGATTTAGGTATAAATAACAAAGGATAAAATAGGTCCCAAATTGGACTTATGAATTGAAAATTAGGTTTTTTATTGTATTTTAGCCCTTTATCTCCCCCACTTTATTCCTTGTCCACCAGTCATCGTGATGCCTAGTTCTCGAGGTTTAGGGTCATTCAATACCTACGGTATTTCATTTCTTTTTTATTTTCTTTTCTTTTGGCTTTAAATACAATATTTTATACAATATTTATAATTTAAATAATAGATGTTATATTATACAAAATAATTTTATATAAATGCATTTAGGTCAAGTTTAAAGGCCAAAATGAAATAATAAAGGTGATGAAATGGAGATTCATCACATGTTTCTCAACCGTCGGTGTTTCAAATACATTCTTCTCACAGTCGATTATGTGAGTCATTGGGTGGAAGTTATCCTAACCTAAGCTTCTAATAATTGTATTGTTTCTTACTTTCTCGAGGATAATATTTTCTCGCGATTCGGGATTCCCAAAATCCTGATTTTAGATAGGGTAGTCATTTTGTGAACAAAGAAGTTAGAAAACTCATGAAAGAGTATGACATTGACCATCGTGATACCTCTCCTTACCACTCACAATCCAATATCTTGGTTGATTGGTGTTATAAGGAGATAACAACTATATTGCATAAGCTGGCATGACCTAATAGGAAGAACTGATCACCACTTCTTGATTTTGTTCTATGGGCTTATCACATGGCCTACAAGACCCCTTTAGGGATGTCTGCTTATCATCTTGTATACGAGAAGCCATGCAACCTGACTATGAACTCATTCATAAATCTTTATGGGAAGTGAATATCTAAAATCTCGACACAAAGAGAAATGATTTGAACTGTAAGAAGATCTAAATAGACTCTTGAAATTCTGAGACTATGCCTATGACGATATCCTAATGTACAAGGAGAAAGCCAAGCGTGGACACAACAAGCACATCCGGAGAAAGACTTTCGATCTAAGTCAGAATGTCTGGTTGTTTAATGCAAAGTTAAGAATATTCCCAAGAAAATTTAAGAGCAAATGGAAAGGGTCGTATGATGTAAAGATAGTGTGTAACAATGGAATCATTTTGATGTCAACATTATCATTTGACGCACAACCATTCGTTGTTAACATACATTTGATGAAGGCATGCATAGAGCATAGTAAATTCATGTTCATTGTAGATTCCAGCAATGTGGTATTTCAGAACGATCTTCCAGCAGAAGTAGTAGTGTTAGAAGCAGAGCTAGACAAATATATTTTCCATGATTAATTCCTTTTCCTTTCTTTTTCATTCTTTCATTATTCTATTTTTATCCCTTTCATTAGTGGTACACTAAGATTACGCTTCATCTTAAGTATAAGGGGGATGGGTGATGTGAATTATTATTTTTTATTCTCTCGCTTGTCTCCCAACTTCTTTAGATTCTATTATATACTTATAGATACGTTCCCGTATGTATAGGGGGAGGCAGGTCGAGTTGTTGATTTCGTACATTCTCATCCTCGATCATCCCCACTTAGTGTACATTTTGTTTTACTTAGGATTAGTTGATCCTAAGTATAAGGAGGGATGATCGACTTCTTATTCTTTTAATTGAATCGTTGTAGTGTAGATTCTTCTATGATTAGTACAAGGTATGTCTTCCTTCATTTCTCCTTGGTTACTCTGAGGACATAGCTCGAGGTAAGTATAGGGGGTCATACACACACACACACGTTAGACATAACTCCTACTTTCTTGTATTTTCGAATAATATGGCTATAATACATTAGGTAAGGGTAATCAATACAAAGCTTGATAAGCCATTGTAAATATGTGTGAAAATTTTTGAATTTTTTTTGAAAATAAAATATTGGTTTGAAAAACATTTTGCAAATGATTTTGAAAATATTTGTAAAATATTTTGAAAAAACTTTTGAAAATGTTCGAAAAATCTTTATGAAATATTTGTCAAAACTTTGAAAAAAATCTCTTTATTTGTGATTGTTTATAAACTTACTAACACGATTAAAAAATATATAAAAATTTAAAATATTTTTAAAAACATGAAAATTTACAAAACATTGTGAAAATCACATTAAAAAGTTCAAAACCAAAAATTTACTTCACAAAAATACTCTGTTGCATTGCATAAGCATTTTTCAGAATAATGTGATAATTTAATAAGTCTGGAATACAATATGAAGATTGGAGCTTGGTTTAGACCTTAATCCACTTAATTTCACTGAAACCTTATAGGAACTGAAATTAAGAGTTTTCATGTCAATGTGACTTAATTATCTAAGTACACTAAACTATGTTCACATGTCACCTTGACTAGAATAAGTACAATATTTCTAAGCGCACACATGGCTCTTATCGATAGTGGTATAACGTGGACAAAGAACTCTGCACATAACACAATTCATATGAGGTGGTCGATGGTAAAATTCTTTATCTTGAGAAGCACACGTATGTAAACATACGTCGCCTCAGTTGGTGGCTAGTAACCCCCAACCCGATCTAGTGGCATGGACATCTAAAGACAAGAGGTTATGGGTTGCAATAAAACTTCAAAAGAGGGATACTCAACTGGCTTAAGAAGAAAATTCCTTATGTAAATAGTACTATATATAGTAAAAATGTGCAAAATAAAAATTACAAAAAGAATAGATGGGAAAAAATCAATGAAAATCATTCTCGTCGGAGTATGTATCAATAAGAAAGTCTTATGCTTCAAAGTCAAAGATACAAGGTTGTATGCAACTGTAGACTTGACTACACTGGTCAAGCTCCAAAGGATACGTGACTACACTGGTCACAATCCATTCTTCTATCTCCACCCCTCTTCTTTGAGCCGATTGTACTTGACCTTAGAAGGAAATACCCTGCTCCTCGAGGAAAGAGTAGCTAGATTGAGGAATTAGGGTTACATTGTTGAGGGAGATTGTTTCTTTATCATTTTTTATTAGAAGAGCTACATTTCACATACATTGTACAAGTGAGTTTCATAGTCATAAGAGTCTGCATATGAAGGGACTTGTTCTGACCTGGCTATTGAGGTGATCTGAACAGATTGTGGAACTTGAGGTCTATTAAGTTTTAGATCCTATTCCCATTAAGGTTCCGAACAAACTAACAATTTAAAGGTCTTTAATAAGCTCCAAACTTTGATTTAGTGAGGATAAAATTATAATAATTCATAATTCTTTATTTTCTTTTTCTTTGTTTTTTTCATTACTCAATTCTCAATAAGTGTTTACTAGGGAGTAGCAAAGGTAAGTATTGGGGGTGTGTGACGAATAGCCATTCATGCACCTTTATTCTCCTATTTTTGTTATAAAATCCTAGCTAAACACCCATGAATATCACTAACTTGCATGCATTAACCTCTAACCTTGATTTACAATTAGTGTGTTAATACATATAATTAAACCCAAAATAAAAGAATAATGAAAGAAAAGAAAAATAAAGGAAGTATTATAGATACTAATAAATAAAATATGTAAATAAAATAATATGTATATAAAATACAAAATAAATACAAAATTTAGGTATATATACATATGAATGTACATATAAAAATTAACACCTAATAAATAGGTTGATAAAAATAAATAAAAGTCACTAAAAATAGCATATAAAATAAGAAACAACTGCCATGTTCTAAGATCCATTTAATAAAAATATTGTTTAATTTATTTTCAATTTATTTATATTTTTGATCATGTTTTGTTCTGACTTGGTCCATGTGGACCAATCCAGGACTGACTTGGGTTGACCCAGGTCAACTCCCTGCCCCTCCTTCGGACTGATCCCTAGCGTGATTTTCCTCTTCTTCACCAATTTCTTATGATCAATGCAAACATCTTTGGCACATGACTCCTTCATGATTTTTTTTTTGTCCAAGAATCAGCATTCATGTGAATCTATATGTGCTCTGGGTCATTTCTCGAGTCGGGCAGAAACCCTAAGCAATGAAAGCCCCTTCTAATCAATGCTATATAAATTCTCCTCGAGATCCAATAAAAATTAATTCATCTTTGAGCCTTATAACCCCTTAAATCCATACTTGTAGTGTCTTTCTTCGTGAGAGGAAGGAGTACCCTTCGATTCAAGGCAAGGAGAAGGAGATCTATGCATGATTCAACCATCGTCGGCGAGCCCGGGTGGTTTGTCTGCTCCCAGGTCCCTCTAACCAGATGAGCTGCTTATCCTTAGAATTTTTTATTCCTAGTGTAGTCAGTAGATTACTTTTTCTTTTAATTTCATTTGATTTCATCTTGATTATTTTAAAATACAAAAACAAATATCACCAGAGCTCTAGGTTTCGGCCATTGTTTCACTCGTTTCAACCATTATGCACACCTCGCCTTCATCCCATCTCTTCCCTCTACATTTCTTCATCGATCCCATCCACCCAGGTCACCTCAATTATACAAGAATCAAGTCCCCAAGTCTCCATATGTGGCCATCATTGGAGACCACCCGTTTTGCCTCATTTGTTGATTATTCGACCTAATATCTAATCGAGGATCTTCCCCTTCGAGTCACGAACCTAGTTGTGCAGGTGGAAATAAGAGAACACCCAATCTTAGGGGTGTTAGAGTCCAGAGAACAAAGCACCAGGTGCGTGACTTTTCCCAAAGACCCATGCATCCATCAATGAGGCATGTACCTCTTTAGCACCTTCATTTGACACAAGAAGCCCATGAGAGAATTTTGAGACCTTTAGTAGGTTCTGGGGTGGCTAGAGCAGAGAATCATCATTGAAGGAAGCATCACATGCTACTTGTTCTTCTCGGTTCTTCCTGGATACTTCTTAACCATCCAATTAGAGGCAAGGCCCAGGTGTAGCAGCATCTGTCCGATCGAAGCCCACCACAATCATTGATGTTGTTGATGATCTAATCTGGATTGTTCATCTTCGAAGGGGTACAAGTACATCTAGGCTGTCCAATGCTTAAGTGAGCCACGTGGAGTGTCCTCCACTGTTAGATTGCGTGCTTTTGGGTATATTGCATATTTTACCAAACCTTTTTTGTATTTATTATTAGTATTTAAACTTTCATTTGAAGTGTAGTATATTTATAATATTTACAATTGGGACCCGTATATTTATTTAATTTGCACTTTAGTCTAGTGCCATGTCACCTTACGTGGCTCTCCATGTGAGGCGCATGGCCATTTTGCAAGAAGCCCCCTTTGAGTTTAGGTATTTCATTTTGGTCCCAAAATTTTGTACAATCAATATAATACTTTTTGAAAAAAAATACATGTTTGGTCTTGAAAGTTGTCTATTTACATTTATAACCTGGTCATGCTCTTTTGAATAAGTAGGTTTTTTTATTGGGCAAAATGCATGCTTGACCTATGGATTTTGTAACTATGTTATCAAATACATAAACATTTCTAAAAAACGCATTTTAATTCATAAATTATTGATTTATTTTCTTACTTGTATTTTAATAATTTTAAATAGCATTTGTTGTCCAAATATTATAGAAAATTAACTTAAGTGTATGGAACCCATATTTCTTACACATATTATTTATAAGGTATTAAATATTATTTTCTAATTTATTTAAATAAATAATATGATATTTTCTCCGATTTATCTATTTAAAATCCATAAAAATTACAAATTATTTTCAAAAACTCAAAAAATAAGAGTAGGACAATTTATCAATATTTCCTCATCTATTTTTTTTTAAATTTCAAAACCAGGACCCTAAAATAATAAAAAATAGAAACTTTTTAAATTTTCAGAAAAAATATATAGAAATCAAAAATTATGTTTTCTGTACCTGAATTTTCTTTGTGATATATAATTTATATTAAAATATTTTGGGATTATTTTGATACTTAAATATATTTTTAAAACCTTAAAAAATTTTTGAATTGTTTTTATTCATTGTTTTACTTATTTTAAACTTTGAAATTCATAAAAAATATAAGTAATTACACAACAATTACAAGAAATAGGGAAAATATTAAAACCCAAAACAATTTCCCCTTATTTTGACTTTATTTGATTGATTTGAAAAATCCCAAAACATCTTTTCTCTTTATTTTATAAATAATATATATTTTTTATATATTTTTTAAATAAAAGAAATAAAAAATTTGCAAATTAAAAACATATAAAATAATAAAACATAAAAAATAATAGAAATTGGAATATTATTAAAAATCCAAAAAAATATAAAAGCAAAAAAGTTAAAAAAATCCAAAAATATTATTAATTAGAAGTAATTAATATTTTTATCTATCCTCATTTTGGGTTCCTTCAGTTCGACACTCTGACTATTTACTCGATATACACATTTATTACAAATCTAATAAACATTAATTCACATTCACATCTGGATTATTATTCATTATTGTGGGTTGACTATTTATTGATATGGGATTCATGCAACACAATGATTACTTGTCAAGATTATTAGACAGTTGGCCAAATCCCTCTCATCTACGGTGCAATGGTTACACTGGTTAAAGGGAAGCACGACAAGAAGCGTAGATCTTGGAAGGGTTCGATCCAAGAGAAGAAGAATGGTCAAACTATTTATCAAATCTTCTAGTGCTTCGACACATCTAACATCCATGGGAATGGATGTCTTCCATCACTGTTGTACGCTAAGATTCTGGAAGAGTAACCATCCACAATACCTATAGTTTTTTAGAAAAGGACAAAGGTATAACTCTGGAAAGTAAGAAATCTACGTTCATCATTGAAATCAACTTACTTACTCATAAGAGAAGGAAGTTGAGTTGTTGTTTCTAATGCTTCTGTCTATGTATGCAGACAGTTGCATATGTTTCAAGATACTAGAAAACTTGATGAAGGGGAGACATCCATCTAGATGTGATCCGATACAACAGTTTCAACAATCACCACTGGAACATGTAGGTTATCATTATCTAGTGGGAGAGTCCTCGGTATTAGATATTGTCTCTATGTACCAAATGTTAGAAGGAACTCACTATTCATATCTAAACAAGATAGAAATGAATATACTTCCATATTCTGTAATAAACTTATCATAAGTTTTTATGGTGATGTTATAATAGATGGTTCTCTAACATCAGATGGACTCTATGAATTGGACATGCCTTAATGTGTCATGAATCAATACCATTGTTAATAATAAAACCCCTAAACAATCAAGAGAGGTTGAATATCATTTAACTATGATCTGGAATCAAAAACTTGGACATGTTTTTGTTGATAAGGTCAATAGATTGGTAGAAAACAAACCTCTGCTTTCCTAGAAGTCAGTGATTTACCAACATGTAATATTGCATTTGTGGGAAAATGTCCAGAGCACCCTTCTTTAAGATAGGTAAAAGATGAAAGGTATACTTGACCTAATACATACTGATATATGTGATCCCTTTTGTATTGTGACTCGAAAGGGACATCAATATTACATGACCTTTATTGATGTTTATTCATAGTATGGTTTTCGTTACATCACAAATAGGAAACCTTTGAAAAGTTCAAAGAGTTCATGGATTTGTTTGAGAACCAAATCGGAAAAAAGACAAAATGAATTTGATCTAATTGAGGTTGTGGATACCTCTCAGCTAGATTCAACGAATACCTTAAGGAAATAGAAAAAATTTCCAATCTCACTCCTCTAGGTACTCATAAACGCAATGGAGTTGCAGAGAGACGCAACAGAACCATGTTCTACATGGTGAGATCAATGATGAATAAAGCAAACCTACCTCTTAGTTTCTGAGGACGTGTAGTAGAGACTGCAACTATGTCCTAAACATGATTTCATCAAAATATTACTTAAAATCCCTCATGATATTTGGTATAATACCATGATGTGTGTATGTCACTTAAGGAAAAACATGGATGCAAGCAAGTTGGAATCTCACGCTAGAGAGTGCTACTTAATTGGATACAAAAAGAATGGTATTGGATACCAATTTTATGATCATGAGACTCAAAAGGTATTAGTTTCTATAGATATAAATTTTTTTGAAGATGAACTCCTTAAAAGTCAATATACTAATGGAGTTAAAGAACTAATCGAGTCTAATGAGACCGATGAAATGTAGGAGAAACATGAGAGGTAATTGAAAATGACACAACTGTACCTTTTAGAAAAGGATATAGTGTTGTATGACAACCTGAAAGGAATGGATTCCATGTATCAGAAGAGCCTAATGATGATCAGACTTCATATGAGGAAGCTTTAGGTGATCATGACACAGATAGTTGGATGCTAGAAATGAAGTCTGAGATTAATTCCGTGCATAAGAATGGTGTGTGCACCCTCGAAGATCCACCTAAAGTGGTCATATACATTTGGTGTAAATGGATATTCAAGAGAAAGAGGGGACCCGGTGGTAAGGTAGAGACCTTCAAAGCACATCTCGTAGAAAAATGATACACACGGAGAGAAGGCATCTATTACAACGAGATATTCTCTTCTATGGCCATATTTAAATCCGTTGGGCATTGCTAACTATAGCTGCACACCTTGACTATGGCATCTGGTAGATGGATGCCAATACAACATTCCTCAATAGATACCTCAAAGAGGATATCTATATCGATCTGCCCCAGGGCTTTATCACTGAGGAAGGTAAATTGCACAAGCTAAAGAAATCCATCTATAGGCTTAAATATGTTTCTCATAGTTGGAACATACGATTCGATGAAACCATGAAGAGTTATGATTTCGTTTAGAATATAGATAAACCAAGTATTTACAAGAAGCTTATTGTAAGCACCATTATGTACATTATGCTTTACGTAGATGCCATATTTATCATTGTGAATGATACAAATGATGACTGTGTTAAGATCTTGTTGTTTCATACTTTTGAGATAAAAGGTCTCGGAGAACCCTCTTATATCCTGGGTTTGAATTTCTTCAAAGATATAGTAAAGAGGGTATTTGGACCATCACACAAGGATATATCAAGAAGATCGTGAAAAGTTTCAATACATTCCAAGAAATTCCTCCTTCCCATAAGACATGGTATTCATTTATTGAAAGGGATGGCTCCTCTCTGTTGAGGGAAAGAAAGCCATGGTCGGATGCCCTTATGCATCGATTGTAGGAATCTTGATGTATTTAATGATGTATGCATGACCAGACATCTGCCACACAGTGGGAGTGGTAAGTCGTTACCAATCCTACTATAGAGAGAAACACGGGACTACAGTCAAAAGCATCTTTAAGTAACTAAGAAAAACTCAAGACTACGTCTTTGTTTATAGAGATCATGATTTCCAAGTCTTAGGTAACACATATTCGTAATTCCAATCAGACGTAGATGATAAGAAGTCAACTTAAGGGTTCTTATTTTTATTGTACGATGGTGCTATGAGCTAGAGAAGCAAGAAACAAGACACCACGACTGACTCAACGACTGAATCATAATACATAGACGCATTAGATGTTGTAAAATATGTTGTGTGGTTGCACAAGTTCACCTTGGAACTTGGCATGGTTTCCTCATTGGAATCTCCCATTCCATTTCTCTACAATAACATCGGAATCCCATAGCACTAGCAAAGGAACCCTGATGGCATCAAAGAAGAAAACACGTGAACATGAAATATCACATCATCTGGGAGATCCAGAAGTGTGGTGATATCACAATCACCAAGGTTGCCTCTACGACAACATTGTTGATCTTCAAACTAAGTCGTTAACTCAAAAGGTCTTCAACCAACATGTAACAGACATGGGTTTAAGAGTTGTACATGAATGACTCTAAGGGATAGTAGGAGACTGTTCGTATTGCAAGTCCTTGGTGATCCATTAATGGAATAAAAGTTATTATTTTATCATGTATATTTGAAATGAATGTTTATGAATGCACTTTATATTAAGGTCCCTTTGTACAATTAGGGTTATGTACTATGGTCATATTGAATACCGTGTATTTTGGAGGACACTGGATATGGTAAAATCCTCAAGCGCATCACGGAAGCGTGGGCATCGTATTAAATACGATGAAGAGCGACTACTCGAACTAGTTGTCTTATGCAGCAGAAATTAAAATTTTTTCATGTGATGAAACCACGTGATCCAAGAACACTTCTCGGATCGTTTTGTCTAAACCACAAACAAGTAATAGGATTACCTCTTGAAGCGTGGTTGCGATCGAGTCTCTAAACGAAGAGACCTCCTGTCTCAAGTCCGATCCGACGGAGGAGACGCTTGCGAGCGTGTTGATGAAACACATGCTTCTCTCAATCCATGTTGATGATCCAAGCGGAGGATCTCCTGATCTCGACACACGAGATCCGATGTCTTCTTCACGAGAGAGGGGCACCAAGGGAGACGGAGATCCATGAGCAAACGATCGGGCAACATAACGACGATGCTACGACGATGGAGACTCCCTCTAGGGCATCCATGGTAGACGGTCATGAGCGAGGAAGAGAGATTGCTGACGTGAAGAGAGAAAAAGAGAGAGAGAGACTTATATTCTCTTGTGTGTTTCAAGAAGAGCAAAGGGGTGCCTCTCCTTTTATAATATTTTGGATTCCATGGATCTCAATCCATGGGAAGCACAAATCTAATGGCTCTCATTGATTTGTGTTTCTTTTAATGGCTAAGACTTGTGTTGGTAAAACCAACAACAATTAATTTAATTTAGATTAAATATATATTGATAAATCAATATAATTCAATCACCAAATTAAATCAACTAACATTGGAGATAATGGAAAGGAGGCTCCTCCCTTCCATATAGGAAGAGTGGACGGCCGCTCTTTCCTTTAGGGATTGGTGGCCGCCCCCCTCTCCTATTAGGAAAGGGGGAATCTCAATGCAATCTTAAGATTGCATGATTCTATGTGTCTCCAATTATTTACAACAACAATTGTTGTAAATTATTTTACAAAATAATTCATAATCATTTTGTGAATATTGCAATCTTGCCATTGGAAAATTGTGAATCACATTCACAATCCAAAATAAAATGTGAATTACATTTTCAATTAATTGTTCAATGTGAATCCAATTCACATCAACATTTAAGTAACAAATGTAAATTACAAATAGCTCTTTATTATATATTATAAATCACATTTATAATATATATGACTAATATGGATATTGCTATCCACATTATCCGTATCCATGATAATTAAATCACATTTAATCATCTTGGATCTCCATTCTCCTGTGCCCAAATAATATGAATCGCATTCACATTATACACATCTTTGATAATTAAATACATTTAATTATCTTAGATAACTCTCCTTGTAATATGAACCAAATTTATATTATTCATGATAATTAAATCACATTTAATTATTAATTTTCTCAATATCGGATACACATATCAACAATGAAATTATCCTGAACTCTTTCAAGGATAATGCGCTTTCTTCGCGGATACTTGGAGATAAGGATAGGGCGATTATATTGTTCCACATATAGTCACTTGGATATTAAGATCACATCTCAAATCCAGATCGCGGGCCTCCCATAGATGCTTGATTAAATCAAGACCGCAAATCTAATCTTCTCATTGTATCTGAATCACATTCAGATCAATGTCAAACATTTGGACCAAGATCAGATCACTTCTCTACTAAGAAGAGTCACTAAAATCCATACCCGTTTCATCACTCCCTAGGAATGGAAGCGACATGGTTATACAATCGTTTATGATCACATCACCCTCAGGTATTCCCAATACATGTACATCCTATATACTGGAAGACTCAGAATAAACCCAAAGTATTAGATCAACTTTATACTGTCTACTTCATGGTTTTATCAGTAAGTTTCTCATTCTATCATTGGGAGTTGGTATCGATCATATACTTTCCAAAAGCATATATCATACCTAGGTCTTGATCATATACTTTCTAAAAGTATATATCAACCTACAAATTCAGTCAAGCTTCCAAAGCGAGATGATCTTGCACAGAATTTGATTCTTCCCAATATCTCATGAGTGAGCTCATGTCTTCCGGTTCAGTAATGAACCTGTATGATCCCTTTGAGAGATCGTATTACTCATACACCCTTACATGCATACCAATGCGCCGTTGTATAGACATTGGTTAGGTCATCAACATATTGGTCTGCCAAATGTACATACTCAGACATATAGTAACACATCTGTCTCCGGTCAGAGGATGCTTGCATGTATCGTGACAACATACGATATAGGACTTTGGTTATCTCGATCTTGTTAAGTCAACTCTTTGACCTAACTTATCTGACACCTCCGAATCTCTATTCCTATGCCGAGAACCTGCATCAAGAGGTCGGTCAGATATCAACCTATATGAGAAAGGATTGCCATCTCCTACTTAGGCTGGAGATCATCTCTTAACAATCATTTGACGATGCTTGATGAGTCCTCAATCTAACCCTTTAGATATTCATCCAAGCACCAACCTCTATGATTCAATAGTTGAATCAACAGCTGTATGATTATTAAGAAGGCCATGGTACATAACCCTAATTGTACTAAGGGACCTATTATGCAAATTATTTATTCTTTATTTCAGATCAGGGAATGATATTTGCAATAATATTTATTGCATAATGGCTCGTCGTGGGCTCGCATGTCCAACAATCTCCCACTATCCCAAAGAGACATTAATGGGCTAATAATTGAAACCTGCACTCATGTGACAATCATAGGCTATCTAAAAAATAGCTAGGTAAGTTGATCAGTCACTCTATTTCCAAGAGACTATGCCAAGTCCTTTTACGGCACTTGAATATCTCCTAGTAACAGTGCTTGCATCTAATGCGAATGTTGCATCTTATGAAACCAATACTCAATCTTTTTAAAGCTATTATAATGTCCTTGATATTATAGCTTAATAATTATTTTAACCAGTATTTTCATAATCCTTATCAGAATACCTTTATTCCTGGAGATCTCTATCTCCAAAGGTATCCAAAATTAAGATCTTTTAGATCACTATCTATATAGTCTTAATTCATCTTCGAAGATATTGCTAATTCTACAATCAAGTGTTCTATTTCCATGGTGGGATTAGGAACATTTTACTACTCCCACTACATGGCAGATATCTGGCTTTTGTACACATCTAGCACACACCCAGCTTCTCAGAACTGATGCCCAAGGGCTAGCAGTTTTAACATTCACATCCTCAACTCTTTGAGGTGCTATCCCTTTAGATAGGTCAGTACCATATCTTGAGAGAAATAAGCCTTTCTTGGAATTTTCCAGAAAATGGAAATGTCCAAGGTGTACCATTAATGTGATAGTCCCAATATCCTCTTCTCTTTACTTCGGAACATCTTCAGAACTAAGATTTAAGAGGTGACCTTGAAATCATATCTCAAGTTATGGAACAACCAGATTATAAAACACTTATTATTATCCTTATATCATTTTAAATGATTACGATATCTACATTTAGCGCGATGAACACAATGGCACTCCCACTCTTCATATGGTTTATCAAGATTCTATCTGAAACCATAACATTTATGATTTCCTCAAATCCAATATTCCAACTACAAGAAGCTTATTTGAGTCCACAGATGGAATTCCTTAGCTTGCACTCTTTGCTTTCCTCAACCATGAAGACCTAGGGCTGCTTCATGTGAATGTCCTCAGAGATATATTCACGAAGAAATGCAATATTGACTTTCATCTTAAAGATGTCAAAGTCAAGTTGTGTAGCTATGGTTAACAATATTCTGATGGGTAAAGCAAGGTCAGTGGAGAGCAAGTCTCATCACAAGCGATGTCTTCTCTTCGATGTGTAGCTCATGGCTACGAACCGTGCTTTGAAGGTCTCTACCTTCTCATCAGGTTCCCTCTATCTCCTGAAGATCCATTTACACCTTAATGGGTCTAACCCTTATAGGTGGATCCTCGAGGGTCCATATACAATATTTGTATATGAAGTCTACTTTAGACTTTATTGCGAACATCCATCTTTCCATTTCATGATTTCCGAAGGCTTCATCACATGAAGTAAGATCATTGTTAGACTTAACTGACACATGGAATCCGTCCTCAAACTCATTTGAAGAGGTATTAGTGTTTCATCTTTAATTGTCCTTTACTTTCCAATTTAAAGACTCATTATCATCTCAAGATTAAATGAGTTCCTTTACTTCATTTTCATCTTAATTCTCAAGAGTCTCAACCTCTAAGAATAACATTCTCAGAGGTGAGATATTTTAATAATTTCAAGGTCATAAAGTAGGTATCCAATACCATCCTCTTTTTTCCTAATGAAGCAGCACTCTCTAGTGCTAGATTCCAACTTATATGCATGGAACCTTATTAATGATAAACATTGTAGTCTCAACTACACATATATACCTGGAAACTAAGGGATAATTATGTTAAAATTCATCATTGATTAAATCATGTCATACATGACCCAATTGTATCTCCGTACAACTCTACTGAGTTTAGGTGTGTTAGGAGGATTGCGATAGAAATGATATTCATATCTCCATAAGGCATTCTTTGAATTCATCTAACAGGTACATGCTACCTAGATTAGATCAAATTCAATTTATCTTCCTTCAAACTTTGGTTCTAAACCAAAATAATGAAATTTTTGAACATTTCAAAGGTTTCTTAGGTGAAGAGAATAAATCTCATATCATACATAATCATCAATAGATATCACATATCCATAATGTTTACTATAATATAGATGATCCGCATACATCAATATGTATGAGATCCTGAATACCTTGACATCTTACATATTTCCCAAGGAAGGGCGTATTGGACATATTTTACTTTTGAATACAATATTCATAAGTACGTAAGTTTTTGAAAATTTAGACATTCTAAAGTTTCATTATTACATGTCTATTGATCAAATCAATAGGCAAACGTCCAAAGCTTGATGCCACATCATTGTCAAATGATCTTTATCCTCTTATTGATCTTTAAAGGTTTAATTTCATTATTAGAAATATTAATGACAACAACAACAAAGCCTTTTCCCACAATTAAATAGGGTCGACTACATGGATTCTTCGCCTCCATTCAGATCTATCTTGGATCAATCCCGGGCTTATATCCATAAAACTAAGATCCCTTCGTATAGTTTCTTTCCAACACTTCTTGGGCCGTCCTCTCCCTCTTTTTACTGGTTCAACATCCCAACACTCGCATCTCCTAACTGGTGCATCAGATGATCTTCTTTGCCAATGATCAAACCATCTTAAGCGGTTTTCTCGCATCTTATCCTCGATCGGAGCTACACCAACTTTCTTTCTGATTGCATCATTCCGAATCCGATCTTTACGTGTGTGTCCACACATCCACCTTAGCATTTTCATTTCTGCTACAACCATTCTCTGCACATGTCTATGGTTCACAGGCCAACATTTAGATCCATAGAGCATAGCAGGTCTCACAGCTACTTTGTAAAACTTTCCTTTAATTTTTAATGGAATTTTCTTATCACAGAGAACAACAGAGGCTCCTCTCCACTTTAGCCACCCTGCATTTATTCTATTAGTAACATAACCATCAATTTTCCCATCATGTTGCAAAATAGATCCCAGATATCTTAAAGAATCTCTCTTCTGAATGTTATCATCACCAATCCTCACCTCGATTCCTTCACCATTGCTTCCATCAAAGGAGCACTCCATATATTCTGTCTTACCCCTACTTATATGAAATCCTTTACTCTCAAACTCATGTCTCCAAACCTCAAGCTTCTCATTTACTCCATCTCTAGTCTTGTCAATCAACACAATATCATCAGCAAATAACATACACCAAGGTAACTCATCTTGAATGTGACTTGTCAACTCGTCCATAATCAAAGTAAAAAGAAATGGACTCAATTGTTAAAACTTTTCCTTTAATTTTTAAAGGAATTTTCTTATCACAGAGAACAGCAGAGGCTCCTCTCCACTTTAACCACCCTGCATTTATTCTATTAGTAACATCTCCATCAATTTCCCCATCATGTTGCAAAATAGATCCCAGATATCTAAAAGAATCTTTCTTCCGAAAGTTATCATCACCAATCTTCACCTCGATTCCTTCACCATTGCTTCCATCAAAGGAGCACTCCATATATTCTGTCTTACCCCTACTTATATGAAATCCTTTACTCTCCAACTCATGTCTCCAAACCTCAAGCTTCTCATTTACTCCATCTCTAGTCTCGTCAATCAACATAATATCATCAGCAAATAACATACACCAAGGTAACTTATCTTGAATGTGACTTGTCAACTCGTCCATAATCAAAGTAAAAAGAAATGGACTCAAATATTAATGAACCATTCATTAATTTTCTAATTCAGTAGAGTCCTCTGGATGTTAGATTACTTTCTGAAATATATCCATCATAACTCTTTATGATAGGTCCATTCCAAAATTCATGTTTATTTCTAACATGTAGAAACAAACAATGAGTGTATTCTAATGTCTAGGTCATAGAGACATTCTCTAAGACCAAGGGCTCTCCCACTGAAATTATGAAGTCTATTGATCCAATGGAAATTGTTGCAACAATTGCATCAATTCCAGCATGGATGACCATTAAATCTTAAGATCAAATTTCTAGTCTTCTACAACATATGCAACCAATTGCAAGTGCCATTAGAAGATTGGGATACAATCATTAGACTTTATCTTATCAAATAATTAAGTCAATATCAATGATTATATGTAGATTATTTTGATGTTCTGTCTGAGATCTTCAATAAGGATTCTAGCCAGACTTGATAGTCATACTATCAACACATCAACTTATTGCAGTATTGGCATTCATCCAACTCTTTGGATGCCATATGGAAGTCATAGAAGTACGGTCAACTCTTTGACTATTCTTCTCATCTTGGGTCCGACCCATGCTTCCACTGCGCTCCCTTTATCTATAAGCAACCCATTGCTCAAGACAAAGAATCTCTTATGTTAAATTCAAAAAGAATTTAATGCAAGAGTATTTCAACATTTGTACATGCGTCATTCAATTCATACAATATGAATATCGTGAAGCTTCATGAATGACTAGAGTATAGACAGTAGAATGATGACACTTATCATGTCTACATCCATCTAGACTGTTTTAAAAAAATGGTTCAGGTAGGTATTCAAACATTTTGAATACATCATCTTATAGAGCTACCATTCTGCATGATGTAGTGAACCATGTTATTCATGATAAATGTCAAGAGCACATGTATGCCAGAATATTTAGATTTTCATAAGGATTAATTGACAATTATGATCATCATCGACATGTCACTTCCAAAATACATTTGATGATATCAAGACTATAGAGACACACAAACACTAGGGTTGTAAATCTATTGTCTATTTAATTGTCTTTCCTCATTATTATAAGGAAACTTGCACATTGCAACCACATACATTATGTGTCCAACTGCAAGTACAATATTTGGATCATGAGTCCAATTCATGATATTTTACTGGTTATTATTGAGCATAGAATTGAGTGGGTTTAATGAAGGATTATATGAAATAAGAAATTTGCATAAATGTATATATTTATATATACATATTTTACTTAGATTTAGGAGTTTTTATATCAAAGTTGTCTTGCCTTGTCAACAGTGAAAGTTCATTCCCTTAATCACTTTCAATGTAAGAGATATACTTACCATTATTTCTCAAGCAAGATCTGGGATCTCCTTCCTTATCTTTGTTACATTCCAATAATATGAGAAGCTGTAACTCGGATAAAAAGAAGCGGGAACACATTCCGCCTTGCAAGTCCAACTTGCATCTCCCAATTCGGTCTTTAACACCCAAGCCCACCACCTCTAAGGCGATGTTGACCCGTCATTAATTGAACCAACCATCAACAGAAATACAACTCGCTATGCGCAATCCAATATCACTCCAATAATATGAGAACCTGATTTTGGGGTCACTACGCATACGTCCTTACTCTTTCGAGAAGCGAAGAGCCCGATTCAAATGGATTGTATGCAGGAGTTGTCACTTCGGACAAGCGTCTCCTACATACAATATCTGACGACGGAACCCTTCGCCTTGACGGGAGACCATGGATGTCACTTATGTGATCCTCCATATCATATTCAAATTCTAATTAATCATTATGAATCATATTCATTATAATTTAATTCTTCCAAGGGAAATAACACATCTATTTATAATAGAGTGTTTTAATTTTAATTGGATTCCGATTAATCTAATCAATTAAATTAATGATCTAATTAATATCCAACAAACAATCTTTATTGTTACTTGAATTATGGTATTATCTCAAATACGTATTATTTTGAATTTTAATAAATAGAAATACATCATGATTTCTTAAGCATTAGACTAACCCTACCCGCTGTCATAGCCAGTACCGACGGGAGTGGGATAGACCGCACACAGTGCAACCTGCTACCCCAACGCTCCCCGACTAGACACCGTATCCACCTCGGGAAAGGATAATGTAAAATAGATCATTTTGTACTTGAGATGATCATCGGTTCTTAAATTGAAATTATACCATATAGTAATAATCAAAATAATTTTGATTCACATTATAATGAGATTTAATAAACAAATCCCAAATCCTATTCAAGCAACATGTTTGTTGGAATGTAGATCATGTAACCCATTAGTGATCTAGATCACATCTAATCAATTATTGGTTAAGGCTATATCATTTAAGAAAATAATTATCATAAAATATTTCACAAATATTTATGCACAATTATTCCAGGAAATTAAATGATTTAATTTCACTAATTGAGTAAATGACAATCACTAGGTTCTTTATTAAGAAAGTATTTCCAGCAGTGACCCTCACTTACTATAAATACCATATGTCAATCAATTTAAATCCAAATTAAGCAAAATAAGTTTCTAAAGTGTTATAATTTTATTTACAATAGAACCCAAGTAATTTGCATGCATTTTAAAGCGTTTCAAATCCGCAATTGACTCTTTAATCACGTTAAGATTCGCAGTCCCCGAAACTATGGATACATGTTCACTAAAATGACCATATCTCGAGCATACGGAATCCAAATTACGTAAACTCAGATCCTACGGTTTCCTTATTTAATGAGGAACAAAATGAAAAACTATTATTTTCGTGTTTAAACAATTTAAACAGTGCCAAAAATAATCTCAAAATAGAGATGAGAAAATGAAATGCAAGAAAACTTTTGCAAACCCTAATGAACCCAAGTCGTCTTAAGTTTATGGATCGCATCCAAAACCACCGACCTAAGGCTCTAATACCACTTGAAGGATATGGTGAAATCCTCAAATGCATCACAGAAGCGTGGGCATCATATCAAATATGATGAAGAACGACTAGTCGAACTAGTTGTTCTATGCAGCAGAAATTAAAATTTTTCATGTGACGAAACCACATGATCCAAGAATACTTTTCTAATTGTTTTGTCTAAATCACAAACAAGTAATAGGATTACCTCTTGAAGCGTGGTTGCGATCGAGTCTCTAAACGAAGAGACCTCCTGTCTCAAGTCCGATCCGACGGAGGAGATGCTTGCGAGCGTGTTAATAAAACACGTGCTTCTCGCAATCCATGTTGATGATCAAAGTGGAGGATCTCCTGATCTCGACACACGAGATCCGATATCTTCTTCACGAGCGAGGCGCACTGAAGGAGACGGAGATCCACGAGCAACGATCGGGTAGCATAACGACGATGCTGTGGCGATGGAGACTCCCTCTAGGGCATCCATGGTGGACAACCATGAGAGAGGAAGAGAGATGGCTGACGTGTAGAGAGAAAGAGAGAGAGATACTTATATTCTCTTGTGTGTTTCAAGAAGAGCAAAGGGATGCCTCTCCTTTTATAATATTTTGGGATCCATGGATCTCAATCCATGGGCAACACAAATCCAGTGGCTCTCGTTGATTTGTGTTTCTTTTAATGGCTAAGATTTGTGTTGGTAAAACCAACAACAATTAATTTAAGTTAGATAAAATATATATTGATAAATCAATGAAATTCAAACGCCAAATTAAATCAACTAACATTGGAGATAATGGAAAGGAGGCTCCTTCCTTCCATATAGGAAGCGTGGACAGCCACCCTTTCCTTTAGGGATTGATGGCCATCCCCCCTCTCCTATTAGAAAAGGGGGAATCTCAATGCAATCTTAAGATTGCATGATTCCATATTTCTCCAATTATTTACAACAACAATTGTTGTAAATTATTCTACAAAATAATTCATAATCACTTTGTGAATATTGCAATCTTGCCATTGGAAAATTGTGAATAACATTCACAATCCAAAATAAAATGTGAATTACATTTTCAATTAATTGTCCAATGTGAATCCAATTCACATGAACATTTAATTAACAAATATAAATTACAAATAGCTCTCTCTTATATATTATAAATCACATTTATAATATATATGACTAATATGGATATTGCTATCCATATTATTCATATCCATGATAATTAAATCACATTTAATCATCTTGTATATCTATTCTCATGTGCCCAAATAATATGAATCGCATTCACATTATTCACATCTTTGATAATTAAATCACATTTAATTATCTTAGATAACTCTCCTTATAATATGAATCAAATTCATATTATTCATGATAATTAAATCACATTTAATTATCAATTTTCTCAATGCTCGGATACACATATCAACAATGAAATTATCCTGAACTCTTTCAAGGATAATGCGCTTTCTTCGCGGATACTTGGAGATAAGGACATGGCGATTGTATTGTTCCACATATAGTGACTTGGATATTAAGATCACATCTCAAATCCAGATCGCGGGCCTCCCATAGATGCTTGATTAAATCAAGACCGCAAATCTAATCTTCTCATTGCATCTGGATCACATTCAGATCAATGTCAAACATTTGGACCAAGATCAAATCACTTCTCTACTGAGAGGAGTAATTAAAATACAGACCCGTTTCATCACTCCCTAAGAATGGAAGCGTCATGGTTATACAATCGTTTATGATCACATCACCCTCAGGTATTCCCAATACATGTACATCCTGTATACTGGAAGACTCAGAATAAACCCGAAGTATTAGATCAACTTTATACTGTCTACTTCATGGTTTTATCATTAAGTTTATCATTCGATCATTGGGAGTTGGTATCGATCATATACTTTCCAAAAGCATATATCATACCTAGGTCTTGATCATATACTTTCCAAAAGTATATATCAAACCTACAAATTCAGTCAAGCTTCCAAAGCGAGACGATCGTGCACGAAATTTGATTCTTCCCAATATCTCATGAGTGAGCTCATGTCTTCCGGTTCAGTAATGAACCTGTATGATCTCTTTGAGATATCGTATTACTCATATGCCCTTACATGCACACCCGTGCGCCGGTGTATAGACCTTGGTTAGATCATCAACCTATTGGTCTTTCAAATGTACATACTCAGACATATAGTAACATATCTGTCTCCGGTCAGAGGATGCGTGCCTGTATCATGATAGCATACGATATAGGACTTTGGTTATCTCGATCTTGTTAAGTCTACTCTTTGACCTAACTTATCTGACTCCTCCGAATTTCTATTCCTATGCAGAGGACCTGCATCAAGAGGGCGGTCAGATATCAGCCTATATGAGAAAGGATTGCCATCTCCTATTCAGGCTGGAGATCATCTCTTAACAATCATTTGACGATGCTTGATGAGTCCTCAATCTAACCCTTTAGATATTCATCCAAGCACCAGCCTCTATGATTCAATAGTTGAATCAACAGCTGTATGATTATTAAGATGGCCATTGTATATAGCCCTAATTGTACTAAGGGAACTATTATGCAAAGTACTTATTCTTCATTTCAGATCAGGGAATGATATTCGCAATAACATTTATTGCATAATGGCTCGCCATGGTCTCTCAAGTCCAACAGACACAACTGACTTTTACACGTGATATTTAATAATGATCTCCAATCCAAGAAGGAGATTGTAATCTTTCTCTAAAGATTGATTTCCAACTGACATCTTGATGCAGGTCCTATGCATAGAATAGAGATTTGAAAGTGTTAGAATAGTCAAGTCAAAGTGTTGACTTGATGAGGTCGAGATAAACTAAGACCTGAATCATAACAGTCAAGATCAGGCACACATCCTTCGACTAGAGACATAAATGCATCTATATACCTTAGTGTACATATTTGACATACCAATGTTAGGTTTAAGTCCTAACGTGGTCGATACCTACGAGTTAGTGTGCATATGAAGATATATAAGAAGTGTGATTTCTCAAAGGAATCATAAGTGTTCATACTTGATGGACATGGAGACAGACCTCACTCATAAGATATTTTGGGGTCATAAAGAACTCCATGTATGGTCATCTTATTTATGAAATAAAATACGAATTCAATATAATAGTATAATTTTTTTAGAAAGTATATAATTAATATTATCATCCAATTATTGAACGAGAATTCTATTGATATGTTCTGAAGAAGACAGACGAACTCTGGTTTGAACTTCAGTTATATTAAAGTCTTCCAGTGTGAATGATGAAAGGATATTTAGAATATTCAAGATTATATCTTAATAGATCATCTACCATGACACTTCCATTCATGGGAATGATGAAACCGGATGGATTTTAGTGACTCCTCTTCTTGTCTTAATGATATGAGAATTAATTGGATTAAGTCTCATTTCATTTGATTTAAATATCCAATTTTAGTTCCAATTTAATATCCAAATATCGAAAATGGAAGAGATTTTTACACCCATAACCTTGAGTAATTCTGCAATTACAATCATAGCCTTGTATAATCATGAATTACATGAGAAACCATGGATAGTCACTCCGTCTCACACTCATATAACCCTCCGTTAGTTTAATATGTTAACTCCCATATGAATGAGTTCATCTAACTCATCCTCAATCCAACCGCTAGGAAATAAACAAAAAAACCCTCCCTTCAACCTCCATCAACCTTCCTCCGACCTCCTTACCTTCCGTCCACCTCAACCTCCTCTCCTTCCACCACCGTCGACCAACCATGTCCTCCCAACGTCCCTGTCGCACCTCATCCTGCATGGATGATGTGAAGTCGAGCGGCGAGCAAGAGGACCAATGAACCAGAGAAGGAACGAAGTCTGGAGGAGACAATCTTCGAACCGAGGAGGATGGGGGGGTGTTATGTTCAAGCAGGGGAGTAGGAGGGGGGTTGTTTTTGAGCAAGGGAGGAGGAGTGTGGGGCTCACTTAGCTGTGGGCTCCGAGAAGGGAAGAAACTCAAGTGGGCGGGGGGGGGGGGGGTGGAGGTTTCGAGCAGGAGGGCTGCAGGGGGTGGGGGCTTTGATCAAGTGACGTGCGTCTGACTACCCTAGTTAATTCAATCAAATTAACGATCAAATTAAATGATAAGTTTGTTGCGGTCGGGTAATCAATGCTTCGTAAAAAATACCACTTCAAATAATGTTCAAATTAAAAGTAAGGGCAGATTTATTTTTTACTTGGCAAGCCCAAGATCGAATCCAGAGAGGCAATTGTCTCCTTAGGTGAATTTGTAGTTCATTTTGAGGTCATACTTGCAGAAAGATATTTGTGGTCTCTTTTTAGCAATTTTTATGCACGAAAGGAAAAAACAATGCAATTTCAGGCTAATTTTACAAGTTAAATCAGAAACATAATCAAATAAAGTCAAAAAATTATGAAACTTGGCCAGATGATGGAATGCTATGAACCTAAGTGTCTACAACGTTTTTGAAAATTTTCGACTCTAGATGAATTAACTATGAATAAAATATGAATGTAGGGTGATTTTTACAAAATGAATTTTAATAAATACCAAAACACATTATTTCCAGATATAAAAATTATCCTAGGTGGATCTAGTATGATGAATCCAGGAAAATTAATAGACCTAAAATTCTATGTGAATTGGATCTATTAAAAATCAATTAAGAAAATCACTATTTGATTTATTCAGGCCTCGTGATGCATGCAAATGCAAAGATTTTTGAGCACAATGTAGAAGAAAGTTTCCTAAGTCTAATGTGATTTTATGATGATTTTTGGAGCAACGAGGAATTTAATATGAACTAAAAGGTACACAGTGGGAAAAGTATAGAAAATTTCACCAAATTAATAATATTAAATTCCAAAGAACTCACAAAAATAAAGCAAATGCACATGAGATAGAGGACAAGTTAACCTACAACATGCAATTTTTAGAATTTAAAAATGATGCTAAATGGACACCTAAATATGCGTGCAAAGACTTGGATCAAATTGCAAACATAGAAAATAGAAGTTCTGAAATAAAACATGCTGACAGGGACTTAAATGCAATTACCTATAATGTGAAGGGGGTGGATACATAATTCCCCAGAAGTTACACGCGCCTCGCATGACACGCCTGGCAGGGACTGGTTTGTAATTTCCAAAACCCTCAAGGGTCTCTATGTAAAATACCTAGCCCTCACGTGAGAAGCACGTGCGTGGCGAGGCTCGATCGTCGATCGAGGCTCGAGCAGAGGCTCGGGAGGCTCTGGAGGTTCGGATCAGGCTTGGATCTTCTTCGGTTGCTCCAAGCTTAGGGTCGGGGAAGAGGCTCGAAGTCTCCACATGGTGCGAGATGGACCGTCAGATCAAGATGATCTGACGGCTGCTGCTGCTGGACACGTAGCACCTCGGAGAATCGTTGATAGAGATAGATCGAACGGTGGAGGATGGAGTCGATGTGGCTGACTATTGGTCGTTGGATCGAGATGGATCCAACGGGTACTAAAGCTCGGGGCAGCTACTACGTGGAGCAACAAGGACCACTTGATCTGGATGATCCTACGATGGTGGGCTCAAGGCGACGTGGTGTGGCAAGGACCGTAGGATAGAGGCGATCCAATGGTAGCTGCTCTTCTTCTTCTCCAGTCCGCCGCCTCCTGCGGTAGACTTGGCGGGGCTCCGGTGTTGAGCTCCTTGCTTCGCCTCCTCCTCCCGTGCTCGGTGTAGCTCACCGGTGGCTCCTTGATGGCTTGGACTGATCGTGCAAGTTCCAGGAGGCCACCGGAGGTCCTAGGAGTGGTTGGGGAGGTCTGACCACCGGTGGCGATGAAGCTCGACACAACTTTAATGGAAATTCCGTCCAATGAAGTGGAAGGCCCTGTAGGGTTAGTCTCTGGAAAAAAGAGGTGCATCGCGCCCGTGGGAGGTGCGCGAGTGCGATGAGGCGTGAGAATGAAATGGCGACGGACGGAGGTGGAGTTCCACCGTGATCGACAGAGCTTTGATCGGGTGAAGTGCGAGGGATATCGGAGCTAATGGAATGGCGTGCGAAGATGGGAGCTCCAAGGCAGAGCTCAGGGGATGGTCAGATGAACGTGAAGATGACCGGAGCGGCAAGTTAAAATCGAAGAAAAACTATGGAAAACAAGAAGAAGACCGGAGAGGAAATGGAGGTATCTACCTGGGGTCAGAAGCTTAGACGGAGCTTCATGGTCTTCGCTCAAGGGGCCGGTAGCGTCCCGAGCTCAAGCAGCTCTCCGGAGGAGCTGCTACATGGTGAGGGTGTGTCGCAGATCTCGTCGGAGGAAATTGGCCGTTGTCACTTGATGTCTTACCTAATCTCTGTCACTGATGAGGAGAGTGGATCTCGGGGTTACCTCCTGATATGCGGATGGGCGTAATTGTGGCCGGAGGCGGTGGTTTTATAGAGAGAAGGTGGAGGTGGCAATGATGGAGGGCGAGGTTTCGTGGGGTTCGTGGAGCGAAGAGGAAGGGGATCATGGAGGACGTGTGGGTCGGCGAAGATAGAGGGAGTGGGGGTTCCATCGTGGAGTGGTTAATGGGTGGAGATAGTGGCTGTGGTGGCGGAGAAAATAGGAAGGGGGCGGCGAGTAGGCGAAGTGCGTGACGTGCACGAGGAAGGCGAGCCGAGGTGGAAGATCATATCTGAATTGTTGGATCTTGTGATCCAACGGCTTAGATCGAGGCGCTAAGGAGTGTCCTGGATCAGATCGGGGAGGTGTGATCGAAGGGATAAGGGTGTGACACGTGGCGAAACGAGGAGACGGCGCTGAAGAGCGACCCAGATTTGATCTAGGCCTTGATTCAAGGGTCGAGAAATGAAGCGGTTTGAATGGTGGCGATCTAGTCCTCAAAACAATGATCCAATGGTCGTGAGTGTGCCACATGGAAGGCAATGGATGAGGCATGCATCAACGACCGAGATGAGATCTGGGGAAACGATCGAACGGTGATGAAGAGTTACAGATGAACGGTCGTGATGTAGGAGGAGAAGGCGCCATCGAACGGTGAAGATGGAGGGTGCTTGGTGCGTTATGAGCGGGTCGCGTGGCGCGATTAGAGAGCGCCACATGAACTGATCTGAGTGGTCAAAAGAAATGTGAAATATGGGAGAGAAGATGGCCGAATTTAGGAAAAATCAAAACATGAAAGTTGTAGATCTCGACGAGATCTACAAGTTTCATGTTGACAAAAAAATGGAAATGAGGTCAAATAGGGTACTAAAATACAATGGTAAAAATATATATAGTGTATAATGGGTCCGAAAACCCAAGTTTTGCATACGAGCTCTGATTTAAATGAAATTGGTCTCATTTTCAAGGTCTCTGAATATGTATTAATCTAAAAGTGAGTAGACCTATATCGGAGGCGTATGAGAGAGATATATGCATTCTAAGGTTTGAGGTCTCCATTTGGGTTTGGGGTTTTATTGGGTAATTTTACAAGTTAGAAAATTTCTGGTATTTTATCTTTATTAGTGTTAGTAATATAAACAATATAGAGTTGGTTTTATTGGTTTTGAAGTGAGTATATAATATACAAATAAATAGGTGAATATTTACAGGAGATTTTCACAAATGATTTGGGATTCTTATTTAATGCAAATATGGATGCTAAAATGCAAATATTACTTATGCATGCATGAATGCTAGTTATGCAATATAAGGAGAAATATGCAGCTGATTACTCGGGAACAAAACTCTATTTTCAACTTTTAGAGTGATAAATCACATATTAATCACCAGGGTAGGGACCAGGGGAGGAGAAGCAACGGGCTTCGAGAATGGGACCCGTAGGGGGGCTTCGACCATGGGAGGAGAAGCAACAGGCTTCGAGCAGGGGACCTGCAGGAGGGGGAGGGAGAAGTGCGGCGAGGAGCTGGGCGTGGGTGGGTGAGGAGATGGGTGCGGGCTTCGAGCAGGGGATCCACGAGGGGGGTACAGTTAGACTAGGGTAGGGACTATGGGAGGAGAAGCAGCGAGCTTCCAACAGGGGACCCACATGTAGAGGCAGCGACGAGCTGGGCACCGAGGTCAGGGAGGAGCTGGGAGCGGGCTTCGAGTAGGGGAGTCGTGGACGGGTAGGGGGCTTCGAGCTTGGGGGGGATGGCTTCGAGGGGAGGAGCTCACCGTCGGGGTGGGGGTTCGAGCTAGGGAGGAGCAGATGGGCACGGGTGGGTCAGGAGCTAGGGATCAGGGTGGGCGAGGAGCTCGGCACCGGGGTGGAGGTTCGAGTAGGGGAGGAGAAAATGGGTGCGGGCTTTGAGCAAGGGAGCCATGGGGGTGGGGAGCTCGGCGTTAGGGAGGCCAACGGGGGGAGGGGGCTTCCAGGAGGAATTCGGTGGCATGTTATAACACATAAGAATGATATTTAGGAGCATTTTTGTCTTTTTCAATAGAAACCATCAAATATAACAGATATCTAGACGAAATATAACATGGGATTATGTCATGTAGGAGTTAAGCATTACTCAGAGATTCTAATGTAATTCACGACTATGCATGGTTATGATTGTAATTGAGGAATTACTCAGGGTTATGGGTGTAAAAATTCCAAAATAGAAAACATAGGTCACGAGTTCATTTTTAAGCTCCAAAAGGTTTGGACATTGTTTAGAACTTATCATGGAAGATGGGTTCAAATTGTTGATATATTCTCCAATTCATGAAGAATGTTATGCGTTTTGTTGAGATCACTTAGAGTGTGAATCATTTCATCTCAGAGCTCAACTTTTGTAAGTGAGACATTTCACCAAAAGTGGTATAAACCCTGAAATTAGATGGTTATCTAAATTTCAAGTCACTATACGTGGAAAATATGATCTCCCCAACATTATCTCCAAGGATCCAAGATTTCTGCTAACGAATCCTAATTGGATTAGGACTTGTACTTAATGATATCAATAATATGATAATAATTCTTTTTATCATGGATATGTGTATATCCATGGTTTTGTGGATATGATCCACATCATATATATTTATTAATATGAATATTGATTCATAATATATATACATACATGAATATGATTCATATATTATTTCAAGATATAAATATGAATTGAATTCACGTTGAAAATTAAATATAATTTAGATTTACATTTTGGTGATGTAACTATCATAAATTTTCCAATTATGATTATGATAAATATAACGCAACAACCAATTAGGACAAGGTGGACGTCCAACATGAGTCCTAATTTGATTAGGACTCTCATAATTTTTGTTTTACTTTTGTTATTTATTCTTTATGATAATTGAGAGGTAACTTGTCTCTGAATCCTATTAGGACCTGGATATTATCCTAATCCTTGAATCATCATCTAAAAGTCCTCATCATAAGCATGCCCTCTTAGATCAAGACTCTAAGCGGATGTCCACCCTTTGTATAAAATAGAAGGCATTCCTCTCTTTTCCAACGCAAGAAAAGCCTTTTCATTATGAGAGCTTGAGTTGCCTTGAATATTGAGAAAGAAGTCTTGAGAGTAGAAGACTTTCAAAATACACGTATACCCTTCTCTACATCCTTACACGTCCACCATCAAACCTCCATCTTATCTTCATCGGCGTGGCCCTACAAGATAGAAGATCATCTTCTTCATCGTGCTTTGCATGCATACAAGAGGATTCGATTTCATGAGTTGAAATTAGAAGCTTGAGATCATCTTGATGTCATCGTTACATGGACAAATTAAAGAAGAAGAAGAAGAAGATATCAAAGTTCGTGAGAAGCAACACGATTCATCACCGTACCTGCAAGAGATTCCTCGGATCAGACTTCATTCGGGAGGTTTCTTGGTTTAGAGACTCACACTTCAACTGGTAACATTGGTCTTATCCTAATATTCATAAGAATACAAGAAACCATGTTAGAAATTGTCTCGTAAATTTATGGTTTCTCTTTGCATAAAATTTTTGTTATGATAAAACTAGCGTTCATGCGATGAACACATTGAATTTGCAAATTATTTCCTATTCTTTTTCTGCATTTTTGTGATGAAAGTTATGAACTACCTTTAAATACTTGTTCAAAAACTTGCATTTAAGTTGACAGCATGTCGTCAAGACCGTCCTAGACGTTTTAATTTGTACATGGCTTTATCATCAAGAGAAAATGGGATAAATTTGATCTTCACCATATTAAAATGACATATTTCATAGTGTCGCATATCATGATATATTTCTTAAGGTGAATGTATGGTTTTTCCTTGACATTTCCATGATACATTGCTAGGAGTTCTATAGTTTGCAGTCAAAGTTCAGAAGAACCTTGGATATGGGGTACACACCCATGAGGTTGGTAATGTAGCTTCAAGGATGTGAAATCATCTTTGGGCAGTAACCGAATGTACACATCCCTGCCATCTTTCTTCCTGAAACCCATCCTCAATTTTTATCTCTTCTATTGACTTCTACCTTTATCATCTCATAGATACCATCTTGGCCTTTACCTTTGCTACTAATTCTCCATGTTCCTTTTTTCGTTCTTGTATTATCTTAGAGATGCAATCAAATTAGTGTTTACTAACCACTTGGCTTAGCTCAACCATCTATAGTTCTTTCTCGACCTATAGTTTTGGAAAAGAAAATAATGTTAGGTAAGTATCAACAAAAGGATAGTTCCAAGACTACAAAATAAGTCTTTGGAGTAGGGTCAATATCAATACAAGGGTTGGACGGGGAATCGACCTAGTATTGGTCATTCTCACACAAAGGGATGGGGGTAGAAATTCAGCATGAGAAGATGGACATCCAAGTTGATGAAGATGAAAGGGAACAATTTTGAAGAAGAGGAGCTACAAGATCTAGTCAAAGCAACTCTCTACCCATCATCTTTAGAAAACTAGACAACACCATACGAATCACAACCAAGCAATCAACCACAAGTTAAAAACGATACATGTGTTTTCGACCAAACTAGCTAAAATCATAAAAGTTCATTTATTTAGATATTTTCAATTTTATGTTCTTTTTCGACAATATTATTGATAAAATGATTTATATCCACATACAGAATCCTCTGTAGCTAGACTTCTTCAGGTTATACTTGATCGATCTTTCTCAATGATTCCTTTTTCATATATCTACAGAATCATCGATATGTCTACCATATAGGTGACAATGAGCAATCACTCCTATTATCACATACATCTGCATCTATCTTGAGGCTCGAATATTGATGATACTAATATTGACACACATCCCACCCAAGTGTACATGATAATTTGCTGAAGTCTTGATGAGTCAGTAAACTGTCAACCCACCCAATCATCCAAGTAGAAAATGTTGAAGGAGGCAGAGTACACCGACTTGAAGCTGTAACTGTAAGAGTCGAATTTATACCAAGAGATGATCCTAAAAATAAACAGCATAGATCCACTCTCTGGATTGGTCGATAGACAATCCTCAATCCATACTCTTAAAATGATGGTAAATGGTATGATTATCAAAGATATACATCTAAAGATGTTTGCTCTATCCGAGGGTGTATGTGTCAATGCAATATTCATACATGTGAATATTCATGTCGAAAACAATGAGGTGTTACAACCCAAGTATGCGATTAATCCCAATTAGATTTTATTGGTAATTGGATTTTGTACTTTTGATTTTGATATATTTTTGAGTCTTAAGATCTTCAATTCTCTTAATAGAAGGAAAGAAAAGTTTAGGAAGGGGAGACGCCATAAAATGCAAATGAGTATTAATAATGACTTTAGAGAAGAATGGGATACCTTTCTCTTATATATATGCAAAACGAAATGTGGAATCAGAAAATATTTTATATTACATGCATGGTAATTTAGAAGTAAAAAAATCATACCCTACACAAGTAATTCTAGAGAGCGAGAATAGATTTGGTTTGAGTTGTGTAACTAATTTCTTATCTCCATGATTTTTTTAAGACAATTAGTTTTCGAAATCTTATGCCAAACTAAACACAATCATGTAATCATTGTATACTCTAAACACAAAATTAAAAGGTAGAAAATGAAATCAAAGAAAAGAAAGGTAGAAAATCACTAAAAAATAGGAGAAAGAGGAGGAGCCAACGACCACCCACTTGGGTCATGCATGCAATAGAGTAACATCCATATTACGATTTGGAAGATCTTATGGGTCCTTGGTGTTTTAGTTATGGTATTGAGATGTAAAACTACTCCCATTATAATGTAGCATCGTCCACTGTAATTTTCTTATAGCCAGTTCAGGAAGAGATACAATGAAGCAAAATAAATGAAAGTAGCAAAGCTAAAGAATCTAAGTCAAGTAAGACAATCTAAGTGCTAAACTATGTAACCCAAGTTGAGCCTTCCCGACAATGACACCATTTTGATACCAACTTTTCGAGATTTACTCAGTATACGAGTTTATTAATGTGAAATTATAATACTCTTGAAGAATGATTCAAAATAATATTTAGAAATTTTAATCAATAAAGTTCAAGATCAAATTAAAGGAGTCGATTTGTTAAATAGAGAAAATAGGTAGGGATGTATAAGTATTTCAATACTTGAAATGATGTCTTTTTGTGGCTTTTAACCTATTACTCCAACACCAACTTATTTGTGGCTTCCAAATTGGTGCATATAATAGCATCCATAGACTTGCTTACGCGAGCAACTAAGTTATTTCCCCCTCGACCCCTCAAACCCAAAATATAGACAATCAAGGCAACAATTAATGATAACTTTAAGAATCCGTTGGAAATACTTGTTTATACCAGTATTTACATTCTGCAGCTGCCTTCCATCTGTGCTTATGCATGCCGCTCTTGACGATTGAACTAACTACTCAAAGAACATAAAAAATGCAATATTAATTGAAACAAATGAAGATATCGCCAAAAGTAAAACCAACGAAAAAAATCAGAATCGCATGATTCACGACCGCCGAACTGATCTGACCCTCCTCCCACTCCTCGCCCCCGATGCGCTCCTCTCCAGCAGCAGGGTGGGAGGGGGCCCCCGCCACATCCCCCCAAGCGCTAGCATCGCTCGAAAGTATACCCCGCCAATCCGATCGGCCGCTGACAGAAGCAGCCTTGCCAGCCGAAGGCGCGCTCTCGGCTGCTGGAGACGCAGTGAACCCCGGCGGCGAGGTTTCTTCTTCTCCAGCGACCGTAGCCTCGCGTAGCCGTAGGGATTCGACCGGAAGCAGAGGGCGGACGTCATCTCCAATTCTATCTAATCTATGGAGAGGTGGCATCGGAGGGCTGGTGCGAGGGGGATTTTATCATGAACGCGGAGCCGCTCGTTTGAGACTCAAGTTTGAAATTTTGACTCGTTTTGTTCTGCTGTTAGAGATGTGGAAGGCCATCAGAGGATTATTATCCGCCACACCGGACTAGATCGACAATTCAACTTACCAAATTTTCCCAATATTCCGAGTTGGCCCTTCCGATAATATGCAAATCATTTCCATGTCCTCGGAAGTTTTTCTACTCCCGGTATCGTCTTTGAAATAGTAACCAACGACTGCGGGTCAGATGGATCCGCAATATATTCTCTAAGTTCCATATTCCTTCGAGTTTGACTCGTTAAAAGTTTAATTCAGATTTAATTTGGAAATAGACGAATCGAATCCACGTTTAAGTTCGATTAAATAAACGAACCGAAAATAAAAATTATAGGTTCGCTCAAGTTTGATTGGTTAAAAGTTCAATAAACACACACACTTATACCTATTTACATATCCTTTTGTCCCATGATAAGTGAACTTTATCTCGAGATAAGTGAATAATTACAAGATAAGTAGGTTTTACCTAGGTATAAACTATCTCAAAATAAATAGTCATGTCTAGTACTTTTCCCACCTTTATCCTCGGATCAAAAGAAAATGTACAAACCATACTTATCGCATATCCCTGCATTATTCCTTATCCTTATTTGAACAGATATAAAAGTATATTATAATTATCTTTTTTCAAAGAGACGAATCCATATTAAATTTTTTTTTCAAAAGATAAAGATGATTTCGATAAAGAAAAAAACTGAATGAATACTTATTCTAATTATAGTCATATATATATATATACACACACACACACACACGTTTCTTTTCTTTTTTCTTAAGTTCGATATTCACTTAGGTTCGATTCAATTAAAAGGAAGTTCGATTCATGTCCGATTCGAAAATAAATGAACAGAACCTGAACACAAGTTGAAGTTCGATTAAATAAATGAATATACCCTGAAAACGTAGGTTCATTCAAGTTCGATCTATTTACATCCCTAATCCGCAAGCTATGCTCAACGCTCCGGCCGGACCAAATAGTACAAGATGTTCAGAAAATTAAAATAATTCCCTACTTAAACAGTGGATTTTTTACGTCAAAAAATTCCAAGTTCAATTCTGCAACTAATTGATCGACTTATTAAATCCCCCGTCTGAAAAAAAAACATTACTGTCGATACTCTTTTTTGTTTCCGTTTTCTTCTATAATTAAGTAGCCTACGTTCGCGCCAAAATTTATATATAATTCTTTCTCACCACAGATCACGTTTCTTAAGTTGTGGCCTCACTTGTTACGTTAAAATATGCACCTTTGGTTCACGAGTTAGTTGGGATATCATCCATTATTTAAACCAACGTTTGTCTATTCTTTACTCATCTTAAAATACTCTATTTATGGGTCAAGCTTACCTACACCACTTTTTCTTTATATTAAGGAATTTTTACTCTATGAACCCTATAAACTTTTTTAATTAGATTCTTGATATTTGAAACAATGATATTCCTCCCTCGATCTCATAAACTTACTATGTCTTACCCTACATACCCTACCATCAATTTTAACTTTATTGGAGTCAATTATTTGAGTTAAACTTGAATTTATCAGCCAAAGAGAATCAGACAACGGATATTCAATCTTCGTCTCTCCTTCCTTGTCCCCCTTTTTTAATCCTCTTCTTCTACCAAATAAAACAGGAAGCTACGGAAGACCTTTTTCTATAGATCAAAGTCGTGGAGCAAGATCATGGGGAACTGACATCCATCTATATCCACCAAGCCGGTACAACGTAGATGAAGCTCGGCCCCGAAGATTGATAGTGCTCGTCGGTCGCGGAGAGGAGGGGATGTCAAACTCGAACCCATTCCCCAAACTCAAACAATGCGGTGCATAGCCTTCTTGAGTCCGACGTCGCCTCAGCTTGGAAGGGGGGAGGCGGAGGGGAGGTCAGAAGAGAGGAGGGGTAGAAGAGGACGGGATGTCTGGGCAGATGAGGAGGGGAACTCAGAAGAGGGGAGGCGGAGAGGAGAACGGGATGTCTGGGCGGATGAGGAAGGGAACTCAGAAGAGGGGAGGCGGAGGGGATATCAGAATGTGGGAGGTGTGTTGGGAACAGTCAATCCTACGAATATTGTGGAAGCATTATCGAGACAATCAATTGACGGATTAATTGTAATCAAACGTTAAAAGAACCACAAACAATCTAAATAGCAATCAAATAACCACAACACATGACAAAAGCAATTACAAGTGCAAGGAAAATTTTAACTTGAAAAATCCTCAATGTGAGGGGAAAAATCACGGGGTTGATCGCAAGCAAAAAACAAGTACTATAATCAAACTAATCTTCCGTGAGGAGCTTACAAAATATTGGCACTTTATACGATGCTACAAATCATCAAACAATGGAGAATAATAGAGAGGAAAAATATCATCAAAATGATAAATCTGTAGTCAAACTTTAGGAAAAAAATGCTGAAAAAGAATTGCTCCAAGGATAATCGTTCCAAAGTTTACGGCAACCATGGACCTTCTTTCTTTTTACTCTCTTTCTTATTTCTTTCTTCTACTAAGAGAGCTTGTGTTGGGATAATCCTAGTGTGCACCCCATACTCTATTTATACTCTACGGAGATGAGAAAATAATGAAACATGGACTCTTACTTCCAATAGGATTAAGAAAAGTTCCTATTCCTAAAAGGTAATTGATCTCCTTCTCCAATTAGAACTTGATTTTTTCCTTTTTCAAATAGGATTACCAATGTCCTATATATGGATTAGGTTCCCACAAAGAGGGGAACCCATCAAACAAATCTCTCCATCCCCGACGATGCGGGAATTGGTCCACACCTGCGAGGGAACAACATCTCTTGAACTTTCTAAGCGACAAAATCTTGTCATCATATCAGCACCATTGTCATCTGTGTGGATCATGTGAAGTACAAGCTGCTTCAATTCTAACATATCACGTATTCAATGATATCTGACATTGATATGCTTCGATCTTGCATGGAATGTAGAGTTCTTTCCAAGGTAAATAACACGCTTACTATCATACTGTAACACGTACTTGTCCTGATGAAAACCAAGTTCCTGAATGAACTTCTTCATCCATAAAAACTCCTTGCATGCCTTTGTAGCTGCAATGAATTCAGCCTTTATAGTTGATAGTGCCACACATTTCTGAAGTCTGGACTACTAAGAAACTGCATCACCTGCAAAGGACATCATGTAACCTGATATAGCTCTTCCCCCATCAATGTAACCTATCATGTCTGAATCTGTATATCCAAGAAGAATCGACTTCTCTGCTCTAAAACAAAGAGTAACTGTTAGTACCTTGAAGATATCTCAAGATTCATTTAACTATTTCCCAATGTTGTTTCCCTGAATTTGAGATGAACCTACTAACAACTCCAACTACATGAGCAATATTTGGCCTTCTGCAAATCATGGTATACATGAGACTACCTGTGGTTGATGCGTAGGGAACTCTTTTCACATCTTTCTTTTCTTCATTATTCTGTAGGCTATCTATGGAGCTTAACTTTAAATGCGCTCCAAGAGGGGTGTTAGTAGGTTTAGCCTTCTTCATATGAAATTTCTGAAGTACCTTCTCAATGTACTTCTCATGGGAAATCCATAGCCTCCTTGTTTAATGATCCCCTTGTGATCTTTATATCCAAAATTTGACTTGCATGTCTCAAGTCCTTCGTAGAAAAGGACTTGCTCAACTCTTTCTTCAAGCAAGAGATTCTCCTATTGTTGCTTCCAACAATCAATATATCATCAACATAAAGCAACAAAAATGATGAAGTCATCACCTAAGATTTTTTTCATAAAAATACAATGGTCTGAAGTAGTCTTGGAATATCCATGCTCTCCCATAAATGGCTCAACCTTCTTATATCATTTCATTGGCACTTGCTTTAAGTCATATAGGCTTTTATTTAGCCTGCAAACATAACCTCCCTTGTCCTTAACTATGAAGCCCTATGGTTGCAACATGTAATTTTCCTCCTCAAGGTCACCATGGAAGAAGATTGTATTCCTGTCCATCTGTTCAACCTCTAGGTCTAGGCTAACAGCCAAGCTGAGAACCACCCTGATAAAAGATATCTTCACCACAGGAGAAAATATCTCCTAAAAGTCAACTCCCTTCCTTCAATTAAAACCCTTTCACAGCTAACCTAGCTTTGTATCTTGGGTTTGTACACTATTCATCATGTTTTCACTCTATAAACTCACTTGTTTCTTAATGCTCGCTTACCTTTGGGCAACTTCACAAACTCAAAGGTGCGGTTATCATGAAGGGATTCCATCTCTTCTTTCAAAGCTTCTACCCATTTATTCTTGTTTGCATCGTGCAAGGCTTCTTCATAGCATTCATGTTCACCACTATCTATCAGCAGAATGTATTCTCGTGCATGATATCTAGTTGAGGGTTGCCTCTCCATCACAGATCTCTGTGGTGGGAGGGTTTTAGAAGAAGAAGAGCTCTCAACATCCTTCCCAGCACCACCATCATCATATGTATCATCATCATCAGGAGTAGAGATCCGCGGCACAAACTCCTCATCTCTTGCATTTGATACTTGTTCATTGGTATCATTCGACAACGCATGTAGAGAACTCTACAATGGAACCGACTCCACATCATCCATCTCATGGCTGCTTGAAGGAGAGTCCTTAGCTACCTTCAGGATGTCCTCAATAGTTTGATCTTCAGAGAAGACCACATCTCTGCTCCTCACCATCTTCTTCTCAATTGGATTGTACAACCTATAACCAAACTCATCATGGTCATATCCTAAGAAAATGCATTGAATCATCTTTGCGTCCAACTTGGACCTTTCATCTTTGGGGACATGGACAAAAGTGCGACATCCAAAGACCCGCAAATGATTGTAGGAGACATTATTTCCATGCCAAATCCTGTCAGAAACATCACCATCCAAAGATACATATAGAGATATATTAATAACATGAACAACAATATAAAGTGCTTCTAATAAAAAAGAGTAACAACCAAGGATCCCCGAGTAAGCTTCCATTTTTTATTACAAAAAATGTTGAGGTATACTTCATCATCAAGTTTGCCTCCAGAGAATGAGATTTAAGTACATGTCTGGTGCATGCCTCATATCTTTAAGTGTCAACACCTCTCTATTGGCATTATTAAATGCAATATTACCAATAACAACAATAAGGGACAAAGAACCATTCCCCATCTTCAATGTGCCAAAATCACCAGCTATACACGATGAGAAAAACTCTCTCTGATATGTAACATGTAAAGCAAATTCACTACCAACAAGCCAAGAAGTACCATCCTGTGTGACATTCACCATCTCCTCATTACAAAAAATGAGGATCTCATGTTGTGAAGCTGCAACAGCTTGTTCATTCTTTGTCTCTTTCTTGTCGCCACCATTGTTGTTATCTCTCTTTAATTGGAAGCAATACTTATTGATGTATATTTTCTTCTTTTAATAGTGACACTCTTTATTCTGATATCTGGATCTGGACTTGCTCTTACTATTATCTCTACCTATATCAGTCTTGATCTTGATCCTCCCCAATTCTCTATCACAAGAACCTCTGGTTGTGAAAAGCTTCCTTGACATTTTCCCCATATCTCCTCATTGAGAATGCCATACTTGACAGCTTCCAATGACCCAACCCCGTTAACGATAGAGATAGTAAGTGAGGCTCTATAAGTCTCCCACGAATTTAGTAGAGTAGCAAGCAATAATAGTCCCAACATCTCATCTTCAAATTTTATTCTCATACTCATCAACTGAGTTGTAATTCATTAGAATTCATTCATAAAATCTAGCACAGAACTTCCCTCCTTGAATCTCAAGTTCACCAATCTTTTAAGAAGAAACAATTTCTTACTTCTCGTCTTGGAAGCATAAAGATTTTCCAACTTCAACGACAAGCTTGTAGCGTGGCTTTCATCTTAGATGTCGTTGTGTATATTCTCATCAACAAACTGTCTTATGAAGATACAAACTTTCTCATGTTCAATTTTCAATTCTTTATCATTTTTTACTTTAGACATCTGCATAGAGAACACCAGAAGGTGCATAGCTTTCACATATAAGAGATCATTCATCTTGTTCTTCCATAAATTGTAATTAGTCCCATTAGGACTAATCATCCAGCTCGAACCAAACTCCATCTTATACTCCACCATTAAATATGCTTTGATAATGTTGGGAACAATCAATCCCAAGGATATAGAGGACACGTCATTTAAACAATAACTTAACGGATTAACTATAAATCAAATGAGAGAAGAACCACAAACCATCTGAATAGCAAGAAAATAACTATAAATGTAGGAACAAAAGCAATCACAAGTGCACAGGGAATTTTAATGTGGTAAACCCTCAATATGAGCGGAAAAACCACGAGGATGACCGCAACCCAAAACATGGTGCTATAATCAAAATAATCCCCTGTAAGGGTCTTACAAAATGCTGGCCCTTTATACATGGATACAAACTACTAAATAATGGATAATAGTAGATAGGAGAAATATCACCAAAATAATGACTCCGTCACCAAATTGTAGGGAAGAATGCTGAAGAAGAACTGCTCCAAGGATTACTCCCTCCAAACTTCACGGCAATCACGAACTTTCTTATTTCTTTCTTATACTAGGAGAGATCTATTGGGATAATACTAGTGTAGATGGGAAAATAATGAAATAGGATTTACGAAAAGATGGTTCCTATTCCTAAAAGGAAATTGATCTCCTTCTCCAATTAGAACTTCATTTTTCCTTTTTCAAATAGAACTACCAATGTCCTATATATGGATTAGATTTCTACAATGAGGGGAACCTATCCAACAAGGTGCAGGGGAGGAGGGGATGTCATTGTGGAGGGGAGAGGGGATGGTGGGGTAACGGAGTAGTGAGGTGGAGGTGGGACGACACGGGGAAAGATGGAGGCTTTGGATGGAGACAGAGGGATAAGGGGGGATCTGGGCGGAGGTCGGTGGGAGGGGAAGTCAGGGAGGAGGTCGGAGGGGAGGCCTAGGCGGGTGGAGGCATTGAGGGGAAATCTAGGTGGTCGTCGAGGGAGAGAGGGCGACCAGAGTCACGGTGAGCGGAGGAAAGGAGGCATAGGATCTTGAAGCTGCTTGCATTATTCAGACTACAAGGTTCAACTAACAGACCTTGGAGCTGACCCGATCAATGAGGGAGGAGCTGGAGGAGGCGGAGGAGAGGAGGCGATCGAAGTCACAACGGGCAGAGGAGAGGAGGCGGGAGGAGGAGCGGTGGAGGAGAGGAGGTCGCGATCGAGGCCAAAATGTAGGAGGAGGAGGGATGCGTCAAGGAGGAAGGGGGAGGGGGATGTCAATCTTTGTAATTTTGATAAATAAAATGGGTATAATGGAAAAGACATTCACGGAATCCAGTTACTTTTAACATCTAAATGGATGGGAGTTAACCGCAGGATATTGTAAGAATTAGAAAGTTTATGAGGTCGATGGAGGAATATCGATGTTTCAAAAGTTTATAGGGTTCATGGGGTAAAAATATCTTATATTAATGGTCTTTACACACCCTCTATCGTATTAAATTCATTCATATTTTATATCTTCTATTAATTTTTTTACATTTCTTATGTAAACCAAACATATCCACATATTGATTTCATTTACGGTATATAAGAGGAGCATTTAATATTATGAATATTGATCCATGTAGAATTCCTCAAAATTTACATAATTCCCCAACAAAGTATGCGTGCTACGAGTACAAAATTAAGCCTACATTTAGCTCTCAATAGGTGAAGCATATGAAACCTTTTCCAATTCCTAAGGGTTTGTTTAGTTATTGGGATAGGTTGGGTAACTGTGAATAGTAGCTATTGGCTAGTTATGAGGATTTGAGAGGGTTGGAATAAAGAATGTGATGCGATGTCACAATGATTTGTGATGGAATTCCAACCCAAAAATGAAGGTGGGTAAATAAGGGTTCCTCGGGGTAACCCGATAACCAAATGGATCCTTAGTCTCTAGATTCATTCAATGACACTGATTTAAACTGAATTTATCTCCTTTAGCACATTTTCAATGTAACTCTTTTGTGAGAACCCAAGAGTACCTCGTGGATGATATCGCTATATTTTAATTCCTAATACAAAGAAGCATAATTAAGATCTTTCATTTCATTTTTTTTCTAAAGAAATATATTATATTCATATAAGATACCTATATCATTGTGGGAAAGGTATATATCATCGACATATAGTACCAAGAAAATATGTTTACTCATGAAGTAGTTGTAAACACAATTATCAACAACATTCATCTCAAATACAAATGAGGTATTATTTGATGAAATTTGTAATACCATTAACGTGATTCTTGTTTAAGCCCATAAATAGATTTGTTTAATTTGTAAACAATAATTTCTTTGAATATAGTGAGACATAGTACTCAGGTTGCACTATATATAGTGCTTCATTAATGTAACCATTTAAGAAATGGTGTTTTAATAGCCATTTGATGTGAATCAAGATCAAAATGTACAACAAGTGATATTATAATGCCAAAAAGTCCTTCAATGAAACTGTAGAGAATGCCACTTTGTAATCAATGTCTTCTTCATATGTAAACAATTTAGTAAAAATAAGACTTATAGTGATACATCACCCTTTGAATCCTGCTTGATTTCAATATCCATTTAAAAAATTAATTGATTTTACCCTTCGGGTGGTAGAATAATAAGCCAATATCATTGTTTTTCAATCTCATCACTCATGGTATTAACGCATTGTTGAAACTTAAACTTCGCATGGCATGTCTTACATACAATTGGATCATTTTCAGTTAATCCAATACCATCCTCATGTTCTTGAGAAATATAATATAATCATTAGAAATGGCATTTCTCCACTCTCTAATGGATCTTCTTAACGACGTGAATTCTTCATTTTGAGGTTATTAAGTTTGTTTTGTAGAAGATTGGATGACTATGCTTCTTAATCTTGATTATGCTTCTTAATCTTGATTTGTACCATGAATCATGTCTAGAATGGAGTTTAAAACATTTCTGGTAGCAACAATGGAAGTCGAACTATTTCCTTGTATGAAGAAGAAATTAGATCAGATCCATCTTCCTAAAGACGAAGTTTTTATCCTTATTTCTCTCCCTAAACTCAACATCTTCAAAGAATGTTGCAATTCCCATCTCAAAAATGGCCTTAACTATGGTATCATAAAATTTGTAGTCCCTTGGTCTTTCAAAGTACCAAAAAAATAACAACACAACATTTGGGGTCCAACTTCTTTTCATTTAACTTATAAGTCAGTGCTTCAGATGGACAACCCCAAGTATGAAAATACTTAAAATTATATCGTTTATTAGTCCACAATTTGTGAGGTTTTTTTTATTTCTTTAACGATTACTCTATCAATTATGAAAAATGTAGTCTTTAATGCCTCACACCAGAGTGAATTAGGTAAGGTGTGATGGGAGACCATACTCCTCACCATGTTATAAAAGGTTTCATTTCTCGGTTACATGACTCAATCTAGGTGATCTTAGCATGATATATTGAGGGATAGAGCTACAAGTCTTTCTATTCTTTTTCTACAAATATGTGCCATATCTTGTGTAATAAATTTTGGAGATCTCATTAGGTAACTTTTTTCTTTGTTTTTCTTGAATTATTATGCAAGGCTTCATTATAAGAAGAAACCATATCAAGCAAATATATATTATCAGTAAGTGATAAAGTACTTGTATCAATAACATTGGATTTTAATGAAAGAATGTGAATACCATTTCCAAGAGAAAACAATTATTCATACTTTTCTAACACAGAAATAGAAATCAAATTCCATTTAAAGAAAGGTGCATCAAAAGTCTCTTCCAAATCCAAAAAACAATCAGAACTAGAATGCAATCTAAAATGCCCAATAGCTTCAATTTCATCTTGACTTGTCATCTCCCACAAAGAGGCATCTTTCAACATCATTCAACTTTTAGCAACAGAGGCAATCTTGTATGGACATACTTATATGAGTGGTGGCACCTAAATCAAGACACGTTGCGTGCCTTGGCAGTAAAGATAAGTTAACCTCAAAACATCCAAATAAAGAAATATACCTTTCTTGACGAATCAAGTTTGGTATTTTTCACAAACTTTCTTTTGATGTCCAAGTTTGTTGCAAAAGTAATAAATTTTTTTTAATCCTTTTTCATATACTCATGTTGCTCTTTTGTTCCGGACCCTTTGTAGTTTTGTAATATTTCTTTCTTTTGGTCATTTTATCCGTTGAGGTGCCAACGGGATAAAAATTATATGACTTATCTTGATTAATCCTTTATTCCTCCGGTACACAATGAGAAATTAATTCATTGAGGGGACATTTCTCATTTTGAGAGTTATAACTGATTTTAAATTCATTGAGTCGTGCTAGAAGAAATACTAAAACTAAATGCACTGGGAGATATTCATATTTTTCCAACTCCACTGCCTTCAATTTTGATATGAAATAAGACAGTTACATAATGTACTCAATTGCGTTTCTCTGATCTTTATACCTCAATGAAACCAAACTAGCCGAAATTATATTGGTTTCAGCCTTATCATTCTTTGCAAAATACTTCTCAATTATAATGTAGCCCTTAATCATCGTCACCTTATAGCATAAAGCCCATAACAAACTCTAAAATGCCTCGATTTATGATCATTTGACCCATGTAGTTGTAATTATCTCATCATTTATATTATTTTATCTTCATTAGGACTAGAATCCTCAATAAAGGGACATTATTTTCTTAATGCAAGGTTTAAATGTAGGCAACTAAGATGTAATGCCCTCGTCCTAGGATCAATCTACTACCGAGGATTACTAACCCATACAACTTGTTGGGCTTGGTTCCAACGGGAGTCCTTGGCCACAACCTAAAATGCTTAAGCTCAAGTTGTCTAGTAGTAGTTGAAAACATGAAGATATCCCATGCTTTGATTCAATATGATTAAACACAAGTTGATGTCGTTGCAATGGTGAAAATGGTTTCCGAAGAAAATTTTATAATTTATGTTTATACTCCTAAGAAGATGAAAATGGAAAGTCAAGAGTGTCAAACTAAGGGAGTTGAAGTTATTTATTAAATATCTAGGCTAGAAATATCGTGTTTAATTAATGTGTAAATTAATCTCTCAAGGTGTGGTGCGGATTGCAATGATAATTTTTATAAATTTTACCTGAATGGAAATGAAAATTTTAGCAAATTTAAAATGTGATAGTGATATAAACGGCAAATGCAACCTAAAATGATTTTTTATAATAAGGTTAAATGATAAAAAATTAAATTATTGTAGAAAGGAAGGTATACCTAAGTTATATCTTTATGGTTATATTCAGAGATTTGGTGAAGTTGCACATAAATAAGATAATGAAAATAATAACTAGTTACACTCAATAAATATTTTAAACTGTCAATTTATGTGAAATACCGAATTATAAAAAACAATTAATCTTATATCATTACTTGTTTCAGTATACAAATTGGATAAATAAATACTTTATCCTATACTACTATTTGAGACCTTACCAATGAGCCCAAGAACAACGAAAACATACATCGTATGAGAAATTTACACACGAAATAAGATTGTTTACTACATTGTAACCTTGAACCGAAGCCTATATAAGGGCCAGTGACATATCCACTTAACCATTATATCTAACCTCGTTGCTAGAGATCTGTCGTAGAGATAGTTGGGCTCCGTCACTGTCAACTTTTTCGATGGCTGATCAGCTATCCAAAGCGGCATTTCTAAGAGCTTGTCGAGGTCCATTTCATGCTCACGTTTGTTTCACACGAAGCACCCCGAAATTGCATGTTTCTGGGGTGGAGGGGAAGTGAGAGGAACGGCCTAGAAGGCACATATTTTAATTTCCAACATGTTGTTGAGTCCCACATTCCTTCTACATTGCGTGGATGTCATTTTTATGTCGATCTGGTATATAGATTGCCAATTATAGAACATACAAAATCGATTTCTATATCGTATCACTGCTTTCTATCATGTTTTCTGAGTGATCCAGTGATCCAAAAAATATGAAACTTTGGTCAGATTTATCATTGTTCCATGCTTTATCTAGCATGCAAATTGTTTTGAAATCGGAAATGAAAAACTGGACAAGAAATCAGAGCATTCAACCACATTTTTTGAGATTTCTTTCATCCAAAAAACATGAATTCTTATGTTCTTGAAGATTTATTTTTGAAGAATATTATCTACTCATTTCTGTGATCGATTCAAAGTTTTGAAGAGTTTCAAATTTCATAGCGCAAATTCTGGTCCAAGTTTTGATGATCGTCAACAACAATCTAGGATTTCTGATGAAATCATAATTATGTGAAGCATTCATGAGATTCCAATAATTCCAGAGAGGTCTGATGAAAACTAGGGTTTGTCTGTTTCTATGTGTCAAGATTTATTTGAAGGTTATGGTTTAGGCATTAGCGCATCACAGAAGCATAACAGTAGTATAGAATATGAACTAGAAAAACCAGTCATACTAGTTGCAAGGAGAATAAGAATTTAAAAAAATTAATGATGAGACCACATGATTCCAGAATACTTCTCAAATCGTTTCATCAAGATCACAAACTAGTAATACAATTACCACTTGGAACATGTTTGCGATCGCTTGTCTCTAAAGAAAGAGACCTCCTGTCTCAAGTCTGATCCATCGGTGAATGCACTTGCTTTCGTGGTTGATACACGTGCTTCCTACAATCCAAGTTGAAGATCCAAGCGAGGAATATCCTGATTTCATCTCACGAAATCCGTTGTCTTCCTCATGAGAAGTCGATTCGACAACACAACAACGAGGCTCTCTACATCAATAAGGTGGATAATCACAACATTGAGAGAGAGAGAGAGATGGAGAGTTTGCATGTGTATATGAGAATGAGAGAGAGGGAGAGATTTCAACTCTAGGAGTTTGAGTTCTGTTCTTAAAAAAGGGCAAGCCCTACCCATTCTTTTATAGTATATTTGATGATGGAGATGCACTCCTAATCTCATGTCAATGTCCATGATTAATGTTGCTTTAATTTTCAATAATAATTAATTTAAAGTAAAATAAATATATCTTTTAAGATAATTTAATTTATATTAAATCAATTAGTTGTGCATAATTTGGAAGAGACGAAAGTACCTTCCATATATAGGGCGGACTTCCACCTTGAATTAATAAATCTAGGGTGGCCATCCACTCCATTTAATAAGATGTTTTATACTATTTCAATAATGAGATATATTATCTCACTAAATATGCAACAATATTTGTTGCATAATTATCCACATATGAAACAACATTTGTTGCATAAAAATTCACAAAGATAATTCCAATTTTTTTGTGAAAATTTCGATCATGCCATAGGCAATTATGAATCTTATTCAACCATCCAATATATAATGTAAATTTATTTCAATTGTTTAATGTGAATCCAATTCACATCAACATTTAAATTATAAATTCTATTTACAAATAAATCTCTCTATCATATTATAAATCATTTTAAAATATCTATGAATATTATGGATAGTGGTATCCACATTAATCATATCTTTAATATTTAAATCATATTTAATTATCTAAGATGATTTTTCTCATATGTCCAAATAACATGAATCATATTCACATTATTCATGATAATTAAATCATATTTAGTTATCAACTTTTCCAATGCTCGGATACATAATTCAACAATAAAATTATTCGTGAACTCTTTCGAGAATAATGTGCTTTCTCTGTGGATTAATTGGAGATAAGTACAAGCTGATTGTACATTCCATGTATAGTGACTTGAATATTGAGATCATATCTCAAATACAGATCTCAAGAACCTCTCAAAAATGTTTGATCAAATCAAACTATAAATCTATTCTTCTCACTGCATCTGAATTACATTCAGATCAATGTCCAACATTTGGACTAAGATCATATTACCAATCTACTGAGTGGAGTTACTAAAATCCTAACTTGTTTCATAACTCCCTCATAATGGAAGCGTCAAGGTTATACAATTATTTACGATCACATCACCCGCGAGTATTTTTAATACCCTTACACCATGTATACTGGTAGACCTAGAATAAACCTGAAGTTTTAGATCACATTTGAAATGTCTCCTTCAGGATTTTATCATTAAGTTTCTCATTTGAACATTGGGAGTTGGTATCGAACATATACTTTCCAAAAGTTTATAACATACATATAAATTATGTCACGCTTCTGAAACAAGACGACCATGCATGTAATTTAATCCTAATATCTCATGAGTGAGATCATGTCTTCCAGTTCAGTAGCGAACCTGTACGATTCCTTTGATAGATCGTATTACTTATATACCCTTATGTGCACACCAGCTCATCGGTGTTTAGACCTTGGTTAATTCATCAACCTAATGGTCCGCTAATGTACACACTAGACATATAGTAATACATCTGTCTTTGATCAAAGGATGTGTACCTATATCGTGACACTATATGACTTAGGTCTTGATTTTCTTGACCACATTAAGTCAACTCTTTCACTTAAATTACCTAATCCCCCTGAATCTCTATTTCTATGCAAAGGACAAGCATTAAGAGTTCGATCAGATATCGGCCTTTAGAGATGGATTTCCATCTCCTTCTCAGACTGGAGATCCATTCTTAACAATCACTTAATGATGCTTGATGAGTCCTTAATCTAACTCCTTAGATATCATCCAAGCACTGACCTCTATGATTAAACATTTGAATCAACAACTATATGATCATTAAAATGTCCATAGTACATAACCCTTTTAATTGTCAACAGGGACCTATGATGCAAATTAGTTATTCTTTATCTCAAATTTAGGGAATGATTTGTAATAACCTTTATTACATAATGGCTTGTCGTGGGCTCGCATATCCAACAATCTCTCACTAGCCGAAATAGTCATTAATGGCCTAATCTTTAAACCCACACTCATGTGCTAACCCTAGTCTATTTAGAAAAATAACTTGGTAAGCTGACTAGTCACTATGTTCCTGCCAAGTCCTTTTACAGACTTGCATATCTCCTACTAGCAGTGCTTACATCCAATGTGAATGTTGCAACTTATACAATCAATACTCAATCTTGTTAAAGCAGTTATAGTGCCATTGGCATTAGAACTCAATAATCATTATAATCCATAAGTACTTTATTCTACCCTCTTATCAGAATACGCGTATGTCTAGAGATCTTTATCTCCTTAGACTAAGATCCAGTCTTAAGTCTTATAATTTTTCTGTAATTAAGGCCTTTTAGATCACTATCTATAAAGTTCTAAAAGAAAATACTTTGAGATCACTATCTCAAAAGTCTTGTGCCTTAGAAGATGTTGTTATTACTATAATTAAGTGTTTATCTCCATAGTAAATTTGGTAAGGGTTTACTACTCCCACTGCATGACAGACATCTAGCTTTTCTACACATCTAGCATACACCAAGCTTCCTATAGTCGATGCACCAGGGCATGCGACTTTAGGATTCACATCCTTAACTCTTTGAGGTGTTATCCCTTTATATAGGTCAGAACCATATTTCAAGGGAAAGAAGATTACATTGGAATTTTCCAAAATAGAATGTGCCAAGATGTATCTTTGATGTGATGGTTCCAATGTCCTCTTTTCTTTGCTTCAGAACAAATTCAAAACTAAGATCTAAGAGGCATCCTTGAGATCTTTTATCTCATGGCATGGAACAACCAGATTATAAAACACTTATTAACTTCCTTGTATCATTCTAAATGGTTAGGATATTTTATCTACATTTGGCATGATGAACATAATGTCACTCTCACTGAGCTTCACATGGTTCATCAAGATTCTAATTGAAATAATAACCTTTACAATTTCTGAAGGATATGGTGAGATCCTTAAGCGCATCACGGAAGTGTGAGGATCGCATCGTATGCGATCGGGAGCGACTAGCTGCACTAGTTGCTCAAGGCAGCAGAAATTAAATTTTTTTTCATGCGATGAAACCATATGATCCAAGAACACTTCTCGGATCGTTTCTTCTAAACTACATCAAGTATTAGGTTTACCTCTTGATGTGTGGTTGCGATCAAGTCTCTAAATGAAGAGACCTCCTGTCTCAAATCTGATCTGACGGAGGAGACACTTGCGAGCGTGTTGATGAAAAACATGCTTCTCACAATCCATGTTGATGATCCAAGCAGCGAATATCTTGATCTTGTCACACAAGATCCAACGTCTTCATCACGAGCGAGGTGCATCCGAAGGAGACGGAGATCCACGAGCAAACAGTCCGTCAACATAACGGTGACGCTGCAGCGAGAGTGACTCTCTCTAGGGCTCCATGGTGGACGACCACAAGAGAGAGAGAGAGAGAGAGGACGTGTAGAGAATGAGAATGAGAGTTGTTGTCTGCAACTTGTGTTGTGTAAAGAAGAGCAAAGGGTGTGCCTCTTCTTTTATAATATTTTGAGATCCATGGATCTCAATCCATGGACAACACAAATCCAATGACTCACATTGATTTGTGTTTCTTTTAATGGCCAAGATTTTGTTGTAAAAACACAACAATAATTAATTTAATCAGATTAAATATATATTGATAAATTAATATAAATAAATCCTAAAATTAAATCAATCAAACATGGAGATTATGGAATGAAGATTGCCTCCTTCCATAATATGTGAGTTAGTGGCAATCTCATGTAATCTCACGAGATTACATTATTTCATGGAAATCTCCAAGATTTCCAACAACACTTGTTGTAAATTATTCTACAAAAATAATTCACAATTATTTTGTGAATATTGCATTCTTGTCATTGGAAACTTGTGAATCGCAATCACAACCGAAAGTAAAATGTAAATTACATTTTCAATTTAATGTCCAATGTTAATCCAATTCACATCAACATTTAATTAACAAATGTAAATTACAAATAGCTCTCTCTTATATGTTATAAATCACATTTATAATATATATAATTCATATGGATAGTGCTATCCACATTATTTATATCCATGATAATTAAATCACATTTAATCATCTTGGATGTCTATTCTCATGTGCCCAAATAATATGAATCATATTCATATTATTCACCTCTTTGATAATTAAATCACATTTAATTATCTAAAAAAACTCTCTTTATAATATGAATCAAATTCATATTATTTATGATAATCAAATCACATTTAATTATCAACTTTCTCAATGTTCAGATATATAATATAAACAATGAAATTATCCTGAACTCTTTCAAGGATAATGTGCTTTCTCCGCAGATACTAGGACATAAGGACATGGCAATTGTATTGTTCCATGTATAGTGACTTGTATATTGAAATCACATCTCAAATCCAGATCTCGGGCTTCCCATAGATACTTGATTAAATCAAGACCGCAAATCTAATCTTCTTGTTGCATCTGAATCACATTCAGATCAATGTCCAACATTTAGACTAAGATCAGATTACTTCTCTCCTGAGAGCAGTCACTAAAATCCAGACCCATTTCATCACTCCCTAGGAATGGAAGCTTCCAAAGTGAGACAACTGTGCACGGAATTTGATTCTTCCCAATATCTAATGAGTGAGCTCATGTCTTCTGGTTCAGTAATGAACCTGCGTGATCCCTTTGAGAGATCGTATTACTCATATGCCCTTACATGCACACCAACGCGTCGGTGTATAGACCTTGGTTAGGTCATCAACCTATTGTTATGCCAAATGTACATAGTCAGACATATAGTAATACATATGTCTCCGGTCAGAGGATGCGTGCCTATATCGTGATAGCGTACGACATAGGACTTTGGTTATGTTGATCTCGCTAAGTCAAATCTTTGCCCAACTAACCTTACACCTTCGACTCTCTATTCCTTTACAGAGGACCTTCATCAAGAGGTTGATTAGATATAAACCTTTAGAGAAAATATTGCCATCTCTTTTCCGGCTGGAGATCCTCTCTTAATAATCATTTGTCGGTTTTGATATGTCCTCAATCTAACTCTTTAGATACTCATCCAAGCACCGACCTCTATGATTCAATAATTGAATCAACAGTTGTATGATCATTAAGATAGCCATTGTACATAACCCTAATTGTACTAAGGGACCTATTATGCAAATTAATTATTCTTCATTTCAGATCAGGGAATGATATTCACAATAACATTTATTGCATAATGCCTCGCCGTGGGCTCACATGTCCAACAATATCCCACAAGCCCAAAGAGCCATTAATGGGTTAATCATTTATACCCACACTCATGTGACAATCATAGGCTACTTAGAAAAATAGTTAGGCAAGCTGATCAGTCACTCTGTTCTTAAAAGACTATGCCAAGTCTTTTTATGACAGTTGCATATCTCCTAGTAACACTGCTTGCATACAGTGTGAATGTTGCATCTTATGTAACCAATACTCGATCTTGTTAAAGCAGTTATAGTGTCCTTGAAACTATTGCTCAATAAATATTATAACCAGTATTCCCATATTCCTTATTAGCATACCTTTATTCCTGGAGATCTCTATCTCCTAAGGTATCTACAGTCAAGACCTGTTAGATCACTATCTATAAAGTCTTAAGTTCTTGATGATAAGACTTTGAGATCATTATCTCTAAGTTTCGTAATCTTTGAAGATATTGTTATTACTGCAATCAAGTGTTTTATCTCCATAGTAGGATTAGTAACAGCTTACTATTCCCAATGCATGGAAGACATCTGGCTTTTGTACACATTTAGCATACACTCAGCTTCTCGTAAACTGATGCAAAAGGGCATTCAGTTTTAGCATTCACTTCCTCAACTCTTTGAGATGCTATCCCTTTAGATAGGTCAATACCATATCTTAAGGGAACTTCCTTCGGGGTTTCCAAGAATGGAATATGTCCAAGGTATACCACAAATGTGACGGTCCCAATACCCTCTTCTCTATGCTTTTGAACACCTTCACAACTAAGATCCAAGAGGTATCCTTGAGATCGTATCTCAAGTTATGGAACAACCAGATTAAAAAACACTTATTATTTTCCTTATATTATTTTAAATGATTAGGATATCATCTACATTTAGCATGATGAATACAATGGCACTCCCACTAAGTTTCACATGGTTCATCAAGGTTTTATATGAAATCATAACATTTATAATTTCATCAAATCTTATGTTCCAACTACAAGAAGCTTATTTGATTCCATAGATAGATTTCTTTAGCTTGTACATCTTTCTTTCCTCAACCATGAAGCTGTGGAGCTACTTCATGTGAGTATCCTTAGAGAGGTATTCATAGAGGAATGCAATTTTGACTTCCATCTTGAAGATTTAAAAGTCAAGTTGTGTAGCTACAGTTGACAATATTCCGATGGATTTAAGCATGGTTACTGAAGAGTAAGTCTCATTGCAAGCAATGTCTTCTCTTCGGTGTGTAGCTCATGGCTACGAGCCGTGCTTTGAAGGTCTCTCCCTTTTCATCAGATTCCCTCTTTCTCTTAAAGATCCATTTAAACATTAACGTGTCTTTGAAGGATATTGAGAATCCTCAAGCGCATCACGGAAGCGTGTTGATCGCATCTCATGCGATCGGGGTGACTAGTCGCACTAGTTGCAAGATGCAACGGAAATTAAATTTTTTAATCAAGTGATGAAACCACATGATCACAAGAACATTTGTTGGATCGTTTCATCAAACCACAAAGTATTAGAAATACCTCTTGAAGCGTGGTTGCGATCACGAGATCCCTAAAGTAAGAGATGATCATGTCTCAAGTCCGATCCACGAAGATGACACTTACGGGCGTGATGATGAGATGCGTTCCTCCCGCAATTCTCGATGAAGATCCAAGCTTCGAGTCCCCTGATTTCGTCCAACAAAATCCGTCATCTTCCTCTAGAGCAAGCAGTTCCAAAGAAGATGGAGATCCTCGAGTAGTCGAAGGCGAAGGCAAGAAGGTCTCTCTCTCAATACATAAGATGGACGGCCACCTTGAAATAGAGAGAGAGAGAGAGAGTAGGCGAGAATGAGAGAGGGAGAGAGTTGTAGGCGTGTACAACTCTTGAACATGTACCTTTGAAAGGTTAGGTTAGCCCTCCTTATATATTAGTTTGGGATCCAATGGATCTCAATCCATGGGACACATAGATCCAACGACCAAGTTGATCTATGTATTAATCATTGGCCATGATTGTTGTTGGTTAAAAACCAACAATATTAATTTATATTAAATCAAAATTATATTATATTATTATCAACATAATTTAATTCAACATAAATCAATTATTAATAGATAACAATATAACAAAAGGGGAGATAACAAATCACCCCATAAAAATGAGGGGGCGTCACCTTTGACTATGTCATTGGTGACACCACCTCATTTGGTGGTTTTATCTCCCTTTTATTTTATACTATTATTTCTTAATGAATTTGTAATAATCATTATCACGAAATTATTCACCAAATTAATTCAAAATTAATTTGTGAATATTTCAATCATGCCATTGAAAAATATGTGAATCATATTCACAACCCAAACTAATTTGTAAATTACATTTCCAATTAATTAAGTAATGTGAATCCCATCCACATTAATAATTAAAAAATGTTATTTACAAAGTTTCTCTCTCTCTGATATATATTATAAATCACATTTATAATATACAGATATTCTGGATAGTGCTATCCATATTATGTAATCCTTGATAATTAAATCTCATTTAATTATCTTGGATAATCATTCTCACAATATGAATCTCATTCATATTATACTTGACAATTAAATCTCATTTAATCATCAAGATCTTCTTGCTTGGATACACATTTCATCATAGGAATTATTCTTGAACTCCTTCAAGAATAATGTGCTTTCTCCGTAGATACTTGGAGATAAGGACAGGGCAATTGTATTGTTCCACATCATATGCTTTCCCAAAGCATATATCATACCTTCAAATTCATGTAATGCTTCCAAAACACGACGACCATGCATGGAATTTGATCGATCCCAATACCTCATGGGTGAGCTCATGTCTTCCGGTTCATAAGTGAACCTGTATGATCCCTTTGAGAGATCGTATTACTCATATGCCCTTATATGCACACCAGCTCGCCGATGTATAGACCTTGGTTAGGCCATCAAGCTATTGGTCTTCCAAATATACACACTCAGACATATAGTAACACATCTGTCTCCGGTCAGAGGATGCGTGCCTATGCTGTGACAACATTCACCATAGGACTTAGGTTATTTCGATCTCGTTAAGTCAACCCATTGACCTAACTAATCTGACACCTCCGAATCTCTATTCCTATGCAGAGGATCTGCATCAAGAGGTCGGTCAGATATCGGCCTATGTCAGAAAGGTATTGCCATCTCCTACTCAGGCTGGAGATCATCTCTTAACAATCATTTGACGGTGCTTGATGAGTTCTCAATCTAACCCTTTAGATATTCATCCAAGCACCAGCCTCTATGATTCAATTATTGAATCAACAGTTGTATGATCTTTAGATAGTCATGGTACATAATCCTAATTGTACAGAGGGACCTATTATGCAAATTATTTATTCTTCATTTCATATCAGGGAATGATATGTGCAATAACATTTATTGCATAATGGCTCGCCGTGGACTCGAATGTCCAACGATCTCCCACTAGCCCAAAGAGCCATTAATGGGCTAATCATTTAAACCCAAACTCATGTGACTATCATAGGCTATTTAGAAAAACAGCTAGGTAAGTTGATTAGTCACTCTGTTCCTGCGAGACTATGCCAAGTCCTTTTACGGCACTTGCATATCCCCAGTAACAGTCCTCGCATCCAATGCCAATGTTGCACCTAATGCAAATAGTACTCAATCTAGTCAAAGCAGTTATAGTGTCCTTGACACTATTGCTCAATAATTATTATAACCAATATTTCCATAATCCTTTTTAGAATACCCTTATTCCGGAAGATCACTGTCTCTTAAGGTATCCGCAGTTAAGACCTTTTACATCTATATCTATAAACTCTTAAGCTTTTGAAGATATGACTTTGAGATCACTATCTCAAAAAATCTTGTCATCTATGAAGATTTTGTTACTACTGCAATCAAGTGTTCTTTCTCTCCATAGTAGGATTAGCAACACTTTACTACTCCCACTGCATGGCAGATATCTGGCTTTTGTACACATCTAGCATAGACTTAGCTTCTCGTAACTGATGCACAAGTGCAAGCAGTTCTAACATTCACTTACTCAACTCTTTGAGGTGTTATCCCTTTAGATAGGTCAGTACCAAATCTTAAGGTAATAGAGCCTTTTTTGGAATTCCTAAGAATGGAATATGTCCAAGGAGTACTACAAATGTGACAGTCCCAATACCCTCTTTCTATTTGCTTTTTGAACACCTTCAGAACTAAGATCCAAGAGGCATCTTTGAGATCATATTTCAAGGTATGGAATAGCCATATCATAGAACACTTATTATCATCCGTATATCATTCCAAATGATTAGGATATTATCTACATTTAGAATGACGAACACAATGACACTCCCACTAAACTTCACATGGTTCATCAAGATTATATCTGAAATCATAACATTTACGATTTCATCAAATCTTATGTTCTAACTTCAATAAGCTTATTTGAGTCCACAGATGGATTTCCGATTTCATCAAATCTTATGTTCCAACTTCAATAAGCTTATTTTAGTCCACAGATGGATTTCTTTAGCTTTCACACCTTACTTTCCCCAATGAAGCCTTGGGGCTACTTCATGTGAATATCCTTAGAGAGGTATTCTTAGAGGAATGCAATCTTGACTTACATCTTGAAGATGCAATAGTCAAGTTGTGTTACTAAGGTTAGCAATATTATGATGATTTTAAGCATGGTCACCGAAGAGCAAGTCTCATTGCAAGCAATGTCTTCTCTTCCGGTGTGTAGCTCATGGCTACGAACCGAGCTTTGAAGGTCTCTACATTCTCATCAGGTTCCCTCTTCTCTTGAAGATCCATTTACACCTTAAAAGGTCTTACCCTTATAGGTGGATCCTCGAGGGTCCATATACAACATTTGTATATGAAGTCTAGTTTAGACTTTATTGCTGATATCCATCTTTCCATGTCATGATCCTCAGGAGCTTCATCACATGAAGTCCGATCATTCTCAGAATTAACTGACACATGGAATACATCCTCAAACTCATTTGAAGAGGTATTAGTGCTTCATCTTTAATTATCCCTTTTACTTTCCGATTTCAGAAGCCTCATTATCTTCTCAAGATCAAATGAGTTCCTACACTTCATTTTTGTCTTGATTCTCAAGAGAGTCATCCTCCAAGAATCACATTCTCAGATATGAGATCTTTTAAGAATCTCAGGGTTATAAAGTAGGTGTTCAATATCATCCTTTATTTTCCTAATGAAGTAGCACTCTCAAGTGCTAGATTCCAGCTTACATGCATGGAACCTTATTAAGGATATATATTGTAGTCTCTACTACACATATATACCAGGAAACTAAGAGGATAGTTATGCTAAAATTCATCATTGATCAAATCATGTTACACATGATCCAATTGTATCTCCCTACAACTCCATTGAGTTTAGGTGTGTTAGGAGGATTGAGATAGAAATGATATTCATATCTTCATAAGGTATTCTTTGAATTCATCTAATAGGTACTTTCTACCTTGGTTAGATCAAATTCATTTAATCTTCCTTCAAATTTTGGTTTTAAACCAAAAATGTGAAATCTTTGAACATTTCAAAGGTGTCTCAGGTGAAGAGAAGAAATCTCATATCACACATGATCATCAACAGATATGACATATCCATAATGTTCACTATGATATAGATGATCCACATACATCAATATGTATGAGATCCCTAATATCTTGACATCTTACACCTTTCCAAAGTGAAGGGTGTATTGGACATTCTTCGAATACAATATTCACAAGTGTATAAGATTTGAAATTTTAGACATTCTAAAGTTTCATCTCTTACTAGTCTATTGATCATGTCAATAGACATATGTCCAAGACTCGATGCGAGATCATTGTCAAATGATCTTCATCCTCCCATTGATCTTATAAAGGTTTTAATTTTCAATATTAGAAATCTTAATGAACCATTCATTAAATTTCTAATTTTGTGGAGTCCAGTAGATGTTAGACTACTATCTAAAATATATCCATCATAACTCTTTATGACAAGTTTGTTCCAGAATTCATGTTTATTTCCAACACTTGGAAGTAAAATATGAGTGTATTCTAATATCTAGGTCATAGAGACATTCTCCAAGACTAAGGGCTCTCCCACTAAGAATATGAAGTCCATCTATCCAATAGAGATTGCTGCAATAATTACATCAACATCCATGTACATGACTATTAAACCTTAAGATCAAATTTCTAATCTTCTAATATATACATGCAACCAATTGCAAGTGTCATTAGAAGATTGGGATACAATTATCAGACTTTATCTTATGAAATAAGTAAGTCCAAGTCAATGATTATATGTAGATTATTCAGATGCTCTATCTGAGTCCTTCACTAAGGATTTTAGATAGATTTGATAGTCATACTATCAACACATCAACTTATTGCAGTTTGGCATTCATCCAACTCTTTGGATGTCATATGGAAGTCACAGAAGTACAATCAAGTCTTTGACTTTCCTTCTCACATGGGTCTGACCTACGCTTCCACTATGCCCTCTTCATCTATAAACAACCATTGTTTAAGACAAATAATCTCTTATGTTGAGTTCAAAAAATTTTAATACAAGAGCACTTCAACATTTATACATGCTTCAGTAAATTCATACAATATGAATATTATGAAGCTTCATGAATGACTTGAGTATAGATAATAGAATAATGGCACTCATCATATCTACATACATCTTAACTCTTAGAGACATAGGTTCAGGTAGGTATTCAAACATTTTTGAATACATCATCTCTTTCGAGCTACCATTCTGCATAATGCAGAGAACCATGTCATTCATGATTAAATGTTTAGAGCACATATGTATGCCATAACATCTTCTTAGGTTTTTTTAAGGATTATTTGACAATTGCGATCATCATCGACATGTCACTTCCAAAGTACACTCGATGAAAGATCAAGACTATACAGACATACAAACCCAAAGGTGATGTCTTATTGTCTTATTTAATTGTCATTCCTCATTATGTTGAGGAAACTTGCACATTGCAACCACGTACATTATGTATCCAATTGCGAGTACAATATCTGGATCATGAGTCCAATCCATGATATTTTACTGGTTATCATTGAGTATAACATTGAGTGGGTTTAATGAAGGATTATTTGAAATAAGAAATTTGCATAAGTGTATATATATATATACACACATACATATTTTACTTTGATTTAGGAATTTTTATATCAAAGTTGTCTTGCCTTGTCAACAATGAAAGTTCATTCCCTTAATTACTTTCAATGTAAGAGATATTCTTACCATTATATCTCTAACAAGATATGTGATCTCCTTTCCTATCTTCGTCACATCCCAATAATATGATAACTTGCGACTCTGATAAAAAGAAGCGGGAACACATTCCGTCTTGCAAGTCCAACTTGCATTTCCCAATTCGGTCTTTAACACCCGGGCCCGCCACCCCTAAGATGATGTTGACCCGTTGTTAATTGAACCAACCGTTAACATACTTAATACTCGCTATACACAATCCAATATCTCCCCAATAATATGCGAGTAAGGCCGATATTGGGGTCACTACGCATACGGCCTTACTCTTTCGAGAAGCAAAGAACCTGATCCAAATAAATCATATACAGGATCTGTCACTTCGGACAGGCGTCTCCTATATACAACATCTGGCGACGGAATCCTTTGCCTTGATGGGAGATCATAGATGTCACTTATATGATCCTCCACCTCATATTCAAATTGTAATAACTAATTATCGTGAATCATATTCACATAATTAATTCTTCCAAGGGAAATACACATCTATTCATAATAGAGTGTTTATTGGATATAATTAATTTAATCACATTAAATTAATCATCAATCCAATCATCAATGAACAAACTTGATTATTACTTGAATAGTAGGTATAATCTCAAAGTACGTATTATTCGAATTTTAATAATTAGAAAAATACACTTTGATTTTTCTGGCATTATCGAGTCCCTACCCGCTGTCATGGCCAGTACCGACGAGAATGGGACGGACCACATACGTTGCAACCCGCAACCCCAATGCTCTCCGACTAGGTACCATATCCACCTCGGGAAAGAATAATGCCAGGTAGATCATCATGTACTTTGAGATACTCATCGGTTTTTCAACCGAAATTATACCATATAATATACATTAAAACATTTTTGATAATATTATAAGGAGATTTGCTAAACAAATCCCCAATCCTATTCAAGCAAGAGGGTTTTTCATGTAAAAGTTGTCCTACAACTATTGTAGGATAAACTAAGGTTCTTCATGAAAAAAAAGTATGTTGATAATTTCATATCAACCAATTAATGATCAAGATCAACTATCTTATCATCTTGGTTAAGGCAAATGTCATTCAATGAAATAATTATCTCTTTAAATATTTCACAAATATTTATCGCTAATTATTTCAGAAAAGTAACTATTAATTTTCATCATCATATTTGAATGATTATCAGATGGTTCATGATCAAAATCGTCAATTTCCAGCAGTGACCCCCAATCACTAAAATTAACTTATCTTGATCAATTTAAATCCAAATTACGCAAAATCAATTTTCTAAGATTGCTAATTTTATTTATGACAGAACTCAATGATATTTCACGCATTCGGAAGCACATCAAAATAGTAATTAACTCAATAATCACGTTCAGATCTGCTGTTCCCGCAACAGTGAATACATGTTTATTCAAAGGGCCATATCTTGAGCAAATGAAGTCCAAATAACATAAACTCAGATCCTATGGTTTCCTTATTTAATGCGGAACAAAATCCAATGGAAAAATTCGTGTTTAAACAATTTAAACAGTATCGAAAAATTCCAATTACACAGAGGTACGAAAATTGAAATGCGACAAAACTTTCGCGACCCTTTCAAACCCAAGTCGTCCTAGGTCTATGGATCATATCCAAAACCTTTTTTAACCTGGCTTTGATACCACTTGAAGGATATTGATAATCCTCAAGCGCATCATGGAAGCGTGTTGATCGCATCTCATGCGACCGGGGCAACTAGTCGCACTAGTCGCAAGATGCAGCGGAAATTAAAATTTTTAATCTAGTGATGAAACCACATGATTACAAGAACATTTCTTGGATCGTTTCATCAAAACACAAAGTATTAGAAATACCTCTTGAAGCGTGGTTGCGATCACGAGATCTCTAATGTAAGAGATCCTCCTGTCTAAAGTCCGATCCACGAAGATGACACTTGCGGGCGCGATGATGAGACACGTTCCTCCTGCAATCCTCGATGAAGATCCAAGTTTTGAGTCCCCTGATTTCGTCCAACGAAATCCGTCGTCTTCCTCTAGAACAAGCAGCTCCAAAGAAGATGGAGATCCTCGAGTAGTCGAAGGCGAAGGCAAGAAGGTCTCTCTCTCAATACATAAGATGGACGACCACCTTGAAAGAGAGAGAGAGAGAGTAGACAAGAATGAGAGAGAGAGAGAGATAGAGAGTTGTAGGCATGTACAACTCTTGAACATGTACCTTTGAAAGGCTAGGTTAGCCATCCTTATATATTAGTTTGGGATCCAACGGATCTCAATCCATGGGACACATAGATCCAACGACCAAGTTGATCTATGTATTAATCAATGGCCATGATTGTTGTTGGTTAAAAACCAACAAAATTAATTTATATCAAATGAAAATTATGTTATATTATTATCAACATAATTTAATTCAACATAAATCAATTATTAAGAGATAATAATATAACAAAAGGGGAGATAACAAATCACCCCCTAAAAATGAGGGGGCGTCACCTTTGACTATGTCATTGGTGACGCCACCTCATTTGATGGTTTTTATCTCCCTTTTCTTTTATATTATTATCTCTTAATGAATTTGTAATAATCATTATCACAAAATTATTCATCAAAGTAATTCCAAATTAATTTGTGAATATTTCAATCATGCCATTGAAAAATATGTGAATCATATTCACAACCCAAACTAATTTGTAAATTACATTTCTAATTAATTAAGTAATGTGAATCCCATCCACATTAATAATTAACAAATGTTATTTACAAAGTTTATCTCTCTTTCTCTCATATATATATTATAAATCACATTTATAATATACAGATATTCTGGATAGTGCTATCCATATTATGTAATCCTTGATAATTAAATCCCATTTAATTATCTTGGATTATCATTCTCACAATATGAATCTCATTCATATTATACTTGACAATTAAATCCCATTTAATCATCAAGATCTTCTTGCTTGGATACACATTTCATCATAGGAAATTATTCTTGAACTCCTTCAAGAATAATGTGCTTTCTCCGCAGATACTTGGAGATAAGGATAGGGCGATTGTATTGTTCTATGTATAGCGACTTGGATATTGAGATCTCATTTCAAATCCAGATCTTACGAACCTCCTTAGATGCTTGATTAAATCAGGACCGCAAATCTAATCTTCTCATTGCATCTCAATCTCATTCAGACCAATGTCCAACATTTGGACCAAGATCAGATTGCTTCTCTACTGAGAGGAGTCATTAAAATCCAGACCTGTTTCATCACTCCCTCGGAATGGAAGAGTCATGGTTATACAATCGTTTATGATCACATCACCCTTAGATATCCCCAATACCTGTACATCCTGCATACTGGACGACCTATGATCAACATGAAGATCAAGATCAAATTTACATTGTCTTCTTCAGGGTTTGATCACCAAGTTTCTCAATCTTGGTCATTGGGAGTTGGTATCGATCATATGCTTTCCCAAAGCATATATCATACCTTCAAATTCATGTCATGCTTCCAAAGCACAACGACCATGCATGGAATTTGATCGGTCCCAATCATGAGTGAGCTCATATCTCCCGGTTCATAAGTGAACCTGTATGATCCCTTTGAGAGATCGTATTACTCATATGCCCTTATATGCACACCAGCTCGTCGGTGTATAGATCTTGGTTAGGCCATCAACCTATTGGTCTGCCAAATGTACACACTCAGACATATAGTAACGCATCTGTCTCCGGTCAGAGGATGCGTGCCTATGCTGTGACAGCATTCACCATAGGACTTAGGTTATCTCGATCTCGTTAAGTCAACCCATTGACCTAACCAATCTGACACCTTCGAATCTCTATTCCTATGCAGAGGACCTGCATCAAGAGGTCGGTCAGATATCGACCTATGTCAGAAAGTATTGCCATCTCCTACTCAGGCTGGAGATCATCTCTTAACAATCATTTGACGGTGCTTGATGAGTCCTCAATCTAACCCTTTAGATATTCATCCAAGCACCAGCCTCTATGATTCAATTGTTGAATCAATAGTTGTATGGTCATTAGATGGCCATGGTACATAACCCTAATTGTGTAGAGGGACCTATTATGCAAATTATTTATTCTTCATTTCAGATCAGTGAATGATATGTGAAATAACATTTATTGCATAATGGCTCGTCTTGGGCTCACATGTCCAACAGTCTTACCCTTATAGCTGGATCTTCGAGGGTCCGTATACAACACTTGTATATGAAGTCTACTTTAGACTTTATTTCTAACATCCATCTTTCCATGTCGTGATCCTCAGGAGCTTCATCATATGAAGTCCGCTCAATGTCAGACTTTAACTGACACATGAAATCATCCTCAAATGAACTTGAAGATGTATTAGTGTTTCATCTTTAATTATTCTTTTAGTTTCCGATTTAAGTAGCCTCATTACCATCTCAAGATTAAATGAGTTTCTTCACTCCATTTTCATCTTGATTCTCAAGAAAGTCTTCCTCCAAGAATCATATCCTTAGAGATGAGATCCTTTTAAGAATCTCAAGGTCATAAAGTAGGTATCCAATACCATCCTTTATTTTCCTAATGAAGTAGCACTCACTGGTGCCAAATTCTAGCTTACTTGCATGTAACCTTATTAAGGATATATGTTGTAGTCTCTACTACATATATACATGGAAACTAAGAGATAATTATGCTAATATTTTTCATTGATCAAATCATGTCACACATGATCGATTGTATCTCCCTACAACTATATTGAGTTTAGGTTTATCATGAGGAACGAAATAGGAATGATATTCATATCTCCATAAGGTATTCACTGAATTCATCTAACAGGTAAATGCTAACTAGGTTAGATCAAATTCATTTTATCTTCCTTCAAACTTTGGTTGTAAATTAAAATTGTGAAATCTTTGAACATTTCAAAGGTTTTCTTAGGTGAAGAGAAGAAATCTCATATCATATATAATCATCAATAGATATCACATATCCATAATGTTTACTATGATATAGATGATCCACATACATCAGTATGTATGAGGTCATGAATACCTTTACATCTTACACCATTCCCAGAGAAGGATGTATTGGACATTTTATTTTGAATACAATATCCATAAGCATGTAAGATTTGAAATTTTAGGCGCTCTAAAGTTTCATCTCTTGTCTATTGATCTTACTAATATACATATGTCCATGTCTTGATGCCAGACCATTGTCAAATGATCTTCATCCTCCTATTGATCTTTAAAGGTTTTATTTTTCTGTATTAGAAATCTTAATGAACCATTCACTAATTTTCTAATTTATTAGAGTCCACTGGATGTTAGATTACTATCTGAAATACATCCCTCATAACTCTCTATGATAGGTTTTTTCTAGAATTCATGTTTATTTCATCATTTAGAAATAAACTATGAGTGTATTCTAATATCCAGGTCATAGTGACGTTCTCGAAAACTAAGGACTCTCCCATTGAAAATATGAAGTCAATCTATCCAATAGAGATTGTTGCAAAAATTTCATCAATATCCATGTAGATGACTACTAAACATGAAGATAAAATTCCAGTCTTCTAATACATATGCAACCAATTGAATGTGCTGTTAGAAGAATGAGATACAATTATTAGACTTTGATCTTATCAAATAAGAAAGTCAATTTCAATGATTAAATGTAAATTAGATTATTCCGATGCACTATCCGAGTCCTTCTCTAAGGATCCTAGATAGACTACATAGTCACACTATCAATACATCGGCTTATTGCAGTATTGACATTCATCCAAATTTTTGGATGTCATATGGAAGTCATAGAAGTATAGTAAACTCTTTGACTTTCCTTCTTGCTTGGGTCAAACCCATGATTCCATTACGCTCCCTCCATCGATAAACAACCATTGTTTAAGATAAATGATCTCTTATACTGAATTCAAAAGATTTCAATATAAGAGTACTTCAACATTTATATATATGCTTCATTCATTTTATATAATACGGATATTATGAAGGTTCATGAATGACTAGGGTATATAAAATAGAATGATGACACTCATCGTATCTACATCCATCTAAACACTAAAAATATTGGTTCAGGTAGGTATTCAAATATTTTGAATACATCATCTCTTATAGAGCCACCATTCTGCAAGATGCAGCGAACCATGCCATTCATGATTAAATGTCGAGAGCACATATGTATTCTAGAAACATTTTCTTACATTTTACAAGGATTATTTGATAATTACAATCATCAAGGACATGTCACTTCCAAAGTACATACGATGAGAGATCATGACTATAGACATACAAACCTAAGGTGCCTATTGTTTATTTAATTTCCATTCCTCATTATTATGAGAAAACTTATACATTGCAACCACATACATTATGTGTCCTACTGTAAGTACAATATCTTGATCTTAGATCCAATCCATGATATTATACTAATTATTATTGAGTATAGTATTGAGTGGGTTTAATGAAGGATTATCTGAAATAAGAATTTTGCATAAATGTATATAGATATATGTTTTACTTTAATTTAGGAAGTTTTATATCATTGTCTTACTTTGTTAACACTATAAGTTCATTGCCTTAATCACTTTCAATGTAAGAGATATACTTACCATTATATCTCAAGCAAGATCTGGGATCTTCTTCCTTATCTTTGTCACATCCCAAAAATATGAGAACTTGTAACTCCGATAAAAAGAAGCAGGAACACAATCCTCCTTGCAAGTCCAACTTGTATTTCCTAATTCGATCTTTAACACCCGGTCCCACCACCCCTAAGGCGATGTTGACACATCGTTAATTGAACCAACCGTCAACATGATTAGTACTCATTATATGCAATCCAATATCGCCCCAATAATATGAGGACTCGACATTAGGGTCACTACGCATACGGCCTTACTCTTTCGAGAAGCAAAGAGCCCGATCCAGATGTGCTTGTATACATGAGCTGTCACTTCGGACAAGTGTCTCCTACATACAATCCCTGACGACGGAACCCTTCACCTTGACGGGAGACTATGTATGTCACTTATGTGATCCTCCATATCATGTTCAAATTCTAATTAATTATTATGAATCGTATTCACATAATTAATTCTTCCAAGGGAATTAACAACTCTATTCATAATAGAGTGTTAATAATTAGAAAAATACATCGTGATCTCTCCTGCATTATCAAGTCCCTACCTGCTGTTATGGCCATTACTGATGGGAGCGAGACATACCGCACACGATGCAATCTGCTACCCCAACGCTCCCCGACTAGACACCATATCCACCACAGGGAAGAATAATGCCAAATTGATCATTGTGTATTTGAGATGATGATCGATTTTTCAACCAAAGTTATACCATATAATAATAATCAAAACCATTTTGATTAACATTATAAGTAAATTTGCTAAACAAATCCCCAATCCTATTCACGCAACATTGTTTGTTGGAATGTAGATCATGTAGATCATGTAACCAATTTGTGATCTAGATCGTATCTAATCAATTATTGGTTAAGGCAATGTCATCTAAGGAAATAATTATCATAAAATATTTCACAGATATTTATATATAATTATTTTAGGAAATTAAACCATTTAATTTCATCAATCAATTAAATGACAATCACGAGATTCTTGATTAGGACAGTAATTTTCAGCAGTGACCCTCACATACTAAAATTAACATATCTCAAACAATTTAAATACAAATCAAGTAAAATAAATTTTCAAAGTTTGCTAATTTGATTTAAAACATAATCTAAGTAATTTGCATGCATTTTAAGGCGTTTTAAAAGCTTAATTAACTCCTTAATTACGTTAAGATTTGCAGTCCCCTAAACAATGGATACATGTTCACTAATATGATCATAACTTGAGTAAACAGATTTGAAATAACACAAACTCAGATCCCACAGTTTCCTTATTTACTGAAAACAAAATTCAAGTTTTATTTTGTGTTTGAAAAATTTATACAGGATCGAAAAAAATCACAAAATAGAGATGCAAAAATGAAATGCGAGAAAAACTTGCAATGCAAACCCTAATGAACCCAAGTCATCCTAGGTTTATGGATTGCATCCAAAACCTTCAACTTGGCTCTGATACCACTTGAAGAATATGGAGATATCCTTAAGTGTATCATGGAAGCATGAGGATCACATCGTATGCGATTAGGAGCGACTAGTCGCACTAGTTGCTCAAGGTAGCAGAAATTAAAAATTTTTTCATGCGATGAAACCACATGATCTAAGAACACTTCTCAGATCGTTTCATCTAAACCAAAAATAAGTATTAGGGTTACCTCTTGAAGCATGGTTGCGATCGAGTTTCTATATAAGGAGACCTCCTGTCTCAAGTCCGATCCGACGGAGGAGACGCTTGCGAGCGTGTTGATGAAATACGTGCTTCTCGCAATCCATGTTGATGATCCAAGTGGTAAATCTCCTGATCTCATCGCACGAGATACGATATCTTCTTCACAAGCGAGGTGCATACGAAGGAGACAGAGATACACAAGCAAACAGTCCGGCAGCATAACGGTGACGCTGCGGCAAGAGTGACTCTCTCAAGGGCTCCATGGTGGACGACCACAAGAGAGAGAGAGAGAGAGAAAGAGAGTACGTATAGAGAATGAGAGTGAGAGTTGTTGTCTCCAACTTGTGTTGTGTAAAGAAGAGAAAAGGGGGCACCTCTCTTTTTATAATATTTTGGAATCTATAAATCTCAATCCATGGACAACACAAATCCAATAGATCACATTGATTTGTGTTTCTTTTAATGACCAAGATTTTGTTGTAAAATACAAAAATAATTTATTTAATCAGCTTAAATAAATATTTTTAAATCAATATAAATCAATCCTAAAATTAAATCAATCAAATATGGAGATTATGGAATGAAGATTGCCTCTTTTCATAATATGGGAGTTGGTGGAAATCTCATGTAATCTCATGAGATTACATTATTCCATGGAAATCTTCTAGATTTCCAAAAAAATTTGTTGTAAATTATTCTATAAAAATAATTCATAATTATTTTGTGAATATTACAATCTTGCCATTGGAAATTTGTGAATCACAATCGCCACCCAAAGTAAAATGTAAAATACATTTTCAATTTAATGTCCAATGTTAATCCAATTCACATCAACATTTAATTAACAAATGCAAATTACAAATAGCTCTCTCTTATATATTATAAATCACATTTATAATATATATAATGCATATGGATAGTTCTATCCACATTATTCATATCCATGATAATTAAATCAAATTTAATCATCTTGAATATCTATTCTCATGTGCCTAAATAATATGAATCATATTCATATTATTCATATCTTTGATAATTAAATCACATTTAATTATATAAGATAACTCTCCTTATAATATGAATTAAATTCATATTATTTATGATAATCAAATCATATTTAATTATCAATTTTCTCAATGCCCAGATATATAATATCAACAATGAAATTATCTTGAACTCTTTCAAGGATAATGCGTTTTCTTTGCAGATACTTGGAGATAGGGCAGGGCGATTGTATTGTTGCACTTATAGTGACTTGGATATTGAGATGACATCTTAAATCCAGATCTTGGGCCTCCCATAGATGCTTGATTAAATCAAGACTGTAAATCTAATCTTCTCATTGCATCTGAATCACATTCATATCAATGTCCAACATTTGGACCAAGATCAGATTACTTCTCTACTAAGAGGGGTCATTAAAATTCAGAACCGTTTCATCATGGTACATAACTCTTTATGAGTCCTTAATCTAACTCTTTAGATATTCATCCAAGCACCATCCTCTATGATCCAATAATTAAATCAATAGATGTATGATCATTAAGATGGCCATGGTACATAACCCTAATTGTACTAAGGGACCTATTATGCAAATTAATTATTCTTCATTTCAGATCAGGGAATGATATTCACAATAACATTTATTGTATAATGGCTTACCATGGGCTCACATGTTCAACAATTTCATCAAATCTGAAGTTTCTGCTAAGAGAAGCTTTTTTTAATCCATGGATGGAGTTTTTTTAGCTTGCACACTTTATCTTCGTCAACTATGAAGCCCGAGGGCTACTACATATGAATATACTTGTTTAGGTATTCATAGTGGAATGCAATCTTGACTTGCATCTTTTGGATGCTGTAGTCAAGTTGTGTAACTATAGTTATCAATATTCTGATGAATTTTATCATAGTCAATGGAGAGCAAGTCTCATCGCAAGAGATGTCTTCTCTTCATATGTAGCTCTTGATTACGGATCATGTTTTTGAAAGTATCTATATTCTCATTAGGTTTCCTCTTTCACTTAAATATCCATTTACACCTAATGGGTCTTACCCTTTGTGTAAAGCTCGAAAACCGAACACATACTAAAATGCAAATCTTGACTGAATCTGGGCTTAAATGCAAATATTCTTTTATTCCATCATCCAAAAAAATCATTTGAGATTCCATTGTATAGTTCTCGTCGATAGCTTTCCAACGGGTCTAAGAATGTAAAAATGCAAGTTTGAGAGCCTAAGTTACATCATTTTAGCGAGATTGGGTCCAGTTCAATTTCAGATATGAATCCGGATCCGAACTCGGGTTTAACCCAATAAAACCACCCCCATCTCCCCCAAAAATACTAAACCCCTTCCCCTTCGACCAGCCCTCTTCCTCCTCCCTTTTCCTCCATCGGAGCTCGCTGGAGCGCCTTGGGTCGACGATCTGAGAAACCCCCACGTAGAAAAGGTCCAAGGCATCCCCATATATGATTTTTCAGAATCATCAGGGCACCGATTGTGTAGTTCTGCGTGAGTGATGATTATGAGGAATCAGATTTTCTTGAGGTATGAGGTTCCCCCTCTTGTTGCGGTTTCCACACATTTCTTAAACATCCTTAAAGACATGCAGTCTGATGGGCAATGTAGATCTGTGCTCGTTTGTGTGTTTTAATACATCCATTCTCAACTTATTTGGTGCATGTTTTGGTGAAGATAAAGTTTCTCAGAATCTATTTCATGTTGGTTCTTTACATATATTACTATTGTCGTTATTGTCTTCTGAATCAATAGTATTTTATACTAAAAATTAACTAGATTCAACAAGATATATATACACTTGAAAAAAAACCCAGACATTTAGATGTGTGCAACAAAATACCTGCACTTTTTTGTTCCCCTTTCTTAGTATGCTATTTTTTGGCATTATTGGTGCTAAGTTTAATTGGAATGCTTAGTGGTTTGAGGGATTTGCTTTTTCATATAGTAATAACTTTTGAAAAGCTTGATAATAGTCAAATGATCTTGACTATTATCGAAGTTACACAATCCTCATCAAAAAAATTACATAGAGATTAATGGGAGACGTGCAACAAGCTGCGCTGCCAATCCCTTTTGGATGGCAAATCCAATTCTTCAAAATACAACATCTATAGATCTGGGAACCATAACATTGCTATGCATAATTCTTTGGACCCTTTTGAGGAGCCCTACTGCTTCAGTTGCTAAGAATCCGAAGGTGTCAAAACCAAAAGGAATGAATACATGTTGATTGTTAATACAAGCCTTCTCATGCTTATCAACTTCAGCCGAGGCAACTTTCTGTGCAGTGTATCCCGCAATAAAATCACTCCTTATCGGACTCACCAATGGAGAAACTCCAATAAAATCAACACATGCATGTTTCCCTCCAGCCCATCCAAATATCAAAACATCTGCTGGTCTGAGTGTCGATCTCCTGTCTTGTGGGTCCATAAAACTCACAAGTATAGTAATTATCTCAGTGGACATGATCATGTGAGTTCTAATCAGAAGCATTCATGCAGAGACTCCTCTTTATAGGATATTACGAGGTTTTATATCGGGAAAGTCTGAGTTGAATTTATAGGAAGGTTTCAATGACCAAAGGAATATATGTATTTGGATTTAATATTCCTATGGCAATCGTGTCTTTTTCTGTCAGATTCTTCCTGTGTACTTGGCGATTTCAGGCATGAATGATAGTCTTGATGGTCCATAAAACAGAAGATACTGGAAGTACTTGCCTGGTGTCTTAGTTATGTGAAGGCGAGAGGTCTTTCTATTCTGCAGGGAATGTGTAGTTTTATTTCCATTTGTGATTTGGTGGTTGAGTTGTGGCTGGACATTGTAGTACCATTTTGTTTTCTACGGAAGATTATGGAAACATGTTTCAGGTTCATTTCCACAAAAGATAGTGTTAGAATGTACACATTTGGAAGGTTGTGCTATTTTGTGGAATATCCCAATCCCCATCTACATGATTCACTCACACAATCATTCTCTCCTAGATAAATGGCTAAAGTGTCTTCAGAAGTTCAACTTGGTGTCTTAAAATAACTGGACAACAATTGCCATAGACAGTTCTGTATAATATGGAGCCACCCAAAAGTTGTGTAGCACACCTTTGACAACACATTTAAGGCCTCCTGTCTATCTAGGGTTAGCGGTAATATGTAACACTAATCATTGTATTATTGTTTCTTATTATTTTAGAGATGAGTTTGACTAAACAAATAAGTACATTAGATTTCAGATTTTCCAACATTGGAATTAGTATATTGTAAAACGGATCGTTTACGCATATTATTGTGCTGCTATAGGGTTTGGACTGATCCTTTTGTAGCATTGAGCACCTCACTGTTACATAATATATTATAGGATCAAGTAAATAATTTATTTCTTAGATTAAGTGATATGGCTTTTGCATTATCAGATTGATGGATCCTCTTATCATTGACATACCCTTTTTATACACATTTGCCAAGGGTATGAGTCGTTGTGAAATACAACCATGTTTCTACTCGCATTGGGCGCTAAAATTCAAATAAATGAAGTGGGCACATATGCATATTACAATCACTCTTTTGGATTATGAGCAGTCCTTTAGTAATATTGCATGAGTATGCCAAATATTTGAATCCCTTATTGGGCCGCTATCCTTGATTATATTGCGGTAATTGTCACTTCATGGAATGGGAAGTCTATCACGATATGCCTAATATATGTGAGACATTTTATGGTGACCGGATAGATGGTGAGACATTTTATGGTGACCGGATAGATGGAGTAGTTACCACCAAGGGAGAGGGGGGCATGCATCCTTGAGGCCTCAGGTGGAAGCCTAGATGATCGCAATCCCAACTGATGTTGTAGCTGCGATGGTAGGAGGACATGTTGCTTGGGACACCGAGGTGCTAGTCTGACAGTGTTGACCTCGGCACTTGCATGCTTTAGCCCGGTGCTTGAGCGCAGGCCAAGTAGTCTTGATTGGTCATCTAGTATTTCGCTTGTTCACTTAGAGTTAACACTCGTGTAGTGGCTGGTGTAGGCCACATTGGTTAGTATTATGAGTGGAAGAATTAAGAGGGAAGTTCTGATAAAGGTGATTAATGAAGTTGGGGATGAGACGTGAATCTCATGTTTATAAGGAGGACTGGGTTGTCGCGAGGATTCATGGGTTGAAATCTAAATTGTGAATCGGAAGTATCATTGGGAAGTAGGGCTAAGTGGGTGTATTGGGAACTTACTTAGGATGCATTGTATCCCACTACATGCCTACGGAGGCGCCCCAATCCTAAGACGTACTTTTTGCCTGAGAGTCATAGTGTGAGGTCTCACCATGATCAAAATCACATACTATCCACGAAGCTTGGTTACTCATATCCATACCTAATAGCAATAATTAAAAATGTAATTCTGTTGAGATCAGTTACCCAGTTCCTTTCTCTTTTGCATTTTAAATTATATCTTTCTTGTTGTTGTATAGTTGTTTATATCGTATTGAGAAATTTTGCTCATATCGTACCTATGTGTTGTTCTGCAGGTTCGTACCAGTGACTAGTTGGAGGCACCATTTTTTTGTGCAGCTTCACCCTTTTTATGGTATAGTGGATGGTAGTTTTTTTACTATTTCCTGTACTTATTTTCTTTTTGAGAGACATGGCATATAAAATGTATAATGTTTGTGTGGACATCTTTTATTATGCATACATATACTTTTGTGGACATAGATGGACAATGGCAATGTATGAAATGTGAACAGGTTGAATGGGATGCAAAAAATTTAAATTCCTATGCATGTTGTTATTTTCTCCTACTTTGTGAATGGAAAATATTTGAATGTGAAATGTATGTGTGTATTGGTTTGCCGAGTACCTGGATCCTAGAGGGGGATGGGCGTCACAGCTTGGCATCAGAGCTGTGGTACTCCATTCCATTCCACACATATCCTTCCTCATTGTTGTTCGAATACTGGATAGTGTAAAAGTCTTCTGACCCAACACGAGTCAACAGGAAAATAACACGATTGCATCCTTGTCCACATGTGTTTCATAATGTCTCTCTTAAGAAAAACAAGTATTAATACCTTGGTTATTTATACAGAATCATGCCGCCTCACGTGGATCCAAATGTGGTGCAACAATTGGCTCTACTTGTACAGGTCGTGCAGGGGATCCAGCAATGCCAAGAGTAATGGAGCAATGGCTCCAGCAGCAGGATGACCCCTCCTACTGTCCCTCTCACGAAGGGGAGGAGAGTGTCAACTTGTCATTTTCCTTGGAGCCCAAATAACCAGAGGATGTGGATGCTTTGCAGAAGCATCAGAGCACTTACACCGCATACCAGCATGCATCGGTACCACAATTCTTTATTACCACCACCCTGATGACGTCGAGCTATGAATGTTACAGGTTGTCAAAGTTCTGAAAATGATACGTGCACCCGAGGACACATGGGTGTCATTTGCATAATACTCCATGGCTGGCTATGCAGAGCGGTGGTGGAATGCCACCATGGAGAACTTGACGGGACCCATCACATGGGAGACCTTCTTTGATGAGTTCCATGCAGAGTTCTACCAAGACCATTGGGTAGAAAATCAGAGGAGGCATTTTGCTGAGTTGAGACAGGGGTCGATGACAGCTCAAGAGTACCTTATTCGTTACACAGAGCTCTCTCGCCATTCCCCTGCTACTACAACCTTACCTCATGAGAACTTGCAGAAGTTCATCCGGGGAACGCGTGAGGAGGTACAAGAGCATGTATCTACCTTAGACCTCACCTCCATCAAGGAGGTTACCATGAAGATGACAAAGTGAGAGGATACACAACATCGGTTACATGGAGTTCAATCATTGTTACCTCCACCTTAGCCTAACAGGTTGTGTGATGGGACTTCTCTCAGTTATGCAGAGACCATCGCCATCACCCGACAATGACAACAACACCTGCCAGTCGGTTTATACCTACCTTGGTACAGGCCTTGGTAGGACGCAGTTCAGTTTCTTTTTCCCCTTACGTGGACACATAGTCGTGGGCTTGGAAGTGACAGTTTCTCTTCTGGTGGGAGCTTGCCATTGACATGCAGTCGTACTTGTTACATTTGCAGACAGTCGGGCCATTTCACGGCCCAATGTACCAACAACTCAGGCTTATATCAACAGTAAAGTGGAAGACTAGCTGGGACTTCTGAAAAGTTTCAGAGATTAGGAACTCGTCAAGATGGTCGTGACTTCCAGTGAGCCCCACAACAAACAACCAGTTCGAGGGATCTAGTGCAACACGACGAGGTCAGCTTAATGCAGTGACACAAGAACAGGCTCACGCTTTTGGATCGATCGTCAAAGTTATGATTTCAGCTCATGGGATTTCTTTACAAGTATTGTTTGATTCAGGGGCCACACATTCCTTCCTTTCACATCGTCGGTACCCACATTGGGCAAGTCAGTGATGGAGGTTGCTTCTCTGTACTATAACAAGGGTTCAGTGGGACAATTGTTCATTATCCGCCAGTCAGTGGAGGATGTGGATGTGCAGATAGGTGGGCATGAGATGCATGCGTTCTTGCTATTGATACAGTTAGAGGATTTTAACATCATTCTGGGCATGGACTGGTTAGAGAGGCACCACGCATTCCTGGACTATTTTGTGAAGACGGTAGTCTTCCACTTACCTGGTGTGTCACTGTTTTAGTTTGATGGACGCATAATTGATGACGGGATTGAGTTCATCTCTGCCTTGAGGGCACACCAGTTTTTTACCCAGGATTGTGTAGGATACCTTGCCTACGTGATAGATACAGCATCACATGACTAAATGATAGAGGATGTCAGAATTGTGTGTGAGTTCCCTGATGTAATTCTAGACGAACTACCTGGATTACTGTCAGTATAAGAGATAGAGTTTGAGATCTCGGTAGTATCAAATACACAACCGATCTCTGTCCCTCCATATAGGTTGGCACCAGCTAAGTTCAAGGAGCTCAAGATACAGTTGTAGGAGCTGTTGGAGAAGGGATTCATCTGTCCCAGTACATCATCATGTGGAGCGCAAGTCCTCTTTTTGAAAAAGAAGGATGGATCCCTAAGGCTATGCATAGACTACATGCAATTGAACAAGAGAATGATCAAGAACTGTTACCCACTTCCCAGGATAGATGATCTATTTAACCAGTTGTAGGGAGCGATAGTGTTCTCTAAGATTAAGTTGTGGTCAGGATACCATCAGTTGAGGATCAAGGAGGCTGATGTAATGAAGTCTGCATTCCACACTAGATAAGGCCACTATGAGTTCTTGGTGATGCCATTTGGACTCACGAATGCAACAGCCGCATTCATGGATTTGATGAACCGGGTCTTCTGTCCTCATTTTGACATATTTGTGATCGTGTTCAATGATGGTGTTCTAGTCTACTCTCATGATGAATACGAGCATGATTCTCATCTTCACATCATACTAGAGACGCTTTGAGAGATTCAGTTGTATGCTAAATATAACAAGTGCGAGTTATGGCTTTCTAAGGTGGCTTTTCTTGGCCACGTGGTTTCAGATATGGGGGTGTCAGTTTTACCCGCCAAGATAGAGGTAGTGGTATCTTGGGAGCGACCCAAGACAGTTACAGAGATTCGCAGTTTCCATGGCCTCATCGGGTACTACATGATACTTGTTAGAGGGTTCTCCAAGTTAGCCCTATCCCTCACCCGACTGACGTAGAGGGACGTGTCAATTGTCTAGAGTGACAAATGCGAGTTGAGTGTCTAAATGCTCAAGGAACGATTGACTTTTGCACCTATACTCACCCTTCCTTTTGGTACCCTAGACTTCACCGTGTACATAGATACTTCCAAGGAGGGCTTGGGTGCAGTGTTGATGCAGCGTGGGCAGGTTGTGGCATAACGCGCCATGACATCTGAAGAACCATGAACACAACTACCCAACTCATGACTTGGAGTTGGCAGCCGTAGTCTTTGCATTAAATATATGGTGTCACTATATGTATGGGGTGACTTTTGATATTCTCATAGACCACAAGAGACTCAAATACATTTTTGATCAGAAGGAGATGAATATGAGGCAAAGGCGGTGGATGGAACTACTAAAAGATTATGCTTGTACCATCTCCTACCATTCTGGTAAGGGGAATGTGGTAGCAGACGCCTTGAGTAGACGACCATACACTGATGGTTCGACAACCTAGTTGCAGGCTTGGGATATGCTCACTACACATAGTTAGTGACATCCATTTGAGGGTACATCTGATACAGTGATAGTGCCAACCAAGAATAGCATCTTGTGGGACAGGATTGTTCAAGGCCGACAGACAGATCCGATGATCCAGGAGCTGTACCACAGGTACTTGAAGGATGAATTTGATGGATTTCGAGTCTGTGAATACATCATATGGAATGGGGACCATGTGTGTGTCCCATAGAACGAGAAGCTAAGGGGAGAGATCCCGGATAAGGCACATAGCTCGAGACTTTCCATTCATCCCGGATGAGGCGCATATCCTTACCCTTCCTTATGGTATAGCTCTAGACTTCATCGTGTATACAGATGCTTCCAAGGAGGGCTTGGGTGCAGTGTTGATGCAGCGTGGGCAGGTTGTGGCATACGCATCATGACATCTGAAGAACCATGAACGCAACTACCCAACTCATGACTTGGAGTTGGCAGCCGTAGTCTTTGCATTAAATATATGGCGTCACTATTTGTATGGGGTGACATTTGAGATTTTCATAGATCACAAGAGACTCAAATACGTTTTTTATCAGAAGGAGATGAATATGAGGCAAAGGCGGTGGATGGAACTACTAAAAGATTATGCTTGTACCATCTCCTACCATTATGGTAAGGGGAATGTGGTAGCGGACGCCTTGAGTAGACAACCATATACTGATGGTTCGACAACCTAGTTGCAGACTTGGGATATGCTCACTACACTTAGTGAGTGACATCCATTTGAGGGTACATCTGATACAGTGACAGTGCCAACCAAGTATAACATCTTATGGGACAGGATTGTTCAAGGCCAACAAACAGATTCGAGGTTCAAGAGTTGTACCACAGGTACTTGAAGGATGAATTTGATGGACGAGTCCGTGAATACATCGTATGGAATGGGGACCATGTGTGTGTCCCATAGGATGAGGAGATAAGGAGAGAGATCCCAGATGAGGCGTATAGCTCGAGACTTTCCATACATCCAGGTGGCACCAAGGTGTATATGGAACTCCGCCAAAACTTTTGATGGGAAGGCATGAAGAAGGACGTAGCTGAACATATTAACAGATGTCTTACTTGCTAGATGTGAAGGCAGAGCACCAGAGGCCTCCTGGTTTACTGCATCCTCTTCCCATCTCGGTGTGGAAATGGGAGAGTATTTCCATGGATTTTGTCACATCATTGCCACGAACTCCTGAAGGGCATGATGCGATATGGGTCATCGTTGACCGGTTGACCAAGTCATCCCATTTCATTTGGTCACATGATATATACACCAGTACAACTAGCTAAGTTATGCATTCAACACATATTCAGTTGCATGGGATACCCAAGGAAGTAGTGTTAGGCATAGATTCCCGCTTCACATCACAAAACTGGGGAGAACTCATGAGAGCCTTGATGATCAAACTACGCATGAGTTCATCCTACCATCCATAGATAGATGGGCAGTCTAAGAGGACCATTCAGACCTTGGGGGATCTACTATGATCCTACGCGGTTGAGTGGAGTGGATCTTGGAAGGATCACCTCCCACTAGTTGAGTTTACATACAACAATAGCTACCACGCCAATATAAGCATGGCACCATTTGAGGCATTGTATGGAGGCAGTGCACCACTCCTTGTTGTGGGAGCAGGTGGTGACAAAACCATAATCATCCCTGAGATCATTGAGACCTCCAGGGTGGTGGAGACTGCTAGGAGGAATTTACTAAACCGTCAGAGGAGTTACGCCGACCGACGATGTAGAGACCTGGAGTTTCAGGTATGTTGTCGTGCATTCGTTCCCCAATGGTTATAATTCTTAGCCAATCTTGTGTCACTAAAGCATTTCTTATGATGACAGGTTGCGGAATTTGTGTTCTTACGCACGTCCCCAATGAGAGGCGTACAACGATTCGGTGCCAAGGGTAAGCTAGCACCGTGTCTCGTGGAACCATTCGAGATTTTGGCATGTATTGGGAAGTGGCCTACAAAGTGGACCTTCCCCCACACCTTGAGGGGATCCATGCATGTTCCATGTGTCGAATCTTAGGAAGTACATCCGAGATCCTCGACACATGGTCAACTACAGGGACTTGACGATGGAGCCAAACCTCTCCTTCCTAGAAGAGCCGGTGCAGATATTAGATCATGCGGTAAATAGGCTAAGGCAGAAGGATATCTCATTAGTCAAAGTCCTATGATGAAGTCAAGACATCCAAAAGGTGACCTGGGAACTTGAGGTGGACATGAGGGAGAAATAGCCTCATCTATTCACATGTATGGTGTTGAAAACATAGCCAAGTTCCCTTTGAGATCTTATGGGTTTCACTCTCTTTGAGATTTTTATGGGATCATTTCTCTAGGGAACTTGGATACAATGAGATTTGAAATAAACTAGAATCATCTTAAGTCCCAATGATGAGACTTCCTTTGAGATTTTTATGATGTGAAAACCTCGAAAACCTAACATGGACTAAAATGTAAATCATGACTGAATATGAGATTAGTTGCAAATATGCTTTTATTCCAGCATCCAAAAAATTCATTTAAGTAGTCCATTGCGTAGGAATCGTCAATATCTTTATAACGAGTCCAAGAACGTAAAAACCTGAGTTCGGGAGCCCAAGTAACGGTCATTTTAGCGAGACCAGGTCCAATTCAATTTCAGATCCGAACTCGGGTTCATCCTAATAAAACCTCCCCCATCTCCCCTAAATATGCCCAAAACACCTTCCCCTTCGACCAACCCTCCTCCTCCTCCTCCTCCCTTTTCCTATGTTGGAGCTCGCCGGAGCGCCTCGGATCGACGATCCGAGACCACCCCCGCGTAGAGAAGGTCCAAGGCATCACTCTATACGATTTTGCATCATCATCGGGACATCTATCGTGCCATTCTTCGTGAGTGAAGATTCTGAGGAATCAGAATTTCTTGAGGTACGAGGTTTCCCCTCTTGTTACGATTTGACGCATTAAACATCCGTAAAGACGTATGCATTTCGATGGGCGATGTAGATCTATGCTCGTATGTGTGTTTTAACCCATCCTTTCTTAACTTATTCGGTGTATGTTTTGGTGAAGATAAATTTTCTCAGAATCTATTTCATGTCAGTACTTTATATATGTTACTATTTTCGTTATTGTCTTCTGAATCAATAGTATTTTGCACTAAAAATTGACTAGATTCAACAAGATATATATACATATATTACAGTTGAAAAAATCCAGACATTTAGATGTGTGCAGCAAAATTCCTGCACGTTTTTGTTCTCCTTTCTTTAGTATGCTATATTTTGGCATTATTGGTGACAAGTTTGATTGGAATGCTTACTGGTTTGTGGGATTTGCCTTTTCATATAGTAATTATCTCAGTGGTCATAAACGTGTGAGTTCTAATAAGAAACATTCATGCAGAGACTTCTCTTCATAAGATATTACGAGGTTTTATATCAGGCAAAGTCTGAATTGAATTTATAAGAAGGTTTCAATGACCAAAGGAGTATATGTATTTGGATTTAATATTCCTGTGGTAATCTTGTCTTTTTCTATCAGATTCTTCCAGTGTACTTGGTGATTTCATGCATTAATGATAGTCTTGATGGTCAATGAAACTGAAGATGATGGAAGTACTTGCCTGGTGTCTTAGTTATGTGAAGGCGAGCGGTCTTTCTATTCTGCAGGGCATGTGCAGTTTGATTTCCATTTGTGATCTGGTTGTTGAGTTGTGGCTGAACGTTGTAGTACCATTTTGTTTTCTACGAAAGATTATGGAAACATGTTTCAGGTTCATTTCCATGGAAGATAGTGTTAGAATGTACACATTTGGAAGGCGTTGTTATTTTGTGGAATATCCCAATCCCCATGTCCATGACTTACTCACACAATCGTTCTCTCCTAGATAAATGGCTAAAGTGTGTTCAGAAGTTCAACTTTGGTGTCTTAAAATGACTAGACAACAGTTGGCATAGACAGTCTAGTATAATATGGAGCCACCCAAAAGTTGTTTAGCACACATTTGACAACACATTTAAGGCCTCCTGTCTATCTAGGGTTAGCGGTAATATGTAACACTAATCATGGTATTGTTGTTTCTTATTGATTTAAGAGATGAGTTCGACTAAACAAATAAGTATGTTAGATTCTGGATTTTCCAACATTGGAATTAGTATGTTGTAAAATGGATCGTATAAACATATTATCGTGCTGCTATAGTGTTTGTTCCGATCCTTTTGTTTCATTGAGCACCTTACTGTTAAATAATATATTATTGGATCAAGTAAATTATTGATTTCTTAGATTAAGTGATATGACTTTTACATTATCATATTGATGGATCCTCTTATCATTGACGTGCCCTTTTTATACACATTTGCCAAGGGTATGAGCCGTTGTGAAGTACAACCATGTTTCTACTCGCATTGGGCGATAAAATTCAAATAAATGAAGTGGGAACATATGCATATTACAATTACTCTTTTGGATTATGAGCAGTCCTTTGGTAATATTGCATGAGTATGCCAAATATTTGAATCCCTTCTTGGGTTGCTATCCTTGATTATACTGTGGTAATTATAATTTCATGGAATGGGAAGACTATCACGATATGTCTAATATTTGTGAGATATTTTATGGTGAGCTGATAAATGGAGTAGTTACCACCAAGGGGGAGCTTGCACCCTTGGGGCTCCGGGTAGAAGTGTAGATGATCGCGATCCCAACAGCTATTGTAGTTGCGATGGTTGGAGGACATGTTGTTTGGAAAACTAAGGTGCTAATTTGACGGTGTTGGCCTCAGCACTTGCGTGCTTTAGCCCGGTGCTCGAGCGTGGGCTAAGTAGTCATGATTGGTCATCTAGAGTTCTGCTTGTTCACTTAGAGTTAACACTTGTGTACTGACTAGTGTAGGCCACATTGGTTAGTATTCCCAGTGGGAGCACTAAGAGGGAAGTTCCGGTAAATGTGGTTAATGAAGTTGGGAATGTGACGTGAATCTCCTGTGTATAAGGAGGACTGGGTTGTCATGAGGATTCATGGGTTGGAATCTAAATTGTGAATCGGAAGTATCATTGCAAAGTAGGGCTAAGTGGACATGTTGGGAACTTAGTTGGGATGCATTGTACCCCACCGTATGCCTACGGAAGAACTCCTACCATAAGGAATCCTTTTTGCCTTAGAGTCATAGTGTGAGGTTTCATCATGACCAAGACCACAGACTATCCACGAAGCTTGGTTACTTATATCCGTATCTAATAACAATAATTAAAAATGCAATTCTTGTGAGATTAGTTACCAAGTTCTTTTCTCTTTTGCACACATTTAAATTATATCTTCCTTGTTGTTGTATAGTTGTTTATATCGAATTTAGCAAGTTTGCTCATAAAGTACATGTATGTGGTTCCGCAGGTTCGCAACAATGACTAGTTGGAGGCACCATTTTTTTGCAGCTTCACCCGGTTGACGACCTAATCGAGGTCTATACACCGACACGCTGGTGTGCATGCAAGGGCATATGAGTAATATGATCTCTCAAAGGGATCATACATGTTCATTTACTGAACCGGAAGGCATGAGCTCACTCATGAGATATTGAGAAGAATCAAATTTCGTGCACGGTCATCTTGCTTTAGATGCTTGACTGAATTTGTAGGTTTGATATATGCCTTTGGAAAGTATATGATCAACACCTGTGTATGATATATGCTATTGGAAAGTATATGATTGACACTAACTCCCAATAGTCAAATGAGAAACTTAATGATAAAACCATGAAGTAGACAGTAAAAAAGAGATCTAATACTTCGGGTTTATTCTGGGTCTTCTAGTATGCAGGATGTACAGGTATTGGGAATACCTGAGGGTGATGTGATCATAAACGATTGTATAACCAAGATGCTTCCATTCCTAGGGAGTGATTAAACAGATCTGGATTTTAGTGACTCCTCTCAGTAGAGAAGTAATCCGATCTTGGTCCAAATGTTGGACATTGATCTGAATGTGATTCAAATGCAATGAGAAGATTAAATCTACTACCTTGATTTAATCAAGCATTTTTGAGAGGTTCGCAAGATCTGGATTTGAGATGTGATCTCAATATCCAAGTCACTATACGTGGAACAATGCAATTGTCATGTCCTTATCTCCAAGTATCAGCAAAGAAAGCACATTATCTTTGAAAGAGTTAAGGATAATATCATTGTTGATATATGTATCCGAGCATTGAGAAAATTGATAATTAAATGTGATTTAATTATCATGAATAATATGAATTTGATTAATATTATAAAGAGAGTTATCTTAGATAATTAATTGTGATTTAATTATCAAAGCTGTGAATAATGTGTATGTGGTTCATATTATTTGGGCACATGAGAATAGAGATCCAAGATAATTAAATGTCATTTAATTAATACATATATGAATTATGAGGATAACACCATCCATATTAATCATATATATTATAAATGTGATTTATAATATATAAGAGAGATCTATTTGTAATTTACATTGTTAATTAAATATTGATGTGAATTGGATTCACATTGGACAATTAATTTGAAAATGTAATTCACAATCTATTTTGGATTGTAAATGTGATTCACAATTTTCTAATAGCAAGATAGCAATCAAAATAATTATGAATTATTTTTGTAGAATAAATTATAACAAGTGTTTTTGTAAATATTGGAGATTTCCATGGAATAATGTAATCTCATGGATTACATGGAGATTTCCACCTTCCTTGTAGGAAGGGTGGACGACCACCTATTCTCATTAGGAAAGGGTGGTCGTCCCCCCTCTTAATGGAAGGAGGCAATCTTTCTCCTATGTATCTCCATGTATGATTGTTTTAATTTGAGATTAATTGTACTAATATATATATAATCTAAATTAAATTAATTGTTGTTGTTTTTTCTACAACAAAATCTTGGCCATTAAAAGAAACACAAATCAATGTGAGCCATAGGATTTGTTTATCCATTGATTGAGATCCATGAAACCCAAAATATTATAAATAGAAGGGAACCCCCTGCTCTTCAAAGTAATAATGAACATAAGGCTCTATACTTCTCTATCTCTACATGCCAACATATTCCCTCTCTCTCTCTTGTGGCCATCCACCTTGATGCCTTATAGAGAGTCGCTATCACCGCAGCGTCGTCGTTATGCTACCGGATCATTCGGTCGTGGATCTACGTCTCCTTCGATGCGCTTCACTCATGACGAAGATGCCGGATCTCGCGTGATGAGATTAGGAGATTCACCTCTTGGATCATCAACATGGATTGCGATAAGCATGTGTTTCATTAACACGCTCTCAAGCGTATCCTCCATCGGATCGGACTTGAGACAGGAGGTCTCGTCGTTTAGAGACTCGATCGCAACCACACTTTAAGAGATAACCATAATACTTGTTTGTGGTTTAGATGAAATGATCTGAGAAGTGTTCTTGGATCATGTGGTTTCATCACATAAAATATTTTAAGTTCCGCTGCCTCGAGCAACTAATGCGACTAGTCACTCTCGGTCACTTAGGATGTGATACTCATGCTTCCATGATGCGCTTAAGGATCTCTCCATATCCTTCATCCAAACCATAGCTTATGAAGGTTTTTGGGTTTAAATTTGTTGGAATCTCATTAAGGATAATAGGATCTGACCTGCGGTTAATAAATGTGTTGGTTTAGAGAAACGCAAAGACAGATCCGATTGATCGAACAAAAATCAATAAAATAGGAGAGAGAGAAAATGAAGTGAATATGCAGCTTCTACCTCCTATTTTATCTACACTTCAATATTTAGCCAGGTAAGTATTCCTGGGTCAAAATCAAGGAGGTAGAATAACAATATCACGATTTTTGAGAAGAAAAGGAATATTGCATGATTTTTATATCTTTTTGAGAAGGTGAGAAAAACTCTCAAATAAATGCGACTTTATAAAATTCAAAATGAGAAAAATATGCGATGAAAATACACGAGAAATACAAAGAAACCTTGCAAGGGTAGTTGTATAACTACCCTAGAAAAATCGATGAAAAATTATGTCAAAAAGAGGTCCAAATGATCTAAATAATACGATGGTATAATTGCAAGAAAAGGAAATAAAAAATTCTGCAATCTGGTCCTTGTTTAGGGAATAAATTGAAAAGAAAAAATGTATTACGTTTAGGTCCTTGTGCAGGGACCTAAACGTAATTTTTGAAAATTTAGAGGCGTGCACGAATCTCTGAAACTACGGGGGGGCTCTTAATGCAGTTGTTCTACCCTTTGAGCTAACGGTCTGGATTAGAAGGGCCAGAAGGGTGACTCCTCCGATTAATCTCTAGTGCAAGAGAGCTTGGATCGACCTCCTACAGGGCCAGAGGGGTGACCCCCCCTCAAGCTAGCTTGTTGTAGTTAGTGCAGCGAGGATGATGGAGATGACTGGGAGAAGTCGTTGAAGATGTCTCCTGTATGTGAAGATCGCTTAGGTTTTGGAAACACTAGGTTGTCGATGTTGCACATATGTTCGAAGAAGAAATTAAATGCATATCCAGATGTTGAAGTGTTACTCCAAATATGTGACAGACCTACAATGGAAGATTTGTATTACTCGATTTACACCGAAATCGTCCAAGACCGTGAAGACATTGTAGTTCAAATATCGTTTCTAGGAGAGAAATATAACATACTAAAATTGAACAGATTTGAGGTGAAATTGAGTTTTGATTTTGCATGTGATCAAAGATAGGTATTAGTTCTAACTGATTACGTGATTAAGATCCTAATTCAGATGTGAAAATCGAGAAAATCAGATAGGACACGGAGGAAGTACCTGGGAACAGAGGATATAAAATCCTTCTGGTCACTGCTTGACGGTGCAGCAAATCAGAGATTGACGTGGTGGTTATGGCCATGATGCAAGACAACCAAGCCTTGGAACTACTCCTCCATCGATCTTTCTTCCACACGGGGCGGTCCTCGGTCCCTATCACAACCGAAATGAGATGGAGCGAGGTGGTGAAGTTGGGTCATCGTCCAGGTTGTTTTGGGAACTGGAGAGGTTAGGAGAGTTAGTTGTCTTGTGCCAACTTTGAATCGATTTATAGAGCGATCGAAGAAAGTTGGAGATGAAATCAAGGGCTGGCGTGGAACGTAGTTATTAGATGGATGTAATGGAAGGTTTAGATAGAATTTAGGATGTAAGAGAGACGTGGGAAATTTTGGTGAAGACGAGTGGTTAGAATAGAATGCAACAACTATATTCTTGAAGAAGAACCCGTTGGCCAAATTCGATAAATAACTTGTAAAATAGTTATCAAATAATAAATGAAATTATTTTAATTAGGTATAAAAACAAAAAATGTAAATAATTAATATACCTAAATTATGGAATTATTATTTTTTATAAACAATAAATAATTTATGGAATATAAATATAATAATAATAAATAAATATGTAGTATACTCAATAAATAGGTAATTGATTTTCAATTCTATAAATTAATAAATAGTATACCATTTTTATATTTTATTAATTAATAATATTATAAATAAAGTATTTGTGATTTTTTTTTGGATTTCAATAAATTAATTTAAATATATTTGTAAATATGGATATTAGTTATGTAGTTCAATTTCATCTATAAATTAGGGTTTTTTATTTATTTAAAATACTAAATAATGTTAGGAAATTATGAAATAAATAATGATTAAACTACAAGATCAAGAAAATAATTAAAAATTACAAAATTATTAAAACTATAATTAATGTATTCTAAATAAAATAAATAACCTAGAAACCCAATTGTCATTAGATCCCAAAATCGACTTTTTGTAAACAGACTCTGATTTTAGCGAAGTCGCTCCATTATTCAAAGAATGTTATTTTATGAACTTTAAATGTGAGTAGAGTGAAATTGAAGTTTATATGAGAAAGTTTTGATGTTTGGAAGTTGTGAATTTGATAATTTACAAGTTGAATTTCTTGGCATGTGTACAAGATAAACTGTTTAACTTATTTTTATTTTTTTCTATATATTTTTAGAAATAATTAGGAAAAGAGTTTGGTGAAAAATATGTTCATATGAATTAATTAAAAATCGATGTAGATTTGATAATTATTGGATAAATAGTGAAGGATGTATAGGGTGTATAATTAATTTTTTATGGTTTTCTTTCATGATCTCCCCTTAATTATTTGTTTGTTGACCAATCCATCCTGACTTGGTCTCAGAGGTTAGGCTAGAATATATCTTGCGAATATATTTATTTTATAAGGCATATTGTACATATATACATATCTATAATATGTCTTCTTGTGTTTTCTTTATTTTTATTCTTTTATTTATTTACATGTTTTGAATGCTTAAAAGTGTATTTTTATTCGTGAATGTGTTGTTAAGGATTTTAAGATAAAATGGAGAAAGAATGTTAATGAATCATGGATTCATCAGATGTAAGTATACTAAGATTCATCATTAATCAAATCATCTAACACAGGATTAAATTACATCTCTTGACAACTCCATTGACTTGAGGTGTATTAGGAGGATTGAGATAGGAATCACATTCCTTTCTCTATAAGGTATTCCTTGGATTTATCCAATAGGTACTGGCTACCTTGGTTAGATCAAATTCTTTTCATCTTCCTTCTAACTTCAATTCTCAACTAAAATTATGAAAACTCTGAACATTTCTAAGGTTTCTAATCATTAAGGAAGAAATCTCATACCATTAATATTCATCGATGGATATCACATACCATTAATGTTCATTATGGTATAAATGATCTACATACATCAACATGTACGAGATATTGGATACTTGTGCATCTTACACCATTCCTGGAGAAGGACGCATCCGACATTTTACTTTGAATACATTATTCATAAGTATGTAAGATTTGAACTTTGAGGTAATCTAAAGTTCAATCTCTCACTAATCTATTGGTCTTATCAATATACATATGTCCAAGGCTTGATGCCAGATAATTGTGAGATGATCCTTATCCTCTTTTTTATCTTTTAGTTTAATTTCCAGTGTTAGAGATGTTAATGAACCTTTCACTAATTTTCTAATTTAGTACAATCATGTAGATGTTAGATTACTATCTGAAATATATATCTATCATAACTCTTTACGATAGGTATAATCCACAATGTATGTTTATTTCCAACAAATTTAGAAACAATGAATGTATTCTAATATCTAGGTCATAAAGATATTCTATAAGCCATGAGCTCTCCCATTGAAAGTATGAAGTTTATCTATCCAATGAAGATTATTGCAACAATTGCATCAACTCCCATATAGATGACTACTATACCTTAAGATCAAATTTTCTAATCATCTAAAATATATGTAACCAATTGCAAGTGATAATAGAAGAATGAGATACAAATATCATACTTTAATCTTATCTAATAAGTAAGTCAATTTTTATGATGACATGTAGATGTCCTGATGCACTATCCGAGTCCTTCTCTATGGATCATAGATAATTGAGACAGTCATACTATCTGTACATCGGCTTGTTGTAGTATTGGCATTCATCCAACTCTTTGGATGTCATATATATGGAAGTCACAGAAGTACAATCAACTCTTTCATTATTCTTCTTACATGGGTCAGATCCATGATTCCACGGTGCTTCCTTAATACTTAAATAATAATTGCTTAAAATAGAAGATCAAATTGAACATGTCCTCAAATGAATTCAATATAAGTGTATTTCATCATTTATTCTTTCTTCATCCCATTCATACAATATGAATGCTATGATGCTTCATGAAAGACTTGAGAAAAGATAGTAGAATGATGACATTCATCATATCAACATTCATCTTAACACTAAAGGTCTTTTGTTCGGGCAGGTACTCAAACATTTTGAGTACATTGTCTCTTATTGAGCCATCATTCTGCATAATGCAATTAACCATGTCATTCATGATTAACTATTGAGAGCTCATATGTTAGACAAAACAACTTCTTCTGTTTTAAGAAGGATCTTGACAATTATGACTATCATCGACATGTTACTTCTAAATAACACTTGAGAGATCAAGATTGCATAGACACACAAACCCTAGGTTGTTGTCTTATTGTCCATTCAATTATCAATCCTTATCATCATAACGAAACTTGCACTTTGCAAGGACATACATTATGTGTCCAACTGCAAGTATTGCATCTTAATCATGAATCCAATCTATGATATTTTACTGGTTATTATTGAGTGTAAATTTGAATAGGTTTAATGAATGTTATCTGAAATAAGAAAATTTGCATAATGTTTATTTTTCTTTAATTAAGGATTTTATATCAAAGTTGTTTGTCCTTTTAAACTCTGGAAGTTCATTACCTTATTCACTTTCAAAGCAAGATCTGAGATATCCTTTTTACCTTTGTTACATCCCAGTTATATGAAAACTGCAACTCAGTTAAAAGAAAAGGAAACTCATTCCTTCTTGCAAGTCCAACTTGCATTTCCCAATTTGATCTTTAATACCCTAGACTACCACCCTTAAGGTCATGTGGACCCGTTGTTAATTGTATCAACTGTCAACAGAAATAGAACTTGCTATGTGCAATCTAATACTATTTCAATTATATGAGGATTCAATATCAGGGGTCACTTTACTCTTTCTAGAAGAAAAGAGCCCAATCCATGTGCAGGAGCTATCGCTTCGGATAGGCATCTCTAGCATACAATCTATGGTGATGGAACCCTTCGTCTTGACGGAAGACCATGTATGTCATTTATATGATCCTTTATATCCCATTTAAAATTTAATAAATCATTATGAATCATATTCACATGATTAATTCTTTCGAGGGAATTACATATCTATTCATGATAGAGTGTTCATTTTAACTGAATCTAATTAACTTTAATCATATTAAAATTAGTTATCAATACAATCAACCAACAATTAATTAATTTTTGCTTGATATCACTATATAGTATACACTCTCACATTGTACATTTGTATTATTCCAGTTAGTTGATTAAAGTACACAGAGGCATCTCATGCTACCCCATTCTTGAAACAGATCATGCCAGGTCGTACATATTATTCTAATAGGGAGCGCTTCCAATGTGGTGGAGGATACCAATTAAGTGATCCATTAGCATATCCACAGCCCAGACACCATCATTGAATCAATTCAAGACAACATAATTGGTACAAATTGTACTAAGATGGTTTATCGATCATGTGCTCGTGGTGATCGACATGATACATATATATTAATCACTCAGAAATCTTAGACATCTTCAAATATTTTTAAAGATCTTAAATTTTTAGTCATATCAAGCAAACATGTTCTTGGTTTTGCATGTAAAAGATGTCCAATAACTATTGTAGGATAAACAAGGATTTTGTCACGAAACTCTCTTTCAATGGTGGTTGATATTTAATAAAAAGCATCATAAATAGTAACCATCAATTAATCAGGACATATTCATAATTTTCTTTTTTTTATTGAATGATAAACACATTAAAAAAATTAAGTTTGATGATCTTATCATCATCCGACCCATTTCCACTAAATATGGAATATCAATGGTAAACGGAGTCAAAATCATGTGAAATAAAATCATGTGATTTACTGCTTTAGATTTATACATAATTAAAGTATTTATTTCACATTTTATATTAAGAAAATAGTAACAAAAATGATTATATTACATATCCATGAACACATGCAAAACAATGTCACTGTGAGGACTTTTTGAATTTTTATTTATGCATCTTTGGAGCTAACAATTAGCTACTGATTTAGATACATATTTAGACTTATAAATATATTTTATTATCTAACAAGTTCATACGAATAGTGCATAAAATAATAGATTTCATTTTAGCAAAATAACAATTTAAGATTTGCATCATATGCAAAAACTACGAGTCCATGTGCATCCGATATACAAAATCTTATTCCCTATGAGTTTGGATCACATCTAAGACCTTTGAACAAGTCTCTTATACCACTTGAAGGCTATGATTTAGGCTTAGTGCATCACGAAAAGCGTGAAGGTCATATCGAATACGACCTAGAGCAATTAGTCATACTAGTTGCAAGGGGTAATCGAATATAAATGATGAAACCACACGATTCGAGAACATTTCTAAAATTGTTTCATCAAGATCAGAAATGGGTCATAGAATTACCTCTTGGAGCATGTTTGTGATCACTTATCTCTAAAGCAATAGACCTCTTATCTCAAGTCCGATTTGTCGGTGAATGCACTTTCGTGCACGTGGATGAGATGCATGCTTCCCACAATCCAAGTTGAAGATCCGAGCAAGGAACCTCCTTATTTCATCTCACAAAATCTATGATCTTCCTTATGATAAATCAATCTGGCAGCACAACGACATGGTGGAGATGACGAGGCTCTCTACAATAATAAGGTAGGTGACCACAATATTAAGAGAGAGATGGAGAGATTGGACATGTATATGAGAATGAGAGAGAGAGAAAGAGATCTCAACTCAAAGAGTTTGAGTTGAGTTCATAAAAGTGCAAGCCCTACCCTTTCTTTTATAATATATTGGATGGTAGAGATGCACTCCAAATATCAAATCAACATCCATGATTAGGGTTGCTTTAAATTGCAACAACAATTAATATAAAACAAATTAAATATACCATTCATGATAACTTAATTTATGTTAAATCAATTAGTTATGGGATAATTCGGAAGAGATAAAAAATTACATTCCATATATACAGTGGACATCCACCTTGAATTATTCCAAGGTGGTCATCCACTTTATTTATGGTAAAAGTTTTATCCCCTTCCTTCCAATAATACGATATATTATCTCATTAAATATGAAACAATATTTGTTACATAATTATCTACATATGCAACACAATTTGTTTCATAAAAAATCACAAATATAATACCAAATTATTTTGTGAAATTTTAAATCATGTCATAGACAGTTATGAATCTTATTCAACCATCTAATATAAAATGTAAATTGATTTCATAATTAATTATTTAATGTAAATTCAATTCACATCAATATTTAATCTGTAAATTCGACTCAAAAAGTAAATCTCTCTAGCATATAAATCATATTTATAGCATCCATGATTATTGTGAATAGTGATATCCAGATTAATCATATATTTTATAACTAAATCATATTTAATTATCTAAGACGACTATTCTCATATGTACAAATAACACGAATCATATTCACATTATTCATGATTTTATTTTTTTTTAATTATCAATATTTCCAATGCCCATTAAATAATTCAATAGCTGAATTATTCATGGACTCTTTGAAGAATACTATTCTTTCACCGTGGATAATTGGAGATAAATATAGGGTAATTGTATATTTCATGTATAGTGACTTGGATATTAAGATCATATTTCAAATCCAGATCCTGAGAACCTCTCAAAAATGTTTGATCATATCAAACTATAAATCTAGTCTTCTCATTGCATCCAAACCGCATTCATATCAATGTCCAACATTTGGACTAAGATCAGATAACCAATCTGCGAAGAATAGTCACTAAAATTCAAACCTATTTCATCACTCCCTAGGAATGAAATCATCACGGTTATATAATCGTTTATAATCACATCACCCTTGAGTATTCCTCATACCCTTACATCATGTATACTGGAAGACCTAAAATAAATCCAGAGTTTTAGATCACATTTGAATTGTCTCCTTCAAAGTTTTATCATAAAGTTTCTCATTTGATCACTGGGATTTGGTATTGATCATATACTTTCCAAAAGCATATATCAAACTTATAAATTCTGTCATGCTTCAAAAGCAAGATGACCATGCATAGAATTTAGTCCCAATACCTCATGAGTGAGATCATATCTTCTAATTCAGTAGCGAACATGTATGATCCCTTTGAGAGATTGTATTACTCATATGACCTCATGTGCACACCAGCTCGTCAGTGTATAGACCTTGGTTAGGTCATCAACAAAATGGTGCACCTAATGTACATACTCAGACATATAGTAATGCATATGTCTCTGGTTAAAGGATGTGTGCCTATATCGTAACAATATATGACAATGGTCTTGGTTATCTCGACCTCGCTAAGTCAATTCTTTGACATAACTTACCTGACACCTCTGAATCTTTATTCCTATGTAAAGGGCATGCATCAAGAGGTCAGTTAGATATCATCCTTTAGAGAAGGATTACCATCTCTTTCTCATGATGGAGATCCTTTCTTAACAATCACTTGATGGTTCTTAATGACTCCTCAATCTAACACATTTCATCCAAGCACAAGCATCTATGATTCAACATTTGAATAACACAACTGTGTGATCATTAAGATAGTCATTATACATAACCCTAATTTTACGTAGGGATCTATTATGCAAAATAATTATTCCTTATTTTAGATTAGGGAATGATTTATAATAACATTTATTACATTATGGCTCACCATGGTTTCACATATCCAACACTATTCTTGTTCCATTATCTACCCACTCATGTAATTTGTTTTGAAATTGGAGACAAAAAATTGGACATGAAACGTAGCACCCATCGCATTCAACCGTATTTTCTGAGGGTATCTATGATCCCAAAAATACAAAATTTATATCAGAGTCATCCTTGTGATGAGTCAAAGTAGAAATTAATTTAACAAAAGCATCCTTCTAAATAGGTGGAGAATTTAACTTGGTAAGTGTACCAAGGTCGAATATACGGACACTACTGATTAAATTACTTAATTAGGTCCTAAATAAATTAATTAAATTACTCTAAGAGACAATTTATATTAAGTATGCAAAACAGTGAGGTGGCTGCATGGTTTTTTATTTGATTTTTATATGCCAATACTTTATGTAATAAAATGACATAAATGCAATTATGCTCACTCAAGAATCACATGAACAATGTATCATAATTAATCTCGTAATTGTAATGATTAATCTAGTTAAACATTATGCTCAGATATGGTCCAAAGGATGCATAAAATCCATTTTAAATTCAATTCATGTATATTATAATTCAATTCAATGACCTAATTCTTAACCCTTCATTTTAAACCCCTTAAGTTGAAGCAAGATAAGTGAATGATATGCATGGCACACCAATCAAGATCCTGATTATGACAAATAATTTTAAGGCACGAAAGGGGTTCAACTTAACATTTAATACAAAAGCATGCAATTTGCAATTCATCATATCAAGTTTAAAAGCCACCATATCTCTCTAAATTTTAAATCAATCTTAATAAGTAACATCAACGAATTAAATATATAGGATGAAGGGCATGAAACAAACTTTCAAACAAGGATAATTCATTAGAAATGGAATTGTGATTCAAAAGTTATCAACCATTAAAGACATGGACTAATTTACAATAAAACAAACAAAACCTTTCATATTGATCCAAAATAAGATTCAAAATGCAAATAAATCAACCACTAGGAATAAACATGCAAATAAACCATACATGGAGACATATATGGAATTAAGAAGAAGCACACGGCTTATCTTGCAAAATATGCAAGCATACGTGAGGCAAGAGGACCAAATTGTAAGCTGAAGCTTGGTCTAGTTTCTATAAATTGCAACTGGCATGTGAGATGTGCACGTCAGGTTCTAGGCTCAGGCAGGCAATAAAGGCCTAGGCGATGTGGCTCTCTATGATGCTTTTGCCTAGACTCAGGTGCATGAGCATCATTTGTGAAACGATGCCTTGGGTCTGAGCTGGGATCTAATCCCAGCCGTTAGATCATATCGGGATGATCCAATCCAACGATATCTACTTATCGTGTTATTCTCCCTCCTCCATGCACGATAGAGGCTTGGGGGAGCCCTAGTGGTGTGTGATCGATCCGCTAAGCATGTGATTTAATCTACACTCATTGTAGTACGGGTACTTAGGGATCGTTCAGAAGCGAATCGAAGATTTTCGTGAAGAGGACTCGGCTTTAATTTATATCCCGGGCAAGTTCGGTGTTGAATACAGGGAGGTAAAGAAACAAGTTGGGTTAATTCAAAAATTTAGGTCTAGATTTCCAATGCAATTTTTTTTATTTTTTTAATGCAAAATGAATGTGAAATACACTATGCAAGTGAAGTAAGATACTAAGAAAGCACACAACTTAGCCAAATTAATTTTAATAGGAAAGAAGTCCAATTTAGCCAAATTATACTTTTCCTAGAATTCTAATCTGGTGGAATGAATGAAAGATATTTTTTGGAATTTTAGAGGTTAAAATGCAACAATAAAAAATTCTTACGTTTTATAGGTTTTTTTCAAAATTTTTCACTTAAACAGAATGCACAACATATGGAAATTTTACAGGAATTAAAATATGATGAAATGAGACTACAGTTTTTTGATTGAATTTTTTGACAATATATGAATTTTAATGTATTTTTTAATGGAAAAAAGTGATTGCAAGTAATTAATTTAAAATAAATCCACCTTAATGAATTGGCCAGAATGTAAATTATCTCAAAATGGTATTTACATGGCAACCAATTAGAGTTGAAATTTCATAAAAATCTTATGTGTGGATTTAGTTAAAAATCAATTACAATAATCTCTCTACAATTTATTTAAGGTAAAAGATAATCCAATTAAGATGAAATTTGGATACAAGTTAATCACATTACAAGACATCATTCCTGATTTTTTAAAAAAATTTGGTGCAACCGTGCATCAAGTATGAATTTAAGAGCCTAGATTGGGTAAAATATGTAAGTTTTCAATAAAATAATTGTAGTTAATTACCCAAAGGTCATAAAAATACAAATAAATAATCAGAATATAGACAATTAGTTGCTCAACACCATGATATTTTTCATTGAAAAAATGATGAAATATTGATGTCCAAATTAAAATGTAAATACAGGGTTATCCGTGCAAAATACAGAAATAAACTAACGACACAAAAATACGCACAGGGACTAGTTTGTAATTACAAAAAACTTAATGCAAAATAATGCAATTTTACAAATAAAAAATGAAAAATTGAAAAGGAAGCACAACCTTCTCCTTCATACTGTAGGTGGGCGGTTAGGGCGATGGGCCCAACGGCGGGGCGACACTATTGCGATCGGAGGAGGCGGAGGGCTATCACGACACATTGGCAGAGGAGACAGCCTGCGGAGCCGCTCATGGGCATGGAGGGATCAGCGGAGGGTTCGAATGGTGGACGCGAGGAGGATCTGCAACCGTAGGTGGCTGCAACCTAGGTTGAGGGAGCACGACCGTCCACTGGATGCGCTGGAGGATGGGCGGTGACTCGTGCTGGAGGGCTTGCATGAAGGTGGTGGCAGATATGATATGAATATGAAGATGATAAAGTAGGAAAAATGAAGGTGACAATGGTGTGAGGTGATTAGGTAAAAATAAGAAAATAAGAACAATGACAAATGATAAAAAAGGGAAATTACCTAAAATGGAAGCAGTCGCCTATGTTGTGCTCATGAGAAGCACGGTCTTTGTTCGAATCGCTGGTGAGCGATGAACTCGGGTAACGCACGGATGCGGATGCGATGTTGGCAAAGAAGCCAATGGATCTCACTGGTGAGAGGGTTGTCATCGCTCGACCATGGTTGTGTCGATGTCACCGATTCAAATGTAGGAACTATCCTCACATAAAGATGGATCAAGTACGAAATGGGGAGGATGGGATGTATAAAAAGACACAAAATGAGAAGTTATGAAAGTGGTGGTAGGGAGGTTAATAAAATGGTGGAGTTTAAATAAAAAATAGTAACATAAAGTAGGCAACTAAAATACAATAACATATAGAGAAGAAAAAATAGTGAAGAATTTACAAAAGAAGACAAACAACATGTATATTTTTTTACTTTTCTAATTTTAATTTTTTTCAATAAAAATATTTATAAATAAAATACAAGGAATAAAATACAACACTACAATGATTTTTTAGGTTTTTTAGTAATTAAAAAAGTAAATAAAAAATGAAGAAAGACTGATTATATACATTGTATACCTATCTCCCAAAATCCATCTTTTAGAAACAAGCTCTGATTTTAGTTCAATCAATTCCATTGAATAGATGATTTTTTAACTTAAACTTTAAAAGTGAGTTTGGTGAATTTGGAGTTCATAATGGAGTGGGAATTTGCTCGGGAAGTTGGACTTTAGGGCTTTTTCTATTTTCAATCTAGGAGTATTTATTTGAGGTGGAATTTATTTTATATTTTTCTATTTTTATATACATTTTTATGAATAAGTGAGGGAAAGAATTAGCTAAATATGAGTTGAAAGGAAATTATTAAAAAATATGAAGTTTTGGGCTATTAACAGGTGAAAAACTCCTTTATTTTGTGGCTTTTTTATTGTTAATTTATTTTGTACAATCTAATATACAATAATTAATGTATTTTATTTACAAGAGTCATTTTGTTAATTTATTGATTTTATGGACATTTATTAGAGATTTTACTTAGGAATTTTGCTAAAATCAATATATTGAGATGTTAAATCACGGATTCATCACCCCCCTATACTTAAACTTTGCTAGTCCTCGAGCTAATAAAGAACGAATAAGTTGGATTAACCCCTGACTGTGCATGTGAATATAATACTTGATCTGTTCAAGAACTCTCGGTTTTAAAGATCCTAAAATTCTAAGCTGAACCATGCTCTAGTCAAAAGGTATCCAATTTCCCTAATCAGCAGACTCTCTCTGTATACATATATAGTAGGGATATGCCTTAAGTATAGACTGCAGTTACAAGAGTAGAGTCACAACGTCACCCAAGGTTCCAGTCCAAGAGACTCTCCTAAGAAGCCGATCCTCAACACTAGGGAATAAACCATTTCTTGTATCCAATCCACCATCTCTTTGGTTGTCAGTCTTAAAAGTGTAGATGGGAGACCGATTGATGGAGAGATTAGGATTGTGTCATTTTTTCTCTCCCTCTCATTGGAACAAGGATCCTCTTGAGTGCCTTATTAACTCAAAACATATATTTTTTTGTTATTGATCAGTGTGTCCGTCAAGAGAAGTTGGAGTTGTCTGCACTTGTTTTCCTGGGAGTACACCAGGGTGTTCCTTTTTTGAGTATCTAATATACCTTCTACACCCAGACTTGTAGCATTTACATGTAGAGCCCTTTTTGGTGCAAGCCCGACCCCTGATCTTAATAGCGGTGGTCCAAGTCGACACTTTGAAATGGTTGGGGGCGCTCACCTTTGGTGGAATCTCTTTGATATTTGACTTTGTATGGTGAGAGCTTTTCTTTCAACATTTCTTTCTTTTCTTTGCGTTGCTTTTCTTTTTGGCTAGTTCCACTGCTTTTACCAAGAGTTGGCGCACACTGATCAACATTTTTTTTAGATTTCATCACACACTGGCACATAGGTAAGTGTCAAGAGATAGTACAAGAACCATGTTCTCATGCTAGCTAAAGGTGATAACACTCAGGTTTCATGAAGCCTTTGTTGATTTTATCTCATCCTCGAGCATCATCAAATCAAGTCCAAACTCAAATCTCTCATCCTAGTTCCTCAAGTGAAATTTTAACTCATCTCATCATCAATGCTGGCGTGTATGTAAGGTATTGCTCATATTCTTAAGGTAGAGACTAAGCATGAAATATATCACATAAATCTTTCAAATTAGAGAAATGTGAATAATTAATTCAAAGACCCTAATGACTAAGGCTGGTTAAAAAAATCTCAAGATCTCATAAACCAAGTGTTCTTGAACTTCACTAGCCTTGTGTGAATGTGAATGTGTTAGGGACTAAACCAACTCATTAGTTACGTTTTTTTAGTGTTTTTTTAATTAATTTTTTTTAGAAACACATGAAAAGAAGAAAGATGTTTTTTAAAAAAGGCTTTTTCTTTTTTTCAAAAGTTTTTTTTGAAAAAGATACACTTTTTTATATCATATAAGGAAAGAAGAGAGTTTTTTTAAGAAGTCATTTTTTAAAAAAAGGTAAATAAGAAAGGACACATTTTTTAAAAAGTTTTTTAAAGCAAATAAGGGAAGAAAAGAGAAAAAATTAAAGATTTTTTTGTTTTTACCCATTTTACCCACCTCATAATTATTATATAATATATACAAAAATACGTGAAAGTATGAGCTATGGGTAAACTATATATGTAATATATGCACGCCTCCTATACTTAACATGTGTTATGTCCTCAGAGCACAAGAAGCGAGAAATAGACATAGCTCGTGCTAAGCGTAGGATAGCTAAAATAACAAAAAGTATAGAAGTTGATCCGCCCCTCCCCTATACTTAGGCTCTAGTAAGCCTAAGTGTAGGAGAAGAGCAAAAAATGGGACAGATGAGGTCAAGAGGAGAAATAGATGATTATATACACATGACGGGCATCGGTCCCCCCTATACTTAGGCTCTTGTGAGCCTTGATGAATCTGTGGTTCGTCACTCTAAAAGTCGAAAATAGAGCTTTGTTCCCGAGAAATTAGCTGCATATTTCCACTTATATTGCATAATTAGCATTCATGCATGCATTGATAACATCTGCATATTACCATTCATATTGCATAAATAAGAAGCCCATTTCACTTGTAAATATTCACCTATATATTCACCATATTTTACCTATTTGCATATATTTTATACTAACTTCAAATCCAATAAAATCAATTCCATAGTGTATATATTACTAATACTAATTAAAGAAAAATGTCAAAAAAATACTACATTGTAAAATTAACCAATAAAACACCAATCCAAGTTTGAAATTAGGAACCTTAAAATACACATATCTCTCCCATACAGTGTCCGATTTGGGTCTACTTACTTTTAAATTAATATACATTCAGAGACCTTCAAAACAAGACCAATTTCATTAAAATCGGAGCTCGTATGCAAAACTTGGGTTTTGGGCCCCTTTTGTATATTGTACATATTGACCTTTATGCCCCTGTATTTTATCCTTTTATTTTCTTAATTATTAAAAATCCAAAAATTTAGATTAAGTTGTAAATATTCTTTTCATATTTTCTTAACTGTATTTTAATTTTTCTCTTATTTAAAAATGACAAAAAAATTTGCAAAAGACAAAAATGTGGTATTTTATACCTATAAGTAACCACCCAAAAATACACTTTGTACAGATAATTTCATTTCGACTCATCCCAAAAGTTGTAGATCTCGTCGATACGAGCAACTTTCATGTTGACCACTTTTTGATTTAATCTCTTTTGTTATTTCTTTTTGATTTTCTTTACATTTAATTTTTGAATTTTCTTGGAGCGGCATGTGGAAGCTCCTGGAGCTGCCACATGTCACCCCAATTTTTATTTTTGGATTTATTTTTTATTATTTTCGGATTTTATATTTTTATTATTATTTTAATTATTGTTATTTTTAATAGCCTACTTATTTTACTTATATTATATATTATTTTCCCCCTTTTACTCCTTCTTTTCTTATTCCCCACTCCAAGTCACCACTTCCTCCACCATCCCTCCATCTTCTCCACATCTTTTCTAACTTCCCCCTCCTCTTTATATTCCCATCCCTCCTCCATTGTTCATCATTCACCATTTTCGAGAGAAGTGAGGTCGAGCTCCTTTAACCTCGAGGTGACAGCTGTAAGAGACAAGTCGAGCGACGACAACCTCAAGGCGAGATCCGCGGTTAATCCCCGCATAGTGAGCTGCGAGACAAGCTCACAGAGCTTCTCTGATTTTTGATCGCCAAATCGGATCGAGGCCACGATGACTGGAGTTGCAGCTCGGCTCCTCCAAATTACGGTAAATCACAGGTAAGTATTCACTATCTTCATCTTGTCAAATTTTTTTATCTAACAATTTTTCCTTGTTGTTCCACCTCATACTCACGTCTTTCTACATCATTATCACTATCCTCGCCACTCTCATTATTATACGAATCACAAACAATCACACACCACTTCATTGCATCTTTATTGCATTTTTTGCTTAAAAAAACTACAAAAACAAAATAGAACAAAACAAAAATAAAAAAAAAGTTGCAGGTCCCTCATCCCCTGCACGACCATCCGTGCGTTGTGTCCTCACCACCATCGAAGGTCGCGCCGCCATCGCCAGCCGCACGCCTCCAGCCCGCCCTCCTCTCCAGGCCGCCAGCGGGCTGCCGGCCCTCGCTGCAGCTGCCCCCGCAGCCCCTTGCCGCACGCCACATCCCCGTGGCCTGCCAAAAGCCCTCCAACCACCTGCCGCCGGCGGCCTCTTGCCCCGCGCGTGCTCCAAAGTGTGGCCCCCGCACCTCCCTCCACGGGCCATCTCCACTACGGGGAAGCCAATCGCGCCACCGTCGGCCCCCCTTCGACACACCGCCGCCGTCCTCCCCTCTCTGGCCGTGTGACGCTGCCTCTTCCCATCCAGACCGCCCGCGTGATGTCAGCCAGCCACAAGCAGCCCCCCACCCCCTGACCGCCACCACCGTCATGCCCTTGCGCCGCCCAGGCCTTCGTCCCACGCACCTCATCGCTGGCTACCCAAGCTTCGTCCCCCACACCAGCCTGTTGCTCCTGCCCTCACCGACCTCGCGCCGCCAAACGCTCCTCCGCCCCGCGACTGCTAGCCGCCCCGTGCGCCCCACGCCAGCACGGCCGAGCTCCGCTGCACTAGAACGCGCTCGGCTCGAGTGTACGCCACCCTCCGCCGCGTGGACGCCTCCTCCTGCTCGTCGCGCCACCTCCGTCGCAGTGCGCTGCACGCGCAGCCGCGTGATCGTAGCCACCGCTGACACCACGACGCACCGCCGCACCGCGCCCACCCCCCACGCCGCCCTCGAGTCCGCCCTTGTGCGACTGTGCCCTAGCGTTGGCTAAAGGTCTCCTTTCTTTTATTTTTATATATTGAAAATTTCATTTGCATCCTTTCAAGTTTTTAAAATTACAAAAGTGCCCCTGTGCATAGTTTGAATTTGTTAGTTTCATTTCTGAATTGCATTGAGACCCCTGACTTTGAGTGATAATTTGGACCTCAAAATAGCATCATTTTATTCAATCAAAAATAACACTTTAATGAGAAACTAATTCTTTATCTTATGGCTATTTATTTGCATTTTTGTGAATATTAGATTATTATTTAAAAATCAGAGATTGAAAATCAATGATATTTTGCCCATTTAAGCTCTGAAATTCGCACATATTCATTTATTATTCCAAAAATTGTGAAAATTGTGAATGATTCCTCTAAATGTGCTTTAATTATAGTTCAAATTTCGTCCAATTCAGTGTTGTCTTGTGCATAGAATAAATTCTAGGGTGATTTCTATAATTGATTTGTAATTAAATCTACGAATAATATTTTTAAGAAATTTCAATTCTCCTGAATTCCTAATTAAAATACCCACTTGAGATAAATAGTTCACTGATAATTTGATTTCGTGGATAAATTGGGAATCAAATACCAGAAATTGCTCTGTTTTCAGTAAACAAATCATAAAAAAATCACAAAGTGTCACAAAATTCTTAAAAAATTAGCCTAGCTTAATTCCATCATGTTTATCTTTCAATATATTTTTCATAATTTTTGCATATCATTTGCATGAAAAATTGCATAAAAACCCCAAAAAAGTTTGCATTTTTCATTTGTGCATTTTAAACCTAAAAATTACAAAAGAAATACATTTGCATTCATTATTGGATTAAGTTTACAGGAAAATACAATTTAGTCAATTTGGATTAATTTCACAATAAAATTTAATTTGGCTAATTTGTTGATTTTCTTAATAGCCTTGTTCATTCGCATCATTGCGTTTGTCATTTATATTGCATAAATTTTTTAAAAAAAAAATCCCACTTGGAGAACATTAATCTAATCATCTAATCAGATCCCGAGTTGTTCCTTTGCCTCCTTGAGTTGACCTTTGGGCTTGCCCAGGCTAAACAAATATAAAACCGTGCATTAATTCATTCGACGATTCATCGATTTGTGCGGTTATTTTTTAGCGATCCGGATTTATCCGACTGCAACGAAAACGTCAATTAGACAACATTAACAAGGCTAGATTTTGGCTCATCAAATGGCGCCGTTGTCGGGGAGGCAAACGACTTATGATCACTCTAGAAAGTTAGATTTATGTTTTCCATTCATTCGGGTAGTCTGACCCCCGAGCCTTCTTGTAATTATCCAGTTTTTTATTTAATTGTTTTTTGATCATTTCTGTATATATCTCTTTCTGACATAATTTTTATCTTTTTGTGCGAGGACCCGATGGACTTGGAGCGGCTTTCTTGAAGTCGACGCATCTCGAAGTGTATCAGAGGCTGACGGTTCATGAATCAAGTCGGTTGTTGAGACGCCAAAAAGCTTTTGTTAACTTGTAAAAAAAGTGTCTGCATTTACAGCGGTTCACGTTTGGGATCTCGCGCGTGTAATAAAATGTGTCCCCGTGTGCTGTGTGGTTGTTTTACGTAGAATAGGACCTGCACTTGCGGCTCTTAGAGCTTCCTAGGACTGTTTGTGCTCGTAATATTTAGGACCACACTTCACATAAAAGATGCACTTAGACCGCAGGACTTAGACAAATATAATCGATTCTTCACTCGCTAATAGAACTGACTGTCTAGGAGCGGCTTTTCATCGCTTGCATTTCATTTAGTGTAAAATTTCAATTCAGTATTGCATCCCGCATTGTAGAGAGCTGGAGGCACTGTAAGTATTCTTACTTGAGCATTCATCATCGTTTTCTCAATTGCATCAGCTTTTTCCGATTCTCTCTCTCTCTCTCAGTTTTCTAACCTTGGATAAAGGAATTAGGACTGGACGGTAGACGTGATTGCTTGTGTGGATTAACATCAGTGATAACTAATCTCTAAAATCGGGACTGCTAATTGAATTAGACCAAAACAATTGACTAAAATTAACCCTTGTTTGCGGGAGAGTAACCCCGACCTTGTTTTCAGGCTGAGTGAGGGTACTTGAGTGTGTGTGAACACCTTAAGGCAGAGCCTAAATCCCCGCCTTACATATCATGTACCGACTGATCCTAGCAAATATCATGAGTTGAATTTTTTCAGATTCACTGACTAGTACCAAGTAACATCCGCCTGTTTACAGCTAGTTAGGGGTGAACCAACGGTACTTCGCGACAATTTTCTAGTAGCCCCTCGGGGTGAAGTTCCAGCCTTGTCAGCCTCTGCCTGCTTGCAGGTAGACCGAGCAAGCATTAGGGAACCCACACCATTTGTACAGCTGGAGTCCATTCTATCTCCCTCTTCTACTAACCACTTACCCTCCAATCTGGAATATGATCATTCATCCACCAAAAACACCAAAAAATTTGAAAAATCAGAAAAATCCATAACAATTAAAAATGAAAAAGACTTAGAAAAATTGGATCCTACTCTAAGGGAAGCACTCAATGAAGAATTGATTTTCGAACTTCCCTTAATAAAGGCCATAGATCATTCCTCGACCTCAAGAGATTTGTAAAGAGTAAATTGATGCCCAAGAGGTCGGGTAATAAGAGAACAAGGACTAAGAAACATATAGTGTCTATGGCCACCTCCTTGGTGATGGGGAGAAAGACCAAGAGATGCATAGTGAAGCGGTTGCCCCGAGTGGAATGTGAAATCAAAGACACTATCTTTACCCATGTAAGAATCAATGATGACTCTCTGACAAATATCCTCCCGACCTCTGTGTTTGACAATCTCAAACTCAGGCCAATCAGGAAGTCGAGAGAGATCGTTCAGTTGGTTGATCGATCCATCAAACGGGTGAGAGAAAACATTTCAGTCATCGTTACTTTCCAAGGTGCTCTACTCCAGGTGGACTTCACAATCATTTACATTAAGCATCGAGGAGAGTTCATCCAGTCTCCGATTATTCTTGGGAAGCCGTTCTTAACCTCAGCTAAAGCGAGTAAAGATTAAAAGACTCTGGAGATCGGTTTTTTAGCATTGGGAGCACTCCGACCTCACCCATTCTTTGATATACTTTACTCTAAGGTGACCCGCACATCCGCTGATAGTCGTGAACATCGAGAGGTAGATGAGTTCCACCTCTCTGCTACATCTGAGAGACCGACTACCCAGACGACCATTGGTTCTGACACTCCCCACACCTTCACTTCATCAACTGCTTGCACCACCACCGTGACAGCTTCTAAGGAGGACTCACGACCAGAAGCTATCATTGAGTCGGAGACGACCTTCGTTGATTGCCTTTACCATTTTGATGATCCGACACAAGATCCCAATAATGCCAAGCCAACTGAGACCACTAGCACCTTCTCGAGACATGTGCTGACCCTTCAGGAATATTATAATCTATATGGTGACTCGTCTGATGAGGAACCAATGGTCAGCATCACACCACCTCCCGGACCTTCAAAGGAGACAACCAAGACTAAATTTACTCCACCTAAAAACACGGTTGCTCCCTCTTCTAGTCGGCTATCTAGTGAGAGGAAGTCGAGAATTGATTCCTCGAGGTGTTCCCCCAAACCTCTCAAGGCGCGTCGCTCTCATCTCCCTCTCAATGATTCTGGTTCTAAAAAACCGACAAAGAAAGTTTCCTTCAACACACCCTAGAAGGAATTTTTGAGGAGTCCTCATCTGGTCTGGATAAGGTGATTTATATGAGTGAGCTTAGTACGGTTGTTCTCAAGCCTTATCTGAGCAAGTAGCCGTGTGTCGACCCTCGTTGGATGATCCCTACACCTCACTATTATTCATCTGAGGATGATTCCGACACCTCCTCGCGTCCGCAAGATGGTTCGTCACAAACCTTCTTATTGCTTGTATATTCTCACTCTTTTCTTGTATATATTTTCTCTCCCTCCCTCCCCAGTGATTCGAATTACTCGCCCCGGCTCCATATCGTTCAGTTTGTGACTAAGTATAGGGGGGAGAGTGACCCGCATCTATTCACCGTACATCCTCCAGATCAAATCGGTTCTCATACTCACTCATGTCCTATACTTAGGCTGACCAAAGCCTAAGTATAAGGGAGACCGATGCCTGCTATGTATATACTCATCCATTTCCCCTCTTGTCCTCGTCCGCCCCATTTTTTATCATCTTCTACACTTAGGCTGCCAAAGCATAAGTATAGGGGGCGGAGCGACTTCTATACATTCTGTAATTTTTGCTCTCCTACGCTTAGCACGAGCTATGTCTTTCTCATCACTTTCTTGCTCTGAGGACATAGCACACGCTAAGTATAGGGGGTGTGTATATATTGCATATATACTTTACCCATAGCTTGTACTTTCGCGTATTTTTCACGTATTTTTTGTATATATTATGTAATATTTATGGGGTGGGTAAAAATTGAAAAAAAATTTACGTGTACTTGTCTAATATGTATAAAATAAAAAATGTAAAAATATTACTTTTGTAAAATATGTTGTAAAATAGGATGTATACCAAAAAAATCGTGTATACTATGTATATTATGTACAAATTGTATCAATTAAAAATTGTTGTAAATAATAAAAATTATTGTATACCAGAAAATAAAACAAAATAAAGGCTTCTTATTTTCTCTTGCTTATCATCCTTGCATTAAAAAAAGTCTTGCATTTCATTCATAGCATGTCATCTATCTCTTATCTGCATATCTTGCATATGCAAGGTGAAAAGCTAGTGGGTTCTGAACCAAGTTATGAATAGATGGTGAGGATGAACTTGATTTGACCTTAATCCACCTAATTTCAGAGGAACCTTATAGGAACTGGAGTTACGATTTCTCAGGTCAAGTGACTTAATTCTTTGAGTCCGCAAGACTATGTTCACATGTCATCTTGATTAGTCTAAGTAGAATATCTCGTGCACACGCATGATTCTTTTAGACAGTGACCTAACATGGACAAGCACAATGCATGTAGCTCTTCATTTATGAGGTGGTGAGGAGGTAGAATCCTTTAGCTTGGAGTAGCACATAGGTGGAAACATCCGTCCTCCTCTAGGGAGGGTAGTGCATCTCAACCTAGTCTGGTGGCGTTGACATCTGAGGACAGGACACTGTGGGTTGCAATAATGCTTCAAAAGAGGGATAGTCTACTGGCTCAAGAGGAAAAACTCCTGATGTACATGCTGCACCTTGTATATAGTTCCAAAAAAAAGAAAAAAGAAAAAGAGAAAGAGAAAAAATGCAAGAACTCCAAAAAAAATAGACATGCCAAAAAAAAAATGCTTGTCGGAGTATGTATATTAGCAAGAAGTCTGCAGCTGGATTACTTGGCTACACTGATCAGGCATCGCAGGATAGGTAGCTACATTGGCTACCGTCCATTCTTTTATCCACCCCCTCCTCTTAAGCTGGTCGCACTTGAACTTAGAAGGGAATACCCCGCTCCTCGAGGTAAGAGTTACTGGACCATGTTATTTGAGTTACCTTGTTAGAGGAGGCTATTTCTGAGCCATTTCTGATGTGGAGAGTTACATTTCACGTACACAGTACAAGTAAGAATCATAGTCATCAGAAATTTGCGTTTGAGGATTTGTTTTAACCTGACTATTGAGGCTTCTTGAATAGAAGACTTATGGAACTTGAAGTCTGTTAAGTCTTAAATTCAGATCCCAATAAGATTCCTCCACACAATTAATCCAAATATCGAGTCAAGCTCCATTTTCACCTTTTGTTCATGACCTTGGTATGGAACCCAAAACCATTCACTCTTGCATTTCATTTTAGTTGCTCGGGTACGAGCAAGGTTTAAGTATAGGGGGTTGATGAATATGTGATTCATCACTTTAAAAGTTGAAAATAAAACTTTGTTCCCGAGTAATTAGCTGCATATTTCCACTTATATTGCATAATTAGCATTCATGCATGCATTGATAACATCTGCATTTTAGCATTCATATTGCATAAATAAGAAGCCCATTTCACTTGTAAATATTCACCTATATATTCACGATATTTCACCTATTTGTATATATTTTATACTAACTTCAAATTCTATAAAATCAATTCTATAGTGTATATATTACTAACACTAATTAAAGAAAAATGTCAAAAAAATACTACGTTGTAAAATTGACCAATAAAACCCCAATCCAAGTTTGAAACTAGGAGCCTTAAAATGCACATATATCTCCCATACAGTGTCCGATTGGGTCTACTCATTTTTAAAGTAATATACATTCAGATACCTTCAAAACAAGACTAATTTCATTAAAATCGGAGCTCGTATGAAAAACTTAAGTTTTGGGCCCCTTTTGTATATTGTACATATTAACCTTTTTGCCCGTGTATTTTATCCTTTTATTTTCTTAATTATTAAAAATCCAAAAAAATTATATTAAGTTGTAAATATTCTTTTCATTTTTTCTCTAACTTTATTTTAATTTTTTTTCTTATTTAAAAATGACAAAAAATTTGCAAAAGATAAAAATGTGGTATTTTATACCTATAAGGTACCACCCAAAAATACACTTTGTACAGATGATTTAATTTGATTTTCGGCCCTTCGCAAAAGTTGTAGATCTCATCGAGACGAGCAACTTTCTTGTTGACCACTTTTTGATTTAATCCCTCTTGTTATTTCTTTTTGATTTTCTTTACATTTAATTTTTGAATTTTCTAGGAGCGACATGTGGCAACTCCTGGAGCCGCCACATGTCACCCCAATTTTTATTTTTGGATTTATTTTTTATTACTTTCGGGTTTTATTATTTTATTATTATTATTTTAATTATTGTTATTTTTAATAGCCTACTTATTTTACTTATATTATATATTATTTTTCCCTTTTTACTCCTTTTCTTATTCCCCACTCCAAGTCATCACTTCCTCCACCATCCCTCCATCTTCTCCACCTCTTTTCTAACTTCCCCCTCCTCTTTATATTCCCATCCCCTCCTCCATTGTTCATCATCTGCCGTTTTCGAGAGAAGTGAGGTCGAGTCCCTTTAACCTTCAGGTGACAGCTGTAAGAGACGAGTCGAGCGACGATAACCTCAAGGCGAGATCTGCGGTTAATCCCCGCGTAGTGAGCTGCCAGCCAAGCTCACAACGCTTCTCTGATTTTTGATCGCCAAATCGGATCGAGGCCACGATGAGCAGAGTTGCAGCACGGCTCCTTCAAATAGCGGCGAAGCATAGGTAAGTATTCCCTATCTTCATCTTGTCAAATTTTTTTATCTAACAATTTTCCTTGTTTACCACCTCATAATCAAGTCTTTCTACATCATTATCACTATCACCACCACTCTCATTATTATACGAATCACAAACAATCACACACCACCACTTTATTGCATCTTTATTGCATTTTTTGCTTACAAAAAAATTACAAAAACAAAATATAAAACAAAACAAAAAATCAAAAAAAGATGCAGGCCACTCATCCCCAGCATGGTCGTCCGTGCGCCGTGTCCTCACCACCATCGAGGGTCGTGCTGCCATCGCTAGCCGTACGCCTCCAGCCCGCCCTCCTCTCCAGACCACCAACGGGGAGCCGTCGGTGCCGCCCCTCGCTGCAGCTGCCCCCGTGGCCCCGTGTCGCACGCCACAGCCCCGCGGCCAACCAGAAGCCCCCCAACCGCCTACCGTCGGCGGCCCCTCGCCCCGCGCGCGCCCCAAAGTGCGCCCCCGCACATCCCTCCACGGGCTATCTCCACTGCGCGGCAGCCAACCGTGCCACCCGACCCCTCTTCGACACACCGTCGCCATCCTCCCCTCTCTGGCCGTGCAACACTGCCTCCTCCCATCCAGACCGCCCGTGCGACGTCAACCAGCCGCAAGCACCCCCCCCCAACCGCCACCACCGTCACGCCCCCGCACCGCCAGGCCTTCGTCCCTCGCACCTCATTGAAGGAAGCCCAAGCTTCGTCCCCCGCACCAGCCCGCCGCTCCAGCCCTCACCGACCTCACGCCGTCGACCGCTCCCCCGCCCCGTGGCTGCTAGCCGCTCCGCGTGCCCCACGCCATTAGGCTCGAGCGTGTGCCGCCCTCCGCTGCGTAGATGCCTCCTCTTGCTCGTCGTGCCACTTCAGTCGCGGTGCGCCACACACGCAGCCACGTAACCGCAGTCACCGCCGATGCCATGACGCGCCGCCGCACCGCGCCCGCCCCCCGCGCCACCCTCGAGTCTTCCCTTTTGCGGATGTGCCCTAGCGTTCGATAAAGGTCTCCTTTCTTTTATTTTTATATATTGAAAATTTCATTTGCATCCTTTCAAGTTTTTAAAATTCCGAAAGTGCCCATGTGCATAGTTTGAATTTGTTAGTTTCATTTCTGAATTGCATTGAGACCCCTGACTTTGAGTGATAATTTGGACCTCAAAATAGCATCATTTTATTCAATAAAAATAGCACTTTGATGAGAAACTAATTCTTTATCTTGTGGCTATGTATTTGTATTTTTGTGAGAATTAGATTATTATTTTAAAATCAGAGATTGAAAATCAGTGATATTTTTTCCATTTAAGCTCTGACATTCGCACATATTCATTTATAACTCCAAAAATTGTGAAAATTTTGTGAATGATGCCTTTAAGTGTGCTTTAATTACATTCCAAATTTCGTTTGATTCAGATTTGTCTTGTGCATAGAATAAATTCAAGGGTGATTTCTGTAATTGATTTTTAATTAAATCCACGAATAATATTTTTGAGAAATTTCAAATCTCCTAAATTCCTAATTAAAATATCCACTTGAGATAAATAGTTCTCTGGATAATTTGATTTTGTAGATTAATTGGGAATTAAATACCAGAAATCGCTTTGTTTTCAGTAAACAAATCATAAAAAATCATAAAGAGCCACAAAATTCTAAAAAACTAGCCTAGCTTAATTCCATCATGTTTATCTTTCAGTAAATTTTTCATAATTTTTGCATATCATTTGCATGAAAAATTGCATAAAAACCCCAAAAAAGTTTGCATTTTTCATTTGTGCATTTTAAACCCAAAAATTACAAAAGAAATACATTTGCATTCATTATTGGATTAGGTTTACAGGAAAAATACAATTTAGTCAATTTGGATTAATTTCACAATAAAATTAAATTTGGCTAAGTTGTTGATTTTCTTAATAGCCTTGTTCATTTGCATCATTGCATTTGTCATTTATATTGCATAAAAATTTTAAAAAAAAATCCCACTTGGAGAACTGTGATCTAATCATCTGACTTGATCCCGAGTTGTTCCTTTGCCTCCTTGAGTCGACCCTGGCGCTTGCCCAAGCTAAACAAACATAAAACCGTGCGTTAATTCATTCGACGATTCATTGATTTGTGCGGTTATTTTTTATCGATCCGGGTTTATCCGACTGCAGCGAAAACGTCAATTAGACAACACTAACAAGGGTAGATTTCGGTTTCTGAAGCCTAAGTATAAAACAGGAGTAAGTGTGAGAACCGATATGATCTGGAGAATATACAGAGAGGGGTCAATGTACAAGAGTGAATGAATCTTCTAAACTGTCGAATCTTGATGCTACATCTTCGTGAAGAGTAATATGACGTATCTAATTTGTGCTCACTCTGCATGAAGTTGATGACCTCGACTTGGACTAACTACTCTTTTGAATCTACAAAATTCTTCAACAGTTGTCCATTTACCACATGGGATTGTGTACCATCTATGAGATCAGCTATCTCTACACTTCCATTACTGTGCACTTTCTTAACAACAAAGGGACCCGTCCATTTAAATTTGAGCTTCCCATGGAACATCTTCAACCTGGCTTTAAACAACCAAACCTTTTGTCCAGGAACAAAGTCTTTGCACCTAATGTGTTGATCATGACATCCCTTTACTTTATCCTTATAAATCAAACTGTTGTCATATGCCCTGTTTCGGATTTCCACAAGCTCATTCAAATTCAAGTCTTGACAAATCTTGTAGGTGACAACTCCAAGTAATTTGCTTAATTTCCCATTCGGATTTATGAATCAACTCTGCGGGAAAATGGCATGGCTCGCCATAGATCATTCTAAATGGTGAAGTAGCCAATGGTATCTTGTAGGTTGTCCTATAGGCAGACAGAACTTGGTCCAAAAGTTGAGACCAGTTCTTCCTATCAAGACGAACCAACTTCTGTAAAGTACTCTTCACCTCTTTATTCAAAACCTCTTCCATGCCATTAGACTGGGGGTGGTAAGGGCTAGTAACTCTGTGCTCAAATCCGTAGTCCTTAGATAAAGATCTCATATCTTAGTTCATGAAGTGGTTACCCCCATCATATATCAAAACTTTTGGAACCCCGAACCTACCAATAATATGGTCTCTCACAAACTTGCAGACAGTCTTGCTATCTGCGGTTCGGGTTGGGATAGCCTACACCCACCTAGACAAATAGTCAACCGCCAACAATATGTACTCATGTCCTTGGCTATTGGGAAAGGGACCCATAAAATCTATACCCCATGCATCAAAAACATCACAAATAATGATCGGCTGCATGGGTATTTCATCTCTCTGTCCAATTGTCCCTCCCATCCTTTGACAAATCGGGCACAATCGTACAAAATCAATAGCATCGCTAAACAGGGTCGGCCAGTACAATCCACATTGAAGTACCTTGTGAGCGGTTCTTTTCCCCGAATGGTTTCCTCCATCCTCAAGTGAATGACAATATGTAAGGATACTCTGGTACTCCTCTTGAGGAATACACCTTCTCCAAACACAATATGGTCCTTCGAAGGAAAGAAAAGGATCATCCCAGTGGTATCTCCTCGAATCCGACTTCAATTGGTCAATGTTGTTCCTAGTCCAACCATGGGGATCCTGATTGGAGACAAGATAGTTCACCATGTTGTCATACCACGGGAGTGAGTCAATAACATAAATTGACTCGTCTTGGAAGGCCTCTCTAATATGCTCATAATCAGGAGAATCTTTAATATTAATCCACGAAAGGTGATCAGCCACAACATTCTTCACTCTAGGTTTATCTTTTTTCTCCAAATTAAATTCCTGGAGGAGAAAAATCCACCAAAGAAGACGTGCCTTCGCGTCCTTCTTTTCCATTAAATATCGAATAGTTGTGTGATCAGTGTAGAGTGTCACCTTAGAGCCCAAAATATACGATCTGAATTTCTCGAGGGTCTATACTACAGTGAGCATTTCCTTTTCAGTCACGGTGTAATTCTTCTGTGTGGGGTCTAATACTTTGCTCACGTAGTGGATCGGAAATGGGATCCCCTCCCGTCGTTGTCCTAACACAGCTACTATAGAGGAATCTGAAGCATCAATCATGATCTCAAAGGAGAGAGACCAGTCAGAAGCTTGTAGGATAGGCGAGACACAAATCTTCCTCTTCAAGAGCTCAAAGGCCTCCAGACATCTGTGATCTACAACGAACTCTGTGTCTTTCCCTAAGAGCTCACTCAGTGGGAGGGTGATCTTTGAAAATCCTGAATAAATCTCCTATAGAATCCAATATGCCCTAGGAATGACCGCACTGAATTCATGTTGATAGGTGGATCAAGTTTCTTGATCACCTCCACCATGGCAGTGTCAACCTCCATTCCCCTTTTAAAGATGACATGTCGTAACACGATACCCTCCATCAGCATAAAGTGACTCTTCTCTCAAGAGAGTACCAGATTCACCTCTCTACAGCTCATGATTACTTGGTCCAAGTGTGCTAAACATGTAGCAAAGGAATCACCATGGACCGAGAAGTAATCCATGAACAATTCCAAGAAATGTCCCACCATCTCGTCAAATATGGCGATCATGCACCGTTGAAAAGTGCCTGGGACATTGCAACGCCTGAATGACATGCGCCTGAACGCGTAAGTGTCGAGTGGACAGGTGAATATGGTCTTTTTCTGGTCCTCAGGGGCTATAGCTACCTTATTATAGAATGAGTACCCATCAAGAAAATATAAGAACTCTTTCCCTACGAGTCTCTCCAAAATATGATCAATAAAAGGCAAGGTAAAGTGGTCTTTCTTGGTCATGACATTCAGATGCATGTAATCGAAACAGACATGCCACGACGTGGGTACTCGTGTCACGATCTCTACCCCCTTCTCGTTGGTGACCATCTGAATTCTCGATTTCTTCGGGACAACATGAAGCGGGGCCACCTACTTGGAGTCAGAAATATGGTATATAAACCCTGCCTTGCACCATTTCTTAATCTCCTTCTTCACTACTTCCCGTAGATTAGGGTTAAGTCTCCTCTGGAACTCACGGGAAGGTCTCACATTATCAGTAAAAATATGGTGCGACGAGAGAAAGAGGTTGATCCCTACGGGATCCGACACCATCCAGCCTATTGCTTTGCGGTTCCTCTCTAAGACCTCTAATAACCTAAACTCTTGTTATAAAGTCAAGTCTGAGCTAATGATAACATGATATCTCTCTTTGGGTCCCTTAAGAAAGGCACACATGAGTGTAAGAGGTAGTGATTTCAGTTCTGGTAATGTGGTATCATCAAGAAAATCCGGTTGAACTAAATCTGAATTTGGTTTTGTGTTGCATGAAGGTGGGCTAAGCCATGTAGTACTCACCACTAACTCAGAAGTATCTGGAGTCGGATCGCCAAAGAAACACGGTGATTCAACCAAAGCAGCGTCTGACTCGTCATCTATGTCCCATGATCATTCCGAAGGAGAGGAAACTGACAGATCCATATGGATCTCTACATCATCACGGGAATAGGTGGATGCATCTCTAAAAAGATTAGGCAACACCTGACAAACTGCATCATGCACTATGTCCTTTCCAGATGAAAGGGTCTTGCTCTGTCCCAAAGGAACTTGTCTCCAAATCCCAACGGTGCTAATAATTATGCAATATGCCTCTAAAGATGAGTACTTTGTGCTACTCTCTGAATCGGGTCACTGACACTTGGTTTTCTTCATCTGAAGGTTCACTTCTCCGCCCGGAGAATGGAACTTCATCCTTCCCATATCATAATCAAAAGCTGTGCTCGCGGTCCTAAGGAAGGGTCGTCCGAGAATGATTTGAGATTCTCTCCAATGATTAGGGGTCTCCATGTCCGAAACTGTGAAGTTAACTTGATAGTTTTGTCCCTCAATCGAGATAACGACGTTTTTCACTTCTCCCTTAGGTCTCTTCACTAAACGATCTGTGAATTGGAGTAAAGCTTTGGATTTGCGAAGTGAATTTTCTGATAGAATGTTAACGGAAGTAAGTTGATGGAAGAACCAATATCCAAGAGTATGTGTGCAAACACAATGTCGCCAATACGACTCTCCACATAATGAGCATCCATGTCTCTCTTTTTCTTTGGCAATGTCTGATTCTTGAGACAATATGTTGTGGCTACTAACAAGACGTGTGTCTTTATATTTTGGTTCTCTTTCTTCCTGCTAACCTTAGTAGGTGTGCATCTCACCTTAAGGTATTTTTGGAATATAGGATGGTTAGCCACATACTCATCAAATGATACCTTTACAGTGATATTTTCTCTATAAAACTATACCATATCAGGGTCATCTTTATGATTTTTTTGTATGGTCGTATTTATGAATCTTTTTGATGTGCTTTCCTATCGTAAGAGCACATGGGAAAGGTATTGAATCTAGGGAAACAAAAGATGAAGAGTCTGAATCATGAACTAAAAGATGGTTCTTGGCATTAACGGAAACAGAGTTCTTCATACAAGAATCTTTTTGATGCAACATGGAATCAAAATCATAATCATATATTATAGGCTGCGGAATAGAAGCTGAAGTGGTATGCTCCACAACTAGATATGCAAGGTCCTCCGTAGACTCAGAAGTGTATTCATGTTGCTGATGTTGCAGACGCGCTCTCCTTCTCCTCTCGGCTCCCTGAGTAGATATCCTCAAATGGTGCTGATGGGAATCCGGAATTTTCTACCTCTCATCTTCATCCTTTGAAGACTCCTTAGGTAGACCTCCAGAGAAGCCCCTCCTCATGTCCCTTGCCCGGTCAGGTACGGTCACGGTCCTTCCGCTCTTGAGTGACATATGATTATCTTCGTCAAATGAATGAATATCATGTTCAGATCTAGGGGATACTGAATAGTATACCTGACCAACGTGTTGCTGAGAACTATATAGGTTCAGTCTATTGGGGTTAGCCTGAACTTGGGTTGGGACTGAGGTAGAGGGTGCAGTCTGCTCATCTTGCAATCTGGACAGACGGTTGACATCCACACCTAATTCATGAATTTTATTCCTTTAGGAATGGAGCTCATCGAGTATCTACTGTTGTATGTCCACGATACTAGACGAAGAAGGAAGGGGATAAGACTGGGAAGAAGAATGAAAAGATTGACCCTGCTAACCAGGGTACTACCTCTGCTGCTGGTGTTGCTGCTGTGGTGTCTGCTGAAATTACGGGCACTGTTGGTCCGCATGGTAATGACCCTGTCGGCCATACTGCTGGTACTATTTCCGTTGTTGTTGCTGTGGTGGATGGAATCCATGGCTCTGCTGTGAAGGAGGTGGTGTGGAGGTGAATGCGGTGTTGTGAAAGGTCGGGGGACTTTGGTTGGTCTGTCGATCTCCCATACTTCCTTGCCTGGCTGGATCCTGAGTATACCATACTCCATTCACCTCTCAAACTAGTGGAGGCTCCTCCTGAACTGTATCTGCTAATGGAGGTGGCTGCTAGAAAGAGTAGGCATAGGACCGGTCCTGCTCCCACGGTTGGGGTCACGCTGACACCAACTGCTCTTGATCATGAACTCAGTATAAGGGAGCATAGGGTACAGTCACGACAGGTATCCTTATCTTAGATACCTTCTTAGTTAACTCCTCCATCTGTTTTGGAAGTTTGGAGATGCTCCTGTCTAATTCATCCATCCTCTTATCAATTTTCTTGACTACTGTAAGCTTGCCAGCAAGGAGTCTCATGCTATGGATCCTGTCCTAAGAGAGATCGACTACAACTGATTTTCCCCCTCCAAATGAGAGTGAACTGAGGGACGATGTATAGGCCCTACTGTCCATCTGTAAGCGGCTAGTTTCAGCCATCTGCTCGAATAGCTTCCAGACAGTATCCGATCCTCGTGATGTATAGTTGCCTCCTCATGCAGCGCTCACTAAACCCTGCATCTCAGGGTTAAGACCAGTGAAGAACGATTGGACCAAGATATTGTTATCTAATCCATGATAGGGACACTTCTGCAGGATGTCCTTGAATCTTTCCCAAGCATCACAAAAGGCTTCATAGGGTAATTGGGAAAAACTTTTACGCGTCCTCATCATGTTAGTCCTACTCAAGGGGTAGAACTTCTTTTGAAATAGGTCCTTGAATTGGGCATAAGTGGTGACTGTAACTAGAAGATTTTTCACCTAGTAGTCGGCTTTGCCACCCAAGGCAAATGGAAGGGCTATGAGACTAATATAATCTTGGCTAACCCTAGGATGTTTAAGGTTAGCGCAGACGAGCTCGAAGTCCCTTAGGAATGCACATGGCTCCTCAGAAGCATTCTTATTAAAGTATAGGAAGAAGTTCAGAAATTGCAGTTTTAACTCAAAATCAACTTCATGTTCAACCGGTCTCAAATAATTCTAAATTTGATACTGTCCAGGGTTGTACACCGCATACATCAGTGGTTCGACCCCAACATTAAGCTATCATAACTGAGTTCTGAGTAATGCATGTTGTTGTTCATATGTAGCTAATCTGCCAAGGGAAGGTTCAACGAGAGATTTTCAAAGTCCAAATAAATATCCCCCAATTATTCATCTTCGATGTCAAAAGATTCGATTAGAACACGATATTAAACGAGGTGTTAGTTCTACGGTGTACGTAAATGTGCGGAGTAAACTCACACAATACAAACGTAATTCAAACCCTCAATTTCACCAATTCAACACGTAATGACCGTAAAGGTTCTGTCGAATTATCTGGTCAATTTTAATTGGTGATAAATGCAAGTCTTTGAAAGATTAACAAGTTGTTCGGTGCTCGTATTTTCCTACAGACTGGCCCAGTTCTTACGACTAGTTGGACCTACTTTCAGCCAATATAGAAGTAGGTATGGACCGCATAAATACGGCTACCCATTCCTTCAGGACTAAGATATCCTCTAAACCTCCCACTCTGCTAAGGAAATCCGGACCGTTTACCGGCTACCCGTAGATCCTCATTGAAAAGTAGCTAATCTCCTAAAAAGACAGAACAAGTAGTCTGTAAAAAAATCTTGGCTTGGATCTATCCTAGTGTCATCTCTCTCTCACTTGTATGTAAATTATACAATGATGGCTTTATGCACCCGTGAATAAGGTTCATTTTATTCCAATTTTTTAATCGACCTACTCAATTCAGTCCCAATTTTAGAGTTAGATTATCACTTGAAATTTATCTGAGCACAACAAATCATGTCTACCGTTGAATCTCAATTTCCTTTTTGACCTTAAGTTGTAAAGCAGGAGAGGAATCGGAAATCAGAATGCAAACGTAAAACGATGATGCATGTTCAGAAGAAGGTATACTTATAGTGACTCCCAGCAGTCTCCATGCTTTATGCAAAACTAATTTTTTAAATTTATACTAAATGCATGCAGATCGAGAAAACCCTCACCTAAACAATATACTATTAGTGGGGAAGAATTGAATCAATTTGAGTTAAGTAGTACATGTTTTTGTGTGTCTCATTATGAATCTTATCAGATATGTGAATATTAAAAGATATGTGTGGCCTAAATTACGATGGGCACAAACAAATTTGATGCTACACTATTATGTGCCTATCCTTAATTTCGTCACTCAAGTTGAGCCACACCCTCACTGTACAGTGAAACAGGTCTCGACACACCACAAAATAATGTCCAAGTCTTTTTTACACATGTGAGCTCTCAAACAAGAGTTGTTGTAAATGAGCAAATTGCCTAAATTATTACAACACAATAATTACAGAAATTACAAAATTTCTCTTGAAAATAAATTAGCTTTCCTAGCTCTTCAACAGTCAGTGCGCTTCACATCTGTCGACCTCTGATGCCCTCCAAGTCCACTACTCCCTCACAGGGAAAATAAAGTTTATGTTAGAGAGATAAAAAATATATACTCGAATAAGAAAAAAATAACGGAAAGAAAAATGGAATAAATACAAGGTGGCTGAGGGGTCGGGCTACCCGAGTGAGTGAAAATCTAAATATAATTTTTCAAATTAATCCTAAGCCATTTGCCTCCCCGACAACGGTGCCATTTTACAAATCGTGATTTCAGTCTCTTAAGAATGATATTTAATGTGTTGTAGATGGCTAAATTGGATCCATCAAAGACCTCTTAATTAATTTGAAGATAAAATCAAAGGCGGTAGATTTTTTACTTGGGCAAGCCCAATGTCGAACTCAGGGACACGAGCCTTTTAGGTGTGAATCTAGACTCTTATTATTCCAATTAAGTGTTGAATTATAAATCCATAGGTCCAAATGCACATGAAGATATGATACAGATAATGTGAACAAAATTTTTACTTGATTTTTAACATGCAGCAAAATGCAAGGTCACCATGATGCAAATATGCCCTATTTTGGTAAATTACTGGAGATATTAAATGGTAGCCATTTTCAGATTCGAATAACGAAGAAAGTTCGATAAATGAATTAATTCAAGGCGTGAAAAGCAATATATGAGAGACACTTAGTTTGAATTGAATCATCAAAATTTATAGTGTCAAAATAGAAATTAAATCATGCCATTAGAAATATGGGATTTTTACACCCATAACATTATGTAATTCTGGAATTACAATCATAACCCTATATAATCGTGAATTACACAACAAACCCCCAATAATCACTCTGTCTCACACCCATAACCCTCCGTTAGTTTTTCTGTTAACCTAACCATACCATTGGGTTAATTTAACCCATGATCTCCCAACTGGTTTTAGAAATAAAAAAATAAAAAATTAGTCGACATCTGCTTACAGGAGGCGGATCTTGTGGAGTGGGAGGGGCTTCCGAGCAGGCGGGGTGGCGGGCCGCAGGGAGGAGGGGTGCTTTAGGCTCGTAGCTCGAAGGGAGGGGGAGGAGGGTCGAAGGTGGGGGTCTTTTTGTGAGGCGGTTGTGTTGGAGGGTCGGGGGTGGGGGAGGGAGGGGACTGGACAGGGTCTTCACGTCAGACAGACGGGGGTGGAGGATGGGTTCTTTGCGTCAGAAGATAGAGGGAGGTCATTGACTGAGGAGGGGGTGATGGAGGCTGGCGGGGGCAGGCTCGACGAGGGAGCGGGGAAGGGGTGTTCCATGAGGCGGTGAGCTGGAGGCACTTCAAGCTCGACGGAGGAGGGAGAGGACTGGACAGGGGGCTTCGTGTCATACGGACCGGGGTGGGGGATGGGTTCTTTACTTCAGACGACAGAGGGAGGTCATTGACCGAGGAGGGGGTGCTGGAGGCTGGCGGGGGCAGGCTCGACGGGGTGGTGGGGAAGGGGGTTGCGTGAGGCGGTGAGCTGGAGGGTCGGAGGTGGGGGTCTTTGCGTGAGTCGGTGGTGCTGGAGGGTCGAGGGTGGGGGCTCTGCGTGAGGCAACGGGGTGGAGGGTCGGGGCGGGGTGGGAAGGGGGGAGGTTCTTCAAGCTCGACGGGGGAGGGAGGGGACTGGACAGGGGGCTTCGCGTCAGACGGACCAGGGTGGGGGTGGGTGCTTTGTGTCAGATGATGGAGGGAGGTCACTGACCGGGGGGATGTTGCAGGGGTGCTGGAGGTCACTGGCAAGGGTAGGGGTGTTGGAGGTCACTGGCAGGGGTGCTGGAGGTCACTAGCAGGGGTAGAGGTGCTGGAGGTCATTGGCGGGGGTTGCTGAGGTCGCTGGGAGGGAGCCGGGATCGACTCAACAAGAGGGTGGTGGTACAGGCTCGAAGGGAGAGGGGGTTCGACATGGTAAGGCACATCCTGAATTGGAGGAAGTGGGCGGGGGAGGCATGGATGGGAGGTCGGTGGGGAGGAGGAGGTGGTCGATGGGGAGGAAGAGGGGAGGAGGAGGGGGAGGGGGTGGTTGTGGAAGAGGAGGAGGGGGTGGGGGAGGAGGTAGAGGAAGTGCATTAATTTGTAAATAACACAACTTAAATGGTAGAAAATGTAAATTGTTTGACGAATACCGTCATTGTTTACAGAAAATTGGATGGAAGTTAACTCGAGGGTTATGGGTGCGAGAGTTAAGATTATTGAAGGTTCTAGATGTAATTCATGATTATGCATGGTTATGATTGTAATTGTAGAATTACTCAGGGTTATGGGTGTAAAAATCCCTATAAATATAATTATCTTAGCTTCAAAATGAGACCAAAATCAACTCAACCAAAGCTCGGATGCTCAAGATATCTACAAAAGAGCTTAGGTACATAAATGCAAGAAAAACATGAAAATAAATAGAGCAAAAGCTACAAACAGGTCCCTAGAAGGACTAAAATGTAAACAAAATAAATCGTGAGGCCTTCCTTGATATTTTCCCACATACGCGGGCGTAAAATTGCAAATATTAAAACCGGTAGGGGGTTTGTTGCAATTTACCCCAGGTGTGCATGGGTTGCACGTGCTTCAGGACCTGATTGCAATTTGAAGAAGGATGAGGGGCCTCCCTACAAATAAACCAGCCCACACGTGACCGTACACGTGGGGTAGGATCGGTGGACGATGCAAGCTCGGAAGATGGCTCGGGCCACATGTCGCCTGCAAAAGCTCGATCGAGCGTCGGATACTATGGACCTGTAGGGAAGTACGAAGGCTCGGATCGGGTGTCGTGGACTTCTAAGGTCTGTCCGATCAAGTCGATCGAACAACATCTGTAACTCGTGCAGATGGCAACATGGCTCATTATGGACCGTCCGATCTCGCCAATTGGACGGTGCTCATACTTTGAGTTCTTCATCTCCGTCGCCTCCTGCAGCAGAGATGGTTATGCTCCAACGAATATGTTCTGGCTCCACCTCCAACTGTCGAACTCATTGGATCTCCGGGATGGATTTGGGAGATGAGTCAAGCAACTTGGAAGCTCGGGCGAGGCGTTGAGTGGTCGGGAGGAGGCTAGCTATGCTCCTTCATCGAAGACGGAACCCACGAAAGTAGATTCGATGAAGCTCCGGTCATTGATCATAGGATATCTACCATGTTAGTCCCAATAGCCTAAGCGATGGTGTACGATGCGAGGTGAAAGAAATGGGAGCCTATGAGAACGGAGAGGATGAAGACTCAGGTGCTCCTCCGCTGTGAAGGGCGGAGCAGATGGGGCGGATTGGCCGGATGTTTTGGAGGATCGAGGGGATGGTTGGAGGTGTGTGCATGAACGATGGATGTGTGGTGAAAATCGAGAGATGATCAATGGAGGGTGAATGTGCGAGTTGAAGGCTAATTAAATTGGAGAAATCGAATAAAAGAGCATAGCAAGATTGAGGGAGATTACCTGCAGTTTTGGCGAAGTGAGGGGCCTTGGTGTTGGCTTCGAAGTGAATCCCTGGTCATCACTGAACTCCACCGGCCTTGAGGAGCATCTCGCCGACGAGATAACGCCAGAGACCTAGCCAACCATGGCCAGGGTCCACTTGTACGCGGGGCTCCGCCCAGCACATCTCCACCTCCTCCTGACAGGGGGAGGCGGATTGAAAGAGCGACGATTTGGAATTTTAGGGGTTACGATGCAACAATGAAAAATGCTTAATTTTTATGTGTTTTTTCTCGCAATTTTTCACTCAAACATAATTCAAAACTCATAAAATTTTTAATGGAAATAAAACATTATGAAATGAGACTACAGTATTTTTTTGACAATATATGAATTTTATGTATTTTTTAATGGAAATAGAGTGACTGCAAGTAATTAATTTATAATAACTCCATATTAATGAATTAGCGAGAATGTGAATTTTCTCAAAATGATATTTATATGAGCAACCAACTAGAGTTGAAATTTCGCAAAAATCTTATATACGGATTTATTAAAAATCAATTACAGAAATCAATCTACAATTTATTTAAGGTACAAGATAAATCTAATTAAGATGAAATTTGAAAACAAGTTAAATCACATTACAAGACATCATTCCTGATTTTTCAATAATTTTTGGAGTAATCGTGCATCAAGTATGGATTTAGGTGCCCGGATTAGATAAAATATGCAAGTTTTCAACAAAATAATTGTAGTTAATTACCCAATGGTCATAAAAATCCAAATAAATAATCAGATGATATGAAATATGAAGATGATAAAGTAGGACAAATGTAGGTGACAATGGTGTAAGGTGATTGTGGTAAAAAAATGAGAAAATAAGAACAATGACAAATGATAAAAAAAGGGAAATTACATAAAATGGAAGCAGTCGCCTATGGTGTGCTCACAAGAAGCACGGTCTTTGCTCGAATTGCCAGGAGCGATGAGCTTGGGTATCGCATGGATGCGGCTGTGATGTTGGCCAAGAAGCCAACGGATCTCACTGGAGAGAGGGTTGTCGTCGCTCGATTGTGGTTGCGTCATAGTCACTGGTTCAACTCTGGGAACTAGGCTCTCCTCGCATAAAGAGTGATCAAGTGCAAAATGCGGAGGATGGGATGTATAAAAAGAGAAAAAACGAGAAGTTATGAAAGTGGAGGAGGGGAGGTTAATAAGATTGTGGAGTTGAATTAGAAGTTAGAAAAAATGGTGGTGTGTTGGAGTTGAATGGGTGGTTATTTGTAGAGAATGGAAATTAAATAAAAAACAAATAGTAAAATAAATTAGGCTACTAAAATACAATAACATATAGAGAAGAAAAAATAGTGGAGAATTTACAAAAGAAGACAAAAAACATGTGCATTTTTTAGTTTTTTTAATTTTAATTTTTTATATTTTTAATAAAAGATATTTACAACAAAAATACAATGAAATACTAGGAATAAAATACAACACAACAATGATTTTTTAGATTTTTTAGAAATTAAAAAAAAGTAAATAAAATGAAGAAAGAATGAATATTTACATTATATACAACGTACACATAGGTCCCAAAATGCATCTTTCCAAACAAGCTCTGATTTTAGTAAACCCACTTCCATTGGATAGATAAGTTTTGGTGAATTTGGAGTTCATACAAAGCGAAAATTTGGCCGAAAAGTTGGACTTTACGAATATTTCTCTTTAAGATCTAGGAGTATTTATTTGAGGTGGAATTTATTTTGTATTTTTATATTTTTATATACATTTTTACGAAACAGTTGGAAAAGAATTAGCTAAAAAGAACTTTAAATGAAATTATTAAAAATACATGATGTTTTGGGCTATTACAGGTGAAAAATTCCATTATTTTATTGTTTTTTTATTGTCAATTTATTTTGTACAATCTAATACTATAATTGGAGTGTTTTATTTACAAGAGTCATTTTGTTAATTAATTTTATGGATATTTTCTAGAGATTTTACTCAGGGATTTTGCTAAGATCAATATATTGAGATGATGAGTCGCGGATTCATTAGCGTGTTGTTGTGAATCTCTGTCTCAAGTGTGAATGCTAGACGTTGAAGATGCATGAGACCTTTACAAAGATGAGGGAGGTACGACCAAGGGTGAAAGAGAGCTAGAATCTCCTAACGATAAAGGTCCGTCGTAGAAGAAAAGCTCGAACAGAGCTTCATTGAATTTACAATTAATATAGGACTTTCTTCTATCTACAGGGGTCAACACATAGATGAAGCAATCTGGGCCCTATTTGGACGTGAAATGGGGCGAGATGGAGACCATGAGAAGGTGGTGGAGTTCGAGCCTAAATGGGCCACCCCCCTTTGAGGGCGGTGATGGATAAAGGTGGGAGAAGCTGTGGATAAGCAGAGGTAGAAGAGAAATGGGTGCACGAAGATCAACAAGAAATGGTGAAGATGAAGGGATGATCTAGTGAACTTGAAGATTTGTGAACGAGAAATAGAAAATAGAAGAAGCAATAGAGACAAGAAGAATTCGATTACTTGAGGAGGAAGAAGATGATCGGGAATGGATGGAGGATGAAGGTTCTGCCTGTGGAGAGGGCTAGACATACCTTGAATCTTCGCACTATGCTCCGATGTTGAGAACAAAGCTTCAGCGCTCCAAGGTGGTGTTGTGACTTTGGCAGAACCATCGGATCACGTCGGTGAGGCAAGGTTCTTAGCTCTATGATCCTGCTCCCCTTCTATCACAGGAGGAAGGAAGGGTGTCTCTCTAGGTCTCACGCGAGTAGCGGATGGAAAGAAATTTGACCGGAGGAGAATATCGCCAAGATTTAACCGCTCCTTCATGACTGGAGGATGGGTATGAGGGGAATACAAATGTCTGGCAGAGAAGGAGATGGTTATGGCTTTGACCTGGAGTCGGAAAGACATGGAGAGGTTGCTCGAAGCAGTTCAGGAAAAAGAAAGAAGAGGAGGTAGTTATGAGCCACGTCATGTGAAGTTTTCAGGAGCTGCAGGTTGATGACACATCATGACTGTTGGATCTAGAAATCCAACAGCTCAGGGAAGAGCATAAGGGTGCAGCCTTAATGAGATCTGATGATCTCACCAGATGGCTAGGAATGAAGTGGAGAAGAACGACCATGATGAAATCATCATTGCCAGATTAGACAAATGCAGAGCATGCGGGAATTAATGAAGGGTCAGGCCACGTGGGCTCTCCAAAGAGAGCCACATGGCCCAATAGAAATAATAGAAAAAGAGGAAATATAACAAAAATAAAAAAATAATTATAAGTATCGAATCAAAAAGTATTGAACATGAAAAGCTCGAATAGAGCTTCATTGAATTTACAATTAATATAGGACTTTCTTCTATCTACAGGGGTCATCACACAGATGAAGAAATCTGGGCCCTATTTGGACGTGAAATGGGGCGAGATGGAGGCCATGAGAAGGTGGTGGAGTTCGAGCCTAAATGGGCCACGCCCCTTTGAGGGCGGTGATGGATAGAGGTGGGAGGAGCTGTGGATAAGCAAAGGTAGAAGAGAAATGGGTGCACAAAGATCAACAAGAAACGGTAAAGATGAAGGGATGATCTGGTGAACTTGAAGATGTGTGAATGAGCAATAGAAAATTGAAGAAGCAATAGAGACATGAAGAAATCGATTACTTGAGTAGGAAGAAGATGATCGGGAGTGGATGGAGGATGAAGGTTCTACCTATGGAGAGGCCTAGACATACCTTGAATATTCACACTATGCTCCTGTTAGCAATGTGAGCCCCGGGCGAACCATTTCTACAATAATTGTTATTGTAATGAATAAATTATCAACGAAAGTTATTGATTATTTTTCACTCCCTTTCTGAGATTAAATGAATGAATGCACTATAGGGTCCCTCTATACAATAAGGGTTATGTACCATGGCCAACTTGATGATCATACAGTTGTTGATTCATTGGATGAATCATAGAGGTTGATGCTTGGATGAATATCTAAGGAGTTAGATAGAGGACTCATCTAGCATCGTCAAATGATTATTAAGTGATGATCTCCAGCCTGAGTAGGAGATGACAGTCCTCTCTCAGATGGCTGATATCTGACTGACCTCTTGATGCAGGTCCTCTGCATGGGAATAGTGATTCGAAGGTGTCAGGTTAGTTGAGTCAATGGGTTGACTTAACGAGATCGAGATAACCAAAGACCTATGTTGAATACTGTCACAACATAGGCATGCATCCTCTGACTGGAGACAGATGTGTTGCTATATGTCTGAGTGTGTACATTTGGCAGACCAATAGGTTGATGACCTAACCAAGGTCTATACACCGGCGAGCTGGTGTGCATGTAAGGACATATGAGTAATAAGATCTCTCAAAGGGATCATACAAGTTCACTTGTGAACCGGGAGACATGAGCTCACTCATGAGGTATTGGGACTGAACAAATTCCATGCATGGTCGTCATGCTTTGAAAGCATGACATGAATTTGAAGGTAAGATATATGCTTTATGAAAGCATATGATCTATACCAAATCCCAATGACCAAGATTGAGAAACTTAATGATCTAACCCTGAAGATGATAGTATAAAAGTGATATTTATCTTCAGAGTGATCATAGGTCTTCCAGTATGCAGGATGTATAGGTATTGGGAATACCTGAGGGTGATGTGATCATAAACGATTGTTTAACCATGACGCTTCCATTCCGAAGGAGTGATGAAACAGGTTTGGATTTTAGTGACTCCTCTCATTAGAGAAGTGACCTAATCTTAGTCCATAAACTGGATATTGATCTGAATGAGATTCAGATGCAATGAGAAGATTAGGTTTACAGTCTTGATTTGATCAAGCATCAGTGGGAGGTCCATGGGATCTGGATTTGAGATATGATCTCAACATCCAAGTCACTATACGTGGAACAATGCAATCGCCCTGTCCTTATCTCCAAGTATCTGCTGAGAGATTGCATTATTCTTGAAGGGTTTGAGAATAATTCCATAAGATCTAAGTGATGAAGAAATAATGATTAAATGTGATTTAATCATCTTGATGTGTGAAGAAATTATCCAATATAATTAAATGTGATTTAATTATTATGGATAAGAATAAAGTGGATAGAAATATTCAATTATTCATAATATGTTATAAATGTGATTTATAATGTATTAGAGAGAGCTAATTTATATTTGTTGATTAATTATTATGTGTATTGGATACACATTGTGTAATTAATTGATAATGTAAATTATATGTTGTTTTGGGTTGTGAATATGATTCACAATTTTTTCAATGGAAAGATTGCAATATTCTCAAATATAATTGTGAATTATTTTTGAAGAATAAAACCCAACAAAAGTTGTTGGAAATAAATAAAGAGATGTCCATAGAGATATGAATCTCATGAAATATCATGAGATTGCCCTCCATATGGAAGGGGTGGGCGACACCCAATTCCTAATTGGAATGGATGGCCGTCCACATGGAATATACATGGAGATGAATTCTCCATGTATATTCTCTCCTTATTTATTGGTATAATTTATGATTGATTTATATTTTATTTTGTCAAATATATTTTAATCTAAATTTGTTGGTTTCACCAACAACAATCTTGACCATTGGATTGACATAAATCAATCTCATCCATTGATTTTATATGTCACATGGATTGAGATCCATGGATCCCAAAATCCTATAAATAGAGAGGCATACCATGCTCTCTAAGTACATGCAATATTGAAGCTCTCTCTCTCTCTTCATTCATACACGTCAAGCCTCTCTCCCTCTATTTGGTGGCCGACCACCAAACCCTAGGAGAGAGACTCGTCGACGCTCTCGCCACCACGTCGCTGCTTCGACGTTCTTCGGTTCTCCGTCTTCTAGGAGTGCTACGCTCGCGAAGGAGACGTTCGATATCGTGTGATGAGATCAGGAGCAACCGTGCTTGGATCATCTTCTTGGATTGCGAGGACTATGCGGTTCATCCCCGCGCTCGCAAGCGGTCTCACCGACGATCTGACTTGAGACAGGAGGTCTCTTTCTTTAGAGACTAGATCAACCACGCTTCAAGAGGTATTCCTTTACACTTGTTGTGGTTATAGATGAAACGATCCGAGAATCGTTCTTGGATCATGTGGTTTCATCGCATGAAAATTTTTTAAATTCTGCCGCATAGAACAACTAGTACGACTAGTCGTTCTTCGTCGTATCCGATACGACAATCACGCTTCCGTGATGCGCTTGAGGATAATTCCATATCCTTCAAGTGGTATCAGATCCTTAGGTCGATGGTTTCGAATATGATTTGAAAAACGAGGACGACTTGGGTTCGTTAAGGCGAAAATTTTTTATCGCATTTGATTTCGCATATCTGTTTAGTAAATAATTTCGGCCATGTTAAAATGTTTAAGCACAAATTATTTACTTGGATTTTGTTTCCCATTAAATAAGGAAATCATAGGATCTAAGTTTGCTTAAATCAGATTTTGTATGCTCTAGATATGGCTGTTTTAATGAACATGTATACACTGTTGCGGGAACAGTAAATTTTAACATGATTAAAAGGATAATTACTTTATCATTACCTCAAAATGCGTGAAACATCACTTGTATTATGTCTTAAATCAAGTTAGCAATCTTTGAAAATTGAGTTTGTCTAATTTGGATTTAAATTGATTGAGATATGTTAATTTTAGTGAGTAGGGGTCACTGCTAAAATTGCAGTCCTAATCTAGAACCAAATGATTGTCAATTAGTGAAATTAATTGTTACTTTCGTGAAATAATCTTGAAAAATATTTGTGAAATATTGGAAGATGATTATTTACCTAATTGACTTGGCCTCAACCAATTAATTGATTGGATGTGATCAAAATTATAATTGGAAACACAATCTTCAAACTTGATGCTTGAATTGGATTGGGAATTCGTGTAGCAAATTTCCTTATAATCAAAAATTGTTTTTGATTACTATATGGTATAATTTCGGTTGAAAAACCGATGATCATCTCAAATAAAAATTGATATACCTGGCATTATGCTTTCCCGAGGTGGATATGGTGTCTAGTCGGAGAGCATTGGGGTAGCGGGTTGCAACGTATGTGGTCCATCCCACTCTCGTCGGTACTGGTCATGACAGCGGGTAGGGACTGTATAAAGCCGGAGAAAATCAAGGTGTATTTTCTAATTATTAAAATTCGAATTAACACGTATTTTGAGATATTACCATATATATTCAAGTAAAATAATCAAGTTTGATTGATTGAATTGGAATGATAATTAATTTAATATAATTAAATTGATTATGTCCAATTGAGACACTCTATTATGAATAGAGTTGTCACTTCCCTTGGAAGAATTAATTATATGAATACGATTCATAATAATTGATTAAAAATTTGAATATGATATGGAGGATCACATAAGTGACATCCATGGTCTCCCGTCAAGATGAAGGTTTCCGTCGCCAGGGATTGCATGTGGGAGACGCATGTCCGAAATGACAGCTTCTGTATGCAAGCGCATCTGAATCGGGCTCGTCACTTCTCAAAAGAGTAAGGACGTATGCGTAGTCACCCCAATATCGGGTCCTCATATTATTGGGACGATATTGGATTGCGCATAGAGAGTTGTATTCCTGTTGACGGTTGGCTCAATTAATGACGGGTCAACATCACCTTAGGGGTGGTGGGCCCGGGTATTAAAGATCGAATTGGGAGATGCAAGTTGGACTTGCAAGGCGGAATGTGTTCCCGCTTCTCTTTATTGGAGTCATAGGTTCTCATATTATTGGGATATGACAAAGATAAGGAGGTGATCCCAGTTCTTGCTTGAGATATATTGGTAAGTATATTTCTTAATTTGAAAGTGATTAAGGGAATAAACTTTCAAGGTTGACAGAGCAAGAACAATTTGATTTAAAATTCCTTAATCAAATATCATAAATAAGAATATATGATTATATGTTCTAATATAGTGCATTCTTAATTTCAGAAAATGAGGTCCTCGAACCCACTTAGTAGGCTTCTTGAGGTCAACCAATTGACCGACCCAAATTACTCGGATTGGATCCGTAATTTGGAGCTTGTTCTCTCTACTGAGCGCATAAGTTATGTGCTCTTCGAGGACAAGCATGAGAACTCTAAATCTAAGGAAGAAAAAGCATTCAATGACAAGTATGATGAAGATCATGTCTTGGCTGGATGCTATATCCTGGGTTCACTCTCCAATGTTCTGCAGAAGCAACATGTGGAGATGAGTACTTGCCAGGACATAATGCAGAATCTTAAGGATATGTTCAGTGACATTAACCGCACTCAGCGGTACAATGTTATGAAAGACCTCATTCTCTGCAGGATGCAGGAAGGGACTTCGGTCCGTGAACATGTACTCAAAATGTTTGGGTACTTATCGGAGCTAGAGACCCTTGGGGCAACCATGGATGCAGATATGCAAGATGACTTCATTCTGTTGTCGTTGCCCAAGTATTCCAATAACTTTGTAGTGTCATTCCACATGAACAAGCTGGAATTGACAAGCGCTAGTCTTCTTGCTGCATTAAAGTCTGCAGAAGACGTAATGAAGAAGGATGGTCCCGCTGGCATTGAATTGGTTGCACAGGTCAGAGGGAAGCGCGGTCGGAAGCAAGGTTCTCGGAAGGGGCCGGCCCAGAAGAGAAATAAGAAGGGACAAGGTGTTGGTTCTTCTTCCAATGCATCCACTCTAATGGCGTCGAAGAAAACTGACGTCTGTCACCACTACAAAAAGCCGGGGCACTAGAGGCGTAACTGTCCGAAATACCTGAAGTCATCAGACAAAGGTAAAGCCCCAGCAGGTATGAAATCTACTTTCATCATTGAAACTAGCTTTCTCGTTGGACGAGAAGGAAGTTGGATTGTAGACTCTGGTTCTTCTGTTCATGTATGCAATGTGTTGCATTTGTTTCAGGAAACTAGAAGTCTTGAAGAAGGGGATATAGTCATCCAGATGGGATCTGATGCAAGTGTTGCAACAGTCGCCGTCGGAACGTGTCGACTATCATTATCTAGTGGTAGAGTCCTAGTACTTAAAGAGTGTCTTTATGTACCTGAAGTTGGAAGGAATTTGATATCTGTATCTAAGCTAGTTAGAAGTGGATATCCATTCTTGTTCTCTAATATATTAATCATAAATCATTATGATAAATATATTGTAGAGGGTATTTTAACTTCTGGAGGACTCTATGAATTGTGCATTAATGAGAATGTTATGAATGTTACAACCACTAGTAAAAACCCAAAGAGATCTAGGGAAAATAAAAATCATTCGAATATGATTTGGCATCAAAGGCTTGGTCATTTGTCTGTTGATAGGATCAACAGATTGATAAAGAATGGACCTTTAGACTTTCTACAGGTTCAATCTTTGCCTACCTGTGAACATTGTATTCGAGGTAAAATGACTAGGATGTCTTTCCGTAACAAGGTTACAAGATGTGAAGGTATTATTGACCTAATACATACCGATGTATGTGGTCCCTTCAGTACCGCGACTCGAAATGGATATCGATATTATTTGACGTTTATCGATGACCATTCGCGATACGGGTTTGTCTTCCTATTACGTCATAAATCGGAAACCTTTGAAAAGTTCAAAGAGTTCAAGGCTTTGGTTGAGAACCAAACCGATAGGAAGATTAAGCGGATTCGATCTGATCGAGGTGGCGAGTACCTCTCATGTGAATTCAAGGAATACCTTAAGGAGAATGGAATTGTTTCCAATCTCACTCCTCCTGGAACTCCCCAACTTAATGGTGTTGCTGAAAGACGCAACAGGACCATCATGGATATGGTCCGTTCAATGATGAGTAAAGCACGTTTACCTCTTTGTTTCTGGGGATATGGAGTAGAGACTGCAATATATATCCTGAATAAGATTCCCAGCAAATCTGTGCCAGGACTCCTCATGAGCTCTGGTATGGAACCAAACCTAGTGTTAATCACTTGAGGATTTGGGGTTGCTTGGTCCATGCGAAGAACGTGGATGCAAGTAAGCTAGAATCTCGCACTCGTGAGTGTTACTTCATTGGGTATGTTAAAGATGGTATTAGATACCGTCTCTATGACCTTGAGACCCAAAAGGTTTTTGTCTCTAGAGATGTGAAGTTTCTGGAGGATGATTTCCATAAAGGTCAAGACAAAAATGAAGTAGAGGAACTCATTGAATCCCCTGAGGATTTTGAGCTTCTTAGACCAGAACCTGAAGAGATAAATAAAGATGAAACACCATACCTCTTCGAAGAGTTCGAGGGTGGTTGCACCACCTGAAAGGTATGGATTCCATGTGTCAAGTGAGACTGACATTGATCCTACTTCATTGATGAAGCACTCGCGGATCAAGACATGGATAGATGGATGCTAACAATGAAGTCAGAGATTGACTCCATGCATAAGAATGGTGTATGGACCCTATAGGATCCACCTAAAGGGGTAAAACCCATTGGGTGTAAATGGATCTTCAAGAGAAAGAGGGGACCTGATGGGAAAGTAGAGACTTTCAAGGCACGACTAGTGGCCAATGGCTACACACAGAGAGAAGGCATTGATTACGATGAGACATTCTCTCCTGTGGCTATGCTTAAATCCATCAGGATACTGCTAGCTATAGCTGCAGATCTTGACTACGACATCTGGCAAATGGACGTAAAGACGGCTTTCCTCAATGGATACCTCGAGAAGGATATCTACATGGAGCAGCCCCAGGGCTTCATGACTAAGGATGGTAAAGTATGCAAGCTGAAGAAATCCATCTATGGGTTCAAGCAAGCTTCTCGTAGCTGGAACATCAGATTTGACGAAACAATAAAGAGTTATGATTTTGTGCAAAATCCTGATGAACCTTGTGTATAAAAGAAGACTAGTGGGAGCGCCATTGTGTTCATCGTGCTTTATGTAGATGACATCCTTATCATTGGGAATGATACAGGGATGATGACCAGTGTAAAGATTTGGCTATCCCATACCTTTGAGATGAAAGATCTTGGAGAAATCTCTTACATCTTAGGCATGAAGTTGTTCATAAACCGAGAAAAGAGGATTTTGGGATTGTCACAACATGGATACATTAAGAAGATTCTTGAACGATTCCGTATGGATAGTTCCAAGAAAGGATTCCTACCCTTAAGACATGGTATCCACATGTCTAAAGGAATGGCTCCTCAAACTGTTGAGGAAAAGAAGGCCATGGCTGGATGTCCTTATGCATCAGTTGTAGGAAGCTAAATGTATGCCATGATGTGTACTAGGCCAGATATCTGCCATGCAGTGAGAGTGGTAAGTCGTTACCAATCCTGCTATGGAGAACAACACTGGAATGCAGTAAAGAACATATTCAAATATCTAAGACGGACGCAAGATTACATCTTGGTCTATGGAGATGGTGATCTCCAAGTCTTGGGATATACAGATTCTGACTTTCAATCGGATATAGATGATCGAAAGTCGACATCAGGGTTTGTGTTCTTGTTGAATGGTGGTGTTGTGAGCTAGAGAAGAAAGAAGCAGGACACTACTGCGGATTCAACAACATAAGCCAAATACATTGCCGCATCGGATGCTGCAAAGGAGGCGGTGTAGTTGCGCAAGTTCGTCCTGGAGCTTGGCGTAGTTTCCTCTGATACTCCCATCCCATTACTCTGCAATAACATGGGAGCCATTGCCCAGGCCAAGGAACCCAGATGGCATCAAAAGAGCAAGCACGTGGAAAGGAAATACCACATCATTCGGGAGACACAAAAGCATGGTGACATCATCATCACCAAGGTGGCCTCTGCCGACAACATTGCTGATCCTCTTACCAAACCTCTGACACAGAAGGTTTTTGACCAGCATGTAATGAGTATGGGTTTAAGGATTGTACATGAATGGTTCTGAGGGCTAGTGGGAGATTGTTAGCAATGTGAGCCCCGGGCGAACCATTTCTACAATAATTGTTATTGTAATGAATAAATTATCAATGAAAGTTATTGATTATTTTTTCACTCCCTTTCTGAGATTAAATGAATGAATGCACTATAGGGTCCCTCTGTACAATAAGGGTTATGTACCATGGCCAACTTGATGATCATACAGCTATTGATTCATTGGATGAATCATAGAGGTTGATGCTTGGATGAATATCTAAGGAGTTAGATAGAGGACTCATCAAGCATCGTCAAATGATTATTAAGTGATGATCTCCAGCCTGAGTAGGAGATGGAAATCCTCTCTCAGATGGCTGATATCTGACTGACCTCTTGATGCAGGTCCTCTGCATGAGAATAGTGATTCAGAGGTGTTAGGTTAGTTGAGTCAATGGGTTGACTTAATGAGATCGAGATTAACAAAGACCTGCGTTGAATACAGTCACAACATAGGCATGCATCCTCTGACCGGAGACAGATGTGTTGTTATATGTCTGAGTGTGTACATTTGGAAGACCAATAGGTTGATGACCTAACCAAGGTCTATACACCGGCGAGCTGATGTGCATGTAAGGACATATGAGTAATATGATCTCTCAAAGGGATCATACAAGTTCACTTGTGAACCGGGAGACATGAGCTCACTCATGAGGTATTGGGACTGAACAAATTCCATGCATGGTCGTCATGCTTTGGAAGCATGACATGAATTTGAAGGTAAGATATATGCTTTATGAAAGCATATGGTCTATACTAAATCCCAATGACCAAGATTGAGAAACTTAATGATCTAACCCTGAAGATGACAGTATAAAAGTGATCTTTATCTTCAGAGTGATCATAGGTCTTCCAGTATGCAGGATGTATACGTATTAGGAATACCTGACGGTAATGTGATCATAAACGATTGTATAACCATGACGCTTCCATTCCGAGGGAGTGATGAAGCAAGTTTGGATTTTAGTGACTCCTCTCATTAGAGAAGTGACCTAATCTTAGTCCATGAACTGGACATTGATCTGAATGAGATTCAGATGCAATGAGAAGATTAGGTTTACGGTCTTGATTTGATCAAGCATCAGTGGGAAGTCCATGGGATCTGTATTTGAGATATGATCTCAACATCCAAGTCACTATACGTGGAACAATACAATCGCCTTGTCCTTATCTTCAAGTATCTGCGGAGAGATCGCATTATTCTTGAAGGGTTCGAGAATAATTCTATAAGATCTAAGTGATGAAGAAACAATTATTAAATGTGATTTAATCATCTTGATGTGTGAAGAAATTATCCAATAAAATTAAATGTGATTTAATTATTATGGATAAGAATAATGTGTATAGAAATATTCAATTATTCATAATATGTTATAAATCTGATTTATAATGTATTAGAGAGAGCTAATTTATATTTGTTGATTAATTATTATGTGTATTGGATACACATTGTGTAATTAATTGACAATGTAAATTATATGTTGTTTTGGGTTGTGAATATGATTCACAATTTTTTCAATGGAAAGATTGCAATATTCTCAAATATAATTGCGAATTATTTTTGAAGAATAAAACCCAACAAAAGTTGTTGGAAATAAATAAAGAGATTTCCATGGAGATATGCAATCTCATGAAATATCAAGAGATTGCCCTCCATATGGAAGGGGTGGGCGGCACCCAATTCCTAATTGGAATGGGTGGTCGTCCACATGGAATGTACATGGAGATGAAATCTCCATGTATATTCTCTCCTTATTTATTGGTATAATTTAGGATTGATTTATATTTGATTTTGTCAAATATATTTTAATCTAAATTTGTTGGTTTCACCAACATCAGTATTGACCATTGGATTGACATAAATCAATCTCATCCATTGAATTTATATGTCACATGGATTGAGATCCATGGATCCCAAAACCCTATAAATAGAGAGGCATACCATGCTCTCTAAGTACATGCAATATTGAAGCTCTCTCTCTCTTTCTTCATACACGTCAAGCCTCTCTCCCTCTATTTGGTGGCCGACCACCAAACCCTAGGAGAGAGACTCGTTGACGCTCTCACCATCGCGCCGCCGCTTCGACGTTCTTCGGTTCTTCATCTTCTTGGAGTGATACGCTCGCGAAGGAGACATTCGATCTCATGCGATGAGATCAGGAGAAACCGTGCTTGGATCATCTTCTTGGATTGCGAGGACTACGTGGTTCATCCCCACGCTCGCAAGCGGTCTCACCGATGATCAGACTTAAGACAAGAGGTCGCTTTCTTTAGAGACTCGATCAACCACGCTTCAAGAGGTATTCCTTCACACTTGTTATGGTTATAGATGAAACGATCCGAGAATCGTTCTTGGATCATGTGGTTTTATCGCATGAAAATTTTGTAAATTCCACCGCATAGAACAACTAGTACGACTATTCGTTCTTCGTCGTATCCGATACGATGATCACGCTTCCGTGATGCGCTTGAGGATAATTCCATATCCTTCGGCTCCGACGTTGAGAACGAAAGCTTCAGCGCTCCAAGGTGGTGTTGTGACTTTGGCAGAACCATCAGATCATGTCGGTGAGGCAAGGTTCTTAGCTCTATGATCTTGCTCCCCTTCTATCACAATAGGAAGGCAGGGTGTCTCTCCAGTTCTCACGCGAGTAGCAGATGGAAAGAAATTTGACCGGAGGAGAATGTCGTCAAGATTTAACCGCTCCTTTACTATTGGAGGATGGGTGTGAGGGGAATACAAATGTCTGGTAGGGAAGGAGATGGTTATGGCTTTTACCTGTAGTCGGAAGGACATGGAGAGGTTGCTCGAAGCAGTTCAGGAAAAAGAAAGAAGAGGACGTAGTTATGAGCCGCGTCGTGAGAAATTTCAGGAGCTGCAGGTTGATGACACATCGTGATTGTTGGATCTAGTGATCCAACGGCTATGGGAAGAGAACAAAGGGGCAGCCTTAACGAGATCTGATGATCTCACCAGATGGCTAGGAATGAAGCGAAGAAGAACGACCATGATGAAATCATCATTGCCAGATTAGACAGATGCAGAGCATGCGGGAATTAATGAAGGGTCGGGCCACGTGGGCTCTCCAAAGAGAGCCACATGGCCCAATAGAAATAATAGAAAAAGAGGAAATAAAACAAAAATAAAAAAATAATTATAAGTATCGAATCAAAAAGTATTGAACATGAAAAGCTCGAACAGGGCTTCATTAAATTTACAATTAATATAGGACTTTCTTCTATCTACAGGGGTCATCACACATATGAAGCAATCTGGGCCCTATTTGGACGTGAAATGGGGCGAGATGGAGGCTATGAGATGGTGGTGGAGTTCGAGCCTAAATGGGTCACCCCCCTTTGAGGGTGGTGATGGATAGAGGTGGGAGGAGTTGTGGATAAGCAGAGGTAGAAGAGAATTGGGTGCACGAAGATCAACAAGAAACATTAAAGATGAAGGGATGATCTGGTGAACTTGAAGATGTGTGAATAAGCAATAGAAAATAGAAGAAGCAATAGAGACGTGAAGAAATCGATTACTTGAGGAGGAAGAAAATGATCGGGAGTGGACGGAGTATGAAGGTTCTGCCTGTGGAGAGGCCTAGACATACCTTGAGTCTTCGCACTATGCTCCGATGTTGAGAACAAAGCTTCAGCGCTCCAAGGTGGTGTTGTGACTTTGGCAGAACCATCGGATCATGTCAGTGAGGCAAGGTTCTTAGCTCTGTGATCCTGCTCCCCTTCTATCACAGGAGGAAGGAAGGGTGTCTCTCCAAGTCTCGCGTTAGTAGCGGATGGAAAGAAATTTACCGGAGGAGAATGTCGCCAAGATTTAATCGCTCCTTCACGACTGGAGGATGGGTGTGAGGGGAATACAAATGTTTGGATGGGAAGGAGATGGTTATGGCTTTGACCTGGAGTCGGAAGGACATGGAGAGGTTGCTCGAAGTAGTTCAGGAAAAAGAAAGAAGAGGAGGTAGTTATGAGTCGCGTCGTGTGAAGTTTCAGGAGCTGCAGGTTGATGACACATCGTGACTGTTGGATCTAGCGATCCAACGGCTCTGGGAAGAGCATAAGGGGGCAGCCTTAATGAGATCTGATGATCTCACCAGATGGCTAGGAATGAAGCGGAGAAGAACGACCATGATGAAATCATCATTGCCAGATTAGACAGATGCGGAGTATGCGGGAATTAATGAAGGGTCGGGCCATGTGGGCTCTCCAAAGAGAGCCACGTGGCCCAATAGAAATAATAGAAAAGGAGGAAATAAAAAATAAAAAAATAAAAAAATAATTATAAGCATCGAATCAAAAAGTATTGAACATGAGAGTTGTAGATATTTTTGAGATCTATACTAATACTTTTGTAAATATTTTTAAATAATTAAAACCACTTGTTTCAATTTCTTGTGTGATTATTTTGTATTTTAAATGTGTTGTTAATTTAAAAACAAATATGTACAACATCTATCTAATTTTTATAGGATTTACAATAATTAATAAAATATAGAAATACAATCACATTAATATATTCATTTATGTACAATAATTATTGTTAGTTATATACATGAGTTTATTTGTTAAAGCTAGTTAATTAGCTTTGAATCTTATTGACTAGTTTAAGAGGGAGGGATAATAAATAAGGAATATGATGATAAATCATAGATGTGTCACCCCTATACTTAAACCTTGCTTGTCTTTGAGTAATTAAAGAATGAATAAGTCAGATTAATCCTTGATGGTGCATGCAAATGTTCAAGACATGATTCATTAAGAACACTCGATTTTAGTGATTCTAAAATTCTAGGTTCAACCAAGCTCTAGATAAAAGGAATCCAACATCCCCAATTCTTAGACTCGCTCGGTATACATATAGCATATGGATGTGACATTAAGTGTGAACTGCATTTATGAGGGTCGAGTCAAAGCATCACTCAAAGTCCCAGTCCAAGAGACTCTCTTAAAAACTCCATCCTCAACACTAGGGAATAAATCATGTATTGCTTTTAATCCATTGTATCTTTAGTTATCAGACATTACATAAAGATGAAATGCTAGATGATGGAGAGCATAGATTTGTGTTTTTTCTTCTCTCCCTCTCATTGGAATAAGGATCCTCTCGAGTACCTTATTAACTCAATACATGTATATTTTTTTCATGTTGATCAATGTATCCATCAAGAGAGTGTTGAGTTGTCTGCACTTGTTTTTCTGAGATTGTACCAGGTTGTGCCTCTTTTGATTATCTAATATACCTTCGACACCTGGACTTGTATCATTGCAAGATGCAGAGCCCTTTTTGGGTGCTATCTCAACTCATAAAAGCCTGAGATGGCAGTCCAAGTGGATACTTTGAAAGGTTGAGAGCGCTCGCTTTGGTGGAAGCACTTTTGAATTCGTCTTTATAATATGAGAGCTTTTCTTTGACTTTCTTCCTTTTTTATTTTTGGCTAGCTCCATTACTTTTATCAAGTTGGCGCACACTGATCAACATTTTTATGTTTCATCACACAATGGCACTTAGGTAAATATCAAGAGATAGTATGAGAATCATGTTCTCATACTGGCTAATGTTGATGACTCTCAGGTTTCATGAATACTTTATCAATTTTATCCCATCTTCGAATATCATAAGATCAGGTCTAGGCTCAAATCCCTCATCCATGTCCCTCAAGTGAAACCTCAACTCATTTCATCATAACAACGGTCATGCATGTGAAGTGTCGATCATATTCTTTAAGATAGAGACTAAGTATGCAATACAGCACACACAACTTTCAAACTAGGAAAATGTGAATAATTAAGTCATAGACTCTAATGATTAAGATGGGTTAACTTTGAATCTTAAGACCTCATAAACGAAGTGTTCTTAAACTTATCAATTCTTGTGTGAATGTGCAAGCATCAAGGAATGGACCAATGTATTAGTAATTTCGAAAAAATGGTGGAGTTGAATTAGAAATTAGAAAAAAAAAGGTTGTGTGTTGGAGTTGAATGGGTGGTTATTTGTAGAGAATGAAAATTAAATAAAAAATAAATAGTAAAATAAAGTAGGCTACTAAAATACAATAACATATAGAGAAGAAAAAATAGTGGAGAATTTACAAAAGAAGACAAACAACATGTACATTTTTTTACTTTTCTAGTTTTATAAACAACATGTGCATTTTTTACTTTTTTAGTTTTATTTTTTTATATTTTTAATAAAAGATATTTATAACAAAAAACAATAAAATACTAGGAATAAAATACAACACAACAATGATTTTTTAGATTTTTTTAGTAATTAAAAAAAGTAAATAAAATGATGAAAGAATGAATATTTACATTATATACAATGTACACGTAGGCCCCAAAATACATCTTTTCATACGAGCTCCGATTTTAGTGAAATCACTTCCGTTGGATAGATAAGTTTTGGTGAATTTGGACTTCATAAGAAGCGGGAATTTGGCCGAGAAGTTGGACTTCACGACTTTTTCTCTTTAAGATCTAGGAGTATTTATTTGAGGTGGAATTTATTTTGTATTTTTATGTTTTTTATATATATTTTTATGAAAAAGTTAGAAAAGAATTAGATAAAAATGACTTTAAATGAAATTATTAATAATACATGATGTTTTAGGCTATTACAGGTGAAAAACTCCATTATTTTACGGCTTTTTTTGTTAATTTATTTTGTACAATCTAATACGATAATTAGTGTGTTTTATTTACAAGAGTCATTTTGTTAATTTATTGATTTTATGGATATTTTCTAGAGATTTTACTTAGGGATTTTGCTAAGATCAATATATTGAGATGATGAATCACGGATTCATTAGTGTGTTATTGTAAATCTTTGTCTCAAGTGTAAAGGCTAGACGTTGAAGATGCATGGGACCTTTACGAAGATGAGGGAGGTACGACCAAAGGCCGAAGAGAGTTAGAAGCTCCTAATGATGAAGGTCCATTGTAGAAGAAAAGCTCGAACAGAGCTTCATTGAATTTACAATTAATATAGGATTTTCTTCTATCTACAGGGGTCATCACACAGATGAAGCAATCTGGGCCCTATTTGGACGTGAAATGGGGCGAGATGGAGGCTATGATAAGGTGGTCGAGTTCAAGTCTAAATGGGCCACCCCCCTTTGATGGCGGTGATGGATCGAGGTGGGAGGAGCTGTCGATAAGCAGAGGTAGAAGAGAAATGGGTGCACGAAGATAACAGGAAACGGTAAAGGTGAAGGGATGATCTGGTAAACTTAAAGATGTGTGCATGAGCAATAGAAAATAAAAGAATCAATAGAGACATGAAGAAATCGATTACTTGAGGAGGAATACGATGATCGGGAGTGGACGGAGGATGAAGGATTCAGCCTATGGAGAGGCCTAGACATACCCTGAATCTTCGTACTATGCTCTGACGTTGAGAACAAAGCTTCAGCCGCTCCAAGGTGGTGTTGTGACTTTGGCAGAACCATCGGATCATGTCAGTGAGGCAAGGTTATTAGTTCTATGCTCCTGCTCCCCTTCTATCACAAGAGGAAGGAAGGGTGGCTCTCCAGGTCTCATGCGAGTAGTGGATGGGAAGAAATTTGACCAGAGGAGAATGTCGCCAAGATTTAACAGCTCCTTCATGACTGGACGATGGGTGTGAGGGGAATACAAATGTCTGGCAGGGAAGGAGATGGTTATGGGTTTGACCTGGAGTCAGAAGGACATGGAGAGGTTGCTCGAAGTAGTTCGGGAAAAAGAAATAAGAGGAGGTAGTTATGAGTTGCGTTGTGTGAAGTTTCAGGAGCTGCGGGTTGATGACACATCATGACTGTTGGAACTAGTGATCCAATGGTTCTGGGTAGAGCATAAGGGGGCAGCCTTAACTAGATCCGATGATCTCACCAGATGGCTAGGAATGAAGCGGAGAAGAATGACCATGGTGACATCATCATTGCCAGATTAGACAGATGCAGAGCATGTGGGAATTAATGAAGGGTCAGGCCACGTGGGCTCTCCAAAGAGAGCTACGTGGCCCAATAGAAATAATAGAAAAAGAGGAAATATAAAGAAAAAATATATATTTATAAGCATCAAATCAAAAAGTATTGAACATGAAAGTTGTTCATATTTTTTAGATATACAAGTTTCTCGTTAGCAAATAGTCAAAATAGGACATTTGTAAATACTAATATTTTTGTAAATATTTTTAAATATTTGAAACCACTTGTTTCAATTTTTTATGATTATTTTGTATTTTAAATGTATTGTTAATTTCAAGACAAATATGTACAACATCTATCTAATTTTTATAGGATTTACAATAATTAAAACAATACAGAAATACAATTACATTAATATATTTATTTACATACAATAATTATTCTTAGGTATATACATGAGGTTATTTGTTAAAGTTAGTTAATTAGCTTTGAATCTTATTGACTAGTTTAAGAGGGAGGGATAATAAATAAGGAATATGATGATAAATCATAGATGTATCACCCTCTATACTTAAACCTTGTTTGTCTTTGAGTAATTAAAGAATGAATAAGTCAGATTACTCCTTGATGGTGCATGCAAATGTTCAAGACATGATTCATTAAGAACACTCGACTTGAGTGATCCTAAAATTCTAGGTTCAACCAAGCTCTAGATAAAAGGAATCCAACATCCCCAATTCTTAGACTTGCTCGGTATATATATAGCATATGGATGTGACATTAAGTGTGAACTGCATTTATGAGGGTCGAGTCAAAGCATCACTCAAAGTCCCAGTCCAAGAGACTCTCTTAAAAACTCCATCCTCAACAATAGGGAATAAATCATGTATCGCTTTTAATCCATCGTATCTTTAGTTGTCAGACATTAAACATAAAGATGAAATGCTAGATGATGGAGGGCATAAATTTGTGTTTTTTCTTCTTTCCCTCTCATTGGAATAAGGATCCTCTCGAGTGCGTTATTAACTCAATACATGGATATTTTTTCATGTTGATCAATGTATCCATCAAGAGAGTGTTGACTTGTATGCACTTTTTTCCTGAGATTGCACCAGGTTGTGCCTCTTTTGAGTATCTAATATACCTTCGACACCTGGACTTGTATCATTGCACGATGCAGAGCCCTTTTTGGATGCTATCCCGACTCATAAAAGCCTAAGATGGGAGTCCAAGTGGATACTTTGAAAGGTTGAGAGCGCTCGCTTTGGTGGAAGCACTTTTGAATTTGTCTTTATAATATGAGAGTTTTTCTTTGACTTTCTTCCTTTTTTTATTTTTGGCTAGCTCCATTACTTTTATCAAGTTGGCGCACACTGATCAATATTTTTATGTTTCATCACACAATGGCACTTAAGTAAATATCAAGAGATAGTACGAGAACCATGTTCTCATATTGGCTAATGTTGATGACTCTTAGGTTTCATGAATACTTTATCAATTTTATCCCATCTTCGAATATCATAAGATCAGGTCCAGACTCAAATCTCTCATCCAGGTCCCTCAAGTGAAACCTTAACTCATTTCATCATAACTACAGTCGTGCATGTGAAGTGCCGATCATATTCTTTCAAACTATGCAATATAGCACACACAACTTTCAAACAAGGAAAATGTGAATAATTAAGTCATAGACTCTAATGACTAAGATGAGTTAACTTTGAATCTTAAGACCTCATAAACCAAGTGTTCTTAAACTTCTCAATTCTTGTGTGAATGTGCAAGCATCAAGGAATGGACCAACATATTAGTAATTTTTTTACTTACTTCTTTATTTTTATTTATGTTTTTAAAGGGTTTTTATTAGGTATATATAAAATATTGTGTCAAAACAAAGTTTACAGTTTTTCAAAATAATTTATAAAATATTTGTACAAACCATGTCAGGTATATGAATTTTCCAAATATTTTACAAATCATGTTTATAAATAAATTTCAAAATCCCCATACTCGAAGTTCATAAAAATATGTAAAACATGTGAAAGTACGAGATAGGTATAATGTATATATGTAATATGTATGTACGCCTCCTATACTTAGCTTGTTCCATGTCCTCATGGTACACAATGGAATGAAAGACATTGCTCATATTAAGCATAAAGAGGAGTAAAAATACAAGGGAGAAACTTTTACAAACCATGTCAAGTATATGAATTTTCCAAATATTTTGCAAATCATTTTTACAAATAAATTTCAAAATCCCCATACTCGTAGTTCATAAAAATATGTAAAACATGTGAAAGTACAAGATTGGTATAATGTATATATGTAATATGTATGTACGCCTTCTATACTTAGATTGTTCTATGTCCTCATGATACACAGTGGAATGAAAGACATTGCTCATATTAAGCATAAAGAGGAGTAAAAATACAAGGGAGAAACCGGTACAACCCCTATACTTAGGCTTAAAATGGCCTAAGTGTATGATAGAAGCACTAATGGTAAGGGTACACAAGAATAGAAGATATGACAGAGATGACAAGGGCTCGGTCACTCTATATTGAGACTAGAAATAGCCTAAGTATAAAGAATACATGTGCAAAGGGAAGGGATCGAGGGAGTGACTCAGGAGACCAACAAGAATATACAAACAAGAGAAAGGATTCTCCCTATACTTAGGCTCTAAATATCCTGAGTAAGGAGTGAGTATCTACAAGAGAGGAAACCTAAGCTCTAAAAGAATGAACAAAGTAAAAAATAATAGCCGAATCATTTCAGGTGTTGAATATTTATGCTGCATCTTCATATAGAGTGTTCTAAAGTATATGCATTCTACTCACTCTGCATGAAGTCAATAACACAACTTGGATAAACTGTTCTTTGGAATTGACAAAGTGCTTCAACAATTATCCATTAACCAGAAAGGAACGTACACCATATGTGAGATCTGCTATCTCTACACTTCTGTTGTTATGTACTTCCTTAACAATGTAGGGACTCATCTATTTAAACTTGATCTTCCCATGAAAAATATTAAACATGGAATTAAACAACCTTGCCTTTTGTCATGGAATAATGTTCTTACACCTGATGTGCAAATCATGTCACTTCTTAACCTTGTCCTTATAAATCAAGTTGTTGTGATACATCAGTTTCTAATTTCCACAATCTCGTTCAAGCTCAAGTTACGGTAACGTTTATATAGGTGAAAACTCCAATTTATTTGCTTAATTGCTCATTCTAATTTGTGATATAACTACAAGGGAAAATGGCATGGCTTACCATAAATCATACGAAAAGGTGAAGTACTGATTGGAGTCCTATAGGTTGTCATATAGGCCCACGGAACTTGGTCCAATAGCTAGAACCGGTTCTTCCTATTGGGACAAACCATATTTTGTAGGATACTTTTCACGTCTCTATTAGAAACCCTTACCATTCCATTAGATTGTGGGTGGTAAGAACTAGTTACTCTATGCTCAAATCCATAGTCCTTAGCCAATTATCGAATTCTATGTTCACGAAGTGGTTACCTCCATCAGAAATCAGAACATTTGAGACCCCAAATCTAGCAGTGATATGGTCCTTCACAAACATACAGTTCTTGTTGTCTGCGGTTCGGGTTGGGATAGCCTCCACTCACCTTGACAAGTAGTCAACCACCAACAAGATGTACTCATGTCCTTCGTGTTGGGAAGGGGACCCATAGAATTTATGACCCATGCATCAGAAACATCATACAAAATCATTGGATGAATGGGAATCTTAGTCTGTATGCAGCAGTCCCCCATTCTCTAATAGATCGGGCATGACCATACATAATCAATAGCATCTCGGAAACATGGTTGGCCAATAAAATTCACATTGGAGTAATGGTTCTCTTCCCCGAATGGTGACCTCCAGCCTCAAGTGAATGACAATGTGAGGACACTTTGGTAGTCATCCTGAGGAATACACCTCTTCCAAATACAATCTAGCCCTTCGATGAAAAGGTATGGATCCTCCCAGTGGTATCTCCTCGAATCTGACTTCAGTCTATCAATGCTTCTCCTAGTCCAACCATGGAGAACCTACTTGGAGACAAGATAGTTCACCATTTTGGCATACCACAGGAGTGAGCCAATAGCATAACTTAACTTGTCACGGAATGTCTCTCTAACCTTCACAGTATTAGGAGAATATTTCTGCTCAATAGGTTATCACCCACAACATTCTTCACTCAGGGTTTATGCTTAATCTGCACATCAAACTCCTGGAGTAGCAAAATCTATGAAATCTTGAAATGCTAAAAATACTAAAACTCAATTATAGGAACGATCTAATATCTATATTGAACAAATGAGGACTCTATCTTGTATTACTCTTCTTAACTTTCCAATGAGCCCATGAACATCAACAAAGGCACCGCATGCAAAAGTTACATACAAAATACGACAGTTATGGCTTTTGAGCTATGAACCTGAGCCTATAAGGCTAAGTGGTTTGACCACTTAGCCATTATATTCAAGACCATTGCCGGAGCTTCTCCCCAGGGCTCGCTGGAGCTTCACCACCGGTGATTTTTTCGACATCCAATCCACGATCTGAAGGCACCATTTCGAAGAGGATGTCGAGGTCTATGTCGTGCCAGTGTGCGTTTCACATAAAGCATCTCGAAATTACAGATTTCAAGTTGGAGGAGATATCCAAAGAATGACTCAAAGGTACGGATTTTGATTTTCTGCCTTGTTGGTCGCATGTCTTTCGTACACTATGCATTCATATTTTTCACGTCGATCTGATGTCTGAATCATCCAGGATCACACATGCAAAGTCGGATTTCAGACCTTCCAATGTGATTTCTGAGATATTCGATGATCCAAAAATATAAAACTTATATGATATTTTTCCTTGTTCCATAGTCGATACATACATATACTTTGTTTCAAAATTGGAGACAGAAAATCGGACATGAAATTGGACCGTTCACTACATTCAACAACATTTTTCGAGAGATCTGATGATCTGAATATGAAACCTAGATTATATTTTTCCTCAATCCATGATTTATACACACATATAATTTGTTTTCAAATCGGAGACAAAAAATCGGAACGAAATCAGACCATCCATTGCATTCAATAACGATTTTCTAGAGATCCAGTGATTCGAAAATATGAAACGTAGATCAGGTTTTTCCTTGTTCCATGATCTATACACACATATAATTTGTTTCAAAATCAGAGACAAAAAATCGGACACAAAATCGGACCTTCCATTGCATTCAACAATGATTTTTGAGAGATATAGTGATCCGAAAATATGAAACTTAGATAAGATTTTTCCTTGTTCTACGATATATACACACATATAATTTGTTTAGAAATCAGAAATGAAAAATCATACACGAAATCAAGCCACCCACTGTATTCAATAGTGAATTTTGAGAGAATTGGTGATACGAAAAATATGTAACATAGCTAGATTTTTCCTTGTTCCATGATCTATAAAATATAATTTGTTTCGAAATCGGAAATGAAAAATCAGACACAAAATTAGACTGCCCACTACATACAGCAACAATATTAGAGAGATCTGATGATCCGAAAAATATGAAACTTATACCAGATTTTCCTTGTTACATGATCTATACACATGTATAATTTATTTTGAAATTAGAGACGAAAAAATCAAACACAAAATCAGATCGCCCACTACATTCAACAGTGATTTTCTCGAGATCCGATGACAGGAAAATTTGAAGCTTAGATCAGATTTTTCCTTATTCCATGATTTATACACATATATAATTTATTTCAAAATCAGAGATGAAAAATCAAACATAAGATCGGAACGCCCGCCACATTCAACTGGAAGAGTTTCCACAAGAATATGAAATGTAAGTTAGATTTCTTCATTGAATGCTCTATCCACGCATCTAATATCTAGAAATCTAAAATAAAGGATGGACACAAAAGCATAGAACTTACTCATGGTCTACGGATTTCATCGATCATAGAAGTGGTCTAATCAAAGTAATGAGTCACTAAAGCAAATGTTAGACATCTAAATAAGTTAATTATCTATCTATAGTGTGACATTTACCAACTAAATCATAAGTGTATCAAATAGGGAATCATAGTAGATGATATGCATGTCAATTGGATAAAGAATGCCATCGAGTAACTAAGTCAAAGCCTTGATCAATGTTAAATATATTCCAATTCGAGCACTTTAAACATGTATGACATCTTGTTGTGCAATGGTTAGAGCCTCTTCCCTACATGTCTTGTGCTTTGTTAGTCTCCACGGTTGAGGATTTCTTTTGTGTTGAGAGTTGTTGTGCGTACAGTGCAGTTTCTCGTGTTGCCCTGGGTCAAGGAGTAGATACCGCAAAGGGATGGACTAGTACCCTTGGGGTCCTGGGTAGAAGACTAGATGCACGCGACCCCAATTGTGTTGACTAGTTGATGCGTAGTTCTCAATGCTGCCATGGGTTCTTGTTGGTTTGCTGCGAGACGTCACCTTCCGAGATGCGCGCTTGGTAGTTTAGTCTTCACTTTGCGCCATAGGATTAGCACGAGTTTAACGAGGGTCGATCACTTGAGTTGGTTGCTTGTCTTGGTTCCATGAGGGGTGTTCTGAGATGTAGTTAGCGAAGGAGGTTTTCTTACTACTGAAGCATCAATTCATATCTTTATTCATTCATTTTGGCTAAAAACCCTTACAAAATACCTGTAAATGTAATTAATTCTCACTTTTTAACAATATTAGATCATTTATAAATAGTGTATATTTATCATTATTTTAAGACAAAATAAATAAATAAAGGAAAAAGAAAGCAAAAAGAATATCATATGTATGAAATAAATACATGCTTATCCCAACTCTGAGAATAGCGTCTAGCATCAATACTTAACTAATCGACAAGGAATAATGTATGGAGAGATAGGGTCTTTAATTTATAAAAATACGTAAAATCAAAACTCACATGTATATATTCGTCATTTTGCATATTGTATATATCTTCTACTATTTTATTTATCACTAAAACTAACCCAAATAAAAATATTTTCTTCTTTGAACTTGTACATAAAAATAAATTGTACATAATAAAAATAATTACAAAAAGAAACCTTATACTGAATAAGAGAGACAAAAGCCATAAAGCTAGAATTGTCATAGTAATATCTACTCCATAAAAAGTCAAAATAAATCAAACTTATTGTCATCATGTTCAAAATTAAATAAGATTTAAATGAAGGTAGACTCATAAAAATCAGAGTTAATATGTGAAAGTCGACTTTTTGGAGTGTTATCTTACTTTGTGTCTATATTGTACCTATTTTTTTATTTGTTTTTTTATTTCTTCATTTTTTACACATATTATTTTTTATTATTTTGTGCGTATTTTATATTATTTACATAATATACGGATAAAAATAACAAAATAAAAAAGAAAAAAACTAAGTCTAATTATACTATAGAAATCATGTACCTATATTGTACATAGATTTATTTATTTAACCTACCAACTAATTCATAAAAAAAGAAATAAAAATATATTTAATATCATTAGATCATTCTATAAACAAATACCTTATTAAATTATGTACTTATTTATAAAAACAATTAATTAAAAATGTATATGTTGTATATATATATATGTATGTATTTTATACCAACGAATAAAGGTATTTTATTTATTTTACCTTAATTAATTTATTTATTTATTTTATTAAAAAGCACTAAAAAATAATTTATTTATTTATCCCAAGAGTATGCTTGAGATGATAGCGAGGGAAACTCTTGATCAAGAGCGTGAGCGAGGGGCTGAAGAGCAAGATCCAACCACCGTCGAAGCTTCACTGGTGAGCTCAACTTCTTGATCCACCCATAGACGGATCGAGGCAATTATCTTTCACTTTCCATATTGACAATTATAACGTATTTTCCTTTCAATTTGCATTTATTTCAGCATTATTTTGTTCTAAATAGATCTAGTTTTGTAATTTTTTAATCAACCTCTCGTCTACTTGATCGGAGGTCCTCCATGTGTTTGTAACCCATTCCGATCATAACAGCACCTTCATAATCTTTTATCCATCTTCCCCACATAATCCGACCATCAAATATACACCAGATCTAAATATTTGATCTCAATTCCACCATCTCATGATATTGATCCATTCCCCCTAATTTCTTATTATTTTTGCATAACAATAGCCACCGAAGCTCCGCCTCCAAGAAAGGAATAATTTGCAGGTCTTAAAAGTTTCATCTGGAACTGTGATCAACACTTTAGGAGTCGACCCAGATCCCTAATCGGTGGGACCCAGACGCTATCAGCACTTCAGGTAGACACGGAAGGATGTCAAGATCCTTCTGAAACCTTCAGGAGCCTAATGGAAGTTATATCAGAGGAAGGGGAGGAGATCAAAGTCCATCCGACCAGACCTTCTTTGCAGTTCTTCGAGGAAGCCTCTGAGTCATCTGTTCAAGAACGGTCATCCCAGATTCAATCGTAGCCATCCAAGCATGCCCAAATTCTGACTGTCAGATTTGATCTTCATCGTCGAGTCACATCCTCCATATTTGTACATGAGGCGCACGCATCACTGGTGAAATTGCAATCTATATCTTGTAGTTTTTTTATTTGTACATAAGTATATTGTGAGCACTTATCACGATATAACTTTTTATATAATTACATTATTACCCTTGCATGTTTTATTATTATATTTTAATCTTGTTGAGTCGGATCCACATGCTATGTAACGTGCTTTCGTGAAAAAATTGCGATAAAAATATCGTGTTTTGTTGTTATTATTTGATAATTGAAGTTTTTCAACATGCAAATAAGCCCTTCAAACCTAGATTCACGTGTACATACACATGAATTCGTGGGCAAATTGTGTATTTGGTCATGTTGTTATTCATTTGTTACTAACTCAGTGCCTATAACAACAACAAAGCCTTTTCTCATAATTAAGTAGGGTCGGCTACATACATTCTTCACCACCATTTCGATCTATCTTGAGTCAATCTCGGGCTTATATCCAAAAAGATTAAGATCGCTTCGTATAGTCTCTTCCCAATACTTCATGGGTCGTCATCGCCCTCTCTTAGTCGGCTCAACATCCCAACACTCACATCTCCTAACCGGTGCGTCAGATGATCTTCTTTGCGAATGACCAAATCATCTTAAGTGGTTTTCTTGCATCTTATCCTCGATCAGAGCTACACCGATTTTCTTTCTGGTTGAATCATTCCGAATATGATCTTTACATGTGTTTCCACACATCTACTTTAGCATTTTCATTACTACTACAACCATTCTCTGCACATGTCTATGGTTTACAGGCCAACATTCAGATCCATAGAGAATAGCAGGTCTCACGGGTGCTTTGTAAAAATTTCCTTTAATTTTAAAGGGATTTTCTTATCACGGAGAATAGTAAAGGCTCCTCTCCACTTTAGCCAGCCTGCATTTATTCTATTAGTAACATCTCCATCAATTTCTCAATCTTGTTGCAAAATAGATCCCATATATCTAAAAGAATCTCTCTTCCGAATGTTATCGTCGCCAATCTCCACCTCGATTCCTTCACCATTGCTTCCATCAAAGGCGCACTCCCTATAATCTGTCTTAGTCCCACTTATACGAAATCATTAGTCTCCAAAGCATGTCTCCATACCTCAAGATTCACATTTAATCCATCTCTGGTCTCGTCAATCAACATAATATCATCAGCAAATAACATACACCAAGGTAAGTCATCCAGAATGTGACTTGTCAACTCATCCATAATCAAAGTAAAAAGAAATGGACTAAAAGTTGAACCTTGATATAAACCAATGTTGATGTCAAAATAGTCCGTCTTCCAAAATATGGTCCTTACACAAGATAAATCCCTATCATACATATCCATACTAATGTAATGCCTAAACATAAAATACTTACATTTAGGTATTTTATGTAGATTAATTAATTTATCTTTAATTGTTCTTATAAATAGTGAATCACCTCTAAAAATCCTTACAAATCAAGTTAAGTTCATGATTAATTGATTCATCTTTAATAATTTTAGTTTTGATAATTTCTATTATTTATTTTTTTAAATTCAAACCTATCTATTATTTTCCCTATTTATAGTAAAAAATCATAACAAATTCAAAAATCTTTTAAAAATCTAAAAAATACTAGAGTTATCTTTTTCTATATTTTTATCATTTGTACAAATTTCATTAAAATATACTTTCAAAAATCTGAAAAATTAACGAATTAAGTAAACTTTAAAAAATTCATACAAAATCATTAAAAATTAGAAAAATATATAATTAATATTGTTTCAAAGTTTGAAAAAGTTCTTCTTTTCATTTGATTTTAAGTTGGATTTATTTGATTTCATATTTATAATATAAAATAGTAGCTAATTTTTGCTTTGTTCACTATTAAACATTAAAAAAACTTAAAAAAACTAAACAATATTAAAAAATCACAATAATAGTATAAATATTAGAAAACACAAAAAGAAATTTATTCTCTATTTTTTACTATTTTTACTTTTTTAAAGAAATAAAAAGATACTTTGTTTCTTTTATTTATATATTCCTCATTGTTTTCTTTTAAAATTAAAAAGTTAAAAAAATCTAAAATTAAAAATCATTTAAAAAATCAAAAAATATAAAAAATAAAATATATAAAAAATTATAAAAATATAAAGAACATTAAAAAACTTAAAATCAATGAAAAGAAAAATAAAAGAAAAATATTACTCCTTTTTAATTAACAATAATTAATTTTCCCTTGGATATTGAAGCCTCCTGAGTTTGATCCTCACTATCTATACAAGTAAAACAACAACATATCTGTTCCTACATTAGAATAATTAATATTTTTTGAGACAGTTTTGGGTTACGACGATATACACATGGTGACATATCCATTTCACACTTGTTTTTTTCTTCATTAAATAAATTAGAACTCCTAGAAAACCTCTTCTCAACAAATGGCGTTGTTGTTTGGGAGGCACAACGAGGGTAGATAGGTTGAATTGCTTTTTCTTATTTTTACTTGTTCCCTTGTCTACTTGTCTATTTCATTTTTATTCTTTTTCTGTCTCTTTTATTTTTCATTTATTTTTATCATAAATTGCTTTGACAAATTTGTGAGTCCCCTTTGTTGCGAGGGCTCGATAGGCGACGTGGCTATCATAGGAGAGCCAACGCACATGAGTGAGGCAGAGGCCATCATCGACAGATAGGAGAATGTAGCTGGGAGAGGCGGACAGAGTTGAAGGCCTGCACTTTTATTTTCTTAGTTTTTATTTTTTTCACATTATTCTTGTAAATATTTGTAATTAATTATTGGCACTTGCCCTTTTTTGTTTTCTATAAAGCCATTAGACCCAACTTGTGCCTATTAAGGTTTGTTTCATCAAGTGCAAGTGCATTTGGGGGATCCCATCCTATTTTGTTTTCTCGATTATTTTTCTCTTTGTATAACGTGATTTGAGTTTTTAGAATTTATTTTTCTTTGTTTTTTGTTCTTGAACATTTAGTTTAGGTTTTTATTATCTTGGTTGAGTCGAATAAATAATAGGTCCAAACACACTAATATCATTTCTATTCCTATAGATTCATTCGTACTTAGTCAAATAAATCTAGTTCTTCTTGATAATAGAAATTCATACTAAGATCATTCTCTTTTTGCATTTCATATAGGATAGATTTATTTTTATTGCACAGATCATTTTGAATGTTGACTGCTGGCAAAAGGTACACATCTCTTACTTTGCATGCATCATAGATTTCCACATGCATTAGCTTTTCTGACTTCCTTCCCCCTTTTTTCTAGACTTAGTATAAAAAGGACTTAAAAAACTGTTAGGCAACTTTTTTGAAAATATATTAAAAAAGTGATAACCTGATAAAACTTGGGATTGCTAAATATACTCGATGCTAAAATTAAATGTAACTATCATTTTGTATTGGGGAGAGTAACTCCCTCATTGCTCAAAGATACTTACCTCCAAATGGAGCGGGTGAGGATGTAGCCCTAAGTATAGAGCCCAAATCCCTGAACTTGTGCCCTAAGAACATGTGTATTACTCTTCGGTATACGGTCGCAGCTACAAGCATTTGCCTACAACCTTAGAGAATCATTTTGGTATACTCTGTCTCACATTTTCTATTGGGTCTGATATAACCCGATAACCTGGTAGATGATTCCACTATTTGGGGAGGTGTGAGGATGTATACTGGGAGATAGTGCGACATCACCTTGTGTGTTTGTAGTTAAGTAACTGTATAATTCACTAAAATTAGAATTGAAAACATAAAAGATCGTACTCTTATGGTCTCTATTTGTGTTCAGTTGGTGAATTGAGGGTTTGGTTCGTGTTTCTTGTTAGAATAAAGATCCTTCCGCGCACTTTGTGTCTTTTTTACTTTCTTCTTCTTGTTTGAATTGGGTGTTCTCACATCTTCCATTTGTATCGAAGATGTTGGATTGGACTACATTTTGTTCAGACTTTGCGAATATATCTCTATACACTCTAGTTCGGTCGTCTTTACCTATTCGGGATGACTCTCTTTCCTAATTTTCTTTTTTTCTACTTCATCATTTCTTTCACCAATAAATCCCTTATTCGAGATGGATTCCCAACTCAAACTTTCAATTGAGACTCCTTCATTTCTAGGGATTGATCTCGAAGACTCACCTTGAGGACTTGATGGCACTGAAAGGGAAGGCACCCTTGGCAGACCAGTCTAAGATCAATAAGACCATGTTGGTTGAACGACTATGTTAATTCCAAATAGAACAAAATAAGCTATTTGTAATAATTGTAAACAAAACTATTTATAATTATGAAATAAATTCAATCACGGAATATAAAATGTTAATTACATTTACAATTAATTGTATAATGTGAATCCAATTCACATCACCATTTAATGTGTACCATTAGAATTAACTTTTTCTATTATATTATAAATTACACTTACAATACTAATGATTGTTATAGATAGTTATGTCCACATTAATCACATCTTTGACAACTAAATCACATTTAATTACTTTATACGTCAATTCTCAAGTGTATAAATAATATGAATCATATTCACATTATTTCTGATAACTAAATCATATTTAATTATCTTAGAAAACTATTCTCATGTGTCCGAAAAATATGAATCATATCCATATTATTCATGATAATTAAATCACATTTAACTTGGAGATAAGGACATGACGATGTGCACTCCATGTATAGTAACTTAGATTGAAATAATATCTCTGATCCATATCTTAGGAACCTCTCATAATTGTTTGATTGAATAAAAATGTAAATATAATCTTCTTATTACATCTGAATCATATTCAGATCAATGTTCAACATTTGGACTAAGATTACTTTACTGATCTACTGAGAGGAGTCACTAAAATCCTAATCGATTTCATCACTCCTTCGAGATGGAAGTGGCGTGGTTATACAATCGTTTACGATCACATCACCCTCGAGTATTCATAATATACGTACATCATGGATATTGGGAAAACTAGATTAAATCTGAAGTATTAGCAAGCTTCCAAAGCGAGACGACCATGCATGGCATTTGATCCCAAAATCTTATGAGTGAGCTCGTGTCTTCTGGTTCAATATTGAACCTACATGATCCCTTTGAGAGATTGTATTACTCAATTGCCCTCATATGCACACCAGCTCATCGGTGTATAGACCTTGATTAGGTCATCAACCTATCGGTTTGCCAAATGTACATACTCAGACCTATAATAACACATCTGTCTCCAATCAGAAGATGTGTGCCTATGTCATGATAGTACACAACATAGGTCTTGGTTATCTCGATCTCTCTAAGTCAACTTTTTGATCTAAATTATCTAACGCCTCCTAATCTCTATTCCTATGTAGAGGACATGTATCAAGAGGTCGGATAGATATCAACCTTTAGAGAAGAATTTTGCATCTTCTTCATAAGCTAGACATCCTTTCTTAACAATCATTCATCGATACTTGATGAGCCCTCAATCTAATTCTTTTGATATCATCCAAGCACCAGCCTCTATGATTCAACATTTGAATCAACAGTTATATGATCATTAAGATGATCATGTTATATAACCCTAATTGTACTAAATGACCTATTATGTAAGTTATTATATTCTTTATTTCAGATTAGGAAATGATTTGTAATAATATTTATTGCATAATGACCCGTTATGAGCTTGCATGTCCAACATATATGTTATATTTCCTTAATGCACACCATCGCATCGGTATATAGATCTTGTTATCTCAACAACCTATTTGTCTGATAAAATGTACATACTCGAAATATAGATGTATATATGTCCCCATTTAAAGGATGTATGGCTATCCGTGACTGCATAAAATACGTCTTTAGTGTCTTGATATCGACATGTTATCTTTATATTGACTTACTGACACCATAGAGATTTCTATGCAGAGGACGTGCATCAAGAATGTCAGTCAGATATCAATCTTCAGAAAAGATCGACATCTCTTCTGAAATTGGAGATCTTTCTTAAATATCACTTGATGATACCAATTGTGTCCTCCATCTAATTCGTTAAAATTATAACATTGCATCAACCTTTATTATGTAACTCTTTAAATCAACAGTGGTATGGTAACAAGATGGTTATGATACATACCTCAATTTGTACAGATGGACCTTATCATCTACTACAAACATAATTATGTTTTGATTCATATAATGGAATGGAATAATTTCCTAACAACTTTTTCTACATAATGGCTTGCTATGAGATTACATCTATAACAGTTGGGAACTACACTAAGCCATCTTAAGTGGTCGATGAAACTCCAGAAGAAGCATGTCCGAATCTACAAGCTCAAATTGTGCCCAACATTCCTCCTCATCTTCAATGGTGATATCTTGGTGATCGAAAACTGGTGTACAACACGACCTCAATGAGAACAATGCTAAGGGGTTGTGCATGCTCCTTTTTTAAAACACATGTGGTAAGGGACACATAATCATGTATTATTTGGTGCACTCAGGCGGGTTGGTGTTGCTACTAAGAAAGAGGCACATGTGAACTTTTTAACTGATCCACATGGGGAAGACACAAACTTAGACCTGTTGATATTTTGATTTTTGGATGGGTTGGAGGAAACATGCTTGTGTAGATTTGACATGAGCTTCTCCATTGGCAGGATTGAAGAGTGAGACTTTCACAATGGGGCACGTTGCCTTTAAAGTTGCATCAACAAAAGTGGTGAAACACGGAAAACGTACATTGAGAATCAACATGTCTTCATCCTTTTGATTTGATAATTTTGGATTCTTAGCATCTGAAGTTGTTGAGCTTTGAATATGGTCCAAAAAGTCATGAGCAATAAATGTTATGTTTCCTATATTTATGGATATAGTGTTTAGAATGATTGGTTTTGCAATGCAAAAAGGGCTAACGACCCAACTTGTTGCCCGCTTGTCTCGTATTTCGATGTTTTGATATCTATATATCTAATTGGAATCCACCTAAATGATACAATGGTTGGAGGATCAGAGTCCGAAGGTTTCAAATGACCATTTCATTAAAGAATAAATTCAATTTGTCTTATGACTTTTACGCATAAGCCTCGCAAACTTTTCATTCTTAGGCATAAACACTGAGATTTGTATATTTTATGCCACAGCGTCAACGATGTGAAATAATCCATTACGTGTTAAAACTCATAATATATAATCCAACATTGGATATTTTTATTACTACTATTCATTCTCTGCTGTAAGAGACCCCTCTGTTGTTATCACAAGTTTTACACGGCATAATAACTTGTAGAATAATATGTTATATTGACCTTCCAAAAAATTATTGATCACATCAAATATCAGATGCAACATAAACATCTATTGACTCACTGTGAATAAATAATTTTATTTCATACATGTATGCCATAACAACTGAATGAATAACAACATCAAATTAGATCAGACGGGGAACATCTCTCTTGGAATTAGTTTGGTAATTGGGACGTTTGATATAATTTGATAGTCAATATTAAATTGTATCTCAATTCATAGAATTCAATGTTTCAAACATGTCTTGGACCTTCAATGAAAGAGAAAACTGTCTTATGGATCATACATGAAAAATCTTGAAATCAGTCTCGAGCCAGAACATATGGGATTTTGGACTATCACAAACATGCACGGTTGCGGGTTGGCCTATGAGTGATATTTTATTTTCGAATTCGCATTTTTCTTATTTGTCGTTTGAATTCCAAATCCCTCATTTGATCCTTTCGTTTTTCCCACGATGTGTAATCGTCTACCACGACTTAAATACATGTTTTAAATTGTGATCTAGGGTTTCAAACATATTGATCTCTCTCTCACCTGCCTCTTTTATTCATCTTCATGTGCGAATGTTTCTTTTTCTGTTTGAATTCATCCACGTGATTTCTTTTGAGGACGATCTTGCACGGTACGCACCGTAGACAAGCGTGGGAAGGTCGTACCCCAAGAATGGTATGTCAGCACCCTGTGCGATGGTAATGTGGGGGTGTTGTCTCTCTAAGGGGAATTATGTCGAATGCTTCGATGATATCTCTAACTTTCTGTTTATGCTTTTGATTAATGTCACATTGGTTTGTTCGATCACGGTTGTTTCTTGATTATTTCTAAACTTTGTCATGCCTTCTTCTATGATCTCAGTTTCATCCATGGAAGTTACCTTCGAGGACACTCTTGTACGATGCGCACTGCAGACGAGCGTGGGATCGTCGTACCTTGGGAGTGGCATGCCAGCATCCTGTGTGCCGGTAATGTGAGGGGGCGTTGTCTCTCTAAGGGGAGTTCTACGGAATGCTTCAGCGATATCTCTAACTTTCTATTTATGTTTTTGATCTGTATCGCATTGGTCTGTTCGATCGTAGTTGTTTTTGGATTATTCCTAAACTTTGTCATGCCTATTAATTTCGTAATGACATTTTTTTCATATCACGGATTAATGTGCTTGATACATATATTGTCTGGAATTTGATTCATGTTTATGCATTATTATATGTAGATGTAGATTTTATCTCATAAATCTTAGAGAGATAGAATATTTGTGATAAGAAAAATGTTAGTTTCGAGGTTTAAATCTCATATGGATTTCACCGGTATGCTGGAGATATTCAGGGGGCATAACTTCAAATGATGGCAACAACATATGAAAGTTTGTATGATGTCGATTGGCATGATTTCGATTCTTAAACAGAGTGCCCTAAGGTCTCTGAAATAGATACAAACCCTAAAGAGGTTAAGGAGGTGGATGTGCGAAAGACCTTGATCGCCTATGTCATCGGTGTACCTTAATTGCTTTGTCGAGCGCATTGTTCAATTTCTATGGTGTATCTATCGGTACTGCTAAGGATCTATGAGATGAACTTGATAAAAATACAACACCAAAGATTTATGTATCAAAAAATACTCAGTATCTAACTTCCTGAAATTTTGGATGACTGGAGGGAAATCGATTTTCAGAGCAGGTTCATGAGTTGTAGTTGTTGCTCCATGGATTAGCTGAGGTTGAAATGAAACTTTCTGACAAGTTTTATGTGATGTCAATTATTGAAAAATTTCCTAAGTCTTAGGAAGTTTTCGGGATGTCCATGAAGCAAAGGAAAGGAAAGTTTTCATTAGATGATTTGATGGTGTCTATAGCTATTGAAGAGGAGCATAAGAAACAAATGTGATGACCTCAAAAGGCAATAGCACTAAGGGAAAGAAATTTATTGTCAAAGGAAAAATCTAGAAAAAAAAATCAAAGAACGAACCTTGTTGGCATTGTGGACAGGTTGGATATTGGAAGAATGATTGTCCTTCTCTAAAGAACAAACTGAAATCTGTAGAGGCAACTCCTCAAGCACTCATGTTGACCGAGGGAGCTGGGAATGATGCGGGGTATGGCTCAGTGAACCCTGAACTCTACATTGTAAAAGAGCCTAATGAGTGGCTCCTTAATATTACGACAAATATGCATATATGTACTAACATGTCATTCTTTTTGTCTTATCAGGCTTCAGTCGGTTGGACCATGATGATGGGAAATAAATCCACATCCAAGGTGCTTGTGTTTGGACGACTTGAGTTGAGCTTTTCCACTGGACGAATCTGGACATTACATAGGGTGTTGTATGTTCCACATATGAAGATGAATGTTTTGTCTGGGTCCTTATTAGTTGGAGAGGGTTTTGAATTAGATATTCTTTTTTAATTAAGTCGTATTTCTGAGACATAATATTTTCTATGGTAAAGAATATTTGACAGATCGTGATCTTCTTTTTAGAATCAGATGTGAAGTTGATAGTTCAATTATTTATACTTTTTTATTCTTATTCAGAAGTTGTTTCAAATATCAAATCTACATATTTATGGCATGCTTGATTAGGACTTGCAAATTTCAATTTTATGAAAAGAATGATGAAACTTGATGATGAGCGGCCCGAGAGACTAAGGTTAAGTGATATCAAAGGTCATTGCGACCTCAACCACTCGAATCGGGCTCAACGAGAAAATGTAGACCACCAACAAAATCAATCTACAATAAAAACAAGGCAAGCGGTCTTACTAGAAGTTCTCAACAAGAATCCTCCAACTCCTCTGCTCCTCTTCTCCTACGCTCTCATGTTGCTCGATGAAGAAACGAGCCGCCTCCGCTTCACTCAGGTACGCCGGCACTCCTAGGAATACCGCCTCGCTCATCGGCCCTGTCGCGAGAAAGAGAGAAATAGAAAATATGTCAGATCACAGTTAGAAAAACAAACACCACTATAAGCAAATAAGGAATCAAGAAAACCAACTAATAAGATGTGCTTCCCGGCAACGACGCCATTCTGATGAGCGACCCGAACGACTAAGGTTAAGTTAACTGATATCAAAGGTCATTGTGACCTCAATCACTCGAATCGGGCTCAACGAGAAAATGTAGACCACCAACAACATCAATCCACAATAAAAACAAGGCAAGCAGTCTTGCTATTTATTTAACCCGGTATAGCCACCAAGGTCGAACACAAGGAGCACAGAATGAAACCTACGAAGTAGTCAGGTGATCCAAGAAATATAGGATTTTTTGTTTTAAATTTTTAAAGTTTTTTATGATTTTCTATTAAGAAAAGAGGTAAGGAAATGGCAAAAAGGGCATACTCAAGCAATTATTTAAAGGCTCAAAATTACTCAAAATTCAAAACAAAAATATTTTTTATTTTTAAAATATTCAGATGTTTTTGGGAATTTTATTGGATTTTTATAATTTTTATATAATTTTCTAAAAATAAAATAAGACAAAAACAACAAGCTATGTACAACCTGGTTATAAAGGCAAATTAACATTATTTAATGTATCTATAAAATCCTAGCAGCAATTTTATATGAAAGTATAAAATAAAAGCTACCTACGGGAACTGAAAACACATTTTTTATTTTTGTAGTTTTTTAATGTTTTTTATAAGATTTTTAATCTTTTACAATTTTTAGATGTTTTGTAGAAGATAAAGAAGCAAAAATGCTACTGAAATGATAGTAAGGCAAAACAAACACATAAGGATTTTTTTAGAATTTTTGAAGGTATTTTTCTATTTTTAATTGATTTTTCAAAAAAGATAGAGAAACTTTTTAGGGTTTTTGAATTTTAGAAAATAGTAAATAAAATCAAAAATGTGTCACAAAAATTACCGAAAATACTACACAATAGCAGGAGCTACATGTAAAATTTTTAGAATTTTTAGAGTAGTTTTGATATTTATTTAAATAAAAACAACACACATATGTTATAGTGACCTAAATGCAATTTATCAAAGTTTCTGGACTAGTTATTAACACGCATAAAAAGTCTAGGTGAGAAACTGCAAATTCACCAATAAATTCCACGCATGCGTTAATTCAACGTTCACAGGGTATAAATGCAATTTCAGAAAACATTCATTCAAAGCATAACACAGGGAAAGATCAGGAATAAAAGTGCAAATACACCACTATGCATGTGTCCGAGCATGTGCCTCCAGACAGGAAGGGACTAAAATGCAAATCACAGAAACTACAAGGACTATATTACAAAAAGGTTCAACTATAACTTTTATTTTACAGACCAAAACATAAACTAACATAAATGCAAGGGAAAAAGAGCAATATACCTCGATGCCTGTGAGTCGCACGTGGGAGTCCACGTGTCGCCCGCTGGCGTGATGCGATCGTGCGGCTTTGGGGGCGTCAGGTGTCAGATCTGACGGTGTTAGATGGTCGGGGACGTGGTGCATACGGGGTCGTTAGATCTGACATCTAACGGTCTGGCATGGCACCTGGACGGACGGTCGAAATGGAAACTGGAGGGCGAAGTCGATCCAACGGCGCAGGACCCGTCTGGAAGAACAACGCCTACATGAGCTTCACCGAAGCTAAGGACAAGATCCTTGGCTCCGATGGAAGATCATCCGACACCAAAGTGGTCGTAGGACGGCTCCACGTCAAGTAAACGGCTCAGATGGGAGACAGTCGGATCGGCGTGATGGTGAAGGGTACATGGAGCTGCTCCGGCGATCTTTGGCGAGGGTGGTTTGGAGGCTCTTAGCGCACGACTGATGAATCTCGTATTCATCACTCTAAATCTCATTTATTAAGCTCAAATCCCTTAAAATCAACAGCATTTTGGCATCTATTCTGCATAATTAGCATCCATGCATAATTTCATAAGAATTGCATTTTAGCACAAAATTCTGCACATAATAAGAAGATAAAAATCCATGCCAAAAATGACTTGTAAATAGCCTAACTTCCCAGATCTTTACCTCATTCATGCTAATTCCGAGTGACACAAAACCACCTCCACCGTGTACATATCAATAACAAGAATAATTGAAAAATACAAAAAAAATTAACTGACCCAAATAAGTGGACAAAAAAACCCAAACCCTAATTTCAGGATTTTCGGACTAAAAGCCACATATCTTCCCCATCCAGTGTCTGATTTGATCCTACTCACTTTTGAACTAATGCACATTCAATTACCTTCAAAACAAGACCAAGTTCAAGTGAATCGAAGCTCGTATGTGAAAGTTGGGTTTTGGGCCTCTTTTGTACATTATGTATTTTAACGGTTTTTTTGACTTATTATTTATGTACATATTTCATTAATTAATAAAAAAATCCAAAAAAATAGATTAAGGTATATTTATTTTTCTTTGATTCTACTGTAATTTTTTCCGGATTTTTATCTGATCTAAAAATGACATAAAAATTATAAAACCCTAAAATCAAGGTGTTCTATGTACATGGGATACCCCAAAAATATCACTTTCTGCAAATGATCGAATTTATTTTGATCATGCATGTTGTAGATCTCGTCGAGGCGAGCAATTTTCGTGAAGAAACTTTTTTGATTTGAGGTCATTTACTATTTATTATTGATTTTACAAATCCTTTCTTCTCAAATTTTCTGGTGCTGACACATGGCAGCACCTGGTACCGCCACGTGTCAGCCATTTTTGGCTTTATTAATACTCGTTTTATAAAAAAATTAAAAACTAAAAAAATAATAATAAATAAATAAATAAACGAGAGCACGTGTGTCGCACGTGCCTCCCAGGCACGTGCTTCGCACGTGCCTCCACTTATTCTGCCTTGTGCCGCCAAGTGGCCTTTTGCAAACCATCCGATCACGGGACGATCGGACGGCTCAGATGCGTCTTCCACCTCCAGATACTTTCCCAATCGCGGAAGCTCCGCCGCCGCCCTTCCATCATCGCCGCGAATCTCGGTCGGCTCCGCCATCCCCGATCCCTCAAATCTCGCGCCACCACGATCCGTCCCCGATCTCCAAATCACCGCCGCCGTATCAATCTCCTCCTCCGCGTATCTCTCTCGTCAACCCCAATCGATCCCCGTCCGCAATCCCCTTCCATGTCCGACCACCTCCCTCGTCCTATAAAGCGCCTCCGTCGCCTCCTTCAAGAATCATCCGCCGATTAAACGAAAGAGAAAGACGCGCGGTGGTGACAGCATCTGCTCGTCCTCCTCTCCGGCGAGATCCGGTCTCCCCAGTGGTCGTCGCAGCATAGCCGAGCTCCTTCTCGAGGTGCTGCCCGCTCCGGCGATCGGCCGTTGAGCAACCCTCCAGGTTATCTCTCTCTCCTTCTCTCTCTCTCTCTACCTCTCTCTCTCTCTCTCTCGATCGACTTCGCCGGTAACCTCCGCGTCTCCTCGCCGCCTCGCCATCAGCAACACTTCGCCGTCATCAACTCCAAGCCCTCCACGAGCCAACGACTTCCTTACGCCTTCGCGCCACCTGCGCCATCCGCTTCATCGATGACCGCCGGCCGTGTGTCGGCCCTTGGACATCAACTGCTCCGCCCCTCCGCCCTCACCACCGTCGACCACGACTCCAGCCACCATCGCCACTCCACCGCGCTGCTCTCTTGGCCGTGTGTCGGCTAGAGGGAGGCCTCATGTACTCCACCTGCTCTGCTCGTCTTCCACCCCCGCATCGTCACCGCCTCTCCGAGCAACGACAACCACCACGCCGCTCCCCCATCTTCGACGACCTTCGAGCACCTTCTCCGCGACTCCACCGTCATCGACGTTCTCGCCACCACCGCTGAAGCACCGGCTCCTCCGCCTGCCGCCAACGCCCCCCGTCTCTGCCGCTCTTCCGCCAGGAGCGACCGGCAACCAAAGTCCAGGCATCTGCCTGAGGCCCTCCTCACGTGCTCTGCACGAGAGAGAGGGAACTTTGCAAAAGGGCCCCAGCATCTCCCGTATTACTCCATAAAACCCAGAGGTCACGTGCAGAGCACGTGACCTTGTGGGAAATTGCGAAGACCACCCGGTTCTCCTCATTAAAGCGCGAAAGCCCCCGCCATCCAAGGGCACGTGCGCAGCACGTGCCCCTTGGAAATTTTACAACGTTACCTCTCTGATTCTTGGTAATTACATCTACGCCCTAGTTCTGCATTATTTCTTTATTTATTTTGCATAAGTACCCCTGTGTTCCCCCGTATTTGTGTACCTTCTCTTTATAGCATTTTATTAATCTAAAAATAGCATGATGTTTGTTAACTAATTCTCTACCATTAGACATATTGTGGGTATTTTTCTGATTAATGGTTAATTAATAAAAAATTGTTTCGTGGAAATTTACATATTTTGCCCATTTCTTGCTCTGAGATTCATAGTTGATTAACCTTTGCTCTAAAAATTTCCCAAAAATCAAAGATTGTAGAGATTATTTTGCTTGACATTATGCCCAAAAATCTTTGCATTTGCGTGCATCATTTGCCCTGTAAAAATCATTTTGCATATTTCACTATTTAATTTTTAGTAGGTATTAGATCCCACATTTTTGAGGTTTAGGATTTCTCTAAGATTAATCACCTAGTGATAGATCTTAGATAATTTTTGTCCTTGAAAATAAGTAGGTTTGATATTTATTATAATTAAATTTTGAAAATCATTCTGTTTGCATTTAAAAATCCATAAAAAATTCATATTGCATCCAAAAATAATAAAAAAATTACAGTACACTCATTTCATCATATTTTACATTTCGGCCAAGTTTCGTATTTTTCGGACATCGTTTGAACTTAATTCACATTTTAGTCCCTAAAATAGGCCGAATTTGCATGTGCATCCCTTAATTGCATTGAAAATTCTAAAAAAGACCGCCTCGAAAATCGAACACGAACTTTGGTAGACTTAATTCTAGGTTGTTCCTTTGCCTCCTTGTGATCAACCTTGGGACTTGCCCAAGTAAAATAAACATAAAAACCACTTGTTTTTACATTGATTATTATTTGTGGTTATTTTCTTGACCGTTTCCGATTGCCGCCTACAACGCACGATACATAATTTTTAAGCACTTCACGATAAAAACAACATTTTAAAAGCGACACTTTCAGATTCGTCAGATGGCGCCGTTGCCGGGGAGGCAAACGGCTTAGATTTTGTCTTGAAAATTTTTGTTCGGTTTTCCGCATTCGGGTAGTCTGACCCTCGAATTTTGCATTGTAAATTCCATTTTTTTTCCTGTAATTTATTTTCAGCACTTATTTTTCATATATTTTTGAGTCACTCTCTTACATTTTCTCTCTTATTTTTCTTGCGATGTACTTTATACGTGGAGCGGTTTTTTCAAAAAAATCGACGCAATTTCACCGACTTTTGCAAAAACCGCAATTAATTTAAGATCGAGTCGAGTCGTGAGAGAGCGTAGAGTCTAGGTTTATTTCTGCAAATTTTAATTCTTGTAATTATTTGCTTATTTACAGCGGTGTCCGTTTGGACTCTCACGTGTGTAGAAAGACCTCTGACTCTATTCTGTGGTGTGTTGTGGCCTGTTTCACTCTCCGGTGAAGGTGGGGCCCGACTTGAGTGGCGATTAGGATAGACCTGCACATACGGCTCTCAGAGCATTTATATTTTTGCTTGTGCTCGTAGGATCTTAAGCCACACTGTACTTTAATTGAGACGCACATAGATCGTTCAACTTAGCCAAATCTAAATCAATTCTTCCCGCTAATAGAACTTTCTGCTTAGGTGCGGTTTTTCATCTGCTTGCATATCATTTAGAATAATTTTTAAATTCTGTCTAGCATCCCACATGGAGATTGCAAGGATTCATTGTAAGTCTTCTAACTGAGCATTCATCATAGTTTTCCGCGCGCATCGGCTTTTCCCGAATTCCTCTCTCTTGTTTTATAACATAACTTTAAAGGAAATTGAGACTGGACGGTAGACGTGTATTTGTGCTCATCTAATCTTTCAGTGATCACCTCATTAAAATCGGGACTGTTAAATATAGCTGATCTTAAAGAACCCATAAAATCAAGAATTTCTGCGGGAGAGCAACCCCGACCTTGGATGTTCTATTTTTCTAAGTGAGCGAGAGACGACACTTAAGGCTAGAGCCCAAATCCGAAATTTCAGCTCGCTAACAAGATTGTCTTTTCACCACTTAAAATTGACAAGAAAATTGGTCGAACTCTTACGACCTTCACTGTGTGAGTTGGTGAAACAGAATTTTGTATTGTGTTTGATATGATCAACATCCATTCATCTCTTGATAATCTCTTGAAATTCGAGAATAAAAATTTGTGGTAATTTCTGTTCGGACTCAGCGAACCCTTTTCTGACCACCACAAACTTTCCAATCTCAAATACTCTGAGCCACTCTTACTCAGAACCACCTTGGTTTCAGAGACACCTTCCCCTAGAATCTTCATCTTATAATTCTCTTCAAACTATTGACTCCTATTTTTCACAATCTGAAGGTGAAAAGAAGAACTCACAAAAAATGCCTCCAAAGAAGACCAATCCTGAAGATAACCCTAATGAAGATCCGATGCAAATGATTCTCGCAAGACTTGCTGCATCAGAGCAGCAACAAAATTTGATGAGAGCATAACTAGAAAGAATGAATGCAGAGGAAGAACCACCAATGGAGGCTGCATATAATCCTGGGCAATATAGGGTCATAAATTACTTGCAGCCACCTCAGCCTGAGGTTCACCATGAACTGAAGCCACACTTCCGAAATTTAAGGCTAGAGCCCAAATCCGAAATTTCAGCTCGCTAACAAGATTGTCTTTTCACCACTTAAAATTGACAAGAAAATTGGTCGAACTCTTACGACCTTCACTGTGTGAGTTGGTGAAACAGAATTTTGTATTGTGTTTGATCTGATCAACATCCATTTATCTCTTGATAATCTCTTGAAATTCGAGAATGGAAAATTGTGGTAATTTCTGTTCAGACTCAGCGAACCCTATTCTGACCACCACAAACTTTCCAATCTCAAATACTCTGAGCCACTCTTACTCAGAACCACCTTGGTTTCAGGGACACCTTCCCCTGGAATCTTTATCTTATAATTCTCTTCAAACTATTGACTCCTATTTTTCACAATCTGAAGGTGAAAATAAGAACTCACAAAAAATGCCTCCAAAGAAGACCAATCCTGAAGATGACCCTAATGAAGATCCGATGCAAATGATTCTCGCAAGACTTGCTACATCAGAGCAGCAGCAAAATTTGATGAGAGCACAACTAGAAAGAATGAATGCAGAGGAAGAACCACCAATGGAGGCTGCATATACCGGGCAATATAGGGTCATAAATTACTTGCAGCCACCTCAGCCTGAGGTTCACCATGAACTGAAGCCACACTTCATGAATCAATTACCACAATTTCATGGTAATTCGGATGAAGAACCTTATGAATTCTTGCATGATTTGGAGCTAGTATGTTCTAATCAGAGGCACCCACAAGTCAGCCAAGACTACATTCGTCTCACTGCATTACCTTTCGCCTTGAAGGGTAAGGCAGATTACTGGGTGAAAAATTTGGGAGTGACGGTGACCACCTATGATAGGTTCAAGAACCTAATCTTGAAAAAATTCTACCCCTTGAGTCGAACAAATCAAATGAGGACTCGCATCACTAGTTTCTCTCAGATGCCAAATGAACCACTTTGTGATGCATGGGATAGATTTAAAGATCTGCTGCAAAAATGTCCCTGCCATAACCTAGATAATAACATCCTGGTCCAATCCCTCTATTCTGGCCTTAACCACGGGACTCAGGGTCTAGTCAGCACTGCCTGTGGAGGAAACTACATATCCCGAGGAGCTAATACCGTCTGGAAAATACTGGAGCAAATGGCGGAGACTAGCCGTTCACAAATTGCTAGTAGATCTTACACTGATTCACTGAACAACTATCAAGCAAAAGGAGGGAAACAAACTGTTGCAGAAATAGCAGAGGACCTGCTGCCCAACATGAACATCATCACAGACAAATTAACAGTTGTGGATCACATTAATAAAAGGGTGAACGACATCGACAACCGGCTCTCTCAGTTTCCAAAACAAATGGAGGAACTCACTGAGAAGGTGTCCAAGATCGGGATGACTACTGCACCTACAGTCCCAATTTATCATGTGCATCATGTCCAAGAGCAGCCAGGCTCGGGACAACCGCAACCATGGACTCAGGACCAATCCTACATCCAACCTTCCCATCAGTCACCTCCTCCAGCCGAGACAGTCATAGAAGCCCCGCCTCTGACTTTTGAGATAAACGGCATCTGGTACACACAGGATAATATAATACCCGACAGGGTAATCCAGGGGACCATCACCAATATCAGCGTCCCCCCACCTTCTACAATGTCACTCCACAACACAATCAGACCTCGAGGCAGCAGCAACCACACGACCGTCAGAACCAACCTCAACAACATCGTCAACAATATCAAGCTCCAAATCAAGCATATCGATCATCCAAACCTCCAGAAGACTCGGTTGATATCCAAAGACAAATGCTGGAGGAAATTCGCAGCTTCCGGAATGAACTGTACGACCTACGGGTAGATGTTAATCGTCTATCCCGTTGGAAGGAAGAATAGATGGCCCCAGTCACAGCCATTCCCGCCTAAGTTCAAGCTAACCCCAATAGCTTGAACAAGTCTCAATCATCTCAACACAACAATCAGGTATATTACTCAGATTTTTCCACATTTGAACACGAGACCCTTCCTTTTAACAATATCAATTCCATGTCCCTCAGGAGCGGAAGGACCGTGGTCGTATCTGATCGGGCAAGGAAAGCTGACCATCGTGACTCGGAAGATCAACCGAAGGATGCTTCTGAGGATGAAGACGAAGGAAGCCCGAGGATTTCAGCTCAAAACAAGGGAAAAGCATCTATGGAGACCACAGAGGACCTTGAACCTCTAATTGCAGCAAAAATACCTTTGTCACCATTTCAGCAACATGATTATGATCCAAAACATTATGATTGTAATAAGAACTCCAAATTCAATAAAGATGCTCTTATTTATGATTCTGGATCTCTTTCTCCTATCTCAAATGCTTCTATTCCTTTCCCCCATGCTCTCAAGAAAGGAAGACAAAAGAAAACTATCCAGAGTGACCCAGTGATGGAAAAGTTCTGTCAACAAAACATCACAGTGAAGGTACCCTTTGATCAATATGTGGCCAGTAACCCGGCATTTCAGAAATATCTGAAAATGAAATGTACTCCCACCCGGACTCGAACAAAGAAAACAAATCAATTTGTGGAGACCCATTAGCTGACAGTGGCCACTACCAAATGCGTGAGAAACCAACATTTACCAAGAAAGAAAAGAGATCTGGGTGCTCATTATGTGGAAAGCCACATTGGCGGTATCACATTCGCACGCATACTTCTCGACAATGGTTCTTCCATCAAGCTTCTTCCCTTAGCCTTATATTACCGAGTGGAGTTAGGACCTCTTCAGAAATCACTATCTTTACTCCAATTCGCTAACAAATCTACTAAAAGACCTAAGGGAGAAGTGAAAAATGTTATCATTATGGTTGAGGGTACGGAATACAAAGTGGACTTCACTGTCCTTGACATGGAGACCCCAAACCATTGGAAAGAGTCGCAAATCATTTTGGGAAGACCATTCTTAAGAACCGCCAAGGCTGTATTCGATTACGACACTGGAATGATGAAATTCCGCTCCCTAGATGGAGAAGTGGATCTGGAAATGAGACAAACAAAATGGCAAAGACGTGATTCCGAATCCACCACTGAATATGCCGAGACATCTGAGTGTAATCTAATCAACACTACCGGACCTTGGGACCAACTTCCAGATCTTCACATGATACCATCACATCAGAAGAAGAAACAATGCGTCATACAGTGTGTGAGCTATTGCCAGACAAATCTGAACACCTGGATGTGTACAATCTTGATGACACAGAACTCCTTTCGGATTGGTCCATCCCATCCTCTTCGAAAAAAATCAATGATGAGTCGGACGCGGTTTTGGCTGAATTACCACATTACTTTTGCGATCCGACTCACTTTCTTTCAAGATCAGTGGCTAGCATATCACAGAATGATTCACCACCAACAATCACTGACCCAGACTTAAAATATATTCAGCCGGATTTGATTGATGATGTAGATTTGCCAGAGCTGAAACCCCTCCCTCCCACATTGAAGTATGCATTTCTCAAAGGAACCAAAAACAAATTCCTTGTGATCATTAGCTCATCATTGACTTTTGAACAAGAATCCCGACTACTAGAATTCCTTGAGCAAAATCGAAAAGACATCGGTTGGACGGTGTCGGATCTCGTAGGAATCAACCCTGCTCTCTGCTCGCACCAAATTTATGTTGAGGATAACGCAAGGCCTTCCCGTGAATTTCAGAGAAGATTAAACCCCAATCTTCGAGAAGTGGTTAAGAAAGAGATCGAGAAGTGGTGCAAAGCAGATTTTATATACCCCATTTCTGACTCCAAGTGGGTGGCCCCCCTTCATGTCGTCCCGAAGAAGTCGGGAATCCAGATGGTCACCAACGAGGAGGGGGTAGAGATCGCGACCCGAGTACCCACGTCGTGGCGTTTCTGTGTCGATTACAGGCGCTTGAATGCTGCGACCAAGAAAGATTACTTTCCACTGCCATTTATTGATCAAATCTTGGAGAGACTTGCAGGGAAAGCATTCTTCTGTTTTCTTGATGGGTACTCCGGCTACAATCAAGTTGCTATCGCTCCCGAGGATCAGGAAAAAACCACATTTACATGTCCCTTCGGTACCTACACATTCAAGCGCATGCCAATCGGGCTTTGTAATGCTCCAAGAACTTTTCAGTGGTGCATGATTGCCGTATTTGCCGAAATGGTGGGTGATTTCCTGGAAGTCTTCATGGATGACTTCTCGGTCCATGGTGATTCATTTGACACATGTTTAGCACACTTGGATCGAGTCCTCAAGAGATGCAGGGAGGTTAATTTGGTACTTTCTTGGGAGAAGAGTCACTTTATGGTGACTGAGGGTATCGTGTTGGGGCATGTCATCTCCAAAAAGGGAATGGAGGTCGACCCTGCCAAGGTGGATGTGATCAAGAAACTTGAGCCACCAACCAACGTCAAGTCAGTGCAGTCTTTTCTAGGGCATGTTGGATTTTATCGAAGGTTCATCCCTGATTTTTCAAAGATCGCCCGCCCACTGACTGAGCTCTTAGGAAAAGACACCGAGTTTATTGTAAATCACAAGTGTCTTGAAGCCTTCAAGCTCCTCAAACAGAAAATATGTGAATCGCCAATATTACAAGCTCCCGACTGGTCTCTTCCCTTTGAGATCATGACTGATGCATCGGATTTCGCTGTCGGAGCTGTGCTTGGACAAAGACGGGATGGAATCCCTTATGCGATTCACTATGCGAGCAAAATATTGCATCCTGCACAGAAAAATTATACAGTGACTGAAAAGGAAATGCTCGCGGTTGTTTGGGCCCTTGAAAAATTCAGATCATATATATTAGGCTCCAAGGTGACAATTTTCACTGATCATACGGCAATCAGATACCTCATGGAAAAGAAAGATGCCAAGGCACGGCTTTTGAGGTGGATCTTGTTAATCCAGGAATTTAATTTGGAGATCAAAGATAAACCTGGAATAAAGAATGTTGTTGCTGATCACCTTTCCCGACTTGAGAAAAATGATTATCCTGACACTGGACCTATTAAGGAGACTTTTCCAGACGAATCTGTTTGCGCTATTGATTCAACCCCATGGTATTCCAACATCGTGAACTATCTTGTCTCCAAGAAGGTTCCCTTTGGTTGGACCAAGAAAATGATAGATAAACTGAAGTCGGATTCAAGAAAATACCATTGGGACGATCCTTCCCTTTTTTATGAAGGAGCAGATTGTGTCTGGAGAAGATGTATTCCTCAGGAAGAATACCAGAGTGTCCTCACACATTGTCACACTCTTGAGGCTGGAGGGCACCATTCGGGAAAGAGAACCGCACACAAGGTACTCCAATGTGGATTTTACTGGCAGACCTTATTTCGTGATGCTAATGAATTTGTACGGTCTTGCCCGATTTGTCAAAGGATGGGGGGACCGTTGGTTATAGAGACGAAATGCCCATGCAACCAATGATTTTCTGCGATGTTTTTGATGCATGGGGGATTGATTTTATGGGTCCCTTTCCCAATAGCAATGGATTTCAGTACATCTTGTTAGCGGTTGATTATTTGTCTAGATGGGTAGAGGCTATTCCAACCCGAACCGCAGACAGCAAAACCGTCTGTAAGTTTATCAAGGATAATATCATTGCAAGGTTCGGGATACCAAAAGTTTTGATTTCTGATGGAGGTAGCCACTTTGTGAATAGGGAAATGAGATCTTTGGCTAAGGAGTACAAATTTGAACATAGAATAGCCAACCCTTATCATCCACAATCTAATGGCATGGCAGAAGTTTCTAATAGAGAAGTGAAGAGTATACTTCAAAAGTTGGTTCGTCCAGATAGGAAGGATTGGTCAAAACTATTGGATCAAGTTCTTTGGGCCTATAGGACAGCATATAAAACTCCACTCGGTACTTCACCTTTTAGGATGATCTATGGCAAGCCATGCCATCTACCTGCAGAACTGATTCACAAATCTGAATGGGCGATCAAAAAGTTGAACTGGAGTTGTCACCTTGGAAAATTATGTCGAGACTTAAATCTGAATGAGCTAATTGAAATCCGAAACCGAGCATATGACAACAGTGTGATTTATAAGGACAAGGTCAAGAAATGGCATGATAGACACATTCGAGATAAAACCTTCGTCCCTGGGCAGAAAGTATGGTTGTTTAATGCCCGGTTAAAGATTTTTCATGGGAAACTGAAATCAAAATAGACGGGTCCCTATGTTGTCATAGATGTGCATACCAATGGAAGTGTGGACATTGCAGAACTCAAAGATGATGCACAACCTTTCTCAGTGAATGGACAATTACTGAAGCCATACATGGAATCATCCAAAGAACATACAGTGCAAGTTGAGGTCATCTACTTCACACAGAGCAAGGACATTGACGATATATCAGATCAATCCTACCCTCCCTCCCGACCACATCGATCCCCTTGTACAACTTCTTCCTCTACTTAGGCCAAAGCCTAAGTATAGGTGGGACCGATGCCATTTGTATATACCATTTTCCTCATCACACACCCATCTCTCGATCACTCCATATCCATCCTTCTTCTATACCTAGGCTGACCAGAGCCTAAGTATAGGGGGACCCGACAACCATCTGTATATACTCTCCTCATTTACATATCCTGACCACCTCTTCTTGCGTTCTTCTTCTATACTTAGACTATTCACAATCTAAGTATGGGGGGCGGACTGTTGTATAACAATTTTTTCCACTCTCTTACGCCTAGCCCGAGCTATGTCTTCATTACGCTTCTTGTGCTCTGAGGACACAGCACTCGCTAAGTATAGGGGGGTCTGTATATATACTATGTATATATTTTAGCCATACCTTGTACTTGCGCATAAGTCTATATGTATTTACTGGGTGGGTATTAGTTCAAAACAAAAAAAATTGCTACTAACACTGATTTTGCCCAAAATTTTTGAAAAAAAATGGCTTCTTATTCATTTTTTGCATAAAAATCCCTTGCATAAAAAAGCGTCTGCATTCCACACACCTGCATTTCATCCAGCATTGCATTCATTTGCATCTGTGAAAAGTCATTGGGTTTTGAACCGAGTTATGAGCCGAAACCGAGAGTGATCTGGACTTAACCTTAATCAACCTAATTTTCAGAGGAACTTCACCGAGAAATAGGATTTTAGAGTCTTCAGGTCTGTGACTTAATTCTTTGAGTTCTACATAACAATGCACAGAGTTTGACTCTTAGTGTCTAACCTGGTCTCTTCATTCTGGGTACAACTCTGGAATAAGGAATTAATTTGTACTCTCGCACTATGCACTTAGCTCAACTCAAATGGGATGTTGGAAGACTGTGTAAGTTTCTTTTCTGGTAGCGTGGAAATCTAAAGACCGGAGTACGGGTTGAAATAAAGCTTCGGAAAAGGGATAGACGACTGGGCACAATTTTTTCTAAGACCCCTAAAAAATATACGGAATAAAAGATTCTATATCCGTAGGGGAAAAACAAGATCCAAGCAGAACCACCAAAAATTCCAAATACAAAGAAGCAACTACCAAATAAAATCTGACCAAAAAGGTCCAAGCTTCAAGAAACCTGCAGATCTTGGTGAAGACTCGGCTACACTGGCCAGCTTCACAAGGAGAGGTGACTACACTAGGTCACTCTCCAATTCTTTTCTCATTCTTCTACCTTCTCCCCCCAATTCGATTGTGAACACAGCACGACAGACCTTAGAAGGAAATACCTGACTCCCCGAGGACGAGTTACTGGAGAGAAGGTTTGCGCGGTAGTCCGGCATTCTGGGTGGGAAGAGCTAAAAACCTTTCACACACAAGAGTCGGTTATTCAAAGTTCATATGGTATACTTTGGGGAGAGGATTGATCTAAGATGACTTCTGAGCCGAAACTGCAAGCAATGATTTGTAGAACTAGAGGACTGTTGATTTTAAAATTCTAAGTCTCACAGAAGTTCCGACATACAAATAATCCAAAGGTTGAGTTTAGGTTCACTTTCACCTTCAGCTCATGGTCTTGGTATGGAACCCAATCTCATTTCACATCATGGCATTTCTTTTTAAATGCTCAGGGACGTGCATGCTTTAAGTATAGGGGGGATGATGAATCTCGTATTCATCACTCTAAATCTCATTTATTAAGCTCAAATCCCTTAATCAACAGCATTTCAACATCTATTCTGCATAATTAGCATCCATGCATAATTTCATAAGAATTGCATTTTAGCACAAAATTCTGCACAAAATAAGAAGCCAAAAATCCATGCCAAAAATAACTTGTAAATAGACTAACTTCCCAGATCTTTAACTCATTCATGCTAATTCCGAGTGACACAAAACCACCTCCACTGTGTACATATCACTAACAAGAATAATTGAAAAATACAAAAAAAATTAACTGACCCAAATAAGTGGACCAAAAAACCCAAACCCTAATTTCAGGATTTTCGGACTAAAAGCCACATATCTTCCACATCCAGTGTCCGATTTGATCCTACTCATTTTTGAACTAATGCACATTCAATTACCTTCAAAACAAGACCAAGTTCAAGTGAATCGGAGCTCGTATGTGAAAGTTGTTTTGGGCCTCTTTTATACGTTGTGTATTTTAGCGGTTTTTTTACTTATTATTTTATGTACATATTTTATTAATTAATAAAAAATCCAAAAAAATTAGATTAAGGTGTATTTATTTGTCTTTGATTCTACTGTAATTTTTTCCGGATTTTTATCTAATCTAAAAATGATATAAAAATTATAAAACCCTAAAATCAAGGTGTTCTATGTACATGGGATACCCCAAAAATATCACTTCCTGCAAATGATCGAATTTGGTTTTGATGTCTTCATGAAAGTTTAGATCTCGTCGAGGCGAGCAATTTTCATGAAGAAACTTTTTTGATTCGAGGTCATTTACTATTTACTATTGATTTTACAAATCCTTTATTCTCGAATTTTCTGGTGCTGACACGTGGCAGCCATTTTTGGCTTTATTAATACTCGTTTTATAAAAAAATAAAAAAATTAAAAAATAATAATAAATAAATAAATGAGAGCACGTGCGTCGCACGTGCCTCCCAGCACGTGCCTCCACTTATTCTGCCTTGTGCCGCCACGTGGCCTATTGCGAACCATCCGATCACGGGACGATCGGATGGCTCAGACGCGTCTTCCACCTCCAGATACTTTCCCAATCGGGGAAGCTCCGCCCCCGCCCTTCCATCATCGCCGCGAATCTCGGCCGGCTCCGCCATCCCCGATCCCTCAAATCTCGCGCCACCACGATCCGTCCCCGATCTCCAAATCGCCGCCGCCGTATCAATCTCCTCCTCTGCGTATCTCTCTCGTCAACCCCAATCGATCCCCATCCGCGATCCCCTTCCATGTCCGACCACCTCCCTCGTCCTATAAAGCGCCTCCGTCGCCTCCTTCAAGACTCATCCGCCGATTAAACGAAAGAGAAAGACGCGCGGTGGTGACAGCATCTACTCGTCCTCCTCTCCGGCAAGATCCGGTCTCCCCAGTGGCCGTCGCAGCATAGCCGAGCTCCTTCTCGAGGCGCTGCCCGCTCCGGCGATCGGCCGTTGAGCAACCCTCCAGGTTATCTCTCTCTCCTTCTCTCTCTCTCTACATCTCTCTCTCTCTCGATCGACTTCACCGGCAACCTCTGCGTCTCCTCGCCGCCTCGCCATCAGCAACACTTCGTCGTCATCAACTCCAAGCCCTCCACGAGCCAACGACTTCCTTACGCCTTCGCGCCACCTGCGCCATCCGCTTCATCGACGACCGCCGGCCGTGTGTCGGCCCTTGGACATCAACTGCTCCGCCCCTCCGCCCTCACCACCGTCGACCACGACTCCAGCCACCATCGCCACTCCACCGCGCCGCTCTCTTGGCCGTGTGTCGGCCAGAGGGAGGCCTCCTGTACTCCACCTGCTCCGCTCGTCTTCCACCCCCGCATCGTCACTGCCTCTCAGAGCAACGACAACCACCACGCCGCTCCCCCATCTTCGACGACCTTCGAGCACCTTCTCTGCGACTCCACCGTCATCGACGTTCTCGCCACCACCGCTGAAGCACCGGCTCCTCCGCCTGCCACCAACGCCCCCCGTCTCTGCCGCTCTTCCGCCAGGAGCGACCAGCAACCAAAGTCTAGGCATCTGCCTGAGGCCCTCCTCACGTGCTCTGCACGAGAGAGAGGGAACTTTGCAAAAGGGCCCCAGCATCTCCCGTATTACTCCATAAGACCCAGAGGTCACGTGTAGAGCACGTGACCTTGTGGGAAAATTGCGAAGACCACTCGGTTCTCCTTATTATCGCGCGATAGCCCCCGCCATTCAAGGGCATGTGCGCAGCACGTGCCCCTTGGAAATTTTACAACGTTACCTCTCTGATTCTTTGTAATTACATCTACGCCCTAGTTCTGCATTATTTCTTTATTTATTTTGCATAAGTACCCCTGTGTTCCCCCGTATTTGTGGACCTTCTCTTTATAGCATTTTATTAATCTAAATATAGCATGATGTTTGTTAACTAATTCTCTAAAATTAGACATATTGTGGGTATTTTTCTTATTAATGGTTAATTAACAAAAAAATTGTTTCGTGGAAATTTACATATTTTGCCCATTTCTTGCTCTGAGATTCATAGTTGATTAACCTTTGCTCTAAAAATTCCCCAAAAATCAAAGATTGTAGAGATTATTTTGCTTGACATTATGCCCAAAAATCTTTGCATTTGCATGCATCATTTGCCCTGTAAAAATTATTTTGCATATTTCACTATTTAATTTTTAGTAGGTATTAGATCCCACATTTTTGAGGTTTAGGATTTCTCTAATATTAATCACCTATGATAGATCTTAGATAATTTTTGTCCTTGAAAATAAGTAGGTTTGATATTTATTATAATTAAATTTTGAAAATCATTATGTTTGCATTTAAAAATCCATAAAAAATTCATATTACATCCAAAAATTCTAAAAAAAATTATAGTGCACGCATTTCATCATATTTTACATCTCGGCCAAGTTTCGTATTTTTCGGACTTCGTTTGGACTTAATTCACATCTTAGTCCCTAAAATAGGCCGAATTTGCATGTGCATCCCTTAATTGCCTTGAAAATTCTAAAAAAGACCGCCTCGAAAATCGCACACGAACTTTGATAGACTTAATTCTAGGTTGTTCCTTTGCCTCCTTGTGATCGACCCTGGGACTTGCCCAAGTAAAATAAACATAAAAACCACTTGTTTGACATTGATTATTATTTGTGGTTATTTTCTTGACCGTTTCCGATTGCCGCCTACAACGCACGATACATAATTTTTAAGCACTTCACGATAAAAACAACATTTTAAAAGCGACACTTTCGGATTCGTCAACGACAGGACCTGCAACGAGAAGCTCTGACTCAAATCTATGTCCCAGACTGGGTTATTCGAATGGAAGACCAAAGAAGCGACGGTGATTGGAGTTCGATCTCCGGCGAACGCGGTAGAGGGGGATCTTGGACCTAATCCTGGCTAGATGGGCTAAGATTAGGATGATCAGGTTGCGGGAGGAGCTGGAGGGTGAGCGGATGGTCCGATCGAAACGGCTGGGAATGAGTGACGGAGCTCCGACCGGTTGGTCGGAGTTGGCAAAATGAAGGTGGTGAACAAATGAAAGATTGGAATCAAATTGACTAAGGCGGAAGATAAGAAGCTCACCTGAAGATCTGGATCAACTCCTGAACTTCATGCGAAGGTGGGTGTCGGAGTTATGGCCTCGACCAAGCGGTGGAAGGCGAGGGAGGCTTCTCGCGGCTGAGGTCCAGCCACGAAGGGGGAGCGCCGGCTTCACTACACCAGATCGATCACCAAGAGGCTCTTCGGACGGTATTCACCACGCTGAAGGTTTCTAGGGTATAGAGAGGGAGTGAGGCGCGAGCTGCCGACCTTGGGAGGCGGATGAAAGATTTTATAGCAACCCCAAGTGGATGGAAAGATCGGGCAAGGGTGCGCGAACTGAGAAGGATCTGCGCCTTCCAAAGGATCGACGAGGATCATGTATCCATGGGGGAGACACGGGCAAAATTACAGGGCAAACGGATGAGCGATCCAACCTAGGTAATTTCGAGAAGAAGGTTCGGCAGAGAGATCGGGTTGGGTCAAGCCTGGAAGAAGGCGTTGACTCGGGTCAATATTCCACCATGGACCAATCAGAAAATAGAATTTACAAAATACTTTACAAATTCAATAAAAAAATAAATGATTTTAAATTAAAAAGTTTATAAAATGAAAAAAGTTTGTTATTTTTAAAGCTATTTTTCTATGATTTTTATTTATTTTTATGAAAAATAAAGTATTATTTATACAGTATATTGTATTATATACAAGTATATTATACTTATGTGTCTTGTATAATTAGTTTTAACTTGTTATTTTTACATAAATACTCCAATTTTATATTTTATTTATTTACAAAATAATTTTTAGAGTAAAAAACATTTTTTTTATTTTTATTATGTATTTACAAGTATAAAATAAATAGGGAAGAAGACCTATATAAATGTATTATGTACAAGTGCGAGAGAGAGTTTTTATTTTATTTTTACTTTTATTTTCTTATTTTTATTTTATTTTTAGAATTATATACAAGGAAATAAAAGCATATTTTTATTTTTTTGGCAAAAAAAATTATATACACATCATATATATATACAAGGTAGAGTGGTCCTATCTCTCTCTACTTATTTTATTTGGCGGTCAGGTCAATGCTTGGCCCTCTCTTGAGGTTTGGGTCACTAGTATTTATTCTAAATACTTCCTTTTTTCTCTTTATTCTTTATTATTTTATTTTTGCACAAATACATGCTACTTGTGCACTATTAACACAAGCATGCATTTAGCTAAGTTATCGTATTTACACATATTTACATGATGCATTGCCAAGATAATTAGCGAAAATAAAAGAATAAAGAGTGATGAACAGGGATTCATCACCCCCCCCCTATACTTTACCTTTGATAGTCCCTTAGCGAACACTTATTTGAAAAAGAAGTGAAAAGAGAAATAGAAAAAGAGAAAGAAGGAGAATTAGGATTGATTACTAAACGTGTCTTCATTTATTTGAAGTATGGAGCTCAGTCAGGCCTTTGGATTATTAGTTTGTCGGAACCTTATTTGGACTTAAGTTTAAAACTCAACAGCCTCTAAGTTCCACCACTCTATGATCAAGACTCCTCAATGCTCCAGATCAGAACAAGTCTACATACACAAACTCTAATGACCATGAATCTTTTCTTGTACTGTATAAGTGATAAGTAGGTCCTCACCTCAAAAATGGAAAGTAACAACCCCCCTTAACAAGGTAACTCTAATGCCCTGGTCCAGAAACTCTTTCCTCGATGAGCGGGATATTCCCTTCTAAGTTCAAGTGCAACCGGGTCAAGAAGAGGAGGAAGAAGAGAATGGACCATGTCCAGTGTAGTCATGTATCCTTGGGAGCCTAACCAGTGTAGCTAAGTCTCCGCTGCAAGCTTCATGAGATGAGAATGGTAACATAAGTTTTGGTTTATTTGGCTATATACACTCCAGTGGGTATTTCATTTTCTATCAGGCCATTTTTTTTGGAGTTTTTCTTTCTTTTGCACGTTTTTTTCGATGTGCATGTGTACAACATATCTACATGGTGCAACATTTATACAAAAGGACTTTTTCCTCTTGAGTCAGTAAACTATCCCTCTTTTGAAGCATTATTGCAACCCACAACTCATGTCTTTAGACCTCAACACCGCCATACCAAGCTGAAATGCACTTCCTTCACTAAAAGAAGACGAGAGGTTCCACCTAGAAGTACTACCCTCGTATGCTACCCCAAGATAAAGGAGACTGCCTCCTCACCACCTCATCCGTAGAGAGCTATGGTGCAAGTAAAGCCATTGTCTATGAGAGTGATGTGTGCGTTGTTTAAGTGTTCTACTTAAGCTCGTCAAGATGACATGTTCTCATAGCCTAGCGGACACAAAGAACTAAGTCCCAAATGAAAATGGACCTGAAGAGTCTTAACCCTAAGCCCTATAAAGTTCCTCTTAGAATTAGGTGGATTAAGGTCTTAATCAAGATCCATTTTCCAATTTAATTACAGGCTAGTTTAAATATCAATCATGATTCAGAAGAAAGTACAAGTGTATACAAAAATCTTTTTATGCAAAATTTTTGAAAATGTGCAAAATTTTTGGAAAATGTTTGAATGAATGCATGGATGCAGGAGTTTTGCAAACTCATTTACACAAGGGTTTTTGCAAACTTTTGTTTCTCAAGCATTTTACAAAAAATTTGTAGTATATACATAATTTTGATATCAAAATATTTACAACATTTTTACAATCAAATCATTTTTACAAACATTTGTACAAAAATAATGTGTATAAATAGATATGTATGAGCAAGAAAGAATTTTATGTACAAGAAAATTTTTAAAATTTTTATGGTTTTTAATAAAGGATTTTAGCCATTTTATTTATTAACATACTCACACAAGGTACGAGTTATGGCTAGAGTATATATGTAATATATACGACAACCCCCTATACTTATCTCGAACGATGTCCTCAGAGTGGATCGAGAGCGATGAAGAAGACATAAATCATGCTTAGTATAGGGAAGTGAAAAGGAGTGCTATACTACAATGACGAATCAAAGAATAGAATGAAAGGATCTCAGTGTTTCCTCCTCTACTTGGGATCAAGTAATCCTAAATATAGTAGGTTGTACATAAAGGGAAAACGAGTGATAGGATGTACAGGGTTTACCTCCCCTATACTTAGGGTGAAATATCCCTAAGTATAGGCAGCAAAACAGAAGTAAAAAGAATTGAAGAATAATCAAGAATCTGACACCCCCCCATACTTAGGATAAAGTACACCCTAAGTATAGCATAATCATGTGATGCAAATGGGTTGTTGGACTGAAGAATGAGATGATATGGACATCTGGATCTATACAAAGCGGAAGACAGTGCTAATCAGGCATGAGATGTAATAGATGTGAGTCAAAGTCCACATCTCAAGCAAAATGAATCATGACAACATCAGCGATCAACGGCTCATGATCTAGATATAGTTTGAGTCGCTGCCCGTTAACATGAAAGGTAGACTCAGATGACATATCAGATATGTCAATACTCCCATTGTCATGTACCTTTCGAACCAGATATGGTCCCTTGCACTTGCTCTGCAACTTCCCTGGAAATAATCTAAGCCTAGCATCGAACAACCATACTCTCTGATCTGTCTATAACTGCTTATGGCTGATATGAGAATCATGCCATTCTTTCACTCTCTCCTTATACTGTAGGTTGCTTAAAAAGGCTGAGTCTCTGAGCTCCTCCATGGCTGCCAATTCTCCCTTCCTCTGATCTCCTATACTTACTGGATCCAATAATATATTTGTGACAGCCCAAAGTGACTTGTGCCTAATCTCAACATATAAATGGCAGAGCTTGCCATAAACGAGACGAAAGAGAGATGTACCTAAAGGAGTTTTGAAGGAAGTCTGATATGCCCACAAGACCGAGTCCAAAAGTTGTGACCAATCCTTTCAGTATGGGCAGACTACCTTCTGCAATATCATCTTGATCTCCATGTTCGATACTTCAGCAAGACCATTGGTCTGAGAGTGATATGGAGTGGCTACACGATGGTCAATGCTGAACTCGCTAACAAGGGACTTTACCTTGTCGTTGATGAAATGAGACCCCTCGTCAGATATCAAAAATCTAGGTACCCCAAATCGTGAAATGATATTCTTCCTCAAAAATCTGCAAACAGTCCTAGCATCTGTGGTTCGGGTGGGGATGGCCTCAACCCAACGACTAACATAATCCATGACCAATATAATGTACTCAAATCCCTGACTCGTAGGGAATGGACCCATGAAATCAATAACCCATGCATCAAAAACCTAACAGAAGTGAATGGGTTGCATCGGCATCATGTCACGTTATCCACAAGGGCCAATCCTCTGACAGTCAATACACCTCTTCACGAATTCATCAGAATCCTTGAAGAGGGTAGGCCACCATAGGCCGCATTGGAGCACTTTCTATGTCGTTCTCCTCCCAGAATGGTGTCCCCCTGCCTCCAGCTTGTGGCAGTAGGTGATGACGCTATGGTGCTCCTCCTGAGGAATGCACTGATGTTAGACACTATCCCCTCCTTCATGATAAAGGATGGGATCCTCCCAATGGTAAGACTTGGACTTCGCTAGGAAGGTCTCAAGTCTTTGTCTGGGCCAACCTTGTGGAAATTTCTTAGCAACAATATAGTTCACAATGTCGGTATACCACGGGAGAGAGGCGATAGCAAGGATCGCCTCATCTGGGAAGGTCTCAGAAATGGGATCAGTCTGCTCAGATTCCTCAAGATGCTCTAATCGAGAGAGATGATCTGCCACCACATTCTTGACTCCAGGTTTATCCTTAATCTCAATATCAAACTCCTGGTGTAGAAGGATCCATCTAGTCAGTCTCGTTTTTGCATCCTTCTTTGCCATGAGGTACCCGATGGCAGTATAATCAGTAAAGATAGTCACTCTAGATCCAATGATATACAATCTAAACTTATCCAAGGCAAAAACTACGGCTAGCATATCCTTCTTAGTGACAATATAGTTCTATTGCGCGGCATCCAATGTATGGCTAGCGTAGTGAATGGCAAAAGGCACTCCATCCCTCCTATGTCCCAGCACGGCCCCTACGACAAAATCGGAGGCATCTGTCATGCTCTCAAATGGGAGAGACCAATCAGGCGGCTGAAGAACAGGAGACTCAACAACTAGACTCTTGAGAGTCTCAAATGACGCAAGACACTAGTCATCCATAATGAAGTCGATGTCTTTGGTCAGCAAATCAGTCAACGGTCGGGCAATCCTGCTGAAATCATGAATGAATCGTCGGTAGAAGCCAACGTGACCCAGAAAAGACCGTAACTGTCACAAGTTGGACGATGGATTGAGTTTCCTGATGATATCCACCTTGTCCGGATCAACCTCCATGCCCCTGTTGGAGATGATATGACCAAGCACCGTCCCTTGAGTCATTATGAAGTGACTCTTCTCCCAAGATAGAACTAGATGGACCTCAATGCAGCGCTGAAGGATACGGTCTAGGCAGTCAAGACAAGCATCAAACCCATCATCATAGACCAAGAAATCATCCATGAATACCTCTAAGAAGTCACCCACCATGTATGAAAAGATAGACAACATGCACCTCTTGAATGTTGCCGGAGCGTTTCATAGACCAAAGGGCATCCATCTGAAAGCATATGTCCCAAACGGACAGGTGAATGTCGTCTTGTCCTGATCTTCGGGCGCAATGGGCACCTGATTGTAGTCGGAGTACCCGTCAAGAAAACACTCTTCCTAGCTAGCCTCTCTATAGTATTATCAATAAAAGGTAGTGGGAAATGATCCTTCTTGGTGGCCTGATTCAATCGTCTATAGTCCACACAGACCCTCCAAGAAGTGGCTACCCGGGTAGCTATCTCCTCTCCAGACTCACTAACAACTGTAGTGATGCCCGTCTTCTTGTGAACCACATGTAATGGACTAACCCACTTGGAGTCAGAGATGGGGTAGATAAAATCGACGCACCACCATTTTGAGATTTCCTTCATGACAACCTCTCGAAGTTCGGGTTCATCCGTCATTGGAACTCACGCGATGGCCTAGCGTCCTCTTCGAGATAGATATGGTGGGAGCACAGGGCCAGACTTATCCCTTGGAGATCAGCTACACTCCATCCTATCGCCTTGCGGTTCCTTTCAAGAACTTCCATCAATCAAGATTCTTGCTCTTCAGTCAAGTCTGCTGAGATAATGGCCGGGTACATCTCATGCTCACCCGCAAGGAATCTATACTTCAGCGAATGCGGCAAGGGCTTCAACTCTGGGCAACTGGGAGCTGGCAAATCTGGCCTCTGAAAAGTCTGAGTGAAGGCGACCAAATCAGTGTGGGAGAACTCTCGTTGATCATGAAAATCCGGTGTAGACTGCTCTGCTGGTGTATCTATGCTCTGTATCGGATCAGTCTCCACCCTAGCTGTTGGCTTTGTAAAAATCAAACACGGTATCAACTCATCAAACTCTGTCCAATCAATATCTGACTCTGAGGGATCTGAGTCTGAATCACAAGGGAAGAAAATGCCTCACTATCCGGAATGTGGTCTGCAGCCTCGAATGTGTCCTCTACCAAGAGTGTGCTCTCCAAGCCCTCCTATGCTGAAACATGTGACTCAACAATATATGAATGTGAGAGGATGGCTCGTGAAACGGGGTCAGACCAACTGGCTTTATCATCAATAATCACAAAATCGCACTTCTGGGGACTTCTCGCTCTGCCTCTGTCATCTGCTCTGAATCGCTAAGCTGCTCTGAGCAGGCTGAATCTCGTGGTCTGGTCTCGTCGATCGTCTCTATTAGTATATTGTCTCCCTCGACGCGAAAGTACACCTTCCTGCTATCATGATCGGACACTGCCTTGGCTGTGGCCAAGAATGGGCGTCCTAAAATGATGTGGGTATCCATCACAGGCTCAGGGATCTCCATGCCCAACACAACGAAGTCCATTGGAAATTGCAGGCCATGAATTGTGACGACCACGTCCTTCAACAACCCCTTCGACCTCTTGACAGATCTATCAGCAAACTGAAGAGATGTCCTGCTCCGTCAAAGAGGGCCAAACTAGAATCGGTCGAGTAAGGATGCCGGAAGTATGTTGATGGAAGAGCCGCTATCTAATAGAGTCTGATCGAATCTCTGCTCATGGATGTGACATCTAACATAGGGAGCTCCTGCATCTGGCCTCTTGGTTGGCAGACAATTCTGAATGGCGAAGCAAGTGGCCCTAGTGAGCACATGGATCTCTGCATGGTGGTTCCTCTTCTTCCTACGAATGGTAGTCTTCTCTCTAATGTTCCTCTGGAAGAGAGGGATGTGCTCAAGGGCCTCCTGTAGAGTCAGCTGAATCTAGAATTTGTTTATCATCTGCAGGCTAAACTCTAATTGCTGAGATTTTTTTGGATTTTCTTTTTATTCCCCTTAGCCAAGCGGAGTGCTTGAGAGAAGGGACTGGTTGGGCCCTCCTCAGATGGAGGGCTAGGAATGGGTTCTTACTACTGAGATGAAACAGAATCCATACAAATATCTCCAGGAATCGTAAATAGACTCACAAATAAAGAACCCTTTTCTTTATTATTTTTTTTGGATTTTTCTAAATAGTCCTGAGATACAAAAACAAATGGAAATGCAACAGGAATAGAATGGGTGGCCTCAGTACCACCAGTGGCATCTGGACTCGCGGCATCAGCATCGCTCTCTGGCTCAACATCAACATGTCTGGTGGCATCAGTACCACCTCCTATATCTGGTGAAGTGACTGCCTCAGTACCGTCAGCTGAATCTACATCCTTGATGGCGTTAGCACCACTGTCATCAACATCATCATGAGCGGTATCAGCACGGCTCTCCTCCTCGTCTGGCACTCTTGAGTCCTCATGGTGTCATTACTCAGATGAGGCGTCGTCGGCTGGCATCCTACCGCTCCTAAGTGTGACAAAGTCAGCATCAAATGTATATGAAGCAATATCACCTAAAGAATCACTAGGAGTGGTGGTCTTTGTAAATTGTAATTGCTCACACTTTCTCTTCAGGTTATTCGGGTTGGGCTCAAACTGAGCAGGTATGGCGGCCTTGCCCTTGATGATCTCCCTCATCTCCTGATGGAACTCATCCATCTCCCATCTGAAAGTGGCTTGATGCTCAGAAACAAGGCAGGCCAGATCGTCAAGTGCTGAGTTCTCATAGGTTGGCCCATGAGAACCGGACAGGTTGCCTCTCTGGAAGTGAGGCTACTGCTGGGAAGGATGAGGGGGATACTGCTGAGAGTACTGTTGAAGCTGCTGCTGCTGCCTCCACGGTTGTCCCTGCTGGTAGGGACGAGGACCCTGATGGTAGTTTTGTTGTGGTTGTGGGAACTAGGGTTTCTGCTGCTGCTGGCTATACTGCCCACCTTGAACTGGACGTTGCGGCTGGGAAGAGGTAGCTCTAGATGACCAACGGAATCCAGGATGGTCTCGGCGGATCCCAGCTGTGGTCGATCCTACCAAATCCCGTTGACATACATCAACGGTAAGGAGGTGGGGGAAGGACTTCCATGGGTTGATCCTGTGGGTACACCACCATCTGAGTGTCCTGAGATGGTGGTGGTTGGAAATACTGTTGTCGCGGCTACTGGAAAGACTCCTCCTGAACATGGTGAACCTTTCTGTGCTGGCTGGAGTGCTGGGTCGAGCGGCTGCTGCTAGGATCCGCTCGTGACCTGAGACTAGGATGAGGAGTCGTCTGTGCCTCCTGGAGACACATGATCCGGGTCTTCAGGTCACTCAACGTCGGTGCCATCTGATCCATCTGTGACAAACCCTGGTACTGCTTCTTCTCAATGAGCTCGATGCGGTCCAACTTCTCGCTGATGATACCCATATCAGTAGCAAATGACTCTACCTATGTTGTGGTTGTTGATGAAGTGGATGGACCTGCATCGATCTGTGCGATCCTCTGGTAGGACGCAACCTGTTGATAGGGCTTCCCTTGAGTGTAGATTCGGGTCTGGGACATGACAATGTAGTTCTCATCCATCTCCTTGTAGATAGACTGGACCTGATCCTCATCCTTCGTAAAATAGGATCCCCCACAAGATTCTTTTACGAGCCCCTACAGCTCCGGTGTCAGCCCACAAAAGAAACTCTGCACTAAGTTGGGCTTGGATATGTCGTGATGTGGACACCAGTCGATAAGTTCTCTGAATCGGTCCCATGCCTCGTAAAAATGCTCGTTGGGAAGCATGTAAAAGTTGTTGATGAGGGCCCGCGCTGCATTCGTCTAGCTGAGTGGGTACTACTTATTCAAGTACTCATTCCGGAGTTGTTCCTAAGATGTCACATATCTCCCTAAATGCTTTAGTCAATAGGCTGCTCTGTCAACGAGGGAGAACGGAAAAGCCATCATCTTGATGGTATCCTCGTCCATGAATCGATCATGGACCGTGCTGCAGATCATCTCAAACTCCTAAAGATGGAGATGTGGCTCCTCGGTGGCTAGCCCGTGAAATTTGGGTAGTAACTGAATTGTCTGAGGAGGGAGCTTGAGGTCTCCCAGAATGGCAGGTAGCTGAATCCAACGGTGTGTTAGAGTTGCACCAGGGTTGTGCAACTCTCTCATGGGGCGTGCTGGTCGGACTGGTTCCACTAGCTCATCTGGAAGTGGTCCATCTCCTTCCTCGCTCTGGAATGTCTCCTCCTCCACCGGCTCTGTTCTGCTCTCTGTCTGCTCGCATCTGAGCCATCTCCCTACGCATGTTGGCCATGAAAGCCCCCTGATCTTTAATCTGTCGCTGCATAGTCTCCAGGGAGGCCAACAGGGTGTTGTTGAGGCACCCTGATCAAGAACATAAGAGTGTGTCTAGATGGGTCCATCAATGCGCTCCTTACTGCCAGCCATGGTCTCTGCAAAGGAAAAAGACCCGAACTCAGGTGCCGTCAAATGAATATGCATCTACTGCGGTCTCTGCTCTGACACTGCGGGACTGGTAGAAGGGTGGTCGAGGGGGAATAGGGTGGAGTCAAAATCGGGTTTAAAGAGCGGGTCTGGGCTCTCGCGAAACAACCTAGATGAATGGGGAGGAGTGCACAAAAGCGGTGCAACCAAATTCTTCCTAAGGGATCTCCGGCCCATCATCGTGATGTGGAGAGGAAGGCGGATGAGATCTGGAAACAAACAAGATCAGGAAAAACAAACCCCCCAATTCACCTATCAAAATTAAGTTGATGACTGTAAAAGTTCGATCTTTTATCTTATTGATTTTATTAGGTGATAATTCAATCTATCAGAGCGGTTAAGCGAGCTGGTAGGAACCCAATGCTCTTAACATATTGTCCTGTATAAAAAGTCGGTAGTCTGCCGAGAGTTCGGGCGCGGCTCTATCCTACTGTGCGTGTCACTCTCTCGCTCATCCAAACCAAACAAGGAGAAGATTTCTCTCCCAAGACAAATTTTTTAGTGAGTGTCTTTTTAGGATCAAGTATGTCTAGCAGTCCCAATTTTATGGTTTTTCTTTTTAGGTGTTTTTCATTAACAAGCAAAGCCTAACGAATTTTTTGATATTTTAAGTCCAAGGGGGAGAAGTCGGAAAAGCCAATGTGCGATCAAACATGATGATGCATGCAGAGTAAGAAATGCGTACCTGACTCCATCTCTCTACATGCAAGGTGATCCGCACATAAATTGAAAGAAAGGAATAAAATTACCTATATGATGCAAGAAGAAAATAGCCTTAGACGAAGTAATTTCTACACGAGAAGAATGGTAGCTAGCCAATCAGACCAAGTCCGAAGTCCGATCTTGGGAACCACTCGGTGCCTGCCACAACGGGTCCTGCCAGCATTGTATGTGGTTCCTCATGGCACGTGGACTCGGTCCTAATTAAACTAACTTTTTATTGTGAATTAATTAATTAGGTCTAATTAACGATCTATATGTGCATGTAGATAATTAGGGTTGGGCCTTAATTAATTACGTCACAATCAATGAAATTCCTAAGTCTAGGGGTCAAATCCTTCGAGAATCAAAATGAAACAAAAGCGAAAAATCGAAACCGACAAAAACTGCGGTGACGTCCCCCGAGCACACCAGTGCTCGGCAAAACAGACACCGATATGCCAAGTCCAAACAGTCCACAGTCTAAGTCCATGTATTATTACAATAATAAAGCTAAAACTTCTCAACAAGAATCCTCCAAGTCTTTTGCTCCTCTTCTCCTACGCTCTCTTGCTTCTCGATGAAGAAAAGAGCCGCCTCCGCTTCGCTCAAGAGTGTCGGCACTCCTAGGAATACTGTCCTCGCTCGTCGGGCCCCCTCGCAAGAAAGAGAGAAACAAAAAAATATGTCAGATTACAGTAAGAAAAACAAACACCACTAGAAGCAAATAAAGAATCAAGAAAATCGACTACTAAGCCGTGCTCCCATGCAACGACGCCATTCTGATGAGCGTCCCGAGCGACTAAGGTTAAGTGATATCAAAGGTCGTTGCAACCTCAACCACTCGAACCGGGCTCAACGAGAAAATGTATACCACCAACAAAATCAATCCACAATAAAAATAAGGCAAGTGGTCTTGCTATTTAATTAACCTGGTATAACCACCAGGGTCGAACACAAGGATCACGGAATGAAACCAACAAAGTAGTCAGGTAATGTAAGAAATACAGGAATTTTTGGTGGTTTTTAAATTTTAAATTTTTTTAGGATTTTCTATTAAGAAAAGAGGTAAGGAAATGGCAAAAAGGGCACACTCAAGCACTTATTTAAAGGCTCAAAATTACTTAAAAATTTAAAAAAAAATATTTTTATGTTTTTTAAAATATTCAGATGTTTTTGAGTATTTTATAGGTGGTTTTTATGTAATTTTCTAAAAATGAAATAAGATCAAAAATAGCAAGCAATGTACAGCCTGGAAATAAAGGTAAATTAAAATTATTTAAATGGTTATAAAATCCTAGCAGTAATTTTATTGAAAGTATAAAATAAAATCTACCTATAGGAACTGAAAACACATTTTTTGTAGATTTTTTAATGATTGTAATAAGGTTTTTAGTCTTTTATAATTTTTATGTGTTTTCTAAAAGATAAAGAAACAAAAATGCTACTGAAATGAAAGTAAGACAAAACAAACACATGGGAATTTTTTTAGAATTTTTAAAGGTATTTTTTGATTTTTAATTGATTTTTCAAAATAGACAGAGACACTTTTTAGGGTTTTTGAATTTTAGAAAACAGTAAATAAAATCAAAATGCATCACAAAAATTATCAAAAATACTACACAGTAGCAGGAGCTATGATGTAAATTTTTTAGAATTTTTTGAGTAGTTTTGATTAAAAACAACATACAGGTTATAGGGACCTAAATGCAATTTATCAATATTTCTGGACTAGTTATTAACATGCACAAAAAGTCTAGAGGTGAAACTATAAATTCACCAATAAATTCCACGCATGCATCAATTCAACGTTTACAGGGGTATAAATGCAATTTCAGAAAACATTCATTCAAACCATAACACAGGGAAAGTTCAGGACTAAAATTGCAAATACACCACTATGCACGTGTCGGATCGGGGTGACAATGAAGGGTACTTGGAGCTGCTCCAACGAGCTTGGGCGAGGGTGGTTTGGACGCTCTCAATGCGCGACAGGACCTGCAACGAGAAGCTCTGACTCGGAGCTATGCTCCAGTCTAGGTTATTCGAACTAAAGACCAAAGAAGCGACGGTGACTGGGGTTCGATCTTCGGCGAGCGCGGTGGAGGGAGATCTTGGACCTAATCCTGGCTAGATGGGTTAAGATTAGGGTGATGAGGTTGCGGGAAGAGCTGGAGGGTGAGCGGATGGTCCGATCGAAACGGCTGGGAATGAGTGACGGAGCTCCCATTAGGAGCGAAGGTGCAGAACAAATGAAAGATTTGAATCAAATGGACTAAGGCAGAAGATAAAAAGCTCACCTGAAGATCCAGATCAACTCCTGGGCTTCAGGTGAGGTGGATGTCAGGATTATGGCCTCGACCAAATGATGGAAGGCGAGGGATGCTTCTCGCATCGGAGGTCCGGCCACGAAGGGGGAGCATCGGCGTCACTAGAATAGATTGATCACCAAGAAGCTCTTGGGACGGCTGTCACCACGCTGAAGGTTTCTAGGGTATCGAGTGAGAGTGAGGCGCGAGCTGCCGACCTGGGGAGGCGGATGAAAGATTTTATAGCAGTCCCAGGTGGCTGGAAAGATCAGGTAAGGGTGCACGAACCGAGAAGGATCCGCGCCTTCCTAGGGATCTGCAAGGATCTTGGATCCATGGGGAAGACATGTGCGAAATTTTGAGGCAAACAGTTGCGCGACCCAACCTAGGGAATTTCGAGAAGAAGGTCCAGGAGAGAGATCGGGTCGGGTCCATCCTGGAAGAAGGCATTGACCTGGGTCAATATTCCATCATGGACCAATCAGAAAATAGAATTTACAAAATTCTTTACAAAATCAATAAAAAAATAAATGATTTTAGATTTAAAAGTGTTTAAAATGAAAAATATTTGTTATTTTTCAATCTATTTTTGTATGATTTTTATTTATTTTTATGAAAAAAATATTCTTTATACAGTATATTTTATTATATACAAGTATATTATACCTATGTGTCTTGTATAATTATTTTTAATTTGTTATATTTACACAAATACTCTAGTTTTATATTTTATTTATTTACAAAATAATTTTAAAAACAATTTTGTTTTATTTTTATTATGTATTTACAGGTATAAAATAAATAGGGAAGAAGACCTATATACATGTATTATGTACAGGTGAGAGAGAGAGAGTTTTTATTTTCTTAATTTTATTTTATTTTAGAAAATATATACAAGGAAGTAAAAGCATATTTTTATTTTTATTTTGGTAAAAATAATTTATGTACACACCATATATATACAAGGTAGGGTGGCCCTATCTCTCTCTACTTATTTTATTTGGCGATCAGGCCAATGCTTGGCCCTCTCTTGGGGTTTGGGTCACTCGGTATTTATTTTAAATACTTCCTTCTTTTTCTCTTTATTCTTTATTTTTTATTTTTGCAGAAATACATGCTAATTATGCACTATTAATACATGCAAGCATATTGCTAAGTTATTGTATTTACACCATGATGCGTTGCCAAGATAATTAACTAAAATAAAAGAATAAAGAGTGATGAACAGGGATTCATCACTTGACATGATTCCTGATCACACTAAGGCAAACTTAAAAATTATGAAATACGTGAACAAGTACAATTATCTAGAAAGCCTTTTCATTTTGTGAATAAGGAAACTGAAATTCTAGAATTGGTTCATATTGATATTTGTGAGTTTGGTAGTGTGATGGCTAGAGATAACAAAAGATATTCTATCTATGAACGTGATTACTAGAGATAACAAAATATGTTTTATCACTTTCAAATATGATAACAGTAGATACTATTATGTTTACTAAGGATGAATCCTTAGAGAAGTTTCTTTATTTTAAGAATGAGACAGAAGCACAAGTTGGTAAAGTCTTATACATTTGAGGTCAGATATGGGTTGTGACTACACATCTAACATCTTTGATGGATAATGTAAATTATTTGGCATAGTTCATGAGGTCACCACATCATATTCACCATAATCTAATGGAATAGTAGAACGAAAAAATAGAACCATAACTGACATGATTAACACATGATCGTAGAGTTTTGGATATACATGTGCGGAGAAGCTTTACATATGACTTTCCATATTTTAAACCCCCAGACATAAAGATAAAATTTCATTAAAAAAATCTCAAAGTGTGGTTATATTTGTCTAAGTCCTTAGTCCCAGAACACAATAAAAAGAAGCTTGGACCTAAGACAGTTGATGTGGTCTTATTGAGTTATATGGATAATATCTATGCCTTTGATTTTAGTAATTCGGTCTGAAATCTCTAGTATAGATTTAAATACTACCGTTGAACTTCATGATATTACCTTCTTCGAGGAAGTCTTTCCAACAAAGACTAGGATTCCTCAAAGTCTGACAAATGATTTAGCTACCACATCTAGTTCTAATCCACAATGGAAAGGATGTCAAATATGGGAGCTACATCTCACTTCGAACCCAACAAACATTTGGAGGATGTTGAGCCTAGATGAAGTAAGAGACCAAGGATTGCCAAGGATATTGGTAGTGACTTTGTTGCCTACCAAATTGAGGGTGATCCTCCCACTTACATGGATGCTATAGCTTCATCTGAAGCTAAGCATTGGAATGATGCTATTAAATCTGAAATGAATTCGATCACTTCAAATGACACGTGGGCGTTGGTTGATATACCTTAAGTTTGTTCCATCATAGGGTGAAAATGGGTGTTTAAAAGGAAACTTAGACTAGATTGAACCATTGAAATATATACGGCAAGACTTATTGCCAAAGGTTTCAAGAAAAATGAGGGTATTGATTGTTTTGATACATATTCTCTTGTTACCAGGATGACTACGATTCAGATACTCATTTCTTTGGCCTCCATATATGATCTCAAAATACATAAAATGGATGTGAAGACTACCTTTCTGCATGACGACCTTGAGGAAGAGATCTTTATGGACCAGCTTGAGGGATTTATAGCAACTTAAAATGAGAGGAAAGTTTGCAAGATTGTAAAATCTCTTTACGAATTGAAACAAGTTCAGAAACAATGGCATGAAAAGTTTGAAAAGATTGTTCGATCTTATGGATTTATTATTCATGAATCCGATGAATGTGTCTATTTTTGATTAAGGGTGATATGTATGTTATCTTATGACTATATATTGATGATATTTGAATATTTGGAAATTTGGATCAAACACAAGGATTGAAGAAACCAAGTTGTTCTTGAGCAATAAGTTTGAGATGAATTAGGAGTTGTAAATGTGATTTGAGGATCAAATTGATTAGCTCAACTAGTGGGATAGTCATTTCTCAGCCACACTATACTGAGAAAGTTTTGGAAAATTTTGATTTCTAAAGTTGTAAATCTGTATGCACTCGTTATGATTTATATAAATCCATCTACAAAAACAAGAGTGGCGTCCCTGTAACACAGCTAAGGTATTCACAAATTATAAGAAGGTCAATGTACCTTGTGAATTGTACTAGATCGGATATTTCTTTTGCGGTCATAAAATTAAGTAGGTACACTAGGTATTCACTCATTGGGAAGCCTTAGGCTGGGTATTGAAGTAGCTTAAGGTTACTACACCTCTTGGGCAACATTATGGTAGACATCCTTCTGTTCTAGAAGGATATAGTAATGCAAGTTGGATTGGTCGAATAGAACATTCTGGGAGTACTTGTGTCACTGGGTTTGTATTTACCCTTAGAGACAGTGTAGTCTCCTAAATGTTTGCGAAACAGACCATTTTGGCTTGGTCTACTTTTAAGGTTGAGTTTCGTGCCTTGGACACTGTAAGTATAGAGGATGGATAGCTAAAGGAGCTTCTCTCTGAGATGCTCATAATGGGTAAGCCTATACTAGTAGTATCTTTGCATTGTGATAAGATAACGAAAATTGCGAAGATAAAGAGTTCAAAGTACAATTAGAAAATAAGAAGACATATCTAGTCTAGACTTACGTTTACAAGGGATTTGTTATCTTCTGGAGTGATTGCTGTGGCATTTGTTAGTACCAAAGATAACACAACATCTCCACTTACAAAGGGACTTCATAGATCTATAGTCCAAAAATCAAAGCAAGGGATGGGGCTAAAACCCATTTAGAGTTTTAATGCAGCAGCAATCCAATCTAAATGACTGGAGATCCTATGAAATAGTTTTGATGTGGAAAACAAGCTGTATGGGGAACTGGTTAGCACTCACAACGTAATGCTTTGTATTTGAGTTATATCCCTGAAAAGGCTGAGAGCCTGAAAGATGCAAGTATAGACTGCGTGTTAAGTTCTTCATGAATTTGAGCTTTTTTAAAGGTAGGATGTGAGCAGTGCATCCTTGGAGATTGCCACCTATTTAAGTATCTTTGTAGACTACAGAGGGTTTATCCTTAATGTACTCATGAAACATGGCAAGGGGTATGACCATTAATAGCACTAAACCAGAAGTTAGTCACCATAGACTTCGCTCTGTTGTTATCACTAGATACTATCACAATAAAGGATTGAAGTTCATGACATAGTTCACTTTATTCTTGTGCTGGAGAAAGTGGATAACCCAGGTGAAGCTTCAAACCTGAGGGTACATTTACTAAAAGCAGAGTGTGGAAACCGATATTCTTTGCTCTTTATGCTTAAATGGTGAATTTGTAGGAGGAGGAATTAGTTTGGTAATTGGGATATTTGATACAATTTGATAGTTAATATCAAGTTGTATTAATGTGTCTCAATCACGGAATCCAATGTTTCGACCCTCTCTTGGAGCTTTTTAGTCCCACATCGGGGAGAGAGAAATATGTCTTATAGCTTACATATGAGAAGCCATGAAATCGATCTAGAACCAAACCAAATGGGATTTTAGACTACCACACACGCACGCGCACCCATCGTGCCCAATTGATCGGGTTAAGCGGGGCACGGTTGCATGTCATGGGGTTGTTTGTTAGCCATATTTTGTTTTCAGATCCACATTTTTCTTATGTGTCGTTTGAATTCCAATGCGCTAATTTGATCCTTTTGTATCTCCCATGATGTGTAACCATCGACCACAACTTAAATACAGGTTTTAAATAGTGATCTAGGGTTACGAGCATATTTCTCTCTCTCTCTCTCTCTCTCTCTCTCTCGCCTATCTCTCTTCTTCCTCTTCGCCTCTTCGTGTGCGAGTGTTCCTTTTTCTCTGATCTCAGTTTCGTCCATGGAGGTGACCATCGAGGACACTCTTATACGGTGCGCACTGCAGACGAGCGTGGGATCATCGTACCTTGGGAATGGCATGTCAGCATCCTGTGTGCCGGTAATGTGAGGGGTGTTGTCTCTCCAAGGGAAGTTCTACGGAATGCTTCAGTGATATCTCTAACTTTCTATTTATGTTTTTATCTGTGTTGCATTGATTTGTTCGATCGTGGTTGTTTTTGGATTATTCCTAAACTTTGTTATGCCTATTAATTTCGTAATGACATTTTTCATATCATGGATTAACGTGCTTGATATGTCTGGAATTTGGTTTATGTTTTTGTATTTGTATACCTATGTGCGGATTTTATCTTATTAGTTTCGAATTCCAGAGGTGAGAAATTATGCCTGAGATAAATAGGCTCACACTTTCCATTTTCCATCAAGGCTTAAAAAAACATATACGCACCCACCATGTGTCACAGATCATTGAAAAGATGTCCTAAAATCCATTGTAGGATGGATGGAAATTTTCCAAACATTGCTGTAAGAGAGAAGGGCGAATATGTGCTCACGAAGAAAGGGCACGTGATGCATCTCCATGCAATGTGTTGAGAGAGACATCTTGATGCTCCAACCAGGAGGAAGCAGTGTTGCTGCTAGCAGTGAACTGAACAATTGTGTCGATATGAAGATAATAGATAGAATTATGTCGCCTCCCCCACACACCCATGTAAAGGAAAGGACAGTTGTCCTTGTGGGGAGAGCAGGATAAGCGCCACCATCAATGGATGACGGATGCACGTGTGCAGACACACGCGCACACACACATAATCCATCAAATAGGTGAGATCATTAATCATTTTTTATTTAAAATTTGTAATTTCGTTTAAACTTTTAGCTCGTCTAGTTTTTGTATTTTTTGTTATAAACTTAATTCTGTGATGTTTGATTACATGTTCAGCCAACATTACTCGGAGCATATATATACGTGAACTCCAAAGATTTTATGTCAAATTCATACTCCTTGTTGTAAATTGTATGTGGTGCTCCCAATACAAAAAATGATTAGAAAAATAGCATGTATTTGTGTTTATTCAACTAACATTATTTGGCAATATCATACGTAAAAACCAATGATTTATATGAAGTGGGTATTCTTTTTGTAAAGTGAATATGGTCCTCCTTAAAAAGGAAAACTTGATTATTAATATATTATGTAGTTCTAAAAAGATAATATATAAAAATACAAATACAAATACGTAAAGTATCAAACTATGTAAAATATTAGAAAATTATGTAAAATACATATTCCTATGGCACAATGATATTGATAGACGAGGTGGCGGCAGCGGTTGTTGGACGATGAAGAGGAGGTTGGATGGGGAAGGAAGTGATGTTTGTATCAATACGAGTGTGTCATGTTGGAGGTTGGATGGGGGAAGGAAGTGATGTTGGCGATGGTGACTGTCATTGGCGGTCATAGGTTTTCTCCACCTCCACGGGCCGCTTGCCGCATGTAGGAGGATAGTGATGGAGAAGGTTGGTGATGGTAGATGTATTGGTGATGGCAACAGCACTGCTGGTCTTCTTTGCCTTTACACGCCGCCCATCGCCAGCAATGTTGATCTTCAATTATGCACATGCAATCACGGATAATGGGAAATGGTAGGGAAAAAAGAATAGACTTACAGTTTCAGTTGAGCAAAATTGGTGGGTATTGACGGGCTCAAAATAACAAAAATAAAATTTTAAAATCAAAGGACTGAAATGAGTTATAATAAATCGTTTATTCTCTGATATTGTAGTTTTATGGCACCTTTATGAGCATTAATTAATGGACAAGATCTTCAGCTCTTTGAGATTGAGGAAAGTTCCCTCCTCATTTGAAGTCATACACGTATATACATGGACAAACACAAGTCAATGCACGTCAGCGCCCAGCACGAACACATGAGCTAAAATGCACTTACCCCCATGGATAGTAGTTAGTTGCACCCACTATTTGTTATGCTTACAAAAATGTATTTCAACTTGATTGTTTTGGACTGTCATGAATTAAAAAGGAAAAAAAACGTTTCAAATTTAATGCAATTCAAATTGCCTAAATTGTTCATCTAAAATGGGTAGAATTTATCATTTTTTAGACAGTTAAAAACAGAAGGTCTTGATGGAGGAGATGTGTCGCTCGGATTTAGTTTGAAACTCAAATGAGATATTGTTGATATTAGGTCAACTAAAACCATCAACCTTTATTTAAAAAATAAGAATCACAAACAATTTTATGGAAGGTGGAGGTACCTAGAAGGTCGGGGTACCTAGTGGAGCAAAAATGTCTGCAAAATCAGATCGTCTTAGAACAGGATAAAGAAATTGCTACTTCGAAGACACAATATCTGGAGACCTGTAGCTATTTATACTTCCAACAAACTTACCATGTATGTGACAATAGACATAGGGTTCTCTACGCCTAAATTAAACAGTAACTTGGCAATTTTGTTTTAGAAGTAAGTTCTGCAAAGCATAAACAGTTCGCAAACAACAACAGACTCAGCTGTGGTCGAGTCCGAAGGACTTGAAGTATCATTTTATTGACAAGAATACAATATGTTCCTGGAAAAACATGTTCATGACGTAAAAATATAATTCAACCAACACAATATGAAAGGAACTGTAGAAAGCTGATAATACTGTGATTTGAGTCAAATTTGATGTCCACGGAATTGATGAAAACATGACCAAATGCATCTACCAGGCATGAAGCCCTACAAAACGGCACTAAGTACTAAAAACGCAGCCATGAGCCAATAGAAAGGCCTCACATTGGCGTAAATCACTTTGGAGGAATGCCTCCAGTCCTACAGTGAGAAATAATAGAGGAATGATAGTGACACTACAAACCCTTTTTTGTGAATGTGTATGTGCGATTATAGCTCTAATTATTAGCCTTATTGTTGTCATTATAGTATATCTCCAGTGAAGGGAGAAAAATGAAGTGGGAAGTGCAAATTACTACCTAGTATACTGTATATATAGTAACACTAGTCCTATTATCCTATACTCTCTGTGAAGAAAAAACTCATATTCACACTGTCCCTTGCTTAAAGTTGTAATCTTACCTACCCGATATGGGATTCAGGGGTCATGGAGCAGTAGAGGTGGCAGCAGCAGTGGAGGTTAAGTACTAATGATCTTCGGGGCAGAGAGCGTGGCGAAAATGGCAGCGGTGGCCATAGGGGCACATTTCGCCTGCAAGGACCATGCGGCAAACTTCAGTCTTATAGCGAGGATGGCGAATGACAGGGCGGAGCTCGTCCACACCATGTGCGAATTGGCAGTGGTCCCCGTATGGGCACTCCCCATTTTCTTCCCACTTGTTGCAGAGTTCTGTCTTGAACATCCCCTGGGTAAACACATCGAACTCTAATGCTTCTTGCTCTGCTGTTACCGCTGTTGTCACCTGCGAGCTTGTGGTAGGGTATACATGTTGCTGCAAGAACATAATTCAAATAATCACAATATGTATGTGGAAATATTACCAGATCTGCACAGTTATTTTAGACTTGAGATCCAAATTAAGGGAGCCAAACAAGACTCTTCAGCTCGCAAGCTACAGTTAAGTTCCAGCCACAGGAGCAATTTTACTTTGATATATCTCACTTTCAATTGCAAAATTTTAGAACTTGTTAATGGCTAATAACGAAAAACTGGTAGATAGCTTTCAGCAATAATACGTACCTCCATTATATCTGAGCAATTTAAGCAGTTGAATTTCACTATGCATAAAAGTCAAGAAGCTTCGATTCAATAAAACATGCTCTTTAGATATAAAGTTAATTTATAGGGAAAACTAAGAAAATGTTGCAATTTCGATGCAACAAATCATGCAGTAAACTCTGATACGCACACACACACATATCCTTAAATTGTCCTACAGCAATAATTGACAAAAGGAAATTGTGCCACATATAACTCACTCGAAAACTAATGTAGGTTTTTTTAATAAAATATATCTTCTAATAGTTTAAATGTCACAATCTTCAATATTATGAAAAGAGCTTTCTAGTTTCCGTAAAAGATAGTTCTGACATGTTCTAATTATATAACAGAATTCAGTTACGCCTCATCACTTGATTATTACCTTATTTACATAAAAAATCCGTGAATGAGTTTTCAACTTTCTTTAATAAAAATGGATATTGTAAATTCCGACAATTTTGATTTTAAACTTGTATTCCACATTGCTTAGCTTGGACTTTACTTCCCCATCTTTGAAAAGCAATCAGACCCACTCGTTTCTTGAAAAATAAGATATCGAATTACTGATCCAGAGTTATAATTGTTGTATGTGCACCGATTTTCGACTGCATGAGTTATCAACGACTAAGAAATTATCGTGTAATGGCGTTGAAACTAACATTTTGTCTGTGAATGCGATGGATGGATCTTACATATCCGAAAGCCAATTTATATTACTTTCTAAATAAAACAGCGCAAAATCTTAATAAAAAAACCGAGACTAATTAAATAGTGGCAATCCGAAGAGTTGAAAGGCACCACTAACCGCTTCCAGAAGGACGGGATTGGGCACTCGGACACGCCCACCGCGGGTCGAACTCGAACCGCTCGCGACACTCTTCAGGTACCCCGTGGATCGTACGGAGATGCTCTTGGGAAGGGAGACCCTCTGCGTCTTCCTTGTAGGCACCTCCGCGTAGCCCAGCGTCCGGCTCGCGTCGCCCAGGAAGTCCTCCCTTCCTCCCAACGAGAGCCTCCGGAGCTCATTCGCCAGAGGCGTCATGCAGTTTCGTTCATACCCACCGAGCAGCAAGTTCTCCTTGAGCGGGTTGAGGCGCCTGGTTAGGTCTACATTGGCTTTGCGGAGTCTCATGTTCTCCTGACGGAGATTGTCCAGCTCCTGTGTGGCGTCGTGGAGGCGTGCGAGGCATAGGCTGTAGCGCTTCTCCATCTGGCGGCATCTGATGGCGAGACGCGCAGCGTAGAGGCTGTAGCTATCCTCTTCATCGTCGCAGGATGAGGTCGAATGGGAGATGGAATGCGGAGTAAAGAGAGAGACGGGTGGTGGGGCCTCCTTGAGGTGGAAGATGGAGGAGTAGAGGTTTACGAATGTATCCTCCTCGTGAGGGAAGTACGGGGAAATTGGTATAAGGTCTTGCTGTTGCTGAGAGGAGAACGATGGTGACGAGATCGCCGTCACCATGTTGGTGCTTGTCCTCGAGCTCTCCTGGTGCTGCATCTGATTCGGCGCTCGATCCTTCTGAAAATCCGCAATGTAGTGAGATTCTAATGCAATAAGAAGTCCAGAAATTTATGCTGTGGTTTTCTCTCGTTTATCAGAACAGAGATTTATGCAAAAGCAAAATCTCAGAGGCTTTTTGGAACTTCGACAGATACCTACGAGCATTCAACCGTAAAAATCTCAGATATAAAAACACGCAGGCTGGTATCTTCAAATCTCACCAGAAATCATAACAAACAACAGCAGAAACAGAAACACCGAAAACATAGATCCATTATTGCATATAGGCAGCTAGAAGCTGGTAGTTAAACCCTCGTCCCGTCGATCTCCCCTCGCACATTACTCAAAAACGATGAACGATGTACAAATCCATCATCAACGAGTCTAGAACAATCAAGAGAGGCAGCCTTCACAAACAAATCTGTTGTTACGGATAGCAACAAGCAGTTTCAAAATCCAAACACGAAATCAATGAGCTCACATTATTCACATCGTCAAATCTGAGCTTATAGCGAGCTCGGATCTTTGATCTGTTGGGGGAAAGGTGCAGAAACGATCATCGGAGAGGTATTGGATCATCAAATGACGATCAAGGAGATTAATAAGGGAGATTAGTGGAGTTCTCTCACCTGGATTTGGCAGTTTCGTGCCCTAATCTCCGATTCCGAGAGCTGAAGGACGAGAGAGTGTGAAGTGAGGCGGAGAGCGCGATTGAAAGTGAGAGCTCTGGTCTCCTCGGCCAGGCGGGAGGAGTATTTATATGTGTAGGGGTGTGAGGAAGTTCGCTCAGCCCAAAAGCTTAATGAATCGACTCAACAGTCATTCGAGTTCGAGTTGAAAGAGCCGGAAAAAAATTCTGCACAAAAATGTGAGCATGAACTTTGCTTAGTGCAGTCGATAAGGTGATTAACCTTCTGTCATGGAGTGCCAAGTTCTACCTCACCGATAATGGTATTTTCTTTTCCTTGAAGATCTATAATCCCCTGTAAATGATGAGAGGAATATGTCCAACTTTCCTCTTTATACATGGTGATGATTGGTGTGGGATATAATCAATTGTAGGCATGTCCTTACATTGTAACAACTCTATTTCCAAGTATTTCGTATCTTTTCCAAATGTTCCCTTACATAGAGTTATTACGTCAATCGACCTAGTGTTGGAAATAAGTGTCCATCGCTAGTCATTATGCAATAATAGTTATGGCAACTCACGCTTTAGTTTGAAATAAAGAATAACTAATTTGCTTAATAGATCCCTTCATAGAATGAGGGTTATGTACCATGGTCATCTTTATATCATACAATGGTTGGGCAAAACGTTGGATCATAGAGGATGGTGCATGGTTGAATAACTAAAGGGTTAGATTGATGACTCAACTGCATCGTCAACTGATTATCAAGAAAGGATCTCTAGCATGAGAAGAAATTGACAATCCTTAATATTATCAAAAATTGATCTCTAGCCTGAGCAGGAGATGGCAATCCTTACTCCAAAGACTGGCATCTGACTGACCTCTTGATGCAAGTCCTCTGCATAATAGAGATAAAGAGTGGACTTAGTGAAATCAAAATAACCAAGACCTATATCGTATGCTATTACGATACTTGTGTGCATCCTCTGACCAGAGACAATTGTATTACTATATTTCTGAGTATATACATTTGGCTGACCATTAGGTTGATGACCTAATCAATGTTTATACACTGACATGCTAGTGTGCATACAAGGGCATACGAATAATACGATCTCTCAAAGGGATCACACATGTTCACTATTGAACCATAAGACATGAGATCACTCATGAGATATTGGGATAAAATAAAATTCTAGTGTTTGTCATCTTGTTTTGGAAACATGACATGATTTAAAGGTATGATATATGTTTTTTTGAAAGCAAATGATCAATATCAACTCCAAATGATCGAATGAGAAACTTATCGTAAAACTGTGAAGGAGATAGTCCAAAATGAGATTAGAATTTCAATTTTAAATCATAGTCTTCCAGTATGCATGATCTACAGGATTACGAATACTCGAAGGTGATGTGATGTTAAACGATAGTATACCATGACACTTTCAAGTTGAGGGAGTGATGGGATAGAATTGGATTTTTGTGATTTCGCTCAGTTAACTAGCTATCCAATCTTAGTCCAAAAGTTGGATATTGATTTGAATTGGGTTCAGAGACAATAAGACGATTGGGTAACTTGTCTGATATAATTAGACATCCCTGAAAGGTCTTCTAAATCTGGATAAGAGAGTAAATATCATTATCCAAGTCAATATGTGTGGATATACAGTCACCCTGAAGATATTTTCAAATATCCCCGAAGAAGGCTTAAAATCCTCAAACGAGTTTAACAAATGTTCCTAAAAAGATAAATCTAAGAATTGGGATTGTTTCAGTGATATTTGAATCACTGAGTGAAGAGGAGAACTGAGGATGATTAAATTATATTTATTTATCCTTGATAACATTATCATGAATAATGTTGTCCACAGTTATTCATGAATAATGTGGATGAGATTCACGTTATTTTTAACTAATGTATATAAATAATTTTGAGATAATTAAATTATATTTAATTATCTTGAATAATATTAATGTGGATAGTGGTATCCAAAATAGTCATGGATAGTATGGATAAGATACACAATTTCCAATTGAGAATTGATTGTGTAAAATTCACAAATTTAATATTAACGTGAATTGAATTCATATTATGTAATACATGTAAATTAGATTTACATCAAATTTTGGATCTATGAATATGATTCATAAATTTGAGTGGCATATTTCTAATAATAAATTTAGAATTATTTGGTGGTAATTAATTTATAGAACTTAATCAACAAACGAGAGATATTAATTGTTGAAATAATAAAACTAATGAAATAAAAAAGGAAAAAATAGAGGTACAATAGTAAGGGGATGCAAATGGTGGGACCCACCATGGGGGATGTCCCTACCTTATCCTTGTATTTGTCTTCCTTTTATTTTTTTTCTTTTAATTCTCTATTTGTTTCAAGTTTATTAGATAATTCAATTGTCAAAATTAGTTAATAAGAAAGAGAAGATTGTTGTTGAGATAAAAAGAAAATAAAAAGGATAAATACAAATAAAAAAGGGATGCTGATGGTGGGCCATACCATGGATGTCCCTCTCTTTTATTTTATTATGTCTTTCAGTTTTTCCTCTATTTATTCTTTTTTGTTAATAAATTTTGGAGATGCTTAATAGATAAATCAAGTTAATAAATTGTTATCAATTGTTATCCTTAATTTATTGAGGAGCCATTAATCTTGACCATCCATTCATCAATTACAATTGTGACCTAACGGCCCAAAAAAGTGTATAAGGAGAGACATGCTATGCCTTCATCATTCATTCCAATGACCAACAAGTCTCCTCTCTCTCAGTCCTCCTAGGGAGGTCCCCTCACCAAGACTATGTCCTTAATGTTAACCATTACCCCACTGAAGGATATTGTGAGATCCTCAAGCGTATCATGGAAGCGTGGGCATCGTATCGAATACGATGAAGAACGACTAGTCGCACTAGTTGCTCGATGCAACGGAAATTAAAATTTTTTATGTGACGAAACCACATGATCCGAGAATACTTCTCGGATCGTTTCGTATAAACCACAAACAAGTAATAGGATTACCTCTTGAAGTGTGGTTGTGATCGAGTCTCTAAACGAAGAGACCTCCTGTCTCAAGTCCGATCCGACGGAGGAGACGCTTGTGAGCGTGTTGATGAAACACGTGCTCCTCGCAATCCACGTTGATGATCCAATCAGTGGATCTTCTGATCTTGTCACACGAGATACGATGTCTTCTTCACGAGCAAGGTACACTGAAGTAGACGGAGATCCACGAGCAAACCATCGGGCAACATAACGACAACGTTGTGGTAATGGAGAATCTCTCTAGGGCATCCATGGTGGATGGCCACATGAGAGAGATAGAGAGAGTAGGCGTGTAGAGAGAAAGAGAGAGAGAGTGTGTTGTCTCACTTGTTGTGTTGTAACCAAGAAGAGCAAGGGTTGCCCTTCTATTTATAATATTTTGGGATCCATGGATCTCAATCCATGGGTAACACAAATCTAATGGCTCTCATTGATTTGTGTTTCTTTTAATGGTCAAGATTTTGTTGGTAAAAAACCAACAATAATTAGTTTAATTTAGATTAAATATATATATTGATAAATCAATATGATTTAATCCCAAATTAAATCAATCAAGCATACATGGAGATATTTGGATGGAGATTTCATGCAATTTTGGAAATCTCATGCAATCTTGGAAATCTCATGCAATCTTGTGAGATTGCATTATTCCTTGGAAATCTCCACAATTTTACAATAATACTTATTGTAAATAATTCAACAACAATAATTCATAATTATTTTTTGAATATTGCAATCTTGCCATTGGAAAATTGTGAATCACATTCACAACCCAAAATAAAATGTAAAATACATTTTCAATTAATTGTCCAATGTGAATCCAATTCACATCAACATTTTATTAACAAATGTGAACCTACACCCGGCTCATTTTTTCATTATTTTTTGATTTTTTTGAAATGAAACTTTTGAGGAATTAGATCACTATACATCACCATGGTGTCATTAAAAATTCAACTTAATTCAAGACTCCTATCATCTTCATCAAAACCGTCAAATTTTAACGGTCTCAGAATTGCTGAAAATGACACCTTCTAGATGAACATGAAAGGAATGTTTGTTTTGCATGAAACTTGAAACACAAATTTATCTCAATATATTAAGAAAATCACCTAAGATTTCATTCAAAAAAACTCAAAAATCGTGTAAAAGAAGGCCGAGTGTAGGTAGTTACCTATACCCCTGGGTGTAGGCTCCCAGCTCCCATATTATAAATCAAATTTATAATATATATGATTAATATATATTTCTATCCACATTATTCATACCCATGATAATTAAATCACATTTAATCATCTTGGATCTCTTATTCTCATGTGCCCTAATAATATGAATCACATTCACATTATTCACATCTTTGATAATTAAATCACATTTAATTATGTAAGATAACTCCTTTTATAATATGAATCAAATTCATATTATTCATGATAATTAAATCACATTCAATTATCAATTTTCTCAATGCTCGGATACATAATATCAACAATGAAATTATCCTGAATCCTTTCATGGATAATACGTTTTCTCCACGAATACTTGGAGATAAGGATAGGGTGATTGTATTGTTCCACATATATTGACTTGGATATTGAGATCACATCTCAAATCCAGAGCTCAGCCTCCCATAGATGCTTGATTAAATCAAGACCATAAATCTAATCTTCTCATTGCATCCGAATCACATTCAGATCAATGTCCAAAATTTGGACCAAGATCAGATTACTTCTCTACTGAGAGGAGTCACTAAAATCCAGACTTGTTTCATCACTCCCTAGGAATGGAAGCGTTGTGTATACAATCGTTTATAATCACATCACCCTCAGGTATTCCCAATACCTGTACATCCTGCATACTGGAAGACTCGGAATAAACCCGAAGTATTAGATCAACTTTATACTGTCTACTTCAGGATTTTATCAGTAAGTTTCTCATTTGATCATTGGGAGTTGGTATCGATCATATACTTTCCAAAAGCATATATCATACCTAGGTCTTGATCATATACTTTCCAAAAGCATATATCATACCTAGGTCTTGATCATATACTTTCTAAAAGTATATATCAAACCTACAAATTCAGTTAAGCTTCCAAAGCGAGACGACCGTGCACGGAATTTGATTCTTCCCAATATCTCATGAGTGAGCTCATGCCCTCGGGTTCAGTAAATGAACATGTATGATCCCTTTGAGAGATCGTGTTACTCATATGCCCTTATATGCACACTAGCACGTCGGTGTATAGACCTTGGTTAGGTCATCAACCTATTGGTCTGCCAAATGTACATACTCAGACATATAGTAACACATCTGTCTCCGGTCAGAGGATGCGTGACTGTATCGTGACAACATACGATATAGGACTTTGGTTATCTCAATCTCGTTAAGTCAACTCTTTGACTTAACTAATCTGACACCTTCGAATCTCTATTCTCATGCAGAGGAGCTGCATCAAGAGGTCAGTCAGATATCAGCCTAATTGAGAAAGGATTGTCATCTCCTACTCAGGCTGGAGATCGTCTCTTAACAATCATTTGACGGTGCTTGATGAGTCCTCAATCTAACTCTTTAGATATTCATCCAAGCACTAGCCTCTATGATTCAATTATTGAATCAACAGTTGTATGATCATTAAGATGGCCATGGTACATAACCCTAATTGTACTAAGGGACCTATTATGTAAATTAGTTATTCTTCATTTCAGATCAGGGAATGATATTTACAATAACATTTATTTCATAATGGCTCGCAGTGGGCTCGCATGTCCAACACCTACCTCTCAAGGTCATCCCCTTGTAGGGATAATGCCTTTAATGTTGATCGGCCTTGTTGTTGTGTTGTTAGAGAGATTTGATCGATCTCATGTAGAGTTTCTTCATCCTTGATTCTCCAGGATCACAATGAAGAAGGATGATCGTATGAAGAAATCATGAGTAAGGAGTCCCATGAGATTGTAAAAAGTACGTGGTTCATCCATATGCTCGCAAGTTCTGCCTTTGTCGGTCAGACTTTAGACATGAGGTCTCTTGCTTTCGAGACAAGAGGCACATTTACGCTTCAAGAGGTAAATCAATACTTGTATGATATTGAGGTAACTAATTGAAATTGGTTTCCAATCCATGTGATTCCATTTATTATTTTAAAATTTCGATGTTGTCATGACTTGTAATGACAAGTTTGTTTTTGATCGGATATGATCCTATCCACACACTTCTGTGATGTATGAGGCCTAAAAACCTCCCTTCAAGTGGCATCAAACCCATGTCAAATATATTAGATATGATACCGAATCAAATGAAGATGATGTGGGAACATTGTTTTTCCATGATTATGTGATTCTGTAGCACTTGGTCTCTTGGATCCGGTACCTTCTCCAGATAGTTAGCAACTTCTCGGAGAGAAGTCGAGTCGAATTTCTTGTGGCATGTGAAACATCTATTAATGATGGTTCCTCCATGATCATTAATATAGACTCCTTCTTATGACCCAAATACCCCCAATAAATTTTATAATGACTGAATTCAATTCACTGAATTTTCATGAACATTTGATGTTGCTGCAATTAGCCTTGATTATGAATGTGCTTTGGATATAAATTATGTTTAGAATATCTAAATATAACCTCGAAGATCGTGCTAATAGTTAGCTATGATTGGTCGTTGATTTTAATAGAAAACATTCCCGCTGTGTTTTTTTTGCGTGATTTTTCTAACTATAAATTATGTTTTTAGTTATGATTTCTTGTAATGAAAATTGGCAATAAAATATTATTAATGTCATAAATTAAACCAAAAAATACATCATTTTACTTCATGTGATTCTGAGTCTGAAAGTGTAAGTTATGTGGTATTTTGTGGACTGGGGTCGAGCATGATATGATCATCTTAATGATGTTTTTATGTGTTAATCTTAAAAATAAATCATGAAAATATATGATACTACATGATTAATTATTGAGTTGTATATTTAGTTAAATATTAAAATCTCCAACAATTTTGAACGATTGTTTCATGATAAAAATTGAATTTGAACTACAATTGTTGTAACTAGATAATTTAAGTGCAAGAACAATTGGTTGTTTAATATGTTGGAAATTCGTGGATATTAAAAAGGTTATAATTCTATTTTTCAATGAAAGATTATTATATAAGTCTAATGCACAGTCGGAAGATCAATAAAATCACTAGTACAAATAAACCTAATTGTGTTGTTTTGAGTTGGAATGGATCGGATGGTGTTTGATCGGATATGCCATCTCTGTTCCTTGAGTAGCGCCTTGCAATGCAAGGAAATAATCCCTCCCAACATAACCTGTGTCTGGTCAGATTTGTTTCAAGGATGGATATAATGATGTGTGCTTAAGGCATACTCTAACCATTAAAATTGGAGTAATATATACATGTGAAGGTAAAATTGCATAATAATTTATATCAAGCAAGAATTGTTTGTTGGTTGAATATGATTGATAATTTAATATAATAAAAGTAATGATCCAATTATTTATAGTCTAAAATATAGCAAATAAACTGAATTTTTCTTAGAATGGTTTATTATAAGAATATGATTTAAAATGATCAATCAAAACTTAGATGAGGTGTAGAAGATAATATGATGATATCCACAATCTCCCGTCAAGATAGAGGGTACAATCACCATAGATTGTATTGCGGAGACGTCTATACGAAGTCATAGCTCCAGTATACAAGCGTACATAGACTAGGCTCTCTTCTTCTCAAAAGAGATAGGCCATAAATAGTATTCCCCATATAATTGAGGCAGTATTGGATTGCACACAATGAGTTCTATTCATGTTGATGGTTGGTTCAATTGGCAACAGGTCAACATCACCTTAAGTGTGGTGGACTCGGGGGTCAAGGATTGAATTGGGAGTGAAAGTTCGACTTTCAAGGTGGGAAGAGTTCACGTTTCCTTCACCATCGTTGTATTTTCTCATATTATTGAGATATGACGAAAGTGGAATGGAGATCCCAAATCTCGTTTGAGGTATTTTGGTCGGCATACCTCAAGCTTTGAAAATTGTAAACGGAATGGACTTTCACAGCAATAAAAATCGAGATAACTTTGTTTTAAAATAATAATAACCTTAGGAAATTATCTTATTTTCTGATAACTTTAATTTAAACTCACTCAATATATATGTATGTATGCATGCATGCATATGCATACACACATACACTCAATTTTAACTAGTATCATGGATAGGATCCATGATAAGATGTTTTTGGCAAATATATTCTCTCTATATTTGATCATGAAGGACTTCGTTCACTACATTATGTGGAATGATAGATCTATATGTGATGATGTACTCAAAATATTTGGGTACATGATGAATAACCATTCATTCACCTTTATTCCTTCACATTGGCATTAAATCCCTAGTAAAATACATGTAAATGTCATTAAATGCATGAATTAGCAACTAACAATATTGTATAAATAGTGCATAAATACATGTATTTAATCTCAAAATAAAAGAATAAAGAAAATAAATAAAGGAAGTATATATGATACCGGCTGACCCTGAACCTCAAGACCAAGTCAAATATTAACTAGGTAAACCATGAATAAAGTAGGGGATATAGGGTAAAATAATGTACAAAAATACAAAAAGAACCCTAATTATTCTAAATACAATATATTGTGTAAATAGCTCAAACTTATACTTTTTTTATTTATCGTAATTAAATACTTTAAACAATAAAGTGTTCAACACAAAACTTGTATGTATAGAAAGTAAGAAAAATATTGTCCAAAGTAAATCATACATATACCATCTAGTACACTTAGTTGAAAAAAACTGCAATAGAACTTGATTGATTAATATCTTCTATATATGAACTCAAAATGAACCAAACTCACCTCTATTATATTTCAAATTAAATTATATTTAAAATGAAGGTAGTTTCATTTAAATTGGAGTCAAGATGCAAAAGCTGATTAATTAGGGTATCTAGGTTCTTGTACATCTGTATATTAAGCTAATATATTTTACTCTTTATGTTTTAAATATCTTTATATTTTTAAATTATTGTAAATATTATATAATAACTATAAATAATACAAGTATAAATTAAAGGCACTTAAAATTACCATAAATAAATAATAAACTCTAGTATATCAGTATAATTTACCCATGTAATAAATGCTTGCATTTATTTGTATATATTAATCAAACTACAAAAATGTCAAAAATATTTGTAAATATGTATTAAATACTGCTATAAATAAATTGTGTAAATATGTTATTATGTATAAAAATAACAAAATAAAAATACAAATACACCTTATATAAATATAAATACATATAAATAATAGTATATACATAATGCTAAATGAAGTCATAAAAATAAATAAAAATCATCATAAATAGTTTAGAAAATAAGAAACATTTTTATGTTTTGAGTTTTTAAAAATAATTTCATTGAATATTTTATTTTGAATTATTTTATATTTGTAATATATACTTTGTCATTTTGTGGTGCACGTGGACCAATGGTGGTGTTAGATTGTTGACCCCTCGGTCAACACCCCCTAATTGTCGTAGTTCTATTAAACTGTGAACCCCTCTCCTTCTCCAATTTTCTATGCCTCCTCCATGCCACCTTTCAGTGCAATCTCTAAACCAAAATCATTCACATGAACACGTTCCATCTCACCCTACCTTTAGAATACACCGACCCCCCTCAATCTGCGAGAAATCCAAGCTCGAAACCACCCTCTTCGTATCTTCTATAAAATGAAACCCACCTCCCCCCACTCCAGTTGATCCAATTTTTCACCATTGTAACCTCTTATTGCCTTAGATGTAGGCTCCTTAGTGATAGGAGGTGAGCTCCTTGGACTTGAGGCGAGGAAAAGGTGGTCGAACATCGTGATTCAGACCCACCAATGGATTATCTTCGCTAGGTTCATATGCTCCTAGGTCCATTCAGACTAGGTACGGGTTGTTAGTTAGGGTTATTCCATATGTATTTTAATTCCTAAAGCCTTGCCTTTTATTTCAGTTGATTTCGTTTTGTTCTATTAAAAAATCCCAAAAATTTTAGTACATTAGAGAACTAGGCTCCGGCCTTTGTATCGACTGTTTAAGACCTTGTCCGACCATGCATCCATCCCATCATCTCCCCCTTCATCTTCCACATCCTCTCAATCCATCAAACCACCTCGATTATACAACAATCGAGTCCACCAATCTCGTCTTCCGCCCTTCGTTGGAGATACCCATTCCCTCTCATCCCTCGTTGTTTCAGCTTTACAATTAGGTTAAGAGCATCGCTCTCAAGCTCTGAATGTTGGCGTAGGAAGCAAGTACAAGGGACCCCTCTAGGAGGTCAATCGATCGTAGAACCAAGTCACAGGTAGCCTGGAGATTTACGATCTCCAAACCTCTTCCCAACGAGGTATAGACACTTCTAGGATCACCAGCCAATGTGGGTGCCATCTAGGAAGCCTTCAAGCCATTCTTGAGCTCGGGAGGTGGTCTAAGGATGGATCATCATCATATCGAAGCTCAGGGAAGATGGTATTCTTTCCCGTTCTTCCATACCCTTCAGAAGCTGTCCGATCAAGCACACCTCTAGTTCTAATATGGAACATTCACTCATGGCAAAGTTGTACGCTCTCTAGACTGAACAATTAACTTAAGTAAAGCGCCACACACTATCTGATCATGTGCACATGGTGGTAAACATCACTCAAACCCCGCCCCATTTTGTATTTTATATTTAATCATGTAAATACTTAGTAACACGTAATATTGTACGGTATTTTGCTGCATGGACTTTGAACTTTCTAGTACTTGCATATAGGTCCACTGTTAGGACACATCACGTGTCGTTCAATGTGAGGTGACTTTGGACATTTTATGGGGTATACCTCTATAGTTCTAGGACCTGTTATTAAATGCAAAAAAAACCTTTCATGTATTTACATTTCAGTCCCTACCAGGCATGAGTTAAATTTGTATTTTAATTAAAAAATTACACTTTTGGCCCCTAGACTTGTGTTAAATGGTATTAAATGCATGTTAAGTTTCTGAAAATTACAATTTGGTCCATATGTTGATGTATTATATTATTTTGTTTATTTTATTTATATTAAATATTTCATTGATGCAAAAAAATATAGCAAAAGTACAGTAAATGCCCGAAACTTCGATCTATCATGCATAATTTTCTTAGGGAATTTAACCTATTTTCCTATTTGTAAAAAAATTAAAAACATGTCCAAATTCCCTATTTAAAATTAAAAATTCCATAAAAATTAAAATATGTATCCACAAATTCCAAAAAAAAATATATCTTTAGATTTTAGTAAACTTTTTTCACATATCTAAAAATCACTAAAAATATAAAGATAAATCTATAAATCTAAAAACACTAAAACCCTTATAAAATTTAGCAAATATTCAATAAAAATCCAAATATATATCTTTTTGTCTCTTAATTTCCATTTTTATGTATAGTATACATTAAAAATAATGTAGGCTTACTTTGGAGCTTATATAAATTTAAAAACATGAAACAAGTTGTTGTATTTATCCTATTGATTGTTTTATCAATTTATTACTTTTAAAATGAATAAAACTATAAAAAATCCTCAAAAATATCAAAAAAACATTAGAAAATATTGAAAACACAAAAGGCTTTTATTTTCTTTATTTTGACTTTATTTTACTTATTAAAAAATTCAAAAAGATATATTATCTATATATTATATTTATATATTCTCTATATTGTGTATATTATTACTTATCTTATTTTAAAAACATAAAAAGGAATTAAATTTTTGTAAAATTAAAAATAAAAAATTTAAAAATCATAAAATTTTGCATATAATTAAAACCCCATAAAAACAAGTAAAAATAAAAAAGATAAAAAAGATAAGATAAAAAGCCTAAAAAAATATTCATTAATTTGCAATAATTAATAATATTTTTGTCTCTACCCCTTTTACTTCCTTGTGTATGCGCTCTTCTTTACTTGTGTCTATACACATTTTTGAAGAGTTATAATAAATTTTAACTCATATACTTTGATTGATTTATCTATATTGTTGGTTGATTATTGTTGGATTTAATGGATTGTTCACCGTAGTGGTTGTTGACCTAGCTTGTTAGGTTAGCAGATTGGTCTACTAAGTCGATAAATGGTGTCATTATCGGGGAACCAACGGTTAGGATAGATATATATTTATCTTATTTATTTCTCTCATTATCCATTCTTTGTTTCTTTTTGTTTATATTTGCATAACTATTCTAATTATATCTTGTGTTGGACTTTGTTGCAAGGTCCTATAGAGGGAGGGAGGATTTATTAGGAGATCTAAGGCACCTAAGCGAGGCAGAGGTCAGCTTTTTCAACCGGACAGGGGAGAATAGCAAAAGTGAATCAAGAATCGACAATAACAATTATAATGTAGATTAGTTTAGATATTTTAGTTTGTGTGAGAGAGAGATTAAATAGTAACTTGTTATAATTAAGACTCTCAGACTCCCTCAAGACACTTAGCTTTTACTAGTCCAATTCACCAAGTGTCTGTTCACTTAGGGATTTGATCAGATTTTTCATGGTATTTATTGGTTTTCCATTTTTTATCCCTATTTCCCTTTTATTTTGTTTTATTTTTCAAGTTTTGTGTTTTCACCTTATTTTTCATTTTACATCTTATGTGGTTGGGCCCTTAGATTAGCATTTTATTGTGTTGAGCCATAATTATTAGGTCCAAAACCTCACAAGAATTTATGTACCTATAGTCATTTGTGGTTGGACTTAGTCAAATAAAATCGATCCTTCCACTAATATGAGTTCCTTCTTAGGGTGATTCACGCTTACATTTGCATATAGATTAGTTTTAATTCTATGTGCGAATCACTTGCATGTAGAGTGCTGGCGTAAAACACATATTCCTATATCTAGCATGTGCGCTCATTGTTTCTCGTACACCAGCTTTTCCGTCTTCCTTCCATGTTTCTTGGATTTTGAATAAAAAGGAAATCAAAAAATTCATCATACTTTTGCATGAAAAATATCCAAAAAATGAAATCCAGAAACTAAAAAGGGATTGTTTAAAACTTCTATCAAACTAAAATCAATTAATATACTACATTGTATAGGGTTCCTAAAGCCCACATTGTCTTAGGTACCTTTTAGACTAAATGAGTCATGACCCTAGGAATTAGAGCCAAAAACCCAGCCTGGATACTGCCTTGTTTATTACATGGGTTGACGAAATATTAGTGCTTATATCAGTGCATGGGTGAGTAGGGCCGAATCCACATGCGAATTAGGTCTGGATTACTGATCATAGGGGTACTGCAACAATGGGACCTATCTCATCATGCCACACCTGAGTACCCTTTGGGGGAAGTATTTGATTCGATATATCGGCTTCCTTTGCCCATATTCTTTGGTAAAGTAGAGGGACTAGATCTGATATCAATGACCTTAAAAAGTACATGCTATAGGTTACACAAGAAGTGGGAAGTACATGACACTTATCTGGTAGTACTCACTCTCCTATATGGATAGTGCTTTTCTTCATTTGAAAGATTGCTTGAAAACAACCAATAAAAACCACCTAGATAAAAAGCTAAACTCTCACGGCTTCACATGTTGTGTTGGTGAACTCATTTTTGTCTTGAGGTTTGCTTGATTTAATTTCACACTTGTAACTTTTTACCCACACTTATTTTCATTCCTTCTTTTCATCTTGCTCATTTTGCATTCACTTCTTTTCCTCTTCACTTTATTTCTTGTTCATCTACATGCTCTTAATTCTTCACCTCATATCATTTTGCCTTTGAAGATGTCAAATCTGGGGAATTTTGTTCAGACTCTACGAACACCTACATCAAATCCCCGATGCTAACATATCCAATAATTTGGGATGATTTCAGAGAGACCAGTTTGGATTTTGTGAACCTCTCTCAAGACTCCCCACTTCCTTCTTCACCTAGAATTCGAGATGACTCTCTTCTCGAATTCTCTTCCTTTTAAATGGAGATCGACTAATTTCCATTCACATACCCTACTCTATTAAAGTTCAGGATTGACCCTAATCTTGAATGTTTCCAATCATCTAGTGCAAATTTCAGAACGGATAGAGATATATGTCTTATTGTAGACCAACAACTTGATCTAGATTTAAAGCCATAATATTATGAATCTGAAATAGCTCCTCAGAAAGGGAAGGCATAACAAACCGATCAGAACCCAGATTCTCGCTTCCATTCAGGCAATTTGGCAATAGTTGACTGCACAGGCCGAGACACAGGCTGCCTCATGGAGATGGGGAGGGACAGAGAGAGCATAGGAGCATGAGAAGAACATAGAGCAGATGGACACCATGGAGGAGATGAGAGAAGTATCAAAGACAACTATGAAAGAAACATGTAACCACAAAATTGGTTAGACTATAGAGTGGATCCTGATACCGCAGATACACGAACCTTCGAACTGAAGCCGTAGCTACTCTCTCTCTCTCTCCTACCCAACTTTCATGGGAGCATGAATGAAGAACCAATAGTAATTCAACCGCATTTGCTCTACCAACACTTCCCCAACATCTCATTAAAGGTATATAAGATGACTGCCTTCCCATTTAGCCTTCAAACAAGTCTCTCTACTAGATCAACCACTCAGGGAAGGTGGTAATGACTTGGAAGGAGATGAAAGTAGCTTTTATGCACAAGTTTTATCCTATGCATCTTCTCAATCAGATGCGAGCATTGATATCAAACATCTCGCAATTGTCCCACGAGCTTAGTCATGAGGTGTGTGAATACTTTAAAGATCTACAAGAGAAGTACCCCCATCATGACATCTCGAAGACCAGCTTGGTCCAAAAAGTTTTTGAGGGTTTGAACCAGTATAGCCAAAGGTTGGTTAATGCTTCCTGTGGAGGATCTCATTTTAACAAGGACGAAGATTCTATATGGCAAATCTTTGAAGAGATGGCCAAAGGATTGGTCACATTATCTTTGTCCCGTGCTTACCAAAGTAACTGTAGATCCTCCACAAGTCTGTCAACATGGAGGCATCTCACGAAGAGGATAGGAATGAGATTTCCAACCTGAGCATCATCAGGAACCACCTGTCCAAGGTTGATATCATCCATAAATGATCATAAGAGCTTGAAAAACTCAATCTTATAAAACAAACAACTAAGAATATGGATAATCTTGATCCAATTACAAAGTAGCTGGAGCTCTTGGTGAGCACGATCAATTCATATAAGTCTGCATGTACTTCAGTCGAGACCTTTGCTGTCAAGATGAATTAACAACCACAAAAACAGAGTCTAGTGTAGCCACAGTTTATCCAGTACGTTTATCATGTGCAGGTACTCGAGCAATGCACACCACCATAGCAGCAACAAACACAAATGGTTGTGTACCATCCGAAGCCCCTGACGTATGTCGAGCCATTCTTCCCACCTCCACGACAAATTTAGGAGGTGAACAACATTTGGGGCAACAAACAACAATTGACTCATCCTGGCAGACATCAACATGGTCAATCATCAGCTATTCGGCCGTTTCACCAACATCAAGGTGGAAGAACCATCCAACACCAGCCTTCTCAGCACCAATCTCCTCCGAATGCTAACATTTAAAGACAGAACCACAAACAACTAGCATACCGATAGCAGGTATATCATCAACAACCAGTTGCTCAGTGTCAGATTCAGTATCCCCCTCCTCCACATTATCAACAGTGTCCTCATCATTTTTATCCGAGTTACTAGTCACAACCTCCACACTCATATTAGTCTCAGTGTGCTCGGTGTTCCAAACAGTTGAGGCAACACTGCTTAGTTCAGCTCATTGAGAACATGATAGAGATGTGCCAAAAGTTGGATGACCTGATCGCCTTAAAGTCCATCATTCTTGTACAGATCGAAGGCAGTCCCAATAATTTCCATCGTAAGGAGTAGGTAGTTTGTCATGAATCCTCCCCTGACAGAGTCAAGTATGATTACATCAATTATGTCACCAATGTCGTGTCTTTTAGGAGCGATAGGACCTTACGACCGTCTGCCACCACGAAAGGGAAAAATAAAGCTCCAGAAGACTTTGTTACCATCATATGCACTAGTTGATCCTGCAGTCAAGCTGTGGGAAGAAGAAGAGCGAGGAGCTGCATCAGATCCAAAAATACAAAAAATCAAGAAAATTCAAAATACCAAAAAGAGAATAACAGCTAATTTCAAGCTGTGTAAGCCAAGGAGATACCATCATCAACAACCAATCTCGTGCCTAACGACGTAGTTAATGATTTTTTTCTTTTTGTCCTTCCCCTATAATGAATAAGTGTACCCCTCATTGATTTGTGAAAGATGATTCCCAAGAACATTATGTCAATGTAAATATCCATTTCTGATGCAATAAAAACAACAAAAAAGTAGAAAATTGAAAACTGCTTTGTCTGATCCCAGAGTTGTGGAAATATTACATAATAATTTTTTGAAAATGTCGTTATTGAAAGCCATGGAATAAATTCCATGTGTGAATAAAGTACTAAAAAAGGTATGTCCAACAAAGCGTCAGCCCTGAAGAATAGATGCCACAGAGCAGAGAAGCATATCTTGACCATGGCTACAATAAATATGATCAACAACTTCCCAAACAAAAGAAAGGCATGGGAGCACCTTTCATCAGATGAAAGGTCTTTGAAAAAAAATTATAGGGCACTCTTCTTGATAGTGGTTCTTCGATAAGCCTCATGTCCACTTCTTTTCTCAAGAAATTTGGGGCGTGTCCACTAAAATCAACCAAGATGGTCCTTTAGTTTGTTAATCGATCCATTAAGGGATTCTGAGGTATATTGGAGGATGTTATCGTAACAGTACAAGGTATGAAATTCCTAGTGGACTTCATTGTCCTGGATATAGAATCCTCTGTACCATTACTCCATACTCCTATTATACTTGGATGACCATTCCTTCAAACAACCGAGACTGTAGTTGAATATTCTTATGGAAAGATCACCTTTCGCTCTCACTGCGGCAAAGTTTCCATAGAGATGATCGCATATCCCAAATAAGTGAATCTCCCACATGAGAAAAGTGAACCGGACACACCACATATAGATGATAATGACATCATTGATGAGATCATAGATTCAAGTTTATCCTTGAATGATATTTTGACGCAGGAAAAACATAGTCAAATATTGTTCCTATGCCATCAGGGAGATCTATGCAGATGAGTTGATCGAGTTATTCGAAGAAAATTCAACCCAAACCAAACAATAGGAAAACAAATGCAGACATGTTTGATATTTTGTTATTTGAGCCAAGAGTGACCAAGGTGGACAACAAATTATTGGAAAACCATGCACCAACCACCAGCCCAGTTGTAGAGGTTATTGAAAACTGACTCTGACTTCATCACATGTAAAGCTTCTTTTAGCAAATCTGAAGTATGCCTTCCTTACAGGTGAGAATGAACAATATCCGATAATCATCAGTTCACGAATGACTATGGATTAAGAATCTCGCTTACTGAAGGTTCTAGAAAAAAATCATAAGGCTCTTAGTTGGAATATTCCTTATCTCTGAGGGATAAATCCATGTCTGTGTTCACACCATATCTACTTAGAGGATGAAATCAAGCCATCCCTCGAGTTCGAGCACAGGCTGAACCCTAGTCTCAGGGAAGTTGTCATGAAAGATATGAAAAAGTGGTGTGAGGCTGTCTTTATTTATCTGATCTCCAACTCTAAATGGGTAATCCCATTGCACTTGGTTTCAAAGAAATCCTGAATTACGATGGTTACAAATGACAAAGGAGAGGAGATCTCTACCCGGGTGATGAATGCCTATTCATTCACCTTTATTCTCCTATTATGGCTTTAAAACCCTAGATAAATACATATAAATATCACTATAATACATGAATTATCCTTTTGACATTGATATATAAATACTATATAAATACTTGTATTTAAATTCAAAATAAAAGAATAAAGAAAAGAGAAGCAAAATAAAGGAGGTGTCATAGATATTGATTGATCCTAAACCCCAAAACCAGGTCAAATGTTGACTAGGTCAACCATGAATAGAGTAGGAGGAGATAAAGGTGAACAATGTGCATAAAAGCCTAAAAACCTAGGTATACAGTACTGTGTACATAACCATACTTACACTATTTTATTTAATATTATACTTACTTCAAATAACAAAGTATTCAATACAAAACTAGTACATATTAATGCATAGAAAATAATAAAAATAGAAGCAAAAATAAAGCATGTATAGTACACTTAGTACACTCAGATGAAAATACCGCAAACAGAACTTCATTGACCAATATATTCTTGATATGAACTCAAAATGAACCAAATCAATCCATTGTATTTTAAATTAAATTATCTTTCATATGAAGGCGGTTTCATTGGAAATGGAGTCAAGATGCAAAAACAAACTAATCGGGGTACTATTGTACTTATACAACTATACATAAGCTTACAACACTTTATCTTTTATAATTTTTCATCTTTTATATTTTTGAATTATTGTAATATCATACAGTACATAACTAAAATAGAAACACGAAATAAAGAGTTCAAAAATACCAATGATAATTAATAAAATCAAACATAGGTATAATATACATATAATCTACATACACATATTTATTTAAAATATAAAGAAAAATTAAAAAATATAATAAAAATATGTAAATATATATTAATTAATATTGTAAATATATAAATATAGAATTATATATAAAAATACTATTACAAACATACAAAATATATATTCACATACCTATAAATACAATATGTAATTAATGTACCCCATTAAACAAGTTGATAAAAATAAATAAATTGCACCCTAAATTGGTCATTAAATAAGAAACAACAATTATGTTTTGAGTTTGTATTAGTAAAATAATTTTCTATTCTACAATTTCCAATTTTCCTCTTTAATTGGTGTTTTGTCTTTTAACAGGGGAGATGGACCAATGAGGGTCAATCCCTCTTCTCCGTGCAGTGACCCTCGTCGGACAGGTCCATTGCCTCCATCTCCCTAGTTTTGCCGCCAACCTCTTCGACGATTGACCTTGCACCCTTCATGAAATTGTGCGTTGATCTTCTCTGATCCACTCCCTGTGATTCAATGAGCTTCATCTCCATTGATCCACGCACAAACCCTAGTCAAATTCGCCCTCCCAACCACCTATATAAGATCTTCTCTTACTCCTCCAGGTGAAGGGAATTCATTTCAGAGCCCCGTAACTCCTTAGAATTGTGTGCTAGAACGAGTTCATGATAGGGTGGTATTCCTAGTAGTTAAAGGCGAGGAGAAGGTGCTCGGGTGAGTTTCACCATCGACAAAGTTCACCTCCAGGTGGTTCTCTGCTCCCTGACTCTCCAAGTTAGGTGGGATGTCGTATCCTATCATTTTCATTTGTATTTTAGTTTTGTAGTGTAGAACTGCAGTTTATTTTGTTTAAATTCATCTTATTTTGTATAAAATCTAAAAAATTATTTATGCTAAAGCTTAGGGCTCTGGAATCTGTCCACTATATATCACCGATTGTTCTGACCATCCTATGTCATCATCTTTTTCCCCTATGCTTCTCTACGCTTCAGATCACCTCTATGCACCATGATCTTGGTTAGGTCTAGAGATTAGGTCTTCAACTCTGTTGCTTGCATGAGACCATTCTCCACACCTCATCCCTCATTCACCTCCACTAGCAATAGGGTTAGATCTTCGCCCTCGAACTACAAACCATTTTATGTTGGTCTCAACTTCAGATCCTCCCACTTGGGGGTGATTCGAGTCCAACTTTGCAGTTTCAGGTGCATGAGTTCTTTTTGAGCTCCATGCCTCCTTCGATAAGGCATGGACCCTTGTACTCTAGTCGATGCAGAAAGCTCCCAGGAGCTTTGGAGACTCGCAACAGCTTGCAAAGTGCCCGAAGATCGGAGATCTTGCTGATCAAAGGACCTTGGTCGAGTTGTTCTTTCCAGTTATTCCAGAAGCCTTCACAGTCATTAGATGAAGAACGCACCTCAAATTTTGATTATAAGCGTTGGATCGAGCCTAGCAGTAGCCATCAGATCCATTTGAGGATCTATCTGAACTGATCATTAACATTGATATACGTGTGAATCTGGACCATCAGGGGCTTATGTGAGTTGATCTCAACCATTCATTAGCACACATATACGGTTATATTTCATCTAACCCCTCCCACCATTTTAGAGTTCATTTTAATGATGTATATATTATATGGAGTGTAATATTCCTAGATATTATGCACATTGAGACCCTAAGTTTTCATCTATTTGCACTTCAGCCCTATTTTGAGCACCTCATGTGGTCCCCCACGTAAGGTACTTTGTGGACTATTTGCATTTTGTTTCCTATATTCCTTAGACATGTTACTAAATGCATCGGTGTTTTGTATAATTACATTTTAGTCCCTCTCAGATGCATGTAAACTTTATTTTGTATATTTTTATTGGACATAATGCATGCTTGGACCCTGGAGTTTGTATATGTGTTCTGAAAGGCATGGAAACTTTTAAAAATTATATTAATTGCATTCCTTTATCTAAAAATTATAGGAAACTTATTTTAAGTACATGGAACCATATTATATATATTTTGTAATGTATTTAAAATTATTTTATATTTATAAAAATATACAAATATTCTTTATTTCATTGTTTTTTCTTGGACAATTCATTAACATTAAAATACAAGCCTAAAATCTCCCCAAAAATCACAAAATTGTAAAACATAAACCTCAAAATTACAAAAGCCAAAAAAATCTTATAAAAAATATATAAAATTCTAAAAAAATCCAAAAATAGTATTTTAATTCTTGTTTTTTTTACATTATCTAGCTTATATTAAAATTGATAATGGCCCATATCAATCTTCTGAATTTATAGTTTGCATTATTTTGTGTTTTCTTTATTTAAAAATCCATAGAAATCATAAAAGTACTCTATAAATAACAAAACATAGAAAAATATTTAAAATCCAAAAATATGATGTTTTCTTTATTTTGAGTTTATTTCTCATATTTGAACAATACAAAAACACTCTCTTTATCTTCCTTATATATCTCCCTTATATTACTCTAATTTTAAAAAAAAAGTAATTAAAAACATTTGCAAAATAAAAACACATAAAAATATATAACAAATTAAAAACCACATAACAATTACATATTATTTGAAAAGCCATAAAACATTAGAAAAAGAAAAAAATAAATAAAGGAAAATCTAAAAATATAATTAATTAGTAATAATTAGTTATATTTTTGTCGATCCCCATTAGGATTCCCTTTGCTCACATTCTACTGTAGTTAGACCTATATACATTATTTACAAAATTATAATAACTTTTAACTCACATGCATTGATTTATCTGAATTGTGGGTTGATTATTGTTTATTGTGGATCGATCGTCACAGCGACTGCTGGTCTAGCTTGTTAGATTAACATATTGCTTTTACTATAAATTAATGGTATCATTATCGGAGAAGCAATGATTAGGTTAGGATAGATAGTTATTTTTATTTATTTATTTATTTGCATTTTATTTCTCTTGCTTGGTTTTGTATAAGTTGTTCTGACCCATCTCTTGTTCAACTTTGTTGCAAGATCCTGTTGATCGGGGGCAAATTTCTTAGGATATTTAAGGCACCCTGTTGAAGTGGAGGCCGACTATTCAGTCTAGCCGACATGAGAGAGCAACCAAGATGGACAAGAGCTACAATAGAACATTGGTGTAGTTTAGCATACTGTAGCTTATCTTTATTTTTAGTGAGAGAGAGACTCATTTATTAATTTGTAATAATTGATTAGACTCAAACTTGGACTCTTTCATAGGTCCATTTCATCATGTGATTGTTCACCTAGGGGACCTGATCGATTTTGATGAGATTCCATCACTTTCTTATTTTATTATCCCTATTTCCCCCTTGTTTCCCATTTTTTTCAATGATTTAAGCTTTCTGCTTTATTTTTCATTTATGTCTCCATTGATTGATCCCTTAGACTTTTAGGTTTCTTTCTCGGTATCTAGGTCCAAAGCCTATTATTCATCATAGTAGAAACTTCTGCTTAGGGAGATTTCAACACCGCTTTTCATATATATTAGGTTTACTTTTTATACGGGAGTCACTTGCGTGTAGAGTGCTGGCGTAAGGTACACATCCGTTTCTCTAGCATTTGCACTCATCGTTTCTCATGCATTGGCATTTATGACTTCTCCCTAGTTTTCTTTGAACTAGATAAACAAGAAATAGGAATATTAGGCGATCATCTAAAAACTACCCAAAAAGTGAAATCCAAAAATTTAGAAAGGGAATGTTATTATCTCTTTGCCTAAATAAAATCGGTAATGTACTTCATTATTTTAGGCTTTTAAAGCCCTCATTGTTCTCAAGTACCTTCCAGACAGAGTAAGGCATGACCCTTAAGAAATCTTCCCCAAAATCCAACCTAATTACTGCCATGACTATCGCATGAGATTGTGAGGTATTTGCACTTCTATCAGCGCACATGTGAGTGGGGAAAAGTCCGCTTGTGGGTTCAATCGATGGGACCTTGTCTCATTGTACCACATCTGAGTACCTGATGAATAACCATTAATTTACATTTATTCCTTTATTTTAACTTTAAATCAATAGCTAAAACATGTAAATGCTTCTAATTTTTACAAATTAACAAACTAACTGTTGTATATAAGTAATACATTAATATCTGTATTTAAATCCAAAATAAATGAACAAAGAAAATAAAATAAAATAAAAATAAAGAAAGTATTGTAAATAGTGACTGACACTAAACCCCTAGACCAAGTCAATATTGACTAGGTAGACAAGGAATAAAGTAGGGGGAGATAAGGATAAAACAAGACAAACAAAAAGACACAGAAACCTAGAAACCCTAGGTGTTCAACACACTGTCTATACCCTATTTTTACCCTATTTTATATACACTCATACACATATCAAATAAATATGTTTTCAACATGAAACTTGTACATAATAATGTATATAAAAATATAAAAATAATAGCTGATAACAATCACACATTGTATACATGGGGTACACAGATGAAAAAGCTACAAACATAACTTCACTGATCAATATCTCCTCCATATGAACTCTAAATTCATCAAACTTACTTTCATTGTATTTTAAAATAAATCATCTATCTGATGAAGGTGCTTTAATTTAAGATGGAGTTAAGATACAAAGTCGGTTATCTGGGGTACCATTGTACAAAAGAGCCTACATAAAATTTTATTTTATTTTATTCTTTATTCTTTTACTCTTTTTATGATTTTAATTAATTTTGTATATTATATAAAAAAATTTAAAATATAAACACAAATTAAAACATCTAAAATAAATTCAAAATAATAATAAAGTATAATGCATAGATATATTATACCTATAGTATGTATACATACATTTATTTATATATATATATATAAATAAATAATAAAATTAAATAAAATATGTAACTACATCATAAATAAAACTATAAAGATATATATATAATATAAATATAATCATGTGTATATAAAATACAAAATAAAATTTAATATACATAAAATATAGTTAAATATACATATAATTACACTTGTAAAAACTAATACATAATAAATAAGTAGATAAAAATAAATAAAAATAACCCAAAAAAGAACATAAAATAATAAACAAATTTCATGTTTTAAGGATTATTTAATAAAATCATTTTTATGTTTTCCCTGTTTTGTCTATTAACGACTGATGTGGACCATTGAGCAGGCGATGAGTTGAACTAGGACAATTATCCCGCCCCTCTATGGATTGGTCTGAGCCTTGTATTTTCCCATTTTCACTAATTTTTTGGCATAGCTATGGCTCCTTCTACCCTCTACTTCTCTACAAAAGATCTGCACCTCTCAATGATCTTTCACACGCATCAAAAATCATCGAAGGTGAAGCATTGATCTCCCTCAAACCCTAGGCAAAGTGAGATTTTCTAGTCAAATATATATAGTTTCCTCTCCACCATTTTTGAAAATTCAATCCCTATCAAGCCACCATAACCCCATTAATACATCACTGGAAGTTTCTCCCTTGTGACAGGCGAGAACCCTCGATTTGAGGAGTGGAAAAAGAGTTCTGAGGTCCTTCAACCCATCGTTAGAGACATCTCCAGGCAGTTTTGCTCCCAACCACTCCAGGCAGGTGAGATCCTTTATCTTTAGCATTTTTGATTCGTAGGATTGGAAATAGCATAGGTTGAGTTTTTATTTCGCTTTATTTCATTCAGGATGATTAAAAATCCCAAAAAAATAACTACGTAGGAGATCTAGGATCTAACCACTATACCGACTTCATCAACCACTATTCCGCCTCGCTCGCATGCTCATCTCATTAAGTTCTCCATCTTCCCGATCCATTTTCCGACCCTAATATTGCACAGATCGAGGAGATCAATGCTCCTACTCCATTATTCACCAGATCACCTCCGCCGCACCCACTCCTGCCCTCTTTTTGCATACCAAATGGGTCAAGGAGCATCTCCCTCGACCCTTGACTATTTTGCATAGGTCTGGGAGACCTAAGGCTCTACTCGAATCTAGTTCAAGCAACCCAGGAAGCTAGAGCTTCCAGGTCTCCATCGTTGAGATTTGGAACATTTTGAGGCCATCAATCACTGTGGAATCATCCCAGGAACATGTAGAGCACTTTAGTAGTGAGAATGGATGACATAGTCATGCATGAATGAAAATCAAAGCCTATCCTAGCTGAGTTTATTAGTTGTTCTTCCGGAGCAGCCAGAGCCATTGGATCAAGAACGCTCCTCTAGACGTACAACCACCATTCAATAAGGCACGCCAGAGCCATTCGATTTGGATTGAGATATAACCTCAGCTCTTCATCGGCAAACCATCATTGACCGTCCAAGATGTGCCACATGCATAAATGAAGCCATCTCGACTGACCCTCAATGTGGTTTTCTGGGTATATTTCACATCTTACCTTGTGCATTTTTGTAGTTGTCCTTTTATATTTAATCTTTTATCTGTATTATAAAAATATTTGTAATATTTTCAACAAGGACTCCATATTTTAGTTTTATTGCACTTTTATCCAGTGCTAGGTCACCTCACGTGCCCATACATGTGAGGTGCTTAGGCATTTTGCGTGGATGCCCTCTAAGTAGTTGTATTTGATATTTTATTTCCAAAAATACCCCTGCCAGTTCGTATTAAATAGAAAATATTTATGCATTTTGCATGTATGACCCCTGGAGTTATTTAAATTGTCCATTCATTTTTGTTGTTCTACCTCATGTGCTTCTTTATTGTTCGACCTCTACCACTTGTCAGTTGCACACATTTTGTAGGGTATAATAAATTTTAGCTCACCTACTTTTATTGCTTAATTAGTGTTGTGGATTAATTGTTGATTAACATGCTCGAGTTGAGTTTTAAGAACTGAGAGAGGTGCTCATACATCGATTATCAGATCTAACTTGTCATATACCACATGCCCTCCATGGCCGGACGTTAGGTACCTTGCCTGATTAACATTTCATAGAGATAAATACCTTTTAAGTCTCAGTGTCATAAAGCTGGTATCTAATATTGTCCTTCACATACCCGATGAAGTAGCAATCTCTAGTTTGAGATTCTAGCTTACATACATCCACATTCTTGGCATGGACCAAACAACCCCAAATCCTCAAGTGTCTAACATTGGTCTTGGTTCCAAACAAAATCGCATGAGGGATTTTAGGTACAGACTTGCTAGGAGTATTGTTAAGGATATATTGTAGTCTCTATTGCATATCCTCAGTAACTAAGCATTTAATGTGCTTTATTCATCATTGAACGGACCTTGTTCATGATGGTCATGTTGCATCTTTCAACAACATCTGGTTGGGTAGTTACGTGAAGAGTGAGATTGGACACAATTCCTCTTTCTTTAAGGAATTCCTTGAATTAATCTAAGAGGTACTCGCCACCTCGGTCATATCGAGCTCGTTTAATCCTCCTATCGGTTTAGCTCTCAACCAAAGCCATGATCTCTTTAAAATTTTCAAAGGTTTAAAATTTGTGACATAATAGGAAGATAAACATGTATCATAAATGGTCATCAATAAAAGTCACATAATATCGATAGCCATTTCGAGTCACTCTGTCGAAATGACCACATACATCAGTATGTATTACGTCAAGTATATGTTTGCATCTAGTACCCTTATTTCGGAAGGGTGTTCTGGTCATTTTATCTCGAATATAGTATTTGTAGGTAGATAAACTTTGGACTTTAAGAAAATCTAAAGTCCCATCTTCGACTAATCTTTTGATCCTAACAATAAATAAATGACCAAGCTTTTAATTTCAAATCATGGGTAAATGATTATTATCCTCTCTGGATCACTTTAGGTTATTATTATTATTAGTGGATGTAACATTCATAATACATTCATCAATGCACAATTCAAAGAGTCTACCAGAAGTTAGAAAACCATATGTAATATGTTTACCACAATGACTTATGACAACTTTATTGCAAAATTGGAAATCATACCCATTTCCAATTAATTTAGATACAGATAATAAGTTCATTCTAACTTTATTTATATTAGGACACTCTCTAAGTAATAAGATTCTCCTACTAGCTAAAGATAGTATGCAAGCCCTGAAGGTGACTATTGCAACAATTGCATCAGATCCCTTCTGGATAACTATCTCTCCATCCTCAAGCTTTCTAGATTCTTGAAAAAGATGCAACCCATTGCATACATGAATAGAAGTAACAGAATCAATAACCCAACTACCTTCTCTCCTACGAGAAATTTAGTTGCAATGATAAAAGTATATTTTATACATACTAGAGCATTTTGAAGGATATGGAGAAAAACCTTAAACACATAACAAAAGCGTCAAGATCGCATCATATGCGATCGGAAGCGACTATTCGCACTAGTTGCTCAATACAGTGGAATTTAGTATTTTTAAAGCGATGAAACCACATGATCCGAGAACACTTCTAGAATTATTTCATCCAAACCTCATAAAGTATATAGGACTACCTCTTGAAGAGGGGTTGTGACCGTGTCATTAAAATAAGATACATCATATCTCAAGTCTGACCTGATGGAGGAGACGCTTGCGAGCGTATTGATGAAATGTGTTTTCCTCGCAATCCAAGTTGATGATATAAGCAACGAAACTCCTGATCTCGTCTCACAAGATCTGGCATCTTCTTCACGAGAAAAGCGCACCGAAGGAGACGGATATCCATGAGTGGTCGAAGAGGCGGCACAATGACATGACGATGCCAGCAATCCTCTCTACGGTTTAGAGTGGACGGCCACGCTAAGGAGAGAGGGAACATGGGTATAAGAAAGAGAGGGAGAGAGCTTGCATTTCTATTGTTTAAAATGAAGAGCCAGGGAATACAAATCCAAGGGTTGAGATTTATTTGTGTTTCTTTCAATGACCATGATTTTGATGTAAAAATACAATAAAATTTAATATAATTATATTAAATATATATTGAATAAATCATCAATATAAATTAATTCAATCTAATCAGTAATCAATGAAGGATTAGGAAGGAGGCAAGCCACCTTCTAATTAAATGGGAATGACCATCTTGATTCCTAAATCAAGAGTGGTCGTCCACCCTCCTTATATGGAAAGGTGGCTCCTCATTCCATTATCTGAGATCTAACATCTCATATAATCCTTCATTATCTACAACAGATTTTGTTGTAAATTATTTCACAAAAATAATTCCAAATTAATTTCTGAAATATCAATCATGCCATTGGAAAATTGTGAATCATATTCACAACCCACCATAAAATGTAAATTACATTTTCAATTAATTGTCAAATATCAATCCAATTCACATCAACATTTAAATTGTAAATGTTATTTACAAATAGCTCTCTCTTATATATTATGAATCACATTTAAAATATATATGATTAATGTGCATAGTGCTATCCACATTATTCATATCTTTGGTAATTAAATCATATTCAATTATCTTAGATCTTTATTCTCATGTGCCCAAATAATATGAACATTCACATTATCCACAACTTTCATAATTACATATTATTTAGTTATCTTATATAAATATCCTTATACTATGAAACAAATTCACATTATTTATGATAATTAAATCACATTTAACCATCAGTTTTTCTCAATTCTCAGACACATTATAACCAGTGAAATTATCCTTGAACTCTTTCAAGAATAATGTGCTCATTCCACGAATACTTGGAGAGAATGGCATGGTGATTGCACGTTTCACGATAGTGACTTGGATATTGAGATCATATCTCAAATACAGATCTCGGCACCTCCCATAAATGCTTGATTAAATCAAGGCTGTAAATCTAATCTTTTCATTACATCTGAATCATATTTAGATCAATGTCCAACATTTGAATTAAGATCATCTCTACTAAAAGGAGTCACTAAAATCTAGAACTATTTCATCACTCTCTCGGAATGGAAGCTTCATGATTATATAATCATTTATGATCACATCACCCTTAAGTATTCCTAACACATGTACATCCTGCATACTTGAAGACCTAGAATAAACCTAAAGTTTTAGATCTTATTTAGTTTGTTTTATTCATGAGTTTATCATCAAGATTCTCATTCAATCATTGGGAGTTTGTATCGACCATATACTTTCTAAAAGCATATATCATACCCCACGTATTGATCATATACTTTCAAAAATAATATATCAAACCTACAAATTCAGACAAGCTTCCAAAGCGAGACGACCGTTCATGGAATTTGATCCGAATATCTCATGAGTGAGTTCATGTGTTCTGATTTAGTAAATGAACATGTATGATCCCTTTGAGACATCGTATTACTCATATGCCCTTGTATACAGACCAACGCGCTACCTTGATTAGGCCATCAACCTATGTATATGTCAAATGTACATGCATACACATATAGTAACACATATGCCACCGATCAAAGGATACGTGCATGTATAGTGATAGCATACAACGTAGGTCTTAGTTATCTCGATCTTGCTAAGTCAACTCTTTGATTAAACTTATCTGACACTTCCGAATCTCTATTCTGATGCAGATGACCTGCATCAAGAGGTCGGACAGATATCAACCAAAAGATAAATGATTGTCATCTCCTACTCAAGATGGAGATCATCTCTTAATAATCATTTGATGGTGCTTAATGAGTCCTCAATCTAACTCTTTAGATATTATCCAATCACCAGCCTCTAAAATTCAACATTATCCATATTCTTGATAATTAAATCATATTTAATTATCTGAAATCTCAATTCACATTCAAATAATATGATTCTTATCCGTATTATATATAATAATTAAATCACATTTAATTATCCATTTCTCAATGCTTGGATATATTAACAATGGAATTATTCTTGAACTCTTTCAAGAATAATGTGCTTTCTCTACGAATACTTGGAGATGAGGATAGGGTAATTATACGTTCCACGTATAGTGACTTGGATGTTGAGATCATATCTCAAGTCTAGATCTTAAGGACCTCCCATAGATGTTTGATTAAATCAAAGCCGTAGATCTAATCTCCAAATTGCTTATGAATTTCATTCAGATCAATGTCCAACATTTGGACTGAGATTAGATTACTTCTCTTCTGAGAGGAGTCACTAAAATCCATACCTATTTCATCACTCCCTCGGTATGGAAGCCTCATGGTTATACAATCGGTTATGATTACATCACCCTCAGTTTTTCCTAATAAATTTACATCCTACATACTGAAATACCTATAATAAATCCGAAGTTTTAGACCTCTTTTGGAATGCCACCTCCAGATTTTTATCATTAAGATTCTCATTTCGTCATTGGGAATTGGTATCCATCATATACTTTCCCAAAGCATATATCAAACCTACAAAATTTTATCATGATTCCCAAGCAATACGGCCACGCATGGAATTTGATCAGTCCCATTACCTCATGAGTGAGCTCATGTCTTCCGATTCACAAGTGAACATGTATAATCCCTTTGAGAAATCGTATTACTCATATACCCTTATATGGACACCAGCTCGTTGATGTATAGACCTTGATTAGTCCATCAACCTATCGGTCTACCAAATACACATACTCAGACATATAGTAATACATCTGTCTCTGGTCAGAGGATGCATGCCTATATCATGATAGTATACAACATAGGTCTTGGTTATCTCGATCTCGTTAAGTCAACTCTTTGACCCAACTTATCTGACACCTCTGAATATCTACTCCTATGTAGAGGACCTGCATCAAGAGGTCGATTAGATATCGGTCTTTTAGAGAAGGATTGCCATCTCCTTCTCAAGCTGGAGATCCTCTCTTAATAATCATTTGATGGTGCTTGATGAGTCCTCGATCTAACTCTTTAGATATCATCCAAGCACCAGCCTCTATGATTCAATATTTGAATCAACAACTGTATGATCTTTAAGATGGTCATGGTAAATTACCCTAATTGTACTAAGGGACCTAGTATGCAAATTAGTTATTCTTTATTTTAGATCAGGGAATAATTTGCAATAACATTTATTACATAATGGCTTGTCGCGGGCTCACATGTCCAATAATATCTCACTAGCCCAAAGAGCCATTGATGATTAATTATTTAAATCCACACTTACGTGACAATCGTAAGATATTTAATATAGCTAGGTAAGCTTAGTAGTCACTTTATTCCCGAGAGACGACGCCAAGTCCTTTTACGATATCTTCATATCTCATGGCAACAGTGTTTGCATCCAATGCGAATGTTGCATCTTATGCAACTAATACTCAATTTTGAGGAAGTTATAGTGTCTTTGATACTACAACTAAATAATCATTATAACTAGTATGTAATTTATATTATCCTTATCAGAATGCCCTAATTCTCTGGAGGTCTCTATCTCATGAGTTTAAGATCTAGTCTTATGTCTTATAAGGCATCCATAGTTAAGACCTTTTAGATCACCATCTATAAAGTCTTAAGTTCTTGAAGATAAGACTTTGAGATCACTATATTAAAAATCTTTTCATCTTTGAAGGTGTTTTTATTACTTCAAATAAGTTTTTTATCTCCATAATAAGATTATTAACACTTTACTACTCTTACTGCATGACAGACATATTGCTTTTGTAAACATCTAGCATACATTGGGCTTCCCGAAGTCGATGCACAAGTGCAAGCAGCCTTAGCATCATCAACACTTTGATATGCTATCCCTTCAGATTGATCAATACCATATCTTAAGGGGAAGAAGCCTTCCTTAGATTTTCAAAAAATGGAATATATCCAAGGTGTATCATTAATGTGTCAATTCTGATACTCTCTTCTCTTTGCTTCTGAACAACTTCAACTAAGATCTAAGAGGTATCCTTGAAATCTTATCTCAAGGTATGAAATAGCCAGATCATAAAAGCACTTATCATCATCCCTATATATCATTCCAAATGATTAGGATATTATCTACATTTAGCACGATAAACACAATGGCACTTCCACTAAGCTTCACATGATTCATTAAGATTCTATCCGAAATCATAACATTTATAATTTCATCAAATCTAATGTTCCAACTACAAGAAGCTTATTTGAGTCCATAAATGGATCTCTTCATCATGAACACCTTGCATTCTTCAATTATGAAGCCTTGGGGCTACTTCATATTAATATCCTCGCTGAGATATTCATAGAGCAATGCAATATTGACTTCCATCTTGTAGCTGCCAAAGTCAAATTGTGTAGCTATAGTTAGCAATTTTCCGACGGGTTTAAGCATGGTCACTGAAGAGCAAGTCTCATCGCAAGCGATGTCTTCTCTTCGTGTGTATCTTGTGGATACGAGCCGTGCTTTGAAGGTCTCTACCTTCTCATGAGATTTCCTTTATTTCTTGAAGATCCATTTACACCTAATTGGTCTGACCCCTATAGGTGAATCCTCGAGGGTCCATATACAACACTTATATATGAAGTCTACTTTAGACTTTATTGCTAACCTCCATCTTTCCATGTCATGATCCTCGGAAGCTTCATCATATGAAGTTGGATCATTGTCAGATTTATCTAACATATGGAATCCATACCCCACAAACTAATTTGAAGAGGTATGAGTGTTTCATCTTTAAATTGTCCTTTTAGTTTCTGATTTCAGAAACCTCATTGTCTTCCTAAAAGATTCAATAAGTTCCTTTCACTTCATTTTATCTTGATTCTCAAGAGAGTCATCCTCTTAAAATCATATTCTTAGAGATGAAATTCTTTAAGAATCTCAAGGTCATAAAAGTATGTATCCAATACCATCCTTTATTTTTCTAATGAAGTAGCACTCTCTAGTGCTTGATTCCAGCTCACTTACATTCATGATATGGTCACGGACCAAACAACTCAAAATAATCAATTTTCCAATACTGAGCTAGGTTCTACACCATAGCTTATGAAGGTTTTGAGTTTATATTAGCACGGAATCTTATTAAGGATATATATTGTAGTCTCTACTACATATATACTGGAAAACTAAGAGGAAATTATGCTAAGATTTATCATTGATCAAATCATGTCACTCATGATCCAATTGTATCTCCCTACAACTTTATTGAGTTCAGGTGTAGTAGGAGTGAGACAGGAATGACATTCCTTTCTTCATAAGATATTCCTTGAATTCATCTAATAGGTACTTGCTACCTTAGTTAGGTCAAGTTCATTTCATATTCCTTCAAACTTTGGTTCTAAACTAAAATTTTAAAATCTTTGAACATTTCAAAGATTTATAAGTGAAGAGAAGAAATCTCATATCACAAAAATCATCAATTGATATCACGTATCATTAATATTTATTGTTGATACAGATGATCCGCATACATCAATATGTACGAGATCTTGAATACCTTGGCATCCTACATCATTCCAGAGAAGAGTGTATTGGACATATTTACTTTGAATACAATATTCATATGTATGTAATATTTGAACCTTTAGACAATCTAAAGTTCAATATCTTACTAGTATATTGATCATATCAGTAGACATATGTCCAAGACTAGATGCCAGATCATTGTCAAATGATCTGCATCCTCCTATTGATCTATTAAGGTTTAATTTTTAGTATTAGAAATATTAATGAACCATTCATTAAAATTATAATTTAGTAGAGTCCACTAGATATTAGATTACTATTTGAAATATATCCATCATAACTCTTTGTGATTGGTTTATTCCAGAATACATGTTCATTTCCAATATTTAGAAATAAACAATGAATGTATTCTAATATCAAGGTCACAGAGACATTCTCTAGGACTAAGGGCTCTCCCACTGAAATTATGAAGTTCGTGTATCCAATGGAGATTGTTGCAACATTTGCATCAATTCCCATGTAAATGACTATTAAACCTTAAAATCAAAATTACTGATCTTCTAAAACATATGCAACAATTGCAAGTGTTATTAAAAGATTGAGATACGTTTTTTAGACTTTGATCTTATCTTATAAGCAAGTCAACTTCAATGATTATATGTAGATTATTCAGGTTCACTATCTGAGTCTTTCTGTATGGATCTTAGATAATCTAGATAGTCATACTATCGATACATTGGTTTCTTGCAGTATTGCATTCATCCAACTCTTTGGATGTCATTTGGAAGTCATAGAAGTATAGTCAACTCTTTGACTTTCCTTACTTAGGTCAGACACATGCTTCAACTGTGCTTCCTTAATCCACAAACAACAATTGCTTAAGAGAAAGGATCTCTTATTAAATATAAGAGCATTTCAACATTTATATATGCTTCATATAATTCGTACAATGATAATATTATGAAACTTAATGAATGACTTGAGTATAGACAGTAGAACGATGGCAATCATCGTATCTACATCCATTTTAACTCTTAAAAACTTTGGTTCAGGTTGGTAAAATATTTTGAGTACATCATCTCTTATCGAGCTACCATTCTACATAATGTAGTGAACCATGTCATTCATGATTTAATGTAAAGAGAACATATGCTTGCTAAAACATCTTCTTAGATTTTATAAGGATTATTTGACAATTACAATCATCATTGATATGTCATTTCCAATGTACATTCGATGAGAGATCAAGACTATACACACATAAATCTTAAGGCGATGTCTTGTTGTCTCTTTAATTATCGTTCCTCATTACTACGAGAAAACTTGCACATTTCAACCACGCACACTGTGTGTCCAACTGTAAGTATAATATATTGATCATAGATCCAATCCATGATATTTTTACTAGTTATTATTGAGTATATTTATGAGTGGATTTAATGAAGGTTATCTGAAATAAGGAATTTTGCATAAAAAATGTATACTTTACTTTGATTTAGGAATTTTTATATCAAAGCAGTCTTTCCTTTTTAATACTGAAAGTTCATTCCCTTAATCATTTTCATTGTAATAGATACTTACCATTATATCTCTACCAAGATCTGGGTTTTTTTTCTTATCTTTGTTACATTACAATAATATGAGAACTTGCAACTCGGATAAAAAGAAGCGGCAACACATTCCATCTTGCAAGTCTAACTTGCATCTCCCAATTCAATCTTTAACACTCAGGCCCACCACCCCTAAGTTGATGTTTACCCATTGCTAATTGAACCAACTGTTAATAGGAATAGCACTCGCTATGCACAATACAATAGCACCCTATTAATATGAGTAACTAATATTGGGGTCACTATGCATCCGACCTTACTCTTTTGAGAAGCAAAGAACTCAATCTAGATGTGTTTGCATGCAGGAGATATCACTTCGGACGGGTGTCTCCCACATACAATCCTTGACAACGGAACCCTTTGCCTTGACGGCAGACCATGGATGTCACTTAAGTGATCCTCCATATCATATTCATATTCTAATTAGTTCTCATGAATCACATTCACATAATAATTCTTTAAAGGGAAAAAATATTACTCTATTCATAACATAGTAATTTGATTGGGTTACTTTTAATCATATTAAATTAATTATCAATCCAATTTAATCAACCAACAAACTTGATTGTTACTTAGGATGGTATAATCTCAAAATACGTATTATTCGAATTTTATTAATTAGAAAAATACCCCATGATCCTATAAATATTATCCGTTCCTTACCCGTTGTCATGTCTAGTACCGAGGGGAGTGGGACAGACTGCCGACAGAGCAACCTGCAACCCCAACGCTCCCCAACTAGACACCATAGTTGTCTCAGGTCAGGATAATGTGATTTGATCCTATTGTACTTTGAGATGTTAATCGGTATTTCTACTGAATTTATACCATATAATATTTATCAAAACCATTTTAATTAATATTATAGGGAGATTTGCTAAACAAATCCTCAATCCTATTCAAGCAACAAAGTTTTGTATGTAAAGATTGTCCTACAATTATTGTAGGATGATCTAGGGGTTTTCATGAAAAATTCCATCAATGACTAATGATGATTAATTAATTATCTCCATATTGATTAGGCATCATAATTAATCCAGAAAATTCATATTTTCCATGATTTTTATTGAATAATAAACAAATTAAGCAAAGTATTTTGATGAGCCAATCATCATCTGACCCATCTCCACTAAAAATGAAATAGCTATGGCAAACAGAGTCGAATTCGTGTGAATTTAAAATCATGTTGTTTGATGGTTTGTTCTCTACTTAATACAAGTATTTATTTCATATTTCATGATGGTAAAACAATAAGTAAAAATTATTTTCTTACAGATCTGTGAATACATGAAAAAAATTTAGTGGTGGGAACTCTTCGAGTCATTTTCATACACTTTTAACACCAATAATAGGTTACTATTACCAAAAAACACGTCCAAAAAGTGTATAAACAGGAGGATTTTATTTCATCGAAAAAAACAATCCGATTCTTGCATCCAATGCAAAAATAAAGAGTCCCGCGCATCCAAAACGTGAACCTTGTTCATCTAGGATTTTGGATCTCATCCAAGATTTGATCAAGTCTTTGATATCACTTAAAGGATTATGGAAAAATTCTCAAGCACATCATGGAAGCGTGGGGATCGCATTGTATGCGATCGTGAGCAACTAGTCAAACTAGTTGCTCGGTGCAATGGAATTTTAAAAGTTTAATGATGAAACCACATGATCCATGAACCATTCATAGATCATTTCATATAAACCACATATTAGTTAATGGAATAGATCTTTTAGTGGGGTTGTAATTGAGTCTCTATGCAAAGAGACCTCTTGTCTCAAGTCTGACCCAACGCTAGAGACGCTTGCGAGCGTGGAGATGAATCACGTTCTTCTCGCAAATCCGTGTTATTGATCCAAGCAATAGATCTCCCGATCTCATCTCACGAGATCAAACGTCTTCTTTACGAACGTGACATACGTAAGGAGACAGAGATCCACGAACGATCGAGGCGATGGTGTAACGACGATGTGACGATGGAAGCAACCTTCCCTCTAAGGTGAGAGTGGACGGCCACTCAAGAGGGAGAGAGAGTTGGTGTGTGATATGAGAAAGAGAAAGATAGAGAGAAATTTGTTGTTCAACAACATCTTCTTAAAGGGGCAAGGGTGCCTCTTCTTATATAGTACTTTGGGAGTCTATGGATCTCAATCCATGGGCAGTACAAATCCAATGATTTAGATTGATTTGTGTTTGTTTCAATGACCATGATTTTGTTACAAAAACACAACAAAATTTTATTTAATTTTATTTAATATATATTGAATCATCAATACAATTTAATTTCAACTAAATCATTTTTGCATGCAGATAATTTAAAAGAGATAGATCTCTTTATTCATGAGACTTGGTGGCTTTCCACCTCCTCCCACTAGGGTGGCTATTTATCTTCGATTAATTTGCAAAAAATATTTGTCAGAAATTTATTCACAGAAATAATTCATAATTATTTTGTGAATGTTCCAATCATGTCATTGGAAAACTGTGAATCATATTAACAAATAAATATAAAATGTAAAGTACATTTTTAATTAATTGTTCTTTGTGAATTCAATTCACATCAACACAATTAAAAAATGTAAATTACAATTGTCTCTATTTAATATATTATAAATCACATTTATAATATATATATGAATAATATGAATAATACTATCCACATTATCCATATCCTTGATAATTAAGTCACATTTAATTATCTAAAATCTCAATTCTCATGCATTCAAATAATATGAATTCTATCCATATTATTTATGATAATTAAATCACATTTCAATGCTTGGATATATTTACAATGGAATTACTCTTGAACTCTTTCAAGAATAATGCGCTTTCTCCATGGATATTGAGAGATAAGGACATGGCGATTATGCGTTCTACATATAATGACTTGGATGTTGAGATCATATAAGTCCAGATCTTAAGGACCTCCCATAGATGTTTGATTAAATCAAAGTTGTAGATCTAATATCCTAATTGCATCTGAATTTCATTCAGATCAATGTCCAACATTTGGACTGAGATTAGATTACTTCTCTACTGAGAGGAGTCACTAAAATCCATACATGTTTTATCACTCCCTTAGTATGTAAGCGTCATGGTTATACAATCTTTTATGATTACATCACCCTCAAGTATTCGTAATACATGTACATCCTGCATAGTAGAAGACCTAGAATAAATCCGAGGTTTTATATCTCTTTTGGATAGCCACCTCCAGGATTTTATCATTAAGATTCTCATTTGGTCATTGGGAATTGGTATCGATCATATACATTCCAAAAGCATATATAAAACCTATAAATTTTGTCATGCTTCGTAAATAAGATGACCATGCATGGAATTTGATCAGTCCCAATACCTCATGAGTGAGATCATGTCTTCCAGTTCACAAGCGAACCTGTATGATCCCTTTGAGAAATCGTATTACTCATATTCCCTTGTATGCACATTAGCTCATTGGTGTATAGACCTTGATTAGGCCATCAACATATCGGTCTATGGAATGCACATACTCAGACATATAGTAATACATATGTCTTTGGTCAGAGGTTGCATGCCTATATCGTGACAGTATACAACATAGATCCTAGTTATCTTGCTTGTTAAGTCAACTCTTTGACCCAAATTACCTGATACCTCTATATCTCTATTCTTATGTAGAGGGCATGTATCAAGAGGTCGATCAGATACCAACCTTTTAGAGAAGGATTTCCATCTCCTTCTCAGGTTGGAGATCCTTTCTTAATAACCATTTGATGATGCTTGATGAGTCCTCAATCTAACTCTTTAGATATGATCCAATCACCAGCCTCTATGATTCAATATTTGAATCAACAACTGTATGATCATTAAGGTGGCCATGGTACATAACTTAATTATACTATTGGACCTATTATGCAAATTAATTATTCTTTATTTCAGATCAAGGAATGATTTTCAATAACATTTATTGCATAATGGCTCGCCGTGGGCTCACATATCCAACAAACCTTACTATTTCGAGAAGAAAAGAGCCCAATCCATGTGCGATTATATGTAGGAACTGTCACTTCTGACACACATCTCCTATATACAATCCATGGTGATAGAACCCTTCGCCTTGACGGGAGGCCATGGATGTCACTTATGTGACCCTACATGTTCAAAATTAATTATTATTAATCATATTCACCTAATTAATTCTTCTAAGGGTATTACAACTCTATTCATAAAAGAGTAATTATTTTAGTTGTCTAATTTATTTAATCATATTAAATCAATTATCAATCCAATCAATCAACCAACAAACAATTTTGATTATTACTTGAAGGATGGTATAATTTCAAAATACGTATTATTCAAATTTTAATAATTAGAAGAATACGTCATGAACATTTCAAGCATCATCCTGTACTTACTTGTTGTCGTGTCCAGTACACACATGATGTGTGACAGACCGCTCACGGAGTTACCTGCTACCCGAACGATCCCTGACTAAACACTATATCCATGTCATATCATAATGATGTGATATGGTCATTTTGTATTTGAGATTATGTTTGTCATTACAATCGAAATTATACCATATAATATTTTATAAAAACTATTTTTATGAATATTAGAAAGAGATTTACTAAACAAGTCCCTAATCCTTTTCAAGTAACTATGTTTTGCATGTAGAGATTGTCCTACAACTATTGTAGGATGAACTAGGGTTTTTCATAAAACATGCATTCAATAGCCAATGATGATTAATAAATTATTTTCATAATTATTAGACATCGTAATTAATCAAGACAAATTCATAATTTTCATTATTTCTATTGAATCATAAACACATTAAGCAAAGAGATTTGATGATCTAATCATCTTCCAACCCATCTCCACTAAATATGGAATATTAAAAATGAAGTCGGAATCATATAAAATAAATTCAAATGGTTTGATGGTTTGATTCTATAATTAATCCAAGTGTTTATTCTATATTTCATGATAGGAAAATATTAAGAAAAAATAGGTTTCTTACAGACCCGTGAATACATGCAAAATAATTTTCATGACAAGAACTCTTTAAATCATATTCATGCATTTTTGGTATCAATATTAGGCTATTATTTTTAATACATATTTAGACATAATAAATACATTTTAATAGAAAAACAACACATCCAAACAGTGCACAAATAGTGGGTTTTTATTTTACCAAAAACCGATCGAATCTTACATCCAATGCAAAAACAATAAGTCCGCGCATCCGAAACATGAACCTTGTTCACCTAAGGTTTTGGATATTATCCAAGACCTGACGAAAAGCTTTCATACCACTTCAATGTTATCTATAAAAACCTTAAGAGCATCATGAAAGCATGAAAATCACATCATATGCGATTGGGAGAGACTAGTTGCACCAGTTTCTCGATGTAGTGAAAAAATTAAAGCGATGAAAGCACATGATATGAGAACACTTCTCAAATCATTTCATCTAAATCACATAAAGAATATAGGAATACCTATAGAAGTGTGGTTGCGATCATTTCTTTAAAATAAGAGACCTCCTGTCTCAAGTCTGACGTTATGGAGGAGATGCTTGCGAGCGCGTTGATGAAACGTGTGTTCCTCGCAATCCAAGTTGATGATACAAGCAACGAAACTCATGATCTCATCTCACGAGATCCGACATCTTCTTCACAAGCGAAGCACACCGAAGGAGATGCAGATCCATGAGCGATCGAAGTGGCGGCACAATGATTTGGCGAGGCTGGAAACCCTCTCTAGGGTTTAGAGTGGACGACCACACTAAGGAGAGAGAGGGAATGTAGGTATGAGAAAGAGAGGGGGAGATCTTGCATATCTATTTCAAAAATGAAGAGCTAGGGTTGCCTCTTCTTTTTAATATTTTGAGAGTCAGTGAATCCCAATCCATGGACAACCCAAATCTAATGGTTGAAATTGATTTGTGTTTTTTCAGTGGTCATGATTTTGTTGTAAAGATACAACAACAAGTAACATAATTAAATTATATATACTGAATAAATAATAAGTATAAATTGATTCAATGAAATCAATAATCCATGAAGGATTAGGAAGGAGACAAGTCGCATTCCAATTAAGTGGGGATGACCACCTTGATTTCTAAATCGAGAGTGGTCATCCACCTTCCTTATATGGAAGGGTGGCTCCTCATTCCAATTATATGAGATCTAATATCTCATACAATCCTTCATTATCTCCTTCATTATCTACAACAGCTTTTGTTGTAAATTATTTCACAAAAATAATTGTAAATTAATTTGTGAAATATCAATCATGCCATTGGAAAATTGTGAATCATATTCACAACCCAAAATAAAAATATAAATTACATTTTCAATTAATTGTCCAATATAAATCCAATTCACATCAACATTTAAATTGTAAATATGATTTACAAATTGCTTTCTTTTATATATATGATTAATGTGGATAGTGCTATCCATATTATTCATATCCTTGATAATTAAATCATATTCATTATATATTTATTCTCATGTACCCAAATAATATGAATTGCATTCACATTATTCACATCTTTGATAATTAAATCACATTTTATTATCTTAGATAACTTTCCTTATAATATGAATCAAATTCAAATTATTCATGATAACTAAATCATATTTAACTATCAAAATTCCTCAATAATCAGATACATTATCAACAATGAAATGATCCTTGAACTCTTTCAAGAATAATGTGCTTTCTCCGTGGATACTTGGAGATAAGGACATGAAAATTGTATGTTCCACATATAATGACTTGGATATTGAGATTATATCTCAAATCTAGATCTCGGGGACCTCCCATAGATGCATGATTAAATCAAGTCAGTAAATCTAATCTTCTCATTGCATCTAAATTGTATTCATATCAATGTCCAACATTTGGACCAAAATCAGATCACTTCTCTACTGAGAGGAGTCACTAAAATCTAGACATGTTTCATCACTCCCTCGTAATGGAAGTGTCATGGTTATACAATTATTTATGATCACATCATCCTCATGTATTCCTAATACATGTACATCCTGCATACTAGAATATCTAGAATAAGCCCGAAGTTTTAGATCTTATTTAGATTGTCTTCTTCAGAGTTTTATCATTACATTCTTCATTCGATCGTTGGGAGCTGGTATCGATCATATACTTTTCAAAAGCATATATCATACCCTGATATTGATTACATACTTTCCGAAAGAATATATCAAACCTGTAAATTCACTCGAGCTTCTAAAACGAGACGATCATGCACGGAATTTGATCCCAATATCTCATGAGTGAGCTCATGTCTTCTAGCTTAGTAAATGAACCTTGATTAGGTCATCAATTATCGGTCTGCCAAGTATACATATTTAGACATATAGTATCACATCTGTCTCCGATTAGAGGATGCGTGCCTATATCGAGACAACATATGACATAGGCATTAGTTATCTCGATATCACTAAGTTAACTCTTTGACTTTAACTTATCTGACACATATGAATCTCTATTCTTATACAGAGGACCTGCATCACGAGGTCGGTAACACTTCAACCAAAAGAGAAACGATTACCACTCCTACTCAGGATGGGGATCATCTCTTAATAATCATTTGACGATGCTTGATGAGTCCTCAATCTAACTCTTTAGATATTCATCCAAGAAGCAGCCTCTATGATTCAACATTTGAATCAACAGATGTGTGATCATCAAGATGTCCATGGTACATAACCCTAATAGTACTAAGGGACCTATTATACAAATTAGTTATTCTTCATTCATATCAAGGAATGAATTTTACAATTTATTGCATAATGGCTCATAGTGGGCTCCCATATCCAACATCATTATCTTTACATTCTCTAAGGTTTCAGATAATTTTGATAATTTCTTTTCCAATGACTTGGACTTTTTTAATGATGACAAACATCTATTTTATTGGATGTTAGATGTGTGGAAGCTTGAGAGGACGAGTCAACACCTTGACTCTTCTTCTTCTTCACATGTTGGGTCGTACTCTTTCAGAACTCATGTTTCCGACTACGTTCTATGCAGTTCACATCACCAAATATCGCTTTTTTAGATTCATTATTATATCCTAGGCATTCTCAACGTCCTTATGTTACTTAAGAAGCACATTAGACAAGGACCTCAAAATATAATATTGAGCCATTGAGTGATCCTTATTAAAATTTTCATTAAAATTTAATTCCTATGACATAGGGTTCTCATGCTTATTCTTGGTGAGCACATACTCGATGCGCTCCTTAGAGAGAATAAGCACCAGGTTTCTGAGCTAGTTTGAATAGTTCGACCCGGTTAACTTGTTGACCTCCAGAAGCTTACTGAGAGGGTTCATGGATTTCATTTGAGGTAAATATTTACTTATTAGAATATATACAATAAACATATTTTTGTTTATAAGCTTCTTTGATTAAAGAATTTTAGATCAAACTCGTCTTGCTTTGTAATACTTTGAAAGTCGATTCCCTTTTATAACTTCCAAAGTAAGAGATATACTTATCGCTATATCTCTAGCAAGATATGGGATCTCCCTTCACCTTTGTCACAACCAATAATATGAGAAAATGCAACTCGAGCGAAAGAAGAAAGTTTCTGCCTTATAAGTCCTACTTGCATTTTTTAATTTGGTCTTTAAAACCTGAGCCCATCATCCCTGAGGTGATGTTGACTCATTGTTAATTGAACCAACCATCAACAGGATTAGCCCACGTCATGCGCAATCTAATATCGCCTCAATTATGAGGAACAATATTGGTGTTACTATGCATATGGCCTACCTCTTACAAGAAGCGGAGAGCCTTGATCCATTTGCGCTTATGCAGCGGAGCTATGACTTCACATATGTTTCTCTAATGTACAATCCATGAAGATGGAACCATTCACCTTGACGGGAGGCCATGGATGTCATCTTATCATCCTCCATATCCCGTTCAAAATTTTTAATTAATCATTATGAATCAAATTATCATGATTAATTCTTCTAAGGGAATTACAATCATATTAATAATATACTATTTAAGTAGATTACATTAATTTAATCACATTAATAATCTAATGCAACCAAAAAACAATTAGATTTGCTTGATATTACTATATAGTATTAGCTCTTACAAGTGCATACTATTCTGATTTTAGTAATTAGAGTACAAATTGACTTACTCATCTTACTCTTCCTCGAAAATGGATCCAGTAAGATGCTCGAGTTATATTGGGAAGGAGCATTTCCTTGACATGCAAGGTGCTAAGGAAGAAATCAAGCCAGCATACCCTGTCTAGATACCTTCACCATCTTGATTTAGAACAATACAATTGGATCAATGTACTTATGGTTTTATCGATCAGTCCTTTGATGATCGACATGATACTATATAGTATACACTCAAAAATTTAGGCATCTTAAAAAAATATTAATGATCCTAAATTTCTATTTATCTCAAGAAAATAAATTTGATTTTGCATGTAAAAGCTGTCCTACAACTATTATATGGTAAACCAATCATTCAATGTTGTATCATGTATTTATCTAAATAAATTATATAATATTAATAGAGTTAAATTCCAAATTTCCATGATAATATTCAAATGATTAAACACTTTAAAAGATGCCAACAAGATGATCCAATCATCTTCCGATCTGTCTCCATTAAATATCACATATCGAGGGCAAACAGTCATAATCACGCGAAATAAATTTTAGTGGATTGTTGATTTGATTATTAACATTATTAACATATCTTTATCAGGTTTCATAACATAAAAATAGTAATGAAAATATTTAGTTATAGATCCAAGTTTACATGAAAAAACAACAACATTACAGGAACTTTTCGAATTCAAAACAATGCTCAATTTAAGTCAACTTTTGGAAAATTTTTGGAGACATGTATTGACTATCTAAACATGCTTACATATCTCAAAAATTCATTCATAACAGGGGAAAACATTAGACATATCATATATGCTCAAAATCGATTCAAAATTTCAACAATGCGAAAAAACAACTTCCCAGGTATCATGATATCCAAAGCCTTGTTCTCTAGGGTTTTGGATCATATTCAAGATCTTAAACATTGGATCTGATACCACTTAAAATAGAGTGCATGATACACAAAAACTAAGAGAAGCTCTTCATTCTTCCAACAAAGTTTTCAAAAATTTCTCTACCCCGAATTCTCTAATATCAGATGTCATTCAATTTGGTCTCGAAGAAATTTTTTTAGTAATCTAATGGTCCATGTGATCATGACTTCAACTCTAATTTACCATTCATTCTACATATTTACTAGTATTCCTATGCATATTTTGCATAACATATCTATTGCGAGGCTACCGGATTATTTGTAACATTTCTTTTCATTCCTATTAAACTAAAGACTAGCATGTGCATCTGAAGCATTGTTTTAAAAGCAAGTGAGTAATCCATAGATTGATCAAAAATGTTGGTCAGGAATCCTGAGTTACAAGACTTTGGTCATGGTTTCCTTTAAATATCTGCATTTTCTTACTGTATTTTTTATTATTTGTTATATTTTAGATTTCATTTTATCTACACATAATTTTTTCAAGCCCATATTTACATCTCTTCTATTAGGCTTGTGATCATACAAGTCATATTTGGACATGAAGAACCTTTTTTAACATCTCTAGTTACAAATATGGACATGTTTATTGATCAATCACCTTACTTCTTCGATCGATCAATTTTATAATCTTCTCGACATATAATTTCCCAAACTGATTGATCGGTTTTGTTGAACTGATTGATCGCTTATTACAACTGTTAAACTTTAAAGTATCAAATTTATCGATCAAATTTCTGTAATGATATGTCAAAATTATTATTTGTCTCCTGGATATTCCACTCTTGATTGAATAACATTGTTAATGATCAATCTTTTTTTACAAACATTCAACTTCAAAATTCAAATTATTTTATTTTTTGGAATTCGTAAAGATCTATAGTCACTTGATAGATTGATAACTTCCATTGTTTGATTAATCAACTTTTGTACATGTTGCTCTATAACGACCTTTATTGATTGATCACTTTATTCAACTGATAGAATACTTTGACATTTTGATCAGTCGCTTTATTTATTCGCTTTATTTAACTGAACAATCACTTGAATTTTTTAAGCACAAGTTTATCATTAATTCTTTTTTGTTCATGAACTTGTTCTCTATAATCGGCTACTTATATCTATAATTCCCTTTAGATAGACTTTAAAATAGAACACAAGATATACCAAATTGAAGAGAGAAACTTTTACCAAGCTTCAAAGTTCTTTGTACTAAGTTTCTAAGAATGGCTACACATTCAATTATGTATATCTTCTACTTTCTAAGAGAATTTCTTAGCAATCTCAACCTCTCTCGAATTGTACTTCTAATTATACTAACTCATCACAAGATTGATAACTCTAATTATTTTCTATTATTTAGTCATATTTTTGATTGCATATTTACTATGGGCTTTAAGGCTTTGTAATAGTTATTTTCAGCATTATTATACTAAGAGTTTAGTATGCATCCAAAGTAAAGTGATAAAAGTGCTTGAGTTATTTCAGGGAATTGACTCAATTAGTGGAATACTTGATCAACAAGGGTTATCGAGAATCTTGAATTAAAAGATTTAGGCCATGCTCTTTTATCCAAACATGTCTCCAAATTAACATTTCTGAATCCATGGTTTACTTTTTCCATGCATGGTTATTTATTACATTTTCTTTTTTATCTTGTTGTAATTTGGTCATGCCTACATTTACCCCTACCTTATTTGGTAGACTTGTGATCCTATAAGGTACTTTTAGAATATTCTCATAAAAGTGTACAAAATCTGATAATTTTAGCAATTTCAGCAATGACAGCTCATCATTCTAATATAGTACAAGTAGGAACCCGTGCGTTGCACGGAGAAGGAAGTTTTTTAAAAAGATGTCATCTTCAATATCATAATTAACATTATAATAACAAAAACTATTATAAAAAACCGGTTGGCATTCAATGATATTTGGCATTTCGCATTCAATGATATTTGGTATTATATATTGATTGCCATTATGAACAATATAATGACATATTATTTGTTGGGAATTTCAACAAAAAAATGCAAATTTGTAATATGTAATATTAATTGTTATCATATATTTGAAATCACAATATAAGTAACCGTGTCAAAAGTGATTGACGTTGTGGATGTAATTTCTTCACAGTGGTTTTAATCGAAAACAGAGTTATAATTTTGAAAATGAAGAAGGTAATTATGGTAGAATTAAATTGCAATATCGACGGCATAATTATGATGGGATTATCACGCAGCTTCGACAACATTCTTAACAATATGCATGTAAAAATATGTTCCAAGAAGTCGACCTTCTCTGAACTGGCAGTCTCGTCATAATCAACTACGTGATATTTATATTGTTCATCTACTCTAACTTCATATCATGGTTCTGCCTCTCTAGATCTGAAGGCATCCAATTGAAGATATGATTTTCTGCTATTTAGTATTCAACCATGGATTTAATCTCAAGAATTTTGATTTGCCTTTCTCTTTCAATTCTCAAGGCTATTCAATGCAATGTTGTCCGAGGAACTGGGTCTTTCCAAGCTTACATGCTTGTGAAGTTTTTGTTGTTAAAATTCCTGATCATCCATTGCTTCTTCTAACGAAGCCTCTTCAAAGCCCATCAACACCATGCTAACTCGGATGATGAGGAAAATTGTATATCGATCAGTCGATCTTTGTTACTGTCATCTAATCAAATGACACATCTAGGGGAATGTGCTTCATGTTCTTCCCCAATTATTGTTGCTCTAGGAAACATGTCGATTGAAGATGGCTTTCTTGGCTCTTCTTCATATAATGGATCTCCTACAAAGGCCGGATTTGAAGCGTGGTGATCTATAGTTGCTAGGGCGCAACCTAATGAAAGGCCTCAGTTGATCAGGTGCAGCTCTGGAATTGCTACAAATGGTACTCCACAGATGAGGAAGTGCTCGAGTGGTGGAGTGCTAACTGCGATGAACGATCAACTGCTACTCCTCTTCGATGATGGTTTTATTTGGGCCACGATGATTCCAGTTGAGATAATTGATGAAGGTGGCGACACTCCTTGATCTCTCAGCTTCACATGCAAGAAGGACTACCTCATTGCCGTATACCAAGGCTCATGTTGTCGAGGGACAGAGGACGTATGCCCATGCCATCCTCTCTGCGATACGCTGTAGAGAATCTGAGCATAAGGTGACTTAGCTTCCTTCTTACAGTGGATCACGACCCGATTACGTCCCGTGACGGAGTACAACCTCTAGGAGTGGAGATGGCGGAAGGCGATGGAGGAGGGAGAGGCAGGAGGATCAGGCAGTGCGCACAACCCGACGTTCGGGGGAAGGTAACCAATAAAGAGAGAGCGGACATGGAGGGTGGGGATTTTTAATGGTGTTGCAGTTTGGATTATCTTCCACTTCTTTGATCAGATCCAACCAGTCAATTGAGAGGAAAAGTTCTTGGATGGCTATATGAAATGAAAGGTTTGCACTCTGCATTTGAGGAGCTCCACATAAAGCACAGATCATTATCAAATGAAGTGCAAATTCAATGGGATTCGAAGGCAAAATATAAGGCTAAACTGAAGCAATTGGAAAGTACGTAGATGGTCTTTACCTAAAAGGTTTTTCTTGTTATACATATTGTGCAATGATGCTAAATTATCAAGGGCTGAAGGCTGAAGCGAATGGTTGGTGATCATGATTTTTGCAGGGGAATGGGAAAGGGCCTATATGGAGCTGCATGAACGCAAAACTCAGCTGGCATCCTCAAAACATTGAAGAATAATGGAAAGGGGACACCTTTTCTATTTCCAACTTTTGCAGCTAATCATATTGTCGAGGCCAAAGCTAGAGACAGAGAAGGAATTTCATGATCTTCAGTATGCTAACAAAGATTTGATGGTAGATTACTTACTATTGAGATTTGGCTACCCTTTCGCGATTCATGTGCAATTGCTTTTGCTCATTTTTATCTATTTATGTTACATACCATGACAAATCATCAGGTCGCTTGTTGAGATCAGGAAACTGCATAAGAAGAGATTGGAGGACTTAAAAAGATTATCGATTTTACAGGTAGACATTACTGATGAACTTACAATCAGTACATTCCTTGGTTCCTGATGGGATTTTAATTCTCATCCCTATGAAATTTTGTTTATATTTAATACACAAAACACATTGACATATTTAAATTCCATCTCATCATCTGAAGCATTTAAATCACTCAACAAACCTTTTTGAGAAATCAAAAAAATGAGATGAATCAATATCAAATGTCATTGGAAGAACTACAGATGAGGTATCAGTTGTTTAGTAGTTAGACATATCTCAATATGCAATTTTTTTATATTTATGACATTTTCTTACAGTGGATCACGGTTCCATCGCATCCCTCGAGGAGCGCAACCTCTGGGAGAGGAGATGGGCCAGAGGGTGGAAGGCGATAGAGAGACAACGGAGGAGGGAGAGGCAGGGGGATTCGGCGGTGCGCACAACATGACGTTCGTGGGAGGCAGGGAGGCTGGAGAGGCGGGGATCCCCGGGTTTTCGGTATTCTAGGGCATCTGCAGCGCAAGGGGAGAGGGTGCGGGTTGAATTGGGTAATTTCTTTGTGGCCGAGGGCAAAAATGGAAAGACAACATGTGCTGAGGTGGAATTCAGAAGGGTAAAATGAGAATTGTATGGTCGAAAATTAATGCCTTGACGCCCTTTATATATGTAATGGATTTGCTCGTTCGAACTACGAGCAATACAAAATCTGATAATGCCGAGGGCGAAAATAATAAATGATGGATTCACCCCTCACGTCAACCGGCTTTCAAATAGAGGGAACAGTCTCCCTCGGAATCCTTGAGAAATGTGGTGTGATGCCCATGGCGTCATCGTCGTCGATGAATTCAGACGAGCACCGTCATCACCGTAAGATGTCGGAGAGCTTCTGGGAGATGATCGGCGACATCCCGACCGCTGCTCGTGGGAGGATGAGGATGACCTAAAGTGGGCCGCACTGGAGAAGCTCCCCACCTACAACAGGATGAGGGCAGGAGTGCTCAACGAGGTCCTCGACAATGGCGCAGTCGTTGCCAAGGACGTCGATATCCGCTCCCTCGGGTTGAGTGACAGGAAGATGCTAATCGACAGCATGTTCAAGGCCGTGGAGGAGGATAATGAGCGACTCATCCAATGCCTCATAGCAAGAATAAATAGGTCCAAATAGTTTCTTCTTCTTCTTCTTCTTCTTGTTTTCCTTATTTGAACATGTATGTAACCGCTGAGTGGCCATCGAGATTCCGAAGATTGAGGTGCGTGCGATTCGAGACCTTATCGGTAGAAGGCGATGCCTATGTGAGGAAGAGAGCACTACCCACATTGTGTAATACCACCACTCACACATTACAGGTCTGAAATGAAATCCCGATTCTTGATCTATGCCTCCTTCGAGAACGATCTAGACTCATGTTTGCACATCTATAACATAACATTTTATATAGGAAATTGTTGGGGTCGACGGGTGTTCGAGGTCAGAAAAAGTAAACAAGATTCTATGTGGCTTGAGTGGAATAGTAAAGCCTTCGAGGTATATGCCCAATGCTATTTATACTGCTACGAGGTACGCAACAATAGAAGCCAAATCCCAACTTTCAACATTTCTCTAACTGTACCTTTGATACATGTGCAAGCAAGCAGACATTATACTGAATGCACTGGAATCCATTGGACCTTGTCCCCTTAGCTAGCTATCAACAGCATACTTTTTAACCAACTAGTCATTACTTTGGGACGTATTTTGCCAATCTCTCTATCACAGTCTTCATAAGTTATGTATGGTGATTGAAATGAGGTTTACAGTGCCTTTAATACGCTTAGAATGAAAAGTCTAACGAAAATAGGATTAGGAAATATATGTACAAAACCTTTGGAAATCCATTTGTCTCGTATCTTTGCTAATTAGAGTCATAAATTGGATGGTTTTAACTTTTAACGCAATCAGATTTGTTGAGATTATTATTATCTTTTGGTGTTATTTATGTATTTTCATTTCTTCGTGTACCTATCATGGTATTTACCCAAGGCTTTTCTCCTATACAAGAGAGCACAAGGGTCCTATGAATAACAAGTCATTCAGTTTTCCCAACATAGTATCGGAGCAACGGTCTTAGACCGGGGTTCCTGTATCCCACCCTAATTGTACGCCCCCCTGCCCCCCTCCCTCCTTGTGCGCCACCGCGTCTGCGCACCCCTCCCTGCGTGCCTCCTCACAGCATCACTGCGCAGCATCACGCATCTTGCGCATCATCTCGCATTGTGCATAGCATTGTGCCTTGCGTAGCATCGCCTCATGCGCCTCGAGCCTTGCGTCACGTCGCGTCTTGCGTCATGCAGGTTGCTTCGCGCCTCGCGTCGCACCAACACGCACATCTTGCGTGCACACCATCGCGCACAACAGTACACCCTGCGCACACACAATGCATCCTGCGTGCACACTAGTGCATCCTGTGCGCACATCAGGGCATCCTACGCGCATCTGCGTGCACCTGTGTGCATTTGATGCGCATCTGTGTGCATCTTTAGTGCATCTGCGTGCACTTGTGTGTGCCGCTACCCGTTGTGCTTGTACGACCTAGCCTACAACATGAGATGAGGACGGTTGTATGAGTCTACAAATACAATCAACCCTCTATATGTGATTGTGTAGACTCATTTATAACGGTTTACTCCTCAATTTTGTTTCGGATTCCGACATTCTTTCTACCATGTTAGAGAACAAGGATGATGTTTTTTCGTTCGGTGCCTTCAAGGGTCCCGCTCCCATTGTGAAGATGGATGGGACCAACTACGAGTTGTGGTCCATGCAGTTTCGAACCCTGATGCAGTGCCATAACAAGGAGCACATTCCGATGGATCCAGGGCTGTAGGACAAGATTGAGGCTAATGCTTCTTGGATGCAAGATGACGCCTATGCTCGCATTTGGCTCTTCGAGACAATCACTACGAAGATTGCAAATGATATTGCCAATCAACCCACAACAAAGGCTATGCATGATATCTTAGTATTCATGTATGGGCATGCGAAAAACGAGAGTAAAATTTTACAGTTGCAGTTTGATATTTTTTTCGACCAAGCAGAATGGTTGACCTCTTCATGTACAATTCTCGCATCTTAGAGGCACGTTTGAGCGTATGCATAGCTTCATGCCTATTACTATGAGAACTGAGCAACATCAGTCGTATCGGAATGCAACTATGACGGGATTATTTTTGTCACCTATAGACTATGAGTACGATGCAACATGTACTCAACCTCTTACTGGAGAGATGATACCTCCAATGGATGAGATTTACAAGAGACTAAGCAACATTACTACATCTTTTACTATCGTGGCTCAGACTCCTTTTACTATAGTAGCCTCTCATGGCAGAGGGAGTACTTCGCAGTTCCGTGGCTGGGGACCACGTAGTCGAGGAGTAGGTCGTCAGTGAGGTACATGTTCACATTGTCACCATCCTGGTCGTTCTGAGGAGACATGCTATCATACGCATGGGTATCCGACCTCCACCCGAGTTGCTGAGCAGACCGAGCCTACTTCTACACTTGCTCCGGCTCATGATGCACGCTTTGATGATATTGTTTCCAGGCTATGAGAGATGATGACTACTCCGACTAGTTCACCTGTAGGCTCTTCAGATGTCGCACATAGAGCCTCTTCGAGCTTGTTAGGTATTGCTTATGCCCTTACTAGTAGCAGCAGTTCGGATTTGTCTGATTGGATCATTGACTCTAAAGCATCTCATCAAATGTGTGGAGATCGAGCACAATTTACTTCTTACAGGTCTATCCCTCCAGGTAAATCAATGGTGATTGTCAATGGGGTTCATCTACCCACTATTGGATAGGGGGAGATTGTTTTAGCTCCCTCGACGCGTCTGTAAAATGTCTTACATGCCTCAGCATTTCAGATGAATCTTTTGTCTATTAGCCAGATTACAAAAGATTTACATTGTCATGTCATATTTGATACTTCTTCTCTTGTGTTTCATGACATACTCACAGACAGGGTGATTGGATGTTGTCGTGAGCGGAGGGGAATTTACAGACTTGTCCAGCCTCCTTGTCTAAGAGCTGCTACTATCCCTTCTGGACATGTCTCCCTATTTCTGCGGCATCTTCGTTGTGGACACCTTCCTCTGCAGAAGCTGTGTCATATCCTCCCGCAGATCTCTACTCATACTAGTCTGGAGTGTGAGGCATGTCAGCTTGAGAAACATCATCGTTCCTCTTTTCTAAGTCGTCAAAGTCATCATAATGGTCATTTGTTTGAGTTGGCTCACTTCAATATCAGGGGTCCTAGTCGCGTTCCTGATCATCAGGGACATCAGTTTTATATGGTCATTGTAGATGATTATTCTAGATTATCTTGGGTATTTCCGATGAAGAATAAGCCTAAAGCTGGTCATGTTATCAAATCTTTCCTTTTTGAGATTAAAAGCATTTTTTCTATTATCGTGAAATTTATTCGCATTGACAATGCCTTGGAACTTTCTACTTACAGTTATCGGACTTCTTCAGATCTATTGGTATTGTTCATCAAATTTCGTGTACTTACACTTCACAACAGAATGGTATCTGAACGCAAACACCGTCATCTTTTGGATGTTACAAGGACTCTTTTGATTCGGAGTCGAGCTCCTCATTCTTTCTGAGGTGATGCGGTTCTTACTACATATTATTTGGTGAGTTGCATGCCGTCCACTATGCTTGGAGAAAAGGTTCTTTTCTTGATTATGTTTCCCGAGAAGGACTTATTCTCACTTACCCCCAGAGTCTTTGGATCTGTGGCTTTTGTCCACAATTTTTCTCCTGGTCATGACAATCTCTCTCCTAGAGCTGTCAAATGTGTGTTCGTTGGATATTCTCGTACCCAAAAAGGGTACCGATGTTTTAGTCCTGTTGGAAGAAAATATTATGTGAGTGCATATATCACATTTTTTGAGTCTATTATGTATTTTTCTCCTCCAGATGACAGGTTGTCTAATGCTGACTCTGGTGAGGATATCTTCGTTCCTCCACCTCTGATATCTCCACCAACAAGTCCTCATGATGAGTCTCAGTCACCACCACCTCCTCCTCCACCCCCGTCTACCTTGACTCAGTTCCTACCTCATTTTTACATTCGCAGGTCCTCTACTCATCCCTCTACTCTTGTGCCTTCCCAATCATCCAGTACACCCCAGATATGTAGTGAACACATTGTTTCTACTGATGACACTGATACTATGCTTGATCCATAGGATACTACACAGTAGAATCTGATAGTAGAGAACAGAGAGGCTGATGTCCTCGATGTACCTATTGCCTTGAGGAAGCCCCCTCATAACTTACGTACCCTCTAGTTATGCATGTTTCCTTGGACCATCTTTCAGAGGAATAAGTTTGTTATGTGCCTCTCAACCATTACTATACCACAAACATATCAGGAGGCCATACAAGATGGCAGGTGGCAACTTGCCATGAAAGAGGATATGGTCGTTTTGCAGTCTCGTGGTACCTGGAATGTTGTTTCTACCCTCCAGGTGCATCTATTGTGGGGAGCAAATGGATATTTACGATGAAGCAGCGAGTGGATGGCAGTGTGGATTGCTACAAGGCTGGCTTGTAGCATATGGATACACCCAGACTTATAGGGTAGATTATCAGTATACCTTCTCTCTAGTAGACAGACACTCAACATTGTACATTCTCCTTTCAGTTGCTATTTCACGTGAATGACCTCTTTATCAGCTTGATGTGAAGAATGCATTTCTATATGGAGATTTACAGGAGGAAGTTTATATGCAACAAACGCCAGGGTTTGCTGCTAAGGGGGAGTTTCAAAAGGTGTGTATGCTCCACAAGGCAATTTACGGCCTGAAGCAGAGTCCTAGAGCTTGGTACTAAAAGCTTTTAGAGTCGATAGAGCATCAGGGATTTGCTCGGTCCATTGTGGATCACTCACTTTTTGTTCAGAGGATACATAGAGGTACAATTTCTATTCTTGTCTATGTTGATGATTATTGTCACTAGCGATGATGAGTAGGGCATTCAGGCAACCAAGGGGTTCCTAGGTCAGCAGTTTATGACCAAGGATCTTGGTAATCTCAGATACTTCCTTGGATTAGAATTCTCTAGGAACCAACATGGTCTTGTGATGATCCAAAGGAAGTTTATTACTGCTCTTCTATTAGAAACATGTATGATAGGGTGCAAGCCTTCTACTACTCATATGGATCCAAGAATGAGATTATATGATGATGATGATACTGAGGAGATAGATAAGAGGAGATACATGGAACTAGTAGGGAAGCTCCTATATGCTACCATCACCAGGCCATATATATGCTTTGCTATTAGCAAGGTGAGTCAGTTCATGGAGCATCCCAGGAAGGTGCATATGGATGCTATTTATATGATTTTGAGATATATGAAGTCTTCACCAGGTACTGGTCTTTTATTCAGCAGAGGCACATCTCTTAACATCACAGCGTGTGCAGACACAGATTACGTAGGATGCCCTAGGGATAGGAAGTTCAATGGAAAAGCACTCGTGTCATGGAAAAGTAAGAAGCATACGGTAGCTGCTAGATCTAGTGCAGAGTCCGAATACACGGCCATGGCTTAGGGATGCACAGAGATGATGTGGGTTAGGTTAGTTCTGGCTGATCTTGCTATTGATGTACCTCTTCCTATGCGGCTTTTATGTGATAATAAGGCAACACTATTTATTGCAAATAGTCTTGCATTCCATGAGCGTACAAAGCATGTAGAAGTGGATTGCCACTATACGAGAGACATGATTAAGAAGGGTCTCATGTCTACCTCTCATGTTTCTACTGAAGATCAGACTGCAGATATATTCACCAAAGCACTTACTGGAGGCCCTTTCCAAAGGCGCTGTTTCAAGATGAGCATGATAGACATATATGCTCCAGCTTGGGGGGGAGTGTTGAGATTATTATTATCTTTTGTTGTTATTTATGTATTTTCATTTCTTCATGTACCTATCATGCTATTTACCCAAAGTCTTTTCTCCTATATAAGAGAGCCCACGGGTCCTTTGAATAACAAGTCATTCAGTTTTCCGAACAAGATTCATCTCTTAAAATATGAATTTGTGGAGGTTGCTGCAACCCCTGCTTAGGATGTAAAATTTTTATGCATGATATCGTGGAAAAACCTATGTTCTATTCATCCAGTGTGTATCCTCTTTTCCTTCTTTAGTTTGTTACCCAATGGTAGTAGCAGTTCCAAGTGACACATTGCACTCTCATGAGCTCCTTGAACCGTGAAGTCAAATTATAAGATTGTTCTTAATAGCCGGTGAGAGTTTTTTAAACTGTATTCTATCATCTATCAAAAGAAACTTCTTCCTTGTTCAGGTTTCCTTTTTTGCATAAAGCTAATAACAAATGGGTCCTTCCATGTGTATAATTTTTCACCAATTAACTGCAAACTGACACTAAAATATGTATTTTTCCTAATGGTTATTTTATACCAGTAGTTATGCTTGTGTTGGAAAGTAAGTTGTGTGGAATTTGCATCTGTTTTTCAGGTTGACGCTTCTTCTAGGACCTCCAGGTTCAGGAAAGACAACATTCTTGCGCGCTCTTGCCAGAAAACTTGACAAGACCTTGCGTGTAAATTGTTTGATTTCATGTATAATTATATTTCTTGAACAAATAGGTGGAATCGAACATTTGTGTTCAGTTTTATGAAAATGAAGTCCACATTAATATGTATCCGCTTTTGATTATATTTTATGTTTTATTATATGCTCAGAACTCTGGTAACATCACTTATTGTGTCCATGAGTTATCAGAATTTGTCCCTCAGAGAACATGTGCTTAAATTAGCCATCATGATCTTCACTATGGAGAAATGACTGTGATAGAAACACTAAATTTCTCTGGTAAATGCATGGGTGTGGGAACTAGATATGAGATGCTTAAGTAGTTACCAAGACGTGAGAAGGATGCAAATATCAAACCTGATCCTGAGACAGATGTCTTCATGAAAGGCATATCTTTGGAAGGTCATCATACCAGCCTAATAACTGACTATATTTTGAAGGTTCACCATTGTTTCTCAGGCATATATAAATTTATTTAATCTTATTAATAATCATGTTGATTTTTGCTACAGATGCTTGGTTTGGATGTATGTGCTGACATTGTTGTGGGTAATGAGATGAGAAGAGGCATTTCTGGAGGACAAAGGAAGCGTGTTACATCTGGTATGTCTTCAGCCACAGTGCTTTTTGCAATAACAATTCAGATCTCATATAAGTATTGATACCATTTAAAAATTGAAAATGTACACGGAAAATACCTGAGAAGAATCTCTTTCTCTTTCACAGAACTCCCCATTTTTACAACTTATTGTTCTTGTGTTCTTCTATTCGTCATCCTTCCTGATGCTATCTAGAACTAAAAAATACAAAATATATTCCTCCATCTTACTCTTGAAAAAGATATAAATGGCCATGGTCTCTTCTTGGATTTTCCTTCAGGATTTTAAAGCACCAGGGAAGGAAGTTGTTAGGTCAGAATCAACCATTACAAGAAGGGGTGGGGATGTGGATATGTGTTGCAGAGATACCAAAATGGGAGCTATCGGTTGCTCTTCCTTTTTCTTCAGATGTCACTTCGTTATCTGTTCCTGAGACACCAACCTTAATCTATTTTCCATTTCTCTGGTTGGTAGTTCTTGTAAATCGAGAAGAGCCAGAATCAGAAAACTCAAATGGGATTGTGATCATGGGACCTTGGGCTGGAGATGGAACCATCTGATTGATACTGAGAATGGCTTGGGCTAGAGGAGAGATGATAAATATAACTCTTCTATCTTTTGTTTTATCTAATTGATGAATCTCTGATTCATCACTCTAAATCTCATTTATTAAGCTCAATTCCCTCAAAATCAACAGCATATCTGCATCTATTCTGCATAATTAGCATTCATGCATGTTTTTATAAAAATAGCACTTTATCCATAATTCCTGCATAAAATAAGAAGCCAAAAATCCAAGCCAAAGTTGACCTGTAAATAGCCTAACTTCCCCCATTTTTAACTCCTCCATGCTAACTCCGAATTATACAAAACCACCTCCATTGTGTACATATCACTAACAAGAATAAATAAAAAATACAAAAAAATCACTAACCCTGTTAAGTGGACCAAAAACCCAAACCCTAGTTTCAGGATTTCCGGACTAAAAGCCACATATCTTTCCCCATCCAGTGTCCGATCTGATCCTACTCACTTTTGAACTAATGCACATTCAATTACCTTCAAAACAAGACCAAGTTCAAGTGAATCGGAGCTCGTATGTGAAAGTTGGGTTTTGGGCCTCTTTTGTACATTGTATATTTTAGCGGTTTTCTGACCTATATTCTATGTATATATTTTCTTAGTCAATAAAAATTCAAAAAAATTAGATTTAGATGTCTTTTATTTATCTTTGATTTTTCCATATTTTTCCGGATTTTTATCTTATTTAAAAAATTGACAAAAAATTAGAAAACCCCAAAATCAAGGTATTCTATGTACATGGGATACCCCAAAAATTCACTTTTTACATTTGACCGATTTTGGCTTTGATGTCTTCAGAAAGTTGTAGATCTCTTCAAGACGAGCATTTTTCGTGAAGGGACTTTTTCGATCCGAGGTCATTTGTTATTTTTTATTGATTTTACAAAGGTATTATTGGCGTATTTTTTTGGTGCTGACACGTGGCCGCCTCAGAGGCCGCCACGTGTCAGTGATTTTTGGACGTTTTTTTAATCTTAGTTTTTATAAAAAAAATTTAAAAAAAATAAAAAATATATATATAAAAAAAATATATACGCCCGCACGTGCGTCGCACGTGCTCCGTCCCTCCCCATTTCACCGCCACGTGGCACTCGAGTGGCCGTTTGATCTCGCTTGATCGAACGACCCAAGTCCATCGTCTTCCTCCCCCAATTCCGCAACGGCCTCCCGCATCCCCGTTACCTCCGTAACCTCCGCCGCCAATCGCGGCCTTCAACCACCTCCACTCGCAACCTACGCCGCTATCTTCGTAACCAACCATCCCCTACCCTCACCCTATTTAAGAGCCATCGCCCCCTTCTCCCCGATTCATCCGCCGATAGCTTGAAGACTCGATGGCGGTGACAGCGCCGTCACCTTTAGCCGGCGAGATCTGAGGACCTCTGGTCCTCGATTGTAGCGCCTCCGCCGCGAACCTGCCCAAGCTCCGCCTTGGCGTCGAGCCTACGTCCGCTTCATCTCCGACGAACTCCACCGACAACGCCTTCGATTTCGCCGCTTCATCGACAACCCCGTTCATCGTCTCCTACATCATCTCCTCTCCACCTCGGCGTCGAGCCCGCTACGTCTTCTTCGACCTTCAACGCTCCATCGACTCCAGCACCTGCATCAACTCCAACCGACACGCCTTCGCAACGTCGCCACCGCCGCTCCGTCAACACCTCCGCCCCGACCTTTGCCTCCAAACGCCATCAACAACCTCCAGGAGCGGAGGCCCTCCACGGCCGGAGCTCCGCCTTCGCACCACCACACCATCTTCCACCGTTGGCCGGCCTGTTGGCCGAGACCCCAGCACGTGCTAGGCACGTGCGTGGGGGACTTCTCCAGCAAGAAGCGGCCCAGGGGTCACGTGCTGCGCACGTGCCCCTTGGGCAATTTACAGAAGCTCCCCCAAAGGTTCTACATTTTGCAGATTAATCCCCGTCGACCAGAGGCACGTGCTATGCACGTGCCCTCTGATAATTTTGCAGAAAGTCCCCCCCCCAATAGTCGGTAATAACATCTAGGTCCAAATCTGCATCTTTATTTTTATATTTAATTGCATTTATATCCCTGTGTTCTCCCGTAATCTTGAACCTCTTCTTGACATTATTTTATTTATTTAAAAATAGCACTGTGTTCCTCATGTGATTCTCTACATTGTGATATATTGCGACTATTTTTGTGATTGGCGGTTAATTATTAATCAATTATTCTGTGGAAATTTGCAAACTTTGCCCATTTCTTGCTCTTTAATTTGCCATTGATTAACCGTTGCTCTAAAAATCCCCGAAAAATCACATGTTGTAGAGTTAATTGCATTTGATATTGTGCCCAAAAAGATTTGCATTTGCATTCATCATTTGCCCTGTAAAAATCATTTTGCATATTTCACTATTTAATTTTTAATAGGTATTAGATCTCACATTTTTTAGGGTTAGGATTTTTCTGAGATCAATCACCTAGTGATAGATCTTAGATAATTTTTGTCCTCGAAAATAAGTAGGTTTGATATTTATTATAATTAAAATTTGAAAATCATTCTGTTTGCATTTAAAAATCCATAAAAAATTCATATTGCATCCAAAAATTCCAAAAAAATACATTACATTCATTTCATCATCATTTACATTGTGGCCAAGTTTCGTATTTTTCGGACATTGTTTGATTGGAATTTACATTTTAGTCTCTAAAATAGGTCAAAACCGCATCTGCATCTCTTATTTGCATTGAAAATACAAAAAAAGACCACCTTGAAAACCGAACTAAAAATTGGATAAGCACAACTCTAGGTTGTTCCTTTGCCTCCTTGTGATCGACCTTGGGACTTGCCCAAATAAAACAAACATAAGAACCACTTGATTAAAATTGATTAAAAATTTGTGGTTATTTCTTGACCGTTTTCGATTGCCGCCTACAATTAACGATATTTTATTTACACGCACGAAGATTAAAAACAACTTCTTAACGCGGTATTTTCGGGCTCGTCACTAATCCATCTCTTGTTATTGTTCTCTCATTGATGAGATCAGATACAAGATGTCCTCAGTACCGAATGTTCTCTGAGGAGTGAAAGATTGGTCATATGTGAGAATAGAATGGCGTAAAGATATGTCATTTATCACGGAGGATCTCGTCTCCACATTTTCTGTCTAGAGAACTAATCGGAATTGGGATTCTCGATTTTATATTGTCTGTTAGATTGTGAAATCTAGCTGGATTTAAGCAGATTTTGATGACTATGGAAAATAATGTTTAAGATGATGGTCCGGCATTGGTATGTTACTCATTGTAATTTGGGTTCTCTATGTTCCTATAAAGTGTCTCTACCTATTTGACAAGACATGCCTCTAACTTATCAACCTCTAATTTATGAGCATGGGATTAGAAGATGACTCTAATTTGGTGTGCGTGATTTGGACTGGGAATGTCTCTTGGATTTGAAATTTCTTAAAAGTTAATTTAGAGACACGGGACATTGAGCTATCAGATAAATTCAAGTTTATGCTCCATATCATATCTTCATTATTATTTAGGTATAACCTTCCAAAGTTCGAGTATCTGTATCAATATTGTATTCAACCCAATATCGGGGATACATCGGGTATATATCAACGATACTGGTAGACATCTTAGAAATGGCTCTAAAAAGTAGTTTTCTCACAAGTGATCATTGTAGTTCTTAAAGCAATAAATAACATACAATACCATTGAGTTGCTTGTATATGGGTAAATAGTGAAGGATATGGAAAGATCCTTAAGCGCATTACGGAAGCGTAAATATTGCATCATGTGCGATGATCAGAGCGACTAGTCGCACTAGTTGCTCGATGCAACGGAATTTTAAAAAAAATGATGAAACTACATGATCCAAGAACACTTCTTAGATCGTTTCATCAAACCACATACAAGATTAAGGATTACCTCTTGAAGCGTGGTCGTGATCGTAGTCTCTAACGTAAGAGACCTATCTCAAGTCCAATCCGACTGGAGAGATGCTTGCGAGTGCGGGGATGAATCACATGCTTTTCGCAATCCAAAGCGTTGATCCAAGCAGTGGATCTCCTAATCTCGTCTTACGAGATCTAACGCCTTCTCCACAAGCGAAGCGCACCGAAAGAGAAGAGATCAACGAGTAATCAAGGTGACGACACAACGACGTGACGACGATGACGGTCTCTATAGGGTTTCTGTTATAAAATATGAAGAATGCGGAAGCGGAATGATATAGAGCATAAAAACAAGAAATATCAAACATGGGAACACCGTGATTTTACGTGGAACCCTACTCCGTGAGGAGCGGGATGAAACCACGGGAGAAGCCCTCTAAGGGGCGTGTTTTTCTATTGCTTTTCTCAATGAGTACAGGAGGTTTGGGGCTCCTTATATAGCCTTCCCAGAGCCTCCAAGTCCCACCATTGGGCGGTATGGGACTAAACACAGGATGGGGTAAATGGATCTTCTCCAGGATCCATTTACCCTGCTACAACTCAATAGGTGCACTACCAAATACTCCAACACTCCCCCTCAAGCTTGAGCATGCAATGCTCAGCTTGGACAAACAAACAGAAAGAAACTCAACTCACGCTACAGGATACTACGGACAATATCAACCCAACGCGCACATGCTGCAGTCGAGGACGTTGCTTCTCATGCCGTGCAGGTGAGGAGGACGAACGGGCTGGAGTGTGAGTCAACTGAAGACTCGGAATCTGACCATCGAGTCTGAAACTGCACCTGAAGTCTCCTCGTCGGAGAACTGGGTCTCTCCCATCTGGCTTAGAGAATGGTGCACTGCCCTGGTGTACCTATGATACCACATGAAAACCCTTGCCAACATATGGCATAGGGAATGGTCCTCTACTCTGGAGTCCCTATGGCTCACATGAAAACTCTGGCCGACAAAACAAGAATAATGATGTGGACCTCTGTCAATGATGGCAACATATGCTCATCTGACAATGACCGCACACTCGTGCGTGTCTGAAACTGAGACTCGGAAATATCTGACGTCGAGTATGAAACTGGACTGTAGAGTCTGGAATCTGAATGGTCTCTGCATGTGAATCTGGAACATCTCAATATGGCTGGAAGAAGACCTGTGACTCTACATATACTCCCCCTTTCTCCCATACTTGTCGGAAAATATGGTCGTCGACCAAGTTGGGAGAAGACAACAATGATGGGGATTAAAAAAACCACTTAGCCGATTACACATTTGTCGACTTTCAAAACATTCATTTTTTTCGAATTTTTTTAAGCCGTTGTTTTTTTTCGGCTTTTCATCATCATTTTTTTCGGCTTTTGATTTTTTTTAAGCCTCCAATTTTTCTTTGCATACGTCCCTTTTTTTTCAGTGTACGCGCCCTTTTTTTTAACTTCTCTCATTTTTTTTGAAATCTCTCTATTCTTCTTCTTTTTTCCGCAGCCCCCTTGGGCTCCCCTCTCTTTTTTTTAAACTTTACACAACCCAAAGGGCCCAGTCAAAAGCAGCCCACATTGGGCGTTATAGGTTACAATCTGAACTGAGCTTTCACAATGTTTTTTTTAAAAAAGTGCATCGGCATTAGGGTTCCCAAATGGGAAACCTCTTTGTAAACACACCGCCTTGTGCGGCTAGGGAGACTGGAGAGAGATGCGCGCCGCCAGCTTGGGATGGGATTCGCCGCGGGAGCTCGAAGGTGGCCTGTGGCTGTGCGGGATGATCGCCGCCAAAGAGGGAACAGCGGTATCGTCGTCGCTCGAGTTGCGCTACTCCAAAGGTGCGCCGCCATCGACCTGGGAGGTGCGGCTCCGGTCTGTGCTTTGAAGATAGAGGTGGCCAGAGGCTTGCGCTGGAAGGGGCGGGTGCACCGCCCACGCGCTGGGCGATTTTTGCCTGGTGATGTTCTGCCGCCAGGGAGAGGGGCGACCTGTCGGTTGGGGGTTGCGCCGCCTGCGCTGGTATGCGGTGAGAGGAGCCGCCTGGATGCGCCGCCAACTGTGGCCGCTTGAAGAAGGGGAGCCGCCTGGAGGAAGAATGACTTCGTGCGCAGAGACAGGGTACGACGATGGGGCTTCGCAGGAAGAAGGGGAAGCACCGCCTCTTCGAGGGTCGCGCGTCGCGGAGGAATATGGCCTGGACAGGCCTGCCGCCTGTGCTTGGAAGAATAAGCAACTTGCGCCTGCCGCACGAAGGGCCTGGAGATGCGACTTCACTGAAGGAGCAGATCTTGAGGAGTTCCAGAAAATAGGGTTTCATCAAACCCCAAGACAACTCTTGTTGAACAAATCTCGTATTACATAAAACCGAATCTCAAATAAACAATCAATATGAAATCCTCGAGAACGAACCCCAAATTGCATAAAGAACAAATCTCCAAGAATCAGACTGGCTCTGATACCATGTTATAAAATATGAAGAATGCGGAAGCGGAATGATAAAGAGCATAAAAACAAGAAATATCAAACATGGGAACACCATGATTTTACGTGGAACCCTACTCCGTGAGGAGCGGGATGAAACCACGGGAGAAGCCCTCTAAGGGGCGTGTTTGTCTTGTATTGCACTTTCTCAATGAGTACAGGAGGTCTGGGGCTCCTTATATAGCCTTCCCAGAGCCTCCAAGTCCCACCATTGGGCGGTATGGGACTAAACACAGGATGGGGTAAATGGATCTTCTCCAGGATCCATTTACCCTGCTACAACTCAATAGGTGCACTACCAAATACTCCAACAGTTTCCAAGTGGACGTCCACTTAGAGAGAGATGGCGTGTGATATGAGAGAGAGTCCTTTCAATTGTTGTGGTGTGTATGAAGAGCAAGGGTTGCCTCTTCTTATATAGTACTTTGGGAGTCCATGAATCCCAATCCATGGATAACACAAATCTAATGGTTCACATTGATTTGTGTTTCTTTCAATGACCATGATTTTGTTGTAAAACACAACAACAATTAATTAAATTAAATATATATTGAATAATAATAAATAGAAATTAATTTCAATTAAATCAACCCACCTTGGAGAAATAGGAAGGAGGCTAGCCTCCTTACATAAGGAGAGCGGACAACCACCAATTTCCATAAGGACTTGTAGCTGTCCACCTTCCTTACATGGAAGGTGGCTCCATCTTTCCTATTTCATGGAATCTTGTATTCCATGAATATCTTCAAATATTTGCAACAACTTTTGTGGCAAATTATTCACAAAATAAATCTAATTTATTTTGTGAACATTGTAATCATGCCATTGGAAATTTGTGAATCACATTCACAACCCAAAATAAAATGTAAATAACATTTTCAACTAATTGTCCAATGTGAATCCAATTCACATCAACATTTAAATTGTAAATGTTATTTACAAATAGCTATCTCTTATTTATTATAAATCATATTTATAATACATATGAATAATATGGATAGTGCTATCCACATTATTCATGTCCACATTTATTAAATCATATTTAATTATCTTGGATCGCTATTCTCACGCATCAAAATAATTTGAATCAAATTCACATTATTTATGGTAATTAAATCACATTTAATTATCCATTTCTCAAAACATGGATATAATTTAACAATGGATTTATTCTTGATTTTTTTCAAGAATAATGCACTTTCTCTGTAGGTACTTGGAAATAAGGACATGGCGATTGTACATTCCACGTATAGTGACTTGCATATTGAGATCATATCTCAAATCCAGATCTTGAGGACCTTTCATAGATGCTTGATTAACTCAAGACCGTAAATCTAATCTCCTCATTGCATCTGAATCACGTTCAAATTACTGTCCAACATTTGGATCAAGATTAAATTACTTCTTTACTGAGAGGAATCACTAAAATCCAGACCTATTTCATCACTCCCTCGAAATGGAAACTTCATGGTTATACAATCGTTTATGATCACATCACCCACATGTATTCCTAATACCTGTACATCCTGCATACTGGAAGACCTATAATAAACCCGAAGACATAGATCAATTTATACAATCATCGTTAAGATTTTTATCATTAGGTTTCTCATTCGGTTATTGAGAGTTGGTATCAATAATATGCTTTCCAAAAGCATGTATCGTACCTACAAATTCTTGTCATTCTTCCAAAGCAAGACGACCATGCATGGAATTTGAATGATCACAATACCTCATTAGCAAGCTCATGTCTTCCGATTCATAAGTGAATCTGTATGATTCTTTTGAGAGATCGTACTACTCATATATCCTTGTATGCACAACTCGCCGGTGTATAGACCTTGATTAGGCCATCAATCTATCGATCTGCCAAATGTACATACTCAGACATATAGCAATACATCTGTCTCCGAACAGAGGATGCATGCCTATATCACGACAACATGCGGTATAGGACTTGGTTATCTCGATCTCGTTAAGTCTACTCTTTAACCTAACTAATCTGACACATCCGAATCTCTATTCCTATACAAAGGACCTGCATCAACATGTCGGTCAGATATCAACCAAAAGAGAAAGGATTGTCATCTCCTACTAAGACTGGAGATCATCTCTTAATTGTCATTTGACGGTACTTGACGAGTTCTCAATCTAACTTTTTAGATATTCATCCAAGCACCAACCTCTATGATTCAATAATTGAATTAACAACTGTATAATCATCAAGATGGCCATGGTACATAATCCTAATTGTACTAAGGGACCTTATAGCGCATTCATTTACTTAATCTTAGTCAGGGAGTGAAATAAACTAATAATTTTTATTGATAAATAAAACATTACAATAACATTTATTGTAGGAATGGTTTGCCTCGGGCTCACATTGCTAACAATCTCCTACTTGCCCTCAGAACCATTCAAGTACAATCCTTAAACCTATACTCATTATATGTTGGTCGAAAAACCTTTTGCATTAAAGGCTTGGTAAGAAGATTAGCAACATTGTCAGTAGAGGTCACCTTGGTGATGACGATGCCATCACGCTTTTGAATCTCCTGTATGATGTGGTATTTCCTTTCCATGTGCTTGCTATTTTTATGCCATCTGGATTCCTTCGCCTGAGTTATGGCTCCCGTGTTATCACATAGTAGCTGGATGTGAGTATCAGAGGAAACTACGCTAAGTTTCAGGATGAACTTGCACAACCACACCACCTTCTTTGCAGCATCTGATACGGCGATGTATTCGGCATCTGTTAATGAATCGGCCGTAGTGTCCTGCTTCTTGCTTCTCCAACTTACAACACCACCGTTCAACAGGATTACAAGCCCTGATGTCGACTTTCCATCATCAATATCTGACTGGAAGTTTGAACCTGTGTATCCTAAGACTTAGAGATCACAATCTCTATAGACAAAATGTAATCTTACGCCTGTCTTAGATATTTGAAGATGTTCTTCACTGCATTCCAATGTTGCTCTCCATAGCAGGGTAACGACGTACTACTCCCACTGATGGTAGATATCTGGCCTTGTGCACATCATGTCATACACTAAGCTTCCTACAACTGATGCGTAGGAGCATCCAATCATGTCTTTCTTTTCCTCAACACTTTGAGGAGCCATCCCTTTATACATGTGGATATCATGTCTTAAGAGAAGGACGCCTTTCTTGGAGTTCTCCATATAGAAGCATTCCAAAATCTTCTTATTGTGTCCATGTTGTGACAATCCCAAGATCTTTTTTCTCGATTTCTGAACAACATCAAACCCAAGATGTAAGAGGCTTCTCCAAGATCTTTCATCTTGTTCGTATGTGATAGCCAAATCGTAACACTTATCATCATTTCTGTATCATTCCCAATGGTAGGGATGTCATCTACATAAAGAACGACGAACACAATGTCGCTCCCACTGAGCTCCTTGTACACACACGGTTCATTAGGATTCTGCACAAAATCATAATTTTTTATGGTTTCGTCGAATCTAATGTTCCAGCTATGAGAAGCTGGTTAGAGCCCATAGATGGATTTTTTCAGCTTGCATATATCTCCTTCCTTAGTTATGAAGCAATGTGGATGCTATATATGGATATCCTCCTCTAGGTATCCATTGAGAAAAGCCGTCTTGACATCCATCTACCAGATGTCGTAGTCAAGATATGTAACTATAGCTAGCAGTGCACTGATGGACTTAAGCATAGCCACAAGAGAGAATGTCTCATCGTAGTTGATGTCTCTCTTCTCTCTGTATAGCCTTTTGCTACGAGCCGTATTTTGAAAGTCTTTACTTTCCCTTCAGGTCCCCTTTTTATCTTGAAGATTCATTTACACCCAATGGATTTTACCCCTCTAAGTGGATCCTATAGGGTTCATACATCATTTTTATGTATGGAGTCAATTTCCGACTTCATTGCTAGCATCCATCTATCCATGTCCCGATCCGCGATTGCTTCATCAAATGAAGCTCGATAATTGTCAGTTTCACTTGATACATAGAATCCGTATCTTTCAGGTGGTGCAACCACCCTTGAACTCTTTTGAAGAGGTACGAGTGTTACATCTTCATTTACTTCTTCAGTTTCTAGTTCAGGAAACTCATTATCATAGGGAATTCCATGAGTTTCTTCACTTCATTTTTGTCTTGACTCTTAAAGAAATCATTCTTCAGAAATTTTACGTCTTCAGAGACGAAAACCTTCTGAGCCTTAGGTCATAAAACTGATATCCAATACCATCTTTAACATACCCAATGAAGTAACACTCACGAGTGCAAGATTCTAGCTTACTTGCATCCACGTTCTTCATATGGACCAAGTAACCTCAAATCCTCAAGTGGTTAACACTAGATTTGGTTCCATACCGAAGCTCATGAGGAGTTTTAGGTATATACCTGGCACAAATCTTATTCAGGATATATATTGCAGTCTCTACTGCATATCTAGAAACTAAGTGTTAAATGTGTTTTACTCATCATTGAACGAACCATGTCCATGATGGTCCTGTTACAGCTTTTAACAACATCATTCGGTTGGGGAGTTTCAAGGGTAGTGAGATTGGAGACAATTCCTCTCTCTTTAAGGTATTCCATGAATTCATCTGAGAGGTACTCGCCACCTCGGTCAGATCGAATCTGTTTAATCTTCCTGTCGGTTTGGTTCTCAATCAATGGCATGAACTCTTTGGACTTTTCAAAGGTTTCAGATTTATGATGCAATAGGAAGATAAATCCATATCACGAATAGTCATCAGTAAACATCAAATAATATCGATATGCATTTCGAGTCGCGGTACTGAAGGGACCACATACATCAATATGTATTAGGTAAAGAATATCTTCGCATCTTGTAGCTTTGTTATGAAAAGACATCTTAGTCATTTCGAATACAATGTTTGCAGGTAGGCAAAGATTGAATATGTAGAAAATCAAATGGTCCATCTTTTATCAATCTATTGATCCCATCAATAGATAAATGACCAATCCTTGTCCCCGCAGCGGAAGCACCGCTGACCCGGCTTCTTATGAGAGATGAACGTCCATCCACCACCTTTTTCGTCGCGGGACTCCCCCTCGAACGTGCAACCACGCCAGTCATCCTCCCTGCGACGGAGAATCGCCTTCCCCTTATCCAGCAACATCTTCCCTGTTTTGCCTACTTCCATCTCCACCCCTCCTTCTCGAGCCACTTCGCCTCTCCCATGCACCCCCACCTTCTCCTTCGGCCTTCCTCCAGAATCGCGATCCCCCCATGCAACTCTCATCGACGCACTCGTACCCCCCTCCCGACCCTGATCGCCGAAAGCCCCCTCCACAGTCGCTCTCTCACTCGCCTTCACTCTCCATCAGCGCTCCATCCTTCTTCCAAACCACTCAGCTTGCTACGGTTTCCCCCTTTCTGCCTACGGTCTCTCACTACGACTTCTTCCAAACCCCCATCCTTCCTCCTGCCACTTGCCCCCTAGGTGTTACTCGTGCAGTAGGGTGGGGCATCGGCAAGCAACCTGCATGGCGTTCCTTACAACAAAGGAGGCGATGCCTACCGGACGGCAGGCGTCTTTCAATGGTGGCTGCTCAAATGGCAATTCTGCGGTTGTCTTTCAAGGGGGGGCATCATTTGCGGATGTAGTAAGGAAGGTGGCACGGGGCGGTGCTGCGGCAAACCTTGTGGGTGTCGCTTCTGCGTACGATGGGTTTGGCGGAGGTCAACAAGCTGTCAAGGGCAGGAATAACGTGCGTTCTTCGGGCATGCATGCGATTCTCGGTCATGCGGTAAGGGACGTTATCGACCTGGACGTGCTATCATCACATTTGGCTGGGTTCTTTGGCCCGCAGTTTGCGGGGGACATAGTAAAGTTAGATGCGAGAAGGTGTTGTGTTCGCGGATTATCGGAGCTTCAGATGGAGTGTTTGCTACGCAATGGGGATGTCGGGAACGTATGCTGGAGGATGTTGCGCTTCGCTGATGGCTCCTGCAGTGAGATGGAGGTTTGCTTGGCGACGGTGAAGGGCGTCCCCTTCCTCTCTCGTTCGACTGGATGCTTGCAGAGGGCTTTGAGTAGGTGGGGAATTGTTCGGGAAGTCCTTGATGACGGTCTCAGACTGGGCACCCCGGTGGAGGACACGAAGATCCTGTTCGAATGCGCCGGGAGCTTCCTCGACAAGGTCAGGGGGCGAAGTACGTTCACGGAGATGAATGTGGGATGTTTCTCCTTCTCGATAGAGCTTGTCGTCGATGATCCTCCGCCTCCGCCGGAGGTTCCGAGGGCGGCGTTAGGCGGAAGGCCAGGGGGCACTTCGGGCTCTGCGCTGGCGGTTGGTTTTCCAAGGAGCCCTCTCGAGGGAAGGGCTCAAACGACTCCTGGCACGCGGCGCTTCGTGAACTCACCTCTACCGCTGTACCTATCATCAAGAATGTTCCCTCTGTAGTGTGACGTTGGCGGTAGGCTCTTGGATCCGTCTTCGGCGACAATCTTTTCGGAGGTGGGATTGGACGCGGGTGCTGGACTTGAGTACGCGGATCCGCTCGCAAACCCGAGCTCATGGGCGGGCGCTCAAGCGGGTACATGGGATGATTCGGATCCGGGTGTCGGTAGGGAGATCTCGGACCCTTTGAGGTTGGTGCAGACCGTTGCTTTCTCGGGTTCTTCATCGCGGATCTTTCCTTCGGAGGGCTTTCGCGATGCCTTGGCAGGTGCTAATCGGTTGCTTTCCATTCCCCTCTTCCACAATCTGCTTGCGGAGGGAACACCTCGGCCCCAGCTTTCCTCCGCCTTGGCCGCCTCAATCTCGGAGATTAGCCAAGAGGGGGATTCCATGGCTGAGGACACCCCTGCTCGTGTTTCTGAGGCAGGGCCTAGTGTCAGATGGAGCGGGAAGAGGTATAGAAGAAGAAACAGAGCTAGGATGCCAAGACCGGAGGCACGACCTTTTTTGTCGTTCAAGCTTAGGGTGGCGGCGGCCGCTGGTGTTGCCCAAGTGCAGGGGTTTGACGAAGAATCCAAATGAAAATCGTATCTTGGAACGTCCGTGGCTTCGGGGATCCGGATAAGCGGAGAACTATGGGCTCTAGATTCAGGGAATGGGAATGCGACGTCATCTTGCTTCAGGAAACAAAGCTGCACTCCTTGGCGGGAGACATATGGAGATCTTTTGGCGCAGGTGGTTTGGACCAGTTCAGAGCTTTGGACGCTACGGGGTCTTCGGGAGGGATGATTGTGGCGTGGCGCTCGTCGACATGGTCTTTTATTTCGATGACTAGTGGCCGGCACGTCTTGACGGTGATATTGGCCGGTACGTCCTCGTCCTCTCAGCTGGCCGTGTCGTGTGTGTATGGTCCCTGTGATGGGGGTTTGCGGAGAGAGTTATGGGAGGATCTTTTAGAGGCTGGAAGGGCCGTCAGTAGGACTCCGTGGGTGGTGGTGGGGGGGGTGATTTCAATGTCACCCTTCTTACTACGGACAGACCCGGGTGGAGGGGGGGCCAGGACCTGGGCTCCGCTGACTTCGCTGACACCATCGACCTGCTCGGCCTCGAGGTGATGGATGCCGGGGACGTCGCGTATACCTGGAGGAACTCTAAAGCGCGCTCGCATCTCGACCGATTTTTCGTGTCTAATGAGGTTTTGGAGGCTTTTCCGTTAGCATCGGTGGAAGCCAAGCCGCGGCCGTGTTCCGATCATAATCCAATCTTGTGGTGCTCTGGGGATGCCCAACGCAGAGGGGCCTTTTTAGGTACGAAAAATGCTGGCTGTTGGAGGACGGCTTCAAGGAGATTGTGGCCTCACACTGGTCGGAGGTGGTGACCTCGGGTTCCGCCGCCTCCAGGTTTGTCCAAAAGCTTTCCTCCTTGCGGGTCAGGTTGGCAGCTTTCAAGAGAGAGACGAGGGCTGCTTGGTGTGCGACTAGGAGGGACGCGGAGGAGGACATTCGGAAGCTGGACGCGCGGAGGACACCAGGGATCTTATGCCTTCGGAATTGGAGTCTCGTGCGACAGTACAGAGGAAGGTAGCCGTGGAGGATAAGAAGCGTGTCACGGAGTGGAGGCAGAGATTGAGGAGCAGTTGGCTTCGGGAGGGGGACACAAATACCTCCTTCCATCGTATTGCTAGTGGGAAACGCAGATCCAATGCCTTGCGTTCCATCGTCGCTGATGGGGTCAGTGTGGAAGGGAATAAAGACATGGGTAGAGCTATTGCGAACCACTTCAAGAACGTGTTTGCTGCAACTTTGCCCCGGAGGTGGAAATGGTTGGGCTGGGATATTAGGGTTGTGACGACGCCTTCCTGCGATGCTCTTCTCCGTGATGCTACCTTGGAGGAAATTAAAGATGCTGTCTGGGACTTGAACGACGACACTGCGCCTGGCCCGATGGTTTCCCTGTGTCGTTTTACAAAGACTTCTGGAACCTCGTTGGTCAGGAGGTGCTTGAGGTGGTTTTGGAGTTTTGCCAGGGGAATAGAGGTTTTGACTGTATCAACCCCACGCTCATCGTGTTGCTGCCCAAGTGTTCGGTACCGGCATCCATAGGGGACTTTCGTCCTATTGCTATATCAAACGCCCTTTACTTGATCACGACAAAGGTCCTTGCCGCTAGATTGGTTGTCGTTCTCGGGAACCTGGTATCGCTGGTACAATCTGCCTTTTCCCGGCCGACAGATATTTGACTGCATCACTCTTTCTTCTGAAATCATCGTGGATTGGAGGAGGAGGGGCACGAGTGGTGTCCTTTGGAAGGTGGATTTTGCAAAGGCGTACGATAGCCTCGACTGGAGATTTCTGTGGTCGGTGCTGCGGAGGAAGGGTTTCCCGGACAAATGGATTTCGTGGATGAGACGTTGTGTCACCACGGCCTCGTTTTCAGTCATGATCAATGGTAGGCCGGAGGGGGGCTGGATCCAACCTCCTAAGGGGGTGCATCAGGGTTGCTCCCTTGCACCGATGCTCTTCATTCTTGCAGCCGATGTGTTATCCGATATGGCGTCTCTTGTTGTCAGTCGTGGCTTCTCTGGCGGCTACTCAAGGGAGGGGGTGCGGGTGTCGATCATCCAATACGCAGAAGATACTTTATTCCTCATTGAAGCGGGTGTCAATGAGGCCAATGGCATGGCTACGGCGGTGGAGATTATTGCCGAGTTGTCTGGTTTGTTCAACAACGACAACAAATCTGTGTTCGTCCCTTTCGGGCATGCGGAGCATTGTGCAGATGGGCTGGCGATGGTCTTGACTTTGGGCCGCGCTGCCTTGCCTATTGATTATTTAGGCATGCCTCTGGCTCTGGGGAGAACAAGGCTCCGCGATTGGTTGAGGGTGGTGGAGAAGGTTGAGATGAGGTTGGCGGGGTGGAAGGCTGCTATACTTTCGAGGGGGGGTAGATTGGTCCTGCTAAAGGCCATCCTTTCTTCCATCTCAATTTATTTTCTTGCTAACCGCAAGATGCCGAAGGGGATTCGTGCGAGGCTGGAGAAGCGGATGCGCACGTTTTGTGGGGAAGCCATATGTGGGCGTGGGGGGTCCATCTGGTGGGATGAGAAGATATTATGCGCAGGAAAAATCTTGGGGGTCTGGGGGTGAAGTCGCTCGAGCAGATGAATGAGGTGCTTTTCCTTAAGTGGGCTAGCAGGGTATGGGGTCCAGGGGATGATCTCGTTTGTACGGTGATTCGTAAGATTTATGAGGTGAAGGGGGCGCCGCCTTCGCAGCCGGGTAATCTCGCCGCCATGACGCCATTCTGGCGGGGCGTGGTGAAGACCTTCATGGAAAATTTGGCCCTCTTTAGGCCGGTCATTGGGGGGGGCTTCTCTTTTTGGGCTGATGATTGGTCGGGGACGGGAGTTCTTTGCTTTCATTCCCCCCGTTTATATGCCCTGGCGGAGGAGAAGCTTTGCTCGATGGCGGATTGCTGGGCTGATGGGACCTGGTGCCCAACCTTTTCCGCTAACTTCTCCGATCAGAAATTTGATGAATTCCTGGAACTGCTTGACGCCGTGAGGGAGGTGGGAGCTCCTTGCAGGGGAAGGGATCATTGGTGCTGGAAGGAGGGACCGTTCACGGTTAAAGGGGCATATGGGGCCAACTCCAGACCGCCGCCGGCTAACTCGGAGTTGATGATCAGGGATTGTGCAACTATTTGGGCTCTTGGACTTCCTGAGAGAATTGGGTTCATCCTGTGGTTACTCAGGAGGAAGAGGCTGATGACGCGTGATCGGTGCGCTGGGCTACTTGGCATCATTGTGGACAGATGCTTAATTTGTGGTGATGCGGTTGAATCTGTGGAGCATCTATTTTTCTCTTGCCCTGTGGTCTCTCAGACATGACATGAGGCTGTTGTAGCTTGGTGCCGTGTCGACAACTTTCAGGCCTTTTGGAATTCGGTCTACGCGAATATGGCGAGACCAAGGAGGGAGCGTCTTTATCCCATGGCTATCCTCTGGGCGGTCTGGCGCGGAAGGAATGACTTACTGTTCTCGGGTCAAAGATTTTATAAGGAGAACGTGGGGGTGTTTGCAAAACGCATGGTAGAAGACTGGGTTTTATAGTGTTCATGTACTTCTGGTCCTTGTTGTGTGCTGTAGTTTTTTCTCCCCTGTTGTTACTTTTGTTATTTTGGAATAAACTGTGATGGGGCGGACACCATCGAGTGTTTCCCCCTACCTTTCAGACTTCAAAAAAAAAAGACCAATCCTTTGATGTCAAACCATATTTGAATGATTTCCATCTTCCCTGGTTCTTTTAATGTTTTTATTAGTGGCAGTAACATTTATGATATTTTCATCAATGCACAATCAATAGAGTGCATCAAAAGTTAGGATACCATCCACAATATATTTATCATAATGATTTATGACAAATTTATTACAGAATAGAAACGAATATATATTTCTAACTAATTTAGATACAGATATAAGGTTCCTTCTAACAGCTGGAATATAAAGACATTCTTCAAGCATGAGAACTCTTCCACTAGATAATGATAGTATGCAAGTCTCGATTGTGATTTGTGATTGCTACAATAGTTGTATCTAATCTCTTCTGGATGACTATCTCCCCTTCATCAAGATTCCTAATTTCTTGAAACAGATACAACAAATTACATACATGAATAGAAGCACCGGAATTGATGACCCAACTACCTTCTCGTCCTAGTAGAAAATTGGTTTCAATGATGAAAGTAGAACTCATACCTGCTGGAGTTTTACCTTTATCAGCATACTTCATGTCATTTGGGCAGTAACGCTTGTAGTGCCCTTGCTTCTTGCTATGATGACACACATCGGTCTTCTTTGATGTCACCGGTGCAGAAGCAGTAGAAGATGTGCATACAACTTGACTCTTCTTCTTTCTCTTCTGGATTGGGCCCTTCCGAGATCCTTGCTTCCGATCATGCTTCTCTTTGACCTGTGCAACCATTGCACTGACAGTGGAATTATCTTTCTTCATCACGTCTTCTGCAGATTTTAGTGAAGACAATAACTCAACGTTAAACCAACTCATCTTGTTCATGAGGAATGACACCATAGAGTTATTGAAATACGTAGGGAACCATAACAGAATGAAGTTGGACTACATATCCGCATTGCATATCTGCATCCATGTTAGCCCCGAGAGTTTCCAGTTTCGAGAGGTACCCAAACATTTTGAGTATGTGTTCACTCACTGAAATCCCTTCCTGCATTTTGCAGTGAATAAGTTCTTTCATAACATTATAATGCTGAGTTCGGTTGACAACACCAAACATCTCCTTGAGATTCATTATTATATCCTAACAAATCTTCATCTCCACATGTTGCTTATGAAGCACATTGGAGAGAGATCCCATAATATAACACCGAGCCAGTGTATGATCTTCATCATATTTTTTACTGTATTTGATATCTTCCGGTGTCTTAGGGTTTTCTATCTTGTCCTTAGATAACACATATGAGATGCGATCCGCGAAGAGAACAAGATCCAAATTACGGATCCAATTCGAGTAATTTGGTCTGGTTAACTGATTGACCTACAAGAGCCTATTGAGTGGGTTCATGGAATGCATTGTCTGAAATTAAGAAAGCACTATATTAGAACATATAAATAATTATATATTCAATACTAAATTCTTTGATTAAGGATTTTCAATCAAATTAGTCTTGCCTTTTCAACTTTGAAAGTTCATTCCCTTAATCACTTTCAAAGTAAGAGATATACTTATCGCTATATCTTTAGCAAGAACTGGGATCTTCTTTTCTACCTTAGTTACATCCCAATAATATGAGAAACTGCAACTCAGGTAAAAGGAAGCGGGAACACATTCCGTCTTGCAAGTCCAACTTGCATTCCCAATTCTATCTTTAACAACCTAGCCCACCACTCCTAAGGCAATGCTGGCCTGTTATTAATTGAACCAACTGTCAACAGGAATATCACTTGCTATGCGCAATCCATATCGCTCCAATAATATGAGGAACTGATATTAGGATCATTACGTATACAACCTTATTCTTTCGAGAAGTAAAGAGCCTGATCCATGTGCGCTTGTATGCAGGAGTTGTCACTTCGAACAGACGTCTCTTACATGCAATCCATGGCGACAGAACCCTTTGCCTTGATGGGAGACTATGGATGTCACTTTTATGATCCTCCATATCATATTCAAATTCTAGTTAATTATTATGAATCATATTCACATAATTAATTCTTCCAAGGAAAATACAACTCTATTCATAATAGAATATTTAATTGGATATAATTCATTTAATCATATTAAAACAATTATCAATCCAATTCAATCAACCAATAATCAATTTTGATTGTTACTTGAAAGGATGGTATAATCTCAAAATATGTATTACTCAAATTTAATAATTAGAAAAATACACCATGATCTCTTTAAGCATTATCCTTTCCTTACCCGCTGTCATGTCCATTACGCATAGGATGTCGGACATATCGTTCACGGAACAACTTATTACCCCAACTATCCCCGACTAGACACCATATCCCCCTCAGGTCATGATAATGTCATTTAATTATATTGTATTTGAGATGTTATTCGGTACCGCAACTGAAGTTGTACCATATAATATTAATCAAAATCATTTTGATTAATATTATAAGGAGATTTGCTAAACAAATCTCTAATCCTATTCAAGTAACAATATTTTGCATGTAGAAATTGTCTTACAACCATCGTAGGATAAACTAGGGTTTTCATGAAACATTCATTCAATGGCTTATGATGATTAATCGATTATTTTCATAATTATTACGCATCATATTTAATCAGGGCTTTTGAAAGAAATGAGTGCATTGTTTATTTTTGAGAACCCTAGTCTCTCTTATCTAGAGGAGAGACCTATGGGTAAATTACATAAGATGGATACAGAGAAATAAAATAAAGAAAAAATATTATAGATAATATGGTAATATCTATATCTATCTATATATATATATATACACCCCCCCTCGAGATGGAGCATAGATGTCAATCATGCTCAGGTTGGAGGAACACTTCTGGAATGGTCCTTTGAGCAATGTCTTGGTAAAGATGTCTGTTGTTTGCTCTCCTCAACTAACATGAGAGGTAGAAATCAAATCCTTCTGAATCATATCTCTAGTGTAGTGGTAATCTACCTCAATATGTTTTGTTCTCCTATGGAATGCATGGTTGTTTGCAATGAATAGGGCAACCTGATTATCACATTATAACTGCATGGGTAGAGGAACATCTATATGCAAATATGCTAACACTGCTCGAACCCACATCATCTCTGTACTTGCTTGCGCCATGACCCTATATTTAGACTCGACACTTAATCTAGCTGCAACTATTTGTTTCTTGCTTCTCCAAGAAACAAAAGAACTGCCAACAAAAACTGCAAAGTCCGAAGTAGACTTTCTATCCTTAGGACACCCTACATAGTCAACATCAGCACACAATGATGCAGAGAGAGTTGCTTCTTTCTTGGAAAGTAGTCCTGCACCTGGAGAAGATTTTAAATATCTCAATATCATGTATATAGCGTCCATATATACTTGTCGAGGATGCTCCATGAACTGACTCACTTGACTCACAACAAAAGAGATATTCGGTCTGATGATAGTAACATAAAAGAGCTTGCCCACCATCTCTCTGGATCTCCTCTTATCAACCTCACATGTATCATCATCGTATAACTTCATGCTAGGATCCATAGGAGTAGTAGAAGCTCGACATCCAATCATGCTCGTCTCAACAAACATGTTTGTAACATATTTTCTTTGGGTCATCCCAAGACCCTGCATATTCCTAGAAAATTCCAACTCTAAGAAATATCGTAGGGTGCCCGGATCCATAGTAACAAAATGACAGCTCAGAAATTCTTTTGCTATCTTTATTCCCTGCACATCATCTCTTGTAACAACTATATCATCAACATAAACCATGATAACAAGTTAACAACTGTACCTTTAGGTGTTCTCTGCACAAATAGAGAATGGTCTGTATTTGACCTCTTGATCCCCTACCGTTTAATCAGATCCGAGAGCTTCTGAAACCATGCCCTTGGACTTTGTTTAAGACCATATATTGCCTTATGGAGCCTATAAATGTGTTGACACTCCCCCCTCAACAGCAAACCCTGGAGGCTGCTTCATGTATACGTCCTCCTGTAGATCTCCATACACGAATGCATTTTTAACATCTAGCTGAAATAAGGGCCAGTCACGTACCACTGCAACTGAAAGAAGAACACATAAAGTGGAGTAGCGAGCAACATGAGAGAACGTGTCCATATAGTCTACACCGTAGGACTGAGTAAAACCATGTGCCACCAATCTTGCCTTGTAACGATAAAGGCTCCCATCTGCATGATGTTTAAAAGTAAACACTCATTTGAGAATGACAATAGAGACACAATCATCTCTTCCTCCATAGTTAAACGCTAGCAACTATCGTTCAAGGCATCCTGGTAAGTCTGTGGAATATCCACAACAGACAAAGCAACTGCAAATCTATGAAAATTCCCTGTCAGACGATGAAAAGATACATGGGAAGCAAGCAGATATGACACACATGTACACTTTTCCTTCCTAATGGCAACGAGTATGTCCAGGTCCTCGGGAGCCTCCTTCTACAATGATCCCTGTACAGAAATATCTCCAGACCCATCGTTAAAAACCATGTTATCAGAACAAACCTGGGGCGTGCTGGATGGCGAGCGATGATCATGAGCAGAAACTGGCTGACGGATATAGAATTTTGGTAATGGTGGAAAAATGGTCATATGCGTTTGTGTAGAGGGAAGTGGTGGTGGAGGTGGTGGTGGAACAGGTAGGGGAAACAACTAACTCGTAGGAGGAGGTGGCATGTAGATTTCAGTATCAAACTCTGAAGAAGCCAACCTGTCACCTGTAGGAGAGAAATACATCACAAACTCAAAAAATGTGACATTAGCACTAATATAGTATTTCCTGCATAATGGATCATAGCACCGTGATCCCTTATGGGTCCTAGAGTACCTAACAAACACACATCTGACAACTCTAGGAGAGAGCTTGTCAAGACCTGGAGCCTGTCGTGAACAAATGTAACAGAGCCAAAGACACGAGAGTAAGAGAGAACATCTCTTTCTCAGGGAAGACTATAGAGAAAGGAATTTTTTCACCCATGACAAACGAGGGCATGCGATTCACCAGATAACATGCCGTAAGAATATCATCACCCTAAAACAAATGTGAGGCATGACTCTGAATGAGTAGGGTCCGAGTGGCATCAAGTAAATGTCTATGCTTTCTCTCTGCAACACCATTCTGCTGAGAGGTGTAAGCACATGATGTTTGATGTATTATACCACTGGAGGAAAAGCAATATGATAGCGTAAGAGTACAAAATTGCATAGCATTATCGGTCCTCACAAATTTCACAGAAGAAAAGTAAACATTCTGCACCTCACTGATAGAAGTTTTGATCACATCCACTGCTTTAGATTTATTCTTCAATTGAAATACCCATGAAAAAATGGGTGGTAGCTTTTTAAGCCCATATGTACAAGGGCCTATATGCGATAGGAATTCTATAAGAGGCAAAATGCAACTTAGTTATAGGAAGGCCTGATGTCTGCATGTGTACTAGCTAAAATAAAATGTAATAATATGTATGTGCATGTACAAAATGCAATATAGATATACATTTTTTAGTAGTCTGGTTGCATCAAATAATCTACACTACTAATATATCCAACACAAATAGTAAAAAGGTGAAGGGTGTTGGTCTTTTAATGGTGAAGTAGAACATCAAAGTTCCTAGATGATTTATATAAATGGATTTGTGGTTCTATTTTGAGTTGCCATTTATCCTCCATATTTGTGAAAGCTCTCCCGCATTATTGTTAGAAATGAAATATCATCGGTTTCCTCTTCAATCATCTCTAACATAATATACAAGCTGATGCTTAGTAAACTATTTCTAGCCTAGAGAATTTTATAAGATGCCTTCAGGAAAATTTAATTAATGGGGCTTGTTGAGATATTTATCTCTTCATTGTTATCTTGTAAATTTTCTCTCTTTTATCTTTTTTATAATTTTCTCTTAGAGTTTTTATCCTATATAAGAGAGCTATAGGGCTACGGTGAATGCATCTCTATCGTTTCAATCCTTTCCACATGGTATCAGAGTGACGGTCCTAGATCGTATCATGTGCCCTAGAATCCCTTCCCCACCAAAACCCTAGTTTTTCCTTGCACGAATGTCACTGCTGCAAGGAAGCAGCAGCAACAACCATTGTCGCCGGTCGCTGTCACGAAGGAGCAGCATCAACGGTTGCCGTAGCCCATTGCTGTCGTCGCCTGCAGTAGCACGACAATTCGCCGCTCATCGCCTCCTGTAGCAGTGACATCCATCTGCCCGACCCCTGCAACTTCTCGTGAGGTTGCCTAGAATCCTTCTCGGTTTGATTTGGGTCCTAGGGTGTGGTGTTTAACTCTCTAAACCCATCCTAGGTACCTCAAGAAGCTCCTAGTAGATGGGAGAGGTTGTGGTATGAGTTTACACCCGCAATCGTCTTTCTATATGCCTGTGTAGACATAATCATTCTAATTTGTAACCCCAGTATTGGAGTTTGTTGTCATCATGTTCGACAACAAAGTATATGTTCCATCCCTGGGTGCCTTCAAAGGTCCAGCACCCATCGTGAAGATGGATGGAACGAACTATGAACTGTGGGCCATGATTTTATGAGTCTAATGCAATATAGTGGTAAGAAGTATATCCTCACACAGGAGGATCCTGGTGACAAGACTGGGGTTAATGCCTCATGGGAGGTAGATGACGCTTATGCACGTGCGTGGCTTTCTGGGGCCGTGTCTATGGATATGCCAGTGATATATTGAGTCAGCCCACGACCAAGGCTATGTTGGACATTCTTGCTGCTACATACTGTCCAACAAAGAACGAGTCGAAGATTCTGCAACTTTAACACAACATCTTCATGCCCAAGTAGAATGATCACCCTCTCCATACCTTTTACACTTCTTTAAAGGGTATATTTGAGAAGTTACATGGTCACGTTCCCTTGATTGCCACACCAGAGCAGCTTAAGGCATATAGGGATTCAATGATGACTGGAGTTTTTCTGGCGGCACTTGACTCTGAGTATGATGCTGCTAGAGCACAGATTCTTACTGATGCCACTATTCCTCCAATGGAGGACGCATATCGCAGGTTGAGCATACTCTCCATATCTTCTGGTGGTACTCAGTTGTCTCGGACTTCTTCAGCCATGGCAGCATCTCATGGTAGTGGGATCCCTTCACAGTTGTGTGGCCGAGGTGGCCGTAGAAGAGGAGGGGTAGTCGATCCCCTCGTCATCCTTACACCTACTACTATAGTCCAGGTTATTCTGAGAAAACATGTTAATCTAAGCATGGATTTCCCACTTCAACACGCATTGCAGAACAGATTCAGCAGGAAACAGTTCTTCAACTGCATCTGATCAGAGATTTGATGAGTTAGTATAAAAGCTCAGGGAGATTATGCCTTCTCCTGGGTCAACTAGAGATGAGCATCGGGCCGGGTCGGGCCGGGCCCACCTCGGCCCGACCCGAGCCCATTTAACATAGCGGGCTCGCGGGCCGGGCCTAGGCCCGAATAAATTTGGAAAACCTAGCCCAAGCCCGGGCCCAACCCGATGATACTGGGGCCGGGCCTGGGTCGGGCCGGCCCGATTAAGAACCAATTAGTACTTATAAACTTCATGTCCTTATAGAGAGGTCCAAGGAAAAAAAATTCTTCTTCTTCCATGCTTATATTATTTGAAGCTATTCCTATTCCAATAATCCAAACTCCAATACACATAACGAATATACAGAGTCAAGGCTATATTTTAGTTTTGGATCTTTTGTAGGCAGGACAGTTTTGTCATTGTTGTTCCCCTGTTTTCTCTTTAAAAAAATCAAGGTACAAAACCCCTTTTTTGCATCATTCTCAATGGTGTAGATCCCACAAAAGATACCTTCCTAACACTCTATACTGGCTTATCAAGGCACGTTCATCAAATTAGCCATGCCCTCTACCTCTTTATTAGTTCAAATCCTTTCCCATGTCCATCAGACCGTCCTGCACCAAGTTGGTCAAGAGTTCTGGATATGATTCCACATTCAGACCTCGGTGAGGCATTTCTAAGGGAAATCATATAGACTGATAACATTTCCCCATAGTCAGTGATTTCAACCTTTGAGTGCATACGTTCTGGTAGAGCCAATAATTATCTCCATATGTCCTGCCTTCTTTTTCAAACCCTTAAAAAATGCTTGCTCAATAGTAAATAAATAGAAGGGGTCCCTTCCAGCTACTTTATTCCCAAGGGTAATACACCACATATATTTATCGGGTCGGGCCTCTGATGGGCCTAGATTCGGGCCGGCCCACGGGCTTCGGGCTCGGGTCCATCGTTGCCCGAGCCCAGCCCGATAAGAGAAATGGGCCGAAAATTAAGCCCAAGCCCGCCCGACTATTGATCGGGCTCGGGCCTGGGCCGGGTTTTATCGGGCCGGGCATCGGGTCGGGTCGGGCCGGCCCTACCCAATGCTCATCCCTAGGGTCAACTAGCTCTCCGTCAGGATCATCAGAGGTACCAGCCTCAGCATCTGCATCTACATCAGGTATAGCATATGCTTTTACTGGCTATTACAAAGCAGACTTGTCACAGTGGATTATAGACTCTGGAGCTTCCCATCATCTCTGTGATGACAGAGGGAAGTTTAGTACATATAGCCCAACTCAGTCAGGTAGATCAATCGTAAGAGCAGATGTGACACACTCTCCCATTATTGATCAGGGGGAGGTGCAGTTAACCCCTGCAATGTGGCTTCAGAACATTCTTTACGCTCCTGAATTCTCTATGAACTTACTATATATTAGTCAAATCATCAAGGATTTACATTGTCATGTCATATTTGACTCTTTTGTTCTTGTGTTTCAGGACATTCTTACAAGCAGGGTGATTGGTTCTGGCCGTGAGCAAGGAGGTCTTTACATACTGGTGTAATCTTCGTATGCTGGTGCCTCTTCTCTTCGCATCGGATCTGTTTCTCCCTATATGTTGCATCTTTGGTTTGGTCATTTTCCTCTACAAAAGCTACGTCACGTTATTCCTCATATTCTCTCATCGCTCTACTTTTCAGTGCGAGGCCTGCCAGCTTAGAAAGCATCATAGGTCCATATTCCAGAGTCGTCATGGTCAAAGTAGTCATAGTCTTTTTGATTTGATTCATCTTGATATTTGGGGTCCCAATCGTGTCCCAGATCTTCAGGGCATAGGTTTTATCTTGTTATTGTTGATGAGTTCTCTAGATTGTCATGGATTTTTTCTTCTTAAGAATAAGTCCGATGCTGGTCATGTTATTCAGTCCTTTATTAATGAAATAAGGAATGTGTTTTCTGTAAATGTCAAGTTTATACGTTCTGATAATACACTTGAATTTTGCAGTACACAACTTTCTTAATTTTTTAGATCCTATGGTATTGTACATTATACATCTTGTGTGTATACTGTTAGAAAATTGGAATGTGAAAGCGAAATGATAAATAAAGCATGAACTAGAAATATGAAACACGAAGAACAAGATTTTTTACGTGGAACCCTACTCCCTAAGGAGCGGGATGAAACCACAGGAGATTGCCTCAAAGGACCATATTTTGCATTGCACTTTCTCAATGGATACATTGGGTGTGGGGGTCTATATATAGCCCCCGCCCAGTCTCCACATATCCAAACTGTGAGATGTGGGACCAAATAACTGGATGGAGTAAATGGATCTTGGATGTATTCATTTACCCGTCTACAACATAAGATGCGCACAACCAAATACTTCAACACCCCCCTAAAGCTCGAGCATGTAATGCTTAGCTTGGACAAACAGAAGGAAACTCAACTCAAAATACATGATACTACATACAATATCAACTCAACGCGCACAACTGTCGGCTGTTGTCGAGGACATTGCTTTTCATGTCGTGCAGGCGAGGAGGACGAACGAGCTAGAGTGTGAGTCAACCTGAGAACTCGGAATCTGACGTCGAGTCTGAAACTGTGCATCAAACTGTGGACTTGGAATTTGAACATCGAGTCTGAAGCTGCACTGTAGAGTCTGGAGTTTAAATGGTCAGGAATCTGGAATCTAGAGAATCTACATTTGACTCGGACCTCTAACTCTACACAATACTCCTTTCTCCCATACATACTTTTCGGAAAATCAACGTCGACAAAGTTGAGAGAAGATAATAAAATGGGGAGAAATATTCAATCACAAAAGTCGATAATAAATTTTTTGGCTGTCTCAAATCTTTTTTTAAAACATTTTTAAGCTGTTTCTCATTTAATTTTTTTGTACAACTTTTCTCCTCACAATCATTTTTTGTTTCGCGTCTATCTTCTCTCTTTTTTTAATAGCCAACTCCCTTTCTTTTCTTTTCATGTATATGGCTTTTCTCTTGTACACACCTCTTTTTCCTTTTTTTTGCAATTTTTTTGTAAAGAAACACACGACCCAACTTTGGCCCTTTCCCCCTCTCATTTTTTTTCAACTTCTGACCTAGTTGGGTGCTTACAATAAAAAAATGTTTTTTGTAAAATCTCTCGGCCCATACATTTGGGCCCGTAAGCAGCAGAGGCCTTCCTTTTTTAAGTTAGCAGAAATATAGGGCCCATTTTTTTAAAAAATATCATCCCTTAGAGTTCCTACAATTGGGAACCTCCTTCGAATGCCACCGCACACCCTGGGATTCCTGTCACGCGCCGCCGACTAGTTTGAAGAGGGAGGAGCACGTCGATGGGCTTCGCCTCTCAAAGGAGGCGTAGCCTGAAGATGGAGAGCCATTGCATGTTGGAAAATGATGGAATGTTGCCTGTGCGTGGATGTGCAAGCGATGAGATCGCCTGCTGCTACCGCCGATGGAGGAGGGGCGCCATCTGTGCCTCGAGATCAACAGGAGTCGCCGCTCTGAGATGTCGGGTCACACAACACACATGATTCCGGTGCGCACATGGAGCAGTTGGTGCTGGGTTCGATGGGGCCCCGCCTAGATATGCAGTTGGAAGATGTCTCGCCATCGCCTGGAGCCCGTACAACTAGGTTTGGATGCAGCACGTCACCATCAGCTAGGGCTGGGGTCCAGATGCGTGAGAGAGGAATGAGTGGCGCGCTGAACTTCGATCTACATTGGGGATCGCATAAGATGCGTTGGGGATCGCGATGGACTTCGATCTGTGCTGGAGCGAGGCAGTGCATCTTCTGAAGATGGTGGCTCACGTAGGGTGGAGCAGAACCATTAGAGAGGTGAAGGCTTTTGCGCATCAAGATGATGGCACGGATGATAGTACATCCCTGATTTGGGTGCCTCCAGATTGAGGGGCATTCTGGAGCGAGGGTTGATCTACAGATCTGTGCTGCCTCCATCCACGGGTTAGGAGATAGCCATGATTAGGTTTTCAGAACCCATGAACCTGTTGCCTGGAAGTGGAGAAGAACTTCGATGGCGGCATATAGAATTTCCCGAACATTGAATAATACAAGATAATAATCTTCACTAAACAAATCCTCAAGAACATAAAGTCAAAACTCGAATCTAAAAAAAAAGAACATAAACATCCTCGAGAATTGACCTGCTCTGATACCATGTTAGAAAATAGGAATGCGGAAGAAAAATGATAAGCATGGCATGAACTAGAAATATGAAACATGAAGAGCAAGATTTTTTACATGGAACCTCTACTCTCTAAGGAGCATGATGAAACCATGGGAGAAGGCCTCAAAGGACCATATGTTGCATTGCACTTTCTCACTGGATACAATAAGTGTGGGGGTCTATATATAGCCCACACTGAGTTTCCACATCTCCAAATGGTGAGATGTGGGATTAAACAACTGGATGGGGTAAATAAATCCTGGAGGTATCCATTTACCATCTACAACATAAGATGTGCACAACCAATTAATCCAACATATAATTCTCAACATAATGGGGTGGTTGAGGAAACATCTCCATCTTTTGGAAGTTACCAGGACTCTTCTGATTAAGAGTCGTGCTCCCCATTTTTATTGGGAGGACGTCGTTCTCACAACATGTTATTTGATGAATTGTATGCCTTCATCACTTCTGGGTGAGAAGATCCTATTCTCGATTGCGTTTCCCGAGAAGGATTCCGCGTGTAAAGTTCCCGCGCAAGCTTCGTAGCTTTTGCAGACCCTGTTCCAAGATCCAAAAGTGGTATTGTTGCTTTGACCCTTCTCGACGAAGATACTATGTTAGTGCATATATCACCTTCTTTGAATCCATTATGTATTTCTCTCCTACAAGTGACAAGCTCATTCCTTTAGAAAGTGGAGAAGAGGTTTATATGCCTCTACCTCTGGTCTCACTTACTCCAGGAGACACTACGACACCACCACCACCGTCCTCTCCTCCATCGCCACCTCCACCACTTCATCCACCTCCTTCCACACCTAATTTCTTTCCACATGTTTACCAACGTTGACATCGTGCTTATGTGCCTCCTCCATCATCCAATATGCCCAATGTATGTTCTGAGCATTTGAGTTCCACTAATGGCATTGGTGATTTGACTGTGCAGATTAAGATGCAAGACGCCATAGATGATACTCCTTCTGAGGATATTGTGGACTTGGACGTGCCTATTTGCGAGGATCCAGACACCTGTTTACAACACATTCACGGTATTTTATTCATTAAAGATCGCATAAGTTACATGAAAATACAGGAAAATATTTCACGTTTCTGCAAATGACATTCACATTTAAACTAACAATCATAGAACCAACAACGAGATGTGCCACCAAAATTTGTATTCATTAATTTCTATATATACATCATGTATAAAAGAGGCTAACAGTACATACATGTATTCCTAAAAATGTACTGATGAGAAAGAAAGTATTTTACATTATAATTGAACAACAATTGTAACAATTAAAGTATTTTACATTATAATTCAAAAACAATTGTAACAACTACAACTGTACCGTCTCATGTAGCAACGTATGTCAAGAATCATCAATCAGTTACAAAGTTGCAGGCTGCTTGCCTGCCAAAACATACAAGGAATAAGAGACGTCAGCGAGTGCTGGTACATCCCGAAAACTTATTAAAACTAGTGGGCGTTTAAGGTGGTTGCAAAAGAAACAAGTAATAATGCATAAACAACTATAAAAATTTACAACTGCTTGCTATGAAAAGGTTTTCAAGCTACTCTGAAGTGATGCCCCAAGATTTACCCATTTCCTTTTATATGTCATATTCTTATATAGTAGTTAATGACTCATATGTAATTATATTAATCTCTTGTTATTTAGATATCATAATTACGGATTTTGATGATGGAGAAGATGAGGTTTTAGATTGATTCTTGATTTTATCTAAATTCTCAAGTTTAGTGGATAGTCGGTGGTCTTAGTCCGTATGTGACCTCAAATTATGACTCGAGAGCGTGAAGAGTGCCGTAGGGTTGGGGTGCCTCTGTAGGCATGCGATGGGGTTTAGTGCATCGTAACTAAGTTCACAATACGTCCTCTACTTTAGCATATATTCATGGTAGTAATCCAAAGATTCGATGATTTGCTGATGATTGATGGTTAATAATGATTAATGATTCTATACTAGGTTTGATTACAGTCAACTCTAATAAATGCCACCATAACTGATTTCAATTCTTAGTCATATTCTATTGTAACTCATTTCAATCTCAATTTGTAACTCCACCAAATTTTCAACTGTAATTGATTCAATGTAACCCTAGATGATTCATATGTAGCCATAGATGATTCAGATGTAGCATCGCTAAGATTGTTGGTGGAAAGTAACCAAAACTCAAGCGGTGAGGAAGTCTCCTAAGAGACTCTTCCATCTCACCTTCTAATTGGAAGCACGGTCCAATAGAGGGATAGTTTCTACTCCAAAACTACGCCACTGATGGGTGAGGGAGACTCTCCGGAAAGGTCACTCTAAAAAAATTGGCCCGACTAGTATGGGATAATGAACTCGTACGAAAAACTAAAATTGAGGGACCCCCAGCCTAGGTACCCTAAAACAGAGGGTTAACAGAACGGATCAAAAGTCGGGATCCCAATAAGGCGTAAAAACACAGCGAAAGCTCGCGTAAAAATTGTAAAAACATCGGGATCCTGGACCTGTGTACTAGGAGGCCGCTACCCTGATTGGACTTCCTTTCCTCTGCCCAGTTGAAGGTCACCACGCCCTTGCACGGTCAGGACAAGCATAAATTATTATCATTAATTATTCATTTTCAACCAAATATCTCATAGGTTTCATAGTAATGTATGCTACTTAAATTTATTGATCTGATTAAACCCTAGAGTTTTCTAGATTCTAATAATTTGGTCTTAGATTTAGAGTCTAATTCATGCACCCTCCTTAGTACTCTCTTCTTGAAGGTCATGAGATTAGAAGAGAACCATTGGATATAAATTTAAGTTCAGGTCAATGCAAAACCTTCACAAATTACAAAATTTGGTTCCCTAAAAATTGGCCAATTAATAAGATATTTATATTTATTTATCGTCTATATATTTTTCTATTCTTATGTCCACTTTATGTAATTTTCCCATAGGCCTTTCCCTATATAAGAGAGCCTAGGGCTCAAGGTATAAATAACTTTTTCTATTTGCCCAACATGATATCAGAGCGATAATCCTAAATTAGAGTTCCTGTACCGAAACCATAATCCTAAACCCCACTGCAAGCCTCTTTCTCACGTGATGCCTAGAGCTCCCGTCGCCCAATACCTGTGGGTCCCGCCGCCCACCTCCCGTTGGACCTGGGGGTCTCGTCGCCTCCCGTTGACCCAACTCCTACGGGCCCCCACCCCTTGCGGGCCTCGCCTCCTATCGCCCGCCTCCTGCCTTTCTCTGGCCGCACCATAGCCTCACATACCAGTCCTACAGCCCATGCTCTGTCGCCTAGGGCATTGTCGATCATTGTTGCAGCCTAGGGTTACTTTGCCGACTTCGCTAGGGCCCCTCCGTCCACCGCCTTATAGACACCATCGCCCGTCTTCAAAAGGTGTCACCGTACATCCCTTTTCAAAAGGGTTCACCGCTGATGAGTTGATGAGATTGGTTGCATAAGTCTATACATGCAACCAAATCTCTCTATGTCAGTGTAGACGACACTTGTCAAGTCTTCAACCCTACTCTCCTCTAATTGCCATGTCAGAAAGTATGGCAGATATCCCCTCCACAAGTTCTTCAGAGGTCCTGCGCCTATAGTAAAGATGGATGGGTCAAATTATGAACTGTGGGATATGTTGTTCATGAGCATGATGAAGTCTACGGTAAGAAACATATTCTTATCGAGGAGGAGCCGTCTGAGAAGACTGGGGTTAATGCCTCATGGGAGACGGATGATGCATATGCTAAGGTTTGGCTTTTAGGTACATTGGCAATTGAGATCGCCAATGATATACTCCATCAACCCACAATCAAGACGATGTGGGATATTCTTGCCGCTACGTACTCATAAGCAAAGAATGAGGCAATGATTCTACAACTCCGTCATGATATTTTTACCATCAAGCAGAATGAATGCCCTCTTCATTCGCTATATACACCCTTACATTGGATGTTCGAGAAGCTCTATAGCTTCATGCCTCTTACATCTACTCCTGAGTAGCAGAAGACTTATAGAATACCACCATGGTTGGTGTATTCGTGGCAGCCCTTGACTCTGAGTATGAGGCGGCTTGCTCCCAGATTTTGCAAGATGCTAGTATTCCTCCCGTGGAGGAAGCCTTCCGCAGACTCAGTCGGATCACTATCCTATCTACCACTGCCAGTCATACTTCTTTAGCGATAATGACCTCCTGAGGGCGAGGAGGTCCTTCTCAGTTTCGTGGACGGAGACCTCGCGACAAAGTAGGTCTTTTTTATCAGCAATGTACTTTTTTTCATCGTCTTGGACATACAAGGAATACATGCTACTCCAAGCATGGATTTCCTACCTCTGCTTGAGTGGCTGAGTAGATTGAGCCCATGGCTGCTTCCTCTTTGGATCAATGATTTGATGACCTTGTTGCACGATTGAGGGTTATTATACCTCCTGCCAGTCCTGTTATGTCTTCATCGACCTCCGATAGTCATTCTGATGTAGCTGCTTCAGCCTCCTCCAGCATCTCAGGTAGTACTTATGCACTTACTAGCAGCATTTGATCTGATGTTATAGAATGGATTATGGACTTCAGTGCCACACATCACTTGTGTGGAGATAGGGGTCAACTCACAACATACAAACAGGTTCGTCCAGGACGAACAATGGTTATTGCCGATGGGACTCATTCCCCAAGCACTGGACATGGGGAGATTAGCTTGACACCCTCTATGCATCTACATAATGCGTTGCATGCACCTGACTTCTCTATGAACTTTTAATATATCAGTCAGATTATGGAGGATCTACATTGTCGAGGCATTTTGACCCATCTTCTCTTATATTTCAGAACATCCTTATGGGCAAGGTAATTGAGTGTGGTCGTGAGCAGGACGGCCTCTATCGCTTAGTTCGCACTCCTTTGGTCATCTCCCACTCCAGAAAATGTGTTGTGTTCTGCCTCAAATCTCTCCTCACATGTCCTTTCAATGTGAAGCATGTCAGGTTGGAAAGAATCATCAGTCCGCCTTCCCCAGTCGTCAGAGTCGGATTAGTAGCTCTATTTTTGACTTGTTTCATATAGATATTCGGGATCTCAGTCGTGTTCCTGATCACCAGGGACACATGTTTTATCTGGTTGCAGTTCATGATTTCTCTCGTCTATCTTGGGTCTTTCTATTAAAGAATAGATATGAAGCCGGAAATGTTATCAAAAGTTACAAAATGTGTTTTCTTTTTCTGTGAAAATTGTGAGACCTGATAATGCCTTGGAATTCTGTACCAATACTCTTTCCAATTATTTTTCAACCCAAGGTATTATTCATCAAACATCATGTGCCTATACTTCCCAACAAAATGGTGTTGAAGAGAAGAAGCATCGTCATTTGCTTGATGTTACAAGGACTCTTCTCATTAAGATTCATGCTCTGCATTCTTTTTGGGGTGATGTTTAATTGGCATGCTATCTTATTAATCGCATGCCATCGTCAGTCTTAGGTAAGAAAATTCCTTTCTCTCTTGCTTTTCCTGAAAAGGAATTATTCTCACTTACTCCTCGTGTGTTTAGCTCAGCGTCTTATTCCATCAATTATCTCCAAGTATTGACAAGCTCTCTCCTAGGGTTGTCTAGTGTTTCTTTGTTGTGTACTCTAGGACATAAAAAAGGTACAAATGTTATGATCTAATGCGCAAGAAGTATTATGTTAGTGCTGATGTCATCTTTTCGAGTTTGTGATGTACTTTTCTCCTACAGGTGATCGGTTGACTTCCTCAGATTCTAATGATGAAATATACATGCCATCATCACCGTCATCACCTCCTTCACCACCACCACCGCCGCTACCTCCACCAATTTCTGCGGTCCCAGTCCTACTATTGTCGCATCACTATACCCACCGGCCTACTTCTGCTCATGGTCACTGAAGAGCCCCGAAATACCCTCGTTAATCTTGCAAAATTAACGTTTAAATTGATCGTTGCAGTTGGACAAATTAGGATTGATTAAAAACTACTTCTTAATTATTGTGCCAATTAAGGCGAGCGGTCTACTTTTTTACTCGGAAAGTCCAAGGTCGAACTCAGGGAAACAACTCTCCTTAGGTTGATTTTTAGTCAATCTCGAGGTTTGGTTTTCAAAGAAGTATTTTTTTATAATTTTTAAATGCAATGATTGGACGATATGCAATTTCGGCGAAGTTCGGAGACTAAAATGTAAATTTTGATCAAACAATGTTAAAAAATTATGAAACTTGGTCGGAATGCGAAATATGATGAAATTAGGCTTTTGTATTTTTTTGGAATTTTTGAATGCAAGATAAATATTTTATGAATTTATAAATGCATACAATGAGATTATCAATGATTAAATATATAAGCATAAAATCTATTTATTTTCAAGAAATAAAATTATCCAAGATATATCACTAGGTAATATATCTCAGAAAAATCCTAAACCCTAAAAATATTGAATTTAATACCTATTAAAAACTAATTAGTGAAATACACAAAATGATTTTTACAGAACAAAATGTGCATGCTAATACAATTCTTTTTGGGCACGATATAAATATCAATTAATTGTACTATCAATGAATTTTTGACAATTTTTGGAGACATGTTTATTTATCTATAAATTTCTAAGCACGGATTGGCTAAAATATGCAATTTTCTGCAAGAATATTAATTGTTAGTTAACCAAAAATCATAAACATGTCACATACGCCATATTGTAGAGAATTAACTGAGAAATATATTATAAAATTTTAAATAATAAAATGATGATAAATAAAGGTTCAAATAAATATGTAGACACATGGGTCTAAATGCATGTAACGGAACAAAATAAATAAAAAGAATGACGCACATGGACCTTTTTACAATTACCTATTCTTTTGAGGGTAAGGTCGTAAAATTTCCAAACAGTCAGGTGCAAAGCATGCGACTCTAGAGTGGCTAGACCATTAGCGGATTAGGCGATACTCGAGGGTGTATTTGGCAATTTTTCCACCCTACATGTGAGAATCATGTGGGTGGGGTCGTCTGGAATAAGGAACACCTCTGGGGGTGCCTCTAAAAAAGACCCCTCCTACACGTGGTCCTCACGTGGGAGGGTCTTGGGCTTCCCGCCCGGTGGTGTGCGGCTGGAGGCATGAGGAGGCGGGCAGAGTAACAACGATGGAAGCCGAGGCAGAGGGCAATCCGACTGTTATCATTGAAGGTGGAGCGTGTTCAGGCGTTGAAGATTGGCTGGCGTCGTGTCTGTAAAGTGTCCGATGACCTCTCCGAGAGTGGGTGAAGGTAGGGCGGAGGTGGAGCTCTTCCTAATCTAGAGTGATGGGCTTCTGGAGAGAGCGGCGGAGTCGGCGGCAATGCGTGGTGCAGGCGTATGTTGCTGTTGTTGATGTCTACCGACCAAGGCTTCGAAGAAGGTGGAGTGGATGGATCAGTGAAACATGTCGAGGAAGCATAGGGGTGGCTATGGTGCTCTGTAGGTGAAGCGGAAGGCGGATGCTGGAGTCGACGAAGTGCGACGGTGGAGGGGATGTTGAGGTGCAGGATGAAGAAGGTGGATCGGAGCGGAGATGATGTAGCTGTGACGGAGGGATCAATCAGGGAAGTTTGGAGCGAATGACCAGAAAGAACGGAGGAGGAAGGAGGAAAAACAAGGGAAACTCGAAGAAATAAAGGACAGAGAGGAAGAAGAAAAGGGGGTTATCTAAGGTCCGCCAGAGAGGAAGGCAATCTCGGAGGAGCTTGCCTTGGATTCTAGCCTCGATCCAAATCGGTGTAAACTTGGAGAAACTTGAGCAACACGGAGACGGACTGTGGCAAGGTGGAAGACCCACCTTGGATTTCGCCAAGATGGATCAGTAGGACCATCATCGCCTTGACGATGGCTCCTCCTTCGGTCACAAGGAGGGCTCGAAAGCTGGTGGCCTCTCCCTTTTATTGGCGGATGCTCTTGGACGATGGTTGGTGGGAGTTTTTTATAGGAGAAGAGGGATGATGGTGGCCGATGGGATCGGGATGAGGCGAGGGAGGTGGTTATGGTCCACGACGGAGGACGTGGAGGAGGCGTGCGAGATAAGGGGCCTGAGGTTGCGTAGGTGGTTGGGATGACTCGGGCAGCTGGAGCCTGTTGTAGGAAGCAGAGGGAGTGAGTCCCGCGAGGTTCTGTTGGGGAGATGAGGGTGGTTCGTGCTGGGCACGCGCAAAAGGAGGCACGCGACCAGTACGCGCACTGATTTTATCTTATTTTATTTTTTTTGAGTATAAAGGAAATAAAGAGGTAAAAATGAGTGACACGTGACGGCTCTAGGAGCTGCCATGTGTCAACTCCAGAAAAAACAAAAGTAAAAAGAAAGAGATAAATAAAAAAGAAATAGCAATTGACATCGGATCGAAAAGTATTCTTTACGAAATTGCTCGTCTAGATGAGATCTACAACTTTCATGAAATGAACAAGAGGAAAAGAGGTAATCTGTGCAAAATGTTATTTTTGGGATGCTCTATGTACATAGAATACCGATATTTTGATGTTTTGTAAATTTTTAGTGATTTTTAATTAAGAGAATAATAGAAAAAATAACAATAAAATAAATGATAAATATTTACATTTTTTTATTTTTTTAGATTTTTAATAAATAAGAAAATAGGATAATAAAATAAAGTAGAAAATGGAAGATATTTGAACAGACTTACAAGGGACACTCAGACTTGGTCAGTTTCTTTGATTTCATTCTTATTTTGGATTTGGATTTTTTTATTTTATTAAAATTTTCATCAATTAATATAAATAAAGAAGAAATATAAGAAAAAGGGTTAATTATGTATATAAAATAAAAGGTCAAAAATCACTAAAACACAAAATGCGTAAAAGAGGCCCAAAACCCAACTTTCACATATGAGCTCCAATTTTTATGAAATTGGTCTTGTTTTGATGCTCTTTGAATATATATTATTTTAAAAGTGAATAGACCTAAATAGGACATTGTATGAGGAATATATGTGTGTTTTAGTCTGTCTGTTCTGAAATTGGAGTTTTGTCTCACATGCCAATTATTTTAGTTAGTAAATTTTTTATTATTTTTCCTTTAGTTTTGTTAGTAATATGTACACAATGGAGGTGTTTGAGGTCAATTGGAGTTATCTAGTTAAAAATGCATAAAGTTAGATGAAAATATGAAGATGATTATGAGTGCAATTATACATGCTAAAATGTATATATTAATTCTAAGTGCATGAACGGTAAAAATGCCAAATAAATGATGAAATACAACTAATTACTCGGGAAAGAAGCTCTATTTTCAACTTTTAGTGTGATGAATCATGGATTCATCAGTCACTGCTCATCATCTAGCACGTATGAGGTATGTTCTGAATACACAGTTTCTAATGATGAGTCTAATGGTATACCTAAGCACGGTTCTTTACGTGGGATAGAAATGGAGGTTGCTGATTTGGACTTACCTATTGCGCTTCGAAAATAAAAGCGTAGCTGTGTGTCATATCCTCTAGCATCTATTGTCTCCCTTGGTCGCTTGGTTGATAATTTCAGGAACTTTGTAGTTGCATTATCAGTCATGGTCATTCCATGGAATTATCAGGAGGCTTTGAAGGATGGTTGGTAGCGATTATCTATGCAAAAAGAAATGTCCGCCCTTCAGTCAAGAGGTATTTGGAGTCTTGTCCAAGCTCCCACAGGAGTGTCTATAGTAAGCTGTAAATGGGTATTTACAGTGAAGCAAAATGCAGATGCTAGCATCGATAGGTACAAGGCACGACTGGTTGCAAGAGGGTTTACTCAGACATACGGTGTGGATTACCTTGACATATTCTTAGCAATTGTTCATCATACCATCTTATAGACTCTTCTCTCTGTTGTCGCAAATCGAGATTGACCCCTATTTCAGTTGGATGTCAAGAATGCATTTCCGTATGGTGATCTTCAGGAGGAAGTCTACATGCAACAACTGCTGGGGTTTGTTGTTCAGGGGGAGTGTTCACAGGTATGTTGACTTCATAAGTCGATCTATGGCCTTAAGCAGAGTCCTAGAGATTGGTTACAGAAGCTCTCAGTTTTCTTTGAGAAACATGAGTTCAAACGATCGAATGCATATCGGCCTCTTTTTATACAGAGAACATCCAAAAGTATAACTGTTATTATGGTGTATGTTGATGATATACTTATTACAGGAGATGATATGCAGGGAATAAAGAGGGTGAAAGAATTCTAGGTCGCGAATTTGTTACCAAGGATTTAGGAGCTCTTAGATACTTTCTGGGTTTGGAGTTTGCCATAAATCAACCGGAGCTTGTGATGACTTAGAGAAAATATGTCACTGACCTGTTAAGTGACACGGGTTTGCTTGGATGTCGACCTACAACTATACGCATGGATCCAAGCGTGAAGCTCTATGATAATGATACTGATGAGGTTGACAAGAGAAGATACAAGGAGATGGTTGGAAAGCTTCTTTATGTTACTATTACCAGACTCGATATTTCGTTTGTAGTCAGTCGGGTGAGCCAATTCATGGAACAACCTCATCAGATTCATATGGATGCAATACAAATGATACTAAAGTATCTTAAATCATCCCCAAGTGCAGGGTTGCTCTTTAAAAAGGATAGCTCTATTACTATTTCAGCATGTACACATGCAGACTATGCAAGGTGACTTAAGGATAGAAAGTCTACATCTGGATTTGCTATATATGTTGGAGACTCACTGGTCTTATGGAAAAGTAAGAAGCAAATTGTTGTTGCTAGATCTAGTGTTGAATCTGAGTATAGAGCTATGGCACAAGCATGTACTGAGATGATGTGGGTTCGAGCAGTCTTGACATATCTACATATAGGTGTACCTCTTCCCATGTCACTGGAATGTGACAATCAGACTGCCTTATTCACTGCTAATAATATTGCATTCCACGAGAGGACAAAGCACATTGAGGTTGGTTGCCATTATATACGTGACATGATCAAGTAGGGCTTCATTGCTATATCTCATCTCAGATCAAGGGACCATGCGACAGACATTTTCACTAAAGAACTACTTAGATGGTCCTTCCAGAAGTGTTCTTCCAAGCTGAGCAGGATAGATATCTATGCTCCATGTTGAGGGGGAGTGTAGAGATATATTTCATATTTATGTATCGTTTATATATTTTTCTATTCTTCCATCCATTTTATATAATTTACCCATAGGCCTCTCCCTATATAAGAGAGCCTAGGGTTTAAGGAAATAACTCTTTCTATTTTCCTAATAATAACAATAGGGATTTAACACCCTACGCTAGCACCTTAACTTATCAATGTATTAAGTTTTCTGAAGTCACCATTTAGTGTTCCAACTAGAGAATCTCAAGCTCTAGGTTTCTCCAACATAAACAAAATCGAGCCTTTTTTCTGCATTGAGGTATGTGTAGACTATGTGAATTCATCCATTCCAGATAGATCCATTAGGGGACATACGCAGTCTTAGATTCATATCTTCCTGCTTCTAAATTACTTAGCCTTGAGCATAATAAAGCTAATCAATATTATTCATAAGTGTCATGCAAAAGAGAAGCATTTTATCGTTTATCTGACATATCTTTATGTCAAAAAAATGACCTGGGTACATTGAAATGACCAGGTCCCACAAATGAATATGCCGACCTAGTAATTGCTATGATACTTGAGGATTAAACCTACCATTATCTGAGGGAACAAATTGAATTCAAAACCACTGTTCAATGATAACCGTACAGTTCCCTTAAAATGCCAAGGCATTTTTAATGGATACTGCGACTTTTCTAGAGATTATAAGAATACTTTGGTTTCAACTATATTTGTCATGTTTAATATATGCTAAATGATTTACAAAGTTGTTCTGCATTTTTCTAAAAATTTTTTATTCTTAATAAATCATATTGACAAGTCCTCACCAATACAGATGATGCCAATTGTTCCATAAATTCGCAGGATAACAATGATAAGCGGTTAACACGCAAGTCATGTGACCCATGTCCAACATAAATGATTAGCTATTCCAGAAAATATCTGTAAACTTGCTTTGCTTTTCTTTCCGATCATCTTGTTTCTAATAGTTTTACAACCTTCACATGTAATGCAACCTCTAAACAACCATATCCCTAAGACTTGTAGATCACCTCTCTAAGTATCTAAATTTTAAGTTCCTATTAACACCCAACAATAACAAAAACCTCTCCACTTCACTTTGCAGAAATCGACACTAAGACACATTTGATAGTATAGAATACAATGTAAATTAGACTCTGCCTCTAATTTCTCGTGACCATAGTGTAGAAAAACTTATCAAAACTTTCATTTTGTTATATGCAACAACCTGCAAATTTTAACAAGGGGAAGAGAGCATGTATAGCAGCAAGGAGGAAGAGAATGGATGGTTATAAATGGGAGTGTAATTGGACTTGCATGACAAGAAGAAGTGTGGATGGAATTGTACCTAATTTGATTTTCCCCAAAGTTTGGAGATGAAACTCCAATCATGCAGTGGCTATGGAGGATTGTAGATGCAGATCTCCAGTTGCTGGAAGCTAGAATTACATAAAAATCGGGGCTCTATCTATCTCTCAGCTGGAATTTGAGAGAGGAGAGGGAGATGGAATGGGGTCTCGTTGGAATTAGGAATAAGAGAGAAGAGAGATATGGGGGAAAGGAATGGGGAAGATTCCTGGAACTTTCCTCATGATTTTTTTAAAACATGTATATATGACATCATCCTCCATGATGTCACTAATGTCATCATCTATAATTACATCACCCATGACCTCATAAGTCTTATAGTAAGTATATATATATAGGGTTAAATGATGCTACTCCCTAGGAGTAGCCCATTGGCTACTCCCACCCCTATTTTTCCTCCATTTTTTATTTTTTTTGAAAATAAAAAATATGTATATTCATCACTATATCCCCCTAACATGGCATTCCAATTTCGTCAGAAACAGAGACTCCTATGCCCTCCATCTGAAGGGGGTCAATTTCAGCAATTCTGAGACCGTTAAAATTTGACAGTCTTGATGGAGGGGATAAAAGTCTCAAACTAAATTGAATTTTGAATGACACCATGGTGATATATTGTGAACTAAATTCCAATAAGTTTCATTTCAGAAAAATAAAAAAAAATATAGGGGAAAAGGGATGGGAGTATGTAAGTTGGCTACAACCAGGGAGCATACTTCCTTTTCCCATATATATATATATATATATATATATATATATATGGTGAAACCTTTTCCCACTATAAGTAGGGTTGGTTACATGGATTCTTCTCAAATCCATGTTGAAAGATTCGACTATTTTTTACGTTGGTTGTCGACTACCTAACGCAACTCCCATAAGGGATGATTTGGACCCTAGTCTTTTGGGTGGTAGACACACTGCACTACCACCAGACTATTTAAGTGGGTACATAGTAATTATATATACATATATTTTTATTAATATATAATTTCTTTGTGAAAATTTTCTAAAGTCGATTGATTTCGTGCCTCGAATCTCGATTTTTGACGCGCAATATCTCGATCTGACCATCTTTGAATGACGAGCAATATAGTATAATAGTGATATACTTTTGATCGGGTTTGCAGCCCAGAAATTTTCGAGATATGGTTTGGATTTGCGATCAAATTTTATGAATTTAAAATATCAAACAATCTCTGATTGACGAACGGTCGATTCCATTGTTCTTGTTTCGCCAAATCAGATCTCGTGGCGATCTCAATTTGTTTTGTGATTTTCAATTTGCATCGCGGCTTTTTCCATGACACGCATTACTACGATCAACTTTTGATTGATTTCTCCCTAACGAATTTTATTTTATGATAAATGAATCAATCTGAGTTTGTTCAATATGAACTGAATATTAACTAATCACGCTGACTCCTAATCGGGTCCGGTTTAGTTTGTGTGGATCTGGATATTACAAATATAAAATCCTTAAAGGGAGTCTCATCCTCGAGACTTGAGTCAAGGTTACTATGTGTCTTCCTTGGATTTCATCTAGCCATAAAGACCTCAAAGGATTTTGAACCCATAAAAACTTCAAAGGAAAAACAAGCCATGTTCTTTCAACATGTATATAATTAGAAGGGCTTGTTTTGATTATTACCTGAGAAAAGTTACAAGTATCGTGCACACATGTCAGCTTCGGTCTCCTACATAGACTCTTTGACTCCGTGTCGGTGCCACAACACCTTGACCAATGGAATCTCCTTGCAGCGAAGCTTATTCACAACACTGTCAAGGATCTGCGCGACCTTCCCTCGTATGTCAAGTTTGGCTCCACGTTAAGATTTTCGTAGCTGATGACATGACGAGGATCATGCACGTACTTCCTCAGATTGGATACATGGAAGACATCATGAATAGATGAAAGATGTTGAGGAAGGTCTACTCGGTAAGCCACATTCCCCATTTTAGCAAGAATCTCAAACGGTCCAACATATCGTGGCACTAGATTGCCAGGAACACTGAATCTCTGTATTCCCTTAATTGGAGATACCCGGATAAATACCCAATCTCCTACCTGTATTTACAGGAATTTATCAGTATTTGAGATTAAGTTGAATATCCATAAGTTATATTTAGATGGATTAAGAGAAGGTGTTTAGATTACCTAAAACTCCAAGTGTCTTCTCCGACGGTCTGCATAACTTTTCTGAGAACTCTGTGCAGTCAGAAGCTTTCGCCTCACAAGATCAACAATCCTCACAGTCTCCTCCAAGAGATCTATGGAGTAAAGAGCATGATCAACTACCTCATACCAACTGAGAGGTATGAGACATCTTCGCCCGTATAGGGTTTCGAATGGTGCCATGTCGATACTAGAATGATAGTTGTTGTTATACGTGAATTCTACCAATGGTAGGTGATCCTTCCAGGACCCTTTCTACTCTAAAGTGCAAGCTTTTAGTAATCCTAAAGCATCTGTATGGTACGCTCGCTCTGTCCGTTGGTCTGCGGATGATATACATAACTCATCTTCAGTTCTGTCTGTAGTGCTGACATAAACTGATGCCAATAATGAGATGTAAACCTCGAGTCTCTGTCAGACACCACCTCATGTATATACCATGAAGTCTAATAATGTTCTGCATATATATCCTGGCCAGTCTAGATGGAGTGCATGTGTCTTCGGCTATCCTGTAACGAAATCCATAGAGACTCTCACACTTCTGCTCAGGAATAGGGAGAGACTGCAATAGCCCTGGTGGTCTCGTGTGCTCTACCATGATCATCTGATAGGTTCATATGCTGACATGTTGTGCCAAATACGCTTCATCCCATCCCACCAGAAATGTCGACGTAAATCACGATACATCTTCGTGCTGCAAGGGTGGATAGATAATCGTGAACTGTGTGCCTCATCGAGAATGTCGTTGTGTAACTACTCATCATTGGGCACAACGGCCCTACTTGCCTTTCATAAAATGGACTTTTTCACCACAAAATCATCAATCTCGTCCTTGATAGCACACATGTATCTATCTCTAATCCAAGGATCTGACTTCTGGCATTCGACGATGCGATCCCAGAAATTGCTGAAATGTGCAGGTACTGCGGTAGATATGGACACTCTCCTAAGCACACCAATCAGTTAAAGCTGTGAGCGTATCTCACGTGTATAGCCAGCTTGTCATACCCTCTGCATGAGCTCTCCTGCTAAGCGCATCCGCCACCATGTTTCTCTTACCGAGATGGTAAGAGATCATGTAGTACTAATCCTTCTATAGCTCGAGCCACCTATGTTGTCGCATATTTAGATTTGTTGAGAAGATGAACAAATGAAATGCTTATTCCGTAAAGCTAGGGTCTCTTATATAGAGAGAAAATCCTAAAGAGTACAAGGGTTACAGAACCCGAAGGATCAAGGGGGGTTACGGAACTTGAAGGATCACAAAGGGTTACGGAACCCGAAGGGTCATGAGAGGTTACAGTTGCCGAAGGATTACAAACATAAATGTAAATATAATATGTTAGAAAATAGGAAGCGGAATCATAGAATAAAGAGATAAAACAATAAAGAACAAGAAGATTTAACGTGGAATCCTACTCCGTGACGAGCGGGATGAAACCACGGGAGAAGCCCTCAGAGGGGCATGTCATGCATTGCACTTTCTCAATAGATACAGGAGGTTTGGGGCTCCTTATATAGCCTCTACAGAGTCTCCAAGTCCCACCACTGGACAATGTGAGACTAAACACTGGATGGGGTAAATGGATCTTCTCCAGGATCCATTTACCCTGCTACAACTCAATAGGGCCACATAACAAATACTCCAACACTCCCCCTCAAGTTGGAGCATGCAATGTTCAGCTTGGACAAACAAAAAGAATCTCAACTCAATGCTACAGGACACTACGGACAATATCAACCCAGTGCGCACAACTGCTGTTGTCGAGGACGTTGCTTCTCATGCCGTGCATGTGAGGAGGACGAAGGGCTGGAGTGTGAGTCTGCTGAATCTCCTCGTCGGAGAGCATGTGCTGAACTGCGCCTGTCAGAGTCACTGCAACTGAAAACGAGTCTCCTCGTCGGAGTACTCTGGCCCGCCACAATAATGTGGACAATTGCTCCATCTCTGAAAAGGGCCGTGGCTGTGCAATCCTCGTCGGAGTCCACGGTCGTTGGAGAATGGAGTCTGAAAATAGTCTCCTCTTCGGAGAACTGGGTCTCTCCCATCTGGCTCAGAGAATGGTACACTACTCTGGTGTCCCTATGATACTACATGAAAACCCTTGCCAACATGGCATAGGGAATGGTCCTCTACTCTGGAGTCCCTATGGATCACATGAAAACTCTGGGCTACAAAACAAGAAAGGATGCGGACCTCTAACAAAGTTGGCATACAAGTGCTCATCTAAAAATGATCGCATACATGTGCGTGGCTGAAATTGAGTCTCTCCCTGAAGAACTCGGAAATGAGCCTCTCATCATGGAGTGCCTCGACTCGAACTTGGACTCTGGCCAATATGTCGAGTCTGAACAACTGCGTATCACACCTGTGGACTCGAAATCTGAAAGTCGGGTCTGAAACTGCGCATGGAAATCTTCATCTGAAAACTGTAGAGTCTGATCATCTGTCTGGTCTGGAGACTGACATGAATCTGGAATCTGGATCAAGACCTGTGACTCTACATAATACTCCCCCTTTCTCCCATACTTGTCGGAAAATGACATCGACAAAGTTGGGAGAATACAAGTTAAATAGGGGTACAGAATACCAATAAGCCGTTCACAAATTTTTCGGCTTCACAAAACATGGATAAAATTTGCCCGTTTCAATTTTTTACCTTCCTTTTATTAAATGTGTACGGCTTTTTTATTTGTACACGTCTTTTCTCTTTTTTTTCTCCTTTTTTTAACTAGCATCTCTCACCTGTCTATTTTTTTTAAAATGCCATCTTCCCCCCTTTTTTTACAATCAGGCAGCCACATAGCTCCGCAACATTTTTTTTAAAAAAAACATCCGTTAGGGTTCCCACGTGGGAACCCTCTTCACAATAATGCTGCCGCCCCTTGATGGGGCATCTCGATGCCGCCGCCGTGGTTCCTCATCGGGGAGATGGAGCACATGTCGTCGCCGATTCTTAAAGGGCACCACCGTTGGAGCACCTCGGTGAGGTTGCCGTGCGCTGCCGCGAAGCTCTAGAGGAGAGGGCGGCGCCGACAGGGAGAGGAGGGCGGCACCTGAGAGATGTCACGGGTCGTCGCCGATGTGGATTCGCGTCGCCTGCGCATTGAGCCCGCCGATTGGAGGAGCTGCGACCGGGGGAGTCACGTGGAGGGGCGGCGCCGCCTGGAGCGTGGGGCTGCGCCTTTGCTGGTGCGCGAGGAGTTCTGATGCGGTGCGTCGCCATCGAGGGGTGTGTCGCTATCGAAGGGAGAGTACGCCAAGGAACCGCGTCATGAAGCCTAATCTCCGTGCTTTAGAGTATCGCGGAGCCACGCGAAGGGAGGAGGTGATTGGGGGTGTGCCTGCGGTGCCATTGGAGGAAAACCAAAGCCCCACCGCCGAAGCTTGAACGGATGGGATCACCTTCACTTGGGAGGTCTGCACATCGCCTCGAACAGGATGGAAGAGCGGCATCGCCACTTAGAATCGCTGGAAAGGAGGGGTTACACGAGATCTGCGCCGCAAGAAGGATGTGCGGCTCTGGCTGCAGAGGGCTTCAGCCGTCCACGCCATCAATGCGGAGTCCTAGAGGATTAGGGCTCGATTGGGGCACGCAAGATGCGGCCTGGTATGGTGTAAACGGCCTGGAAGTTCTGTGCTGTCGCGCCAGTGTTGCCGCTACATGGAGAACGATCGATCTAGGGTTCAAAAACCTTGGATCATTAACAATCTTCGAGATTGATGGCGTGGACGGCTGAAGCCCTCTGCAGCCAGAGCCGCACATCCTTCTTGCGGCGCAGATCTCGTGTAACCCCTCCTTTCCAGCGATTCCAAGTGGTGATGCCGCTCTTCCATCCTGTTCGAGACTCATTCCAGTTGCAGTGACTCTACACAATACTCCCCCTTCTCCCACACTTGTTGGAAAATCAACATCGACAAAGTTGGGAGAAGACAAGATTTTGGGGAAAAAACAAAACGAAATAAGCCGTCAAATTTTCCTCGGCTTTTCTTGCAATGAAAATTTTCCTTTTTTTTCCCGACTATTTCCATTTTTTAGCCGTGCAAACATTTTTTTTGAAATCATTTTTGTAGCCGTCAAATTTTTTCCTGGCTTTTCACTCTCTTAACATTTTTTTCAAATATTGTTCCATTTGTTTTTTGTTTTTTTTTGAACTGGGCATTTCCTCTTGTATATCTCCCCTCCTTAAAAAAAACAGACCGGCCCACTTAGAATCCTAAACAAATAACCAAAGATTTTTTTTATAGAATGCATGCGTCCCCCCTGTTAAAGTTCCCACGATGGGATCCCTCTTGGAGAAACGATGCCGCCCCCAAAGGGGCTCTCTGATCTGCGCCTTACGCCTAGGGTTTGCGAGGCCGAGGGATTTGCTGCATAAGGGATGATCGCCGATGGGAGGAGATGCCTCTGAGATGCCGCCAGGAGGAGCAGAGACCGTGTTGGGGGATCTCCGCCTGGTCTTGTCACATGCGAGCACCGCGCTGGAGGAGCGCACGAGACGAAGGGATGTGTCTTGTGCATGCTCAGGCGCGGGATCGTATGCGAGGGGGTGTGATCTCGTTCTGTGCCTGGAGCTTGTGTCGCGCGAGAAGTGTGCGCAAGGGGGAGATGCGGACTGCTGATGCCATCGATGGTGTTGTGGTGGTGCGTTGGTGAAAGAGGGTGCGATAGCTCCGTGAGGAGCGACTGCTTGTAGTTGAGTTTGTGGTGCGCGCGAGAGAGATACAGCTTTTGCCGCCGCCTGGAGTCCCTGTAGGGCTCTGCCACCTTCTGGAGAGCCTCTGGAGCATCTCGCGTCGGGCTATGCGAGATCTGTAACAAATGTGCTAGGGTTCCCCTCCTGTGAACTGCGGCAGGCTGGATGGATTAGGGTTTCAATAGAGAAACCCTATAATCGTGAACCATGAATTTCATAAAAAACAATACTCTCAACCTAAATCTTTCTCTACAAATTGAATCTCGAAGAAATAAAGAACATGTACATTATAAATTCCACGAAATTCAAACCTGCACTGATGCCATGTTAGAAAATAGAGAATGCGGAAGTGAATGATAAACAGAGCATAAAATAAAGATAAACATGAAGAACACATAAGATTTAATGTGGAACCCTACTCCCTAAAGAGCAAAATGAAACCACGAAAGAAGGCCTCAATGGGCCAGGTTATGCATTGCACTTTCTCAATGGTTACAGGAGGTCTGAGGCTCCTTATATAGCCTCCACAGAGCCTCCAAGTCCCACCACTGGTAGGTGTGGGACTACACATGTGGATGGGGAAATGGATCTCTTCAGGATCCATTTACCCCCCTACAACTCATATGGCGCACAACCAAATACTCCAACAAATACCACTACAAACATGTCCAAGTATGGACGAAAAATCCGCTTCATCATATCCATGAATGCTGCTGGGGCATTGGTGAGCTCAAATGGCATTACCAACAAACTCATAATGTCCATATCAAGTCCTGAAAGCTGTCTTCGGAATATCGGACTCTCTAATCCTCAGCTGATGATAACCAGATCGAAGGTCGACCTTCGAGAACACTGAAGATCCTTGAAGCTGATCGAATAAGTCATCGATACACGGCAAAAGATAACGGTTCTTCACCGTTCTCTTGTTCATCTATCGATAATCAATGTATAATCTCATAGATCCATCCTTCTTCCTGACGAATAGAACTGAAGCACCCCAAGGTGAAGTGCTCGGCCTCACGAATCCTAAATCAAATAATTCCTACAACTGCACCTTCAGCTCTCTCAACTCAGCTGATGCCATACGGTACAGAGCCATCGAGATCGCCTGTGTGTCAGGTAGTAATGTGATCTTGAACTCGATCTCTCTATTAGGAGGTAATCCTGGTAACTCTAAGGAAACATATCTGGGTAGTGTCATACTACTCTGATGTCTTGTGCCATCGGCTCATGATCGGATATCTCTATGACAAATGCTAAATAAGAATCACATACTTGATCAACAAGTCTCTGAGCTCGCAACACTGAAATGTACTCCATTTCATTTAGTATACCCTAAAAAATAAACTCAGGCAAATCTGGAATCCTACAACCGTCTTCCTAAAGCAATCAACAAGAGAATGATGAACTGATAACCAATCCATGCCTAGAATCAGGTCAAACTCATCAAGCTGTAGTAGTAGATAATCTGCAGTCATCTTGTGACCGCCAATCAGTACTGACAAGTGCCTGACTATCAGTGAAATGATAAACAACTGGCCATCTGACCCTCGGATGTGGTAAGAAGGATATAGTGCATCAAAAGCTCTACTAGTGAAGCTCGTAGCCTCAAAGCAATGAAGAATGCGTAGCACCGGAATCAAATAAAATATGGAAATGTCGGTCTGGATGAAATACTGGAACCTGCCACCCTCTATGTCTGTCTAGGCGACCTCCTAAAGTTGGAGTTCTTGCCACAGAAACTCCCTGTATGTTGTGGCTGCGGCTATGAAGCTGAGACACCTATAGCTGTGATCTAGGTGCTGCTCCTGACGAACTCCCAAAACATCTCTCTCTGATGTTATCAAACTTCTCCATTGCATCAGTAGCCTCGGAGATAGAAGTGATGCACAATCCTGCTAGATTCTCCCGCACCTCCTCTTGCATACCTCTGATGAACTTTTCCAGATTCTCATCTGGAAATGCGACGGTTGCTGGAGTGTGTCGAGACAGCTCGGTCTATCGGATGAAGAAATCTCTGGTTGTCATCCTCCCCTGTTGAAGCTTGCAAGCAAGCAACATTGGGACTCCTTCCACTTCGTAGAAAAGAAGTGGGATCTGAATCTCGTCTCGAAGTCATCCCATGTGGGCTCACGCTTCAGCTCAGAAACTACAACCTCCCACCATCTCTCTGCGAAATTTGTCAATGAATACTCCATGAAAGAAAACCATGAGTCTCATGGTGCGTGAATCATATGTAATACCTTCATTACCCTCTTCAACCACTGCTCTGCTTGATCTGATATCCTGGTGCTCTCGAACATGGGCACATTGGCCCGCTGGTAGGAAATGAAAATTGACTGGTGCCTGTGAAATAATGGAGTACTCGGGTGTGTCCTCATCTGCAAAGTATACAGGTCTTGCTCCCTGTCGAAATCTCCATCATCGACTCCATGCCCTAGTATATCGTTATGTGTATCATCAAAACGAGGCTATTGTACCTCAACAGACTGATGTTGATCCTGTCATGTTCCATCCTGAGATGACTGGTATGTGTAATCTGACATCTCCTTGAACCTCATCTCTATGTATGTTTGTCTGTCCTCAATCTCAGTATGCTGGACCAATATCTGATCCTGTTGACCTCTCATAGCAGTTTGCTGGTGTTGGAGGTCGGTTAGAGCGGTCATGATGCGCTCCAATCTCTCAGCTATCTCCTGGTCTACGCTGGACGTCATGGTTCTGCACAAGAACCAATATAATTAATCATATTTTTCTCTTCTTGGGACATTATATGGAAATTAATGATAATTGGTGACATATGTGATTATGAATGTCAAATTTCCCTCTCAGACTCGCGACAAGTCAGAGGATTGTTGCTATCCGAGAACTTAATGCGACGGAATTATAATATTGTGAATGCGTGTAGACTACGACTCTGATACTAAACTATGAACTCTCGAGGATCTGAGTACCCATTTACAACACATTCGCGGTATTTTGTTCATTAAAGATTGCACAAGTTGCATGAAAATACGGGGAAATTTTTCGCGTTTCTGCAAATGACATTCACATTTAAACTAGCAACCATAGAACCAAAAGGATGTATCACCAAAATTTGTATTCATTAATTTCTATATATATACAACATATACAAATGAGGTAACAATATATACATGTATTCCAAAAAATGTGACTGAAGAGAAAGAAAGTATTTTACATCATAACTGAAAAAAAAACTATAACAATTACAACTGTACTATTTAGTGTAGCAACGTATGTCAGGAATCATCAATCAACTACAAAGTTGTAGGGTGTTTGCCTACCAAAACATGCAAGGAACAAGAGACGTCAACGAGTGCTGGTACATCTCGAAAACTTATTAAAACTAGTAGGCATTTAAGATGGTAGCAAAAGAAATAAGTAATAAGGCATAATCAACTAAAAATTTACAACTTCTTGCTATGAAAAAGGTTTTCAAGCTACTCTAAAGGGATGCCCCAAGATTTACCCATTTCCTTTTATATGTTATATTTTTATATAGTAGTTAATGACTCATATGTAATTATATTAATCTTTTGTTATTAAATATCATAATTATGGATTTTGATGATGGGGAAGATGGGGTTTTGAACTGATTCTTAATTTTATCTAAATTCTCAAGTTTAGTGGACAGTATGTGGTCTTGGTCTGTGTATGATCTCACACTATGACTCTAAGGTGTGAAGAGTACCTTAGGGTTGGGGTACCTCTTTAGGCATGCGATGGGGTATAGTGCATCCTAATTAAGTTCCCAATATGTCCACTAACTTAGCATATATTCATGTTAGTAATCCAAAGATCCGATGATTTTCTAACGATTGATGGTTGATACATGATTAATGATTCTATGCTAGGTTTGATTGCAGTCAACTCTAATCAATACTACCGTAACTGATCTCAACTCTGTCATATCTATTGTAACTAATTTCAGTCTCAATTTGCAACTCCTTCAAATTTCAACTGTAATTGATTCAATATAATCCTAGTTGATTTAGATGTAGCCATAGATGATTCATATGTAGCATCGCCAAGCATGTTGGCGGAAAGTAATCAAAACTCAATCGGTGAGGAAGTCTCCTAAGAGACTCTTCCGTCTCACCCTCTAATTGGAAGTGTGGTCCAATAGAGGGATGGGTCTACTCCAAAATTACGCCACTGATGGGTGAAAGAGACTTTTCGGAAAAGTCACTCTAAAAAAACGGCCCAACTAGTATGGGCTAACGAGCTCGTACGAAAAACTAACCGAGGGACCCGCAACCTAGGTACCCTAAAATAGAGGGTCAACAGAACTGGTCAAAAGTCGGGATCCCAACGAGGCGTAAAAATACTACGAGCTTGCGTAAAAATCATGAAAAGATTGAGATCCTAGATCCACGCATTAGACGGTTGTTGTCCTAACTGGGCTTCCTTTCCTTTGTCCAGTTGAGGGTCATCGTGTCCTCGCACGGTCAGGTGTAAAGATCACCATGACCAACATAAATTATTAACATTACTGTTATTTTCAACCCGATATCTCATAGATTTCACAGTAATATATGTTACTTAAATTTCTTGATCTGACAACACCCCGAGTTTCCTAGATTCTAATGGTTTTGTCTTAGATTTAGAGTCTAATTCATGCACCCTCCTTTGTACTCTCTTCTTGAAGATCATGAGATTAGAAGCAAATTATTGGATATAGATTTAAGTTCAGGTCGATGCAAAACCTTCCCAAATTACAAAATTTGATTCCCTAAAAATTGGTTGATTAGTAACAATAGGGATTTAACACCCTATGCTAGCACCTTAACTTATCAATGCACTAAGTTTTCCAAAGTCGCCATTCAGTGTTAACAAACTAGAGAATCTCAAGCTCTAGGTTTCTCTAACATAAACAAAATCAAGCCTTTTTTTCTGCGTTGAGGTGTGTGTAGACTATGTGAATTCATCATTTCCAAATAGATCCATTATGGGACATATCCAGGCTTAGATTCATATTTTCCTGCTTCTAAACTACATAGCCTTGAGCATAATAAATCTAATCAGTAGTATCCGTAAGTGTCATGCAAAAGAGAAGTATTTGATCATTTATCTAGACATCTATCTTTATGTCAAAAAAATGATCTAGGTACATTGAAATGACCCGGTTCCATAAATGAATAAGCCAACCTAGCAATTGCTATGATACTTGAGGATTAAACCTACCATTATCAGAGGGAACAAATTGAATTCAATACCACTATTCAATGATAACCGTACGGTTCCCTTAAAATGCCAAGGCATGTTTAATGGGTACTGCAACTTTTCTAGATATTATAAGAATACTTTGGTATCAACTATATTTTTCATGTCTAATATATGGTAAATGATTTAAAGAACATTTTTTTAAAATTCTGATTTTTAATATAGCATATTATCTCCTATATATATACATATATTAACCCCTGTATACAAGTCCTCACCAATACAGATGATGTCAATTGTTCCGAAAATTCGTAGGATAACAATGATAAGTGGTTAACACGCAAATCATGTGACACATGTCCAACATAAATGATTAGCTAATCCAGAAAATATCTGTAAATTTGTTTTGCTTTTCTTTCCTATCATCTTGTTGCTAATAGTTTTACAACCTTCACGTGTAATGCAATCTCTAAACAACCATATCCCTAAGACGTGCAGATTATCTCTCTCGGGTTTCTAAATTTTAAGTTCCTATTAACACCCAACAATAACAAACAACCTCTCCACTTCACTTTTCAGAAATAGACAATAAGCCACACTTGCTAATATAGATCACAATGTAAATTAGACTCTGCCTCTAATGTCTCACGACCATAGTGCAGAAAAATTATCAAAACTTCCGTTTTGTTATCTGCAACAACCTGCAAATCTCAATAAGGGGAAGAGAGCATGTATAGCAGTAAGGAGGAGGAGAATGGATGGTAATAAATGGGAGTGCAATTGGACATGCATGACAACAAGAAGTATGGATGGAATTGTACGTAATTTGATTTTTCACCAAGTTTGGAGATGAAACTTCAATCATACAGTTGCTATGGAGGATTGTAGATGCAGATATCCAGTTGCTGGAAGCTGGAATTACATAAGAATTGGGGCTCTAGCAATCCCTCGGCTGGAATTTACGAGGGGAGAGGGAGATGGAATGGGGTCTTGTTGGAAATGGGAATAGGAGAGAAGAGAGAAATAGGGGGAAAAGGAATGGGGAAGGTTCTGGAACCTTCCTCATGAATTTATTTTTTTAAACATGTATATATGACAATCCTCCATGATGTTTAATGACATCATCTATAATTACATCAACCATGACCTCATAAGTCTTATAGTAAGTATATATGTATTTAAATATTTTCTCTGTGAAAATTTTCAAAAGTTGTCTGATTTCACACCTCGAGTTTCGGTTTTTGACGCACAATATCTTGACTTGACCGTCTCTGAGCAACTATCAATGTGAGTATAATATTGATATATTTTGATCGGGTTTGCAGGCTCAAAATTTCCGAGATACGGTTTTGGTTTGCGATCAAATTTTGTGAATTTAAAATATCAAACGATCTCTTATTGATGAATGGTTGATTCCATTGATCTTATTTCATTGGATCAGATCTCATGGCGATCTCGGTTTTTGTGGTTTTCAATTTGCATCGCGGCTTTTTCCGCAGCACACATTACGGTGTGATTGACTTTTGATTGATTTCGCTCGAACGAATTTTATTTTATGATAAATGAATTAGTATGAGTTTATTCAATATGAATTGAAGGTTAATTAATCACTTGGACTCTTATTGAGGTCAGATTTATTTTGTACGGATCCGGGTGTTACATTATTGCTCTATGTAGGATGAGGAGTGCATGTACTATGCATCCTCTTTCTTCTCATTTTTATCTAGCATGGCTCTCTAGGAATTTTCAGAGGTTTATTGTTGTCTTATCAGCTATGCAGAGACTGTAATCCTATCAGGAGGCTTTGCAGGTGGTCCGTGACGTCTGTCTATGGAAGAGGAGATGGCCGCTTTACAGTCTCGTGGTACGTGGGGTGTCATCTCTGCTCCAGCAGGTGCTTCTATTGTTGGCAGTAAATGGGTGTTTACAATATGTGCAGATGGTTCTGTGGATAGATACAAGGTCAGGTTGGTTGTTCGCGGGTTCACCTAGACCTATGGGGTGGATTATCAGGACACCTTTTTCTCCCGGGACATGTCACTTAACACTGTGCATTCTTATTGCCCTTAATGTGGTATAGGACTGGTCACTTTTCCAATTAGATGTCAAGAATGCTTTCTTATATGGGAATTTGCAGGAAGAAGTGTATATGCAACATCCACCAGGGTTTGCTGCTGAGGGGGAGTTCAGTATGGTGTGTAAGCTCCACAAGGCCAAATATGGCCTTAAGTAGAGCCCGAGGGCTTGGTTCCAGAAGCTCTCGAAGTGATTGAACAACAGTGTTTTTTCAGATCTACTGCAGATCACTCTTTTTGTTAAGAGAACCCAGAGAGGTATTGTTGTTATTTTGGTCTATGTGGATGATATAATTGTTACAGAAGTGATAACCAGGGTATTCAGGCAACTAAGGATTTCCTTGGACAACAGTTTGTGACCAAGGATCTTCACTAGCTGCGGTATTTTCTTAACCTAGAATTTACAAGAAATCAACATGGAATGATAATGACGCAAACGAAATACGTCATTGATCTTCTATCTGAGATAGGCATAACATGATTGTGGAATGTGAAAGAGAGAAAAGTTGTATTCCAAGTAACCCTAGAGTCCTCTTATATAGGAGAAAAACTCTAGGGAGAAATTACAGAAAGCGTACCGAGAAATTAGAAATATATGAATAAAGATAAAAGATAGAATTCTTTCAACACTCCCCCTTAAGATGGAGCATATATGTCTATCATGCTCAGCTTGGAACAACATCGGTGAAAGGGACTCCTCGTAAGAGCCTTGGTAAACAGGTCTGCAATATGATCTCCTGAAGCAACGTGTGAGAGTAGAAATAAGCCCCTTCTGGATCAAGTCGCGGGTATAATGACAATCAACTTCGGTGTGCTTTGTTCTCTCATGGAAAGTTGGATTATTGGCTATGAATAGGGCTGCTTGATTATCACATTTGAGATGCATTGGGAGAGGCACCTCAATAGCAAGGCCAGTCAGAACGGACTTACCCCACATCATTTCCGTGTTCCCTTGGGCCATAGCCCTATATTCTGATTCAACACTGGATCGAGCAACAATCGTCTGTTTCTTACTCTTCCATGAAACAAGTAAGCTACCAACGAATACAGTAAAGCCTGAGGTAGACTTCCTGTCTTTGGGACACCCAACATAATCTGCATCTGCACATCCAGTAACTGATAGTGATGTATCTCTTCTCAATAGAAGACCTGCTCCTGGAGAAAACTTCATATATCTCAGGATCATACAGACTGCATCCATATGAACCTGTCTCGGTTGCTCCATGAATTGGGTAACCCTTCTTACAGCAAATGGTATGTCAAGTATGGTAATAGTGATATATAGAAGCTTTCCTACCAACTCTCTACATCGTCTCTTATTTATCTCACCAGAATCATCATCATAGAGTCTAGCATTGGGATCCATTGGTGTAGTGGCCGGTCTACAACCTGTCATACCCGTCTCAGCCAGAAGATTAGTAACATACTTCCTTTGCGTCATAACCATACCCTGTTAACTGCGCGCAAACTCTAAGCCAAAGAAGTAATGTAGCTTACCAAGGTCTTTGGTTACGAATTATCGTCCAACGAAATCCTTTGCTGCCTGAATACCCTGCTCATCACTGCCAGTAACAACTATATCATCCACATAAATCAGAATAATAACAGTACCTCTTTGGGTTCTCTTAATAAAAAGAGAATGATCTGCAGTAGATCTGATAAATCCAGTTTGTTCAAACAACTCTGAGAGCTTCTGAAACCAAGCCCTCGGACTCTGCTTGAGGCCATATATTGCCTTGTGATGTCGGCACACCATACTAGACTCCCGCTCAGCAGCAAACCCTGGTGGTTACTGGTTACTGCATGTAAACTTCTTCCTGCAGATCACCTTACAAGAAAGCATTCTTCACATCTAACTGGAAAAGCATCCAATCACGTACCACGGCAACTGCAATGAGAATACACAACGTAGAGTGACGCGCAACAAGGGAAAAAGTATCCTGGTAGTTCACCCCATACGTTTGAGTGAACCCATGAGCAATCAGCCTTGCCTTATATCTATCAATAGTACCATCAACTTGGTGTTTCACTGTAAACACCCACTTGCTCTCAACAACAGACACACACCAGGTGGAGCCTGCACAATACTCCATGTACCTCTAGACTGTAAAGCTGTCATCTCCTCCATTGCGAGGCGCCAGTGACTACTCTTCAATGCATCCTGATAAGAGTGGTATCTCCACTGCAGACAACCCCATAACAAACCTCTGAAAGTCCTCGGAAAGGTCATCCAGTGACACATGGGAAGCAAGAGGATGCATAGTGCATGCACATTTCTGCTTCCATAGAGCAATAGGAACATTCAGATCCTTAGTGCTCCCAGCATCGTCGACATCCTGCGTCTCAAACTATACATGCAAATTACCATTTCCATTAGATGAACTCAACTACTCAGAAAATACCTTGGGCATGTTGGATGATGGTTGAGGCACGAGAGCACGAGGTCGATGCTGGTAAACCTGAGGAAAGAAAGGAGGTGGAAAGGACTGTGGCACGGGTAGTGGCGGTGGCGGTGGCGGTGGAGGAGGTGGTGAATGATGTAACTGTGGTGGAGCTGGTAGAATGGATATTGGAGGTGGGATGGAGCATTGGGCTTGACCCAGCCCAACTCAGGAAAGCTTGACCCGAGCTGTCAATTTTCGGTAGGCCTTGGGCCAGGTCGAGGCCCACTTTTTTTAGCAAATTGAGGACCCGGGCTCGACCCAAGGCCTGTGTGATCGGGCTCGGGTTTGGGACGAGCTCGGGTTAGCAAATTGAGGACCCGGGCCTGACCCAAGGCCTGCGTGATTGGGCTCGGGTTCCCGACGAGGCTCAACCCATACCCATTTTGATTACATAAAGTTGCACTTTGTCCAATTTATTATTATGAATATAATTCATCCATTACACATGCATATTGGATGTATTGTAATGATATAATATTACTATTCATGGATGAAGGAAATATTGGACGTATTGTGACTATAAATCCATGTCCCCCTAATATGATTTTAACATGATATTTTGAAATACGAGGGCTCGGGCCCGGGCCCGATCTATTTATACATCGGGTTCGGGTCGGGCCCGGGCTTTTGCGGGTCGGGTCAGGGTCGGCCCGACCCAATGCTCCTCCCTAATCAGAGGTAAAGGCATATAAACCTCTTCCCCGTCATTAGAATAAATGAGCCTGTCAGCTGTAGGATAAAAATACATAATAGATTCAAAAAGGTGACATCAACATTAACATAGTACCTCCGTCGAAATGGGTCGAAGCAACGATAGCCCTTTTGGGTCTTAGAGTATCCAACAAACACACATTTGACAGCTCTAGGAGAGAGCTTGTCAAGACCAGGAGACATATGGTGAACAAAGACCACGGAACCAAAAACTCGAGGTGTGAAAGAGAAAAGATCCATCTCGGGAAACACAATCGAGACGGGGATCTTTTCACCCAGAACAGAAGGGGGCATGCGATTGACAAGATGACACACAGTTAGAACCACATCCCCCTAGTATGAATGAGGAGCACGGCTCTGAATCGAAAGAGTCCTTGTAACATCCAAGAGGTGGCGGTATTTTCTTTCAGCCCCACCCCATTTTGTTGAGAAGTATATGCATAGGAAGTTTGATGAACAATGCCATGAGACGCAAGAAATGTGCCGAGCTGTCTAGTATAAAACTCGAAAGCATTGCCAGGGCGTATATACTTGATTTTTGCAGAAACGATGTTCTTTATTTCAATAATGAAGGATTGAATAACATGACCAGCATCTGACTTGTTTTTAAGAAGATATACCCAAGGTAACCTTGAAAACTCATCAATAGCAACAAAATAAAATTTATACCCCTGATGATCAGGGACACAACTTGGACCATAGATATCGAAATGAAATAACTCAAATATACTATGGCGACTTTGACCCTAACGATTCTGAAATGTAGATCGATGATGCTTCCCAAGTTGGCAAGCCTTGCACTGAAAGGTGGAGCGAGGTGAAATCTGTGGAAGAACATGAGACAGCTTTTGCATAGGAAGATGACCAACACTAAGATGTCACATGTAAGGGGACACGAAACTTGTGCGAATGGAAGAAGCACTATCATATGGAGATTGTACTAGTATGTAGAGACCTCCTTGCTCATGGCCAGTACCAATCACCCTGCCCGTTAGAATGTCCTAAAACACAAGAGCAGAAGGGTCAAAAATGGCACGACAATGTAAATCTTTGGTAATTTGACTAATAGACAACAAGTTCATTGAAAAGTCAGGTGTATGAAGGACATTCTGTAGACTCATTACAGGAGTTAGTTGCACCTCCCCCTGACCAGTAATGGGGGAATAAGTTTCATACGCTATCACAACAGATCGTCCAGGCTGTGTTGGAGCAAAAATAGTAAACTGACTTCTATCACCGCATAAGTGATGAGATGTACCTGACTCCATAATCCATTTTGACAAATCTGCCTTGTAACAACTAGTGAAGGCGTAAGGATAATGCAACAGAGGCCGCTACCTCGGAGGATCCTGAAGGAGAGATAGATGTTCCTGGAGTGAGCATAATCTCCCTGAGTCTAAGCTACAAGCTCATCAAATCTCTGATCATCAAATGGAGAGGAACTCCCAACCTGTTGAGTCTGTTTTGCAACTCTAGCAGAAGCAGGAAACCCATGCTTAGAATAGAAGGTTTCCTCAGAGTGACCAGTCATGTGGCAGAAGGTACACGGCTGACGTGATCGACCACCTCCTCCTCTGCCGCGGGTAGATCCTCCTCAACCATGATATGGAGCAGGATTCCCTCTACTGCGATATGCAACCATAGCTGATGATGTCTGAGACTGCACATTATCACCAAAGGAGATAGACAGCTTGATGAGCCTGCAATATGCCTCTCCATTGGAGATATGGTAGCATCTGTAAGAATCTGAGTACGGACTGAGTCATATTCATGATCAAGGGCCGCTAAAAAGACCCCAGTCATCACAGAATCTCTGTACACCTTGAGCTGCCCTGGCGTGGCAGTTAAGGGAATGTAGCAGTGCATCTTCTCAAACATGCCCCTCAAGGAAGTGTAAAGAGTATGGAGGGGTCTGCCATTCTTCTTCGATGTAAGGATATCATGTTGAAGATGTAATATCTTCGACTCATTCTTCGCTGGAGAATTTGTCGCAGCGAGAATGTCCCACATAGTCTTTGCAGTAGGCTGACTCAATATGTCATTTGCTATCTTTGCAGACACCGTCCCGGATAGCTATACCCGCGCATAGACATCATCTGCCTCCAATGAGGCACTAATCCCAGTCTTGTCACTCGGCTCCTCCACCGTGAGGATGTGCTTCTTATCATTATACTGCATCAGACACATGAATTGCATGGCCCACAGTTCATAGTTCGTACCATCCATCTTGATGATGAGGGATGGACCTTTCAAGCTACCCAATGGATGGAATATCAGCGTTGTTCTCACCCATGATAACAACTATCACCAAGACTGGGACCGCAACAAATAAGACATGTGTCTACACGAACATATGTGAAGATGGTTGTGGGTGTAGACTCATACCACAACTTCTTCCATTCTTTGGGACTGCCTTGGGGTTGCTAGGGTGTTTTAGGCAAGTGTTTCACACCCTATAGGTCCAAACCAGGACCTAAACCACTTCGGGACACCAACAAATGTGTGCTGGTGTGCGTAGGGCCGCACTGGTGCATGTGCAAGCGAGCGCGCAGGCAGGCGCACAGGCGCAGACGAACGTGCAGGGAAAGGCACGTAGGCGCAGGCGAGCGCGCAACGCGCTGGTGTACGCAGGGGCGCACTGGTGCACGAGCAGGTAGGCGCGCAGATGCGCGGAGGCGCTGGTGCGCGGAGGTGCTTGGAGACGCGAGGCGCGTGCGGTGATGGCTTTTGGTGGGGGCTAGGGTTTTGGGTACAGGCTCCGGTCTAGGATCGTCGCTGTGATACCACGTGGAATGCGAAAGAGAGAAAAGTTGTATTCCAAGCAACCCTAGAGTCCTCTTATATAGGAGAAAGACTCTAGGGAGAAATTACAGAAAGCGTACCGAGAAATTAGAAATATATGAATAAAGACAAAAGATAGAATTCTCTCAACAATGATGTAGACCTGCTACTACTCTAATGGATTCCAATGCTAGGCTATATGATGATGACTTTGCGGAGGTGGATAAGAGACAATACAGAAAGCTGGTAGGGAAGCTATTGTATGTCACTATTACCATACTTGATATATCGTTTGCTGTCAGTAGGGTCAGCCAGTGTATGGAGCAGTCTAGGCTGGCTCACATGGATGCGACCGACATGATCTTGATGTATCTCAAGTCTTCTCCAGGTGCAAGGCGTCTATTCAGGAGAGACACTTCTCTTGCAGTTTCATGATATGTGGATGCAGACTATGTTGGGTGTCCCGAGGATATAAGGTCTACTTCAGGCTTAAATGTGTTTGTGGGCAGCTCATTGGTTTCATAGAAAAGCAAGAAACAGACGGTTGTGGCCAGATCCAACGTTGAATCAGATTATAGGGCCATGGCCCAAGGAAGTACAGAAAATGATGTGGGTCAAGTTCATTCTGACGGATCTAACTATTGAGGTGCCTCTTCCTATGCACCTTAAATATGAATCATCTAGCTCTATTTATAACTAATAATCCAGTCCATGAAAGAACAAAGCACATTGAGGTTGACTGCCCCTGTACCTGTGATTTGATTCAAAAGGGGTTTATATCCACTTCTCATGTTTGGTTCAGACGATCAGATTGCCGACATGTTTACCAAAGCTCTTGCAAAGGGGCCCTTTCACCGTCGCTATTCCAAGTTAAGCATGATAGATATATATGCTCCATCTTGAGAGGAAGTGTTGAGATATTTATATCTTTTTATTGTTATCTTTTAATTTTTCTATTCCTTTTGTCTCTTTATATAATATCCCTTAGAGCTTTTCTCCTATTCGAGGGCTACAGTGAATGCATCTGTTTCATTTCAATCCTTTCCACATGGCTAATACTAGTGATATACTGATATTGCCATCTCGTGATGCCGATGACAAGTGTTCTTGAATTTTAAACAGAAGCAGGCAATAGGACCTGTTCAACCTACTTGGAGCAACATAAGGTGCAGTTTTCTTCCTTGGAGCCATTAGTTCAGCCACAGCGCAACCCGTTGTTACAGTTGAAAGGACGGTGTTCTACCGTGAAAGAGCAGCAGGGATGTACTCGGAATTAGCTTATGCATTTGGTCAAGTAAATAAACCCTCAACTTTCCATGTTTCTCTAGTCCTCTAGTCCAGTAACTTTTGCTGTTGCCATTTTTCTATTATTCAGACACTAGGTTTGCTGATTGGATAGACTAGAAATTATCACCACATGCAATCATACTTGAACTAGAATTACTAAAAAAATGTACAATGAGGCCCATGAGATTCATCCCTCAAGGAAATTTTCCTATTTTGCAGGTAACAATTGAGGTAGTATACATTACAGTGCAGAGCATTTTTTATTCCGTGATACTTTTTGCAATGATTGGCTATGAATGGCAAGTGGACAAATTCTTTTGGTTTGTTTGCCTTGTATTCATGTGTCTTCTCTACTTTGTACTGTGGAGGAGTATGGTGGCTGTTGCGCTCACTCCAGGCTACCACATTGCAATGGTAGCCATGTCCTTTTTTTTCGGTCTCTGGAACTTATTCTCTGGTTTCCTGATATTTCGACCTGTAAGTGGGACAAGCAACATTGTATCATGTTGAGTAAACACAATAGTTATCTTTTCCAGAATTCATTTAACCATATCTTATGCATTTTGTAGCTGATACCAATATGTTGGAGGTGGTTCTACTGGGCATCTCCATTGGCTTGGACTATCTATCGCATTATCGTATCCCAATTGGGGGACAAAGATGACATGGTTGAGATACCTGGCAGGCCTAGCATGACCAAGGCTCTTCTGAAGGTCACCATGGGATACGAACACGACTTTCTCCCATATATCGCTATAGCTCATCTTGGCTTCATCTTATTGTTCTTCTTCCTTTTTGCATTTGGAATTAAGTTCTTGAACTTTCATAAGAGGAAAACAGTGACTACGGAGGCAAATAGACAACTGCCTGGGTTGATAGGATGCTGCATCTATCAGCATTACTGAATGAGGGAGAAGCTATAAATCAGAGAAATGAAGACCGATCATAAGTGCTTATACTCCAAGTCTGCTACAGTTTTCCAGGCCGCTCGGTTTGATGTTTATCTATAATTAGGGTGCATATCCGCGTTTCGCGGCAGAAAATAAAATACGTCCTGCATCATCTTATTTGTACCATGTGTGATCATCATTGTCTTTAATATATTTATAATTTAATCTATAATTATCATTATGATTATAAAAATATCAACACAACATTTAGAAAGTATTTTTTATAATAAAATATGAAAGTAAAAGCTTAAATTATAAGATGCATTTAGAAGTTAATTTGCAAATTATAGAGGAACATTTTACGTATAATTTATCTATCTCTTGAAAAGATTGTGCTTCATGTAATATTACTTAAAAAATTATATTTATATTAATTTAATTTTTTTCTTTGAAATACGGGCTCCATTGAAAAATACAAAATCATTCCAATACAAAATCGCAAACATATGTGGGTATATATAAGTATAATATTAAAAATATAAAGGAAAATATGAAATTTATAGATTTAATTTAATAAAATATTAGAGTAGAGAGAAAGTAAAGGAGATAGGGAGAGAGAGATGAGTTTGAAAGAGGGAATAGAAAGGGAGATGAGAGAGGGAGAGAGCGTGGTGGAGAGAGGGAGAAAGAGGGAGAGATCGGTGAAGAATAGGAGAGAGAGTGTGAGTGGAAATGGGAGAAAGAGGGAAAGAGAGATTGGTGGAGAGAGGGAGAGAGAGTGTAGTGGAAACGGGAGAGTGTAGAAGAGGAACTGATGGAGAGAGTAGCCATATGTTAAAAGCTGGGTTAAAAATCCAGCTTTAAAGAGGTATATAGATTGCCCATCTCCTGCCGTAACACTTTACATCTTACAGATATGTATTTATTAAGCAACTTTGAATTGTATGTAGCCAAAGGGTAACGAGAGCATGATGACTACAAGTTGAACTACATGATAGAAATATGGGTTGTGCCTTACCCTTTTCTTGGTGTGAATAGCCTCCAGCTATCTGATGTTTATGTAAGCTATTACCAAAAAATCCATTTTGCCAAACATAGTCCTCGCTCATAAAGTTTTAGCCAATAGGCCTTCTGTCTCTTGGCAATTGATGTCGAAAAGTAAAATGTGGCGTGGCTCCTTTTAGGTTGGTACTTTCCAACATCACGATGCAAACAAAATAAAAATTGTTCAACAATCAAAGCACACATGAAAATATTGGCTAGGTTTAGAACTTATTCAATTTGAATCTTTAATGATCCTATGCAAATAGGTGAAAAATTGGTATCTCACAATAATTGATTTGGGATCACCAAATTAAAGATTGATTAAACATGCCCATGATTCCTTGATTTTCTCTTGATTGATTAAGTTGTTTCTCTGATTACCTACCATGTGGAAGACGTTTGTATGGATGCATAAGGAATCTTTTTGTACCATAGATAACGAGGAACATGTGCATGCTAATATGAAACAAATCATAGAGGAGGGGGGATGGGGGGTTGTCTTTGGTGTCTTATTCTATGATATGTTTTCATGCTGCTTGGTAGAAGATTTATCAACTAGATAATATTTCTCCTCTCTACTTTTATTCATTATTTCAAAACTTATTGCTAGAGAGTTGACTATGCGTATGCCCTTCATAAGAGATTAATTTGTTTACAATGATTAGTTTTGCATTGTGATTACTTCTGCGAGTTTTATCCTCCCATGAGGGGATTTTCCATGTTCAACATTTTTATGTGCATCTGTGTTCGGGTTTTTATGGTTGGATTTTATTCGTGATTGTGATTGAATTATAATACACAATTAAGATCTATTTATCACATTTGTGCTCTTGTTCCACGATCTGATCTATACAGGGAATCGAATCCCATCAAGTGATACAAGAGTCGACGTGATCGATAAAAAATGGAAAACAATATCAACAGAATGATCAACCAAAAGGATATCAACTATAATTTATGAAAAAAATAAGGTGAAAGACTTAACTATTTTGAAGGCAGTTCACCTTCTCGTTTTCTCCATATGTAAGTCCAAATCCAAACGCGATGAAGAATATAACTTTGCATGAGCAGATTTGTTGATTTATTTGGTAGTTTATTGGATGACAATGTGTATAATCATACTTAGGATGAGACATGCATGAACACTTTATTCTAGATTAAAGAATATTGTATGCTTCAAAGATATGGAAACAACAAGCTTTTTTTACTGAAGAGGTAGATGCAGTTGAAATTGAATGATTTTTAATCTTTTCGAGACCATCTAAATGAATTTGAATATATTATTTGCCAGCTTTCCAATGTAAAAGCAAAATTCGAAACTCTTATAGTTAGGAGACATTTCCAATTTCTCTCATTAACTTCACATGCAATGAAGTTATTTCATTAGAGAATATTAATGCTGATGTTCTAAACGAAGAGAGGAAAATAAATTTTCAAGAGGCTTCCATAATCTGGGATTTTCGCCATGAAATTTGTGGAGAGACATAGTTTCAAAAATGACAACGGTGGAGATAAAAGTAAATTAAAATCCAGATCTAAATATAAAGATTTGGTGTGATACCATTGTAGAAAGAAATGCCACAACAAGAAAAATTGCTTATAACTCAAAAGAGAGAAAACAATGGAGAAGTTGATAGGTGTAAAATGCTCATTGTGTCAAATATGAATGTAGCGAATGTAGCAAGAGATGAAACTTGTTGGTTAATCAGTAATAGTTTAATTGTACATATAATCTATAATAAGTTGTTCTTTGCATCATATGATTCTAATGAGTTTAGCACTCTTAAAACGAGAAATGATTATTTATCTAGTGTTGCAACGAAATTATCTTCAAGCTAAATGTAGGGTACACTTTTGATACGCATCTAAACTTGATATCTTCGATGCCCCATCCCTTTAGCCACTATGTGCGATGAGACAAGACATTGGACCTACAGTCCAACTCACCCATAATTGATGCTACTTAACAAATAAATGCACTCACAATATATAAAATTATATATATAATAACAGGAAATAATATGAAGTGAAATGAAAATTAACTCATCCATTTTCATTAATCACTATATGAAATCTACTTATCAAAAATGAGATACACGTGTCTAATTATAGAAAGTATGACAAGAGCTCTCAATAGTGCCTCACAATATTGTCTCTAAAACATATGTTCGAAACACGAGAAACTAAAACATATGCTTGAAACAAAGAAACTTAAAAAGTTGTATGCACCTTTCTTGGTGCAATTATGTCTACGGAAGTGTAATCTTGTCCCGATGTTATTGTCGTGCACATCAAGCCATATGTTCGACAAGTGTACTTATTATTATTTTTTAAAGAAAGGGAAGGTGGAAACATGCACATGTATCTGCTCCAAAATTGTTTAAAAATGGGGAAAATGAAAAGCATTATTAGACCAAATATGTAATGAACCTGATCGTCCGACAATGATGCGGAAGCGAGAATTCAACGAGCATTTCAGATTCGTTACTCATAGCATTAATCATAACATAAGATCAATAAAGAATGGACTTAAAAAATACTTCCTTTCCATACTATTAATAAGGACATGAGTCTAAGAGTTCCTTAAATAAACTAGATGAATCACATCTACGATTTCCTTATTCCAGTTGGCATAATGACATCCTTCCAAACCAACCCAACAATAGTCCCGTACCGATTCTAGTTCTTGAAGATGGTGAAGTCTCCCTTGAAGCATAAATAGCTTAATCTTCACGTTCCCCTGAAAAAGAGTAACAATACATGTTATGAGCTTAACGCTCAGTTTGTGCCTAGATGAGGTCAAGCCAGCTAGCGTAAAAATCAAGTCACATCTAACTATTCCATTCATAACATAATGGTAATCATTCCAACAATAAAGACTTATAAATTTGGTTCTATATTAATGCCATGTTGCATAAACTATTTGACTAAAGACAAACCAACATCATACATATCGTTAATTAACTTAGTGATGTATACGAAGTATATTTCTTTCATATCCATGCATTGCATATCATACTTGCGTACATACCTTTTAGTTTTGCCATATTTGCATGTACGTCCATAATGTTATCATAAGTACACATATACCATTAACATTATCTTAAATTGCACATACGCCCTTAATATTAACTTACATTGCATGTATGCCCATATCCTTAACATAATTGCACATATGCCCATGTCATTAATATAATTGCATACATGCCTATAACCTTAACATAATTTGCACGTATGCCCATATAATTAGCATAATTGCACACCTGACCTTAGCTTAACATAAATTTGCATGTATGCCCATATCATTAGCATAATTGCACACATGCCCTTAGCCTTAACATAAATTGCACATATGTCCTTGCACACATGCACTTAACATTAACAGAACTTAAACATATGTCCATAATAGTAACATAATTGCATATATGCACATAATATTAACATATATTTCACATATGCCCATGACATTTTTCATGTTTAGAGTGGTCTTGATTGTTAACTCTTAGGCGGCTTTGATGGCTTTGATGGTTTACCACCGGCACAAGCGGTCCATAACTATACATAACATGACAGTGTAGCTACAATTATAGAGGACTTATCTTCTTCCTCACGCCCCCGAAGGTGTTGGCTTTTTAGGCTATCGATAAACGGACTCTAGAGGCGGCTCCCACCATAGTTGTAGCACTTAGCTCCGCTTACCGTCTAAGTGCCACTATTCATTTAAGGAAATTTCAATTCTTTAAATACAATTCCTTTTTTTCCATATAATAATGATTCATGTAAATATTTAATTCCACTAACCAAAGAATTCTTCATCATACAAAATACATAGCCAATATGTACATACACATATATTATTTCTTTCCACTAACCAATCTTTTCGTAATGTTGAGAGTATTTCTCCTTAATTTGACTCATTGCCAACATCTTAATTTATATTTTTTAAACTTCATAAGTGTTTATTTTGAGTGTAAATGGCTATTCCAAAATTAAATCATATTATAACATATGACGTGCATATAATGTTAATCACGAGTAACATAATATCATATGAATGATAACTAATAACTGATGCATGAAATTATCCGTAGATTTGTGTTGATTATATGAAATGCGTAGCATATAATTTGCAGGAACTCAATAATGGTGAGTTATCATTGTATTACTACAAATAAGTTGATGTCTTAAATTAAAGATTTTGGAAATTTACATACTTTTACTAAGAATGTCAAGTAGTACAGTTGCAAATAATAGTATCTAAGGATATAATTATGGTAATCTTACATATATCATTAATATGGATAATTTTTCGATTCATCAATGATGAGAAAACAACAATGGTAGTTAAAATTCGAAAACGGAAATGTATTTCATAATACTTAACTGCATCGGATGAGGAAACGAGAAATAAGCTGACAATTATGTTTATTTATTTATATATAAATCACATGATTTATGAATTCATAATCACTCATGTAACATATGTCTAGCAATAAATCTAACAAAAATATATAAAGGAAAATGACTAATTTTATCTTCTTCAATTCACATGCTTAACAAGATAATTTGCATGGAGATATTTACGCATCCATGGGGACTATTTAAATACCACTTATAATTACGATAATTGTCAAAAATCAAATATAGATTTTAGAAGCTTGTTATTATCATATGGAATAGATCCAAACTAAGCTTATTCATGTGGTAAGACAATATGTGATTAACTTCTTGAATCCAAAATCAGATAGTGAAGGACTATCATATGACATAAGTACAAGGTTAACCATAGGATTACTTAGTTTGATTATTCATGAGAATGTCTAGGGAATCAATAATAATAATGACGAACTTATTTTAAGGATCATCTCTCTTTCCCATTATTGGTTATAGAAACCAAAACGTATCCATGCACTTTTGACATGATAACCAACAATCAACATAAATATGATCAAAAGGGGATTGTTGATTAATCGATGGTAATCCTAAGTGTTTGACACATACCTCGTCGATGCAAGAATCAACCAAGATTCCACCAATCCGGACCTTTGTCGGCCACGTCGTTTCTCCTCTAATTTCATCGGATCAAAATTCCAAAGTTGATAGAGAGGGTCGTCGATGCTGAATTCAGAAAAGACACGACAAAAGAACGTCATCGCTGACTTCTCTCTCTCTCCCCCCCTAAGGCAATGTGTAGGGAAGTCATTGGAGTCACATGGTATTTATAGGCACAATCCGTGAGATAATTGATAATAATAATTTGGATTTAATTAAGAGATAAAGAACAACCAACTTGAGTTGTTGGCTAATTTATCTCTTTTTATCTTATCATGTATTATCTTTAAGGTCGATGCAATTTAGTTTTTATTTTAATTATTTTTATTATCTTCAAAAATTTCATCCATTACAATCTACCCTCCTTAAGAAAATTTCGTCCTCGAAATTTATACTGTAAAAAGAGACTTACCAAAAAGATGTGGATAATGTTGACGCATTTCGTCCTCCAACTCCCAAGTCGCTTCTTCCCTCTAATGATGTTCTCAAAGTACTTCAACCATCGGAACTAGGCGACGTCGCAACTAGTGTTCCCTACGATCAACGATACGCACTGGTTATTCTTCATACATCGGGTTTGGCTGAATATCCAGAACTTCGTGCTCAATCACATGCGATGGATTGGGATGATACTTTCTTAGCATTGCTACATAAAAAACGTCATGTATCTAGTAATAATGTGGTGGAAGAGCAACCTGATAAGCTACTCCATCAACTTTCCTTATTATCTCAAAAGGTCCTACATATCTAGGACTCAATTTTCCCTTTTTTGTTGAATCACACTACTCCATTGGTAGGAGAAATCCTTAAAAACATATCACCTATTTGAAAATTCAAATCTCGTGTTTGACGATCGACATAAGACTTTTGTCTACTATAAGCGGTTAAAAGTCTCTTTCGAATCACCTCTACACCCTTTGTGCAAGTCTGGACTAATTCAAATCCCAATATGTATTTTTCACCTACGTCGTTTCAGCATAATGATGACCTACAGGGTCGACCATATAAAGCTTCATATGGAGCCATATTAATGCTTGCTTGATAGCTGTTATTATATGCAAATCCGACCAAAGGTAAATGTAGATCCCAATTTCCAGCAAAGTCTTGGGCACAAGCTGTCAACATGTCTTGTAATGTCTGGATTGTTCTTTTAGATTGTCCATAGGTCTAAGGATGAAATGATGTGCTGAACTTCAAACTTGTACCAAAAGCATCCTGCACACTTTTCCATAATCGAGAAATATATCTCTTATCATTGTCTCACACAACCGATACCGGAACACTATGCTATTTTACTATCTCATTCCCATATAATTCAACAAGGATCTCTATAGACTGATCCAAACGAATGTGTAAGAAATGTGCTAACTTAGTCAATCGATCAACAATCTTCTAAATTGTATCAAAGTGACCTTTATTTGTCTTTGGTAGTGCGACGATAAAATCATTGGTGATATGCTCCCATTTCTATTTGGGAATCTCTAACGATTGCAATTGACCTGCAAGCTTTTGGTGCTCAATCTTTACTTGTTGACAAATATGACACAAAGATACAAATTTTGCAATGTCCTTTTTCATCTTCAGCCACCAAAAATTTCGTTGTAAATCTTTATACATCTTTATTATACCGGGGTGAATGATAAACATATATCTGTAAGCCTCTACAAGAATCTCTTGTCTTAATTCACCATTATCCGGAACCGACAATCTATTACGGAACCTCAATGCTCCATCCAACCCAATAGAGAATCAGACTCTTCTTTCTGAGAAGCGATTGCCAAATTTTGAAGTTCATTATCATTATTTTGATCCAATATAACATTTTCTACCAATGACGAGCAGATATTTAATCCTGTTATAATAACTCTAGTCTTCCTTTCAATAAATGGGTTCCATTCTTTCAAGTCTTTCATTAGCTGCCATTGCAATGTCATACTTGCGAGCTTCCATTCATATTTCCTGCTAAGAGCATCAGCGACTGCATTCGCCTTTCCTGGATGATAGTCAATGGAAATATCATAGTCTGATAGAAACTCCAACCATCTTTTGTCACATATTCAGCTTCTTCTGCGAGAAGATATACTTGACACTTTTGTGATCAGTAAATGCCTCAAATTTCTCTCCATATAAAATAATGACGCCAAATTTTTAGCGAAAAAACTATCGCTGCAAGCTCTAGATCATGTGTCAGGTAGTTTCTTTCAGGTTCCTTCAACTGTCGAGAGGCGTATGCCACAACTTTCCCATGCTGCTTGTGGACACATCCCAAACTGGAGCCTGAAGCATCTGTGTAGATCACAAATCCATCATACCGATGGTAGCGTGAGCACCGAAGCGGACGTCAATCTTTACTTTAACTCTTGAAAGATTTTCTCGTACTTTTGCGACCATTTAAACTTAACATCCCTTTTTTTAACAATCGGGTCAGAGGTTGGGAGATCTTGGAGAAATTTTGATTGAATCTCTGATAATACCCAGAAAATCCTAGAAAATTGTGGATTTCCAAGACATTCTTTGGTTGATTCCAATTTAAAACCGTATCAACATTTGCGGGGTCCACGGAAATATCCTTCTTAGACACAACATGTCCAAGGAATGCAATTTCCTGAAGACAAAGTCACACTTGGATAATTTAGCATAAAGCTGGTGTTGTCGCAATGACTCAAGAACTAATCTGAGATGCACTCGGTGTTGTTCCATATCTTGTGAATAAACTAAGATATCATCAACAAAGACAATCGCAAACTTGTCTAGGTATACCCAATTCATCAACTCCATAAATGTAATAGGCACATTTGTGAGGCCAAAAGTCAAAACCAGGAATTCGTAGTGCCCGTATCTTGTCCTGAATGTTGTCTTTGATATGTCTTCATTCCTAATCCTAAGTTGATGTAATCAGGTCGTAGGTCAATCTTGGAGAAGATTACTCCTTACTGCTATTGATCGAATAGATCATCGATACGAGATAGCAGGTACTTATTTTTTATAGTGACTTTATTCAAAGCTCGATAATCAATGCAGAGCCTAAGGGATCCGTCTTTCTTTTTGACGAATAAGATAGGAACACCCCAAGGGGGAAACACTTGGTTCTAAGAACCCTTTATCTAATTGCTCTTGCAATTGCTTTTTTAGCTCATCAAACTCAGTAGGAGCCATCCTATATGGTGCTTTAAATATGGTTGTAGCACTTGTTAGTACATCAATAGGAAGTCAATCTCTCTTCTAGATGGAAGACTTGGAAAGTTATCTGGAAAATATCGGAAAATCTTGTACAACCTCTAAATACTCAAGTTGCACCATAGAGGGTTTTTCACTTATTATGCCAGCCAAAAAAACTGCGCACCCTATGGCTATCGGCCATTGCACGTCCATAGCCATCTCGTGGGTCGATCAAGAATCGTGGTCATTACTCGTTGCATTCCCACGACGAGGGACCATCTATAATGACGAAGTTTGAAATGTGCAGTCAAATACTTAGATTTTCTAACCTAATGAAACTAAGTTTGATTTGGTCGGATATCTCATGCCCAGAGGAACCTGGCTCTAATACCACTTGTAATGAACCCGACCGCCCGAGAATGATGCGGAAGCGAGAACTCAACGGGTATTTCGGATTCGTTACTCATAGCATTAATCATAACATAAGAGCAGTAAAGAATGGACTTAAAAAAACTTCCTTTCCATACTATTAATAAGGAGATGAGTCCAAGAGTTCCTTAAATAAACTAGATGAATCACATCTACGATTTTCTTATTCCAGTGGGCATAATGACACATACCGATTCTACTTCTTGTAGACGGTGAAGTCTCCCTTGAAGCGTAAATAACTTAATCTTTACGTTCCCCTGAAAAAGAGTAACAATACATATTATGAGCTTAAGGCTCAGTATGTGCCGAGATGAGGTCAAGCCGGCTAGCATAAAAATCAAGTCACATCTAACTATTCCATTCATAACATAATGGTAATCATTCCAACAATAAAGACATATAAATTTGGTTCTATATTAATGCCATGTTACATAAACTATTTGACTAAACACAAAACAAAAACATACATATCGTTAATTAACTTAGTGATGTATATGAAGTATATTTCTTTCATATCCATGCATTGCATATCATACTTGCGTACATACCTTTTAGTTTTGCCATATTTGCATGTACGTCCATAATGTTATCATAAGTACATATATACCATTAACATTATCTTAAATTACACATACGTCCTTAATATTAACTTACGTTGCACGTATGCTCATATCCTTAACATAATTGCACATATGCCCATATCATTAATATAATTGCATACATGCCTATAACCTTAACATAATTTGCATGTATGCCCATATAATTAGCATAATTGCACACCTCGCCTTAGCTTAAAATAAATTTGTATGTATGCCCATATCATTAGCATAATTGCAGACATGCCCTTGGCCTAAACATAAATTACACGTATGCCCTTGCACACATGCACTTAACATTAACATGACTTAAACATATGTCCATAACAGTAACAGAATTGCATATATGCACATAATATTAACATATATTACACGTATGCCATGACATTTTTCATGTTTAGAGTGGTCTTGATTGTTAATTCTTAGACGACTTTGATGGCTTTATGAATATCCTAAAACAACATCCCAATATTTGATACAATAGATGAATCACTTTAAGGAATCCTCATGTATCCCAAACCTACATCCCATGATTGTACACAATGTATGAATCATTGTATTTTACACAATACTACACACATTCAAGAAGAAACATATGTCACTTGTGACTTATCCACAAACAAACATACAAGATTTACCTGAACACATTTCTATCTTAGAGACATTAATATATTACATTGATCATGGGTATTTAATAAGAACAAACATAATATTGTGGATCCACATACGCATGCACACATTAATTAAAGAGTTGCAATTATAAAAGAGTTAGAATACATACAACTAGCGGATGCGGTGTGGATATGCAGGTGCAGATCTCACGGACGAGGATGATGGCGACCACCAGTTGCCGGGAGGAGTTGTAGGGGAAGGAAGCAACCTTGTAAGAGGAGGTGGAGGGGTTGGGGATTGGTGAGATGGAGGAGGGCGATGACTGGATAGGAGGGGAAAGAAGAGTGGAGGGCTGGAGAGGTGAAGGTGGGAGGAAAATGGAGACAATGAGGAGGAGGACGAGGAGGGGTGGGGGCTGGTAAGGTGGAAGGGGGTGGCAACTTGAGAGGAGGAAGAGGAGGAATGATGCTTGGATAGGAGGAGGAGGAGGGGGCAATGACCAATGGAGAAGAGGAGTAGGGATGGTGCATGGAGAGGAGGACGAGGGGGCGACGTTGTTGACGAGGAGGGGCGACGTTGGAAGTGAAAAGGAGGAGGAGCCGTGGGGGATGGCGAGTTGGGGTGGTGGAGGAGGAGGGTGATAAGGGATGGTTGTGCTAGAGGAGGAGATGAACGAGTGAGGAGAAGGTGGCCGCACGTAGTAAGAGGGAAAGTGAAATTTGTATTTGAAAATAGGGAACCTTATTAACGACGTCATTTTGTACGCTGCTAAGAAATTTTGCATCAAAAATTATTTACAATGGTCGGCAATCTGTTGCAACTATTGTACGCTTGAAATTAAACTGCATTGACTAACATTAGTTTCGGTTAAAAGAAAACCGCCAGGAACAATTGGTCCAATGCAAAAGCTCGAAATTCAAATGGTGTGCTATAAATCAATTACGACTTTACCATTAATCTACATTTTTTATTTGTGTTTTCTTTTACGAAACTAGCACTTATGGATGTTACTTAGTATCTTTGTATTGCCAATAATCAACATCCATTATTTTTATGAGAGATATTGTAACACCTAAAAATATGGTCCATCATTTAATACTTACAACGTGTAAGAGTTAATTACAAGAGCGGGGAAATACTACTTAATAACTTGAGCCTAAGCATTTTGGGTGGTTATCAAAGATTCAATTTGAACCGAACCCAATAAGTTATCATGATCAATTTTCCTCAACAAAGATCTGAGTCTAGGTCCGAGACATACAAATATTATTAGATCGGTTTCCCTTTTATAGTGCAAATGCTAGCTACACAAGCAGTGTAGCCACTTGTACAAAGAGATAACAGGAAAATGCTACCCAAAGCGTGCAACCCTCGCAAAGATTAGGAATAAGTAATGGGTCATGTCAAAACGAAGACATTGCAAATTAAGTAGGCAATGTTGTAGCATATCAAAACATAGTCCAACATCTGATACTTCATAATGTATAATAGTGTGTTATAAGAGTGATGGGTTGCTGCATGAGAACTTGAGATACATTTAATTAGCACTATGTATTCCCTTCAATTTATCCCCCCTTTCCATTTCCAATCCCTCATAATTCCTCCATCCAAAGATAGGCTTTGAGAGGGTGTGCAGCCGTTTCCCCGTAATCCCGGTTTACGGCTTGCAAAACATTGGTTTGCAACCGCTCGCTTATCCTCGAGCGACCATTTAGCCACAGATTCGACAAGCGACAGCAAAAAGATGATGATTGCGAAAATAAAGTACAACTAACTAATGAACATTAATTATTTGAATATTATGTTTGGGCTTTCGTACAGGACCACAGGACATGCACTCCATCTTCTTAGTGATGGCTCAAGAGGTTGGGTGCGTCAAATGGGCATTTTCATATTTGCATTAACGGCCACCGACAGCAGCTGCGAGGAACTCTATATTTGAAACAAAAAATCGAAGTTGACTTTATCATAACGATATGATAATAAATTTACATGTAAAAGTTAACACAATGAGAAAGGTCATGCAGATATTGATAGAAAAGAAGAAAAGACATGCGGTGCATGAACTCCCAGCCATGCATATGCAACTGCATATATATAACCAAACAATGACAAGAACGGGAAGAAGATAGGACAAGAAAAGTTGAAGGGAGATCAAGGGCAAAAGAATAAGGATATCCCGGATATCGACGAAATGAAGCCCTTGAGGAGCTTCCAGCAGAGGCAAGAACAGAGGAAGATCAGCAATGTGGTGATCATACTCTGCATGTTCTTGTGCCTTTACCTCTTATCAATATTCAAGGCCCACTATTGCCCTGAATCCAAATGTAACTGAACTCCCCTCTCTCTTTTTTAGAAGTAGAAAACTGTATTTATATTGTGTTGATATAATGATGTTTAATTTCTTGCAATATTACAGTAGATGTGCATTTAGCTTCAAGGGTCAATCCGAAAATGGCGACAGCTTCAGCATCTCAGGAATCCCTGCAGCATGGCGGTACTTACGATTTCCATTCGATCCTTGCCATAATTCGGTTGTTCATTTCATATAATTGGACTCCACGTACGCCAAGGACGAATTCGAAAAGAAAAATATATTATGATGCTTCAGAGCACATAGTATTTGATGCATACGATCTAAACATCCAACAAAATACGGATTTGAAGAATCTCTATTTCAGTTCCATTAATTAAGATCTAAATTGTTGCAGAGGATGACGAAGATGACGATGACGATGACGATAGTAGGAGCAGCCTCCAGCCTATATGCGACTTCTCCGGATCAAGATCAGATACATGCGATGTAGAAGGCGATGTAAGGATTCACGTTGCTTCCACCACCATCTTCTTCCGAACATCTTCTCCCCTACATCACCAACATCGGCAATGGCGAATCCATCCCTATGCACGTAAAAACACTCCGGCGCAAAATTACGTCAAGGAGTGGATCCTCCAACCCTCATCTCCCGCAGTTAGGGTTCCCCATTGCACAGCAAATCACTCCGACCCCGTCGTAGTCTTTTCCGGAGGCGGCTTCACAGGTAACATGTTCCATGACTTCACGGATGTGCTAGTTCCCCTCTTCATCAGCTCCCACCAGTTCCACCGCAAGGTCCATTTCATCGTAGCCGATGGCAAACCCTGGTGGGTGGACAGGTACAATATTATATCATCATCCCTTTTCTTATTAGTTCAATCATCTTTGTTATAGAAAACATCAACATTGGAACTTTCTCCCTCCAATAATTATGACATGAAGCCAACTAACTCGCCTATGCATATTAATTTATAAGCGATTTCTGTTTATCTCAACATTTACATATCAGCCATATAGCTTTCTAGGATCCGGATTTATTGAACTTGCAGTGCACCAATCCACCTCTCTCTCTCTCTCTCTCTCTCTCTCTCTCTCTCTCTATATATATATATATATATATATATATATATAATGTGTGTGCCCCCTAGGGGGAGCTAACTTAGCCCCCCCCCCCCCCCCCGCCATTTTTTCACAATTTTTTTTTGAAATCTAAAACCGTGTAAATTCATTATTAAATCCATATAATATGTCATTCAAATTTCATGCGAAACAGAGACTCCTACGACCTCCATCCAAACGGGGTCGATTTAAAAAATCCTGTTACCGTTAAAAAATGACTGTCTATATGTATATATATAGGGCATATCCAGAGAGAACTGTGCCCATTTGAGATTTTTTGAGCACCAAACGTGGGCTCGCCACGTGTATGTGATGGTTCTATTTGGAAGGGGACGATTTTGGTAATAATAATGTACTTTGCATTATTAACATAATAGGAATTCGAGTTAAATCATTTCCATAAAAATAGGTGGTCGGTTTTAGTAAGATAAAAAAATACACATTTTAGTTATTGCCAGCATTCGATCTATTTATGGAATGATCATTCCACGTATAGATATGTAAACTTCTAAATTACTGATTATAGTTATTGATTACGTCAGTTACTAATGTCCATACAATAATTACCGATTACAAATATGCATATTACTGAACGTATTATGAATGTTACTGAAGTTATAACGTTCATATAGCAATTACTAACTACAAATGTCCATACTGAATGTTACTGAACTCTTTGTAATTGTTACTGAACTCCCAATGCATATAAATGTTACTTGGCTAATTACAAATGTCCATACTGAATGTTACTGAACGCATTATGAATGTTACTGAACTCATTGTAATTGTTACTGAAGTTATAGTTACTAATATCCATACATCAATTACTGGTTATGTAATTACTAGTGTCCATACAATATTTAATGATTACAATGTCCATATTACTGGACCCATTCTGATTGTTACTGAAGATATTATTTTATTATTACCGATCTCATAATAGCCATTACTTGAGAATTGTATATACATTACTGAACACACAACAAAAATTACTTAAGACTGTATATATATTACTTGAGTACTGTCTCTAAATTACTAAATTGTATTCAAATTAATAACACATATGGAAATTACTGACCATTTGTTATGGTTTTACTGACTTCACAACAAGCACTTACTTGACCATTGTATTCATATTACTAAAATATGTACCATATAAACATGTGCTATAAGATATAGATATATACATTACTAAACAAACAACAAAATTTACTTGAGATTGTATATATATTACTTGAGTACTATCTCTAAATTACCAAATTCTATTCAAATTAATAACACATATGGAAATTACTGACCATTTGTTATGATTTTACTGACTTCACAAGAAGCACTTACTTGACCAGTGTATTCATATTACTGAAATATGTACCATATAATCAAATGAATGTAAATTACTAACCATTGTTTGGATATTACCAATCTCGCAACAACTATTTACTTGTCTATTGTATATATGTTACCGATTCCATTTGAATATGTTACGCACAATATATAAGATGTTACTTATCGTTCTTACAAATAGGACGATGATCTATAAGTTACTTACGTAATTTAACAAGTTACTTGTTATACACATCATGTTAATGATATTAATACAAAATTTACTTATATTAAAACAAAGACTGTCTGATTATATCTAATGATATCATTTTCAAAAGATGGAACAACAGAATCTCGTGTTCTGTGGATGTAAACTTATAAGCAATCATATTGCTTTCATGATCTAAATATAATTGATAGTCATCCATCATCGTTCCTTCTCATATGATGTTCTCACAATCGAAATCCAACCAAGAATCATCATTCGTCATTGCTTCTGAGACTTCATGATCCAAATCCAATGACAAATCGAGCATCGCGTTTGAATCTGAAATCGAAAATATAAAAACAAACGATTAAACTGAGATCATAATATGAACCAACAATGACAACTCACGAGCAAAAATAAGAGGAAACATAAATTTTGCAACGACGATTGATTAAAAAAAGTTCTACAAAAATACCTTCGAAGAACGAAGCTCCTGCAATTTCAGAAGCTTGGTCGTCGCGCGAGATCAATAAGAATATGTTCGAAATGACCATATCAAACACAAAATATCAGCGGACGCTAATTTTAGAAAGTCTGAAAATATCATTTTTAAATAGACACCAAATATTGTGACTTGTGACGTGATCCTAAAATTTAGGGATTGATATTGGTAATCCAACAGCTGTGACGATGGGCTCATTCCATTCAAATGGGCACAATGCTCTCTGGATAAATTCCCTATATATATATATATATATATATCCCTAATGATATTGGTTCATTCTCTGCATGCAGGTATTCATCTATACTCAAGAAGCTCTCTACTCACCATCTCATAAATGTTGATTCCGTCGCAAAGGACGTCGTGCATTGCTTCCCTCGAGTAGTGGTTGGGCCAGCCTTCCATAGGGAGCTCGGAGTCGACAGTGATCTGACGCCGGACGGTTACACTATAGAGGAGTTCAGAAGTGTGCTCAGGAAAGCGCTCGGGCTAAAGAGGGAGAATGTAACGACGATGACGACAACCTTCCGACCAAGGTTGTTGATCATAGAAAGGAAGAAATCGAGGGTGCTGATGAACCAGAGAGCGATTGAAGAGATGGCCAAGAGCATTGGGTATGGTACAAACTTCATAATCATACAAAAAATGAAGCTACATCTATGAATAATTTCAATATTCTTCGTTATATCTTCCCTTTTTAAATTTATAAAGATGATAAGTATGTGTTGCAAAATTATCTTTGATTCTTGGAAAATATACAAAGAATAACATATTGAAAGATAAATTTCGATTGTTTGGCTCTAATCAAGTTCCACTCTTCAATGGATATCTTCTTAGGTAAATTGAATTATATGATTGACAGGTTTGATGTGGTAGTTGGGGAGCCAGACCCCTACGGCGACTTCACCAAATTTGCGAGATTGGTGAACTCAGCGGACGTGTTGCTAGGCGTCCATGGATCCGGGCTAACCAACATGCTCTTCCTCCCTACTGGCGCGGTGATGGTCATAGTCGTGCCATTTGGATCGTTGCATTGGCTGGCGCGGGGCAATTTCGGCGACCCAGGAACCGCGATGGGCCTCAAGTATTTGGAGTATCAAGCGCAAGCGGAAGAGAGCAGCCTCAGCGACGAGTATCCGGCCGATAGCGAGGTCCTGAGGAATCCACTGGCATTGCACAAGAAAGGGTGGGGGGCAATGCAGGCTGTTTATCTTGACAAGCAGAATGTTAGGCCTCATCTAGCTCGCCTCAAGGAGACCCTATTACAGGCCATTAAACTGATTCCTGAGAAGAATCCTTAAATATATATATCTCGAACCGAACATTTTGATTTATTTTCAATGAAAAATCTTTTGGTTATATCCATTACTTATTTATAAAATTTGTCGTTGAAAATCATCTTGCTCGTGCCGATTCGTGTACTTCGTAGATGTGGTAGCTAATATAATATCAGCTCCAGATGAGGAGACGCAGAATGAGAACTTCGTATTGCACGATTTAAGTCCAAAATGGTATGGGTAAATTTTGGGAACGGATGCACAGTTTCGTAAAATATTGTCGAGAAATGATTACTTTGTTGATGGGTTTTGCTCATTTCAACATTATGTAGTTGTCAATGTACCGTCCGCTTATCTATAGCAAGTTTTCAAATAAACACTCGTTACACTTTTCGTTGTTAGCGCCAATATAAAACTGCTGATTGGAATCTTTATGTTTGTCGTAAATTACGGGTAGAAGACCACATTTTTTTAACATGAATTTTGATGAGTCTCGATCTATATTAAGTGGGTGGCTCTGACGTTAAATGGATTATTTTATAAGACTATGTATTAAAGCCAAAAATGGGCAAGCCAATTGTTTCCCAACATTACATAAGTAAAATAAAAATAACGAACCCATGCATAGGAGTAGGTAATTACAACGCAACACCTCAGAAATGTAACAAACCAAAGAACTACTTGTTAAGGATTATGACAGCATTCATAACGAGTAGGGATGAAAACGGACGGATACGGATACAAATATATATATAATCGTATCATTATCTATTTTAAAATACGAATGCGATACAGATATTGATGGATGTGAAATTGTGTTACCATATCCTTACAAAATGAATACGAATGTAAAACAAATACGAATCGGATACGAATAATAATATAAATATTTAATAGATTAACTAAAATATACATGTTTAGAATGGTTTACACATAAAATGGATATCCGTTATATTAATTTCATAAAAGGTATGTCAACAATGGTGAATGCACTCATAAAATATTATCACACACAGTTATAAATAAATCTATTACTATACTCATGTACGAATGCAGATATACGAATACGAATGCGAATATTAGCGAATGTCAAAGTGGTATCCATATTCGTATCCATTTTAAAACGAATACAAATACGAATGTCAAAATATATATATAACGAATACTATAACGGATCGGATACAAATATATTCACACTTGTTTTCATTCCTAATAACGAGCACAATGGCATGTTGTGATGTGTTTATGCCAACGCCAATCCAAGGACGATTTTTCTCTTGCCAAATATGCCATGTCGCAACTGCAGTGTAGTTCACTTTTTTCCCAAGGTTGTAGAGCATCCAATGCTAATTTAATCCATGTAAGCATTGCCAAAAAAAAGTCATATCTAGCGAAGATGAGAGGCCCAACTACACAACAAACCAACAAAATCTCACAAACTACCATGCAGACGAAGAGTATGTGATCCCTAGACCCATCTGTTGAGGAGCAAAGTAGACAAAATAGAATCTTGGCAGATGCCAAACCCTCGTTGGAAGACGGTTCAATATGACCCTGCAAAGACAACACTGAGTGTTTGGGTGCCACACCACCTTACACAGCTCACCAAACCAATCAACCTTAGATGCCTTAACCCTCAGACACAATCCCAAGTTGCAACAAAGCGAAAGGGCCTTGTAGAGCCGACCCACTTGACAGGGTCGGTCCCTAGAATCAAGGACCGTGCGAACTCCCTTCCTCGAATATTATAACGCCAAAGCAAAGAGGGATAGCAGGAACTTCCCAAAAGCCCGACACTCCCAAGTATTTAGCAGTAACAAAAGAAACCAAATCAAGTCCTTAATCGTGAGAATGCACCGAATCCAAGTCACCCTCATCGCATCTTTCATAAATTTCAACGATTGTAGCCAGTGACGATCTGGCAAACCCAATTCTACACACATGCATTCCACATTCAAAACACATAATAATATAAATAGGGGAGAATAGCATGAAAGACTGTAATTTTAACTTGCTTCCTATTCATTTCGATTCACATCATAACCATCAATGATTACATAATCTATGTCCAAAAATATACATGTATGCATAAAAAAGCTTGTCCATACATACATCAGGTACCACAAACTAGAAGTAAAGTAGAACCAGTAAAAGCTACAAGTAAATGCTAGCTACAGTAAAAACTTATCCTTTATATATTAGCTTATATATATATAGGGTAAAATGGGGCTGCCCCAGGGAGTAGCCAACTTGGCTACTCCCACCCCTATTTTTCCCTCATTTTTTTATTTTTTTGGAAAATAAAAATTTATATATTCATCATTATATCCCTCTCACATTCTATTAAAATTTCGTCAGAAACAGAGACTCCTAAGCCCTCCATCCAGACGTCAATTTTTTAATGGTCGCAGGATTTTTTAAATCGACCATGTTTGGATGGAGGCCGTAGGAGTCTTTGTTTCTGACGAAATTTTAATAGAATGTGAGAGGGATATAATGATGAATATACAAATTTTTATTTTCCAAAAAAAATAAAAAAATGAGGGAAAAATAGGGGTGGGAGTAGCTAAGTTGGCTACTCCCTGGGGGCAGCCCCATTTACCTTATATATATATAGAGAAGGCTTATCCAGAGAGCACTGTGCCGATTTGAGAATTTTTAGGCACGCGTAATCATCCGTGTGATGATGATCCTGTGGTTCTGCGTAAAATTGATTAGTTTCTAAATTTAGCGCTAAGAATGAATTGCCATAACCACCCACCGCATATAACTCGCAATTTAATTCCCTTTTTTGAGTTATAATTGAGTACTCATTAATTGCCGCATTGTTTATTCTAAAAATAACCATGAGAATCTCCTCCTTCCTCCGATGACAATCAAAATACGACTCACGTTGAGTTGCTGAAATAAATACAAAGTTATTTTTCGTAATACAAAGTTACCGATGCCATTGCAAACATTACTGAAATAAATACAATGTTACTTTTTATGTTGTTTTTTATTCTTAAAAAATTACTGTTACGTTTGTATAAGTTACTTGCTATTCGTAGTAACTATTGTCCATACAATAATTACTAAATAGATAAATTACTAATGTCCATACAACAATTACTAATTACAAATGTTGATATTACTGAACTCATTCTGATTCTTACTGATGATATAGTTACTTAGTACAATGTTACTTATCATGTATGTTTTTTATTCGTAAAAAAATACTGATAATGTTTGTATAAGTTACTTGCTATTTGTTGGGTGTTACTTGCCTTTCATTCATTCTTACTAATAACACTTGTACAAAGTTACTAATGTCAATACATCAATTACTGATTACAAATGTCCACATTACTGAACTCAACGAAATTATTACTGAAGTTGTATTAACTATTTTCCATACAATAATTACTGAATAGATAAATTACTAATGTCCATACAACAATTACTAATTACAAATGTTAATATTACAGAACTCATTCTGATTGTTACTGATGATATAGTTACTTAGTACAATGCTACTTTTCATGTATGTTTTTTATTCGTAAAAAATTACTGATAACGTGTGTATAAGTTACTTGCTATTTGTTGGGTGTTACTTGTCTTTCAATCATTCTTACTAATAACATTTGTAAAAAGTTACTAATGTCAATACATCAATTACTGATTACAATTGTCCATATTACTGAACTCAACGAAATTATTACTGAAGTTGTATTAACTATTTTGTATACAATAATTACTGAATAGATAAATTACTAATGTCCATACAACAATTACTAATTACAAATGTTCATATTACAGAACTCATTCTGATTGTTACTGATGATATAGTTACTTAGTACAATGCTACTTTTCATGTATGTTTTTTATTCGTAAAAAATTACTGATAACTTGTGTATAAGTTACTTGCTATTTGTTGGGTGTTACTTGTCTTTCAATCATTCTTACTAATAACACTTGTACAAAGTTACTAATGTCAATACATCAATTACTGATTACAATTGACCATATTACTGAACTCAATGAAATTATAATTGAAGTTGTAGTAACTATGGTCCATACAATAATTAATGAATAGATAAATTACTAATGTCTATACAACAATTACTAATTACAAATGTTCATATTACTGAACTCGTTGTGATTATTACCGAAGAAATAGTTACTTAGTACTTCTGAATAATTGTTAGATAATTGAGTTGTAATATTACTGAAGCTATACGCACAATTACTGAAGATTCATGTCCATGTTACTTACTCATTGTTATTAGTTACTGAAATTATAGTTACACATCAATTATGTATTCAGTAAATGTATTTGTTAATGACCTCTTTTATTAGTTACAGAATGATTTGTTCTTAATATTATTGTCAAATATGTTCTTCTCGCTTCTTTAGTCAATAAGTATGCAACGATCATCAACACTTCTTGTTTTTTTCTTCCACGAAACATAAGTGTCCAGACATCTGGCAAACCTGAAATAATAAATTGTCAGTAGCATTTGTAAGATGAATCAATAACTATGTAAGAGAAATATATATACATGAAAATTAAGAATTACATTAGTAACATATTATGTTGGAAGACGATACATTTATTTCAGTAATATCTTTATTTATTTCAGTAAGAATAAATTCATACACAAGTAACATCTAATGAATTGTCAGTAATATCCCTAATATGAACCATTAATCATGAAAGATAAAATTATGTCCATGAAAAGTAAGAATTATATTTATAAAAGTAACTCGGTGCAAAGCATAAGTAATTTGATGAGTTACTCCAGTAACTTTTGATACAATATCAGTATCCTTATGATTTTTTTAAACGTTCTCAAATTAAAACTCAATATCCAAACACAAATCATTAATTATCATTCTTTCTGAGATTTCATGATACAAACCCAATCGCAAGTCAATATCATTTGAAATTGAAATCGAAAGAGAAATCATACATCGCAATTCATCTTTGCAAATTCCACTTTCTCATGATCCAGAAACATAACAAAAAATCAAAATCTGGTCTATAAACAGTCAGATTCAAATCAAAATGTCCAAAAAAATTAATTCTTTCTACATACTATCAGATTCAAATCAAAATACGAAAATAAAAATCTAATCGAAATATAATACCTTGCAATAGATAAAAATGTTCGCCTCTGTTTCCACGATTGATCGCCTCACTTTGCAAAACGCTAGATCCAAAAATGCCAGATCAATCTCCTCTCGTTGAACTCTCAATACACGTTTCCATAAACGTATACTAATTATAGAATTGCTTAATATTTCCAATTAGAGGAAATTCCATTTTGGTTACGGTTCCTATTTTTTAGGGATTGAGAGATACAAATCTTACAGCTGGAATTAGAGGCCCATTTTATCTCAAATGGGCACAGTGCCCTCTGGATAAAAATCCTATATATATATATATATATATATATATATTAGATGGAATACACATGATATAAATATATCAATGTGTTTATATCATAATTATACTAAATATGATGAAAGAAGAAATGAAGTTATAAAAATATACATCGATGCATGGACACATGAAGATAAATTATGATTATATAGTATCAAATTTATATCAACATGTAGCATGCATAGTTTTATATTTACTCTAAACAAACTACGAACATTTAATTAACTATTAAAGTTGCTATGGAGAATCCAAATGAGAATAATTAAGCAAAATATTATATCATCATTCATAAGCCATATTATGGATATGGCATGCGACACACTGCAATGAGTTTTGGTTATGGTTATGGCATGCGATGTGCTGGTGATGACGGCATCTTCCCTATCATTCTTATCTTTGGCTAAGCGTCCTTCCCCCAGGTACGCCTACTTTCTTCTCCCCCTCCTATTACACGTGGTTCATCCTTCCACAACCGCACCTCCTTTCCAAAACCCTCAAGCTTTCTCCCTCGTGACTTAATATGTGTTATAAGAGGATTTGGAATTAACTTCTGATGAACATGACCACCTTTGGAACCTTTTGACACTCCCCTGCATCATTTGTACTTACTATGTACCTTGAAGGCCAGCCCTAAATATAAGGACTTCTCAAATCTATTGTGACTAGGGATGCAAACGGATACGGATATATCTGTATCCGATCTGTTACCGCATCCGTTTTAGACAGATTTTGACATCAGTATCCGTATCCGTTTTAAATGGATATGGATATGGATATCATTTTGATATCCGCAAACATCTGTATATGTATCCGTATATTCATTTTTGTATATAAATATAGTCGTAGATTTATTTTAACCCATATATAACATAATTCTCTACATCCTTTTACCATAATTTTATAATTTTATCATTGAAAAATATCATATTGAAGTTAAATTGATCCACAACTTGGACGACTCAAAAATCCACTCATACTAGGATAATCATAAATTCTCGTAATATTAGCCTCCCACCCCTATCCAAAACAACCATGACCACCTCATACTCCCAATACCCAAGAGCACATCGAGACCTCTCGGATAAAATACACAGTAATATGTCTCGCAAGGGCTATCATTATTGTCAAATAAATCTGGCTTCCCTCATGCTAGAGATGCCCCTTCACATCCACAATACCCCTCTAATCTAACGTATAGTCCTCGAACAATGAACCTGATAGAGAATCGCTACTTGTCTTGACCTTTTCGCTGACTCCTCGAACTTCCCCATTTTTTAATTGTCCCCTATCTGGGTATATGAAAAATCACTACATTTTCCCTCCTAGTTGCTTCTCATGTGGTAAGGTTGGACACATCATCCCTAATATTTTAACGTTACTGTGAGTTGCCTCCAACCCCACTGATTCCACCCCATCAAACCCTTCCACATCCACCAAATGAAAAAGGTAGCACCTCACCTCCCATGCCTCACCCGGCTTACATTCTAAATCCTAGCATTCCTTGTACCAAGTCTCAAGGCCCATTGAATAGTGTGCTTTCCACCCCAATTATTTATGTTGAATTGTTGTAGCACGAGTAGAAAGCATGACTTATCAAAACCACACACAAAATATGTATGAGATTAATCTGTGTGGCAATCGTTTATTTTACATAAGCAAGTCCAAGGTAGAATCAAAGAGATAAATGCGATTTTAGGAACATTTTAGGCAAAATAGTGACTCGGATTTTCACAAAATAATTTTTTAGTTTTATAAATTTTATTTTTATTTTAAAAATAAAATAAATAAATGAATAGTAAGATTTAATGCAGCTTTAAGGGAAATTTACGAATTTTTCAACAAATATTTATGTTAAATTTTGCTCAAAAATCAAAGAGATATTTTCCCCTTAAAGAATATTGCAAAAAGTTTTTTTCTATAATTTTTCAAAGTAATGAGATGCATTGGTAAATATCTTTGGTATTTTTGAATTTAGAGGATGAAAATGCAATAATTTGTGAAATTAAAAATATGGTATGCAAGTAATGATTAAATGATGCTATGGTAACATTTGCATGACTTTTAGAGATGATGTGGATGAATGGAAAATGCAAGAGAAAAAACAATATACTGATAATTTTTAAATTTCAAGTTGACCAAAGTATCTCTGAAAAATCAACAAAAAAGTAGATGGTATTTCAATTCAAGATGAACACCTGAGTATTTTTATTTCCCAAAAATATTACAATATGGCCCAATTAAAATTCAATCTTTAAATTAAAAAACACAACAATAATTACCATTGTTAATTCAATTCAAATATTATATAAAAAATCCACAAAAATATCATTTTCATACTCCAGTGCATATTCCTCAAGAGAAAAATATTTACTTTGGTTGTTTAGCCTGACATGATATTAAAATAATTATTGTAAAAAGATGTTAAATTCCCTTAAATCTACATTTATTCTTGCATTTCATTTATTAATTTTAATTTTTTAATAAAAATAAACTTTGCAAGATAACAAACATTTTGTAAAAATCTGAGTTGCTTTTTTGTCTGAAATATTTCTAAAATCACATTTTGCCTCCTTGAGTTTGACCCATAGATTAATCTTAGATATATTTTTTGTATGGTTTTGTTTATTTGCTTTCTACTAGACCTAAGACAATTCGACATAATTAATAGGGTGGAAAGTACAATGTTCAAATGGCAGCGTTGTTGGGATGCCCTTCCGAAAATGGATCATATGGATGTTGTTATGCACCCCTTCACTATTGAAGGTCTTGATGAAGTTCCCTTACTTGGTGTTGCCCCTCCTCCACTAAGGTCTCAGATATGGTTTGAAATAGCCATAGTGAGACACTTCCTCTTGTGATATGTGGTAAGTGTGGACCTGCAAGTTCAAGAAGGATTCAAGTTTCTCCAACTCGACCTTTACTTTTCGGTGCAAAATAAAGGTGAGCGAGGTGGGCGGATCCTATATCATGGTTGAAGGGAGGAACAAGAATCTCTGACCATGAGTTGGATGGAGTTTGAGGAGGTATACAATGTAAAAGTTGAACACGGGAGGGGTGAGAAGATGGTAGCGAATGTTCATTGTAGGAGCAGTTTTGGATTGGTAGTATGTGTTGTTGCCGACACATGGTTACCTTGGAAAAAAACTTCTAATGAACTCAGCGACCTTAGAACCATTTGATACTCCCTAGCATCACACATGCTTACTGTATCCCTTGGAGGGCCCCCCGAATATATGGTCTTCTCGATCTATCGCGACCCCACCACCGACAGGGACCTCATACCCCAAGAGATCCCCATTCAAAAGTACCTTACACTCCAACTCTTCTCTTCGTCTCCCACAATTCCACCCCACCCGACAAACTACAAATCTTTGTCGCCCCCCCCCCCAAGATCGTATCCGTGACCTTTCCGAACTCATGTTTATCTAGCTCTATCTTAAGACCACGTAGACTCAACTTGCCTAACCTACCTGCTCTATCCATTCTAATGATCGTATAGATCGGATTCTCGTTCAACTTGCTTAATATAAAGGCCCCGATCAAGCAATCTACAAGGTGCCTCATTAGAGGGGGAAAGTCAAGACACATGCTTCATTTCGACTCGCTTATTGACTTCCCACCTGCTTGCTGGAAGCCCTTAGGGAAATTTCCTTAGCTAGACTATTAGTCAAGCTTGCCAAGACCTAGACTTCTTTCTTCCCTAACTCTTTCTTGAAACCGGAGCCAAGATCTTCTCTGTTTTCACATTTAGGTCCATACGCGTGCCATGTATATGTGGCCTAGTAATTTTGCACCATAGCCCCTCCAGGTTTCCAAAATTATAGAAATGACCTATAGGAAACCATTTGTGAATTTTCTCTATTTATTTTTCATCTTTTATTGTGTTTATGCCCATGGGCCTTTTCGTTCATATCTTGAGCATCAAAACTCCGATTTGGTTTATTTCAGTTGCATTATTTTGCTTATTTGATGTTTTACATGATGGCATGATTAATTACTAATTTGACACACAGATCGACATGATAAAATTTAAGATATGTAGTATCACTTTGTCATCGAGTTTTAGTGCCCTTGATTATTATTGAGCTATCAAATGAGTATGAAATTGATATAATCTTGATGATCGCGAAATTCGCCTCTTTAATAGTGATGAATTGTCGTAGCATAGGAGGTAAATTCGGATCAGCAAAAACCATAGTCCTTTGAATGCTGTGAAATACTTTTACTTGGCAAGTCTACCAAGGTCGAACACAGGGACACGGCTACTTAATATGTTTATCGAATTTCGATTCATGAACCACAATGTGAGTTAATTTCAGTTTCAGATCCATATGAAGAACTATGCTATTTACAAAGCAAAGCCATGATGCATGCAATTTTTTATTGATTTTTATGCAAGTTAAAGTGATGCATGAATAATTGTGCAAGGTTACAAGATGCTAAATAAAAGGCTACAATTATATCCTAAAAAAGTGAGCAACAGAATAGAAATGTGAATCAGTGTCAATTTAATCACGACAATAAAAAGCAATCATCAAATCAAAGCAAGAAAAGGAGAGCAGGGTCCCATTTTCACATTAAAAGTCACTTCAATTGAAATAGTGATAAATGAGACAATTAAACATGCTAAGATGTAGAGGATAAAACAAGGATCAAAACGACACTAAAATCATGCAATTTGGACCTATGATGCTCAAGTTATGCTAAAAACAATGCAGGGGCATAATTGTAATAAAGTGCAAGAAAAATAAAGGATAAATATTGCATTTAGATCCCTGGAGGGACCTAAATGCAAATACCAAAAACTGCTTGGGGTCTTGTGCAATTTTTCCATATGCGCGGGGACCTTTTTGTAAATCTTCAAAACCTAGAGGGCCTTCCTGTAAAATACCCAGGCACGCACATGAGGCACGTGCCTGGGGACCATTTTGCAATTTCCGAAAGTGTCAGGGTCTTTCTTGCAAATTACCTAGGCCCTCACGTGCGTCGCACGTGAGGCGCCTAGGCTCGGGGGACTCCTCAGGTTCGGGCCACGTGGCGATCGCTGGAGGCTTGGATCTGGGTTCGGACCGCCCGAACCTGTAGGTATGGAGGCTAGGCTCAGGTGCTCACGTGGCCTCATCTTGGCCATCCGATCAGGATGATCGGATGGTATATGTAGCTCCTTCTTCCTCCGCAGCCTACCGGAGTAGGCGGGGCTCCAGCGAGGTCGATGGAGCTCCTCTGCCTGCCGTAGGCACGCCTGATGGTCGGAAAAGATCGCTAGGAGCCTAGCGAAGGCCCTGGAGGAGCGGCAAAGATCCGGGAATGGTCGGAGGTGAATGTTGATGAAGCTTCACTGGAGAAGAAGGCCTCGAAGAAACGTCGATGCTGGCTCCGGCCGTTGATGGTTCCTGCAAGCGTTAGATGTAGCCGAAGCGAGTGCGAGTGTGTGCGAGGTGAGATGGACTGAGATGGGAGCCGGGCGAAGGCGAAGAAGATGGTGGCTCAGGGGATTCCTCCGCCGTAGAGACGAAGGAGTTGATTCCAAGTGCGAAGGGGATCTGGAGGAAGGAGGAAAGTGGGCGAAGATGCAGGTGAGCTTGCGAAGGTGGGAGGCTTGTCAGATGGTGGTGAACGATGATGGAGGTGGTCGGAAAATTAGGAGAAGTAGAGGGATAATTTGCCTCGCCGGAGCAAGGCGAATGGCGGATGAAGTAGCTTGGGCTGAGGCTTCAAGAGAGCCTCTGGTCATCACCCGACGAGGTCAACTGGGCCTCGGAGCTTGGCAGAGCCTGGAAGCGCCCGCAGCACGGCCAGTTGGTCGTGGGTCGAAATCGGGCGAGAAGCCTTGATCGCCTCTACGCCCCGCCCGCTCCGCTGTAACCGGAGGGGCGAGGGATACTGGGCTTATGCCCAAAATGGTGGACGATCGTCTCAGGTGGCGGAGGGTGGCTTAAATAGGCGGAGGTCGGCTGACGGTTACGTGGTGAAGTGTTGAGTTCCTACAGCTTAGGAGTTAAGGGAGGAACGATGGTCGTGCATGATGGGTAACGTGCGAGGATGGCGGAGGAACGGGGACGGTGTCGGTGGAGTTACGATGCGGAGAAGGTGGCCTCATCTTGGCCATCCGATCAGGATGATCGGATGGCATATGTAGCTCCTTCTTCCTCCGCAGCCTACCGGAGTAGGCGGGGCTCCAGCGAGGTCGATGGAGCTCCTCTGCCTGCCGTAGGCACGACTGATGGTCGGAAAAGATCGCTAGGAGCCTAGCGAAGGCCCTGGAGGAGCGGCAAAGATCCGGGAATGGTCGGAGGTGAATGTTGATGAAGCTTCACTGGAGAAGAAGGCCTCGAAGAAACGTCGATGCTGGCTCCGGCCGTTGATGGTTCCTGCAAGCGTTAGATGTAGCCGAAGCGAGTGCGAGTGTGTGCGAGGTGAGATATTCTGAGATGGGAGCCGGGCGAAGGCGAAGAAGATGGTGGCTCAGGGGATTCCTCCGCCGTAGAGACGAAGGAGTTGATTCCAAGTGCGAAGGGGATCTGGAGGAAGGAGGAAAGTGGGCGAAGATGCAGGTGAGCTTGCGAAGGTGGGAGGCTTGTCAGATGGTGGTGAACGATGATGGAGGTGGTCGGAAAATTAGGAGAAGTAGAGGGATAATTTGCCTCGCCGGAGCAAGGCGAATGGCGGATGAAGTAGCTTGGGCTGAGGCTTCAAGAGAGCCTCTGGTCATCACCCGGCGAGGTCAACTGGGCCTCGGAGCTTGGCAGAGCCTGGAAGCGCCCGCAGCACGGCCAGTTGGTCGTGGGTCGAAATCGGGCGAGAAGCCTTGATCGCCTCTACGCCCCGCCCGCTCCGCTGTAACCGGAGGGGCGAGGGAGACTGGGCTTATGCCCAAAATGGTGGACGATCGTCTCAGGTGGCGGAGGGTGGCTTAAATAGGCGGAGGTCGGCTGACGGTTACGTGGTGAAGTGTTGAGTTCCTACAGCTTAGGAGTTAAGGGAGGAACGATGGTCGTGCATGATGGGTAACGTGCGAGGATGGCGGAGGAACGGGGACGGTGTCGGTGGAGTTACGATGCGGAGAAGGTGGCCTCATCTTGGCCATCCGATCAGGATGATCGGATGGCATATGTAGCTCCTTCTTCCTCCGCAGCCTACCGGAGTAGGAGGGGCTCCAGCGAGGTCGATGGAGCTCCTCTGCCTGCCGTAGGCACGCCTGATGGTCGGAAAAGATCGCTAGGAGCCTAGCGAAGGCCCTGGAGGAGCGACAAAGATCCGGGAATGGTCGGAGGTGAATGTTGATGAAGCTTCACTGGAGAAGAAGGCCTCGAAGAAACGTCGATGCTGGCTCCGGCCGTTGATGGTTCCTGCAAGCGTTAGATGTAGCCGAAGCGAGTGCGAGTGTGTGCGAGGTGAGATGGACTGAGATGGGAGCCGGGCGAAGGCGAAGAAGATGGTGGCTCAGGGGATTCCTCCGCCGTAGAGACGAAGGAGTTGATTCCAAGTGCGAAGGGGATCTGGAGGAAGGAGGAAAGTGGGCGAAGATGCAGGTGAGCTTGCGAAGGTGGGAGGCTTGTCAGATGGTGGTGAGCGATGATGGAGGTGGTCGGAAAATTAGGAGAAGTAGAGGGATAATTTGCCTCGCCGGAGCAAGGCGAATGGCGGATGAAGTAGCTTGGGCTGAGGCTTCAAGAGAGCCTCTGGTCATCACCCGGCGAGGTCAACTGGGCCTCGGAGCTTGGCAGAGCCTGGAAGCGCCCGCAGCACGGCCAGTTGGTCGTGGGTCGAAATCGGGCGAGAAGCCTTGATCGCCTCTACGCCCCGCCCGCTCCGCTGTAACCGGAGGGGCGAGGGAGACTGGGCTTATGCCCAAAATGGTGGACGATCGTCTCAGGTGGCGGAGGGTGGCTTAAATAGGCGGAGGTCGGCTGACGGTTACGTGGTGAAGTGTTGAGTTCCTACAGCTTAGGAGTTAAGGGAGGAACGATGGTCGTGCATGATGGGTAACGTGCGAGGATGGCGGAGGAACGGGGACGGTGTCGGTGGAGTTACGATGCGGAGAAGGTGGCTGGGGAGATGGATAAAAATGGAAGGACGAGCGGGGATCGCGAGTCGCAACGCCTGGGGGTGAGGGGGTTACGGAGGTTGACGATGAACGATAGCCGTTGGATCTAACGATCCAACGGCTGGGAGTGGAGCGCGTGCGGAGGGTCACGATCAGATCTTTAGGATCTGATCGTGTGGTGGAGGGATGGGCACTAAAGAGCGGCCCAGATGGAGCGATGGTGGAGATCGGGCGGTTGAAGTGAGGGGGTAGATGTGGGAAAAGGAAGGACGTTGGATGGAATGAGGATCAGACGGTGGAGGTTAAGGGTGACGTGGATGCACAGGAGGCATAGGATAGGTGCTTGATCGAGTGGCTGTGGACGAGGCGCGAAGTAGCGGCGGAGATCAGATCTGGGAGATGGATCCAAGGGCTGGAAGCGGAGCGCGGATGGACGGAGAGATGCGAGCGGAAAAGAGGCATATCCAACAGCTCAAGGAAGCGCCGGGTGGCAGCAGCTGGGAGCGGCCACATGGATGGCCCAGAGGGCGCCACGTGGCCCAATGAGAAAATTCAGAGCATAAAAACAAAGAAAATAGAAAAGAAATAGATAGAGGCGAAATTAGGAAAAAGTCAAAACATGAAAGTTGCTCGTCTCGACGAGATCTACAACTTTCATGATGGACAAAAAGCCAAAAGAGGTCATTTGTACAAAACATATTTTTGGGGGTATTTTTAGGGGGATAAAAACACCGATTTTGTGATATTGAGAAGTTTTTGTGTTTTTTAGTGTTTTTAATGGTCAGTGATTTATAGACAATTATTCTACCTAAATTTTAGAGATTTTTGAAGATAAAATAAATACAAGAAAAATAGAAGAAATTAAATACAATAATTTAATGGTAAATTATACACAATATAATACAAGATAAAAACAAAGAATTAAAGGTGATTTTTATTGGGACGGTTAAGCCACGGTTTTAATTAGCGGCTTTTAGCATTACAAATACGAGATTCATCATACCCCCTATACTTAAACCATGCTCGTCCTCGAGCATCTAAAGAATGAAGGAGTCGGATTAATCTCAGATAGTGCGCGTGAAAAATTCAAGGCTCAATCTTTCGAAGACCCTTAATTTAAGAGATCATGTTCACATTTTGCAGAAATCCTTCTATGGACTCAAGCACTATCCTAGGAAAGTGATACTGATTATTTGATAACTTTATTATTGGTCTTGGGTGTGATTGGATCACATATGATTGTTATTTTTATCACAACAAGGTGGAGGGCGGATCTTTCATCTATCTTCTGCTTCATGTTGATTATATGCTAATTGTTGCTAATAAAAAATTATGATTGTTGATTTGAAGAAGGTTTTTAGGTCAAAGTTTCACATGGAGGACTTTGAGTAACAAAGAATATTTTAGGGAACAAATTGTAAGGGATCATGTAGGATAAAAACTTTTCTTATCTCAAAATAAATTACATTGAGTGATGTTAAGATGTCCAAAGTATAACCGTTGAGTATGTCGTCTGATATAAATATTCATTTTCAGTTTCTTTTGCACCTCAGTTAAATATAGAGAATGAACATCTGCCACACATCCACTATGCAGGAGCAAATTGGAAATCTAATTTATGCCATGGAATGCACAAGATCATATATCACTCATGTTGTGAGGTGTTGTTCGCAAATTCATGGGGAATAGAAGGAGAGAGCATTGATAGAAAACCAAGCAAAATTTTTGGTATCTGAAAGAAACATCTAATGTTAACCTTTTTATCTATGGAAGTGATATAAATGTTTGGTGTTTTGCCAGATATTTAGATTCAAACTATGCCACAGATGTTGATGGGAGAAGATCAATGTCATTCTTTGTTTTTATTTTAGAACATTTTATCATTAATACATCATTCAAGCACTCGAAGGATAGAATATAACATTAACAAAACTACAAATGAATGCATCTGATTTGAAAGGCTTGATTGGATATCTTGATCTGCAATAAGATCAACTATCGTATATTATCAAAGTCTTAATGTGTTATTCCTAGTCAAGGATCAAGCGTATCATGAGAGGAAAAGCATATTCATGTCATGTTTCACAACACTCATCTTGAGAGGAGGATCAAGGTGAAAGAGGTTGACACAATAAATAACTAAGTTTTTATGTCCATAAAGATAATTCTTGAGAAAAAGTTGAAACATTACATGGGGCATTCTCAACATCAAAAGTTGGCAGAAGCCTTAGAAGCCTTGTAAATGGGAAGACGATGATAGAGTCTATCAATTGTTATTCTGCTATATGAGGATCCAATTCAAGACGGAAGTTCCTGACATGTCTTAAATTCTAATGGATTGGAATCCATCCATATCCTAATTGATGCGAGTGTCTCTTTAATTTTTTGTTGATTAAAAGATCCATCCGAATTTTGATTTATTAGAGGACTCATCTAGATTCGGTTTGATATGTGATTAGGGAATCCATCGTGATCCTAATTGATTAGAGCTCATTCTTTCTTTGTGATTAGATAATACATCTCTATGGGGATATTATATAAACTTACACAGGGTAAGTGTTTTGGATCGTCCTTTGTACAATAGTTCTTCTACCACATTGAAAGACATCCATCACCGCTATTGATGATATAGTCCAACTAATGGCAGACATTGTAAGTCTTGTGTTACAATTATTTCATCCTTGCTCATCTGTGTGTTTGGTTTGTGTCGTACTTCCGCCACACGCAACAGTTGTTATATATAACTATATTATTTTTAAACATACCCAAGAGCAAGGGGTAGGCAAAGAAATCGAGCGTGAGTCTCACCATGACATTGCTCATCAGTCCACGTCGTTGAGGACCATCGCATAGAGTTGCAACATAGGAAGCAGGAAGGTTCTTTTCCCATGATTTTGCGTAAATTCCCTACTGATATTATATAAAGTCAATTAAATTAAGTTATTACTCTTGTGACCTTCGGATTTTTTTCAATAATAATTTTCCCCTCAAAAGGTTTGTAGTTGCACTTTTGCCCATATATTCTTACCGAATTCATAATATTGTCCTTCCATGAATGTAATATGAGTTTAATGGGGCTGCCCCTTTGGGACAGTCAACAATGGCTGCCCTCACGTCGTTTTCGGCATTTTTTTATTTTTTTTATTTTGAAAAATATCGCCAATGTATATTCATCCATATATCCCTCCTATATGTCATTCGAATTTCGTCAGAAACAGAGACTCCTACGGTCTCCAACGAGATGGTGTCGATTTAAAAAATCTTGTTATCGTTAAAAAATGACTGTCTGGATGGAGGCCAGAGGAGTCTCTGTTTCTGACGAAATTCGAATGGCATATAGGAGAGATATACGTATGAATATTTTAAAAAAAACGTCGAAAACGGTGCGGGAGCAACCCCATTAAACTCATGTAATATAGATGCAAAGGTATAATCACAAAGGACATTGCTGTGAATTTCGTAAATACATAGATGTACAAGGGTAATTGAGTAAATGTTTGAAGCACATGCTTTATTGAAAAACTTGAAAATGCTATAAAAATCCTTGCACAAGAAGGTTTCATCTAAATTTCGTTACATTCGGAAGGCCGGCGTGCAAATTGGCAATACCTCAATCACACAGTGAAACCCACAAACATTTGGCCTATATCAAAATTTTGACGTTTCCTCCTCCCCCCCCCTCTCTCTCTCCCTGAGATCAAAGAAAGGAAGCTGCAAGCTTGGACGGTGCAGATTATACCGCGCGCGGATCGTACGGCCGTTCAGCCATTTCCGTCTGTTCTCTACGTGCGGGCATCTCGAAGCTCTGAGGTCGGTATCATACTTCGAGTCCCTGATCACTTCCTAAATACGAACTCTTTCCGTTCATTACGATTCGAACCCAATCCTTTGTTTCTTCCTCCCTTCGCTGTTGTAGTTGGCTCCTTCATTCGAATTTGCTCTGTTCTTCGACAGTATCTGACAGTGTTATTGTTCTTTCTTCAGGTGTTTGGACGCGATTTTAAGACTTGGGTCGAAATCAAGCTGCGCTTTTCTTTTCTGTTTTCGAGTTTAATGTAGTTAGTTAATGATTGGGTGCTTCAATTTTTTAAGTCTGGTTCAATTAATCTCGTTGTGATTGTTTTTTTGGTAGTTACATTCTTCTTCTGTTTATTAATTTGTATATATGCACCTAAATTTAAAAAAATGTTAATTTGGTTAAGAGTTCTCCGGGTTGAATTCTCTTTTCTCTTCGAGTGTCTGTGGGAATCTGACTATCGTCTACTTTTCTGATAAGTAGAGATCCGGATAAGCATGAGACTTTTCTATTAACATGTTTGAGGAATTATTTTTGTCCTGTTTCACGTATATCCTTATTGGAAATGATGGTTTGTTTTATCGCCATCTTGATAATTGTATAGCTGGGCTTTACTGGCAATCACATGATTTGTTTGTCCAGTCATCAGAAGTTGATTTCAAGGCTCCACATTTTAAATTCTTTTTTAATCGTTGAAAAATGAGATGTATGATGATTGCCGACAGATTAGCAATGCTCTTGTTTGAACCGAATGTTTATAAGTTTATCACCTAATAAGAAACTATTTTTCTCGAGCAACTATTAAAGATTCTCGCCAAATGGTTGACAATTCTTTGGAAATAGGCATAATAATTCTGATATGTTAATTCTGATAATTTATTGCCTGGTTTGATGTTCTCTGCTATGCAAAAATTTATATTTAAATATATGTGCTATGATAGTATTTTTCATGAATGCATCGTTGGATGCTATCTAGTGAATTCGAGTTATTTGCTCTTATAACTGTAATAGGTCTTGCTTCTGCAGGATCTGGGAAAACAAATAGTCGATCTCGTCCGTGGCATGGAAGTGAACGACTTACAGAATAGTAGACGAATAGTGCATGTGACTCGGGAGAATAGTAATCCTGGCTTGCTAAGCAAGGATGACGAACTTGATCCATGGACAGCATGGGCTTACAAGCCCCGGACCATCTCATTGCTATTTGTTGGAGCATGCCTTCTAATGTGAATTTTCTTTTCTCTGTCTAGGAGCTTATACTTTAATTTCTTGTTTAATTAACAGTTTTATGTTGAGACAATCACAATATCTCACATTTATTTTATTACCTTACTAAGCATACAGGGAAAGAAAATGCTTTGTGACTGGAGTTATTGATCAGAGCAGTATATATTGAAGTTCATTGTTTTTTCACATGTGTAAGTACATGAACTTAGTTAATATAATGATCAGGAGTGTGTGTATTTAAGATGTCATGATTGCGGGAAATTCAACAAAAGCCATCTTTTGTAAAGTATTTGTTGGGAAAATAGAATAAGTCATTTATTCCCGTAACTCTAGTCTCTCTTATATAGAAGAGAGAGCTATGGGTAAATTACAGAAGATAGACATAGAGAAATAAAATAGCATTAACAATACATAGAATTATCTCTAAACTCCCCCTCAAGATGGAGCATAGATAACAATCATGCTCATCTTGGACAAGCACTTCTGAAATGACCCTCTTAGTAATGCCTTGGTGAATATGTCTGCCGTCCATTCTTCCGAGCTAACATGAGAAGTGGAAACCAAGCCCTTTTGGATCATATCTCTCGTATAGTGGCAGTATACCTCAATGTGCTTCATTCTCTCATGGAATGCAAGGTTGTTTGCAATGAAAAGGGCAGCTTGATTATCTACCCGCATAGGTAGAGGAACATCTACATGCAAATCTGCTAACACTGCTCGAACCCACATCATCTCTGTACTTGCTTGAGCCATAACCCTATACTCAGATTCGACACTTGATCTAGCCACAACAATTTGTTTCTTGCTTTTTCCAAGAAACAAGGGAACTACCAACAAATAGTGCAAAGCCCGAAGTGGACTTCCTGTCTTTAGGACATCCTGCATAGTCAGCATTGGCACATGCTGAAACAGATACAGATGTTCCTCTCTTGAGCAATAATCCTGCACCTGGAGAAGATTTGAGATATCTCAATATCATGTATATTGCATCCATATGTACTTCTTGTGGTTGCTCCATAAACTGACTTACTCGGTTCACTGCAAAGGAGATATCTGGCATGGCAATAGTAACATATAGGAGCTTTCCCACCATCTCTCTATATCACCTTTTATCCACCTCATATATATCATCATCTATAATTTCATGCTAGGATCCATAGGAGTAGTAGAGGGTCAACAACCAATCATGCCCATCTCAACAAGCATGTCTGTAACATATTTCCTTTGAGTCATCACAAGATCTTGCGTATTCCTAGCAAATTCAAATTCTAGGAAATACCTTAGAGTGCCCAAATCATTAGTAACAAACTGACGACCTAGAAATTCTTTGCCATCTTTATTCCATGCACGTCATCTCCTGTAACCAGAATATCATCAACATAGACCATTATGGCAATAATACCTCTTGATGTCCTCTGCACAAAAAGTGAATGGTCTACGTTAGACCTTTTGAATACCTGTTTCCCAATCAAATCCGAGAGCTTCTGAAACCACGCCCTTGGACTTTGCTTAAGACCATATATTGCCTTATGAAGTCTACAAACCTGCTTACACTCCCCCTCAGCAACAAGCCCTGGAGGCTGCTGCATGCAGACCTCCTCCTGTAGATCTCCATACAAAAATACATTTTTAACATCTAGCTGAAACAAAGGCCAATCACGTACCACGATAACTGAAAGAAGACCCCGTAATGTGGAGTGACGCGCAACTGGAGAGAATGTATCCATATAGTCCACACCGTAGGTCTGAGTAAATCAACGAGCTACCAGCCTTGCCTTGTAACGATCAAGGCTCCCATCCGCATGGTGTTTAACAGTAAACACCTATTTGCAACTGATGATGGACGCTCCTTGAGGAGTAGATATTAAACTCCATGTACCACGCGATTGTAGGGCTGCCATCTCTTCTTCTATAGCCAATCGCCAACGGTTATCCTTCATAGCTTCCTGGTAATTCCATGGGATATCCACAGTAGATAGAGCAACTGCAAATCTCTGATATTCCCATGTCAGACGATGAAATGACACATGGGACGGAAGAGGATAAGAGGCACATGTATGCTTTTGTTTCCTTAATACAATTTGTACATCCAGGTCATTCGTAGCCTCCTCACTGTGGAGGCCAGTCTCCTGTAAAGATCCCTGCACGGATATATCTGCAGACCCATCGTTAGAAAGCATGTTATCAGAACAAACCTGAGGCGTGTTGGATGACGAGTGGTTACCATGAGCAAAGAGAGGTCTACATGTATAGAAATTTTGGCTATGGGGGAACAATACGTAACTGAGTATAACATGGAATAACACGGTAATGGTGGAGGAGGTGGCAGTGAAGGTGGTAGCGGCTGAGATGAGACAACAAGCATAGGTAGAGAAGATGTAGGAGGTGGTGGCACGTAAACCTTACCAGTAGAATATGTCGAAGCCAACCTATCTCCTGTAGGGGAGAAAAACATCACAAACTCGAAAAAAGTGACATGCACTGATATAATATTTTCTGCGCAAAGGATCATAACACCGATACCCTTTCTGGGTCCTAGAGTACCCAACAAACACATATTTGACAGCCCTGGGAGAGAGCTTGTCATGACCTAGAGCCAACTGATGTACGAATATAATAGATCCAAAGACATGAGGAGTGAGTGAGAATAACTTCTTATCAGGAAAGACAAAGGAGAAAAGCATTTTCTCACCCAAGACAGACGAGGGCATGCGATTCACCAGGTAACACGCCATAAGAATATCACCACCCCAAAACGAATGTGGGGCGCGACTCTGAATAAGAAGTGCTCGAGTGATATCAAGTAGATGGCGATACTTTCACTCTACAATACCATTTTGTTGAGAAGTATAAGAACATGATGTTTGATGAATAATGCCACGGGATGAGAAGAAATGAGATAGAGTACGTGTATAGAATTCCAAAGCGTTATCTGTTCTCACAAATTCCACAGAAGAAGAAAAAACATTCTACACTTCATTGATAAAGATTTTGATCATATCCCCTGCTTCAGATTTATTTTTCAATAAGAAAACCCATGACAAACGAGAGGAATCATCGACTGCAACAAGATAAAACCTATGTCCCTGATGATCAGGAACACGACTCGGACCCCAAATTTCAACATGAAATAACTCAAATGGGAACTACTGGTCCAACTCTAACGATTGGGAAGGACGAGCGATGATGCTTCCCCAACTGACAAGCTTCGCACTGGAAGAAAGATCCTGGTGAGATTTGCGGCAAAATATGACTCATCTTCTGAAGTGGGAAATGACCAAAACATAGATGCCAAGTGAAAGGAGAGATTGATCTTGTGGAAACAGAGGACACTCCTGCATATGGGGTTTGGATTAGTCGGTAGAGACCACCATGTTCACGACCACAACCAATCACCCTGCCCGTAAGAATGTCCTGAAAAACAAGAGACGATGGGTCAAATATCGCTCGACAATGCAAATCCTTCATAATCTAACTGATAGATAATAAATTCATAGAAAAATCAGGGGCATGTAACACATTCTGCAGACACATTGAAGGTGTCAAACTAATCTCTCCATGTCCCGTGATCGGGGAATAGGTCCTATCAGCAATCACCACAGTTCTCCTTGGGGGAATCTGTATGTAGGCTGTAAGATGACTTTTATCTCCATATAGATGGTACGCTGCCTCGAAGTCCATAATCCACATACAAACTACCTGAGGTGCTAGCTGTAGCAGAAGTGCTGGCAGAGGCGGAACCTGCAACATCTGAAGGGCCTCCTGTATTTGATGAAGAAGGAGGCATGATATCTCACAGTCTGGCCACAAGATCATCAAACCTCTGATCTGAAGTAGAAACTGCTGATACTGGGAAACCATGCTTAGAGTAGCATGTCTCCTCTGTATGACCTGGGCGATGGTAAAATGTGTAGGGTTGACGAACGCGACCTCCTCTACCACGAGGTCCGTGCCCATGAAAGAAAGACAATCCTCCTCGGTCACGGGAGGCGACCATCGCCGAAGAGGTCTGACTGGTGGTAGTGGACGAGACAGTAATCCTGTTGATTCTACGGAAAGCTTCCTCCATAGGAGGAATGATAGCATCAGCAAGAATTTGAGAGCGAGCAACATCATATTTTGGATCCAGGGCCGCTAGGAATACGCCAACCATGGAAGCATTCCTATATGTCTTCTGCTCCTCCAGTGTAGCAATGAGTGGCATGAAGCTGTGAAGCTTCTCAAACATCCCCCGTAAAGATATATACAACGAATGGAGAGGCTATCCATTCTTTTAATAGTGAATATGTCATAAGAAGTTGAAGAATCTTTGATTCGTTCCTCGCCTGAGAATAAGTAGCTGCGAGGATGTCCCACGTAGTCTTAGCAGTAGGCTGATGTAACACATCATTGGCGATCTCTATCGTCAATGTTCCTCAAAGCCAGACTTTGGCATATGCATCATTTGCCTCCCATGATGCATTCACCCCCTTCTTCTCCACTGGCTCCTCCTCGATAAGAATATGCTTCTTACCATTAGACTTCATGAGGCTCATGAACTACATAGCCCAGAGCTCATAATTCGTCATGTCCATCTTGACGATAGGTGTTGGACTACGAAAAGCGCTTGTGGCAGGTACGTCAACTTTGTTTTCTGAGATAATGCCGATGAAGATATACTGGAGTTATGTAGACCAATGAATAAGTGTCTATACAAACGTCTATGGATTTGAATGCATATGTAGACTTATGCACGCGAATCCATTATCCTAGCTGAAGTCCCATGAAGAGGCGATGAATAGATAGCCTGCGGCTATGAAGGGCCGATGACTGGCTGCAGTGCTGCTAGACTGCGGCTGGGCATGAAGACTGGCAGCTACAAGGGTCGATGGCTGGCTGCAGTGGCTGCTACAAGGGACGTTAGGGCTGCAGCTGGCAGAACATCAGGGCCACGAAGGCTGCTAGGGCACGGTGTGCAGCGGTGCGCGGCGGTGTCACGTGCTACTGGACAGCGAGCAACAGGGCCGCAGTGGTTCTAGGCCACGTGCGGCTGGGCAGCGGGCGGTGGTGCCGTGCACGAAGAGAGAGGGGCGGCGGCTAGTGCAACGTGTGGAGAGAGAGAGAGGGGCGGCGACGGGCGGGTGGGGTAGGGTTAGGGGTATGGAGCTCGTGCTCTAGGATCGTGGTTTTGATACCATGTTGGGAAAATAGAATAAATTATTTATTCCAGTAACCCTAATCTCTCTTATATAGTGGAGAGAGCTATAGGTAAATTACAGAAGATAGACATAGAGAAATAAAATAGCATAAACGGTACATAGAAATATCTCTACAATTAATTATCAAGATATTAATGCCTCCGAGATATTACAAAATCTTCGGTCAACTTTCTCCATGAGTTCCTGCTTAAAGTGATTTCAGCTAAAATATATTTTTACCATTACAAAAAAACATAAGTGGTTTTATTTCAGTGCTTTGTAAAAAAACTCTTCCTAATTAAAAAATTGATATATAAACGAATAATTTATAAAATGAGGAATCTCAAGGTACTGAAATAAAAGGTAAAATAATTCTTGAGGTGCCCTTCTCTTTAGTTAGTATATTACTTAAAATCTTCATACATTTTCTTCTATAAATGTTCATAATAACCTCTTAGTCGATAAAGATGATCTCAAAGCCAAGACAACGGTGGCTTCATGTAGCTTATTGCATTCTTATAATTATATGTAGCTCTCGAAATTTTCCGTTGCATAACATGCTACATAAGTAAGAAACATATGACATAAACCAAAACAATCAAAAATTTAAATATAGCATACATCAAGAAGGCAAAGACAATCTATCATGGACTGGCGCATAGTTTTACAAGGTTCACATGTAAGTTGGCTACATCTTCAGGCATTAACAGGTGTTTGCACTATGTGAATAAATATAAACAAAGGAATAACCCTATGGTGCAGGGGGTATATAGCCGTTATCTGTACAAAAAAATCCTGGTTTAGAGAGAACCCCATTTTAGGATACAGGGAATTCACTCCTATTAAAAAAGGAGGTTGTGGATGGGCACGACTGCATGATATAAGGTATCTCACAAAAAAACTCTATTAATCATTATTTTCGAGCACATGCATCCAGAATGTTGAGGCTTCAGTATAGAAGTGATGATAGTCCGAAGGAAGTGCTTCAGTGACCATATTATCTTTTGTTTTAGGAAAATAGGTAGTGTAGAGATAGTTGTGTGTCGTTAATGTTATTTGTTATTTCTGTTTCTTTATGTACCTCTCATGTAATTTACCCAAGGGCTCTCTCCCTATATAAGAGACCCGAGGGCTCTATGGAATAAATAACGAAGTATTCTAACATGGTATCAGAGCCATGACCCTAACCTAGGGTTTCTCTCCACCGCCGCCCCCCCTCCCTCCTCTCCACCCTTCTAGGGTTTCGGCGCCCAACCCCTCCGGCGCCCAACCCTCCTGCAGCCGCCTCCTTCGCCGGGTCTCCACTGCTGACCAGCCCCTGTCGCAGCCGCCGCCGAGCCCCAGCCACCGCCGCCGCCGGGCTTCTCCATCCACCGCCGCCGAGCCCCAGCCGCAGGGCTCACCTCCTGTCCAGTAGCCGCCACCCTCTTCCAGCAGCCGCTCGTCTCAAAGTAGAGGCTCTCAAAGCCTCTACTCGCTGCAGGAGCACCGAGTTCTTCGGACCCGACATCATGCTTGATTCAAGTGCATAATCGTCTACCTATGCACTTGAATCCGACAAGGTCGTGGTAGACAATCTTCTTAGTCTATCAGTCGTTATTCTTCTCCGGTATTATGTCAGATCAGAAGATCGATATGCCCGCCATAGGTGCCTTCAAAGGTTCGGCACCAATCGTCAAGATGGACGGGACCAACTACGAGCTGTGGGCGATGCAGTTCCTCAGTCTCATGAAGTCGTGCGGTAAGAAGCATATTCTTACCGAGGATGAACCACCGGAGAAGACAGGGATTTATGCCTCATGGGAGGCTGATGATGCGTACGCCAAGGTATGGCTCTCAGGTACGCTCACGACGGAGATAGCGAATGACGTTCTTCACCAGCCCACCGCTAAGGCGATGTGGGATATTTTGGCTATGACGTACTCTCAGGTCCGCAATGAGACGAAGATGCTCCAGTTGCAGCATGATATCTTTACCACGAAGCAGAACGGGAAGCCCCTTCATTCCCTGTACACGTCGCTTCGTGGCATGTTCGAGAAACTCTACAGCACCATTCCTCTTACAGCCACGCCGGAACAGCAGAAGACGTTCCGCAACGCCACTATGGTTGGCGTGTTACTCGCTGCCCTAGATCCGGAGTACGAGGCAGCACGTGCTCAGATACTGGCAGATGCCACCATCCCACCAATAGAAGATGTATACAGGCGGCTCAGTCGTGTACCTGTTCCATCCAATATAGCGACTGCGACTCCGTCAGCAATGGCAGTCTCCAGGGGACGTGGTAGTTCGTCCTCGTTTCGTGGCAGAGGAAGTGGTGAACGTGGCCGTGGAGGCCGCATACGTTCTACGTGCTCCTATTGTCGCCGCACTGGTCATTCGGAGGATACATGCTACTCCAAGCATGGTTTTCCTCCATCTGCACGAGTAGCTGATCATGTTCAGGGTCCACCTGCGTCTACTTCTGATCACAGGTTCGAGGAGTTGGTGGCACGACTTCGGGATATCATGCCACAATCTTCTCCATCAGAGGGTGCAGATGTTGCTGATATTGCGGCTTCGGCGTCAGCCAGTACATCGGCCTCAACCAGTGCCTCAGGTAGCCCTTCAGCCCCATTTCATAGTCATGATCTCACAGGATGGATTGTCAACTCTGGAGCTACCCATCATCTTTGCCGTGAGAGAGATATTCTGCAGTCATACAGGGCAGTTCAGCCAGGTCGCTCTGTACTTATTGCGGATGGGACTCAGTCTCCTATCATCGGTCAGGGGGAGACAGCTTTGCTACCCTCTATGCACCTACAGAATGTGCTATATGCTCCAGAATTCTCGATGAACCTTTTATCTATTAGTCAGATTACACGTGATTTGCACTGTCGTGCTATTTTTGACCCATCGTCTGTTATTTTTCAGGACATACTGACGGGCAGGGTGATTGGCTGTGGTTCTGAGCACAATGGCCTTTATCGTCTCGTTCGTAGCTCCTACGCTGGTGTCTCCTTGCATACCCAGGCCTCTGTTTCTCCATACACCTGGCATCTTCGGTTCGGTCATCTACCGCTGCAGAAGATGCGTCACCTCCTGCCTCAGATATCTCCGAGTTCTTCTTTTCGATGTGAAGCATGTCAGTTGGGGAAGCACCATCGGTCTAGCTTCCCCGGTCGTCAGAGTCGGAGCAGTAGCTCCCCGTTTGAATTATTCCATATAGATATTTGGGGTCCAAGTCGTGTCCCGGATCACCAAGGGCACAGGTTCTATCTAGTTGTAGTTGATGATTTCTCCAGAGTGTCGTGGACATTTCTTCTCAAGAATAAATCTGAAGCAGGCAATGTTATTCAAAATCTAATCAATGAGGTTCTGAATGTTTTTTCATCTACTGTTAAATATGTGTGTACTGACAATGCATTGGAGTTCTGCACTCGCTCTCTTGCCAGTTTTCTTTCATCTAAAGGCATTATCCACCAAACCACATGTCCCTACACTTCTCAACAAAATGGAATTGCCGAACGAAAACATCGACATTTCCTTGACATTGCTCGGACTTTACTTATTCAGAGTTGTGCTCCATTAACCTTTTGGGGTGATGCTATACTTACTGCGTGTTATTTGGTCAATCGAATGCCTACAACTGTTCTTGGGGAAAAATCTCCAATTTCTGTTCTCTTTCCGGACAGAGACTTGTTTACATTGACACCTAGGGTTTTTGGCACTGTTGCTTTTGTTCACCGGTTATCTCCGGGACTTGATAAGCTATCCCCTAGAGCTATCAAGTGTGTTTTCGTGGGCTACTCCAGGACACAGAACGGGTACCGCTGCTATGATCCTGTCCATAACAAATACTATGTGAGTGCAGATGTTAACCTGTCATGTACTTCTCCCCTGCAGGTGACAGATTGGTCTCCTCCACATCATCGGACTCCCAAGTCTATGTTCCACCACCTCCAAGTCTGGGTCCGTCCTCTACTCCAGCGTCTCAAATAACACAACCACCACCAAACCCGCCACCACCACCACCACCACCCCCAGTTGTTCCGTTTCCTAAGTTCTACAAGAGACGCACGGGCCCTGCTCAAGCCACATCTCAACCATCCAGCACGCCTCAGGTATGTTCTGACATTAGTGATGGGTTAAATAATGCACATGTGCAGGAGCTTGTACCACAAGAGAAGGATCAACCGGTCAGCACTGTTTTGGATGACTTGAACCGGCCTATTGCTCATAGGAAACAGCGACGACAGTGTGTCTCATATCCCCTAGCTTCTCATGTTTCCTTTCATCGTCTCACTGGGGATTTCCAGAAGTTTGCCGCTGTTGTATCATCAGTTGAGATACCACGAACATATCAGGATGCCATGAAGACTGAATGCTGGCGTTTGGCAATGGAAGAGGAGATGCGTGCCTTACAATCCCGAGGGACTTGGTCTCTCGTCCCTATTCCTCCAGGTGCGTCTGTGGTGAGCTGCAAGTGGGTTTTTACAGTCAAATACCATGCAGATGGTCGTCTTGACAGATACAAGGCAAGGCTTGTTGCACGAGGGTTTACACAGACATATGGGGTAGATTATCTAGACACGTTTTCACCAGTGGCGCGACATTCTACCCTTCGCATTCTTCTATCGGTTGCTGTGGTACGTGGCTGGCCTATATTCCAGCTTGATGTTAAGAATGCGTTCTTGTACGGTGATCTACAGGAGGAAGTCTACATGCAGCAGCCACCAGGGTTTGCTGCTGAGGGGGAGACTCAGAAGGTATGTAGACTTCATAAGGCTATTTATGGCCTTAAGCAGAGTCCTCGTGCATGGTTCCAGAAGCTCTCCCAGCTTATTGAACAACAAGGTTTCAGGAGATCAAATGCGGATCACTCACTGTTCGTCCGGAAGACTCCTAGAGGTACCATTGTTGTTATGGTATATGTTGATGACATATTGGTTACTGGAGATGATGCACAAGGGGTTGAGATAACCAAGTCTATGTTGGGCAGTCAGTTTATCACAAAGGATCTAGGCACTATACGGTATTTTCTGGGGATAGAATTTGCACGAAATGCACAAGGAATGGTGATGACTCAAAGAAAATATGTCACAGATTTGCTGGCTGAGACAGGAATGACGGAATGCAGACCTTCAAGTACACCGATGGATCCGAGTATGAAGCTGTACGATGATGACACTGAGGAGGTGGACAAGAGAAGGTACAGAGAAATGGTGGGCAAGCTATTATACATCACTATAACTCGACCGGATATTGCACTTGCAGTAAACCGGGTGAGTCAATTTGTGGAGCAGCCAAGGCAAGTACATATGGATGCATTGTACATGATATTGAGATATCTGAAGTCTTCACCAGGCACAGGGTTGCTGTTCAAGAAAGACACGGATTTGGCTATTTCAGCTTGTGCGGATGCGGATTATGCAGGATGTCCAAGGGATCGTAAGTCTACTTCTGGGTTTGCCATCTTCATAGGAAGCTCCTTAGTCTCCTGGAAAAGCAAGAAGCAGACTGTTGTGGCGAGATCCAGTGCTGAATCCGAGTACAGGGCCATGGCACAGGCAAGCACTGAAATGATGTGGGTTAAAGCAGTCCTAGAAGATCTGAATGTTGAAGTTCCGTTGCCTATGAACCTGCAATGCGACAATCAGGCTGCGTTGTTCATTGCCAACAATCCAGCCTTCCATGAGAGAACAAAACACATAGAGGTGGATTGCCATTACACTAGAGACATGATTCAGAAGGGCTTCATCTCCACGTCTCACGTCAGCTCCGAGGACCAGACAGCAGATATATTCACAAAGCCATTGCTCAGAGGACCTTTCCAGAGATGTTCTTCCAAGCTGAGCATGATAGATATCTATGCTCCATCTTGAGGGGGAGTGTAGAGATAGTTGTGTGTCGTTAATGTTATTTGTTATTTCTGTTTCTTTATGTACCTCTCATGTAATTTACCCAAGGGCTCTCTCCCTATATAAGAGACCCGAGGGCTCTATGGAATAAATAACGAAGTATTCTAACAGGTAGCATTTTGGATAAATTGGGAATCGACATGAATTAGACTTGGACTTGGAATGGAACCAATATAAATATTATCTGAATTATGACATTACATGATGGGAGGAGGTTAAGCTTCAAGCTTATGGTATGGCTTGAATACCTGCTCTAGAGTAAGCAGTTTCTTGATATATCCAATCATGGATCTCTTATCCTTCAAAGAACTTTTGCATCTAAAGTTGAGTGATACACGAATTGATATGAATAGAGCCTCACTATTGAAGTGGGTTGCAAGATTATAAGGTGACATTGATGGTATTTGTTGTAGATTAATCCGTAGGATTTATGGAATTAAGGCTCAAGGTTCAGCGAATATCCGTCCACTACATTATGAGTCTGCCTTTTGGAAAGGCATCCGTGATGTTTTGCCCAAATTACCTGGTTTCTTCCAGTTGGTCGATGTTGGGTGATGGTTGCAGCTTTGCTTTCTTGATTGATAATTGGACTGATTGTGGACTTTGGCCTCACGTTTCCTACACTTATATGCTTTTGTTACAGAGAAGAGTGTATGCGTGTTTAAAAATTTGGTGAGATGGTATATGGTTGCCTATTTTTGACATGGATTTCTCGGATCAATGTTACCAGTATTTTATTAGACTAATAGAAACGATCAACCCACTCGACGACCCCATATTATGTAGAGATCACTGGGTTTGGAGAGGAGGAGATTTCTCCGTAAGGAAGGCGTACAAGATGTTGATTAGCAAACATGAACCTTCCTCTTGAGTAGAGATTGCTGAGCAATTTGGGACATAAAAATTCCTTCTCATTTCTAGGTTTCCATATAGTTGTTCATGTTGCTGTTGAATGGTCTTGAAACATCCGCAATGGTGATAGCCCTTGTTCTCTTTGCGGTTCAGAAGTGGAATCTCCTGAGCATCTTTTTTGGGTGTGAGAAGGCTCGTTAAACTTGGATGGCGTTAGGGATAAATTGGATGGTTTTGTGCAATCAATCCTTTTTTTGGGAGTCACTCTTCAATTCCTACTTTCGTCCAAATACAAACATATTTTCGTTGATTGCAGTTGTTTGGAAACTTTGGTTTGCTTGGAATGGTGTTGCATTTTTATGTGGAAAATGTTGTTCATCATGAGAAGACTCTCATCAAGTTTTGTCCTTTGTATTGATTTTTTTAATACATTATTTGATGGGGCCGGCACATATGCGGGTTTCCTCCATTTTTTTTTGCTTAAATAACCTCTAGGAGTGACAAGGAACACCCTTTTTCCTTGTATTGGATTACGTAATAGTTGGATATCTGGATCTCTCGAAGACTTAGTTACCCACACTCATGTTTAGTCCCGCATCTACTATTTATGGGACTTGGTATGTCTATAAAGTTATATAAGGAGCCCCACACCTCCTGTATACATTGAGAAATTCTAATAGAATATCCGAACCTTTGAAGCCCGCTCCCTTGGTTTCATCCCTCTCCTAAGGGAGTAGGGTTCCATGTAAATCTAAGATGTTTATGTTTTTATTCTTGTTTTCGATTCCGCTTCCGCATCCTTATATTTCAACATGGTATCAGAGCAAGTCATTCTTAGTTCATTCGTTGATTTCGAGATTCATTATGTAAATATTATGTTGTTAATGTTGGAGTTCTAGGGTTTCTTTACGAAACCCTAATTCCAGAAGATGATGCAACATCAATAACCAGGGTTCCAGATCAGCCGATGGGAACCCTAGAACGTTATTGAGCGCCTCCAGGTAGTATCTGCTCCACCGCGCAAGCCTCCCATTTGCATGCGGGCGGTGGCACCTCTACGGTGAAGCCCCATGCTTGTGCAAACTATAGATCGCCAGCCTGGGGCACTCGCTTCAGCCCATGGCACGGATGGGTTCTCCTGGAGCCCTAATAACAAAGGCAGAGCCCCCTCCCTTCTCCAAGAGCACCTCAGGCAACGCCAACGAGAATAGATGACTCTTACAACACATCTGTCCAGGTGTGCGACATCCATGATCCAACGATACAACACCTCTCTCCATCAAAGCATCAAACCTCACGCCACACTTTCGCTAGGCTAAACACCGAGCATCTCGCTAGACCGAGCATCTCCACATCCCCACCATCCCCTCTATGAAAAAGAAGAAGAAAGGATGGGTTCGATCACGAAGATGGAGGAGTTCGAAGACCTCCTCTTCTCCCCTTATGCAGATGGGTGATCTTCATCATCGAGAACAATTTCCTCCTCTGTATGCCTCCTACCAACTCTCCAAGCACCTCCAAGCTGACGATGACACCCACTTACTCGAAGCCTCCTTCCGGCAACACCATCTCCTTGCGATGTGTAAAGCCCCAACCATTCGCTCCCCTTGTACTCTTCCGATGCCGCCTTCCCTCACGCATGGTGACAATATTCGTCGAAGCTCCCTCCATGCGATGTCCCTTCTCCCCTAGTTGGCGGCTGCATTGTGTTCTCAAAACCCTAGCTGTGGATTTTGAAGAGCGGGGTGGATTCCCTTATTCTAAATAGGGCCCCTTCTCACTATTTCATCTTTCGATTTCAGCCCAATGAACCTTATTAAAAAAGGGGGGAGTGAAGGTTTTGGACCAGTTGGAGCTAGTGCTTATTAAAAAAGGGAGGCAAAATAAAAAAAGAAAAGAGACACGATTTATCAAAAAAAGAGAATAATCGAGAAAAACGGCTACAATTTTTTTTGTGAAAAATAAAGCACACGAAAAAAATGAAAAAAAGCATGTTTTTTTTGGGTTCTCCCACCTTGATGATCCATGCTCTTATTCTATCAAGTATGAGAGAAAGGGGGAGTGAGAGAGGGCACATTCTTCTACTTGAGATGTATCTACAGGAATTTTAGCTTGTCCATCATATTCTACTCGTGACTCCTCAACAAAAGCAATCTCTGCATTTGATGTCTTTTCTCGATCATTCGACCATATACAATCGAACCAACTCCAAGTCCCCATAAGGAAAATGGGAGAGGCCATCTTGGGTTCTGGTATAGGAGAGTCCCAACATGAGGAATCTAAGTCTCCACTACTTCAAGATTTGCATAAGGGATGTCCACTCTACTTTTGATGGTTACTCAACAAAAGCAATCTTTTCTCTTGAGATATGCATAGGGGATGACCACACTACTTTTGATGTTCGACTTCAACATTATCTCCAGCTAGACTTCTCTACTTGAGATCATCTCAGACGGTGACTTCCCATTCACAACATGAGAGAATGACATTCTAGATTATGACTGCTATTATCCATCTTCATCAAGCATCGACTACTTCGTCGGATATCTTTTCTCGACTTCTACTCCACATTGGACTTGTTCAACGCCGACTTTACTCCAAGCACGACTTGGTTGTTGCAGCGACTCTTTTACAGTACGACTTGATCACTGTAGACTTATCCTTATGCGAGGTCTTCTACTGGCAACGACTACTTTGAGTAAGTGTCTATCCCCACCTCTCTCAAATGTATCATGTAAATATTGAATATTTTATTTTATTGCTGGCTGTAGATTTCAGATTTCTCAGCTCCAACATGAGGGGGAGTGTTGGAGCATGTAATAGTTGGATAATTGGATCTCTCAAAGATCCAATTACCCCCACTCAAATGTTTAGTCCCACATCTACTATTTGTGGCACTTGATCTGTATGTGGGGCTTTAAAGGAGCCCCACACCCCTTGTACTCATTAAGAAATTCTAACAGAATATCCGGTCATTTGAGGCCTTCTCTTGTGGTTTCAAGGGTTTCTTGAAACCCTACTTCTTTGGTATCATCGATAATGCAGGTAAATTCCATTCTGGTTGTTCGTTTTTGAAGATTTGTTCTTGAATTTTTTTTATGTTCGTGATTGGTTCAAGTTCAAGATCCAGGCTTTCTTTTGAAACCCTAATTCTGCAAGCACAACCATGTAAGACGTACAAAATGACTATTTCATCCCCCACGGGGTCCTTGTTCTACTACGCCCAAGGAAGCACACACAGAGATAATACTCGTTGTGTGGAAGATGATTACAGAACAAGTTGATTGTAAGCAGTTTCACGATCATCATATCAGAACTCCAGATTGAACTCATCCACTGCTACTGCTATGATCCTAAAGAAAACTCAAAGAATGGATTCATCTGAACCCTACCCAATCACGAAGAAGAAGATGAATCTCTCCATCTCAAGTAAGCACATGCCTAGGCGGTGCACAGATGTTGCTCCTTCATACCGTAGGTGGTATCAGGCAGCACCACTTACTCCATCCAAGCAACATCTCCATTGTACGCCACTCCATCATCCAGGCAAGCATCAACCTCCCATGAAGCTTCAGGCGATGACAATGCACTTCAAGAGCTTGGTATCGATTCAGGGCAGCACAAAAATGTTCCAAGGCGTCACAGAACTGGAGCTCCTCCGCAACATCTCGAAGCAACCGTTCCAAGTTGATATTCCTTGCTACCCTCCAACAATGGGCATGTCTCACCTTCCTCCTTCTAGCTGCATGCTTGCATCCCTCTTTACCTCTCCGATCATGCTACGGGCAACCATTTTCTGCAATCTCCATAAAACCCCTCATCGGGGGTGATGGCATGAATCCCTTCAATTGGGTTCCCATGAGGGAACAATAGATAACACGTGGCCTTCTTTTTTACTTAAATAAAAGGAGGCCCAGTTTACTACAATTTAAGAGGAAAAAGAAGGGGGGGGGGCGTCGTGAACTGTTTATGTCCACCATTAGTTTTTTTCTTCTGAAATCTTTTAGTACAGTCTAAGTGGGACATTGCTACAATTTTTTAGAAAGGGGGGGGGTAGGTGCATTATTTTGGTCTCAATTGGGCCAAATTTAGGAAAAGAGGCCTTAGAAATTAGAAGAAGATTGTGGAGAAAAAAACGAGAAGAAAAATCGAAAAAAGAAAAAGATATCGGTTTTAAAAAAAATTTGAGGTCGGTCCTTTATTTCCCCATATTCAGATCTTCTCCCAACTGGTCAATGCCATCTATTCCAACCAGTATGGTAGAAAGGGGGAGTATTATGTTGAGTTTTACATGAGAGATTCAGACTCTTCAGTTCAGATCCATACGTCCAGTTTTCAGACTTTACCGTTTGATGCACGCATGTCTGTGATCATTATTTGAGAGGTCTCCATCTTTGATATATACTCAGGGTTTTCATGTGATCCATAAGGGACTCTAAAGTAGAGATCCCATTCTCTCAGCCGTTATGGAAAGACCCAGTTCTACGACAAGGAGACTTTCAGAATCCATTCTCTAGTGTTCGTGAACTCCAATACGTGTTCCTTCCGAGTTTCTTATGAGAGAGAACCCACTTCGAGGTCCCTTCAAGAGAGACCCATCTTCAGTGATCTGTGTTTAGATAATCAACAGTGTTCTTTATCGTCCCTTCAAGGATAGAGCAGTTGTCCTTGTTGAGATATTAGTTATTTTTATGTCTTTTATGTATTATTTCTTTTCTTTGTCTTCTTTATATAATTTGCCCAACTTGTTACTCTCCTATATAAGAGAACTTTATGGCTTCATGAATAAATAATTCATTCTTTTCCTTCACATGGTATCAGAGCGATTGTCGTAGACTGGAGTTCGAGTACCCTGCCCTAGCCCCTACCTTCTAGCCTCTGCGTGCGCCCTGCTCCCCACGTGCTGCCGTTGCAGCCACCACAGCTCTGCATGCTGCCACTACAGCCGCTGGAACCCCGCGTGCCGCCGTAGCAGCCGCAACGGCCCACAGAGGCCCCAACGTCGTTGTAATGGAGCAACAACGCCTCCTCACCCTCGCTGCTTGCCCCAGCGACCTCTTGCGACCCCTCGCGTCTCTCGGCACCATATATGATCTCCAGGATCGATTTATTTCCTCTCCGATGCCTAACTGTGGTCTGAAACGGTCTGATTTTGGACGGAAAATGTGATTTCAGGCTTCTAAATCACGTTTTCAGACCTTAGTATAGTTCGTAGATTGAAGAGAATGGTTGTATGAGTTTACACGTACAACCAATCCTCCATATGATTGTATAGACTCGCTCTAATTGGTTTACTTCCTAGTCGAGTTCCGTTTTCGATCGTTTTTCCATCATGTTAGAAAGCAAGGGTGTTATCTTTTCTTCCTCTGGTGCACTCAATGGACTGGCTCCCATCGTAAAGATGGAATGGACCCAACTATGAGTTATGGTTAAATGTAGTTTCTGACCTTATGCAACTGGAACAAGAAGGAACACATTTTTTGAAGACAGAGTCAACGGATAAGACTGTAGACAATGCTTTGTGGAAGCAAAATGATGCGTATGCATGTATTTTGCTCTCTGGGAAACTCAACATAGAGATAGTCAATGATATTGTGAATCAGACCACTGCTAATGGGACGTGGTATATTCTGGCATCTACTTATGCCCAAGCGAAGAATGATGCCAAGATTCTTCAACTTCAGTTTGACATATACAGAGCCAAACAAAATGGTCGTCCATTGCATATGTTCTACTCTTCGCTTCATGGTATGTTCGAGTTGAGAAGCTTCACAGTTTCATGCCAATTACGACCTCTACAGAGCAGCAAATGGCATAAAAGAATTTCATGATGGTTGGAGTTTTCTTGGCTGCACTTGATCCTAGGTATAATGCAGCACGAGCATAGGTCCTTACCGGGGCAACCATACCTCCCATGGAGAAAGCTTACTTTCATCTCATCAGTCTTCTTATTCCACATGTAGGCACCACACAACCTTCCCCAACAATGACTGCTTCTCATGACAGAGGAGGTTTTACTCAGTTCAGAGGGTGTAGTCCTTGCGGTAGAGGTGGTGGACGTCAGTGTGGTCCCTGCACTTACTATCGTTGTCCAGGACACTCTGAGGGCACATGCTATTAGAAGCATGGATACTTTTCATCTGCTCGCGGGGCTAAGCAGGTTGAGCCTTTAGATACTACAACTCCTCAGCATATCCACGCCTTGATGGCATTGTCTCTCGTATATGAGAGATCATGACTCCAACGATCGGTACTACCACTACAGGATCCACAGATACTGCAGCGACAACTAGAGCTTCTTCGAGCTCCTCAGGTATCGCATACGCTTTTACTGGTTGTAACAGTGCAGATATGATAGGGTAGATCATGAACTCCGGTGCTTCTCACCATCTGTGTGGAGACAGATCCCAGTTCAGTTCTTATAGGTCTATACCACCTGGTAGATGGGTCGTTATTGCAAATGGGGTTCACTTACCCATCACATGATGGGGGGGGATGCATTTGACATCATCCATGTGTCTGCAGAATGTTTTATATGCTCTTGATTTTCAGATAAAATTGCTTTCTATTAGTGAAATTACAAAGGATATGCATTGTTGTACCATTTTTTACTCCTCTTCCATTGTGTTTCAGGACATACTCATGGGCATGGTGATTGGATATGGCTGTGAACAACAGGAGCTCTACAAACTGGCCTAGCCTCCTCATGCTGGTGCCTCTACTATTCCTACTAGATCAGTCTTGTTGGTGTATTTGGTAATACGCCTATTGAGTTGTAGCAGGGTAAATGGATCCTGGAGAAGATCCATGTACCCCATCCAGTGTTTAGTCCCACATCGTCCAGTGGTGGGACTTGGAGGCTCTGGGAAGGCTATATAAGGAGCCCCATACCTTCCTGTACTCATTGAGAGAAAAGCAATAGAGAAACATGCCCCTTTGAGGGCTTCTCCCGTGGTTTCATCCCGCTCCTCACGGAGTAGGGTTCCACGTTAAATCCCGTTCTTATTATTGTTCTTTTATCTTTTCCATGTTTGGCTTCCGCTTCCGATTTTCTAACATGGTATCAGAGCGGGTTCGATTCTCGTGGATTTGTTCTTGAAACTTTTATACTTTGTTCGAGATTCACATATCAGATTCAAGGCATAGATTCTGTTCATTTTTTTTGAAGATTGTTATGATCGAGGGTTTTTTTTAACCCTAATGGTTGTGACGGCAAGCACTGATTTCTAAATCAGAGTAGCGCAACAGATCTAGGGTTTCCCACGAAGCCCTAAATCTAATTCCCAAATCAATTGGAGGCGTCATCAACTTCAGGCTTCCCTTCCATCGTACTCCAACACCAGCAACTCTCTCTAGATCTTCCCGAAGGCTGCTCTCCAGGCGACATTGTGCCCGAAGGCGGATCTCCTTTCAAGCCACGCAACAGGCGGCGGCGCGGGATCCAAAAGTGGAGCCATCATCGGCAGCAAACCAGGCGCGAGGTTACAGAGGACCTCTCCAGGCGCGAGTCGAACCTCAAGCGACACCAGAACCTCTTGCTGCATCGCGCGATACTCCAAGATGGCCGCGCGTGCGCAACAGGCGCATCACACCGCTTCCGATACTCCCGAGTTTTGCGCGACCACAGGCTCCCAGTCGATCTCCAGGCGATGCCGATTTTTCTTCCAACATGGCGGCGGCGCTATCTCTTCACATATGCCGCTCCAGATCCCAGCATCTCTCCAGCGACAGCCCACACCGAGAGCAGATCATCCTCCCTTGGTGACTTGAACCCTAGCGACGATCCTAGGAATATCCTGTTCGACGATGCGAGCCGCATGCTGGTGGCGGCAGCGGCATCAGACAACCTCCCCATAGGGGGCGGCTTGAGTTGGAATAGGGTTCCAATCGGGGAACCCTAAATAAGTAAGAAGGGTGGCCAGTATATTTAAAAAAAATTGCAAAAAGTGGCCCCGAAGTTTTTGGATTTTTTTTTAAAAGCCCAACAGGGGCTGTTACTGTAGAGCTCAATTGAGCCAACTTCATTATGTTAAAAAAATGATGAGGAGGGGCCAAACAGAAAAAGGAGGAGCAAGCCCACGGAAAAAAAAAAGAAATGATGATGGAGAATTTGGTCAGATAAAAAAAAAGAATTGAAAAGAGGCGCGTACAAGAAAAGCCGTATGTAAGTGAAAAAAAGGGATGAAAAGCCGAAAAAAATGTATCAACGGCTTTAAAAAATGTTGCAAAAAAAAGAGGAGTTCTCTTTGAAAGTGTCGCATACAAAGAAAAGTCGTGTGCAATTTTCAAAAAAAAATTTTGTTTAAAAAAAAATAGACGGCTTAAAAAAATATTTTGAAGGGAAAGCCGCAAGTTTTCGGATGTTCTTGTTTACCCCCATATTATCTTGTCTTCTCCCAACTTGGTCGACGTCCATGTTTTCCGACAAGTATAGGAGAAAGGGGGAGTATATATGTAGAGTCACAGGTCTCAGGATTTCTCCAGATTTGTCAGACCAGCCGACCTCCAGACTCTACAGTTGTTCAGACTCGACGATTGATTCCGAGTCTCCAGTTTCAGACACGCATATGATTGCGGTCGTTTTCAGATGAGCATATGCTGCCATCATTTGTTCGAGGTCCCCATCATTCGTGTGCATTTGTCGGCCAGAGTTTTCATGTGAGCCATAGGGACTCCATAGTAGAGGACCATTTCCTATGCCCAGCAAGGATTTTCATATGGTATCATAGGTACACCAGAGCAGTGCACCATTCTCTGAGCCAGATAGGAGAGACCCAGTTCTCCGACAAGGAGACTTCTGGCGCAATTTCAGACTCGATGGTTAGATTCTGAGTCTTCTGTTGACTCACACTCCAGCCCGTTCTCTTCCTCACCTGCACGGCATGAGAAGCAACGCCCTCGACTGCAGCAATGTGCGCGTTGGGTTGATATTGTCCGTAGTGTCCCGTAGCGTGAGTTGAGTTTCTTTCTGTTTGTTTGTTCAAGCTGAGCATTGCATGCTCCAGCTTGAGGGGGAGTGTTGGAGTATTTGGTAGTGCGCCTATTGAGTTGTAGCAGGGTAAATTGATCCTGGAGAAGATCCATTTACCCCATCCAGTGTTTAGTCCCACATCGTCCAGTGGTGGGACTTGGAGGCTCTGGGAAGGCTATATGAGGAGCCCCAGACCTCCTGTACTCATTGAGAGAAAAGCAATAGAGAAACACGCCCTTTTGAGGGCTTCTCCCGTGGTTTCATCCCGCTCCTCACGGAGTAGGGTTCCACGTTAAATCTATTGTTCCATGTTTTATGTTTCTTGTTTATGCTCTGTTTATCAATCGCTTACGCATTCTTCATATTTTATAACAAGTCTCACCGTACTTGTGGTATCTTCGTTTTGGACATCTTCCTCTACAGAAGCTGTGTCATGTCCTCCTACAAATCTCCATGAGATCTTCCTTCCCGTGCGATGCTTGCTAGCTTGGGAAGAATCACTATTATTTGTTTCCATCTCATCAGAGTCAAAGCAGTTCTCAATTGTTTGAACTCCTTCACTTAGATATTTGGGGTCCGAGTTGTGTCCCTGATTACTAGGGACACCGCTTTTATCTAATTGTTGTAGATAACTATTCTAGACTTCCTTAGGTTTTCTTATTAGATAATAAGTCTAAGGTTGGGTCTGTCATTAAATCATTTATTAATGAGATAAAGAATATTTTTTGCTACTATCAAGTATTTGCGTTCTCATAATGCCTTAAAGTTTTGTACTTTACAGCTCTTGACATTGTTCACTAGGCATTGTGTGCCTATACATCTCAGCAGAATGGTGTTGCCAAGGAGAAACATCATCCTTTACTCGATATGACCAAACCCTTCTGATTTAGAGTCGTGCTCCTCACTCTTATTGGGGTGCTGCAGTTCTCACTGCCTACTACTTAGTGAACCATATGCCATCTTCTATTTTGGGAGAAATGATTTATTTCTAGATTATGTTTCCTGAGAAGGTTCTGTTCTCCCTTACACCCCGTGTGTTTTGATCCGTGGCCTTTGTTCACAATATTTCGCCTGTTCTTGACAAGCTCTCTTCTAGAGCTGTCAAGTGTGTCTTCGTTGGCTACTCTCATACCTAGAAAGGATACTGTTGCTTTAATCCGCTTTGGCAGTAATACTTTGTCAGTGCAGACATTACATTCTTTGAGTATGTTATATATTTCTTTCCTACATGTGACAGGTTGTCTCCATTGGACTCCGATGACGAGGTCTACATGCCTCCACTTCCTACATCTCTATCACCTCCTGCACCTGCTTTACCATCTCCATCACCTCCTTTATCACCACCACCACCTCCAGTACCTACACCTACTCATGTGGCTGCCCGTGGACCGCCAACCACCTTGACTCAGTTTTTGCCACGTGTGTTTACTCGCAAGTCTCGCTTTGTTCTCCCTTCTCACGGGTCTTCCCCATCATCCAACATGCCTCATATATGTAATGAACACTTTATTTCTACTGATGGCACTACTAAGTTGTTTATCTACCATGATTCCTTACAAGATGAGCATGTACCCTCTAAAGAGGGAAATTTACAGGTTCAGGAGATAACATATGATCTTGATGCGCCTATTGCTTTTCGAAAGCAGAGACATGCTTGTGCTTCATATCCACTTACATCCTAAGTTTCTTTGAGCATACTTTCAAAGGATCTTAAGAGATTTATCGTGGCACTATCAACCTTGGAAATATGACAAACGTATCAGGAGGCCATCTAAGACAACTAGTGGCATCTTGCTATGGAGGATGAGATGGCCGCGCTACAGCCGCGTGACACTTGTAGCCTTGGTTCAGCTCCAATTGACACATTTGTTGTTGGGTGCAAGTGGGTGTTCATGGTGAAGCACTACTTCGGCGCTACAATCGCGTGACATATTTGGAGAGAAGAGACAGATGACGGAAATGCGGGACGAAGCCACCTTCAGAGCGAAGGAGGGGTACTGCTCTGATGTCCATAGTGGCGAGGGAGGTTGGGTGGCTGCGGTGAGAAGAGGTTAGTGCAATAAAGAAGGCCGGAGAAGCGTTCACCATCGATCTTTCAGAAACCCTTTCGGTGCGGGCTGCTTTCGATGTGGCACTGGGCTCATCAGTGCCACGAACCTGTGTGGTGTTTTCGCTGCCGTGCCCTTGCACACACTACAAAACGTGCCCGGTGGTATGGAGGAGTGAGCCGAGTTTGGTGATGCTGATCGGGGAGGGAGGAGGGTCGAACGCCCTGTTCAAGGGATCCTCTTATGTGGGGGAGATCTCTGCAGCTCGTTTTTGTGGGGATGTCTTACAAGTATTACCATGGCTAGTGGTGGCAAGGGGGCTTACCAGAGCGGAGGCAAGACACCTGCTACGATGGTCTAGGGAGGGAAGGTCTTTGCTGCAATGGAGGTGGGTGCAGACGGAAGACGGCATCGTTGATCCAAAACCATTGAATCGGGGACTGTAGAAAAATAGAATGCGGAAGCAGAATCGGAAATAAAGATAGAACAATAAGAACAAAGATTTTAACGTGGAACCCTACTCCAGAAGGAGCGGGATGAAACCACGGGAGAAGCCCCTGAATTGGGCATTTCTTCTATTGAAGTTCTCAATGAGTACAGGGGGTGTAGGGCTCCTTATATAGCCCCACGGACATACCCAATAGTGACCGCTCCCCCATGTGGTACTAAACACATGGGTGGGCTCTTTTCTTTTCCAACACTCCCCCTCAAGTTGGTAGCTGGGACAGCTGCAACTTGCAATAATAAAGAAAAATATATATCATTACATCTTCACTTGAAATCACCATAATAAACGTATGTTTCCGCAACAGGTAGACAAACCCGCTTGCTGACGGGTATATCAGGTCACCGGAACGTATCTCTGTCGTGCCTGGAAGGTCACCGGACTGTCTCTGTCGTGCCTGCATGGTCACCGGATCTCTGTCTCAGTCGTGCCTGCGGGTCACCGGACTTTGTCTCCGTCGTGCCTTGAAGAAATCAAATCCAGTGCGGAGTCGATGTCGAGGATAGAGACACCACGACGAAGATCGATGCATAGTGAAGATGGCTTGATATTCTGTAAAATCCAGAGTGTTTGGCCTGTTAATCAACGATGTAGGATTCATATGGCTTTTACTCCCCCTTTCTCCCAAACTTGTGAGAATAATGAAAATAATAGACAAGTTGGGAGAAGCAAACATGAATCACTTTTTTTATGCGTACGACTTTTTCCTTGTACGCGACTTTTTTTCTTCTTTTTTTCGATTTTTTTTGTTAGCATATGCGTACGGCTTTTTCTTGTGCGCGCCTCTTGTCTCTTTTTTTTTTCTCTGGCCTACTTGGGCCCAACTCACTTTTTTTTAAGCCGTCAATTTTTTTTATAAGCCGTTTCGATTTTTTTTTCGGCTGTCCAACATCAAACTTTTTTTTGAATTTGCGTACGACCTTTTTCCTTTTTTTCTTTTTTTTGTACGCGCCTCTTTTTTTTTCAGATTCTTGGCCCATACAATTGGGCTCAACATCCTCTCTCCCCTCTCTTTTTTTTCTACAGCATCCCTTTTTTTTAAATAACAGAGGTCACCCTCTATTTAGAGTACACAAACCCCGCCGCCCCCGATATGTTTGTGTTTGGAGAAAAGGGCGCCGCCAACGGGAGTTGCCTTGAGGAGAGAAGTCCCGCCAGCTGCTGTAGATCTGGACTTGGAGGCACGCGTGCGGTGGAAGGACTGGAGGCTGGCTGCCCGGAAACGAAGATGGAGATGCGCGCCGCCTGTGCTTGCGATGGAGCCGAAAGGGGAGCACGCCTGTGGGTTGCGCGTGCGCCTGGGGGCACCGCCATAGATCGGTGAGCGCTGGGGGCTCCGCCGTTCGTTCACCTTGGAGGATGCGCGCGCGACCTGGAGTGTTGGTGCACCATCGGGCTCGCGCGAGTAGAGCGCAGAGGAGAGACGGCCTCGATCTGAGATGCGACTGTGCGCAAGGGGTCCGGTGTAGCGAGAGCCCCGCCAGGACTGCGGCGTGTGTGGGGCAGTGCGCGTGGGGCGCGGTGGAGCGAGAGCCCCGCCAGGACTGCTGTAACCGCAGACTGGTCGATTGGGAAGAGGCGATGCCTGGGAACTGCGACCGTCGGGGATACACCGCGGGACTTTGTGTGGTCGTTGCCGCCTGGGGTTTGGCCTTGTGTGGCCTGGATCTTCGTGCACCACGCGGAGAGGATCAGGGGGATCCGCCTGGGAGTCACGGGAGATCTGCGATCATGGTGTAGAACTGGAGCGCGCCTCCATTGCGTGGAAGGATGAGATACTGTACTGGCGGATTGAGGGTTTTCGAAGAAAATCTTCAAACACAAAAAAAACTCTCGAAATTCCTTGCATGAATCTTGAATAATACTAAACAATCTTCAAATAGAAATCTTCAAGAACACGAACTCCAACATTGAATCTCGAATAAAACAATGAAAAATTATTCCACGAGAATCGAACCCGCTCTGATACCATGTAGAAAAATAGAATGCGGAAGCAGAATCGGAAATAAAGATAGAACAATAAGAACAAAGATTTTAACGTGGAACCCTACTCCAGAAGGAGCGGGATGAAACCACGGGAGAAGCCCCTGAATTGGGCATTTCTTCTATTGAAGTTCTTAATGAGTACAGGGGGTGTGGGGCTCCTTATATAGCCCCACGGACATACCCAATAGTGACCGCTCCCCCATGTGGTACTAAACACATGGGTGAGCTCTTTTCTTTTCCAACAGGGACATGTGAAGGGCCTTCCATTTGTAGCGAGGAGTCTACCTAAAGTTCGGGATCTGCTCCAAAGGATCGTGGTGGCGGTAGGAATCGAGAGCGCAGGTTGCCACCTAGTAGAATCGCTTGACCCCATTCTTCTGGTTCGGGACTTAGGGCCCGACTTGCTGGGCTGCTAGGAGATTTTCTCTGAGGGAAAGAAACTGGTTCTGGAGCTCGCATCGTAGGGACTGCCACATTGTCTCCCGACGAGGTGGAGTTGGAGGCCACAGTCGCGGAGGTGAGCGTGCCGAGCCAGGCGACGCAACGGATGGAAGAGGCGTTGGCGAGTTTCCCGATGTAGATCCCTCGCCTTACGCATGGGTTATGATTCGACATGATCTCCGTTGACCAACTCTCGAGGGCGATTGGCGGGTGGAGCGAGGCGTCGCTGTCGAAGGGCGATACCCCTTTGCCTTTGGCAGTCAACATCCAAGCTGTCATCTCGGATGCGGATGACCCGGAAGATGGGAGTTCCAAGGTGCCGTCTCAAAAAGGGTTTGCCCCTCTATCTATCTCGAAGGAGGCACCGATTGTTTTAACTGATCTACCATCAGACCCATTGTCGGACCCTCTGGTTTCTTCTGGGGGCTGGATATGCCTGAGGGCACAACACTCTTCGCCGATTACCGTCGAGCCTGCGGAGGGAGCTCCTGTATGGGATTAGAATCCAGACCTGCAAGGATCGCTCGGAGGTGGCGACCTTGGCAGCATCAGGGAGCTTACAGCAGGGCCGAGCGACTCAGTTAGAGCAATTAAGGGGTCTCACACGAGCGAGGGTGGTGCCGCAAGTCATGAATCCACTGAGGGAGATGAGTCGGGGATGATTGGTGCCAATATCAGGTACGTATCAGTATATCCTCAGGCACTGATGGATTTCTCGATGGAAGAGCCTATGAGGAACCCAGGAAGTGCGACTCGGAAGGGAGATACCCCAGAAGCACAACTCAGGGACGTAAGATGTGCGAGTCTTAGGTTTGGAACCTGCTATGCCAGGAATCGAACTCTCAGGTCAGCGATGAAGTTGAGGAGGGCAATACTGCTAGGCTTGACGACTCGAGAGGACCTGCCAACACAACCGCATCTTCGCCTCACCTCGATGTCGACCCTGCAGAATTGCTTTAGAGTCTTGGACAGGAGCGTGGTCGTGAGACTGGATGTGGTCCCACCTAAAAGGTTGGGCCCCATAGTTACTAAATGAAGATCATCTCTTGGAATGTTAGGGGACTGGGTCGCCCCGAAAAGCGACTAGTGGTGAGAAACCTTATTTTGGAAGTAGGTGCGGATGTCTTTCTTCTATAGGAGATGAAACTATCAATGTTGGTGGAACACGTTAAACGTGGACTGGACGGGGGAGATCAGTTTGATATGGCAGAAAAGGTGGCCTAGGGTGCTTCGGGGGGGGGGGGGGGTTAATCACGAGGTGGAAGAAAGATGTCTATGAACTAATATTGGCGACATGGTCTCACTTTTGCCTGACCGTGGAGCCGAGGAGGAGAGCGGATGGCTTAAGTATCCGCATTACCAATGCATATGGACCTACATGGTCAGAGAGGGGCTCGTTGGCAGCTGACTTGGAGCAGCTGGGTGCGGCGGAAGCAGCGGGTATTTGGATCTTTGCCGGAGACTTGAACGTGACCTTACTTCCAGACGACCATCCTCAACATATCGGTGACAGAGATCATGGCTTAAAGGATTTCAAGAGAGTGTCCCATTCCTTGGGCCTGTCCATAATTGATGCGATAAGATGCTCCTTTACTTAGAGGAATGTCAGATTCTAGTTCAGACTTGACCGATTTCTTCTTTCGGTAGAGGGGCTCGAGAGATTCCCCCTCTCCTGTGCTTGGGCGCTACCGCAGGCCCACTTTGATTATACACCAATTTTGTGGTCTTCAGGGGAGGAGAAGAAAAACATGTTTTCTTTCTCTTTGAGCGGAGCTGGCTCCTGGATGACGGTTTTAGAGAGATTGTATCTGAACAATGGAGAAGCTGGGTTCATGAGGGTACGACTGTTACTCAGATGGCAGAGAAATTGAGGTTGCTTAAGCTCTTTCTTACACTATGGGAGGGAGGTGAAGGGGAGGCGGAGGGTCAAGAGGGGAGAAGCACAGGTCGGCGTGGTGCGTTTGGACGGGCTGGATGACGAAAGGGGTTTGGACCAGGCGGAGGTGGCAGAGAGGCTTGGGCTTTTAGAAGAGTTGATGTTGGAGGATAGAAAGGAAGATGTAGAATGGAGACAAAGATCTAAACAAAGGTGGCTGAAAGAGGGTGATGCCAATACGAGGTTCTTCCATACGATGGCTTCTAGGAGGAGGAGAAGAAACTTTTTGCATGTAATAGAGATTGGTGGAGCATAAATCAGGGGAACATCACAGTTAGGATCCGCTTTATGTGGCCACTTTGTTGAAGTGTCGAGGCGGCGAAGGGGGGAAGGTTGGGGGTGGCTGGGAAGTGGGGTGGAGGTGTTGTTTGGAGAGCAGGGAGACAACTTGGTGGCTCCATTCTCAGAAGAAGAGATGAAGCGAGCGGTCTGGGATCTGAATGCGGTTGGTGCTCTTGGACCAGACGACTTCCTGATTTTGTTCTACCTTGAGTTCTGGAACTAAGTAAACGGGGAGGTAATGGAGGTTACAAATGAGTTCATGGAAGGCAACAATGGCTTCGAGAAGGTAAACCAGGTGCTGCTATTCCTCTTGACCAAGAACGAGTCCCCATTGAGGGTGGAGGACTTTAGGCCTATGGCTCTATTCAATGCTATATATCTGATTGTGGCTAAGAGCCTGGCGAACAGACTCAAGGTGGTGATGGACGATGTGGTACTATAGGGACAATCGGCTTTCATAGCAGGTCACAGTATGGTGGAGGGTTTGGTGATGGCATCATAAATTTGTCTTGAATGGAAGCGCTTGAAGAAAAAGGGATTCCTTTGGAAGATCGATTACGCAAGGCCAGTGTTCACGAAAGCGGTCTGTGCGGCCGCATATGCGGCCGCATAAGCGTATGCGGTGCCCTCAGCGCACCGCTTTCCTGAAGCCCCGCATTATGCGCCCTGTGCGCTTATGCGGGCCGCATATGCGGGCTGTGCGGCCACATATGTGGTCTGTGCGGCCGCATATACATATTTTTTATTTTTTTATTTTTTAAATTTGTGTTACATTTTTATTGTGTTATTTATGTCATGTTTTTTCTTGCTTTAGCATGTATGCCAACCAAGCATTCCATGACCATTTAAACCCATCATCAAAGTAGTTGTACTGCAAGATTGGAGTAAACACATAAGGAAAAAAAGAATAATATACTAATAATTTAGCAAACTAATTTAGTCAACTAATAGTTATTATGAATGCAATATATTATATGTAAAGTTTGGTACTTTTAATGGAGGATCAGTTATAAATATAACGACAGAAATAAATGACATTATATTCAATAGAGGCATTTTGTGCGTTAACTTTTTATTTTGTTGATTGTTGTCAAGTATTTTGTGTGTTAATCGTTCTATTGAAGTATTGGTATTTGATTGATAGAGATTGTTTTGAACTCTATATGAAAGTTATTTTTCTTAGATCTTCTATTGGACCACAATTATTAGTAAATTTAGTTCTATTGTAGTCACTTTTGTATATATTTATTTATTTTTAAATAAAAAATTAGGAAACCGCGTAGAACTATATACCCCGCATTATGCCCCCGCATACCGCTTAAGCGCTATTCAGTGACCTGTCCGAACGCATACGCATACCGCTTTCCTGAACCTTGCGCAAGGCCCTATGATTGTGTTGATTGAAGATTTCTGTGGTTGTCCCTACGAAGAAGAGGTTTCCCTGAAACGTGGATTGATTGGATGAAGAGATGTGTCACGACCTCTTCGCACTCAATTCTGGTGAACAACAAACCAGAGGGTGGGTTCTTTCAGCCACAGTAGGGTGCACCTCAAGGGTGTCTACTGGCCTCGATGCTCTTCATTTTGGTGGCGGACGCGCTGGCGGTCCTTCTCAGAAGGGCGATGGAGGCAGGTTGGTGCGAGGGCTTCCGGCTGGGGATATCTCTGTCCCGTTGATCCAGTATGCTGACAATGCGATTCTCTTCCTGGGTAGTAATGAGACTTAGAATAACAACATGGCATTCTTGGTGGATGTATGTTGTAGCCTTTCTGGTCTCGAGGTCAACAGGCAGAGGTGGTGATCCCTTTTGGTATGGAGGGCCCTGAGCGTGCCGGCTTCGCGACATTGTCTAGTTGCCCCTAGGTGAGCTTCCTATCTACTACCTGGGGCTACCTCTGGTGGTCGGTCGGTTGAAGAAGCAGGATTGGGACGGTGTGGTCTAGATAATGGAACAGAGATTGGCTGGGTGGAAGGCAATCACCTTTTCATGGGGAGGGAAAATGATTCTTCTGAAGCATGTGCTCACGGCTATTCCTACTTTCTTCTTCTCCACCCGTCTGATGCTGGTGGGGGTGAGGAAAAGGATTGAGTCTTTGATGAGGAGGTTTTTCTGGTTCAATGGTAAAGAGAAGAGTCCTGGTTTGCATATGGTAAATTGGGACGAGTTGACAAAGGGGCGTGGAGAGGGTGGACTCAAGGTTCGAGATATGGAATGCATGAATAAGGCGTTGATCGCTAAGTGGATTATCAAGATTTTGGGGCTCATCGATAGTGCTGGTGGCCAGGTTGGTGAGGGCTATCTATGGCATCAAGGAGAGCTGGGGGTTGAAAGAAAGATACTTGAATCACCTCTCTGGGCTGGGATTCGTGAGATCCTTCCGAAGGTGGCTTTGACACTTCGGCCTAAGGTAGGCGATGGACACATATTTAGGTTATGGCTGGACGACTGGTCGGGAGATGGCACTATAACTGAGAGATTCCCAAGACTTTTGCTTTAGCAACGTCGAATCTTTCGCACGTTTCCGCCTCGGGCACATGGTCGCCTTGTTTTATGACGGGCCTATCGGAACAACACTTGGAGGAATACCTTAAGTTGCAGGCAGAGCTCCCCTCATCAGGGAACCTCTCTCATGAGATGGATCACTTTGTATGGTAGGGGGTAAATTCTCGGTTAAAGGCTTACGAGGAGCTGAGGAGACCGATGAGGGAGCAAAATATCGACTTAACCAGGACATTAAGATTGTTTGGGTGGCCAATATCTCTTGCAGAGTGAGAATTTTCTTATGGTGCCTGAGGCAGGATCGGTTGTGTGATAAAGCTAGGAGGGGAAGGATTTTCGGATGATGGACACGACATGCGATAGATGCGAGGGGCCGGTAGAAGATTCGAACCATTTGTTCTTTGAGTGTCCGACTTCGGTGCGTATTTGGAACGAAGTTGGTATCCCTTGGGTTCAGTCGGGTGATGTAGCGGGGTTCTGGCGTTCGATTCGGGCAGTGTGTGGCAACTCAACGGATGATTGTTCCAAGTTGTTCACTGTCTTATGGGCCATATGGAATGGACGCAATCACAAGATATTCAACAACCAGAATTTCTTCTCTGAGAATGTTGTCTCTCACTGTAACACCCTTTTTATTTTCTGGTCTTCCAGGTAATGTAATATAATCTTTTGCAATGAAATAAGGGCGGTGACTCCCAACTTGGGAGATCACCCTGCTTTCAATAAAAAAATGTTGAAGCACCGAACAGATGGCAGTGTAGATCACTACAAGGAGAGACTTGTTGCACATGGGTTCACCCAGACATAGGAGGTGGACTATCTGGATACATTCTCTCCTGTGGCAAGGCATTCGACTCTATGTATACTTCTTTCAGTTGCAGTGACACGGGAGTGGCCCCCTCTATTAGCTTGATGTTAAGAATGCATTTCTCTATGGTGACCTACATGAGGAGATTTACATGCAACAACCATCCTAGTTCACTGCTGAGGGGGAATGTCAAAAGGTTTGTAGGCTTCACAAGGCCATCTATGGTCTTAAACAGAGTCCAAAAGCATGGTTCTAAAAGCTCTCGGTTTGATAGAGCAACAAGGGTTTGTGAGATCGACTACTGACCATTCTTTGTTTGTTCATAGGACTCATAGAGATACTATTGCCATACTTGTTTATGTTGATCTCATTGCTACATGGGTTGATGAGCATGGTATTCAGGCTGAAGGATTTCCTAGGTCAGCAGTTTGTAACCAAGGACCTTGGTAGCCTATATTACTTCCTTGGATTGGAGTTTGTCAGGAACCAACGAGGTCTTGTGATGAACCAGAGGAAGTACGTTACAGATCTTCTCTCTAAGACATGCATGACAGATTGCAAGCCTGCCACTAGACCTATGGTCCCGAGCATGAATCTCTATGATGATGCCACTGATGAGGTCAATAACCTAGAGCTTGTAGGGTAGCTTCTTTATGTGACTATCACCAGACCATATATATCCTTTGTTGTGAGCAAAATGAGTCAGTTTATGAAGCAACCTAGACATGCACATATGGATGCAGTCCATATGATTATGACGTATCTGAAGTCCTCACTTGGTACTGATATTCTATTTAGCAAAAGTACTTCCCTTGTAGTTACAACATGTGCAGATGCAGATTATGCGGGCTACCCCAAGGACAAGAAGTTTACTTCTGGCTTTGCAATGTTCATAGGAAGTTCCTTGGTATCATGGAAGAGAAAGAAAAACAGACTATGGTTGTCAGATCTAGTGCAGAGTCAGAATACTGGGTTATGGTACAAGCTAGTACATAGATGATGTGGGTTAGATTTGTTCTTACTGACCTGACTGTTGAGGTACCTCTTCCCCATGCACGTCCAATGTGACAATCAGGTTGCTCTCTTCTTTGCAAACAACCCAACCTTCTATGAGAGGATCAAGCACATCGAGACAGACTGCTACTTCACTTGTGACATGATACAAAAGGGTCTCATCTCCACTACTCATATCGGCTCTGGAGACCAAACAAAAAATGTACTTACCAAGGTCATAGCTAGAGGGCCTTACCAAAGATGCTGCTCCAAGCTGAGCCAGATAGATATCTACACTTTAGCTTGAGGGAGAGTGTTGAGATTTTAATTATATTTTATGTTTATTTATTTCTTTATCTTCTTTATGCAATTTGCCCAACAGATTACTCTCCTATATAAGAAAACCACAGTGCTTCATGAATAAACAATTCATTCTTTTCCTTTCATAGTCCACATGATGCGCATTCTTATACATGTAGTGGGCTAGAGTACTCCGACGATGAGACTCATTCTCGTTTCAGTGACTCTGACAGATTGCAATACAAAGCACATGTTCTCTGACGAGGAGGCCCGATTCAGTTCACGCTCCTGCATTTCAGTTTCTCCTCACCAGCAATGACATGAGAAACAATGTCCTCAGCAGGTAGCTAATAGAGTATGTATTGAGTTGATATTGTCCGTAGTATCTTGTATTGTGAGTGAGTGATTTCTTTTTACTTGTCCAAGTTGAACATTGCATGCTCTAGCTTGAGGGGAGTGTTAGAAATATGCGTCATCTCATAGATGGGAAATTGGATCCCTCTAGGATTCAATCACCACATCCACTGGTTTAGTCACACATCTACTATGAGTGAGATTCAGTCTTACTGGTGGGGGCTATATAAGAAGCGCTACACCTATTGTAAGAATTTCCAGACTCCAAGAGGCCTTCTCTCGTGGTTTCATATCGCTCCAGACAGAGTATTGTTCCGCGTAAAATCTTAGTGTTCTTCCATATTCTTTATTCTTTATCATTGACACGACTTCGTATTATCATTTTCTACAAGATGCTGTGAATATAAATAGTTCCTTTGATGAGCGTCCTATTTCTCCAAGGAAGCCCAAAAAGAAAAATACTCTGCATCCATCACATTTTACTTATACAAATTGATTATTAAACCATGATAGGACGTTTAAATATACTCTCATGGTAGTGCTTCTTTCACATTATTATCATATAGCTCTTCAAGATCTGGGTTGAAAGCATTATATGGATAAGGAGATGGATGCTCTTGCCTTAAGGGCTATTGGGATCTTGTGCCATTTCCTATAGCTTGCTAAAGGGTCTTCATGACCAAACATGCTCCGGATGAGTTAATAGACGAACTGAAGGCTCGTTTAGTGGCCAAGAACTTCACCTAGGCTTATGGTATTGATTTGACCTTCATGACCAACATGCTCTATGTTGGAGTACTTGGTTGTATGCGTCATGAGTTGTAGCAGGGTAAATGGATGCTGGAGAAGATCCATTTACCCCATCCAGTGTTTAGTCCCACATCGTCTAGTGGTGGGGACTTGGAGGCTCTGGAGAGGCTATATAAGGAGCCCTAGACCTCCTGTATCCATGGAGAAAGTCAATAGACAAACACACCCTATTTGAGGGTTTCTCCCGTGGTTTCATCCCGCTCCTCACGGAGTAGGGTTCCACGTTAGATTCCGCTGTTCTTTCGTTGTTCTTTATCTTTTTCCATGTTCGCTTCCGCATCTTTATTTCTTAACATGGTATCGGAGCGGGTTCGATTCTCGAGGCTTTTCATTATGCTTTATTTTTCCGAGAATTTGATTATCAAGTTCATGTTCTGGGTTGAGATAAAACCCTAGAAATTATTCAGTTCTGTAGTTCCTTCAATTCGAGGTTTTGTTCTCCAGGGTTTCTCATTGAAACTCTAATCCTTCAAGATCAAGACAATGAAGATCAGGCCCCTCCGGCTGGTTGCATATGATTCCAGGCGGCGATAGCCTCGCTCCAACGTGAAGACCAAGGGGCGATAGCCCCACTTCTGCGGCTCCAAACCGCAAGCACATCTCCTTCAGTCGGCGGGGGGCGAAGGGCCCGCATCCCTTGCTGGTCTCTCCAGCACACCAAGCGGTGCCCTTGAAGCCGCATCTCAACCCTAACGCGACAAGATCCTCCGCATCAAGCGCGCACAGGCGCAGGCGGCGCTCCAGGCGGAGCCTTCCGCTTTCCTCACATATCACGAGCCCTAGGCAGCCTTCATCCACAGATCTGGCCGTCACGCGCCCAGACGAGCCCAGGCGCATCGCGCGCACAAGGCGCGCCCGCCTCTTCCAATCACCTCCCTCGCCAGGCGCCCAGCAGTTGCGCCCTCCCGCGCGAACCTCCTCCAGGGGAGTGAAGCCCCGCGCACAAAGTCCCCAGCGCCCACCGCCGCCCTCCTTCCCAGCAGGCGGGAAAGGCCCGCACCGTCCAACACTGCGCCCAGGCCCCTCCCTCGCACGAAGTCCCAAGCGCCCACCGCGCGCTCGCTCGCGCATGCTCCCCATCCTGGATCTATATACTCGTGATTGATCCCCTGGCGGCGGCGATATTTTGAGAAGAAAGTTCCACGATTGGAACCCTAATAAAGGGGGGCATGTTTCGTTGGGCTCGCCCGATGGCCCTCCAGTATTAAAAAAAAGGAGAATGGAGAGGGTGAAAGAGATATGGGCTCACAGTTGGGCTGTGCTATATATAAAAAAATGATGATAAAAAGGGCGCGTACATCTGAAAAAGTCGTATGCAAGTATTTTAAAAAAAAGGGAAAGACAAGAAAGAGGCACGCACAAAGAAAAGCCATGCGGAAAATATTGAAAAAAATAAAAAAATGATGATTGAAAAGCCGTAAAAAATGGAACAGCTTAAAAATTGGCGGTTTAAAAAAATTGAATGAAAAGCCATAAGAAATCTTTGTGAATGTTCATGTTGTTTACCCCTATTCTTTGTCTTCTCCCAACTTGGTCGATAATTGTCATCCATGTTTTCCGACCAGTATGGGAGAAAGGGGGAGTATTGTGTAGAGTCACAGGTCCGAGTCAGATCCAGATTTTCCAGACTCCAGATTACAGACCAAGTCAGATTTCCAGGCTCTACAGTTCAGATTCAGATTCTCCATGCGCAATTCCAGACTCGACGAGTCCCAGTTTGATGTGCAGATTCATACTCGACAGATTGGTCAGACCAAGTTCGAGGCACTCCATGTTGAGGCCCATTTTTCGAGTTCTCCAGAGAGAGACTTCAGTTTCAGACACACACGAGTATGTGGTCTTTTCAGATGGGCACATGTATGCCATCTTTTGTAGTGGTCCCCATCCATTATTGTTGTTTCAGCCAGAGTTTTCATGTGAACCATAGGGACTCCAGAGTAGAGGACCATTCCCTGTGTCACGTTGGCAAGGGTTTTCATGTGGTATCATAGGGACACCAGAGTAGTGTACCATTCTTTGTGCCAGATGGGAGAGACCCAGTTCTCCGCCGAGGAGACTATTATCATACTCCATTCTCCAGCGACCGTAAACTCCGACGAGGATTGCACAGGCACAACCCTTTTCCAGAGATGGAGCAGTTGTCCACATTATTGTCGCGGGCCAGAGTACTCCGACAAGGAGACTCATTTCCAGTTGCACCGACTCTGACAGGCGCAATTCAGAGCGCATGCTCTCCGACGAGGAGATTCAGAAGACTCACACTCCAGCCCGTTCGTCCTCCTCACCTGCACGACATGAGAAGCAACGTCCTCGACTGCAGCCAGTGTTGTCAAAAGCCCTGCGGGCGCTCGCCTAGGCTCCCAGGCGAGACGAGGCCCTAGCGCCTTGCCTCCCTTCCAGGCGAGGCGTTTTGCCTCAGGTGTCGCTCAGGCGAGCGCCTGGCTTGAGGCTCTAAGCGCTTGCCTTGAGCGCCTAAGGCAAAAGTAAGGCTTTTTGCCGACTTTATGTGATTTTTATCCATGTTTAGGTTTTTATATTAGATATATATTAGTTCTAAGTATCATTAACACACATACTTATACATATGCACACACATGTATATGTAATTTACACACACTTCTATTGCATATACGTATACATGTACATTCATGTTTTAGTTCTAAATATTACATATGTTTTTTGACTAAAAAGTACATATTCTTATATATATATTAGCTTGAAGTATTATAAATACATATATATATATATATAATATAGATAAACAAAACAGACATGTATACATAGGCATGTACACATACTTATGCATAAACACATACACATGTATGCAAATATATACGCATACATATGCACATACATACAAATACACACATAAACACAAATATTTAATACATATACATACATATGGAAGTACATGCATACATTATACATACACATATTAATAAATAGTAAATTAATCGCAAAATATAATTTGGTGATAGCATATACATACACATACATAGACATAGACATGTACATGCACACACTTATATACATGCTTATAAACACACCCACAAATATGTTTGATTGATTTTAAATTGAAAATAAAGCTATACATACATATATTTAAAACTATATACACACACAAGTACACGTGCACATTTATATACGTGCATGTAAACACACCCACAAATATATTGGATTGGTCTTAGATTGAAATATAAATTATGCATACATATATTTACAATTACACATACATACACATGTGTGTATGTGCATATATTACATAGACTTGTGCATAATTTATTTATTTTTATATCTGACGCCTTGCTTTTCTCAGGCGAGCGCCTAGCGCCTCAGGCGTATTGCACCCCCTAGCGCCTTGGAGCGCATCTCGCTTTTAACAACACTGATTGCAGCAATGTGCGCGTTGGGTTGATATTGTCCGTAGTGTCCTGTAGCGTTGAGTTGAGTTTCTTTCTGTTTATCCAAGCTGAGCATTGCATGCTCCAGCTTGAGGGGGAGTGTTGGAGTACTTGGTTGTGTGCGTCATGAGTTGTAGCAGGGTAAATGGATCCTGGAGAAGATCCATTAACCCCATCCAGTGTTTAGTCACACATCGTCCAGTGGTGGGACTTGGAGGTTCTGAAGAGGCTATATAAGGAGCCCCAGACCTCCTGTATCCATGGAGAAAGTCAATAGACAAACACGCCCTATTTGAGGGCTTCTCCCGTGGTTTCATCCCGCTCCTCACGGAGTAGGGTTCCATGTTAAATCCCGTTGTTCTTTCGTTGTTCTTTATCTTTTTCCATGTTCGCTTCCGCATCTTTATTTCTTAACACTATAGTTGAGTTAATAGACAACTGAATGCCCATTTTGTGGCTAAGAACTTACCTAGGCTTATGGTATTGAATTGAGACTTTCTCTCTAGTGATCGGGATGGAATCTATCCATAGAACTATCTCTTTTGCTGCTAACGAGAGTTGGCTGATTTCTCTATTAAATGTTCTTGAGGAGGTCTATAGGCGAAAACACCGGTTATACCATTACGGGGGAGTATGGATGAATGCGGATTTCGCCTCTTTAATAATCGATAATTATGGTATAGGAGATGAAATTAGATTCAACAAAAAACACAAACTTTAAATGTCGTGGAAACATTTTTACTTGGCAAGTCTACCAATATCGAATATATGGACACGAGCTTCTTTAATCTATTTATCGAATTTGTCAATTAATGCGTGAATATCTTCTCATTTAGAGGTCTTCATGCAGATGCAGAATAAAATGCAAGTCAAATAATGTAGATAATTATGCATGTGTTTTTAGTTGATTTTTCAATGTAATTATAAGAGGATGCATGTTCAAAATGAATGAATGAATGCAAGGGATAGATATGCAAAAGATGGATTACAAATATGCTTAGAGAGATCACATAATTGAGCATCTGATTAATGCTTAATTTCATAGTCAAATCGAGCATTACAATCATGATTAAGCCTCTAAAAATGGCAAAGATTGATGAGCAAGGGACCCTATAATATAAATTTCATCATATTTCATTTAGTGTCAAATGAGAAAATTAACTATGCCATTAGGTAGATGATGAAAAGAGCTTCAAAACGACGCTAAAATCGTGCAAATTGGATCTAAAATGCTCAAGATATGAAGTAAACAATGCAAGGGCATAAATGTAATAAAAACGCGAGGAATTAAAGGAAAATAATAACAACCTGGAAGGACCTATTTGCAATTTGCAAAAACCGATGGGCCCTACTGTAAATTTTCCAATGTACGTAGGAGTATTTATGCAATTTCCGATAAAAGCGAGGGCCTTCCTGAGATTTACCCAGGCGCGCACATGACGCATGCATCTGGGGACCAAAATGTAATAACGAAAACGTGTAGGGACTTTCTTGTAAATTACCCACCCCCCACGTTCACGGCACGTGAGGGGCCCGACTAGGGAGGCGCAACAGGCTCGGACTACGTGGTGGTGCATGGTGGCTCGGTGCGAGGTTCGGTTGACCCGAGCTTGGAGGTTCGGCTGAGGCTCGGTCGGACCACGTGGCATAACATGGGACGTCCGATCGAATCGATCGGACGGTATCTGCATCTCCTTCTTCCGTCGCAGGCCACCGGAGAGAGCGGCGAGGCGTAGCGCCTGGGGGTGGGGCCGTTGAGGAGGAAGATGAGATTCCAGCCGTTGGATCTCGCGATCCAACGACTATGACGAGGGTGTGAGTGAGGGGTGGAGATCAGATCTTAGGATCTGATCCTATGGCTGAGGATAAGCGCAAAGGACGGCTACGATGGAGAAGTGGGATGATCGAGGGTTAGGATAAAGGGAGCTACGTGGCCAAAGGAGAATTGTGGATGGGGGATTAATCCAGAGGTTGAGGGAAGAGTGGAGGGGAGCGGATGAGATCTAATCTGGAATCGGATTTAATGGCTGGGAGTGAAGGTGCGGAGGGGCGGCTGGGATGGAAGAGTTGGTTCGATCCAAGGGTGAAGGGAGAAGGGGCGACGTGGAGGACATGGGGTCCGTAGGATAGAATGAAGATCCCGCGGCAGTGAGTAGGGTGTGAAGGAGCGTCTGGGATCTTATCTAGAGGGTGATCGGACGACAGATGATGGAGCCGAGGTGGATGGTCGTGATGAAGGCAGGGGGGGAGGGGGATTGATCTAACGACCAGGAGGGGCGCCGGGTGGCGCAAGAAGGGCGACCACGTGGGCGGCCTAGAGGGCGCCACGTGGTTGCTCCAGAAAATTCAAAATATAAAAATAAAGATAAATATAAAATAAATAGTTAGATGCAAAATTAGGAAAAAGTCAAAACATGAAAGTTGTAGATCTCGATGAGATCTACAAGTTTCATGTTGAACAAAAAGTCAAAAGAGGTCATTTGTACAAAAGATTATTTTTGGGGGCAATTTTAAAGGAATAGAAACACCAATTTTTGGGTTTTGATATTTCTTTGTATTTTTATCTCTTTTAAAGGTTAGTACCATTATAGACAATTACTTAACCTAATTTTTATGGGTTTTTAATAAGAAAGAAAATAAAGAAGAAAAGGGAGTTTTTAAATACAATAAATATAGTTATAATATAGACAATTAAACACAGTTTATATACAATATAATACAAGATAATAATGAGGAATTATTAGTGATTTTTATTGAATTATTTAAGCAAGGAGATTAAGAAGTCGATTTTATTATGATGAATACGAGATTCATCAAGTATACGTAGCCGTCTAACAAGATTATCTATGGCTTAAAGTAGAGCTCACATGCCTGGTTTGACGGATTCATTTTACAGATCGACTCTCTTGATTTTCACAAGACTATGTTTGATTACTTAATGTTTTTGAAGATGTGCTTCAAGTATTATAATTCTTTTTTTAACAAGTAAAGGTGGGGAACAAACAAACGTGCCTACTTTAAATTTATTAAATTAGGGGAAATGACAAAGCATTACAGAACCCAAGACTCAAGGTACAACAATAACAAAGCCTTTTCTCACATTAAGTAGGGTCAGCTACATGGATTCTTTGCTTCCATTCAGATCTATATTGGATCATTCTCGATCTTAGATCCAAAAAACTAAGATCCCTTCGTATAGTCTCATTCCAACACTTCTTCGGTCTTCCTCACGCTCTTTTAGCTGGCTCAATATCCCACAGCTGTCATTTCCTAACCGGTGCATCATTTGACCTCCTTTGCAAATGACCAAACCACTTTAGGTCTTGCATCTTATCCTCAATCGGAGTTACACCAACTTTCATTCTGATTGCATCATTCAGAATCCGATCTTTACGTGTGTCCACACATCCACTTTAGCATTTTCATTTCTGCTACTACCGTTCTCTGCACATGTCTATGGTTCACATGCCAACATTCATATCCATAGAGCATAGCAGGTCTTACGGCTGCTTTGTAGGACTTTTCTTTGATTTTCAAAGGAATTTTCTTATCACTGAGAATAGCATAAGCTCTCCATTTTAGCCAGCCTGTATTTATTCTATTAGTAACATCTCCATCAATTTCCCCATCATGTTGCAACTTGCAAGATAGATCCCTGGTATCTAAAAGAATCTCTCTTTTGAATGTTATCACCAACCTTCACCTCGATTCCTTCATCATTGCTTCCATCAAAAGTGCTCTCCATATATTCAGTCTTAGCCCTACTTATACAAAATCCTTTAGTCTCCAATGCATATCTCCAAACCTCAAGCTTCTCATTTACTTTATTTCTAGTCTCATCAATTAACATAATATCATCAACAAATAACATATACTAAGGTATCTCATCCTGAATGTAACTTGTCAACTCGCCCATAATTAAAGTAAAAAGAAATGGACTCAAAGTTGAACCTTGATGTAAACCAATGTTGATGTCAAAATAGTCAATCTTCCCAGATGGGATCCTTACACAAGATAAAGCCTTATCATACATATCTTTATGAGGTTAATGTATAGGACATGTACCTGTCTCTTCTCCAAAACTCTTCACAATATATCACGTGGGATAAAATTATAAGCCTTCTCTGAATCAATAAAAATCATATGGAGCTTTTTCGTTTTAACTCTATAAATCTCCATCGCTCTCCTCGTTAAATGGATGGGTTCAATGGTTGAGCGACCTAACATGAATCTGAATTGATTTTCTTTTACTTTGGAAACTTGCCTCAACCTTTTTTCGATCACACATTCCCAAATTTTCATAGTGTGACTCATCAACTTGATACCTTGTAATTTGAGCAATTTTGAATGAACATAGTACGCACCAATCATTTGGATACAACGCTATTCCCCACGGTTGGAAACCACATCTAACCAATTGTGCAATGGTCTCTCAGATCTTCAGGTAATCCCATACCACCCAAACAACAACGAAGACATAAAATGTAGCTTCCCCATGTCCGGAAGATCTCAAAGATTCCACATAATCACCCTCATTTGGTAACCAATTTGCTCTCTGTGGTTGGAACCACTCCCACCATTTTTGCAATAGTCTAGTGAAGAAGAATTTTTTCTACTTATCCCTTTATCTTGTGCGTATGGTTGATCAACCACAACCTCTACTAGCCTCTTCGGCGATTCAAGCCGAACTCGATGAGTCGAAGAGCCATGCAGAGACAAACACGTTGCTCAGCGAAAGCCCCTACAACCGTAAGCAAAACAATGCATTCAGAGAAGCAGCTTACAAATCAATGCCGATGGGCCCCGTAATAGAAAAACGGCGGTCCAATGATAACCTTCTTTCGGTGTCTCATCACCCTCCAACTGCTTTCCCTCCCCTCAACCAAGGTGGACCTCCTCATGCTCACACCCCTTCTCCCCTCTCCACTTGTAACCCTTGCTTGCCTCAAAGCCACCTCTCTATTAGAGATGGCTTCACCCTCTCTCTCATCCTCAAGAATTGTAATTCTTGCAATATATGTTGATGATGTGGTAATTACTGGATATGACAATACCCGCCTTCTTGAGACCAGTGCCTTATACAGAAGGTGTTTATCACCAAGGACCTTGATCACCTACGATCCTCTTGGGATTAAGGTTACTCGTGGCTTTACATGACTACATCTATCCTAGAGAAAGTACTTTCTTGATATTCTTGAAGATGCATGTTTACTTGGTTGTAAACCTTCCTCTATTTAACTAAATCTCAAAGTTATGCTATATTGACAAACTCAGTGAGGATACTGCACAATATAGGAGCCTAGTGGGAACACCTTTGTATCGTATAGTTACGAGGTTTGATTTCTGTTATGCAATGAGCAGAGTTAGCAGTATATGGAGAAGCTCAGGTATGCTTTTGACATGATGTTCTTATCACCATTAGGTTCCTGAAGATATAACTAAGCAAGAGATTGTTCTATGCTACTAATGCTCACATAGATGTTATAGCTTTTGCATATGCAATTAAGCTAGTTCTCCCGAGGATAGATGCTCCACCATGGTTTTTCCATGTTTGTTGGCAGGAATCTAGTCACTTGGCATAATAAGAAGTAAATAGTAGTTTCCATATCTATTGTAGAGGCATCGTATAGATTTATGTCTCAAGCCTTCTGTGAGATTAGTTGGCTTCTTACATTTCTACAGGAAGTCAGATTGTTCATTAAAGCTCCAATTTCGCTCTATTATGACAATAAATCAACCATTTATATAACCATTACCATATCTTTCATAAATGCAATATAATTTCTACATTTCTACAAAGCTACCACTTGTAGATTTTTTCACCAAATCTCTTCTCTAAAAAATGCATTACACTATTAACTTCCAAGTTGGCATGATATATAAATATGCTCCAACTTGATGTGGAGTATGTGTGTTCTCTGTATTATTTATCTTATTTTGTGTTGTCTATTTTTCATTGTCAAATTAAGGACTATTGTATTTTTTTCTCTTTTGTATAGTTAGGGATTAAAGGTTTCACTATATATAAGGAACAATACCCCTTAAATAACATTATCTCGTCACTTCTCGGTGGTTTTCCTATAATATAATTGTTGGTGAGTACGCGCCCGCCTACTTGGCCACAAACATTATGCCCTCTAAACTGAGATCGACCTTCATTGTTGCACGATGTGGCCGTCTCAAAGGAGGTATGAGGGATAGATGTAGAAGGAATCGTGATCCTGTTGAGTTTGTTATAGGCCTCCTCCATAGGAGGTATAGACACACTAATGAGAAGCTGGGTGCGTGTCTCATTCCTTGCCTGAGAATAAGTGGTCGCATGAGTGTCCCACATTGCCTTGGTAGTCGTCATTGGCTATCTCTGTGGTCAGAGTACTAGATAGCCATACATGTGCACACACGTTGTCTTGTTTCCAGAAAGTATTCGTCCAAGTCTTGTCGACATGCTCAGAACGTGTAAGGATGTGCTCCTTGTTATTCCACTGTATGATGATCATAACATACATGAACTACAACTCATAGTTGGCCTCATCCATCTTGACGATGGATGCCATGCCAAGGAATGAAGGATATTGGTTAACCTTGTTTTCTGACATGAGGAAGAAGCCGGGAAAGGATGCGACCGGGGTTGTAGACTGATATGAACGTGTCTACACAATCATATGTAGAATCGGTTGTGTGTGCAAACTCTGCCGCGACCGTTTCCATGCCGCGATCGTTTCCAATAAGGGCCGGTCGGGCCTAGTAGGCGGTGAGAGGCGGCAAGAGAGGGGGTCGCAGAGCCCTAGTTTTTTCTGAAGAAGGGGCTGGTGGCGCTGAAGGTTGGCAAGGGTCGACTGTTGACGCTAGTGGGAGAGAGGAAGAGAGAGTGGGGCGGTGGTAGGGCTAGGGCATGGGATATCAGGCTCCAATGTAGGATCATCACTCATATGCCATGTGGAAAGACAATTATGGCATAACTTATCATGATGCCTTAGAGTTCTCTTATATAGAGAGGAGAAATCCTGTTGGGCAAATTACATAGTAGAGATGAAAAGAAATGATAATACATGAAATAGGAAAAAATAAAATAACTCCACACCACCAAATCTTAATATTTAGTACTATCTGTTGACCTATTAAATTATCATAACTTCTAGTAGTTGCCTGCTTTTTTCCAACCTACATGCCAGTAGATTGCTATATGTTTGTCATTTGACTGATCACCATAATCTTACCCTTTGCACCAGTATTTCAAAGTATTATTTTTTATAGGTGAGATGACAAAGACTTGATATCAGTTCTGGTAGAGAATCACATTCCCAGCATCCAAGTAGGGTCCATCACACATCATGTGTTGTCCAGAAACACCCCTTTTCGAATGATTATCATGTTTTAGTCATGGTGTATGATCCCGAAATATTGATTTTCTCTCGAATTTAATGTAATATTTTGAACACAATGCTCTTTTTCATGACTGACATGGTCAGATTATACGTTTGGTGTAGAAGCAGCCATTTATCAAAGCATCTACTACCATGTCTATTTTTTGTGGCTCACGTCTGTCCTAACAGACGTTTACTGTGCTTCCCCTAACGTATTTAGACCTAATAATTGATGTATGTCTTACATTACATACATGACTTTGATCATTTTATTTTTTGATTTGCACGTGAAACTTGTAAGTTGTAAGTTGACATCCGTTTGTCTTTTAATATTAATTATATGTCTCTTATAAAAATAATTGTATTATTTTACATCGAAGGAAATGGTGAACTAATTATTTGGTAATATCTTCTTAGATGGGCAAGTGGAGCTCTTTATCCCGAAAGAGCCACTACTTATGATAGTTTGACATCAATAAAGAGGTATTGGTTTTTATCATTGCTTTGAATTATTTTATCCTTTCCTTGTTTACTCCTATTGTTTTGTTTCAAAGGTGATTGTTTTTTTCTCATCATTTAATACTCTTGTACAGGGGAATTTGTGCCATGATAGTGGTATTTCTTTCTTACTGTGTTCTTCAAGCACCTTCAACGTGAGTCAAAGCTTGTAATTTAGTTGTTTTTATGCTTATTTGCAATATAGAGATGCGGAACTTGAAAATGCAACATGGGCATTGGACTTGTTATCTGAGAAAGAGCTTTACATGATCCTTGGTTTTAAATATTAATGCTAATATTGTTTAACCAAGTCCGGTAAAAAGTAATGTCGAGGGTATTACCATTAGCATGCTGACAAAACCTTGGAACCTTGTCAAACACATCATAACTGATCAGAATCCATTCTTTTGATTAAAGGAAGATCGTAGTAGTTCCTAAATATAAAACTAATATAACCTTACTATCCTTTTATGTATATATGCTGTCAAAAATGTGAACCTAACATCCCATACCTTTTTATTGAGATAAGTTGAATCTTCATATTTTAATTGTAGAAAACGATAGTGCATAAGTGTGACATTCGGATCCAAATAACCTGAACTCGACCCGATTATGGTCCTTTTGATTCGATAAAACTATCGATCAATATTAAATGATCGGAAGCGATCAATAGATCGTAAATCAAAATTTGTTTGGGATCAATCGATCAAAATTAATCGTATCGTAAAACGTGCTACCAGAAAAGCCATGGTGTAATTGGAAACCCTAAAAAAAATCCGAGAACATCATTCGACAAAATAAGACCAACAGAATCAACTGTTCGTAAATCAGAGGCCGTTTGATCATTTAAATCATAAAAATTTAGCCACCAATTGGGACCGTATTTCGGTAATTTCTATATCCATTTTGGATCAAAAAAGTATAAAATTTATACCGTTTGATCATCATGCATAGATGGTCGAAATGAGATATTGTACATCAGAATCGGAAATACGAGGTGGAAATACAGATGATTTTGGTATCTCAAATGAGTGAGAGAGAATGATTTAAAAAAAATATTTTTTAAAATCAAGTTCCAGTTGCACAGTACAACAACCCAACAACCCCTTCCACTTGGATTATTCTTTACCTCCACTTGTCAACCCCATAAGACCGCCACTCTTATTTATATCAACCCAAAGCCCATTTCTTCCTACATTTCTCTTTTTTTCTTTCTATTTTCCCTTTCCTTTTCAGCCGAGAGGGGCATCCCAGCCCCCCAAGCTACTGTCCAACAACTTTTCCTTTTGCTGTTCGTAATTGGTGGAGTTGTTGCTCCACAGGGCTCCGGTTGGAGCTTCTCTTTGGCCAGCTGGTGCTGCTACTGGAGCAATTCCCTTGGAGCTCCTGCTGTTGCATGCAACAACCATATACTGTTGCTCCTTGACTTTGGAGCTGCTGCAGGTTGAAGTCGATCTCCAAGTTTTGGACATTAAAAAGGTACAATTGCCCCTCTCTTTGCTGCCATCTATGTTCTCAAAAATCAAAGTTTAAATCCTTATATAGCCATTGATTCTATGGCTTAAATGTGAAATATCGGGGGTGAATGCATACATGTTAAATCAAAATTCAGTCTACTGTTATACTTGATTTCATAACTTAAAATTGAAAGAATTTGGGGGTAATGTTGCATACTTTAAGATCTACATTCAGTCCACTGTTATACTTGATTTCATGATTTAAAATTAAAAGAATTTGGGGTAATTTGCATACTTTAAAACCCAAATTCATTCCATTGCTATACATGATTTCATGATTTAAAATTAAAAGAATTTGGGGTAATTTGCATACTTTAAGAACCAAATTCATCCCATTGTTATACTTGATTTCATGATTTAAAATTAAAAAATTTGGGGGTAATTTGCATACTTTAAGAACCATATTTATCCCAATGCTATACTTGATTTCATGATTTAAAATTGAAATAACTTGGGGATAATTTGCATACTTTAAGACCCAAATTCAGAGATTCAATCCACTGTCGTTCTTGATTTCATGATTTAAAGTTGAAAGAATTTGGGGTTATTTGCATAATTTAAGATCCAAATTCAGTCCACTATTATACTTGATTTCATGATTTAAAATTGAAAGAATTTGGGGGTAATTTGCATACTTTAAGACCCAAATTTAGTTCACTGTTGTACTTGATTTCATGATTTAAAATTGAAAGAATTTGGGGTTAAATTGCATACTTTAAGAAACAAATTCGGTCCACTGTTATCCTTGATTTCATGAATTAAAATTGAAAGAATTTGAGGTAATTTGCATACTTTAAGATCCAAATTTAGTCCACTATTATATTTGATTTCATGATTTAAAATTGAAAGAATTTGGCGGTAATTCAGTCCAAACTCTTTCATATATATATATATATATATATATATATATATTTTTTTTTTCTTTTTCCATATGTCTACTTTATATAATTTGCCCATAGGGCTCTCCCTATATAAGAAAGACTAGGGCTCAAGGAATAAAACAAGTTTCTCATTTTTTCCCAACATGGTATCAGAGCTGCGGTCCTCGACCAGAGCTCTCATACCCTCACAAACCCTAACCGAGGAAGAGCCGACTGAGAAGAATGGGGTTAACGCCTCATGGGAGGAGGATGATGCATATGACAAGATTTGACTTTCAGGTACATTGGCAATAGAGATCGCCAATGACATGCTACATCAGCCCACAACCAAGGCGATGTGGGATATTCTCGCTGCTACTTATTCACATGCAAAAAATTAGACAAAGATTCTGCAACTCCAGCATGATATCTTTATATCAAGCAAAATGGATTGTCCCTTCATTTGTTATATACATCATTACGTGAGATGTTCGAGAATCTCCATAGCATCATGCCTCTCACATCTACTCTTAAGCAGCAGAAGACTTATAGGAATGCCACCATGGTTGGTGTATTCCTGGCAGCCCTTGATCCTGAGTATGAGGCTGCTCGTTCCCAGATTTTTGCAGACACCACTATTCCTTCCATGGATGAAGCCTTCTGCAGGCTTAGTCGGATCACTGTCCCATCCATGTACTTACTGCCATCGTCTTGGACATACATAGGATACATGCTACTCCATGCATTGATTTCCTGCTTCTGCTCAAGTGGTTGAGCAGATTGAGCCTCCGGTTGCCTCTTCTTTAGATCAAGGATTTGATGATCTTATAACACGTTTGAGGGGTATTATGCCTCCTGCCAATTATGTTACGTCTTCATCGGTCTCCGGGAGTTATTCAGATATAACTGCTTCAGCCTCTTCCAGTACCTTGAGGAGTACTTATGCACTTACTAGCTGTAGTGGATCTGATGTTATAGAATGGATTATGGACTCCGGTGCCACACATCACTTGTGTGGAGATAGAGGTCAATTTAGAACATACAAACATGTTCCTCGAAGACGAACTATGTCTATTAGTCAGATTACGAAAGATATACATTGTCAAGCTATTTTTACCTATCTTCTCTTGTATTTTAGGACATTCTTACGGTCAAGGTGATTGGGTGTGGCCGTGAGCAGGGTGGTCTCTATCGCTTAGTTTATGTTGGCATTTCCACTCTTTCTGCTGGACCTGTCTCACCCTTTACGTGGCACCTGCGCTTTGGTCCAGAAAATGTGTCGTGTTCTGCCTCAGATCTCTCCTCACTCGTCCTTTCAATAGGAGGCATGTCAGTTGGGAAAGTATCATCGGTTTGCCTTCCCTATTCGTCAAAGTCGGAGCAATAACTCTATTTTTGAGCTATTTCATATAGATATTTGGGGTCCCAGTCGTGTTCCTGATCATCAGGGACACATGTTTTCTTGTTGCAATTGATGCTTTCTCTCGGTTGTCCTGGGTCTTTTTATTTTAGAATAAATCTAAAGCCGGAGATGTTATAAAACTTTCTAACTGAAGTGCCAAATCTGTTTTCTTCTTTTGTGAAATTTGTAAGAATTGATAATGCCTTGGAATTATGTACACATATTCTTTCCAATTATTTTTCAACATGATGTATTATTCATCAAACATCATGTGCTTATACTTCCGAACAAAATGGTGTTGCAGAGAGGAAGCATCGTCATTTGCTTGATGTTATAAGAACTCTTCTCATTTAGAGTCGTGCTCCGCATTCTTTTTGGGGTGATGATGTTCTAACGTCATTCTATCTTATTTATCGCATGCCCTCATCAGTTTTGTGTGAGAAAATTCCCTCTCTTGTTTTTCCTGAAAAGTAATTGTTCTCACTTACTCCTCGTGTGTTTGGCTCGCGCCTTTGTCCACCAGTTGTCTTCAGGTATTGACAAGCTCTCTCCTAGAGTAGTCAAGTGTGTATTTGTCGGGTACTCTTGGACACAAAAAGGGTATAAATGTTATGATCCAATGTGCATGAAGTATTATGTTAGTGCTGATGCCACCTTTTTCGAGTCCGTGATGTAATGTTTTCCTACAGGTGATCGGTTGACTTCCTCAGACTCTGATGATGAAATATACATGCCACCACCAAAATCACCAGCTCCTTCACCTGCACCACCATTACCTCCTTCACCACCACTACCACCGCCACTTCCACCCCCTCCTATGGTTCCAGTCCCACCATTGCCGCATCACTATACCTACCGACAAGCTTATGCTCATGGTCACCACTCATCATCTAGCACGCATAAGGTATGCTCTGAATACCTAGTTTCTAGCGATGGGTCTGATGGTCTACCTGAGTTAGGTTCTTTACCGGGGATAGACGTGGAGGTTGCTGATCTAGACTTATCTATTGCACTTCAAAAGCAGAAGTGTTGTTGTGCATCATATCCTATCGCATCTATGGTCTCCTTTGATTGCTTGATTGGGGATTTCAGGAAATTTGCAGTTGCATTGTCTGTTGTGGACATTCCACGGAATTATCAAGAGGCTTTGATGGACAGTCGGTGGCGATTAGATATGGAAGAAGGGATGGTCGCCATTCAGTCGAGTGGTACCTGGAGCCTTGTCCCAGCCCCCACTGGGGAGTCTATAATAAGTTGCAAATGGGTATTTACAGTGAAGCAAAATGTCGATGGTAGCATTGATAGATATAAGGCTCGATTAGTTGCCCGTGGATTTACTCAGACATATGGGGTGGATTATCTTAACACAATCTCTCCAGTTACTCGTCATTCTACCTTACGGATTCTTTTATCTGTTGTCGTGGTTCGAGATTGGCTCTTGTTTCAGTTGGATGTCAAGAATGCCTTTTTGTATGGTGATCTTCAGGAACAAGTCTACATGCAACAACCGTCAGGGTTTGCTGTTGAGGGGGAGTGTTCACAAGTGTGTAAACTTCTTAAGGCAATATATGTCCTTAAGCAGAGCCTAAGATCTTGGTTCCAGAAGCTCTCGGATTTGTTTCAGAAGCAGGAGTTCAAACGGTTGAATGCAGATCACTCTCTTCTTGTAAAGAGAACCTCCAGAGGTATGACTGCTATTATGGTGTATGTTGATGATATACTTATTACAGGAGATGATATGCAAGGAATAAAGAAGGCGAAAGGATTTCTAGGTCGTGAATTTGTTACCAAGGATTTAGAAGCTCTTAGATACTTTCTGGGATTGAAGTTTGCCAAGAATCAACAAGGGCTTGTGATGACTCAGAGAAAATATGTCTGACTTGTTAAGTGACACGAGTATGCTTGGATGTCGACATGCGACTACACCCATCCAAGCATGAAGCTCTGTGATGATGATGATATTGATGAGGTTGACAGGAGAAGATATAGGGAACTGGTGGGAAAGCTTCTTTATATTACCATTACCAGACCCGATATTTAATTTGCAGTCAATCGGGTGAGCCAGTTCATGGAACAACCTCGTCAGGTATATATAGATGCTATGCAGAAGATATTAAGGTATCTTAAATCATCTCCAGATGCAGGGTTGCTATTTAAAAAGGGTGGCACTATTACTATCTCAGCATGCGCAGAGGCAGACTATGCAGGGTGCCCCAAGGACAGGAAGTCCACATCAGGATTTACTATATATGTTGGAGATTCACTTGTCTCATGGAAATGTGAGAAGCAAACTGTTGTTGCTAGCATGGAAGGAAATATCGACGATATATCAATATCGATATGGGACCGATATGGGCACCGATATGGCGATATATCCCGATTTACAGGCATTTTCTTCACAAAGGCTCGTCGATATGGGCGATATATCGTCGAAATATCATATCGATATCGATATCGGGCGATATTTCGACGATATATCGTCGAAACATCGTATCGATACGATATCGAAACGATATCGATATCGATACGGCCTTCCATGGTTGCTAGATCTAGTGCTGAATCTGAGTATAGAGCTATGGCATAAGCATGTACTGAAGTGATGTGAGAAGTCCTAACATATCTACTCATAGATGATCCTCACCCCATATCGCTGGAATGCGACAATCAGGCTGCCTTATTCATTGCTAATAATCCTGCATTCCATGAGAGGACTATTGGAGTATTCGTTGTATGCGTCATCTTTGAGGGAGATGGGTAAATGGATCCTGGAGAGATTTATTTATCCCGTCCAGAGTTTAGTACCACATCTACCACCCGTGGGATGTGGAGACTCTGTGGGTGCTATATATAGAGTTCCACACCCATGTAGTTCATTGAGAATGTCAATAGACATAACCTGGCCCTTTGAGGCCTTCTCCCATAGTCCCATGGTTTTATCCTGCTCCTTAGTGAGTAGGATTCCACGTAAAATCTTTGTGTCCATATTTTATATTTCTACTATCGTGCTCTATTTATAATTCTATTTTCTAACATGGTATCTGAGCGGGTTCTATTGTCGAGAATTTCATGTTCTTTAGTTTTTCGAGATTCGATTGTAATGTTTCTATTCTTGAAGATCATTTATATTCATGGTTCATATTCTGCAATTTTTTATGGGTTTTGAAACCCTAATCTCTCGAGTCTGATTCGTCGCCATCCTTCAGATCCATAGATCCATGCAGCCTCGTCTTCTCGATTTGATCTGCATCTCCTACGATCATCAGACGGAGACTGACTGCTTTGAATATAGTCCTTTCGCGCATTATCATGCACAAGTGGCGCACCGTTCCTCTCTCTCCCTTCATGCCCAGGCGAGCCCTATCTTCATCATGCGCAAGAGGCGTACTCCAGGCAGCAACCATCCTACAAGCAGCGCGCAGCCCTAGCGGGCCACCTCCAGTCCTAGCGGCAACGGGTAGTGTCCCAAGCAACTCCCCAGGCGGCAAAACCCTAGCCCTAGGTGCTTCATGCACATCCTTCATTGACACTTATCCCTCTTGCACAGACAGTGCATCATACACAACTGGACGTTCCGCGTAAGGCGACATCTTCCTCTCAAGCCGCACCTCCCAGGTGACGATGTGCCACATCTATACGTCCCAAGGTTCTTCGAGCCCTTGCGCAACCACCAAGATCCAAAGCTCCATATCTGGCGGTGCCTCCAACTGCGATCTTTCATGCGAACCAGCAGGCCGAAGCAGCTCTCGAAGGAGATGACCTCCAGTTTCTCCAGGCCGCTAGCAGCGAGCAGCGTCCCTCTTCAGTCTCTCTCCAGGATTGCCCCACGTGCGGCACATCTCCTCTCTCCATGCGCACACCTCCTCCACAGCTACTAGCGGCGAGCCCTGCCTCCCTCCAATCGATGGCGGCACGCGAAGTCGAAGCTGCTCCAACGGCGCAAACCCCATTCGGGGGCTGCAAATATAAAAAAAAAGAGAGAGGGTTCCCATTACGGGGAACCCTCGAGAGGATTGAGGGGCTTTTCGGCCCAAATGGGTATTAAAAAAAAGTGGGGGAAGGCAAATGCGTTCGGCTAAAAAAGAGAGAGAAGGTTGTGGTTCAAGTTCAAAAAAATGTTGCAAGTCGGAAAAAATGTTGAAATGGCTTATAAAAAATGATTTTTTTAAAGTTTGAACGACTAGAAAAATGAAGGAAAGCCGTAAGAAGTTTTAAGTGATGTCCCTATTATCTCCCCGTATCTATGTATTTTATTGTCTTCTCCCAACTTGGTCGACGATTATCATTTTCCGACAACTATGGGAGAAAGGGGGAGTATTGTGTAGAGTTACAGGTCAGAGTTACATGTCATGTTTTAGATTCAGATTTGTCAGCGGCCATCCAGTTTTCAGACTCTTACAATTGTCAGATGTTCAGACTCGACATTAGTTTTTGAGTCTGCAGTTCAAGACGCACGAGTGTGCGATCTTCAGTATCGTGGTCCTTAGGGAGTAGGGTTCCACGTAAAATCTTTGTGTCCATGTTTATATTTCTACTATCGTACTCTGTTTATCATTAACTTCCACATTCTATTTGCTAACAAGGACAAAGCACATTGAGGTCGATTGCCACTATATACCTGACATGATCCAGAAAGGATTCATTTCTATATCCCATGTCAGCTCAGGGGACTAGATGGTAGATATTTTAACCAAAGCCTTATTTAGAGGGTCCTTCCAGAAGTGTTCATCCAAGCTGAGCATGATATATATCTATGTTCCATTTTGAGGGGGAGTGCAGAAATATTTCATATTTCTGTATCTTTTTATCTATTTTCTTTTTTTCTCTATCTACTTTATGTAATTTGCTCATAGGTTTCTCCCTATATAAGAGAGGGTAGGGCTCTAATAAAACAAGTTTCTCATTTTTCCCAACAAGTCCACTGTTATACTTGATTTCATGATTTAAAATTGAAAGAATTTAGGGGTAAGTTGCATACTTTAAGAATCAAACTTAGTTCATTGTTATACTTGATTTTGTAATTAAAATTGAAAGAATTTGGAAGAGAATGTCATACATTTTAGTGCAGAAAACAATTCATTATTGTTAGGCACTAATTTCATGATTGAAAAATGAAAGAAATTTGGGTTATATGCATGCATTTTTGTGCTAATATCAATCCACTGTTATAATTGGATTTCATGAGCAAAATTGGGAGATTTGAGGACATTAACATTCATGTGTAAGATCCAATTTTAGATCAATGAATAGCTACTGATTTCATGATGATTGAGGAGAAATTTAGGATGATTTGGATATAATTAAGTCAAGTTTTAGAACATCAATTAGCCATTGATTTCATGGCTAAATAATTGAGAGATTGGGGATGAATTAGCATGTAAGTTGAGACTAACTTTAGATTAATGAGTGACTCCTAATCTCATGACGAAATAAGAAAAGTTTAGAATTTTACATTGATTCAAAAACTTGAATCCAAATCTAATGATCATCTCCTAGGCTAATCCCATATTTTAAATATGAGAACATTAGGATTTTCATACAAGTGACTTGCAAAAATCCATATCACAAATCATGCCATTAAGCTAATGAGTTAAGTAAGAAAAGTTTAGAATTTCTGTATTGAATTGAACTTAGATACATATCCAATGATTAACTGCTAAACTTATGATTTAGAAATGATAACATGAGGCCTAAGGATCAATCATCTACATGAATTAATCTTTTAGGTATACTATCCTAATTATGGATCATTATTGACAAAAAAACCTAGATTTATATAGTCAACCACAAAAAGGTTTGAGAAAGAAATGAATAGTCAAGTAAGTGAAAATGTTGGGAATCAATGATGAGTGATTATTAATAGTACCAGTCATGGTGACCCTTACACTTGAACGTACGAGGGTGTGGTGATCCTCAGTTGGGCGGGAGATAGGAAGCCTAGTTAGAGCAGTGGTCGCCAAGTATACGGGTTTAGGGTCCCAATCCTTTTTACGATTTTACGCGAGTTCACATTGTTTTTACGCTTCGTTGGGATCTAGGTTCTTAACCAGTTCCACTGACCCTGTTTCAATAGGGTGCCTAGGTAGGAGGATCTTTGGTTTTGATTTAGTGCTCTTTTTACCCATACCTGTCGGGTCAGTTTTCTAGAGTGACTTAGTCCGGAAAGTCTCTCCCATCTGTCTCAAGGCATAGTTCTAGAGTATGCCTATCCCTTTCTTGGACCACACTTCCACTGGGAGGGTAAGATGGAAGAGTCTCCTAGGAGACTTCTTCACCGCATGAGTTTTGATTACTGTTCCGCCAGTAGGTCCCGACGAAAAAGAGATTCTTATCAGTTGGAATTGAGGTTGGTTACAGTTGAGTTTGGTTATAGTTGAGTTTGGTTATAGTTGAGTTTGATTATAGTTGAGTTTAGTTACAATTGAGTTTGGAATTGTTCTTGATTTTTGGTTACCGTGCCGCCAATAAGTCTGGCAAAGAAAAGATCGTGAGACAGAAATCATCAATCATCATCAATCATCGATATTTAATCAGAACTTAGAACTACTATTACATACATTAGGAGAAACTAGTGGACATGTTGGGAACTTAGTTAGGATGCATTATACTCCACCGCATGCCTACAAAGGCACTCCAACCCTAAGATATTCTTCACACCATAGAGTTATATTGTGAGGGCACATTCAGACCAAGACCACAACTACCACTAGGCTTGAGAAATTTAGACAAAGATAAAGATCAGATTAGAGATTCATCATCTTCAATACCAAAGCCAACTGCATCTCCATGAACTCCATCACCCTCTGGTCCGAAAGCTCTGCCACAAAAATTTGAGACCATACCCCTTCTCCCCAGACCTCCCTAACCACCATCGTCTTATCTGCCGCCCATTGCAACAACCTAGGGAAGCGCACCCCTAAGGACCCCTCTCTAGTCCAATCGTCCAACTAGAACTGAAGCCTTCCCCGTTTCTGATGCAAACCCCCAATTTGCACGACATTTCCGCCACAATCAACACCACTCTTCTCCGCAAGGCGGAGGGGATGCGTCCCATCTCGACCTCCCATAACATAGGCACCCCATGTATGTTTCTTAACAGCTACATACCAAATCCTCAGAGCTCCCCCATATTTACATTACCCACTTAGCCAAGAGAGCCTTATTCATCTCTCAAAGTCTCCTGACACCTAGGTCGCCTTTCTTTTTCTTTGCTGTGATCCTGTCCCATCTGATTAAGTGAGGTCCGTCTCGCGTTTGCCTCCCATCCGACCAGAAGAATCTCCTCATGATTACCTCGATCTCGCAACGAACCTCAATGGGCATGACCCGCATAAAGCAGAAGAAAATCGGGATCGCTGAGAGAACATGCTTCAGTAGCACCAGCTTCTTCCCCCTAGATTGCATCTTTTCCTTCCAACCAGCCAATTTCCCGTGTATCCACTTCACTACATGCCTTCAATCCCTTGCATTCACCCTGTCCGCCACTAGAGGCAAGCCCTAATAAGAAATCGGCAATGCCACCAATGGACATCAAAGCACCCCTGCAACCACCCTCATCTCCACCTCCGTAAGGCTAAAAGGGACCACCATAGACTTGTCTTGGTTGACCTTAAGCCCCGAAATGGGACCAAAAATCTCCATTACCCCCTGACCCTTTGAATCCCTTCCTCCTCTGCCCCAAAGAAGATAACCGTGTCGTCAGTGTATTCCAAAAACGGAATAGAAATCTCCTCTCTTCTGTAGCCCGACCACCACCACTTTGCTGTCGCCAATCTCATCATCACTGCTAATGCATCTGCCACCACCACAAACAACCTTGGCACCAACATACAACCCTGCCCGATGCCCCTCTATGGCTGGAAAAAACCTTCCTCCATGTGACCGTTGACCAGCACCGCAAGCGAGTTCGTCGTTACGCACCGCTTGATCCAGGTAGCCCACCGATCTGGGAAACTTCTCCTCTATAATGATGTCCACAAGAACCGTTGGTCTACGCAGTCATAAGCCTTCGAGAAATCAACCTTCCAGAGGACCCCCTTCGAGTTGGACCTCTTCCAATCCATCACCACCTCCAAGGCCATAACCAGCCCATCCGTCATAGTACGCCTCGACACAAAAACCGTTTGCTCCAGAGACAAACTGATCCAATACCCCCTCAATCTGTTGGCCAGTACCTTTGCGATAATGAGATAAATTGCATTGGACAACACAATGGCTCGGAAGTCCACTCTTACCGACACATTTTTTTTCGGTATCAAACAAATGAGCGCCCTATTCAACCTCTCAAACCCACAATTTCCTTCGCATAATTCCACCACCACCTCCATCACTTCTCCCTTCAGCACCTCTCAAAGCTCCCTATAGAAATAGATTGGAAACCATCCGGTCCCGGAGCCCCATCTACATTCAACTGCCACAATGCCCCCTTCACCTCCTCCTCGGAAAAGGCTCTGACCAAGCTGATCGTTGCATCCTCAGAAAGAGTAGCCACGTCTTTCCCCTGCCACCCCCAACCATTTCGGGCACGTCGATGACTAAAGGCCTAAAAGTGCGACCTGAAAGTCGCCCCGACCTCCCTGTCCCCCTTCACATTCACCCCCTCCACCTCAACCGATCGAATGTGGTTCCTCATCCTTCGCCCACTTGCCACCACATGAAAAAAACATGTGTTCGTGTCCCCCTCCTTCACCCATAGCTGTTGGGTCCACTGTCTCCATGCAACCTCCTCCTTCTTATCCTTCCTCAAAATCTCCGCTAGGCACTCCCCCTCTCCGCCAACTCCTCCTCCAACAACGCCTACTCGTCCTCCACCCTGTCCAAACGACACACCACCTCCTGTGCCCTCCGCCTCTTTTCCCGTTGCTGCTCACGTATCTCCCTACCCTGTACCATCAAAAAGTCTCACAACACCTTCATCTTACCAGCAAACCTTGTCGCTACCGACCCTTCTAAAGAGCAGTTCACCCAAAACTCAATTACCAATTACCTAAAATGCTCCTCTAGAAGCCATGCCTTCTCGAAGCGAAAGTAGAACCTGTGGTGACTCTCCTCCCTGAATGACCACAACAATGATGTGTGATCCGAATGAGCTTGGGAGAACGTCCAGGAATCAGCCAGTAGAAATAAAGCCATACCCTCAGTGGACAACAAAAAACGGTCGATGCATGATCTCGATCTCGAATTTTGCCAAGTGTACTAGCATCTTGAAGCATCCAAAACCACTAGCCCCCACACATCCAGTGCCTTCAGCAATGGCTCGGAGCCCGCATCTCTACCTCCCTTCCCACCAGGATGGTCCTCGGGGAACAGAGTCACATTGAGATCACCACTAATGAACCACGGCACCTCTGGGTGAACCACGACACCTCCGGGTATCCTGCCTGCACGGTATAAAGGTCCTCTACTAAAGCATCGAAGCCAACACCACCGTACGTACCATAGACATTGGTCACCAGAATATGGGTCCTGTCCGCCGCCCGCGTCAACTCGATCGAGAGCGATTGTTGTCCATAAAACTCCCCCTCCAGCCCGAAAATTATACGGTTTCAACCTATTATTATCCCATTGCTGCGCCTGTTGCCCTGATCGCCCTAAACTCTTTAAGACATCCGCCCCCAGCTGCCCTCCATACCTCCTCCAGCCAGGGGCGTTGGCATAAAGAGTTAAGGGTGATTAGGACAACATGCGCGGTAAGGGGTTAATAACAGGATCAAAGCCGCATCCACTCCATTCTCCCTTATCAACCTTCCCAACGCGCTCCTCTTCTCCGCCTACTCCAGCCCCTTGATATTCCATGTCAGAATCTTCATTTAGGAACCAGTAGAGAATGCTTTGGTGGAACCACGCCAATGCACTTTGTTGGAGTATAAGTTGTATGCCTCATATATATGGGAGATGGGTAAATGGATCTCTCCACGATCCATTTACCCCATCCAAGAGTTTAGTCCCACATCTACCAGTGGCGGGACTTGGAGGCTCCGTGGAGGCTATATAAGGAGCCCCAGACCTCCTGTATCAGATGAGATAAAGTGCAATGCATAACACACCCCTTTGAGGGCTTCTCCCGTGGTTTCATCCCACTCCTCACGGAGTAGGGTTCCACGTAAATCCCGATGTTTATTCTTGTTTTATCTTTTCTCTGATATTCGCTTCCACATGTTTATTTTCTAACATGGTATCAGAGCAGGTTCGATTCTCGTGGAGTTTATGATATTTTATTTTTTTCGAGATTCGAGATCTAGAGTTTCTATTGAAACCCTAATTTTGTTCTTGAAGATTATTATGAAGATTTGTTGTTCGTATTTGAGACCTGTTCAGAAAAATATCCACCGTCATTCATATCTATCTTCATGCGGAGATTTGTTTATGTTCATGTTTCACGGTTTTGTTTGAAACCCTAGTCGGGTAGAAGCCTAGTTCAAACGTGATATCCAGAATCGCCATTTTCATCACCGATGGAAGCACGACAATCCCCAACATCGTTCTTTAGCCGTATGCTAGCGGCAGTTTCGCGAAGAAATAAGTGCGGTGCTACCCTAGTAGTATCCCGAAGCTTATACTTATCTCTGACAACAAAGGAGGAGGTGGCGGAACTCTCCACCGTGGCGGTGCATCCAACCTTGCAGGCGACTGCGCCCTTTCTCCAAGGCATCGCGTGCAACCATACTGGATCCCAGGCATCGCGCGCAACCCAGCGCGAGGCAGCCCTCGCTGCTCCTAGCAGCGAAACCTCCAAGAGGGCGGCGCCGCAACTCCGCCCGCTCCTCTCCATCTTCGATTCCTCAAGCCACACATGCGGCAGTCTTCCTTCAGGCGCAAAGCGTAGGCGGTGCTCCTTGGCTCCAGGTGGAGCTTGTTGGCGGGGCTTCCCTCCCTTTGGCGGCGCCCTCTTCTCCACATCTGGCGGCACTGCTCCCTCCTTCTGATCACAAGATTCCAGGCGAGCGGAAGCTCGACCCCCAACCGTGAAGCCCCTCGCACGACACCATCTCCCTAAAACCTCCAAGCGGAGGTTCCTATCGCCACCACATCTCCCTGAGGACCCAGTGACGGCGGTAGCATCTCCAACTGAGAAGGACCGCCTCTTCCGCGCCATTGAGAACATCCAGAAGAAGATCGATTGGGTACAATGCTGGATTGACGATGTCAAGTCCTTTGCTGGCGCATCGTCTGATGGGGTTACCCATCTATGGGAACCCTAATATTTGAACGGAGAGGGGCCCGATTATGAAAAATAGAGGGGGAGAATGGGTTGTTTTTGGGTCCACTGTTTGGGCCCTTTGTTTTGGGCTGAGATTTTTTTGTTTTGTTTAAAAAAATGTGAATGGAGGAAACATGAAAGGGGGGCACAAAGTCAGAAAAAATTTCGGAAAAAGGTGCGTGAAAATAAAAAAGCCGTACGCAATCTTAAAAAATTGATGCAAAGCCAGAAAAAAATCAATCAACGGCTTATTTAAAAAAGAAAATCGAGAAGCCGAAAAAAATATCAGCATTTGAGATATTTTTTTTCTCCCCACATTTATATATCTTGTCTTCTCCCAACTTTGTCGATGTTGAGTTCCGACAAGTATGGGAGAAAGGGGGGGGGGTATGTTGTAGAGTCACAGGTCTTCTTCCAGATTCAGAAGTTAGATTCAGAGATTCGTCAGACCATCCAGATTTTCTGACTCTACAATGACAGTTCAGATTTCAGACTCGACATTTAGATTGGTCAGAGTCCAAGCTCGAGGCACTCCATGTTTGAGTGACCTATTTTTGAGTTTTCCAGAGAGAGACTCATTTTTAGATACGCATATGTTTGCGGTCATTTTCAGATGAGCACATGTTTTCCATCTTTTGTAGTGGTCCCCATCTTTTCTTATTGTTTTCGGCCAGAGTTTTCATGTGAGCCATAGGGACTCCAGAGTATAGGACCATTCCCTATGCCATGTTGGTAAGGGTTTTCATGTGGTATCATAGGGACACCAGAGTAGTGTACCATTCTCTGTGCCAGATGGGAGAGACCCAGTTCTCCGAAGAGGAGACTTCTTTCAGACTCCATTCTCCAGCGACCGTGGACTCCGATGAGGATTGCACAACCACGACCCTTATTCAGTTCGGCCCTTTTCAGAGATGGAGCAGTTGTCCACATTATTGTGGCGGGCAAGAGTACTCCGACGAGGAGACTCATTTTCAGTTGTAGTGATTCTAACAGGCGCAGTTCAGAGCACCTGCTCTCCGACGAGGAGATTCAACAGACTCATACTCCAGCCCGTTCGTCCTCCTCACCTGCACGATATGAGAAGCAACGTCCTCGACAGCAACAGTTGTGCACGTTGGGTTGATATTGTCCGTAGTGTCCTGTAGCGTGAGTTTACTTTCTTTCTGTTTGTCCAAGCTGAGCATTGCATGCTCCAGCTTGAGGGGGAGTGTTAGAGTATAAGTTATATGCATCATATGTATGGGAGATGGGTAAATGGATCTCTCCAGGATCCATTTATCCCATCCAAGAGTTTAGTCCCAGATCTACCAGTGGTGGGACTTGGAGGCTCCGTGGAGGCAATGTAAGGAGCCCCAGACCTCCTGTATCAGATGAGAGAAAGTGCAATGCATAACATGCCCCTTTGAGGGCTTCTCCCGTGGTTTCATCCTGCTCCTCACGGAGTAGGGTTCCACGTAAATCCCGATGTTTATTCTTGTTTTATCTTTTCTCAGATATTTCCGCATGTTTACTTGAAAATCTCCCGCTCCATGCCCCTCGACGTCTCCCCCTCCCAGAAGAGAGAGGCCTCCTCATCAACGAATGACTCGCGTGCCTCTCGCGTCAGTCGTCCCTCCCTGCCAAAACCGCCAGAAGGCCCCACCTCATCCACTACCTGCACCTTCTCCAGTCACGAAACCGCTATATCCCTCACACGCCACTTCGACATCGATCCTTGCTCCATGCCCCCTGTTGCTGCCCCCTGGCGCTGCCCCCCAGAAACCCCCGCCTCCCACATGTATGTATCCTCCCTCCTCCGCCGCCTGTATGTGACACCCCTAGAGAGCCACCCTGGACCTGAAGGTAGTCATCGACCCTCAATCGCCATGGAGCGATGCCGCTGTCGAACTCAGGCTGTTACACCTCTGCTAACGACAGACCCCCAGGATACTCGCGATGACCAGTTGCAGAACTCGTCGAAGCTGCCGCGGAATCCACCGAGTTAACGACCAAAGAACCATATTCTTGCTTTGGATCCTCTATCATTGAACCGCGTAAGACCCCTAGGTCTAGGCCCATCCGACCCGATTCACCAGCCCGCCAATCATAGCCAGATCCATTCCCCCTCATGTTTTCAGATCCAAACACCCTCCAGACCTCGAATCTTGTCCGTAGACCAGCTACACCCCGTACGACATCTGAGAAGAGAGGGGAGCCCCTGAGGCAATCGACCTCAGTCTTCGCACGCCCCGAGGTTGCAGCTCTCGTGTCTCCAGGATGACTTGCATTGCAAGACACCCCAAAGCTGAAAAGGGAAACACCTTTTGAGTTCCACCAAATGTTCCTCTTTCCCCTTCTGAACTTGCCATCTCCGTGCGGAAGGAAACCAGTCGGCCGCCCTCGCCACCTTCAACCTCCGTCGTCCCAGCAAGTTCGGCACCAATGCGAAATGAAGTACCTCCGAACACATGTCTAACTTGCAGGAGAATTCTATCGCCACCCCAACTCCCTGCACCACCATCCACGAGGGTTGGCCCCGTAGAAGGCCGGAAGAGATGATCTCCGACACCTGCAAAATCGAGGCCACCGCCACCTGCTCTCTAGCCATAACAACACACCCCGCACGATAAAAAGCCTCTCTGCCAGTGCTGACGACGAACCCCCGTCATGAAGCAGTAGGCATCGCCAGTGCAACTGATCGGCCACCGACTGAGAAAGCTCCACGAGTTTCCGAGCCTCATCTGTCGACAGACCACGCACGTACACCTTCGATCCATCGAGTAACACGACATCGCCCATGAAGACCACACCAAGTGACCCGCTAGAACCAGAGCCTCCCGACAACACACTCTCACCAGAACCCCTCTGCTCTCTCCTTCTACCCGATCACACGCACCACCGACGGGATGATTCATCCCGAGCATTGATGCATTCTCCAACCTTCTTCGACCGCATATGAAGCTATGATGACCACTTCCACCACAGGCAAAACATCTCACGGGTTCCCTACACTGCGCAATACGATGTCCCCAACCGCCACACTGTAAATAGCAACCTCGAAACTGATCCTCCGCCGCACCGCAGGCGCCAACGCGATGCACACGCCGATGCCTAGTGGCCCTCATCCACGCTCTGTCCCGATCCATTGTTTTTAACCCCATATAACTAATATATGAAAATGTTATATATAAGAAGCTAAGGAGTGATGTGTGAGCAGGGGATTGACACATACAAAACAAATTGAAAATCAATTTCCACGTAAGTAGCTTGTTAAATTTACATGAAAATACCTATCTACTTGCTACTTTTTAGAATCATTGAAATAATTGTTTTATATTTTAATAAATTTGATTGTACTTAACCTTTGTTGACATTTCTCTTGTTCCCAACATAGATGGCAGGTAAGGTTCCTGTAACTCAGTAAATTGACAGTTGGATGATGAGCTTTCGCAGTTTCTGTTATGGTACACATGCTATAGTCTTTGTACAATATAATATAAATGCTTTTCTTTCTCTTCTTTTACCTTTTGGGATACATGTATATAATGCAATTCTTTTGTTTTATGCAACTTTATATGAAAATTAATGCAATGTGAACTGGTGACACTTATTGTTTCTGTGGCTTGTGAATACTATTTCTAATCATGAAAAATTTTCCTTCAAATTATGTAACCTAATGCGATTGATAGTGAATGAAATATTGCGAGTGTTGTGCTGTGTAAACGGGTAACCTGGATTCGCGGGCATCACAGTTTGGTTATCAGAGCAGCGGTACCTTGCTACAAACATTCGCAATATAGAATTCCGATCACATTAAGTTCTCAGATAGCGACAATCCTCTCATGAGTCCGAGAGGGAAATATGATATTCAAATTCAATAATCACAGATGTTACCAATTGTAATAAATTTTCATATAGTTTCTGTAGAAATATATATGTTATGTGATGCGGTTATGTTACTTTGTATTGTTTCTTATTTTCTTTCATCTTATGAACTCTTTATGTAATTTACCTATAGACGTCTCTCTTATATAAGAGAGCATAGGGTTTGAGGAATAAATAATGCACTCATTTCTTCCAACATGATATCAGAGTGGCGGTCCTAGACTGGAGCTCGAATACCTAACCCTAATCCTAACCCCCACCCGCCAGCCCCTTCTCTATCTCTCTCTCTCTCTCTTCTTCTGTCGCCGACGCCACCTCTCCTGCACGCCACCCCCTCCTTCTCCCGCACGCTGCCCTTCTCCCCCGTGCACTTGTGCGCTGGTGACCTAGCCTTCGTGCATCGCGTACCCAATGACTGTGTGGTTGTACGGCTAGTGCGGTGTGTACTGTCACCTGTTCGTGAACAGCCCTAGTGCGACTATGTGCTCTATCCCGCACGTGAGTGTATGCCTAGCCTCATGAGCCCATACGTCTTCACCGTCGACTAGCCCTACTACATGACGAGATTGGGTGCATGAGTTTACACATGCGATCCAATCTCTTTATGTTGGTGTAGACACAATCCTGTCATGTATTCATCCCTAGTCTTCTCAAGCTGATATGTCAGAGAACAAGGTGGATATTCCCTCCACAAGCGCCTTCAGAGGTCCAACACCCATAGTCAAGATGGATGGGTCAAATTATGAACTGTGGGCTTGTTGGAAATGCGAGCCCACGACGAGCCATTATGCAATAAATGTTATTGCAAATATCATTCCTTGATCTGAAATGAAGAATGAATAATTTGTATAATAGGTCCCTTAGTACAATTAGGGTTATGTACCATGGCCATCTTGATGATCATACATCTGTTGATTCAACTATTGAATCATAGAGGCTGGTGCTTGGATGAATATCTAAAGAGTTAGATTGAGGACTCATCAAGCACCGTCAAATGATTGTTAAGAAATGATCTCCGGCCTGAGTAGGAGATGGCAATCCTTATCCCTAAAGGCTGATATCTGACCGACCTCTTGATGCAGGTCCTCTGCATACGAATAGAGATTCGGAGGTGTCAGATTAGTTAGGTCAAAGAGTTGACTTAACGAGATCGAGATAACCAAAGTCCTATATCGTATGCTGTCATGATATATGTTAGGAGAAAGGAGTCTTCGATATGATTAAAGAAAAACCCAAGCTTTCTTATATAGGGAGAGACCTAAAGGGTAAATTACAAAGGAGTCTAAATAAGAAAAAGAAATAACAACTGGATACGTAAAATAATAATAGTGAAACTATCTCTACACTCCCCCTCAAGGTGGAGCATAGATGTCTATCATGCTCAGCTTGGATGAACATTTCTGAAAGGGTCCTCTGAGCAGTGGCTTGGTGAACACATCTGCAGTCTGATCTCCTGAGCTCACGTGTGTAGTAGATATCAACCCTCTCTGGATCAGATCCCTAGTATAATGACAGTCAACTTCAATATGCTTGGTCCTTTCATGGAAGGCTGGATTATTGGCAATGAACAATGCTGCCTGATTGTCACACTGAAGCTTCATAGGTAGGGGCACCGCTACACATAGATCTTCTAGTACTGAACGATCCCACATCATTTCCGTGCTGACTTGAGCCATGGCCCTATATTCGGATTCAGCACTGGACCTTGCCACAATAGTTTGTTTCTTGCTTTTCCAAGAAACCAAAGAGTCTCCAACAAAGATTGCATACCCTGAGGTTGATTTCCGATCCTTCAGACATCCTACATAATCTGCATCTGCACATGCTGAGAAGGATAAGTCTGTGCCCTTTCTGAATAGCAGCCCTGACCCTGGAGAAGACTTCAGATACCTCAGTGTGTATCGCATCCATGTGAACCTGTCTTGGCTGCTCCATAAATTGACTCACCCTGCTAACTGCAAATTGAATGTCTGGGCGAGTTATGGTAATGTAGAGGAGTTTTCCCACCATTTCTCTATATCTCCTCTTATCTACTTCATCAGTATCACCATCATACAACCTCACGCTGGGATCCATGGGAATACTTGATGGTTTGCAACCATCCATGCCAGTCTCAGTCAGGAAGTCTGTAATGTACTTCCGTTGGGTCATTACCAAACCCTGTGCATTCCTTGCAAATTCCAACCCCAGAAAGTATCTCAGAGTCCCAAGGTTCTTTGTAACAAACTGACGGCCAAGAAATGCCTTCGCCCTCTCTATGCCCTGAGCATCATCTCCTGTAACCAGGATATCATCTACATAAATCATAATAACAACCGTACCTGCCGATGACTTCTGGACAAACAATGAGTGATCGGCATTTGACCTCTTGAACCCTCGTTGCTCAATTAGACTGGACAACTTCTGGAACCGTGCTCTCGGACTTTGTTTGAGGCCATATATAGCCTTGTGAAGTCTACATACCATATGCTTCTCCCCCTCAGCAGTGAACCCAGGTGGCTGCTGCATGTAGACTTCCTCCTGTAAGTCCCCATATAAAAAGGCATTCTTGACATCGAGTTGAGATATATTCCAATCACGGACCACATCAACTGATAAAAGGATACGGAGAGTAGAGTGTCTTGCCACTGGAGAGAATGTATCCATGTAGTCCACACCGTAGGTTTGTGTAAACCCACGGGCGACCAAGCGTGCTTTGTAGCTATCCAACGTGCCATCTGCATGATATTTGACTGTGAAGACCCATTTACAGCTCACAACTGAGGCATCAGACGGTGCAGGCCAAAGACCATGTACCACGAGACTGTAGGGCCCTCATCTCCTCTTCCATTGCTAATCTCCAGCAATCCTGCTTCAAAGCGTCCTGGTATGTCCGTGGAATATCCACAGAAGACAAGTCTATAGCAAACTTCTGAAAATCACCAGTAAGACGGTGAAAGGATACCTGTGACGCAAATGGATAAGAGGCACATTGCCTCTTCTGCTTCCGAATGGCAATCGGGACATCAAGATCTCCATCTGGCGTACTGGATGGGCTAGTACTGCCTGTACTGAAGGATCCTGCACATGTACTAAACCTGACCCGTCAGTAGTAATGCCATCTGAACATACCTGAGGCGTGGTGATTGGCTGGTGTGTAGTCTGAGCAGGACCTGACCGACGTGTATAGAATTTGAGTAACGGCGATATGGTAGGCCGTGGAATAGGTGGAGGTGGAGGTGGTGGTACTGGCGTGGAGACGGGTACAAACGACGACTCAGGAGTACTCAATGTAGGTGGTGGAGAAACATAGATATCATCAGTGGTAGTGGATGTTACCATTCTGTCACCCGCAGGAGAAAAATACATGACCGACTCAAAGAACGTGACATCAGCACTCACAAAGTACCGCTGAGTCACAGGATCATAACATCGGTAACCCTTTTGAGTCCTGGAATAACCAACAAAAACACACTTGACTGCTCTAGGAGAGAGTTTGTCAAGTCCGGGAGATAGACGATGAACGAAAGCCACAGTACCAAAAACACGTGGAGTCAGTGAGAATAACTCCTTGTCTGGGAAAATAAGAGAGATAGGTATCTTATCACCAAGAACAAAGGATGGCATTCGGTTAATCAGATAACATGCAGTAAGAACATCATCGCCCCAGAATAAAATAGGAGCACAACTCTGAATCAACAGTGTTCGGGTAATATCCAAGAGATGGCGATGCTTTCTTTCCGCCACACCATTCTGTTGTGAGGTATACGCACAGGTGGTTTGATGAATAATTCCCTTTGATGAAAGGAATAGAGAAAGTGAGCGTGTACAGAATTCAAGGGCATTATCCGTTCGAACATATTAGACAGAGGTAGAAAAAACATTGTGCACTTCATTAAGCAAGTTCTCGATCACATCTCCTGCTTCAGATTTATTTTTCAAAAGAAAAACCCATGACACACGCGAGTAATCATCCACTACCACAAGATAAAACCTGTGCCCCTGATGATCGGGAACACGACTCGGACCCCATATATCAACATGTAACAACTCAAAAGGGGAGCTACTGCTCCGACTCAGATGACGTGGAAAGCTCGACCTGTGATGCTTTCCCAGCTGACACGCTTCGCATCGGAAAGACGAACTAGGAGGGATCTGAGGCAGAAGATGACACATTTTCTGGAGCGGAAGATGACCAAACCGGAGATGCCAAATGTACAGTGAAACTGGTCCAGCAGAAAGAGATGAGGCGCCAGCATAGGAGTCCCGAACCAGTCGATATAGACCATTCTGCTCAGAGCCACAACCAATCACCTTACCCGTGAGTATGTCCTGAAAAATAAGAGAAGACGGGTCAAATATAGCACGACAATTTAAATCCTTCGTAATCTGACTAATAGATGGCAAATTCATTGAGAACTCAGGAGCATGTAGAACATTCTGTAGCTGCATAGTGGAGGATAGAAAAACCTCCCCCTGTCCAACCAGGGGCGAATATGTACCATCTGCTATCTGCACTGACCGACCAGGAGAAATATCTTTGTAGGCTTGTAATCTGCCTCGATCTCGACAGAGATGATGCGTGGCTCCAGAATCTATAACCAGTCAGATATATCATGTGATGTAGTAAATGCAAGAGATCTACCTGAGGTGCTCGCAGCGGCAGATGAACTGGCAAAGGCAGTGGCGGCAATATCTGAGGAGCCACCAGACACATCACCAGATGACTGTGGCATGATATCTCGAAGACGGGCCACAAGCTCATCAAATCGACTATCAGCAGTAGAGGATAATGGAGACTGAGAATGCTCTGCAACACGTGCCGAGGCTGGGAATCCATGCTTAGAATAGCATGTATCCTCTGAGTGTCCTGTGCGGTGGCAATAAGAACATGTCTGACTGAAGCGGCCTCTTTCTTGAGGTCCACGGCCACGTCCACGACCACGTCCAGAAAACGGTCCACCTCTCCCACGCGAAGCTGCCATCGCAGATGGGGGTGGAATAGAGGGGCTGGAGGAAACTGGAATGCGACTGAGCCTCCTGTAGACATCCTCCACTGGAGGAATTACTGCATCTGCTAGAATCTGTGACCGTGCAGCATCATATTCAGGATCGAGAGCTGCAAGTAGAACGCCCATCATGGTGGCGTTCCGAAACGCCTTCTGCTGCTCCGGAGTAGCAGTAAGAGGAATAGTACTGTATAGCTTCTCGAACATCCCTCTCGGGGATGTATATAGTGAGTGAAGAGGTCGGCCGGCCTGCTTCATTGTAAAGATGTCATGTTGAAGCTGCAACATCTTGGTCTCGTTTCGCATCTGCGAATACGTAGCAGCAAGGATGTCCCACATCGCCTTAGCAGTGGGCTGATAGAGGACATCGTTAGCGATCTCCATCGACAATGTACCAGACAACCAGACTTTCGCATAAGCGTCATCAGCCTCCCATGAGGCATAGATCCCTATCTTCTCCGTAGGCTCATCTTCGGTAAGAATGTGTTTCTTACCATTTGATTTCATGAGGCTCATGAACTGCATAGCCCATAGCTCATAATTAGACCCATCCATCTTGACTATTGGCACAGGACCTTTGAATGCGCCGGTGGAGGGCAAATCGACTTTTGATTCTGACATACTGCTGCTCGGAGAAGACGAAGGAAAAAAAATAGACACGTTGATGAACGTCTACACCAACTTCATCGGATTTGAGTACGTGTGTAGACTTTTACGCACTCAAATCCATAAACCGGAGGAGGAGGGGTCTAGGGCACGCCTTCAAGAAGGCTTACAGCCCTTGAATCGCCTCGAGAGCGCTGTTTATGAACTGTTGGAAGCCAGAGGATGGCCTACAGCAGCGGGGGGAGCGCCGTTAGAAGCCGCAGGAGCGGCTGGTGACCTGTGGAGCGGCTGGAGGCCGCTGGCGAGGCGCCTGGGGCCGTTGGTGAGCGGCTGGAGGCGGCTGGTAGCCGCTGGAGGGGTCGGCAGAAGCCGCTGGTGGGTCGGCGGGAGCCGCTGGCGGTTGGGAGCCGCTGGGGTCGACGGCTGAGAGCGCTGGGAGGGGACTCCGGGCGCCGCTGGCTGCTAGAAGAGAGAAAGAGGGAGGGGCGACGGGTGGGGAAGGGAGGGAAGAGTCCTAGGGCGGCTCTGATACCATGTTAGGAGAAAGGAGTCTTCGATATGATTAAACAAAAACCTAGGCTCTCTTATATAGGGAGAGACCTAAAGGGTAAATTACAAAGGAGTCTAAATAAGAAAAAGAAATAACAACTGGATACGTAAAATAATAATAGTGAAACTATCTCTACAATATAGGCACACATCCTCTGACCGGAGACAGATGTGTTACTATATGTCTGAGTATGTACATTTGGCAGACCAATAGGTTGATGATCTAACCAAGGTCTACACACCGGCGCGATGGTGTGCATATAAGGGCATATGTGTAATACGATCTCTCAAAGGGATCATACAGGTTCAGTTACTGAACCGGAAGACATGAGCTCACTCATGAGATATTGGGAAGAGTCAAATTCCATGCGCATGGTCGTCTCGCTTTGGAAGCTTGACTGAATTTGTAGGTTTGATATATACTTTTAGTATATGATCAAGACCGACTCCCAATGATCGAATGAGAAACTTACTGATAAAACCATGAAGTAGACAATATAAAGTTGATCCAATGCTTCGGGTTTAATCTGAGTCTTCCAATATGCAGGATGTACAGGTATTGGGAATACCTGAGGGTGATTTGATCATAAACGATTGTATAACCATGACGCTTCCATTCCTAGGGAGTGATGAAACGAGTCTGGATTTTAGTGACTCCTCTCAGTTGAGAAGTAATCTGATCTTAGTCCAAATGTTGGACATTGATCTAAATATGATTCAGATACAATGAGAAGATTAGATTTACGGTCTTGATTTAATCAAGCATCTATGGGAGGCCCGCGATCTGGATTTGAGATACGATCTCAATATCCATGTCACTATACGTGGAACAATACAATCGCCCTGTCCTTATCTCCAAGTATCTGCGGAGAGATTGCATTATTCTTGAAGGGTTCAAGAATAATTCCATAAGATCTAAGCAATGAAGAGATGATGATTAAATGTGGTTTAATCATATTGTTGTGTGAAGAAATTATCCAATTTAATTAAATGTGATTTAATTAATGTGGATAAGAATAATGTGGATAGAAATATCCAATTATTCATAATATATTATAAATGTGATTTATAATGTATTAGAGAGAGCTAATTATAATTTATATGTGTTGATTAATTATTATGTGTATTGGATACACATTGTGTAATTAACTGACAATGTAAATTATATGTTGTTTTGGGTTGTGAATATGATTCACAATTTTTCCATGGCAAGATTGCAATATTCTCAAATATAATTGTGAATTATTTTTGAAGAATAAAAGCCAACAAAAGTTGTTGGAAATAAATAAAGGAGATTTTCAAGGAGATATGCAATCTCATGGATTTCCATGAGATTGCTCTCTCCATGGAAAATAGTGGGCGGCACACCATTCCTAATAGGAATGTGTGGCCGTCCACATGGAAGGTGCATGGAGATGAAATCTCCATGCACATTCTCTCCTTATTTATTGATTTGATTTAGGACTAATTTATATTTGATTTTGTCAAATATATTTTAACCTAAATTTGTTGGTTTTACCAACAACAATCTTGACCATTGGATTGACATAAATCAATCTCATCCATTGATTTTATATGTCACATGGATTGAGATCCATGGATCCCAAAACCCTATAAATAGAGAGGCATACCATGCTCTCTCTGTACATGGAATATTGGAGCTCTCTCTCTCTCTTTCTTGCTACACGTCTACCCTCTCTCCCTCTAATTGGTGGCCGACCACCAAATCCTAGAGGAGAAGTTCGTCGACGCGATCGCCACCGCGCCGCCGCTTCGACGTTCTTCGGTTCTCCGTCTTCTTGGAGTGCTGCACTCTTGAAGGAGACGTTCGATCTCGTGCGACGAGATCAGGAACAACTACGCTTGGATCAACTTCTTGGATTGTGAGGACAACGTGGTTCATCCCCGCACTCGCAAGCGGTCTCGTCGACGATCGGACTTGAGACAGGAGGTCTCTTCTCTTAGAGACTCGATCAACCACGCTTCAAGAGGTATTGCATTATACTTGTTGTGGTTATAGATGAAACGATCTGAGAATGGTTCTCGGATCATTTGGTTTCATCGAATAAAAATTTTAAATTCCGCTGCACCGAACAACTAGTGCGACTAGTCGTTCCTCGTCGTATCCGATACGACGATCACGCTTCCGTGATGCGCTTGAGGATAATTCCATATCCTTCAAGTGGTATCAGATCCAGGTTGACGGTTTCGAATATGATTCGAAAAACCGAGGACGACTTGGGTTCGTTAAGGTCGCGAAAGTTTTTATCGCATTTGATTTCGCAGATCTATTTAGTAAATAAATTCGGCACTGTTTAAATTGTTTAAACACGAATTTAATACTTTGATTTTTTCCCCATTAAATAAGGAAACCATAGGATCTGAGTTTACGTAAATCGGATTTCGTATGCTCTAGATATGGTTGTTTTAATGAACATGTATGCACTGTTGCGGGAACTGTAGATCTGAACGTGATTAAAATGTTAATTACTGTTTAGACTTGCCTCGAAATGCGTGTAACATCACTTGGGTTCTGTCCTAAATCAAATTAGCAATCTATGAAAATTGATTTTGTCTAATTTGGATTTAATATGATTGAGATATGCTAATTTTAGTAAGTAGGGGTCACTGCTGAAATTACAGTCCTAATCTAGAACCAAGTGATTGTCAATTAGTGAAATTAATTGTTAATTTCGTGAAATAATCATGAAAAATATTTGTGAAATATTGGAAGTTGATTATTTACATAATTGACATGGCCTCAACCAATTAATTGATTAGATTTGATCTAAATCTTAATTGGAAACACAATCATCAAACTTGATGCTTGTATAGTGACTGTCATTTAATAAATTAGTGAAATTAAATTGTTTAATTTTCTAGAATAATTGTGTATAAATATTTGTGAAATATTTGATGATAATTATTCCCTTAAATGACATTGCCTTAACCAATAATTGATTAGATGTGATCTAGATCACTAATTGGTTACATGATCAATGTTATAAAATATGAAGAATGCGGAAGCGAACATGGAAAAGATAAAGAACAAAAATAAGAACGGGATTTTAACGTGGAACCCTACTCCGTGAGGAGCGGGATGAAACCACGGGAGAAGCCCTCTAAGGGGCGTGTTTCTCTATTGATTTTCTCAATGAGTACAGGAGGTCTGTGGCTCTTTATATAGCCTCTCCAGAGCCTCCAAGTCCCACCCACAGGCGGTATGGGACTAAACACTGAATGGGGTAAATGGATCTTCTCCAGGATCCATTTACCCTGCTACAACTCAATAGGTGCACTACCAAATACTCCAACACTCCCCCTCAAGCTGGAGCATGCAATGCTCAGCTTGGACAAAAAAACAGAAAGAAACTCAACTCACGCTACAGGACACTACGGACAATATCAACCCAACGCGCACATGCTGCAGTCGAGGACGTTGCTTCTCATGCCGTGCAGGTGAGGAGGACAAACGGGCTGGAGTGTGAGTCAACTGAAGACTCGGAATCTGAACATCGAGTCTGAAACTGCACCTGAAGTCTCCTCGTCGGAGAACTGGGTCTCTCCCATCTGGCTCAAAGAATGGTGCACTGCTCTGGTGTACCTATGATACCACATGAAAACCCTTGCCCTCAAGGGAATGGTCCTCTGCTCTGGAGTCCCTATGGCTCACATGAAAACTCTGGCCTGACAACAAGAATGATGGGGACCACGAACAAATGATGGCAACATATGCTCATCTGACAATGACCGCACACGTGTGCGTGTCTGAAACTGGACTCGGAAGACAATCGTCGAGTCTGAAACCGAACTGTAGAGTCTGATCATCTGGCTGGTCTGGAGACTGGCATCTGAAATCTGGATCTGGAATATAAGACCTGTGACTCTACATATACTCCCCCTTTCTCCCATACTTGTCGGAAAACATGAACATCGACAAAGTTGGGAGAAGACAAGATAAATAGGGGGCAAACAACAAGAACATGAAACTTGCGGCTGTCTTTTTTTTTAATAGCCGCTATGATGCTTTTTTTTAAACATAAGCCGTTTCAATCTCTCTTTTTTTACGGCTTTTCCATCAATTTTTTTTTAAAATTGCGTACGGCTTTTATATTGTACGCGCCTCTTTTTTTTGACATTTTTTTTACTCATTTCCTCTCTCTTTTTTTTTCAATCATGACCCACTTGGACCCTTTCCCCCTTCCTTTTTTTTACGCGGCCTGTGCTCTCCTTTTTCAATAATATATAATATATATTTTTTTTAAAGAAGACTCGGCCCAACTTGGGCCTTTAATCTGCGGGCATTTTTTTTTAAGAAAGTAACGGTGGCCCTTAGGGTTCCCCATTTGGAACCCTCTCGAGAACGGTCTGCCGCCTCCACGATGGGGGCCTTCTGCATCGAGTGCCGCCGCCTCTGAGCGGCATCGCCTGGAGGACTGGATGGTCACATTGGCGCATGTTGGAGAAGACCGCTGAAGGGAGTTTCGAAGGCGGAACCGATGTGCACTGCCACATAGGAAGGAGAGCTCCGCCGCAGGAGCGTCGCCCCTCCGAATGGGATCCTGGGCCCTCGCGGGAAGGATCGACAGAGAGTAGGCGGTAGGAATGGCTTCTGCGACTGCGCCATTGGACGAAGATGGCGCTCGATGAGGCTTCGAGATCGCGCCGCCTCTGATGGAACCGGATCGGGGGTGCACTGCCTGGGAGATGAGGGGCACGAGAGAACCCGTTGTGCGCTCAAGACTCGCGCGTTGTGGAGAGAAGGAGGGGCCGTCTATGCTTTGACGAGGGCTTCAGGACTTCGCGGCTGGATGGGTGCACTGCGCCAAGGGCTTTTGGGGTTTGAACGCTGGGCGGGAGGACCCCCTTGACGGGTTTGGATCAGGAGGAGAACGGGAGGGCACGCCGCCTACAACCTGAAGTTGACGGCCGCATAGGCTCGGTCTGGGGATGTTTGGCCTGTAAACGCGCAGATGGCGCAGATGGAGCCTCCGCTTTGGGATGCTACAGGAAGATGGGCGCCATGAGATGCACGGGCACTTCTGGGCTGGAATATGAATTAGGGTTTCACAAAACCCTAGAACTTCTTGAACCACCTCCAGAACTTCAAAAAAATAATCTTCAAGAATGAACCAATAATCGAATCTCGAATCAAAATAAAGAACACGATAAAATCCTCGAGAAACGAACCCGCTCTGATACCATGTTATAAAATATGAAGAATGCGGAAGCGAACATGGAAAAGATAAAGAACAAAAATAAGAACGGGATTTTAACGTGGAACCCTACTCCGTGAGGAGCGGGATGAAACCACGGGAGAAGCCCTCTAAGGGGCGTGTTTCTCTATTGATTTTCTCAATGAGTACAGGAGGTCTGGGGCTCTTTATATAGCCTCTCTAGAGCCTCCAAGTCCCACCCACAGGCGGTATGGGACTAAACACTGAATGGGGTAAATGGATCTTCTCCAGGATCCATTTACCCTGCTACAACTCAATAGGTGCACTACCAAATACTCCAACAATCAACAATCCAACAAACATGTTGCTTGAATAGGACTTGGGATTTGTTTAGCAAATCTCATTATAATGTTAATCAAAAATTATTTTGATTATTATTATATGGTATAATTTCGGTTGAAGAACCGGTGATCATCTCAAGTACAAAATGATTTATTTTGCATTATCCTTTACCGAGGTCGATATGGTGTCTAGTCGGAGAGCATTGGGGTTGCGGGTTGCAACGTATGTGGTCTGTCCCACTCTCGTCGGTACTGGCCATGACAGCGGGTAGGGTTAGTTTAATGCTTAAGAAATCATGATGTATTTTTAATTATTAAAATTCGAAATAATACGTATTTGAGATAATACCATAATTCAAGTAACAATAAAATGTGTGTTGGATATTAATTGGGTCATTAATTTAATATGATTAGATTAATTGGAATCCAATTAAAATTGAAACACTCTATTATGAATAGAGATGTTATTTCCCTTGGAAGAATTAATCATAATAAATATGATTCATAGTGATTAATTAGAATTTAAATATGATATGGAGGATCACATAAGTGACATCCATTGTCTCCCGTCAAGGCGAAGGGTTCTGTCGCCAGGGATTGTATGTAGGAGACGCCTGTCCGAAGTGAGAGCTCCTGTATGCAAGCGCATCTGGATCGGGCTCTTTGCTTCTCGAAAGAGTAAGGCCGTATACGTAGTGACCCCAATATCGGATCCTCATATTATTGGAGCGATATTGGATTGCGTATAGCGAGTACTTTTCCTGTTGACGGTTGGTTCAATTAGCGACGGGTCAACATCGCCTTAGGGGTGGTGGGCCCAGGTGTTAAAGACCGAATTGGGAAATGCAAGTTGGACTTGCAAAGTGGAATGTGTTCCCGCTTCTTTTTATCCGAGTTGCAGATTCTCATATTATTGGGATGTAACAAAGATAAGGAAGGAGATCCCAGATCTTGTTGAGATATAATGGTAAGTATATCTCTTACATTAAAAGTGATTAAGGGAATGAACTTTCAATGTTGACAAGGCAAGACAACTTTGATATAAAAATTCGAAATCAAAGTAAAATATATATATTTATATATATTTATGCAAATTTCTTATTTCAGATAATCCTTCATTAAAACCACTCAATAATATACTCAATAATAACCAGTGAAATATCTTGGGTTGGACTCATGATCCAGATATTGTACTTGCAATTGAACATATAATGTATGTGGTTGCAATGTGCAAGTTTCCTCATAATAATGAGGAATGATAATTAAATAGATAATAGGACTACAACCCTAGGGTTTGTATGTCTCTATAGTCTTGATCTCATCGGATGTACTTTGGAAGTAATATGTTGATGATGATCGCTATTGTCAAATAATCCTTATAAAATCAATGAAGATATGATGGCATACAAATGTGCTCTTGACATTTAATCATGAGTGACATGGTTCTCTGCATCATGCAGAATGGTAGCTCTATAAGAGATGATGTATTCAAAATGTTTGGATACCTACCTAAACCAATGGTTTTAAGAGTATAAATGGATGTAGACATGATGAGTGTCATCATTCTATTGTCTATACTCTAGTCATTCATGAAGCTTCAAAATATTCATATTGTATGAATTTAATGAAGCATGTATAAATGTTGAAATGCTCTTACATTGAATTCTTTTTGAATTTAACATAAGAGATCCTTAGTCTTAAGCAATATTTGTTTATAGATAAAGGGAGCACAGTGGAAGCATGGATTGGATCCAAGAAAGAAGGAAAGTCAAAGAGTTGACTGGACTTCTGTGACTTCCATATGACATCCAAAGAGTTGGATGAATGTCAAAACTGCAATAAGTTGATGTGTTGATAGTATGACTATCAAGTCTGTCTAGAATCCTTAGAGAAGGACTCGGATAGAGCATCAAAATAATATACACAAATCATTGAAATTGACTTTCTTATTTGATAAGATAGAGTCTAATAATTGTATCTCAATCTTCTGACAACACTTGCAATGGGTTGCATATGTTTTGGAAGACTGGAAAAATTTGATCTTAAGGTTTATAGTTATCCAGATGAACATTGATGCAATTGTTGCAACAATTTCCATTGGATCACTAGACTTCATAATTTCAGTGGGAGAAACCTTGGTCTTAGAGAATGTCTCTATGACCTAGATATAAGAATACACTCATTGTTTGTTTCTAAATGTTGGAAATAAACATGGATTCTGAGATAGAACTATCATAAAGAGTTATGATGGATATATTTCAGATAGTTATCTAATAATCTAGTGGACTCCACTAAATTAGAAAATTAATGAATGGTTCATTAACATTTCTAAATACTGAAATTAAACCTTAAGATCAATAGGAGGATGAAGATCATTTGACAATGATCTAGCATCAAGCCTTGGACATTTGTCTATTGATTTGATCAATAGACTAGTAAGAGATGAAACTTTAGAATGTCTAAAATTTCAAAACTTACATACTTATGAATATTGCATTCAAAGTAAAAATGTCCAATACACCTTTCTTTGGGAATGGTGTAAGATGTCAAGGTATTCGAGATCTCATACATATTGATGTATGCGGATCATCTATATCATAGTAAACATTATGGATGTGTGATATCTATTAATGATTATGAATGATATGAGATTTCTTCTCTTCATCTAAAGAATTTTTTTGAAATGTTCAAAGATTTCACAAGTTTGGTTTAGAACCAAAGTTTGAAGGGAGATAAAATGAATTTGGTCTAATCTAGGTAATCAGTGCCTATTAGATGAATTCATAATATACCTTATGGAGAAAGGAATATCATTCCTATCTCAATCCTCCTAATACACCTTAACTCAATAGAGTTATAGGGAGATACAATTGGATCATGTGTGACATGATCTTATCAATGATGAATTTTAGCATAATTATCCCCTAGTTTCCAGATATATATGTGTAGTAGAGACTACAATGTATATCCTTAATAAGGTTCCATGTATGTTGGAATCTAGCACTCGAGAGTGCTGCTTCATTAGGAAATTAAAGGATGGTATTGGATACCAACTTTATGACCTTGAGATTCTTAAAGTATCTCATCTCTGAGAATGTGATTCTTAGAGGTTGAGACTCTTGAGAATCAAGATGAAAATGAAGTATAGGAACTCATTTAATCCTGAGAAGATAATGAGGCTCCTGAAATTGGAAAATAAAAGGACAATTGAAGATGAAACACTAATACCTCTTCAAATGAGTTTGATGATGGATTCCATGTGTCAGAGAAATCTGACAATGATCGAACTCCATGTGATGAATCTTCTGAAGATCATAGCATGGATATATGGATGTTAGCAATAAAAGTCTAATGTAGACTTCATATGCAAGTGTTGTATATGGACCCTCGAGGATCCACCTATATGGATAAGACCTGTAAAGGTGTAAATGGATCTTCAAGAGAAAGGGAACCTGATGAGAAGGTAGAGACCTTCAAAGCACGGTTCGTAGCCATGAGTTACACATTGGAAAAAAAGACATTGCTTGCGATGAGACTTGCTCTTCGGTAATCATGCTTATAACCATCAGAATATTGCTAACCTTAGCTATACAAATTGACTATTGCATCTTCAAGATGTAAGTCAATATTGCATTCCTCTACGAATACCTCTTTGAGGATATTCACATGAAGTAGCCCCAGGGCTTCATGGTTGAGGAATACAAGGTGTGCAAGCTAAGGAATCCATCTATGGACTCAAATAAGCTTCTTGAAATTGGACCATAAGATTTGATGGAATTATAATTGATTATGATTTCAGATAGAATCTTGATGAGCCATGTGAAGCTTAGTGGGAGTGCCTTTGTGTTCATCTTGCTAAATGTAGATGATATCCTGATCAGTTAAAATGATATAGGGATAATAATATGTGTTTTATTATCTGGTTGTTCCATAACTTGAGATATGATCTCAAAGATACCTCTTAGATCTTAGTTCTGAAGTTGTTCAGGAGCAAAGAGAAGAGGGTATTGGGACTGTCACATTAATAGTACATCTTGGACATATTCCATTTTATGGAAAATTCCAAGAAAGGCTTCCATCCCTTAAGATATGGTACTGACCTATCTAAAGGGACAACACCTCAAAGAGTTGAGGAAGTGAATGCTAGAACTACTTACCCTTGGGCATCAGTTCTGAGAAGCCGGGTGTCTGCTAGATGTGTACAAAAGCCAGATAGTTGCCATGCAGTGGGAGTGGTAAATTGTTACTAATCCTACTATGGAAATAAAATACTTGATTGCAGTAATAACAAAATCTTCATAGATGACAAGATTTTTGAGATAGTGATCTCAAAGTCTTATCTTCAAAAGCTTAAGACTTTATAGATAGAGATCTAAAAGGTCTTAAATGTGGATACCTTAAGAAATAGTGATCTCCAAGAATAAAGGCATTCTGATAAGGATTATGGAAATATTGGTTATGATAATTGTTAAGCTGTAGTGTCAAGGACACTATAACTAACAAGATTGAGTATTAGTTGCATAAGATGCAACATTCGCATTGGATGCGAGCATTGTTACTGGGGATATGCAAGTGCCGTAAAAGGACTTGGCATAGTCTCGCGGAAACAGAGTGACTGATCTGCTTACCTAGCTATTTTCTAAATAGCCTATGATTGTCACATGAGTGCGGGTTTAAATGATTAGCCCATTAATGGCTCTTTGGGCTAGTGGGAGATTGTTGGAAATGCGAGCCCACGGCGAGCCATTATGCAATAAATGTTATTGCAAATATCATTCCCTGATCTGAAATGAAGAATGAATAATTTGTATAATAGGTCCCTTAGTACAATTAGGGTTATGTACCATGGCCATCTTGATGATCATACATCTGTTGATTCAACTATTGAATCATAGAGGCTGGTGCTTGGATGAATATATAAAGAGTTAGATTGATGACTCATCAAGCACCGTCAAATGATTGTTAAGAAATGATCTCCAGCCTGAGTAGGAGATGGCAATCCTTATCCCTAAAGGTTGATATCTGACCGACCTCTTGATGCAGGTCCTCTGCATAGGAATAGAGATTCGGAGGTGTCAGATTAGTTAGGTCAAAGAGTTGACTTAACGAGATCGAGATAACCAAAGTCCTATATCGTATGCTGTCATGATATAGGCACACATCCTCTGACCGGAGACAGATGTGTTACTATATGTCTGAGTATGCACATTTGGCAGACCAATAGGTTGATGATCTAACCAAGGTCTACACACCGGCGCACTGGTGTGCATATAAGGGCATATGTGTAATACGATCTCTCAAAGGGACCATACAGGTTCAGTTACTGAACCGGAAGACATGAGCTCACTCATGAGATATTGGGAAGAATCAAATTCCATGTGCATGGTCATCTCGCTTGGGAAGCTTGACTGAATTTGTAGGTTTGATGTATACTTTTAGTATATGATCAAGACCGACTCCCAATGATCGAATGAGAAACTTACTGATAAAACCATGAAGTAGACAGTATAAAGTTGATCCAATGCTTCGGGTTTAATCTGAGTCTTCCAGTATGCAGGATGTACAGGTATTGGGAATACCTGAGGGTGATTTGATCATAAACGATTGTATAACCATAACGCTTCCATTCCTAGGGAGTGATGAAACGGGTCTGGATTTTAGTGACTCCTCTCAGTTGAGAAGTAATCTGATCTTAGTCCAAATGTTGGACATTGATCTGAATATGATTCAGATACAATGAGAAGATTAGATTTACGGTCTTGATTTAATCAAGCATCTATGGGAGGCCCACGATCTGGATTTGAGATACGATCTCAATATCCATGTCACTATACGTGGAACAATACAATCGCCCTGTCCTTATCTCCAAGTATCTGCGGAGAGATTGCATTATTCTTGAAGGGTTCAAGAATAATTCCATAAGATCTAAGCAATGAAGAGATGATGATTAAATGTGATTTAATCATATTGATGTGTGAAGAAATTATCCAATTTAATTAAATGTGATTTAATTAATGTGGATAAGAATAATGTGGATAGAAATATCCAATTATTCATAATATATTATAAATGTGATTTATAATGTATTAGAGAGAGCTAATTATAATTTATATGTGTTGATTAATTATTATGTGTATTGGATACACATTGTGTAATTAATTGACAATATAAATTATATGTTGTTTTGGGTTGTGAATATGATTCACAATTTTTTCATGGCAAGATTGCAATATTCTCAAATATAATTATGAATTATTTTTGAAGAATAAAAGCCAACAAAAGTTGTTGGAAATAAATAAAGTAGATTTTCAAGGAGATATGCAATCTCATGGATTTCCATGAGATTGCTCTCTCCATGGAAAATAGTGGGCGGCACACCATTCCTAATAGGAATGTGTGGCCGTCCACATGGAAGGTGCATGGAGATGAAATCTCCATGCACATTCTCTCCTTATTTATTGATTTGATTTAGGACTAATTTATATTTGATTTTGTCAAATATATTTTAACCTAAATTTGTTGGTTTTACCAACAACAATCTTGACCATTGGATTGACATAAATCAATCTCATCCATTGATTTTATATGTCACATGGATTGAGATCCATGGATCCCAAAAGTCTATAAATAGAGAGGTATACCATGCTCTCTCTGTACATGGAATATTGGAGCTTTCTCTCTCTCTCTCTCTCTTTCTTGGTACACGTCTACCCTCTCTCCATCTAATTGGTGGCCGACCACCAAACCCTAGAGGAGAAGTTCGTCGACGCCATCGCCACCGCGCCGCCGCTTCGATGTTCTTCGGTTCTCCGTCTTCTTGGAGTGCTGCACTCATGAAGGAGATGTTCGATCTCGTGCGACGAGATCAGGAACAACTACGCTTGGATCAACTTCTTGGATTGCGAGGACAACGCGGTTCATCCCCGCGCTCGCAAGCGGTCTCGCCGACGATCGGACTTGAGACAGGAGGTCTCTTCTCTTAGAGACTCGATCAACCACGCTTCAAGAGGTATTGCATTATACTTGTTGTGGTTATAGATGAAACGATCTGAGAATGGTTCTCGGATCATGTGGTTTCATCGAATAAAAAATTTAAATTCCGCTGCACCGAACAACTAGTGCGACTAGTCGTTCCTCGTCGTATCCGATACGACGATCACGCTTCCGTGATGCGCTTGAGGATAATTCTATATCCTTCAGGGCTATGCAGTTCATGAGTATGATGAAGTCTACCGGTAACAAACGCATTCTTACCGAGGAAGAACCGGCTGAGAAGACTGGGGTTAACGCCTCATGGGAGGCAGATGATGCATATGCCAAAGTATGCTTTTAGGTACGTTGGCAATATAGATTGCCAATGATATACTTCATCATCCCACAACCAAAGCGATGTGGGATATTCTTGCTGCGACGGATTCACAATCTAAGAATGAGACGAATATTTTACTGCTCCAACATGATATCTTCCCCATCAAACAGAATGGACGGCCATTACACTCTATATATACATCCCTACGTGGGATGTTTAAGAAGCTGTATAGCTTTATGTCCCTCGCGTCTACTCCTGAGCAGCAGAAGACCTATAAGAATGCCACCATAGTAGGTGTATTCCTAACAGCACTTGATCCAAAATACGAGGCAGCACGGTCTCAGATACTGGCAGACTCTACTATTCCTCCTATGGAGGAAGCTTTTCGGATACTCAGTCATATAACTGTCCCATCTTCTACTGCAAATCAAACATCCTTGGCAATGGCAGCATCTCGAGGTCGCGGTGGTTCTTCTACTGCAAATTCCCTGCTTCTGCATGAGTGGTTGAACAGATTGAGCCTCCAGCTGCTTCCTCGTCGGTCAATGCTTTGATGATCTTGTAGCTCATTTGAGAGGTATTATTCCTCCGTCTAGTCCTGTGATGTCTTCGCCAATATCCAAGAGCCATTCAGATGTTGTTGCGTTAGCCTCCTCTTGATGCAACGTGACCCCAAATTATAGGGCCACATTTATTTAATTAATTATTAGTCAATTTTATTTACGTTTTTAGCGATCGTAATGGGCTAATTAAATAATTGAGATCGCCTGTGATCTCAACGTTTATTTCGTAGATTTTAATTGCAATTTTGGTCAATTAATTAGATTAGAGTCTAATTAGAGTAATTAGGGGTCAATTGAAAGTTGTTAGAGTCCAATTAGGATAAAGTTAGTTGTCAATTTTGATTTGTTTACTATTTTTGTAAACCCATCTCTCCTATATAAAGAGAGGGTAACCTATTGTTTTATTCAGTCAAGTATCAATGAAAATTTGAGTTTATCTCTCTCCTTTCTCCTCTCCCTCTCTCTCCACGCGATCTCCGCGGTTCTTCTTCTTCAACCCCTCGTTTCCGACGAGTTTTCTTCTTCTCAACCCTTCTAATTTCTTCTACCAAATATTTTCCACCATTCAAATTATTTCCCGCGCGACGCCGAATTTCGTTTTGCATTAATTGGTATCAGAGCATAGCATTTAGGTCGTTCTCACGACCTAACGATCCATCCAGGCGCTCGCACCGGCATCATCGAACAAACACGACGAGCCATCTCCACCATCGACGCCTCCTTCAAAGAGACGGAGCACATGGTACGTGATTTGCAGAACAACTTCAACTCGCTGTTTCGAGATCTAATGGCCAATTTTGAGGCCTACCGCGACGCCCAAGCAAAGCCGCCAACCACCGAAGCCGCTACCACGAGTTTGGACGAGGAAAACGTCGCCGAAGAAGGTGAATCAGCCGCTGTCCAGCACTTTCCAGAACCAAATCCGTCGCCGGAATCGGCTCCGCTACCCCCTCCAACCATCCCGGCGCCACCCCAGCCACCCCGGGAGCGAACCGCGCCACCCCTCGCAGCCCCTGCGGCTCCTACGCCCGCCAACACCCAACCCCTCGCGCCTGCGCCTCCTCCTCCCGGCACCAACCTACCCCTGCCCACGGCAGTACCCAACCAGGCCCCAACCTCGCCGCCGCTGCCGTCATCCTCGCGCCCTCACCCCACCGTCGCCCCTCCTCCTTCCCTCCTCGCCCTAGCCCCTCTCCCATCGCGCCCTCTCCTCTCTCTCCCCCGGGTTCTTTCTCCCCTTCTCACGGTTTTTCCAGCCTCGCCGCACCCGCCTTTCCGCTCCCCGCACCCTGCGCCATCTGCGCGCGAGCCCCCGATCTCCGCCTCCCCGCAACAGTGCCCCGCCTTCCCCCCTGCCACTCCTCGCGACCCCCAGCGCCGCCTATAATGCGGCGGCCTCCCGTCAGCCACCACTGCCGCGTTTTACCCACGCGCGTCCTCAGCCAGCCCTCCTGCTCGCGAGCCACGATCGCGCCGCCGCCCACCGTCCTGTTCGCAAGCCTCGATCCTCCTGCTGGCGGTTTCACGCCGCCGCCCATGCGCCTGCCTGAACACTTAGGGCGAGAGGGAAGGGAACGACATCCCTGGAATTGAGGGATTGGGAGGCTAATTGGAAAAATTACAGAAATAAATTCCCCAAGCTCTCTATTTACAGAAAGGTCCAGAGCAGTATGAAAAGAGAGAAAAATAAAGAGGTGCGAAAATTGCGCCAACACCCCTGGCGGCGGAAACATTTAAAAAAGGGGGTTGTTCCTTATCCTAATAGGACTATAGTCTTGGGTTTTCCCTATTTAAGGACCCCATGGCTTCATTCCTTAGCCACATCCCCTCTTCTCCTCTCCTTGTGCCATTGCTTCATTATGGATTCTCCAAGAATCATATTCTCCATGCCGCATCTATTTTTCGAGCATCACGGGGAGAAGACAACGATCAAGACGACGCCGCCGTGCGCACCGCATATGTTCTTCACCCACGACAGCCGCGCCTTTCCCACCCGCACATGGATTCCGCCGTTCGCTCCACATCAGTTCTTGCAGAAGACGACGGAATGCGCCGAATCATCCTCCAAGCCTACAGTTCACGCAATTCGTCAGGAGCCGAATTTTTAAAGCGGTGGAGAGTTGATGCAGCGTGACCCCAAATTATAGGGCCACATTTATTTAATTAATTATTAGTCAATTTTATTTACGTTTTTAGTGGTCGTAATGGGCTAATTAAATAATTGAGATCGCCTGTGATCTCAACGTTTATTTCGTAGATTTTAATTGCAATTTTGGTCAATTAATTAGATTAGAGTCTAATTAGAGTAATTAGGGGTCAATTGAAAGTTGTTAGAGTCCAATTAGGATAAAGTTAGTTGTCAATTTTGATTTGTTTACTATTTTTGTAAACCCATCTCTCCTATATAAAGAGAGGGTAACCCATTGTTTTATTCAGTCAAGTATCAATGAAAATTTGAGTTTATCTCTCTCCTTTCTCCTCTCCCTCTCTCTCCACGCGATCTCCGCGGTTCTTCTTCTTCAACCCCTCGTTTCCGACGAGTTTTCTTCTTCTCAACCCTTCTAATTTCTTCTACCAAATATTTTCCACCGTTCAAATTATTTCCCGCGCGACGCCGAATTTCGTTTTGCATTAATAAGTTGATGCAGCGTGACCCCAAATTATAGGGCCACATTTATTTAATTAATTATTAGTCAATTTTATTTACGTTTTTAGCGGTCGTAATGGGCTAATTAAATAATTGAGATCGCCCGTGATCTCAACGTTTATTTCGCAGATTTTAATTGCAATTTTGGTCAATTAATTAGATTAGAGTCTAATTAGAGTACTTAGGGGTCAATTGAAAGTTGTTAGAGTCCAATTAGGATAAAGTTAGTTGTCAATTTTGATTTGTTTACTATTTTTTGTAAACCCATCTCTCCTATATAAAGAGAGGGTAACCCATTGTTTTATACAGTCAAGTGATAATTAAAATTGAGATTTTATCTCCCTCTCTATCTCCTCTCCTTCTCCTTCCCCACGTGGTCTTCACGGTTCTTCTTCTTCAACCCCTCGTTTCCGACGAGTTTTCTTCTTCTCAACCTCTCCTTTTCTCCACCGATATTCCACCGCCCAAATTATTTTATTTATCGTCGACGCGCCGAATCTCGTTTGCATCACCTCTAGTACCTTAGGTAGTATTATGCTCTCACTAGTAGTAGTGGATCTGATACTATGGAGTGGATTATGGATTCTGGTGCTACACATCATCTGTGTGGAGACCGAGGTCAACTTACAGCCTACAGACAGGTTTCTCCAGGACACACTTGTTAAGAAAATAAGTATGCGGAAGGTAACACGGAAAAAATGATAAAGAAAATAAGAACGCGGGATTTAACGTGGAACCCTACTCCGTGAGGAGCGGGATGAAACTACGGGAGAAGCCCTCAAAGGGGCATGTTTTTCTATTGACTTTCTCAATGAGTACAGGAGTCTGGGGCTCCTTATATAGCCTCTCCAGAGCCTCCAATTCCCACCACTAGGAGGTATGGGACTAAACACTGGATGGAGTAAATGGATCTTCTCCAGGATCAAATTACCCTGCTACAACTCAATAGGCGCACAACCAAATACTCTAACACACCCCCTCAAGCTGGAGCATGCAATGTTCAGCTTGGACAAACAGAAAAGAAACTCAACTCAACGCTACAAGACACTGCGGACAATATCAACCCAACATGCACATTGCTGCAGTCGAGCACGTTGCTTCTTATGTCGTGCAGGTGAGGAGGACGAACGGGTTGGAGTGTGAGTCTGCTGAATCTCCTCGTCGGAGAGCATGTGCTCTGAACTGCGCCTGTCAGAGTCACTACAACTGGAATGAGTCTCCTCGTTGGAGTACTCTGGCCTACCACAACAATGTGGGCAACTGCTCCATCTCTGAAAAAGGGCCAAACTGAAAAAGGGGCTGTGGCTGTGCAATCCTCGTCGGAGTCCACGGTCGCTAGAGAATGGAGTCTGAAAAGTCTCCTCTTCGATGAACTGGGTCTCTCAACGTGGAGTGCCTGGAACTCGAAATCTGAATGTCGAGTCTGGCAAAATATCTGTAGAGTGAAATCTGACTTGATATGTAATCTGGAGTCTGGAAATATCTGGATCTGACTCAGACCTGTAACTCTACATATACTCCCCCTTTCTCCCATACTTGTCGGAAAACATGGACGTCGACAAAGTTGGGAGAAGACAACAATGATGGGGAAAACAACATGAACATTCAAAACTTGTGGCTTCTGTCATTTTTTTAATAGCCGTCATGATTTTTTTTAACATAAGTCGTTCAAAATTTTTTTTATATACGGTTTTTCTTGTATTCTGTTTCCTTTTTTTTTGTACGGCTTTTTTTTGTGTGTACGCGCTTCTTTTTTTTCTCTTTTTTTTATTAAAATCCTTGTGGTCCAATTCGACCAAAATATAATAGCATTACAAGATTGGGCACTCCTCCACACTCTCTTCTTTTTTTATAACCACGGCTAAAATAGGCCCTCAAAGTAGCCCCCCTCCTTTTTTTAAACACACGCACATACTGCAACCGTACACCCCCCCAAATTTTTTTTATAAACTTATCTCTCCCCCGTTTAGGGTTCCCAACATTTGGGAAACCCCCATCGACCGCCGCCGTTTCTTCACGAAGGGAGACAAGGGCACGGGGGCTGCGCCCCCCTTTGGGTTTCTGCCTGGGGGCTGCGCATGGAGCAGATGCTCCGCCTGGGGATACCAAATGGGTACGCTAGAAGCGCCGCCTCATGGAGGAGTTCCGCGCTGCCTCATGGGAGAGAGCCGCCTGTGCGGCATGGTGTAGAAGGAGCACACGCACGGTCCCTGCGCGCGAGGAGCGGGAGGCGGAGCTTGCGTTTTGGGATCTGAGATCGGGAGCGGGGGGGGGGGGAGCGGAGCTTCTGGATCTGCGAGGCTGTAGCGCCTGGAAGCCGCCTACGCGAGATGACTCGATGCGGCTGGAGCCTCCGCTGCTGGAGGGCCACCGCTAGGAGGATGCCATCGCTGATGTGCCCTAACGATAGCGAGTCTCTGCTTCGGCTTCTGGATGGTGATGCGCGCCTAGGGCTGCGGCGGGACTGGTGCGCCGCCGCTTCGTCTGGTTCGGAAAGAGATGCGGAAGAAGCGCCTCATACGAACAGAACATCAAATCTAGGGTTCAGAAACCCTAGAGTATCAACAATCTCCGAACATGATCAAAAAACTTCACTGATATTCAAATCTTGAACAGAAAAATATCTTCACGAATATCTCATAATCGATTCTCAAACCGATTACAAAATATAATAGAAGAACATGATAAAATCCTCGAGAATCGACCCGCTCTGATACCATGTTAAGAAAATAAGCATGCGGAAGCTAACCCAGAAAAATGATAAAGAACCCACTTCCTGATTACTGGTCAGGGGGAGATTAGCTTGACACCTTCTATGCATCTAAAGAATGTGTTGCATGCGCATGATTTCTCTATGAATTTATCGTCAATTAGCCAGATTGCGAAGGATTTACATTGTCGAGCCATTTTTTATCCATCTCCTCTTATTTTTCAGTACATCCTTACGGGAAACGTGATTGGTCATGGCCGTGAGAAAGGGGATCTCTATCGCCTAGTTCGACCTCCATATGTCAGAATCTCTTCTCTACATGATGGACGTGTTTCGCCATTTATGTGGCACCTGCGCTTTGGTCATCTCCCGCTTCAGAAGTTATATCGTGTTCTGCCCCAGATTTCGCTTCACACGTCCTTCCAATGTGAGGCTTGTCAGTTGGGAAAGCATCATCGGTCTGCATTTCCCAGTCGTTAGAGTCGGAGTAGTACCTCCAATTTTGAGTTGTTTCATGTTGACATTTGGGGTCCTAGTCGTGTCCCTGATCATCAGGGACCAAGGCCCTAAATGTCGGTTTCGATCACCATTTCGGTATCGGCCAAAACAGAATTTCGATGGAATTTCAGTGGAATTTCGACTGGAATTTCGGTCATTTCGTTCATTTTTTGTACTAGGACCCCCATATTTCGGTCATTTCGGTCGAATTTTGATTTCGACTGGATATCGATATTCGACAGAAATTCGACCGAAATTCGCTGAAATTTGAGGCCATGTCAGGGACACAAGTTTTACCTGGTCGCCGTTGATGATTGTTCTCTTTTGTCATGGGTATTTTTATTAAAGAATAAATCTGAAGCTGGAAATGTTATCAAAAATTTCATAAATGAAGTTCGTAATATTTTTTCTACCTCAGTGAAAATTATGAGGACTGATAATGCCTTGGAATTTTGTACCAACATTCTCTCTGGCTATTTTTCAACCCAAAGAATTATCAATTATCCATCAAACAACCTATGCCTATACTTCCCAACAGAATGGTGTTGTAGAGAGAAAACATCGTCATTTGCTTGATGTCACTAGGACAATTCTCATACATAGTCGTGCTCCTCATTCCTTCTGGGGCGATGCTGTTCTTGCGGCGTTCTATCTTATCAATCGTATGCCATCGTCTATCTTGGTGAGAAGATTCTTTTCTCAGTGGATTTTCTTCAAAAGGAATTATTCCCCCTTACCCCTCGTGTGTTTGGCTCGGTTGCCTTTGTCCACCAGCTATCTCCAGGTATTGATAAGCTCTCTCCTAGAGCTGTCAAATATGTTTTTTTCGGGTACTCCCGGACACAAAAAGGGTACTGGTGTTATGATCCACTGCACAGGAAATTATGTTAGCGCTGATGTTACATTTTTTTAGTCTGTTATGTACTTCTCCCCTTTAGGTGATAGGTTGATGTTGTTTGACACTGATGAAGCCATATATAGGCCACCACCTCCACTACAACCATCTTCGACACCACCTCCACCACCACCACCTCTGCCTACACCGTCCTCCCTTCCCATTCCAGTTCTTGTTCCACCATTGCCACATCAATATACCCGTCGGTCTGCATATTCTTATGGTCATCACTCATCATCTAGCTCGTATGAGATATGTACTGAGAATATTAATTCTAATGATGGATCTAATGGCTTACCTAAGCAGGCTTCATTACGAGGGATATATGAGGAGGCTACTGATTTGAATCTACCTATTGCGCTTCGGAAGCAGAAGCGTTGTTGTGCGTCATATCCTATAGCATTTGTGGTTTCTTTTGACTGTCTGTATGATGAATTCAGGAACTTTGCTATTGCTCTATCTGCTGTGGAAATTCCACAGAATTATCAGAAGGCTTTGAAGGACAGTAGATGGCGAATAGCTATGAAGAAAGAAATGCTTGTTCTTCGGTCAAGAGGTACGTGGAGTCTTGTTCCTACTCCTACGGGTGTGTCTACAGTTGGCTGTAAATGGGTGTTTACAGTCAAACAAAATGCAAGGTTTACAGAGACATATGGGGTGGATTATCTTGACACATTCTCGCATGTTGCTCGTCATTCCACCTTACAGATTCTTCTATATGTAGCAGTTATTCAAGATTGGTCTCTATTTCAGTTAGATGTCAAGAATGCATTCTTATATGGTGATCTTCATGAGGAAGTCTACATGCAACAACCACCTGGTTTTGCTGTTGAGGGGAGTATTCACATGTGTGTAGACTTCATAAGGCAATATATGGCCTTAAGCAGAGTTCTAGAGCTTGGTTCCAAAAGCTTTCAGATCTTTTTGAAAAACAGTGGTACAAACATTCCAATGCAGATCATTCCCTCTTTATACAGAAAACATCCAGAGGTATGGTTGCAATTATGGTATATGTTGATGATATTCTCATTACAAGAGATATACAAGGAATCAAGAGGGCAAAAGAAATGTTGGGTCGTGAGTTTGTCACCAAGGACCTTGGAGTCCTTAGATATTTTCTGAGATTGGAATTTGCCAGGAATCAACAAGGACTCGTGAGGAAATATGTCACCGACTTACTGAGTGAAACAAGAATGCTTGGATGTCGCCCTGCCACTACACCTATGGATCCAAGCATGAAACTATATGATGATGATACTGACGAAGTGGATAAGAGGAGATACAGAGAACTGGTGGGAAAACTTCTTTATGTTACCATTACCAAACCTGATATATCCTTTGTTTTTAGTCGGGAGAGCCAGTTCATGGAGCAACCACGTCAGGTATATATGGATGCTATACATATGATACTCAAGTATCTTAAATCATCTCCAAGTGCAGGTCTATTATTTAAGAAAGGCAATGGGATCATTATCTCAGCATGCATAGATGCAGATTATGCAGGATGTCCTAAAGATAGGAAGTCCACCACTAGATTTGTTGTATATGTTAGGGATTCTCTCGTCTCATGGAGAAGTAAGAAGCAAATTGTTGTAGCTAGATCCAGTGTAGAGTCCGAATATAGGGTAATGGCCCAGGTTAGTACAAAAATGATGTGGGTTAAAGTTGTTCTCACTGATCTATATATAGATGTACCGCTTCCTATGGCGATGGAATGTGACAATCAAGCTGCTATTTTATTGCAAATAATCCAGCATTTCATGAACGAACCAAGCACATTGAGGTTGATTGTCACTATATACAGAGATATGATTCAGAAGGGTTTTATCTCTACATCTCATGTCAACTCAAGGGAGCAGACTGTCGATATTTTCACCAAGGCCCTACTTAGAGAACCATTCCAGAAGTGCGTATCCAAGCTGAGCATGATCGACATCTATGCTCCATCTTGAGGGGGAGTGTAGAGATATATTTTATGTTATGTGATTATGTTACTTTGTACTGTTTCTTATTTTCTTTCTTCTTATGAATTCTTTATGTAATTTACCCATAGGTATCTCTCCTATATAAGAGAGCCAAGGGTTTGAGGAATAAACAACGCACTCATTTCTTCCAACAGTATCCCAAGAAGAGAAAATCGTAGTTAGAAATGTCAGCAGACATCAACTATTAGGACTAATAACATTGGTTCTCGTGCAGAACCATGACGTCCAGAGCTGGTCAGGAGATGGAGGATCGTTTGGACCGCATCCTGATCGCACTTACCAATCTCCAACAACAGCAGACTACTGTGCAAGGTCAGTAGGACCAGATTTTGGCTCAGCAAACAGAGATCACAGACAAGCAAACTGACATAGAGATGAGATTCAAGGAGCTCTCTGATTACACTTACCATCCATCTCAGGATGGAACATGACAGTACCAACCGTAGTCTGTAGAGGTTCAACAACCTTAGTTTGATGATCCACATGAGGAGATGCCAACATATGGAGCAGAAGATGGAGATCATGGTAGGGAGAAAGACCCTTACCTTTTGCCGATGAGTTTGCCCCCGATCACTATGTCATTCACAGACATTAATCGATATTTAGTTCCTATCAACGAGCCAATGTGCCCATATTCGAAGGCACCGGGACATCGGATGAGGCCGAGCAATTGCTGAAGAGAGTAATGAAGGTACTTCAGATGATTCACACACCACGAGACGCATAGTTATCTTTTATGGAGCATTCATTGATAGTGTTCGCCAAGAGAGGGTGGAGGCAATAGTTTTAAAGATGGGACGTGAGCCCACATGGGACGATTTCAAGATGAGATTCAGATCCACTTCTTTGCTGGGAAGTAGAAGGAGTCCTATCGTTGACTATTCACAGAGCTCAGACATGGGAGGATGATAGCTAGACAATACTTTGTTCGCTACATCGAGCTGTCACGACACACACCAAAAACCGCTTCTTTTCCAGATAAGAATCTGGAGAAGTTCATCAGAGGGATGCGTAAGAAGTGTAGGAAAAGCTGGTCAGGCTACGTCTCACTTCCATCTCCGAGGCTACTTATGCAGTGGAGAAGTTTGAGGACATCAAAGAAAGTCATTTTGGGAGTTCGTCTGGAGCGGTACAATATTATAACGATCATATTAGATCAATATGACGACCATTCCAGCAGCAGAGATCAGCCCGACAATTTCATCCTTCATGTTCGGTATTCTCTAGCAGCGCTCGCTCATCTCCAGCGACAACCTTAAGAGGAGCACTTGCCGGATGTGGCACTAGTTCAACTCGACCATCTGGGTCGTAGAGAGTGGACATATCCTCGACAGGATTGACTCAGAGCACTGACACGTCTGTTACGCCTATCCAGTCGAGCCGATGTTTCTTGTGCAACCAGTGGGGTAATTACCGATCTCGATACCCCCAGGCTTCTAGTGAACCTCGACCGCAATCACAACCTTCACAGTCGCAAGCACAACACACTAGGAGTTTATGTGGCAAGAACTCCAACTTCATGAGGTTGCAGAGATAGACGTAGAGTGTAGCCTGTTCGAGCACCATCCTGGTAAGGTAGGGTCAGTTACGTGTAGTGATTGAGGTCAGGATCATGCCTGATCAACAACTACTGTGGTGAAAGATGTGGTATCAATATTGAGCAGACCTTTTCATGTTTTGTTTGACTATGGAGCGAGGCATTCTTTCATTATTTCGAGATTACTAGCTTCATTAGGTAAAGTTAAAGAGGTCCTATATAGGGATGGGCTGGGTCCTGAAGGGTCCAGGCCCAAGCCCATCTTAACAGTTCGGGCCTTGGGCCAGGCCTAGGCCCACAATTTTTGTTGTCCTTCAGCCCAAGCCCAGGCTCGGCCCAATTTCTTCTTGTCGGGCTTGGGCCGACCGGCCCATTTCCAGGGGTGCCATTATCTTCCCATGGAGCCTTTACCCGTCTTCCTGAGTATGAAGATGATAATTCCGGTGAGAGGAAATCTATATCCTAAGCAATGATTAAGGAAGATATTACTAAGTGTCAAGACTGACATCAGAAGGAGAACATTTCATAGTGTCTATATTCCCACTGAACAAATATACATTCCCACTTTTGATGGACTGTGATCATGAGGGGGGGGTTGCCTTATCTTATGCTACGAATGTTTTTACTGCGGAGGAGCAAATATGGTAAGTAGACTGAGAAGATCATTTGAGCTATGGTAAAATGGTTGTCTAAGATTCTAGTTTCTTCATGGAGCCATAACATAAATGTGAGAGATGAAAAAAAACAAATTCGCCTCTCTACCTAGAAATTCAGTAGGAAAGTATTCATGTTACAAAATAACTCACATTTTGATTTAAAACTCTTGTTTCTTCTCTACAATAAAAAAAAGATAAGGAAAATACAAATATAGTCCAAAATTATCATAATGGAGCATAAGAACCATGAGAAGAATATTCTATGAAAATTTTTGTAGTCAATCACGTGACATGGACAACATTTTCGTTATTGGGAAACTTCTTAGAGACGGTAGGACCTCCCTCTATGACCACCTATTTAAAGAACAAGACCAACTTTCTTCAACAGACAATGGCAACCATGACGCTACGAAACTCTTGACCTTTATCAACATAGAGAGAAAAAGAGCTCTTGTTTTTTTCTGTCAAGAAGAAGGAAAAATAGAAACTATAATTGTTCTATTGCAGAGACCAATCCAATGGAGCAGCAATTGCAACAACACTTGGACAAGGAAAACTCGACAACTATAGTACAGTTTCCCGTGTCCCACCTGGGGGAGGGATGCAGACGTGTCTCTGGCTGAATCTCGGGCTTTGTTTCGGGTCGGGACTTCGAGCCTAGATTCGTGCCGGGCCTTCGGGCCTGTATTCGGGTCGGGCCTGCGGGCCAAGTCGGGTTGGGCCGAGGAAAGCCCGGGCCCGGCCCAAAAATAAATTGGGCCTGCATTTTCAGCCCACGCCCAACCCATTGTTCATTTGGGCTTGGGCCGAGTCGGATTTTTTGGGATGGGCTTCGGGCTGGGCCGGGCTAGCCCAGCCTAATGCCTATCCCTAGACTGTTGAAGAAAATAAGAGAGTTGTTTTTTCTGAGAAACCTAGGCTCTCTTATATAGTAGAGAGGCCTATGGGTAAATTACATAAAGTGGAAAACATAAATAAACATAAGAAAGAGACACATATAGAATATAGAAAAACATAAATATCTCCACACTCCCCCTCAAGATGGAGTATAGATATCGATCATGCTCAGCTTGGACGAACACTTCTGGAATGAACCTCTGAGCAATGTCTTGGTGAAGATATCTGTTGTTTGCTCTCCAGAGCTAACATGGGAAGTAGAAATCATGCCCTTCTGAATCATATATCTGGTGTAGTGACAATCTACCTCAATATGTTTTGTTCTCTCATGGAACGCAGGGTTGGTTGCATTGAACAGAGCAGCCTGGTTATCACAGTGTAACTCCATGGGTAGAGGAACCTCTATATGCAAATCAACTAATACTACTCGAACCCACATCATTTTTGTACTTGCTTGAGCCATAGCCCTGTATTCGGATTTGGCACTTGATCTTGCTACAACTGTTTGTTTCTTGCTTTTCCAAGAAACGAGAGAACTGCCAACGAATACCGCAAATCCCGAAGTCGATTTTCTATCCTTAGGACAACCTGCATAGTCTGCGTCAGTGTATGCGGATACAAAGAGTGTTTCTTCTTTCTTGAATAGTAACCCTGAGCGTGGAGATGATTTTAGATATCTCAATATCATATATATAGCATCCATATGTATTTGTCGAAGTTGCTCCATGAATTGACTCACTCGACTCACTGCAAATGCAATATCCGGTCTGGTGATTGTAACATAAAGAAGTTTTCCCACCATCTCTTTGTATCTTCTCTTATCGACTTCATTTGTATCATCATCATATAGCTTCATGCTAGGATCCATAGGAGTAGTAGAAGGTCGACATCCAATCATGCCCGTCTCTGCAAGCATATCTGTAACATACTTTCTTTGAGTCATCACAAGACCCTGTGCATTTCTAGCAAATTCCAACCCCAAGAAATACCTTAGCGTGCCCATGTCCTTATTCACAAATTGACTGCCCAGAAATTCTTTTGCCATCTTGATTCCCTGCTCATCATCTCCTGTAACAACTATATCATCAACATAAACTATGATAGCAACTGTACCTCTAGCCGTCTTCTGCACAAATAAAGAATGATCTGCATTTGACCTCTTGAATCCCTGTCGTTCAATCAGATCTGAAAGCTTTTGGAACTAAGCTCTAGGACTCTGTTTAAGGCCATATATTGCCTTATGGAGTCTACAAAGTTGTTGACACTCCCCCTCAGCAGCAAACCCCGTAGGCTGCTGCATATAGACTTCCTCTTGTAAATTTCCATACAAAAATGCATTTTTGACGCCAAGCTGGAATAAGGGCCAATCACGTGCTACAACAACTGAGAGAAGAACACGTAAAGTGGAATGTCGAGCAACCGGGGAGAATGTGTCCAAGTAATCAACTCCATAGGTCTGAGTAAAACCACGTGCCACGAGCCTTGCTTTGTAACGATCAAGGCTCCCATCTGCATGGTATTTAACAGTAAACACCCACTTGCAGCTCACAACATACGCTCCGGGAGGAGGAGAAACAGGAGTCCATGTGCCACGGGACTGCAAGGCAGCCATTTTTTCTTCCATAGCAAGGCGCCATTTGCTATCTTGCAATGCATCCTGGTAAGTCCGTAGAACTTGTACGGCAGATAGAGCAACTGCAAATCTCTGGAAATCGCCTGTAAGACGAGGAAAGGAAACCTGAGATGCAAGTGGGTAGGGTACACAAGTACGTCTCTGCTTCCGAATAGCGATACGTCATCCAGCTGCGATCTCTGTATCAAAAGATCTTCAGACTCATCGTTAGAAATCATGTTATCAGAACAAACTTGGGGCGTGCTGGATGACGGGCAATGACCATGAGCAGAAGAGGACCGACGAGTATAGTATTTTGGTAAAGGTGGAACAACGGTCACAGGAGGTGGTGAAGGTGGTGGTAAAGGTATGACAGGAGGTGGTGGAGGAGGTGGTATAGGAGGTAACTGACTCATAGGAGGATGTGGCATGTAGACCTCAGTATCAGAATGGGAAGTAGTCATTCTGTCACCTGTAGGAGAGAAAACATCACAGATTCAAAGAATGTGTCATCGACGCTAACAAAGTATTTTCAACGTAACGGATCAAAGCAACGATATCCCTTCTGTGTCCTGGAGTACCCCACAAACACACATTTGACAACCCTGAGAGAGAGCTTATCAAGACCTAGCACCAACTGATGGACAAACACAACACAGCCAAAAATACGGGGTGTAAGAGAGAACAACTCCTTCTCAGGAAAGGCTATAGAGAAAGGAGTCTTCTCACCCAAGATAGACGAGGGCATGCGATTTACTAGGTAGCAAGCAGTGACAACCGCATCACCCCAAAACGAGTGTGGAGCATGACTCTGAATAAGAAGGGCCCTAGTGATATCCAATAGATGACGATGTTTCCGCTCTGCAACACCATTTTGTTGTGAAGTGTAAGCACAAGAAGTTTGATGAACTATACCACGAGATGAAAAGAACAAGGAAAGAGCCCTAGTGCAAAACTCCAATGCATTGTCAGAACGCACAATTTTCACAGATGAAGAGAAAATATTTTGAACTTCATTGATAAACATTTGAATCGCATATCCTGCTTCAGATTTGTTCTTCAATAAAAACACCCAAGACAAGCGAGAAAAATCATCTACGGCAACAAGATAGAACATGTGTCCCTGGTGGTCAGGAACACGACTGGGACCCCAAATATCAATATGAACTAACTCAAACAGGGAGCTACTGCTCCGACTCTGACGACGCGGGAAAGTAGACCTATGATGCTTTCCCAACTGACACGCTTCACACTGGAAGGAGGACTTCGGGGAAATCTGGGGCAAAACACGACCCATCTTCTGAAGATGTAAATGGCCAAAATGGATATGCCAGATATATGAAGAGTCTGATCCTGTAGAGTGGAGAGATACGCCGACATAGGGAGTACACACCAGACGATAGATGCTATTCTGCTCACGGCCACCTCCAATCACTTTTCCCGAGGGTATGTCCTGAAAAACAAGAGACGATGAGTCAAAAATAGCTCGACAGTTCAAGTCCTTTGTAATCTTGCTAATGGACAATAAATTCATAGAGAAATCGAGAGCATATAACACATCCTGCAGCCACATGGAAGACGTCAAACTAATCTCCCCCTGTCATGTAACCGGAGAATGTGTCCCATTGACTATCACCACAGTCCGTCCTGGAGAAACATGTCTATATGCAGTAAGCTGCTCTTTGTCCCCACATAGATGATGTGTTGCTCTGGAGTTCATAATCCAGTTTGTAATCATAGATCCATCACAAGAGGTGAGAGCATAAGAACTATCTGAGGTACTGGTTGTAGCAGGTGAACTGGCAGAGGCGGAGACAACCACATCTGAATGTCCTCCAGGATATATATCAGGAGGCATGATATTCCTCAGTCTGGCAACAAGATCATTGAATCGTTGGTCCAACGAATAAGGTGCAGGGGACTCAACTTGTTCTGCTACCTGAGCCGATGCTGGAAAACCATGCTTAGAATAGCATGTATCCTCAGAGTGGCCAGGGCGGTGACAATAATTGCATGGCTGACGGATCCGACCCCAACGACTACGGGGACCACGGCCACGAAAAGTAGAGGAGCCACCTCTTCCTCTGGAGGCAGCCATCGTCGAAGGTGTCTTGCTAATAGTCGAGCTTGGGACAGTGATTCGACTCAGTCGGCGGAAAGCTTCCTCCATAGGAGGAATAGTAGCATCAGCAAGAATCTGAGAGCGGGCAGCATCGTACTCTGGATCAAGTGCAGCTAGAAATACACCCACCATGGTAGCAATCCTGTATGTCTTCTGCTGCTCAGGAGTAGCCGTCGAAGACATGAAGCTATGGAGCTTCTCAAACATTCCTCGTAGGGATGTGTACAATGAGTGAAGAGAACGTCCATTCTGTTTGACTGTAAAAATTTCATGTTGCAATTGAAGTATCTTGGTCTCATTTCACGCCTGCGAATATGTCGTCGCTAGAATATCCCACATGGCCTTCGCCGTGGGCTGATGCAGTACATCATTGGCGATCTTTATCGTCAACGTCCCAGATAGTCAGACTTTGGCATACGCGTCGTCCGCCTCCCACGAGGCATTCACCACAGTCTTCTCCATCGGATCCTCCTCGGTAAGAATATGCTTCTTACCATTTGACTTCATCAGGATCATGAACTGCATAGTCCAGAGCTCATAATTTTGTCCCGTCCATTTTTATAATAGGCGCTGGACCTCTGAATGCGCCAGTGGCGAGTACATAAACCTTGTTTTCAGACATATTGCCGGAAGAAGAATACTACAGGTGCTGGAAACCAAAATTTGTCTGTCTACACCAACAGATGTGGGTTTGGGTGCACGTATAGACTCATGCACACCAACCCTTCAGCCAAACGATGAAGCTGATACGCACGGAGCGTGAGAGGTGTGCTCAACCCAGTCGCACGCTTACACGCACGCCCTAGAATCGGCTCAGAAGCGGCGTGCTAGGGTGCCGCGCGCGAGGAGAAGAGCCACGCGTGAGGCTGCAGGCTGAGAAGTCGCGCGCGAGGCCGCTAGCAGGAGGTGCGTGAGGCGATGGCGCTGGGTGGTACGCGCGAGGAGGCGGTGCGCACGAGGAGACACGCGAGGAGGTGGTGCGCGCAAGGTGACGCGCGAGGAGGCGGTGGCGCGTGAGGCGGCGGTGCGCGCGTGAGGCGGTGGCGGCGCACGAGGGGGGGGGCTGAAGGTAGGGTTAGGGTTTTCGGGAATCGAAAGCTCCGGTCTAGGACCGCCGCTCTGATACCATGTTGGAGAAAATAAGAGAGTTGTTTTTTCTGAGAACCCTAGGCTCTCTTATATAGTAGAGAGGCCTATGGGTAAATTACATAAAGTGAAAAATAGAAATAAAAATAAGAAATAGACAAATATTGATTGGCGCTTCCTCTGGTCCGCTCTGCGTAGGTGGGGATTCCCGAACCTGTGGATTTCTTGGATGCGTAGATGTATTTCCACGGTCTCCCTCTCTGTGCTTATCAACGGTCGGTCGGTTGGCAATTCCTTTCAGCCTCGCAGGGGGTGCGGCAAGGTTGCCCCCGGGCGCCTCTCCTTTTCGTTCTTGCCTCGGATGTTTCGACTCGTATGGTGCACGGCGTCATTGACGCTGGCCTCACGTCGGGTTTCTGCAAGGGGGGTCTTAGCGTGCCTATAATCCAGTTCGCGGACGACACGATATGCTTCATCGAGGGGGGCCCGGACGCGGTGGCGGGGATGGCTCATACGCTCTCTATTTTTTGTGAGCTTTCGGGGATGTCGACTAACGCTGCTAAATGTATCGTGGTGCCCTTCGGTTTGTCGACGTCGGAGGAGGAGGAGTGCAGCCGCTTACTTGGCTCCCGGATTGGGGAGCTTCCTCTCCCATACCTTGGTGTCTCCCTTTCGGTTGGGCGGAACTGTTCTAATGACTGGTGTTCTATTCTGGAGCGGATGGAGACGCGTTTGGCGGGTTGGAGGGCTTCTTTGCTCTCCCGGGGTGGTCGCCTTGTCCTTCTTAAATCCGTCCTCTCTGCTATACCGATCTACTTCTTATCGGTTCGTAAAATGCCCGTGGGTGTTCGCGTTCGCTTGGAGAAATGCATGCGGAGATTTTTATGGGGTCGCTCGGACGGAAGTGGCAGAGGTGTTCATCTGGTTGCTTGGGATGTGGTGAATTTGCCTAAGAGCTCCGGTGGTCTTGGCGTCCGAAACTTGGATCGTGTCAACGAGGCATTACTTCTGAAATGGGTGAGTAAGATCTGGGGCAAGGATGATTCTTTTCTTTGTAATGTGCTGTGGGCGATTTTGGGCGATGATTGGAGTGGCTTTATGCGCGGGGTTTGCCCTGTCCGCTCCTCTCATTTTTGGCGCTGTGTGTTTGATATATTAAGATGTAACCGCTCCTTGTTCACCCCGGTGCTGGGGTCGGGTGCCATTCTCAAGTTTTGGCTGGACGACTGGTCGGGGGGAGGTCCCTTTCAGACGCGTTTTCCGAGGTTATTTGCTCTGGCGACAAACCGTCTGTCCTCTGTTGCGGACTATTGGATCAACGGTTGCTGGTGCCCATCATTCTCGGGTGTTCTTTCGGATTAACGCTCGAACGATTTAGCCTCGCTGTTGGAGGCTCTTTCCTCTTCGGCTTCTCCCGGTTCTATGCGGGACCATTGGGCTTGGAAGGATGGGGCCTTCTCCTCTCGTAAGGCCTTCTTAGCTCTGATCTCTTCTCCCCCTGCTCTGCCCGTTCCTCTGGTGCGCGACTGCGCATTCTTCTGGGGACTGCGCCTGCCCGCGCGGATCACTTTTTTCTTATGGGTCTTTCGTCATCGGCGTTTGATGACCCGGGACCGTTGCGCCACATTTCTTCCTCCCTCCAACGTCCGATGCCATCTCTGTGGGGAGAGGGATGAATCGGCCGACCACCTCTTCTTTCAATGCTTGCCGGTCACGCGGGTATGGGACGACGTTTCTTGGGCTCGTGCGGACAATATTGAGGACTTCTGCGACATCCTGTGGTCCAACAGGATGAGGGCTCGCTCTGATATGCTGGGTCCCATAGCGCGCCTTTGGTCCATCTGGCGTGCTCGTAGTGAGGCTATTTTCTCGGGGATACATTTCTACAAGGAGAATGTGACGATTGTGGCCAACAGATTTATATCGGATTGGTGTAATTAATGGGGTCACGGCTTTGCTAGCCGCCTGTTTACATTGTATTCTTATTCCCCCTTTTCTCTTTTCTTCCCCTCTTACCCCCTGTAAGTATCTCTCTTCTTAACTTTACGTAATATATTTTCTGGGGCGAACACCAACGAGTGTATCCCCCTCTTTTGAGCCTAAAAAAAAGAAATAGACAAATATAGAATATAGAAAAACATAAATATCTCCACATAGTCCTATATCCACCTTACCACATCCATGGGCCAGGTGGCCAGTTGTTCGTCATTTCACTGATAGTTAGGGTCTTATCAATGCTGACTGGCGGTCACAAGATAATCGTAATTTGTCTACTGCTACAACTTGATGAGTTTAATTTGATTTTAAGCATGGATTGGTTGTCAGCTCATCATGCCTAGTTGATTTCTTTAGGAAGACGTTTGTCTTTAGAATTCCAGACTTACCTGAGTTCACCTTTGAAGGTATGTTATATGAATCCAAAATGGAGTACATCTCAGTGTTGAGAGCTTGAAGACTTGTTAATCAGGTATGTGTTTCATATTTAGCTTGTTCGAGAGACATCCGATCATCATCCGATGACCCAAGACATCAGAGTAGTGTCAGACCATCTTGATGTGTTTCTTGGTGATTTGCTAGGTGTGGCACCAGAGAGAGATATTGAGTTCGAGATCACATTGCTATCAGATACACAACCGATCTTGATGGCTCCTTATCGCATGACACAAGCTGAGTTGAAAGAGCTGAAGGGACAGTTGCAAGAGTTACTTGAATTGGGTTTCGTGAGGCCAAACACTTCACCTTAAGGTGCTCCAGTTCTTTTTGTCAAGAAGGATGGAACGATGAGATTGTGCATTGATTACAGGTAGCTTAACAAGAGAATGATGAAGAACCGTTATCATCTCCTTGCAATGATGACTTATTTGATCAGCTATAGGGATCTTCGTTGTTCTCGAAGATCGATCTTCGATCTGGCTACCATCAGCTGAGGATTCGTGAGTCAGATATTCAAAAGACAACATTAATAACTTAATATGGACACTATGAGTTTGTGATGATGCCATTTGGGCTCACCAATGCCCCTGCAGCATTCATGGACATGATGAACATGATCTTTCGTCCATACTTGGACAAGTTTGTGGTAGTGTTCATTGATGATGTGTTGATTTATTCTCGGAATGAATGGGATCACGCGAATGATGTAAAGATTGTCCTGGACACATTGCGAGAGCACAAGTTGTATGCCAAGCTGAGCAAATGTGAGTTCCGGCTATCCCATGTTTCATTTCTTGGGCATGTCATTTCTAGAGCAAGTATCGCAGTTGATCCTGCAAAGATTGAGGCAATTATGTCTTGTGAGCATCCCAAGACAATCACTTAGATTTGGAGCTTCCTTAGATTAGCGGGTTGTTACATATGTTTTGTCAGCGTGTTTTCACGAGTTGTTCTTCCCTTGATACGATTGACACAGAAGAGAGTTCCTTTCATCTAGGATGATTCATGCAAGCAAGCCTTCAGGACATTGAAGGAAAGATTAACGACTGCGCCCATTCTTACACTTCCTTCAGGCACCCATGATATGTAGTCTATACAGATGCCTCAGGAGAAGGTTTAGGAGCGGTAGCGATGCAACGATGTCACGTGATTGCTTACACATCATGTCATTTGAGGCCGAATGAGCGGAATTACCCCACATGACTTGGAGTTGGTGGTAGTTGTCTTCACCTTGAAGATATGATAGATTGTAAATCAGTTTGGGATCAATCAATCAAAAATCAATCGTATCGTAGAACATGCCACTAGAAAAGCTATGACGCAATTGAAAAATGTAAAAATAATCCGAGACCATCATAAAATTCATCTCGATAAAAAAGAATATATATAATATATCTATATGATCACAACGCATCATTTTCTCTTCTTTTTAGGTTTTTTGGATTTTTCTTTTAATGTATTTTATTAAATCATAAAACAAAGAAGATAAATGAAGAAGAATTTAATTAAAAAGAGATAGTAATGTACATGAAATAATAAAACAAAGTTAGTGAATATTTATAAGGTACAATTATGTCCTAATTGATATTTTGCAATGAAGCTATGATTTTAATGAAATCACTTTCATTGGATATGTAATTTTATAACCTAAACTTTAAAACTGAGTTTGGTAAATTTCAAATTCATATGGAGCATGAATTCAGCCGAGAAACTGGACTTTACATTTTTTTCGGTTCAAGATCTAAGAGTATTTATTCAAGGTGGTATTATATTACATTCTTGTATTTTTACATATATATATATATATATATATTAGAAAGAGTAATTAACTTAAAAGGAGTAAGTAAAATTTTATTAAAAATCAAGGAAGTTTAGTTATTATAGGGAATTATTTACAAACAGCGTTAGTTCTTAATTTTTTGTGGTTTTCTATTATTTCGTGGACGTTTTTACAAGATAAATAAACACTATTAGTCCATTTTTATTGTAATTGGTATTTTATCAATTTATTGAATTTAAGGATATTTATTTAGTGTTTTGTTCAAGGATTCGAGCTAAAATTAAGAAATTAAGATGACGAATCACATGTTCATCAATTAGATCCTAATGTACATACTTAGACATATAGTAACCCATCTGTCTCCGGTCAGAGGATACATGCCTATATCGTAATAGCATATTGGCATAGGTCTTAGCTATCTCGATCTCTATAGGTCAACTCTTTGACTTAACTTATCCGACATCTTCGAATCTCTATTCCTATGCAGAGGACCTGCATCAAGAGATCGGTCGGATATCAGTCTTTACAGTAAGGATTGTCATCCCCTTCTCAGGATGGAGAACCATTCTCAATAATCATTTGACAGTGCTAAATCTAACTCTTTAGATATCATCTTAGCACCATCCTCTATTATCATGCCATTGTATCAACATCTGTGTGATTATCAAGATGGATAAGGTACATAAGCTTAGTTGTACTAATGGACACAATAAGTGCATGCATTCAGTAATCTCAGAATGGCAATGAAAATCAATAACTTTTATTAATTTTAATAATTATAATAACATTTATTGTAGAAATAGTTGGCCAAGGCTCACATGTCCAACATGACTAAACTTGTGGATGTGGTAATTGGACTCTGGAGGGATCCAATTACTCATCTATACATGTGACACATATTCTAACATATAAGTTTCATGTGACCGCCCTCGTAAGTGGCTTCCTTCCCCACTCTCATGGTCGTGCCACCCACATGACAAAAAAGCACCTTCAATAGCATTCACTTCATATCACGAACTGACTCATGAAATTACATTTAACAAGTTAAACTACATAATAAAATGTTAGTAACTAGTTCTAAAATCCATTACATCAAAAAACAAAGAAGATTGTACCTAAGAAACAAACTTGTGTTGAAAACCATACTCACAGTGGGAGAGAAGTTGATGATAGATGTCAAGGGAACGGATTTGTCTATGGTGTGAAAGGAGTGCTCCCCAGGGATGGACTCATGCAGCGATGGAGCGGGCGCAAATCTTCCTGTATTTGAACCGTAGCTGTTGTTTTTGGTAACGGATCCCATTACGACCACCTAACGGTTTTAAGAGGGAGCTATTGCTCCCAACAATGACTCCCTTCATGAGGTGGCAATGGCTTCCTTACGGCAATAAGAACAATAAAAGTTCGACAGGCGTATACAGGGAATTGCATCCCCCTATACAACCCAGGCGAATTTTCCTCAAAGAAATGGGTTTCTTATAATATTTGTGTTTATTACGTGTGATTTTACCTCAGACCACGGACGTCCAACCTTCTTTTCCTATAGCAGGACCATACACCAAACAAATTCAGACTTGAGATGTTTAGAACATGGCATTACCCTACTGGAAACCATACCTTAGGTGGCACGAGAGGAATGCAGTCAGATGAAGAACATATGGGAGGATGCACTACGCTGTATTGTAGGAGTTGGCATTGCTTCACGTGTTTGCACGATGCACTTAGTTGTGTGCTTGCTGGCACTACAGCAGTGAAATAACATGCTGGACTATGTTGCAGCAAATGGTGGCAGTGCTAGGCGGTGGTTCTATGTGCAGTTACGCTGAACGTATGGTGGTGTGCTTGGAGGCATTACACGGCACGTATGGTGGTGTGCTTGGAGGCACTACAACATACAGTGACATGCTCAGCAGTTTGGTGGCATGTGATGGCACGATGGTAGTGTGGTGATGGGGTGATGGCACGACACGATGGTAGTGCGGTGATGGGTTTTTGGTGGGTAGAGGGGGACTATTGGGTAAGGAGCTTCGGTCTAAGATCACTGCTTTAAAACCATGTGGTGATAAATGAAAATGTTGAGTTTAGAAAAGGCCCTAATCATCTTTATATAGGAAGAGGCTAGGATTAGGTATACACCATAGAAAGAGAAAAAATATAATACCCCTAATAAGGCATTTCTCAAACTCTAACATGGTCATACACTGATGTAGATTTAGATTAAGAAACGTATTGTTATTCTGAATAGTTTTGATGATTATTATTTTTTAATGACAAAAGAATGTGGTCTTTAGGCATCGAGATAACTTGAGATATTTATGTTGCATGATTTTCTTCCATCAAGTGATTCTCATATTTTTCATCAGGGTGCTCATTCGACCACATCCTGCAATATGGCGTCTGGTCCATGGACTGGCTGTTGTGTACCTTGTATCCCTCACATTTTTGCTTTTTCAGGTAGAGGCGAAGCCATATAAGTCATTTAGCATAACATCTAGAGTTAATACCACACAATTATATTAACGTCATTTATTTTTTGTTTATTTAACAGTTAGTAAGTTATTTTTGCTGCACTATAATGAGATGGAATGTGGATTTCTTTTATTAAACGGTTGGAAACATAGCTGTTACTTTCTTCTGATCAGTTACACATATAGTTTCTCCTGTTCAGTTACTCTTATAAAGTGGCAGCCTCTGCCTTCATTTGGATTTTGCGGATATTCATATCTCCATAAAAACTCTTGAAAATGACTGGAAAAAATATTTTCTTGCTTTCACCTGCCTCGGTATCAATTGGGTTTGATGGATAAATATAATTTCAGCTTGTTTAAGTCCTGACAATGTTTTTGTTAAATGAAATATAGGGTTTTATTCAGTATGTTTTTCTCATCCTCTGCCTTGTACAAGGCAAATACTGAATTAGCCGTAAAATACATTCATTATGCAGATGTACTGCTACAAAACGATGACATAACAACAACAACAAAGCCTTTTCCCATATTATGGTTCGCTACATTGATTATTTGCCTCCATTCTGATCTATCTTGTGTCATTCTCAGTCTTAGATCCAAATAACTAAGATCCCTTCAAATGCTCTAATTCCAACACTTCTTGGACCTTCCTCGCTCTCTTTTAGCCGGTTCAACACCCAAATCTCGCATCTTCTAACGTGTGCATCAGTCGACCACTGCAAAGGGCCAAATCATCTTAAGCGATTTTCTCCCATATTATCCTCTATCGGAGCTACAAAAACTTTCCTTCTAATCACATCATTCCGAATCTGATCCTTTTGTGTATGGTCACACATCCACCTTAGCATTTTCATTTTTGCTGCTTCATTTTTTGCACATGTCTATGGTTCAGAGGCTAACATTCAGATCAATAGAGTATAGTAGATCTCGCAGCTGATTTGTAATACTTTCCTTTGATTTTCAAAGGAATTTTCTTATCACAAAGAACAATAGATGTTCCTCTCCACTTTAGCCAACATGTATTTATTATATGAGTAACATCTCCATCGATGCTACACAAACTTTCCTTCTATATGAGTAACATCTCCATGGGCTCTATATGAGTAACATCTCCATCGGAGCTACACAAACTTTCCTTCTAATCACATCATTCCGAATCCGATCCTTTTGTGTATGGTCACACATCCACCTTAGCATTTTCATTTTTGTTGCTTCATTTTTGCACATGTCTATGGTTCAGAGGCTAACATTCAGATCAATAGAGTATAGTAGATCTCGCATCTGATTTGTAATACTTTCCTTTGATTTTCAAAGGAATTTTCTTATCATAAAGAATAGTAGATGTTCCTCTCCACTTTAGCCAACATGCATTTATTATATGAGTAACATCTCCACAAAGAACAGTAGTGTTGTTGCTTTATTGAATCTTCTCACTAAAAACTTTAGGACAAAGCCCTATATATAGGCTTGACTTACACCCAACTCTTCCACAATAGATGATGTGAGGCTCAACATAGACACAACTTTCTACAAGATCCGATTACTTATGTGTTGTCTTATATACTACTGTGAGTGCCACCATTGCCCGCCTCTCTCCCTCCTTTACTCGTTAATTTGCTAAAATATTTCTCACTCATGGTGCTTTCTCACAATATTCTATCTTATATTGCCAGTGTCGCATGCAACTATACATCATGTCAGTAACCTTTTGGCATGACACCTCAGATCATTCACTAATTAGTGTCCAAAAGTACATGATTATTCATGAGACCCAGAGTTCTCTTATATAGGAGAGAAGCCTGGGGTAAATTACATGAGAGGTAAATAAAGAAAATAAAATAAGAAATAACATCAAAGATGTATAACAATCTCAACACTCCCCTAAAGCTGGAGCATCTATGTCATGCTCAGCTTGGAACAACATCTTTAGAAAGGGCCTCTAGTAAGAGCTTTGGTGAATATATCAGCAGCCTGATCTCCAATAGAAACATGAGAGGTGGATATGAGACCCTTTTGGATCATGTCTCTGGTATAATGGCAATCCACCACTATATGCATTGTACATTCATGGAATGCAGGATTATTTGCAACAGTGTTGCAATAGTCGGCCGACTATCCCGAATAGTTGGTCCGACTATGCGGTGCGGGAGGGGGGGGGACAGACCTCCAGTCGGGCAATAGTCGTCCGACTATTCGGGCGACTGGCCTGACTATTAGGTTGACTGAAGTTTGACTTTTGATATTTTATTTTTTTATTTTCAATTTTCAATTTTTATGGGGTTACATTTTTCCACGTTGTCACCACAAATGTCAAATTCTATATATCTATTATATTGATTGGTACTTTTATCTTGGATTCATGTTAAATAATGACCATATATGTATAAAAATATAAGAATAGATGTATTATAAATAAATTTTATATTAAAAATACAAAACCGAATAATTCTGAATAGTCGCCCGAATACCGATTATTGTGTATTCAGTGACCCCGCCGACTGATAGTCGCAATAAAAAGTGTTGCCTGATTGTCACGTAGAAGTTGCATAGGAAGAGGTACATCAACCGCAAGATCAATCAAAACCGACCTCACCCATATCATCTTTGTGCTTCCCTGAGCCATGGCTTTGTATTCGGACTCTGCAGTAGATCTAGCAACCACTGTCTGCTTCTTACTTTTCCATGACACGAGTGAGCTGCCAACAAAAATAACAAAATCAGAAGTAGACTTCATGTCCCTTGGGCATCCTGCATAATCTACATCTGCACATGCTGTCACATCAAGAGATGTGCCTCTGCTGAATATAAGATCAGTACCTGGTGAATCCTTCCAATATCTCAAAATCATATAGACAACATCCATATGAACCTTCCAGGTTGCTCCATGAACTGGCTCACCTTGCTTACAACAAAGGATATATCTGGCCTGGTGATGGTAACATATAGGAGCTTCCCAACCTGCTCTCTGTATCGCCTCTTATCTACCTCGGTATCATCATCATCATATAATCTCATACTTGGATCCATAGGAGTAGTAGGAGGCTTGCATCCTGTCATACCTACCTCTATAAGAAGATCAGTAACAAACTTCCTCTGGGTCATCACAAGATCACGTTGGTTCCTGGTGAACTCTAATCCAATGAAGTATCGAAGATTGCCAAGGTCCTTGGTCACAAATTGCTGACCTAGGAACTCCTTGGTCGCATGAATGCCCCGCTCATCATCACCTGTGATAATTATATCAACATAGACGAGAATAGAAACAATACCTCTTTGTGTCCTCTGAACAAAAAGTGAGTGATCCGCAGTAGATTGGGAAAACCCCTGATGCTCTATCAACTCTGAAAGCTTCTTGTACCCAGCTCTCGGACTCTACTTCTAGCCGTAAATTGTCTTGTGGAGCCTACACACCTTCTGAGACTCCCCCTCAGCATCAAACTCTGATAGCTGCTGGATATAAACCTCCACCTGAAGATCTCCATAGAGAAACACATTCTTCACATCAAGTTGGTAAAGAGGCCATTCATGTGAAACAACAACTGATAGGAGAATGCGTAATGTCGAGTGTCTAGTCACTTGAGAGAACATATCATGATAATCCACCCCATAAGTCTGGATGAGTCCACATGCTACAAGCTTTGCCTTGTAGCGATCAACACTGCCATCTGCTCGTTGCTTCACTGTAAAGATCCATTTCCATCCCACAACAGATGCACCTAGACGGGTAGAAACAACACTCCAGGTACCGCGAGACTGCAAAGCGGCCATTTCTACCTCCATGGCAAGTCGCCAACTGCTATCATGTATTGCCTCATGATATGTTCGTGGGATAGTAGTAGCTGAGAGGCCCAAAACAAACCTCATGTACTCCTCTAAAGATGGTCCAAAGAAACATGCGTAGCACAGTTACGGCATGGCTTCCTCAAGGCAATATGTTCATCAAGGTCATCAACCTCTTTATTCTCTGGTATCAGCTCCTCCAATGTAGTATCCTGTGGATCAAGCATAACACCAATGCCATCAATATAAACAATGTCTTCACTACACACATGGGGCATGCTGGATGACGGGGATGTTGCATGAGCAAAGGGGCGAGTAGAGGACCTGCGAATGTAAAACCACAGTAGGAGCTTAGTTAGGGTAGACAGAGGTGGAGGAGACTGAGACTCAACATGAGGAGTTGGTGGAGATAACAGAGGTAGTGGAACAAAGATGTCCTCACCAGAGACAACATTAGACAACCTATCACCTATAGAACAAAATTACATAATAGACTCAAAAAATGTAACATCAGCACTCAAATAATATTTTCTCCCAACAGGATCAAAAGATCTATACCCTTTTTGGGTATGAGAATAACCAACAAACACACATTTGACAATTATAGGAGAGAGCTTGTCATGACCACGAGTAAATTTGTGGACAAAAGCCACATATCCAAAAATCTAGGGGTAAGGGAGAATAAGTCCTCGGGAAACACAATTAAGAAAGGAACTTTTTGTCCAAGGATAATAGATGACATGTGGTTCACCAAGTAACATGAAGTGAGAATCGCATCACCCCATAATGAATGAGGAGCTCAACTCTGAATCAAAAGAGTCCTCATGGTATTTAAAAGGTGATGATGTTTGCGTTCAACAATACCATTCGTCTGCGAAGTGTAAGCACACGAAGTCTGATGAACAACACCAATAGATCTGAGAAAGTCAGACAACTGTAAAATAGAGAACTCCAAGGCATTGTCAGTGCAAATAAATTTCACATTAGCAGAAAAAATGTTCTTAATTTCTGTAAGAAAGGATTTAATAACATGACCAGCTTCAGACTTATTCTTTATCAGGAAGACCCAAGATAATCTAGAGAAATCATCCACAACAATTATATATAATTGATGTCCCTGATGATCAGGAATGCGACTAGGACCCCATATATCAAAATGAACCAACTCAAACAATTGACTATTGTGATGATTTTGAGGACACGGAAAATAGGAATGATAGTACTTCCCAAGCTGACATGCCTCACAATCCAAGGTAGTACGAGTAGAGATCTATGGGAGGACGTGACACAGCTTCTGCAGAGGAAGGTATCCAAAGCGAAGATGCCACATGAAAGGAGAAATAGATCCAGAAGGGATAGTAGCAGCACCAACACATGGATGCGGGACAAGTCTGTAAAGTCCTCTCTACTCATGGCCACATCCAATCACCCTACCCATGAGTATGTCCTGAAACACTAGAGAAGGAGCAAATATGGCACGAGAATGTAAATCTTTTGTAATCTTGCTAATATACAAAGATTCATTTGAAAAGTTGGAGCATGTAAGACATTCTGTAGACACATTGAGGGAGCTAGAACAATCTTCCCTTGTCCAACAATAGGTAGATGAACCCCATTGGCAATCACAACTGATCTACCAGGAGGAATAGACCTGTACGAAGTAAACTGTGCTCGATCGCCACACATATGATGAGATGCTTCAGAGTCCATGATCCATTCGGACAAATCTGAACTACTAGTACTCGTAAGTGCATAAGCTATACCTGATGAACTGGAAGAGGCTCTGGCAGCATATGTAACATCTGAAGATCATGTAATCAAAGTGGTAGAGGTAGTCATCATCTCTCCCAGTCTGGAAACATTATCATCAAAACGTGCATCATGAGCAGGAGCATGAGTAGGAGTAGGTTTGGTCTGTTGAGAAACACGGGCAGACACAAGATACCTATGCTTTTGATAGCATGTCTCCTCAGAATAATCGGGACAGTGGCAATGTGAACATGGACCACGCTGTCGTCCGCCTCCTCGACCATGTGGTCCTTGGCCGTGAAACTATGAAGTTCCCCCTCTGCCACGAGAAGTAGCCATAGCAGTGGGAGTCAGGGCCGCAATTGTATATGACGTAGTAATCCTGCTCAGCCTCTTGTATACCTCCTTCATTAGAGGTATCGTCTCACCAATAAGAAGTTGAGTAGGTATTGCATCGTACTCAGAATCAAGTGATGATAGAAAAAAACCAGTCATTGTGGCATTCCTGTGTGCCTGCGGTTGTTGCGTATTAGTAGTAATAGGCATAAAGCTATGTAAACACACAAACATGCCACAGAGATGTGAGAAGTGAGTATGAATTTGTTGACCATGCTTGGTCGAGAAGATGTCATGCTGCAGTTGTAGAATCCTGCTCTCATTTTTGGCTTGGCAAGATGTGGCAGCCAATATATACCACAAAGCCTTATCAGTGGGTTGATTGACAATATTAATGGCAATCTCTGTGCTGAGCATCCCAGATAGCCAAATCCTCACATAAGCATCATCTTGCATGGATTACAACTTATAGTTGGTCCCATCCATCTTGACGATTGAAGCCGGGCCCTTGAATGCACCAGACTTGGAGAAAACGTCGCCCTTGTTGTCTGGCATGATAAAACGAATGTCGAGCAGATCAAATCCGAACTAAGATCGGGTAGGAGACAATTGTGAATGCGACTACACACTCATAAGGAAGAGTTGTTGCATGTGTAGACTCAGACAATGATTCCTTTCAATTGTTTATGAAGCCGAGGGCTAGCACACACGATTTAAGCTCCCAATCCGAACTAAGATCGGGTAGGAGACAATTGTGAATGCGACTACACACTCATAAGGAAGAGTTGTTGCATGTGTAGACTCAGACAATGATTCCTTTCAATTGTTTATGAAGCCGAGGGCTAGCACACACGATTTAAGCTCCCAAAAACACAAACTTGGTCTAAATTAGACCGTATCTTGCACTCGGCAACAACCCGTGGAACAAGGGTGTAGCGGCAGAGGCTGTAGGGATCTAGGCCATAGCCCTAAGCGGCTTGACAGCTAGAACGACCACCTGCTAGGTCGCCGCAGCCATAGAAAACCCAGGGAGGGGCTGCTGGTGGTGGTAGACGACCGTGTGGGTTGGGAAAGGCGGCCTGGGGGCACCACCGGAGGGTTGCCGACTGCAGGTGGAGGTCACAACGACGAGGCAAGTGGCTGGGTGATGCTACGTGGCTAGGGAGCGCGGCCTCAGGGCCTTACCGTCTTGCCTCGCCTCGACTGCCTCGGTCATCCGAGGTGCTCGTCTGAGCCAGGGGGTCCGAGGCGTTCTCCTCAAGACTCTTTTCCTCTGCCTCATTTCGCCTCGAGCATCTTTGCGCCTCGAGGCACGTTTTTTCAAACCATGAGAGCAGGAACAATGCTCCAAGTACCACGAGACTACAAAGTTTCCATCTCTTCTTCCATGGCAAATCGCCAGCTACTGTCCTGTACTGCCTCTTGGTATGTTTGTGGGATAGTGACAGCAGAGAGTCCCACTACAAAGCTCTTGACTCTTCAGAAAGATGATCAAAGGAAACATGAGCAGCTAAGGGATAACTGGCACAAGTACAATGCGGCTCCTCAAGGCAAGAGGCACATCAAGATCATTAGCCTCTCTGTTCTCTGGTATCAGCTTCTCCTGTACCGTATCATGTGTACACACATGTCACTAGTTCCATCAGTGGAAACAATGTGTTCAGTACATACCCGAGACGTGCTGGGTGACGGGGAAGGCGCATGAGAAAAGGAATGAGTAGAGGGCCTACGCATGTAAAACCATGGTAGAAACTGTGTCAGGGTAGATGGTGGTGGATGTGGTGGAGGAGGTAGTGGTGAAGAAGATGACCATGGCTCAGCCTAGGGAGGTGGTGGTAGCAATAAAGGAGGTATTGGAACAAAAACATCTTCACCCAAGTCAGAGTTAAAAAAGCTATCACTTGTTGGAGAGAAACACATAATAAACTCAAAAAATGTAGCATCCGCACTCACATGATACTTTCTCCTTACAATATCAAAACATCCATACGCTTTTTAGGTCCAAGAATAGTCAACAAACACACATTTGACAGCTCTTGGAGAGAGCTTATCATGACCAGGAGTAAAATTGTGGACAAAGGCCACAGACCTGAAGACCCTGGGAGTAAGGGAGAAGAGGTCCTTCTCGGGAAATGCAATCGAGAAAGGAACCTTTTCTCCAAAGACCGTGGAAGGCATGTGAATCACTAAGTAGCATGCGGTGAGGACTGCATCACCCAAAATGAATGAGCTCGACTCTGAATCAAAAGGGTACTCGTGACATTAATGAGGTGACGGTGTTTGTGTTTAGCAACACCATTCTACTGTGATGTGTACGCACAAGAAGTCCTATAAAAAAAGACCAAGAGATTTGAGGAAGACGGATAGTTGTAATGTGGAGATTTCTAAGGCATTGTCAGTACGAATAAACTTCACATGTGCAGAAAAATATTTTTCATTTTAATAAGAAATGATTTATTGACAGAACGGCATCAGACTTATTCTTTAACAAGAAAACCCACGAAAGCCTTGAAAAATCATCTACAATGACTAGATAGAACCGATGCCCCTAATGATCGGGAACATGATCAGGACCCCGAATATCAAAATGAAATAACTCAAACGACCGGCTACTGTGATGACTCCGGCTAATCGAAAAGGAGGAACGATGATGCTTCCCTAGCTGGTATGCCTCACACTCTAGTGTAGTACGAGTAGATATCTGAGGAAGGACATGACATAGCTTCTGTAAAGGAAGATGTCCAAAGAGAAGTGCCACATGAATGAAGAGATTGGTCCAGTAGGAATAATAGCAGTACAAACAAAAGGAGGTTAGACTAGTCTGTAAAGCCCTCTCCGCTCATGGCTACATCTAATCACCTTGCTTGTGAGTATATCCTGAAACACAAGAGAAGATGGGTCAAATATGACACGATAACACAAATCTTTTGTAATATGACTAATAGACAAAAGATTCATCTAAAATGTTGGAACATGTAAGACATTCTGCAGGCGCATCGAGGGTGATAAGACAATCTCCCCCTGACCAACAATGGGTAAATGAACCCCATTTGCAATTACCATTGATCTATCAGGAGGGATAGATCTGTAAGAACTAAATTGTGCTCGATCTCCACGCATATGATGAGATGCACTATAGTCCATGATATAGTCAAATCTGAGATGCTACAACCGGTAAGTGCATAAGGTATACATAAGGACCTCATAGAAGCTATGGTAGCAACTGCAACATTTGAAGGTCCTGCAGTTGAGTGGGCGGTGTCGTCATCATCTCTCTCAATCTATAGACAATATCGTCGAGCCTTGCATCATGAGAGGGAGCTGGAGTAGTCTCTGTCTGCTCAGCTACACGACAAACGCAGGATACCTATGCTTGATAGCATGTCTCCTTCGAATGACCTGAACGGTGGCAGTGTATGCATGGGTCACGCTCACGTACTCCTCAACCATGGGATCCACGCCCATGAAACTGTAAAGTACCCCCTCTGTCGCGAGAAGCCGCCATTGTAGAGGGAGCTTGGTCTATGGTAGTGGATGAACTAGTGATTCTACTCAGACTCTTGTAGAACTCCTCCATCGGTGGTACTGTCTCTCCAATAAGCAGTTATGTACGCGTTGTACTTAGAGTCAAGAGGTGACAGAAAGACCCATGTCATAGTAGCATTCCGATATGCCTGCTACTGCTCTTTGCTGGAAGTAATGGACATAAAGCTATGAAGTTGCTCAAACATGCCTCGAAGATGCGAAAAGTGAGCATGAAGAGACCGGTTATTCTGCTTGGTCGAGAATATGTCATACTGCACCTGGAAGATCTTGCTCTCATTCTTGGCTTGCCCATATGCGGCAGCTAGGATATCTCGTATATCCTTGGTTATGGGCTGATTGCCGATGTCGTTGTTAATATCCGTGGTGAGCATCTCGGAGAGCCAAATTCGTGCATAGGCATCATCTTTCTTCTAAGAAGCATTAGCCCCAGTCTTGTTAGTCGGCTCTGAATCCGTTAGAATGTGCTCCTTGTTATTACACTGCATGAGGGTGTGGAACTGCAAGGACCACAACTGGGGAGTAGATTATTTTGATTGAGTCTACACAATCATACTGTGGAGTAGTTGTATATGTAGACTCATACAACCATCCTCTTCTATCCTTGATGCACGCTAGTGCAGTAAGATGTGATTTGTAGGTTTGAAATCACATTTTCCGATCAAAATTAGACCGCTTCAAACCGATGTCCGAATCACGACGGCCTGGGGTAAACAGTAGAGAGGTGCTGCGACTTGGGGATGGCAAACTGGACAGCGGCGTGGTGGCAGCGGGCCACAGGGGGGCTCGTGACGGCCGGGCGGCTACCCGCAGGGGGGTAGCAACGACCGGTCGGAGGCAACCCATAGGTCGCAGCAAGCGACGACCCGAGGGGGTCAAGATCTTGGTAGGACACGGGAACTTCAGTCTTGGATCATCGCTCCGATACCATGTAGAAAGAATAAAAGTGCTTGCTTAACATAGAGACCCCATGTCTCTCTTATATAGTAGAAAAGCACTGGGTAAATTACAGAAGAGAGGTATATGAAAGATAAAGAAATAAGAACTATATATAACATCGTACAATATCTCAATAGTATTTGGATTCAAAGATCTATGAGCTCTACACTTGGGGGGTCTGGGAATTCCTCCCGCTTATTCCAAAATTTTCTAAGGCTCACCTCATGGAATCCAAGTTGAAAGAGATAAATTGAACTAATATGGGCATTCTCTATTGGGACTATTAAACCAAAATTGGGATTATCCACGAAAAACTATGGTAGAGCCGTTCGTTAATGTTTACATGGCAGTCTTTTTTTTTTGAAAGTCTGCAAGGTAGGTTCCCCCTCGATGGTGCCCGCCCCATCAAAATATATTTAAATAACAAAAGGAGACACCTCCAACGTACAGAAGATTACATCACCCCAACACGTAACACAAAAAGGAGCATTACAACATCCAATCATCTAACAATCTCCTTACAAAGCACCCGACGTTTTCTTTGTAAAATCTTTGGCCCGAGAAAAGATTGTTTCCATGGCAGTCTTTATTTTACCAAAGATATGAAAATGCAAACTAACAACCATTTACATAGTGGAGAGATTGTTTCCTATTTTGTGCCAAAGCTATTTATAAAATGCAAGCTTAAATATGTGAAATGATAGGATAATACTTGAATGCTACTGAAGTACGTGCAAAGAAATATCACATTTTTGTTTGTTCTCCTTCTTTCATCAAATACTATATACTATTGTATTATTGCAGTATGTTCATTTTATTGTATGACCAATTAATTACATTAAATGAAAGAGAGTATTAGAGCACAATAATTTAACCATGAAAAGAGTTAACTTTATCGATTTCATATCTAATTAAATTGTATGAAGATGATAAAAAAATTTATACTGATTTATGGATCGGGTTTTACTTTCCCCATAATGTGGACCTCATGATTGGTTCGATCTTCAACGATTTTGGATTGGCTCATAATGATCAAATTATATCTAATCTTGTTTCGACTTTTCTAGTTATTCTAGATACAATTGTGAAATATGAGATTTTCTATTATATAAATTGTTTATCTCCTTCACTTGTAGTTATTTATCATTCAATGAATAATAACTTATTTGGTCTCATGATATCAATCAGCTTAAAATCTTTCTTTGGCAGGGTCTCCTCCTCTATCATTTGACTTGATAACATCTCCTAGCTCCTTCAGGTCATGCTCTTATCACCTATTAACAGACTTGAATCACACAGTGGGTAATAAAACCTGAAGCTTCTCATCATCTCTGTGGCAACAAAGAACAATTTGCTTCTTACAACGTGATTCCTCCTGGTCGTTTTTAGAGATAATCTCCTATCATTAGACAGGGGGAAATCTGCTTGATGCTTTCTATATGTCTACATAACATTTGATATGTTCCATATTTCTCTATGAATTTATTGTCCATTAGTTATTTATGAAGGAACTCAACTTTCATGTCGTATTTGATCCACTTCTCTTGTATTTTAGGTTATAATTACATACATGGTGACTAGATGTGGTTGTCAACAAGGGGGTCTATACAGATTGGCCTAGTTTCCACATACAGGTCGATCATTTGTCTCTATTAGACCAATCTCCTCCTTGTGGTGTCTGCTATTTGGTCATTTACCTCTTCAGAAGCTATGCAAGTTCCTTCATCATATCTCACCTCATTCTTACTTCCAGTGTGACACTTGCCAACTTCGGAGGCATCATAAAACTAGCTTTCAAAGTCGTCATGGTCACAGTAGTAGTTCCTTGTTTGAGTTGGTCCATTTTCATATAGGGACCTAGGCATGTTCCTAACCTTTAGAAGCATTCGTTTTATCTTGTGGCGATAGACGATTTCTCTATATCATCTTGGATTTTTATGATGACGTTGCTACTATTTTTTAAACAAATTGTCATTGAAATAAATAATATTTTCTACAGCTATCAAATTTATGTGGTCTGATAATGTAGTAGAATTTTGTGTCGGTCATTTATCTATTTTTTTCAAGTTGCCTATGATTTTACATCAGACTTTTTGTGCCTAAATATCTCAACAAAACTTCATTTGTAAGAGGAAACACATGAATCTTTTGGATGTTACCATGGTTCTCCTGGTTTAGAGTCACACTTCTCACTCCTACTGGAATATGATGTTCTTGCTGCTTTCTATCTGATTATTTGTATGCCATCTTTAGTGTTAGGGGAACATATCCGTTTTTTATTGCATATATTGTGAGGATTTATCCTCTCCAATAGTATGTTTGGATATGCTGCTTTTATTCACTACTTGACTCCAGACTGAGTCAAGTTGTCTCCTTAGTCGATCAAGTGCATTTTTTGAGATATTATCAGACCTAAAATAGGTATTGATGCTTTGACCGTGTACAGTGGAAGTACTATGTGAGTGTTGATGTCATCTTCTTTGATTCTAACATGTATCTCTCCAACATGTGATAGGATGACATCATCTGAGTCTGATACCGAGGTTTACTTATTGTCTCCACCGCCTACTATGTCTTCTACTCTTTTTGAATCCATTTCCCATATATACTCTCAGAGACCAAGAATTACATAATCCCCTTCTCATGTGCCTTCCTTGACATTGAGCATGCCTCATGTAAACACAGAATACATAGTTTTTATTGATGAATACATGGTTTCTATTGATGATACAATTGATGTTTCTGTTTAGTAGGATGATGCAGGTGAGACATGGATTATAGTTCAACAAGATGGGCCTTACAATCCCTTTGAGGATCTTACATGACTTATTGCCCTTTAGGAGTGTCGGTGCATACATACCGAATGCCCTCTCAGTGATCATCTTTCTCTTGACTATCTTTTAGAGAACTACAAGAAATTTGTTGTGGGATTGTCGGCTATTAGCATCCCACACACATATCAAGAGGTACTGCCAAATGCATCTAGCTATGGAAGAGGAGATGCCAACATTGCAATCTATAAGAATATAGACCTTGGTCAATTCCCCTGTTCAAGACAGTAAAAAAATAGTAAATAAGTTAGAGAAGAGATCACCGAAGCGCCCATGAAGGACTGTCCTTAGAGAGGATATACCCCCACAATTCTGGTTTATGGTGTATTGGCAATCCGCTCCCAGGATATAATGGCATATAATTTTCATGTGCGTACACCTACGAGATCGCCCTCGAAATTATCTTGAAGAACAACGACCGAGAGACGAGAATCTAGAGCTTCTTGATGGAAGAACAGAGAGAGAGATTTCTTACATGAAAAGAAATCGCATCTGGGGATGTCTTGTTATTAGGTCACGTCATGCCTCTTTGAGATCCCCCACCCATTCAACATGCGTCAAATTAGATACTCAAAATGACTGATCTGGGGTCGTTTCACATTCCCTCAATAGACATATTTCAAATTAATCCAACTGATTAGTTTGTCTGAATTCGTTAATTGGAACTTGTAGCAAAAGTATCGATATCCGAGATCCGAATTGACTCTCCCAGGTTTGAGCCCGAGCCTAGGCCCATTCAGAGCCAACACTTAGAGATAAGACACTCATGCATAATCATTGAAATAGGAGTGCCAACCAGTTCTCGAAACAACTTGTTGTTATCATATTGAACCTACTTTGTGGGATTCCACTCAGATAGGTTGGGTTACTACTGTGGAGGAACTCCCAATAGATCTCAGTGCCATCCCAATCCTAGACTTTAGTATTAAAGATTTATCAAGTTCCTTAGTCAAGGGATTTGTTGTGTCATCTTTCCATCCAACTAAATCCACAGTCGACACACCACGAGACACCAAATTCCTTAATATCTTAAGTGTGATTTGTTGGTGGAAATGAGCGCTCTGTCTATTCCATAGAACCCTAGGGTCTCTTATATAGAGAAGACCCATGGGTAAATTACATAATACAGATACAGGAAAAATAAAAATAGACAAAATACTACATGGACTACATAATATTCTCTATACTCCCTCTCAAGATGGAGCATAGATATCAATCATGCTCAGCGTGGAAGAACATCTCTAAAAAGGTCCTCTGAGCAATGGCTTGGTGAAGATGTCAGCAGTTTGATCCTCGGTACTAACATGTGAAGTAGAGATCAAGCCCTTCTGGATCATATCTCTAGTGAAGTGGCAATCTACCTCAATATGCTTTGTTCTTTCATGAAACGCTTGATTATTGGCAATGAAAAAAGCTGCTTGATTGTCACACTATAGCTCCATTGGTAGAGGTACATTTATATGCAAGTCTTCTAGTACAGCTCGAACCCACATCATTTCCGTGCTTGCTTGTGCCATGGCCCTATATTCAGACTCAGCATTGGATCTTGCCACAACAGTTTGTTTCTTACTCTTCCAAGAGACCTGAGAACTACCAACAAAAACTGCAAAGCCCGGAGTGGACTTACGATCTTTAGGACATCCTGCGTAATCTGCATCTGCACAAGCTGAAATAGACAAATTTGTATTCTTTCTAAATAGCAATCCTGAGCCTGGAGAAGACTTTAGATACCTTAGTATCATGTATATAGCATCCATATGTACCTGTCTTGGTTGCTCCATAAATTGACTCACTCGACTTACTGCAAAAGCAATATCGGGTCGAGTTATAGTGATGTAAAGAAGCTTACCCACCATTTCTTTGTATCTTCTCCTGTCCACCACTTCAGTATCGTTGTCATATAATTTCATACTTGGCTCCATAGGAGTGCTCGATGGTCTGCATCCAACCATGTCTATTTCAACTAGTAAATCTGTAATGTACTTTCTTTGGGTCATTACCAGACCCTGTGCATTCCTGGCAAACTCCAGTCCCAGAAAATATCTTAGGGTACTATGATCCTTCATGACAAACTGACTGCCCAAAAATGCTTTTACCATCTCTACCCCTTGAGCATCATCTCTTGTAACCAGAATATCATCAACATATACCATGATGACAACCATACCTCTAGAAGTCTTCTAAATGAACAGCGAGTGATCCGCATTTGATCTTTTGAAGCCCTGTCGTTCAATCAGGTGGGAAAGCTTCTGGAACCACGCTCGTGGGCTCTGTATAAGGCCATATATCGCCTTGTGAAGTCTACACACCATATGATTCTCCCCCTCAACAGTAAACCCTGGTGGTTGCTGCATGTAGACTTCTTCCTGCAAATCTCCATACAAGAATGCATTCTTGACATCAAGCTCAAATATGGACCAGTCACGTACCACAGCAATAGATAGAAGGATGCGAAGAGTAGAGTGACGAGCCACGGAGAGAATATATCCAAATAGTCCACGCCATAAGTTTGAGTAAAGCCTCGTGTCACTAGCTGTGCCTTGTACTGATCAAGACTCCCATCGGCGTGGTATTTCACTGTGAAAACCCATTTGCAGCTGACAATAGATGCTCCTGGTGGAGCAGTAACCAAGCTCCATGTACCCCAGGACTGTAAAGCAGCCATTTCTTCTTCCATAGCCAACCGCCAACAGTCAATTTTCATAGCATCCTAATAATTCCGTGGTATCTCCACGGAAGACAAAGCTGCAGCAAATCTCTGGAAGTCTCCTGTGAGACGATGAAAGGAAACCTAGTAAGCAAGAGGATAAAATGCGCAAGTACGTTTCTGCTTCCGAATAGCAATAGGGACATCAAGATCATCCACTGTACTCGAAGGTGTACACTCCTCCTGCAAAGAAGAATCCTACACAGGCACACTATCTGACCCCTCGTTAATAATAGCATCTGAACATACCTGAGGCGTGATGGATGATTGACGTGCCGCCTGAGCAGGACTTGACCGACGTGTATAGAATTTAGGGAATACAGAATAGGTGGTTGTGGTGATGGTGGTGGTGACATTGTTGATGACGGTGTGACAACCAGAACAGGGATGGACAAAGATGGATTCAGACTAGGAGGAGGAGGAACATAGACTTCATCATTAGATGTGGAAGAGGCCAACCGGTCACCTGTGGGAGAGAAGTACATAACAGACTCAAAGAATGTAACATCAGCACTGACAAAATATTTCCTGTTCACAGGGTCGTAACAGCGGTAACCATTCTGAGTCCGAGAGTAACCCACAAAGACACACTTGACAGCTCTAGGAGAGAACTTTTTTTTAAGAAGAGGCAAGTAACTTTTTTTTTACTTGATACTGTTTGAAATGCTATTTTGATTGAGTTGGTTTCTTCCACATCCAGGAAAGAATTTAAGAGCTACTATTCTTGCTGTTAAGATAGTATTAGAATAGATTATCTACATCCTCATTAAACAAGTGGTGTGAACCATTCTAAATACTTTGATGTTGTGTGGGGATTTTTTACTGGAAATTCACATAACAACAGATACAGAATTTTCAGAAAATTATCTTCCAAAATAATATATCAATAAGAGGGAATTAAACATGGACTGAAAAACCTCAAGATATTGACCCAATCAAAGCATCAAAAGATATGTGTAGGACTACATATATGGCAGCACATAGGAGGAGAGATTGTACATATAATCAAGTGAAATAAGCATGCATGGAAGCAAGGAGGGCAGGGAGATTGTACCTAATGAGATTTCCTTTCAATTTGGAGATATATCTCCAACATGCAGTGGCTATGGGACTCCAATAGAGCAGCAACAGCAGCAGGTGGGTCCCTTTGGTACAGTTCTAGGCCTTGGTTGTGGCAGGATGTTGTTTGTTGTATTTCCAGCAAGGGTTGCTGGATGTTCCAGCAATTTTTGAAGAAGAAATTTGGGAAGTTGGAGAAAAGTTGGAAAAGGAGAAGGGAAATAGGAGAGAGGGCTTTGGCCGTTGGGAACTTGGGATATATAAGAGGGATGGAGAGAGAAAGGTGGGAGGGTGATATAATAGAGAAGAAGGTTCAAGGAACCTTCCTTTTTTCTTTTCTTTTTTTTTACAATTATGAGATCAGCCAAATGATGTCACTAATGACCTCTTACATTATGACATCAACCATGATGTCATTATTAAACTTATATTGTATAAAAAATTCTCAAATTTAATATATTACTATTGTTATTATTATTATTACTGGAAAAATACAAAACATTCTCTAACTGTTTAATATAAATTTAATTTATTTTTTTTCTTTTTAACAAAACCCTCCTTATTTGACATAATTAAAGTTAACCGCATTTGCACCTTGGGCCTTGGATTTCGATGCGAATCATCTTGTTTCGATCGTCTCTAAACGACGATCAAAATGAGTATAATATTGGTATACTTCCGATCGGGTTTTCAACACCTGAATTTTCGAGATACGATTTTGGTTTGGATTTAAATGTTGTGAAATAAAAATACCAAACGATCTCCGATTGAGGAACGGTCGATTCCGTTGGTCTTGTTTCTCAGATCTTATGATGGTCTCGGTTTGTTTCGCGGTTTCCGAATTTGTGTCGCGGCCTTTTCGAGCATGCATTACGATGCGACCGTTTTTTTGGTCAATTTCACCCGAACGACTTTTGATTTGCGATCAATTGACCGATTTAAGTTGTTTAGTATTGACCAACAACTTTATTAGGTTAATTGACCCCTAATCGCAGTCGGGTTCGAGTTCGATTGGAAACCGGGTGTTACACTACATATCTTTGCTTGCGCATAAATTTTACATTTTTTAGTTTTTCAACAATATGTTTAGGAATCAACTCTAAATTCATCATTATTTTAATTGAATTTAAGTTTACATGTCCCAATCTACCGTGCCACATATCACAAGATTTTAAATTATTAATCACATGAGACACATAATTACAACATTCAAAATTCAAAAGCATTCATTGAATCACTGTTTAATGGATCACATCTAATTCTAAATAACAAATCAAAATATGTCAAATAGCCTTTTCCATTAAAAATATCATGCCTTATAATAACATTTTTATATTTAAAGTTTAATTAAAAATTATTTCTAACTAAAATAGAGTCAAATAAAGCATTTTTCTTCACATCGGGGACATGCAACACCATGTGTAAAGTCCAAACATGTCCAAGAGAACTTCAAGTTGAGTTGTTTTGACCCTAGAACCATGGCCGCAAAGTCATTCCCCATCTTCATTTTACCACCATTGCAGTTCTGATACGAAGAAAACAAAGTTATGTCAGAACATATATGAACATTGGCTCTCGTATCCACGAGCCACTCATTAGGATCATGGTAGGGTACAGTCCATGTTTCACAGAAACATATTCCTCACTTGCCTCAAGTCTCTCAGTGATCGTATTCACTTGAGGACCCCATCTGCAGTCTTTGGTTGAGCATTTAAGGGCGAACAATCCTTCTTCCAATGGCCAACCTGATTACAATGCCAACATGATTTATTTTTTGTATTTTTCTAGATTTTGCCCTTTGATTTTATTTTATTGTTGTTACTACTCTTGTGCCTTTTCCCCTTGCCCTTCAAAGTTATGAGTTTATCTTAGCATGAACATCAACAAGAATCACTTACATTTGCTTCATGTGTTCCTCCTCAGTGGTGATTGCCATCATCAAGTCACGGGCATAATTTTCCACTTTCTGTGTTTTCAGGGTCATACCGAAATCTTCCCATGTCTTAGGGAATTTTTTGTGACGCACATTGTTGGGAGAAAACAATAACTTGCTTATTCATGAGGTCATAGGGTTCTCTTATATAGAGGAGAGACTCATTGGGTAAATTACATAAAGAAGATAGATATAATAGAGAATACATAAATGAAAAAAATTATAACTAATATCTCAAACCCTTTCGCCTTTCGGTTTTGAAGGGATTCATGGAACTTATCGAGATTTTCAAATTAATGTAAAGATTGTTGATGCAACACGACAAATTCCCAAATTAAAAATTATTAAAGTAATTTACTTTTTATTTAACCCGTTATAACTTCAAGAACTCAGGGAGGGTAGAAATAAAAGAGGGATATTTATTTATTTATAATTATATAGGCTTTTCATTTTTTTTCTGGTTTTATGTCTTTTTAATGATTTTTATCGATTTTGTAATGAATTTTATAATTTTTATTAATTTTTAAATGGACTATATTTTTATATTTTTTACTTTAATTTTTGCAAATTTTTATGTATTTTTATAAATAAAAAATAAAAGCTTTTTAAAATGTTAAAATATGTGAAATATAATAAAATAAAATAAAATATTTTTGTATTTTATAAAATTTTCTATGTTTTTAGTGCTTTGTGATATTTTTATATTTTTATGGATTTTAAAACGGATTAAAGTTGAAAGCAATTTACAAAGAAAAACAAGCCATTGTTTTTGTGATTTTTAAATTAGAAAACATAGATAAAAGTTTTGAAAATATTTTTTATTCAAAAGTATTTTTATTAAGCATTAAAACAAGACAAAGAATGTATTTTTCTGATTTGTTGTGATTTTATATTAATTTTATATGTTTTTAGAATATTTGGATTTTAAGGTTTTCTGTTTATATTTGTGTTTCTATTTTTGTTTGAATTCTATATACGTGAAAATCTAGTAAAAACTAAGCTACACGATTTTTTAAAATTTTAAAATAGTTTTCAAATTTTTATGTATTTTAAAGTTCAAACAATGAAAAATATGGTGTTTTTGAATTTTTAGAATAAGAAAGTTGAAATTAGTTTTGCAAACTAAGAATACTGGAGATAGATCATGTTATTGGGAACATAACCTAGTTTTGTGGGATTTTTAGACCAAAGGAACTATTTAATATTAACAAAACAATGAGCTCAGGATGCAATATGCAAAAGTACCACGAAACAGGTGGATATAGATGTGATCTGCTGTGCAGAGGGACTGGAATTAATAGAACCTTGGAAATTATTTATTAACAAAACTCAGAACATGCAAATGTTCTACAGATCACATGCTCTGAGTTCTGGTCAAGACATGCAAATTTTCCACAGATCACGTGCTCTAGCATGCGACTTCAGTTCAATTGGACTCAAATGCAATTATGAAAACTATCAAGCTTGTTTTGTGATTATTCTAAACAAACGAAGGATCTATCTGAAATGAGTCAAAATAAAGAGAGAAATCAACAATTTCACTAAAGAAGCATGTGCATCAGGTGCAAGTCCGAAGGGCGATGCGCGGTGTGGATCTCACTCAGATCTGATCGTACGGTCTCAAATTGGGCCCGAATGGACGCTTACGACTGGATTTGGGGCTGCCTCTTGATGGCTCTATCAGGTCTTGATCAATCAGGCTCTGATCTTGGATTCAAGGGTCTCAATCGATTCCAGGTCCAAAGATTCAAATCCTGTGTCTGCTCGCAACTTGCATCCGTCCAACGATCGTCCACCACTTGACATCACAAGACACAACACCAACTTTGATAGATGCATTCCCTCTTTTCCACAATCTTCTTCACAACCAATGTGTTACAAGTTATACAATCACTTCTTTGTTCTTATAAAGAAATGATACCTCAATCTCTGCAACACAAGAGATTCGTTCTCATTACCTTCCCTTTTAAACTTATAATTATTTTAAGGACTCATGTACAAACCATATAAATAGGATAGAGATTCATGGTGATAACTAAGAGGTGGCTTCTGCATTTAACTAAGAGGATTGGCTCTACCTAGTTAGGGGAAGAAATTCTCGATCGAAAGAGGTGGACTATGGAGGACAAAACTCTCTATTAGCTATTGTATTAAAGAGAATCGCATATTTTCTTGATCAATTGTACTTCAAGAGTTTAACCTTCTTTGTTAATTGGATTTTACATGTTTGGATCTTGTCATCCCTGATGGTACAATTGAAAATATTACCTCCCGAGGATATAAACCAAATTAATAGTAGAACCTAGCAAAATTTTCATTGCCTTTATGTGGGGCTTGTATTTAGCATCCATCTCTACACCCTTCTATTATGGTCTTCAATAGTCTTTGAGACCTTAATCACATTGTTATCTTCAAATTTGTAAATGTACCTCACTAAAATTAAAATTTTAAGAAAATGTGAATAAAGTTGTCAAGAGTTAAAAAGTTTTCTATTTTTTTAACAAAGGTATTTACTTTTATCACTATGGATTGATATTGTTCTTTTTTTAAATGTAAAGGGTGGAGTTCCAAGATGGATTGATATTGTTTGATTGTGCATTCACATTAATGATGAAATACTAGTTTTCATAGGGTTGAGCAATGGTTAGGGCCGACCCGACCAGTTCGATGTCTGGCCTGATATTACCCGACCAGGCTTGAGCCCGATCTTCTAATGGGTGGGACTGTGCCTTAAATTTGGCCATAGCAGATATCAGGCCGGGCTCGGGCTTCACTTAGCCCGACCCTAGCTAAGCCCGAAGTCCGGCCCGCTATGCTACCCAATGGGCCACGACCTGGTCTGACCGGACCTGCCATTCACTTGTATCCCTAGTATAACCGGGTCTCTTATTTCTAAATCTAAACCTAAAGATCCTGACCAGAACCACCCCTCTTCGTTGGCTCTCGGCTTCACCTCCCTCGCAGTCGGCATCGACGTCAGCATCTTTATCCTCATCATCGGCTCTATCAGTTCCAAGGCATTCGAGATGCACAAGAACTCTTCTATCGCTCTCCTCATAGATGAGATCCCTCCAAGAACTTCTTTTTTTTTATTTTATTGGACAAGCTGCAATTTTCTTGGTAATGGTTCATGTTTTTAATTCTGAGAGATGGGTTCAGACCAATTTGTGGATTTCAAAGTAATTATGTTTCCGATTTGGAGAGATGGGTTGGGTTCAAGTTTGTCGTTTTGTTTGTTATAGTTGATTCTGTTTGGGATACAGGTAGATCGGTATAGATCAAGTTGGGATTTTGATTCATCTTTGGGATTTAAAGAGATGAGTATGGATCAAGTGAAGGATATGGTATTATGGTATTATCCTCAAGTGCATCACGGAAGCATGATCATCGTATCGAATACGACATAGAACGACTAGTCGTACTAGTTGTTCTATGCTGCGGAATTGAAAAAAAATCATGCGATGAAACCACATGATCCAAGAACGATTCTCGGATCGTTTCATCTAGAACCACATCAAGTATAAAGGAATACCTCTTGAAGCGTGGTTGATCGAGTCTCTACGAAAAGAGACCTCCTGTCTTAAGTCCGATCGTCGGAGAAGATGCTTGCGAGGGCGGGGATGAACCGCGTGATCCTCGCAATCCAACAAGATGATCCAAGCACGGTGAACTCCTGATCTCCTCGTACGAGATCGAATGTCTTTTTCATGAGCGTAGCACTCCAAGAAGATGGAGAACCGAAGAACGTCGAAGCGGCGACGCGGTGGTGAAGGCATCGACGGCTTTCTCCTCTAGGGTTTGGTGGACGGACACCAAGGAGAGGGAGAGAGAGAGAGAGAGATGTGCTTCCAATAGCATAACAATAGAGAGCATGGTATGCCTCTCTATTTATAGGGTTTTGGAATCCATCGATCTCAATCCATGGGACATATAAAATCAATGGATGAGATTGATTTATGTTCAATCCAATGGTCAAGATTGTTGTTGGTAAAAGACAAAAAATCACGATTTAATTTAGATCAAATATATTTGACAAATCAAATATAAATCAATCCTAAATTAAACCAATCAAATAAGGGGAGATTACCAACATGGAGATTGCCTCCCCGTGTATCATGGTGGACGGCCACCAATTTCCATATTGGTTATGGTGGTCGTCCACTTGATTACAAGTGGGAGCAATCTCATGAGATTTCATGAGATTGCATATGACCATGAAAATCTCCTTTATTTAATCCAACAATTTTTGTTGTGATTTATTCTTCAAAAATAATTCACAATTAATTTTGAGAATATTGCATCTTGCCATTGGAAATTTGTGAATCATATCCACAATCCAAAACAAAATATAATTTACTTTTTCAATTAATTACACACTGTGTATCCAATACACATTAATAGTTAATCAAAAAATATAAATTATAATTAGCTCTCTCTAATACATTATAAATCACATTTATAATATATTACGAATAATTGGATATTGTTATCCACATTATTCTTATCCACAATAATTAAATCACATTTAATTATATTGGATAATTTCCTCACACATCAAGATGATTAAATCACGTTTAATCATCAATTCTTTAATGCTTAGATTTATGGAATTATTCTTGAACCCTTTCAAGAATAATGCGATTTCTCCGCATATACTTGGAGATAAGCACAGGGCGATTGTATTGTTCCACGTATAGTGACTTGCATGTTGAGATCTCATCTCAAATCCAGATTTCATGGACCTCCCACAGATGCTTGATCAAATCAAGACCGTAGACTTAATCTTCTCATTGCATCTGAATCTCATTCAGATCAATGTCCAATACATGGATTAAGATTAGGTCACTTCTCTATTGAGAGGAGTCACTAAAATCCAAACATGTTTCATCACTCTCTCGGAATGGAAGCGTCATGGTTATACAATCGTTTATGATCACATCACCCTCAGGTATTCCCAATACCTGTACATCGTGCATACTGGAAGACCTATGATCATCCTGAAGATATAGATCACTTTTATACTGTCATCTTCAGGGTTTGATCATTAAGTTTCTCAATCTTGGTCATTGGGAATTGGCACAGATCATATGCTTTCCCAAAGCATATATCTTACCTTCAAATTCATGTCATGCTTCCAAAGCATGACGACCATGCATGGAATTTGATCAATCTCAATATCTCATGAGTGAGCTCATGTCTTCCGGTTCATAAGTGAACCTGTATGATCCCTTTGAGAGATCGTATTACTCATATGTCCTTACATGCACACCAGCTCGCCGGTGTATAGACCTTGGCTAGGTCATCAACCTATTGGTCTGCCAAATGTACACACTCAGACATATAGTAACACATCTATCTCTGGTCAGAGGATGCATGCCTATGCTTTGACAGCTTTCAACATAGGTCTTTGGTTATCTCGATCTTGTTAAGTCAACCCATTGACTCAACTAATCTGATACCTCTAAATCATTATTCCCATGCAGAGGACCTGCATCAAGAGGTCGGTCAGATATCAACCATATGAGAAAGGATTGCCATCTCCTACTCAGACTGGAGATCATCACTTAACAATCATTTGATCATGCTTGATGAGTCCACTATCTAACTCCTTAGATATTTATCCAAGCATCAGCCTCTATGATTCAATCAATGAATCAACAGCTGTATGATCATCAACTTGGCCATGGTACATAACATTTATTGTACAGAGGGACCTTATGGTGCATTCATTCATTCAATCTCAGAAAGGGAGTGAAAAATAATCAATAACTTTTATTGATAAATCATTTATTACAATAAAAATTATTGTAGGAATGGTTCGCCCCAGGCTCACATTGCTAACAATCTCCCACTAGCCCTCAGAACCATTCAGGAATAATCCTTAAACCCATACTCATTACATGCTGGTCAAAAACCTTCTGTGACAGAGGTTTGGTAAGAGGATCAACAACGTTGTCGGCAGAGGCCACTTTGGTGATGATGATGTCACCACGCTTTTGAATCTCCTGAATGATGTGGTATTTCCTTTCCACGTGCTTGCTCTTCTGATGCCATCTGGGTTCCTTTGCGTGGGCATGGCTTCCGTGTTATCGCAGAGTAATGGGATGGGAGTATCAGAGGAAACTATGCCAAACTCCAGGATGAACTTGCGCAACCATACCGCCTCCTTTGCAGCATCCGATGCGACAATGTACTCGGCTTATGTTGTTGAATCTGCAGTAGTGTCCTGCTTCTTGCTTCTCCAGCTCACAACACCACCATTCAACAGGAATACAAACCCTAATGTTGACTTTCGATCATCAATATCCGATTGGAAGTCAGAATCTGTATATCCCAAGACTTGGAGATCACCATCTCCATAGACCAAGATGTAATCTTGCATTCATCTTAGATATTTGAATATGTTCTTTACTGCATTCTAGTGTTGTTCTCCATAGCAGGATTGGTAACGACTTACCACTCCCACTACATGGCAGATATCTGGCCTAGTATACATCATGGCATACATTAAGCTTCCTACAGCTGATGCATAAGGACATCCAGCCATGGTTTTCTTTTCGTCAACAGTTTGAGGAGCCATTCCTTTAGACAGGTGGATACCATGTCTCAAGGGTAGGAATCCTTTCTTGTAACTATCCATACGGAATCATTCAAGAATCTTTTTTAATGTATCCATGTTATGACAATCCCAAAATCCACTTATCTCGGTTTCTGAACAACTTCAGGCCTAAGATGTAAGAGGCTTCTCCAAGATCTTTCATGTCAAAGGTATGGGATAACCAAATCTTCACACTGGTCATCATCCATGTATCATTCCCAATGATAAGGATGTTAGCAATGTGAGCCTCGGACGAACCATTTCTACAATAAATGTTATTGTAATGAATAAATTATCAATGAAAGTTATTGATTATTTTTCACTCCCTTTCTGAGATTAATGAATGAATGCACTATAGGGTCCCTCTGTACAATAAGGGTTATGTACCATGGCCAACTTGATGATCATACAGTTGTTGATTCATTGGATTGATCATAGAGGCTGATGCTTGGATGAACATCTAAGGAGTTAGATAGAGGACTCATCAAGCATCATCAAATGATCATTAAGTGATGATCTCCAGTCTGAGTAGGAGATGGCAATCCTATCTCATATGACTGATATATGACTGACCTCTTGATGCAGGTCCTCTGCATGGGAATAATGATTCAGAGATGTCAGGTTAGTTAAGTCAATGGGTTGACTTGACGAGATCGAGATAACCAAAGACCTACGTTGAATACTGTCACAACATAGGCATGCATCCTCTGACTAGAGACAAATGTATTGCTATATGTCTGAGTATGTACATTTGACATACCAATAGGTTGATGACCTAATCAAGGTCTATATACCGGCGAGCTGGTGTGCATGTAAAGACATATGAGTAATGCGATCTCTCAAAGGGATCATACAGGTTCACTTGTGAACCGGGAGACATGAGCTCACTCATGAGGTATTGGGACTGAACAAATTCCATGCATGGTCGTCGTGCTTTGGAAGCATGACATGAATTTGAAGGTAAGATATATGCTTTGTGAAAGCATATGATCTATACCAAATCCCAATGACCAAGATTGAGAAACTTAAATGATCTAACTCTGAAGATGACAGCACAAAAGTGATCTTTATCTTCAGAATGATCATGAGTCTTCCAGTATGTAGGATGTGCAGGTATTGGGAATGCTTGAAGGGTGATTTGATCATATACGATTGTATAACCATGACGCTTCCATTCCGAGGGAGTGATGAAACAGGTTTGGATTTTAGTGACTCCTCTCATTAGAGAAGTGACCTAATCTTAGTCCATGAACTGGACATTGATCTGAATGAGATTCAGATGCAATGAGAAGATTAAGTCTACGGTCTTGATTTGATCAAGCATCAGTGGGAGGTCCATAGGATCTGGATTTGAGATATGATCTCAACATCCAAGTCACTATACGTGGAACAATACAATCGCCCTGTCCTTATCTCCAAGTATCTGAGGAGAAATAGCATTGTTCTTAAATAGTTTAAGATCAATTCCATAAGATCTAAGCAAGGAGAAGTTGATAATTAAATGTGATTTAATTATCATGATGTATGAGAAATTATCCAATATGATTAAATGTGATTTAATTATTTTGGATAAGAATAATGTGGATAGAAATATCCAATTATTCATAATATATTATAAATGTGATTTATAATGTATTAGAGAGAGTTAATTATAATTTATATATGTTGATTAATTATTATGTGTATTGGATACACATTGTGTAATTAATTAACAATATGAATTATATGTTGTTTTGGGTTGTGAATATGATTCACAATTTTTCCATGGCAAGAATGCAATATTCTCAAAGATAATTGTGAATTATTTTTGAAGAATAAAACCCAATAAATTTGTTGCATAATAAATAAAAGAGATTTCAAGGAGATATGCAATCTCATGGATTTCCATGAGATTGCAATCTCCATGCAATCTCATGGGCGGCACACCATTCCAATATAGAATGTGTGGCCGCCCACTTGGAAGGCACATAGAGATGAAATCTCCATGTGTCTCCTCTCCTTATATGTTGGGTTGATTTAGGAATGAATTATATTTGATTTTGTCAAATATATTTTAATCTAAATTTGTTGTTTTTGTCAACAACAATCTTAGCCATTGGATAAACATAAATCAATCTCATCCATTGATTTTATGTGTCCCATGGATTGAGATCCATGGATCCCAAAACCCTATAAATAGAGAGGCATGCTTGGCTCTCTCTTTACACATGCTATTGTAGCACAAACTCTCTCTCTCTTTCTCATACTCGACAACCCTCTCTCTCCCTCTCTTCTTGGTGGCCGTCCACCTTGGTTGAGGGAATCGTCGACGACTGCGCCATCGTGCTGCCGCTTCGACTCTCTGCGGTTCTTCGTCTTCTTGGAGTGCTTCACTCACGAAGGAGACATTTGATCTCGTGTGACGAGATCAGGAGCAACCGCGCTTGGATCAACTTGGATTGCGAGGACACCGCGACTCATCTCCGCGCTCGCAAGCCGTTACTCCGACGATCGGACTTGAGACAGGAGGTCTCTTTTCGTAGAGACTTGATCAACCACGCTTCAAGAGGTATTGCATTATACTTGCTGTGGGTATAGATGAAACGATTTGAGAATGGTTCTCGGATCATGTGGTTTCATCGGTTTAAAAATTTTTAAATTCCGCTGCATCGAACAACTAGTACGACTAGTCGTTCTTCGTCGTATTCGATACGACGATCACGCTTCCGTGATGCGCTTGAGGATTTCTCCATATCCTTCAAGTGGTATCAGAGCCTTAGATCGACGGTTTCGAATATGATTCGAAAAACCGAGGATGACTTGGGTTCGTTTAGGTCGCGAAAGTTTTCATCGCATTTGATTTCGCAGATCTGTTTAGTAAATAAATTCGGCACTGTTTAAATTGTTTAAACACGAATTTAATACTTGTATTTTGTTCCCCATTAAATAAGGAAACCATAGGAACTGAGTTTGCGTAAATCGGATTTCGTATGCTCTAGTTATGATTGTTTTAATGAACATGTATGCACTGTTGCGGGAACAGTAGATTTTAACATGATTAAAGAGTTAATTACTGTTATCATCTGCCTCGAAATGTGTGCAACTCCACTTAGGTTCTGTTCTAAATCAAGTTAGCAATCTATAAAAATTGAGTTTGCTTAATTTGGATTTAAATTGATTGAGATATGTCAATTTTAGTGAATAGGGGTCATTACTGAAATTGCATTCCTAATCTAGAACCAAGTGATTGTCAATTAGTGAAATTAAATTGTTAATTTCGTGAAATAATCTTGAAAATATTTGTGAAATATTGAAACATGATTGTTTGCCTAATTGACTTGGACCCAACCAATTAATTGATTAAGATGTGATCTAAATCATAATTGGATACCATAATCTTTCAAACTTGATGCTTGAATAGGATTTGGGAATTTGTCTAGCAAATTTCCTTATAATAAAAAATGTTTTGATTATTACTATATGGTACAATTTCGGTTGAAAAACCGATGATCATCTCAAGTACAAATTAATCAATTTGGCATTATCCTTTCCCGAGGCGAATGTGGTGCCTAGTCGGAGAGCATTGGGGTTGCGGGTTGCAACGTATGTGGTCCGTCCCACTCTCGTCGGTACTGGCCATGACAGCGGGTAGGGCCGGGTTAATGTCCGAGGGATTAAGATGTATTTTTTCTAATTATTAAAATTCGAATTAATACGTATTTTGAGATATTAACATATATGTATTCAAGTAAAATAATCAAGTTTGATTGATTGAATTGGATTGATAATTAATTTAATATGATTAAATTGATTATATCCAATTGAAATACTCTAATATGATTAGAGTTAATAATTCCCTTGGAAGAATTAATTATGTGAATGTGATTCACGATAATTAATTAAAATTTGAATATGAGGTGGAGGATCACATAAGTGACATCCATGGTCTCCCGTCAAGGCGAAGAGTTTCGTCGCCAGGGATTGCATGTGGGAGACGCCTGTCCGAAGTGAGAGCTCCTGTGTGCAAGCGCATCTGGATCGGACTCTTTGCTTCTCGAAAGAGTAAGGCCGTATGCGTAGTGACCCCAATATCGGATCCTCATATTATTGGGGCGATATTGGATTGCACATAGCGAGTACTATTCCTGTTGACGGTTGGTTCAATAAACAACGGGTCAACATCGCCTTAGGGGTGGTGGGCTCGGGTGTTAAAGACCGAATTGGGAAATTGCAAGTTGGACTTGCAAATTGGAATGTGTTCCTGCTTTTCTTTATTGGAGTCACAGATTCTCATATTATTGGGATGTGACACTGATAAAGAGGAGATCCCAATTCTTGCTAGAGATATAGCGGTAAGTATATCTCTTACTTTGAAAGTAATTAAGGGAATGAACTTTCAAAGTCGACAATGCAAGAATAATTTGATTTAAAATACCTTAATCAAATGTCATAAATTTAAATATATAATCTATATTCTAATATAGTGCATTCTTAATTTCAGAAAATGAAGTCTTTGAACCCACTTAGTAGGCTTCTAGAGGTCAACCAATTGACCGGCCCAAATTACTCGGATTGGATCCGAAATTTGGAGCTTGTTCTCTCTGCTGAGCGCATAAGTTATGTGCTATCCGAGGACAAACATGAGAACCCTAAGTCAAAGGAAGAAAAAGCATTTAATGACAAGTATGATGAAGATCATGTCTTGGCTAGGTGCTATATCCTAGGTTCTCTCTCCAATGTTCTGCAGAAGCAACATGTGGAGATGAGTACCTGTTAGGAAATAATGCAGAATCTTAAGGATATGTTTGGTGACATTAACCGCACTCAGCGGTACAATGTTATGAAAGACCTCATTCGCTGTAGAATGCAGGAAGGGACTTCGGTCCGTGAACATGTACTCAAAATGTTTGGGTACTTGTCAGAGCTGGAGACTCTTGGGGTAACGATGGATGCAGACATGCAAGCTGATTTCATTCTGCTGTCATTGCCCAAGTCTTTTAATAACTTTGTAGTGTCATTCCACATGAACAAGCTGGAATTGACAAGTGCTGCTCTCCTTGCTGCATTAAAGTCTGCAGAAGACGTAATGAAGAAGGATGGTCCCACTGGCAGTGCAATGGTTGCACAGGTCAAGGGGAAGCGCGGTCGGAAGCATGGTTCTCGGAAGGGCCCGGCCCAGAAGAGAAAGAAGGGACAAAGTGTTGGCTCTTCTTCCAGTGCATCCACTTTCATGGCGTCGAAGAAAACCGACGTCTGTCACCACTGCAAGAAGCCGGGGCACTGGAAGCGTAACTGCCCAGATTACCTGAAGTCCACAGACAAAGGTAAAGCCCCAGCAGGTATGAAATCTACTTTCATCATTGAAACTAGCTTTCTCGTCGGACGAGAAGGAAGTTGGGTTGTAGATTCTGGTGCTTCTGTTCATGTATGCAATTTGTTGCATTTGTTTCAGGAAACTAGGAATCTTGAGGAAGGGGAGATAGTCATCCAGATGGGATCTGATGCAAGTGTTGCAGCAGTAGCCGTCGGGACTTGCAGACTATCATTATCTAGTGGAAGAGTCCTTATACTTAAAGAATGTCTTTATGTACCCGAAGTCAGAAGGAACTTAATATCTGTATCTAAGCTTGTTAGAAGCGGATATTCTTTCCTTTTCTGTAATAAATTAGTCATAAGTTGTTATGATAAATATATTGCGGATGGTGTTTTGACTTCTGGTGGACTCTATGAATTGTGCATTGATAAATGTATTATGAATGTGACAACCACTAATAAAAACCCTAAAAGATCCAGAGAGGATAAAAATATCTCAAATGAGATATGGCATCAAAGGCTTGGTCATTTATCTGTTGATAGGATCAATAGATTGATAAGGGATGGACCTCTAGATTTTCTACAGGTTCAACCTTTGCCCACTTGCAAACATTGCATACAGGGTAAAATGACTAGGACGCCTTTCCGTAACAAGGTTACAAGATGCGAAAGTATTATTGACCTAATACATACCGATGTATGTGGTCCCTTCAGTACCGCGACTCGAAATGGATACCGATATTATTTGACGTTTATCGATGACCATTCGCGATACGGGTTTATCTTCCTACTACGTCATAAGTCTGAAACCTTTGAAAAGTTCAAGGAATTCAAGGCTTTGGTTGAGAACCAAACCGATAGGAAGATTAAACGGATTCGATCTGATCGAGGTGGCGAGTACCTGTCAGATGAATTCAAGGAATACCTTAAGGAGAATGGAATTGTTTCCAATCTCACTCCTCCTGGAACCCCCCAACTAAATGGTGTTGCTGAAAGACGCAACAGGACCATCATGGACATGGTCCGTTCAATGATGAATAAAGCAAATTTACCTCTTAGTTTCTGGGGATATGCAGTAGAGACTGCAATATATATCCTGAATAAGATTCCTAGCAAATCCGTGCCTAAGACTCCTCATGAGCTATGGTATGGAACCAAACCTAGTGTTAATCACTTGAGGGTTTGGGATTGCTTGGTCTATGCGAAGAACGTGGACGCAAGTAAGCTAGAATCTCGCTCTCGTGAGTGTTACTTCATTGGGTATGTTGAAGATGGTATTGGATACCAACTTTATGACCCTGAGATCCAAAAGGTTTTTGTTTCTAGAGATGTGAAGTTTCTGGAGAATGATTTCCTTAAAGGTCAAGACAATAATGAAGTAGAGGAATTCTTTGAATCCCCTGAGGATTCTGAACTTCCTAGATCAGAAACGGAAGAGATAAATACAGATGAAACACCCATACCTCTTCGAAGGAGTTCGAGGGTGGTTGCACCACCTGAAAGGTATGGATTCCATGTGTCAGGTGAAACTGACATTGATCCTACTTCATTTGATGAAGCACTCGCGGATCAAGACATGGATAGATGGATGCTAGCAATGAAGTCAGAAATTGACTCCATGCATAAGAATGGTGTATGGACCCTAGAGGATCCACCTAAAGGGGTAAAACCCATTGGATGTAAATGGATCTTCAAGAGAAAGAGGGGACCTGATGGGAAAGTAGAGACTTTCAAGGCACGGCTCGTAGCCAAGGGCTACACACAGAGAGAAGGCATCGATTATGATGAGACATTCTCTCCTGTGGCTATGCTTAAATCCATCCGGACATTGCTAGCTATAGCTGCATATCTTGACTATGACATCTGGCAGATGGACGTCAAGACGGCTTTCCTCAATGGATACCTCGAGGAGGATATCTACATGGAGCAGCCCCAGGGCTTCATGACAGAGGATGGTAAAGTATGCAAGCTAAAGAAATCCATCTATGGGCTCAAGCAAGCTTCTCGTAGTTGGAACATCAGATTTGACGAAACCATAAAGAGTTATGATTTTGTGCAGAATCCTGATGAACCTTGTGTATACAAGAAGCTTAGTGGGAGCGCCATTGTGTTCATCGTGCTTTATGTAGATGACATCCTTATCATTGGGAATGATACAGGGATGATGACCGGTGTAAAGATTTGGTTGTCCCATACCTTTGAGATGAAAGATCTTGGAGAAGCCTCTTATATCTTAGGCCTGAAGCTGTTCAGAAACCGAGAAAAGAGGATTTTGGGATTGTCACAACATGGATACATTAAGAAGATTCTTGAACGATTCCGTATGGATAATTCTAAGAAAGGATTTCTACCCTTAAGACATGGTATCCACCTGTCTAAAGGAATGACTCCTCAAACAGTTGAGGAAAAGAAAGCCATGGCTGGATGTCCTTATGCATCAGCCGTAGGAAGCTTAATATATGCCATGATGTGTACTAGGCCAGATATCTGCCATGCAGTGGGAGTGGTAAGTCGTTACCAATCCTGCTATGGAGAACAACACTGGAATGCAGTAAAGAATATATTCAAATATCTAAGACGGACGCAAGATTACATCTTGGTCTATGGAGATGGTGATCTCCAAGTCGTGGGATATACAGATTCTGACTTCCAATCGGATGTAGATGATCGAAAGTCGACATCGGGGTTCGTGTTCTTGTTGAATGGTGGTGCTGTGAGCTGGAGAAGTAAGAAGCAGGACACTACTGCAGATTCAACAACAGAAGCCGAATACATTGCCGCATCGGATGCTGCAAAGGAGGCGGTGTGGTTGCGCAAGTTCGTGCTGGAGCTTGGCGTAGTTTCCTTTGATACTCCCATCCCGTTACTCTGCGATAACACGGGAGCCATTGCCCAGGCAAAGGAACCCAGATGGCATCAAAAGAGCAAGCACGTGGAAAGGAAATACCACATCATTCGGGAGATACAAAAACGTGGTGACATCATCATCACCAAGGTGGCCTCTGCCGACAACATTGCTGATCCTCCTACCAAACCACTGACACAGAAGGTTTTCGACCAGCATGTATTGAGTATAGGTTTAAAGATTGTACCTGAATGGTTCTGAGGGCTAGTGGGAGATTGTTAGCAATGTGAGCCCCGGGCGAACCATTTCTACAATAAATGTTATTGTAATGAATAAATTATCAATGAAAGTTATTGATTATTTTTCACTCCCTTTCTGAGATTAATGAATGAATGCACTATAGGGTCCCTCTGTACAATAAGGGTTATGTACCATGGCCAACTTGATGATCATACAGCTGTTGATTTATTGGATGGATCATAGAGGCTGATGCTTGGATGAATATCTAAGGAGTTAGATAGAGGACTCATCAAACATCATCAAATGATCATTAAGTGATGATCTCCAGTCTGAGTAGGAGATGGCAATCCTATCTCATATGACTGATATCTGACTGACCTCTTGATGCAGGTCCTCTGCATGGGAATAATGATTCAGAGGTGTCAGGTTAGTTAAGTCAATGGGTTGACTTGACGAGATCGAGATAACCAAAGACCTACGTTGAATACTGTCACAACATAGGCATGCATCCTCTGACTAGAGACAGATGTATTGCTATATGTCTGAGTATGTACATTTGGCAAACCAATATGTTGATGACCTAATCAAGGTCTATATACCGGCGAGCTGGTGTGCATGTAAGGACATATGAGTAATGCGATCTCTCAAAGGGATCATACAGGTTCACTTGTGAACTGGGAGACATGAGCTCACTCATGAGGTATTGGGACTGAACAAATTCCATGCATGGTCGTCGTGTTTTGGAAGCATGACATGAATTTGAAGGTAAGATATATGCTTTGTCAAGGTTGCAAAAGTCGGTAGTCGGTACTCGGTCGGTCGGGTCACTGACTAAGGATTAATCGGTAGTCGGGCAATTAATCGGATTTAGTCAGGATTTAATCGGCTTTGATTTTTTAAATATATAAGTCATTTTTATACATATATTATAATATACTTACATATATCTATATATATTTGTACTATCATATAGAATAAAAAGAAATAACTGAATTTAAATAAAATATTAAGCATATTAGATATAAGTTTGCTTTTAAAAAAGTAAGAAAATATGGTATCTCCTAGCAAAAATTGGTTGACTAGTGGACCTAGTCGGAATTAGTCGGTACTCGGTCAGCCACCCCACTGACTAGACTAGTCGGACCTACTAGTCGGGTTAGTCGGGTGACTTTTACAACCTTGTGCTTTGTGAAAGCATATGATCTATACAAAATCCCAATGACCAAGATTGAGAAACTTAAATGATCTAACTCTGAAGATGACAGTGCAAAAGTGATCTTTATCTTCAGAATGATCATGAGTCTTCCAGTATGTAGGATGTGCAGGTATTGGGAATGCCTGAAGGGTGATTTGATCATATACGATTGTATAACCATGACGCTTCCATTCCGAGGGAGTGATGAAACAGGTTTGGATTTTAGTGACTCCTCTCATTAGAGAAGTGACCTAATCTTAGTCCATGAACTGGACATTGATCTGAATGAGATTCAGATGCAATGAGAAGATTAAGTCTACGGTCTTGATTTGATCAAGCATCAGTGGGAGGTCCATAGGATCTGGATTTGAGATATGATCTCAACATCCAAGTCACTATACGTGGAACAATACAATCGCCCTGTCCTTATCTCCAAGTATCTGAGGAGAAATAGCATTGTTCTTAAATAGTTTAAGATCAATTCCATAAGATCTAAGCAAGGAGAAGTTGATAATTAAATGTGATTTAATTATCATGATGTATGAGAAATTATCCAATATGATTAAATGTGATTTAATTATTTTGGAAAAGAATAATGTGGATAGAAATATCCAATTATTCATAATATATTATAAATGTGATTTATAATGTATTAGAGAGAGTTAATTATAATTTGTATATGTTGATTAATTATTATGTGTATTGGATACACATTGTGTAATTAATTAACAATATGAATTATACATTGTTTGGGTTGTGAATATGATTCACAATTTTTCCATGGCAAGAATGCAATATTCTCAAAGATAATTGTGAATTATTTTTGAAGAATAAAACCCAATAAATTTGTTGCATAATAAATAAAAGAGATTTCAAGGAGATATGCAATCTCATGGATTTCCATGAGATTGCAATCTCCATGCAATCTCATGGGCGGCACACCATTCCAATATGGAATGTGTGGCCGCCCACTTGGAAGGCACATGGAGATGAAATCTCCATGTGTCTCCTCTCCTTATTTGTTGGGTTGATTTAGGAATGAATTATATTTGATTTTGTCAAATATATTTTAACCTAAATTTGTTGTTTTTGTCAACAACAATCTTAGCCATTGGATAAACATAAATCAATCTCATCCATTGATTTTATGTGTCCCATGGATTGAGATCCATGGATCCCAAAACCCTATAAATAGAGAGGCATGCTTGGCTCTCTCTTTACACATGCTATTGTAGCACAAACTCTCTCTCTCTTTCTCATACTCGACAGCCCTCTCTCTCCCTCTCTTCTTGGTGGCCGTCCACCTTGGTTGAGGGAATCGTCGACGACTGCGCCATCGTGCTGCCGCTTCGACTCTCTGCGGTTCTTCGTCTTCTTAGAGTGCTTCACTCACGAAGGAGACATTTGATCTCGTGTGACGAGATCAGGAGCAACCGCGCTTGGATCAACTTGGATTGCGAGGACACCGCGACTCATCTCCGCGCTCGCAAGCCGTTACTCCGACGATCGGACTTGAGATAGGAGGTCTCTTTTCGTAGAGACTTGATCAACCACGCTTCAAGAGGTATTGCATTATATTTGATGTGGTTATAGATGAAACGATTTGAGAATGGTTCTCGGATCATGTGGTTTCATCGGTTTAAAAATTTATCAATTCCGCTGCATCGAACAACTAGTACGACTAGTCGTTCTTCGTCGTATTCGATACGACGATCACGCTTCCGTGATGCGCTTGAGGATTTCTCCATATCCTTCAAAGGATGTCATATATGTAAAGCACGATGAACACAATGGCGCTCCCACTAAGCTTTTTGTACACACAAGGTTCATCAGGATTCTGCACAAAATCATAACTCTTTATGGTTTCGTCAAATTTGATGTTCCAGCTACTCGAAGCTTGCTTGAGCCCATAGATGGATTTCTTCAGCTTGCATACTTTGCCATCCTCAGCTATGAAGCCCTGGGGCTGCTCCATGTAGATATCCTCCTCGAGGTATCCATTGAGGAAAGCCGTCTTGACGTCCATCTGCCAGATGTCGTAGTGATGATATGCAGCTATAGCTAGCAATGTCCTAATGGATTTAAGTATAGCCACAGGAGAGAGTGTCTCATCGTAGTCGATGCCTTCTCTCTGTGTGTTGCCCTTGGCTACGAGCTGTGCCTTGAAAGTCTCTACTTTTCCATCTGGTGCCCTCTTTCTTTTGAAGATCTATTTACACCCAATGGGTTTAACCCCTTTAGGTAGATCCTCTAGGGTCCATACACCATTCTTATGCATGGAGTCAATTTCTGACTTCATTGCTAGCATCCATCTATCCATGTCATGATCCGTGAGTGCTTCATCAAATGAAGAAGGATCATTGTCAGTTTCACTTGATACATGGATTCCATACCTTTTAGGTGGTGCAACCACCCTCGAACTCCTTCGAAGAGGTATGTGTGTTTCATCATTATTTATCTCTTCAGTTTCTGGCACAGGAAGCTCAGAATCCTCAGGCGATTCAATGAGTTCCTCTATTTCACTTTTGTCTTGACCTTTAAGGAAATCATTCTCCAGAAATTTCACATCTCTAGAAACAAAAACCTTTTGGGTCTCAGAGTCATAAAGCTGATATCCAATACCATCTTTAACATACCCAATGAAGTAACACTCACGAGAGCGAGATTGTAGCTTACTTGCGTACACGTTCTTCGCATGTACCAAGCAACCCCAAACCCTCATGTGATTAACACTAGGTTTGGAGCCATACCAGAGGTCATGAGGAGTCTTAAGTACAGATTTGGTAGGAATCTTATTCAGGATATATATTGCAGTCTCTACTGCATATCCCCAGAAACTAAGAGGTAAATGTGCTTTGCTCATCATTGAACGGACCATATCTATGATGGTCATGTTGCGTCTTTCAGCAACACCATTAAGTTGGGGAATTCCAGGAGGAGTGAGATTGAAAACAATTCCATTCTCCTTAAGATATTCCTTAAATTCATCTGAGAGGTACTCGCCACCTCGATCAGATCGAATCCGTTTAATCTTTCTATCGGTTTGGTTCTCAACTAAAGCCTTGAACTCTTTGAACTTTTCAAAGGTTTCAGATTTATGACGTAATAGGAAGACAAACCCGTATCGCGAATGGTCATCAATAAACATCAAATAATATTGATATCCATTTCGAGTCGCGGTACCGTAGGGACCACATACATCAATATGTATTAGATCAACAATACCTTCGCATCTTGTAACCTTGTTACGAAAAGGCGTCGTAGTCATTTTACCCTGAATGCAAGGTTTGCAGGTAGGCAAACGTTGAACCTGTAGAAAATCTAAAGTTCCATCCTTTATCAATCTGTTAATCCTATCAACAGACAAATGACCGAGCCTTTGATGCCAAATCTCATTCGAAAGATTTCCATCCTCCCTGGGACGTTTAGGGTTTTTATTATTAGTGATAGTGACACTCATGATACATTTATCAATGCAGAATTCATAGAGTCCACCAGAAGTCAAAATAACATCCGCAATATATTTATCATAACGATTTATGACTAATTTATTACAGAAAAGGAATAAATATCCGCTTCTAACAAGCTTAGATACAGATATCAAATTCCTTTTGACTTTGGGTAAATAAAGACACTCTTTAAGTATAAGGACTCTACCACTAGATAAGGATAGTCGACAAGTTCTGACGGCGACTGCTGCAACACTTGCATCAGATCCCATCTAGATGACTCTCCCCTTCTTCTAGATTTCTAGTTTCCTGAAACAAATGCAACAAATTGTATATATGAACAAAAGCATCAGAATCTACAACCCAACTTCCTTCTCGTCCAACGAGAAAGCTAGTTTCAATGATGAAAGTAGATTTCATACCTGCTGGGGCTTTACCTTTGTCTGCCGACTTCAGGTATTCCGGGAAATTACGCCTCCAGTGCCCCAGCTTCTTGCAGTGGTGACAGACGTTGGATTTCTTCGACGCTATCAGTGTGGATGCATTGGAAGACGAGCCAACACCTTGACTCTTCTTCTTTCTCTTCTGGACCGGGCCTTTCCGAGAACCTTGCTTCCGACCGCGCTTCCCTCTGACCTGTGCAACCATTGCACTGCCAGTGGGACCATCTTTCTTCATTAAGTCTTCTGCAGACTTTAATGCAGCAAGAAGACCAGCGTTCGATAAATCCAACTTGTTCATGTGGATTGAAACCACAAAATTATTGAAAGACTTGGGCAAAGACAGCAGAATGAAGTCAGCTTGCATGTCTGCATCCATATTTGCCCCAAGAGTCTCCAGTTCAGACAAGTACCCAAACATTTTGAGCACATGTTCTCGAACCGAAGTTCTTTCCTGCATCTTGCAGCGAACGAGTTCTTTCATAATGTTGTAACGTTGGGTGCGGTTAATGTCACCAAACATATCTTTCAGATTCTGCATTATTTCCTGGTATGTGCTCATCTCCACATGTTGCTTCTAAAGAACATTGGAGAGAGAACCCAGGAGATATAGCATCTAGCCAAGACATGATCTTCATCATACTTGTCATTGTATGCCTTGACGTCCTTCGATTTAGGGCTTTCATGCTTGTCTTCTGTGAGCACATAACTTATGCGCCAGGCGAGAGAACAAGCTCCAAATTACGGATCCAATCCGAGTAATTTGGACCGGTCAACTGGTTGACCTCATGAAGCCTGCTTAGTGGATTCAAGGACTTCATTTTCTGAAATTAAGAATGCACTATATTAGTACATATAATCATATATTCATATTTATGATATTTGATTAAGGTATTTTAAATCAAATTGTTCTTGCTCTGTCAACCTTGAAAGTTTATTCCCTTAATCACTTTCAAAGTAAGAGATATACTTACCGTTATATCTCAAGCAAGAACTCGGATCTCCTCCTTATCTTTGTCATATCCCAATAATATGAGCATCTATGACTCCAATAAAGAGAAGCGGGAACACATTCCGCCTTGCAAGTCCAACTTGCATTTCTCAATTCGATCTTTAATACCCGGGCCCACCACCCCTAAGGTGATGTTGACCCATCATTAATTGAACCAATCGTCAACAGGAATACAACTCGCTATATGCAATCCAATATCGCCCCAATAATATGAGGATCTGATATTGGGGTCACTACACATACGTCCTTACTCTTTCGAGAAGCGACAAGCCCGATCCAAATGGATCGTATGTAGGAGTTGTCACTTCGGACAGGCGTCTCCTACATACAATATCTGGTGACGGAACCCTTCACCTTGACGGGAGACCATGGATGTCATTTATGTAATCCTCCACCTCATATTCAAAATTTAGTTAAATTTTATGAATCATATTCATATATTTAATTCTTCCAAGGGAAATACACATCTATTCATAATAAAGCATTTTTAATTGGATATAATTAATTCAATCATATTAAATTAATTATCAATCCAATTAAATTAACAAACTTGATTGTTTTTACTTGAATACATATATGGTATTTATCAAAGTACGTATTAATTCAAATTTTAATAATTAGAAAAATACATCTTGATTTCTTCGGCATTATCGAGTCCCTACCCGTTGTCATGGCCAGTACCAACGAGAGTGGGACGGACCACATACGTTGCAACCCGCTACCCAATGCTCTCCGACTAGACACCATATCCACCTCAGGAAAGGATAATGCCAAATAGATCAATTTGTACTTGAGATGATCATCGGTTCCTTAACCGAAATTGTACCCTATAGTAATAATCAAAACATTTTTTATTATAAATAAATTCGCTATACAAATTCCCAATCCTATTCAAGAATGCTCCTGTTTCATCACTCTCTCAGAATGGAAGTGTCATGGTTATACAATCGTTTATGATCACATCACCCTTAGGTATTCCCAATACCTGTACATCCTGCATACTGGAAGACCTATGATCGTCCTGAAGATATAGATCACTTTTATACCGTCATCTTCAGGGTTTGATCATTAAGTTTCTCAATCTTGGTCATTGGGAATTGGCATAGATCATATGCTTTCCCAAAGCATATATCTTACCTTCAAATTCATGTCATGCTTCCAAAGCATGACGACCATGCATGGAATTTGATCAGTCACAATACCTCATGAGTGATCTCATGTCTTCCGGTTCATAAGTGAACCTGTATGATCCCTTTGAGAGATCGTATTACTCATATGTCCTTACATGCACACCAGCTCGCCGGTGTATAGACCTTGGCTAGGTCATCAATCTATTGGTCTGTCAAATGTACACACTCAGACATATAGCAACACATCTGTCTCTGGTCAGAGGATGCATGCCTTTGTTGTGACAACATTCAACATAGATCTTTTGTTATCTCGATCTCGTTAAGTCAACACATTGATTCAACTAATCTGACACCTCTGAATCATTATTCCCATGCAGAGGACCTGCATCAAGAGGTCGGTCAGATATCAGCCATATGAGAAAGGATTGTCATCTCCTACTCAGACTGGAGATCATCATTTAACAATCATTTGATGATGCTTGATGAGTCCTCTATCTAACTCCTTAGATATTCATCCAAGCATCAGCAACAGTTGTATGATCATCAAGTTGGGCATGGTACATAACCCTTATTGTAGAGAGGGACCTTATAGTGCATTCATTCATTCAATCTCAGAAAGGGAGTGAAAAATAATCAATAACTTTTATTGATAAATCATTTATTACAATAACAATTATTGTAGGAATGGTTCGCCCCGGGCTCACATTGCTAACATCAAGTTGTGGATTTCTTGGTAGAAGTTCATTCTATCAAGAATTTGCGATTTTGTCACCCCATCTCCATACTCCAGTAGTAATTCGAGTCTATCTGCAACTGTTGAGACACGGTCAAAGAACAAACTTTTGAATGCTCCTGTATGAAATGCGAATGCTTTAGACGATGTCATCTGGATTGACAGATATATTGGTATTGTGGAGTTTGTTGGAATTTCTATATAGCTTCTTTACCAGGTTAAACGTTCAAAAAATATTTTTGGGAAGGATCACTCTTTCAGAGTGCTCTATTCTGTTTAAAGTTCTACATTATTCTCCAAAATTCTATCTATTTAAACATTACTTTTTAGATAGTAAAGTCGTGCAAATATCTCAAACAGAAGCATTAGGCTTTAGCATATCTACGATGCAAAAGCTGGAATTTAGATATTTTCTGTTTATGTGACAACGGTATAGTATAATATCTAGCTATTGCAAAAATCAGCTCCGAATTAAAATCAGCCTGAACATAATAACAATATGGTGTGACCACATTATGTGAAGATTGAAAGTACCCAAAAATAAAAATTCACTTGGGCATCGATCCGAGGTCCGGATCTCGTTGATCAGAGATCTGGATGAGCTCCTCCTTTTCTCGATGCTAGAGGTCTCGATGATTCTCAATCCGAACTTTAGATCTCTCTTTCGGGTTCCTGCAAGGTTATTAAGGAGGCTTTATGACTTGGAGACCTCGACTTGGTATTATTGGCAACATAATGGATGTGAAGTGGGTGGATCGAGTCTCTGCATACGAGAGAATGCGATCCAAAGTTTCAGATCTGATCAGAGGATCAGATCTGATGATCAGAATGTGAAAGGAGGTCTGAAGAAGCAGAACAGATGAATGATGGAGGTGCGACAGAATAGGTGTCAAAATAGGGCGAGATTGACCTTCGATCGAGCAGATCGGAGGTGGCATGATACCTACTTCTAGTGATGAAAGAATTAAATGAAACTAAACGAAAATAGAGTGAAACTATAGCTATGATATCTGGAATTGAAATGGGGATGAAAATGGTCTTGGAGGTCTGGAAGCTTGATCATGGCGGAGCTTGGCTCGTCAGATGTCTGGATCTCGCCGATGCTCCTCTCACACTCCTACTCGCTGGAAATCGATCACTGTCATTGGCTGCACCTCTCAGATGCTCGAGCTTAGGGACAAAAGGAGGCAAAGACAGATCATAACCAGAAGGAAGGAACTAGGAGGACTTTATAGGAGGATGAAAAATTCAAAAAGAGATCGAAATTTGGGTGCATAAAATGAAGCTAATCGAGATAATATTATTCGAGCATGTACTACGTATTAGGTTGCTGACCGGGCAAGAAATCAGGTTATAAGGGAACTTGGATGAGGCAGAATGAAATGGAGACGGAGGCATGTCGTGCAACTGAGTCAGGTTGAAGGGGAAGAATGGGAAGTTGACTCAACTCAACAAAACCCGATTCAGCCCATCGGGTGCAAGTTCGAATAAGGCCAAGCACTACATTATAAAATAGCAAAAAATTATTTTAAAAATAAAAATAAAATAGAAAAAAACTTTAAGTAAAACTTATTAAAATAAAAATGTTTATAAATTAATAAACTATTTTTGGTGATTTTTAACAAATTGAATAAGTTAAATTATATAGTTAAATAATTAAAATGCATGTCTTTACGTGTGTATATATATACACAATATATAAATAATTTTAATTATGTAATTTTACAAAAACACATGTTTTATATTTTATTAATTTAGGGTATAATCTAAGGATTGTAAATACATTTTTATTTTATTTTTATGGATTAATTTGTTAGTACAAATAAATACTAGTTTGTATAATATATGTACATTATACCTATATAATAAATACATTTATTTATTTATTGTTCTTTTTAACTTTTATTATGTATTATTTGCATTTTATATAATTAATATACAATATTTACAACACATTGAAATTACAATATGTAAAAGATTAAAAATACAAGTCATATACAATTATACATGTACACTAACACCCAAAAAATAACTTTCACATCTTAACTCTAAATTTTACGAAACCACTTTCGTTTCAAAGAAAAAATTATTTTTAAAAATAATGAAAGTGAGTTTGATTCATTTCGAGTTCATGTGGAGAAGATATTGAGCTTTGAATTCTAATTTTACTACCTTTTCTGAGTGGTGTACCTTTTATTCTGCACGTGATTTATTTTTGCAAATATTTTTGTTATTTGAAGAACATTTGTATGTACAAGTTTCATAAAGAAAATATTTTTATTTTTAATTGAATTAATGATAAATAAAATAGTACAAGATATATGCATAGTGAATATGCACAATATGAATTTGATTTTCTGAGAATTTTATAATTTAATGACCCTATCACCCACTAATTTATTCTTTGTCTATTAGGTCAATACACGACCTACTCTAAAGGTCAGGATCAGTTTGTATCTATTATATATACACAACATTTCTTTCTTTTGTTTCTTCTTTATTTATTTTTTTCGGGTTAAAATAATAGTAATAATACAATATTAACATGTGATGTTAGTTTATTAAAAGATGAGAATTAATGATATTTAAATGTGTTTTATAAGGGATTTTAAGCCAAAATGAAGGAATAACTATGATGAATTATCGATTCATCGGGTGACAGTTTCGGGAAGTGGTGATGGAGCGCTTCCTGACTTGGTTATTTAAAGTTTTAGGGCTCTTTTCACTCTTGTGATGAGACTCTTGTACAACTCTCGCGTCATTGTGGATCCAACCCGAGTATCTTTATTCGGGACCCCTTTTATTTTTGACAAAATAGAGGCACCTGCAAATACTTTGAGGGTCCGTTTTGAGGCCGCTTTAACCTGACTCTTGGATTAGGAAACCTAAAAGGTGTAAGCGATGGGGGAGAAACCCTCGAGTGCAGCGAGAGTCAGCCTCAACTGCAAAGAAGGATTAGGCAGTGTGGTGTGGTGTCGCTAGCGAAGCAGGGTGGGACAACCCTCCCCAAGACAGCAACAACCACATCCATACATTGTGATTAATATTCAGAATGTAAAGTAGGAAAAGTAAAGAATAAAATGCTCCAACAATACATTGTATTCATGGTTCCCAATAATTTATGCATAATTAATTATAAATAAAGTCATTAACTTAATGATATTTACATGACTGGAAATTTAGGAAATACGGAAGCATCAAAAAGAAATCTACAAGTAAAAAATTGTACAATTCTACCTGTAAGCACATACTCTGAACATTGTAGCAACCGTAAACCACGTCTAGTCCCAAAGCCGCTGATTATCACAACAACACCAACAACAACTGTTGGATCCAAAGCTTATGCTACGTCATGAGCAAAGTTGCTCATTACGGTGCAAGACAACTAAACAAGTAAGGAAAATACAGTAAAGTATGCCAAAAGGTAACAAAGGTAAACTTTCCACGATGGTCAAACGCGCTAACTAGATGCAACCCAACTCGCATCAAAACACAAAACTCATAAAAAAAAACACCATGTACATTATTCCCAAGTGTAGAGAGATTCCTCATAACAAATCCAAACTCCATGATCCTTGGTAAAGGTTCACATTGGTAGAAAATTCTAAAAAATGTGGCTATCAGTTTTACTCGGTGATTATCTTTCATTAAGTCACCTTCATAGGCTGCAATATCATGATATATCAACGATATATCATTGATATATCAGTATCGATGAGATGTGGGTATTGATATTCATATAGATATTCTTTTACAAGATAACAACTGCTATTACGCGAGATATCGACGATATATCACAATAACGAGCCATATCACTTGTATATGGGTCATAAATACCCCTCATTCTTGCATATAAGTGTGTATTTGTATGTTATTCATTGTTTAATAACTAGAATGATCTTAATTTGTGAAGAAAATGCCTTTTACATCATCTTCGACCACACAGACCGATACGATATCGATATTGATATTTCCTACCTTACCCTCCATAGAACTCTTGGTTCTAAACCCCTCATAATTAGGTAATCTCTTTTACAATATTGCATTAATTTACATTTTTTTAATTACTTTTTAAATAGATAAATCTTTATACCAAAGAAACATTGTCTCATTAATTATCATGTACATTTTTCAAATCAAATGGATCATCTCAATGCTATTCACTATCTTTCATGAACAAAACATGTGTTCTAAGTGTGCTTAACTTAGCTGATTTGATTCCAAATCCAATATTTATTAATTACCAATCAACATTAATGACGACATGTTCGATATGACCGATATGTACGATACAAGGATCATAGATGATCTATATGTGTCATCTAAGTGTATATTTGTAAGTTATTTATTGTTATAAGAACTTGGATTAAATCCATTGCCTCAAATCTCAACTTAATTCAGTCGCCTTTTGTCGAATATCGATATCCAATCGAAATTGAAATTCGAACGAAATGGATGAAATGATCGAAATGTGGGAGCCCTAGTACAAAAAATGATCGAAATGACCGAAATTTCGGTCAAATTTCGACCGAAATTCCGTTTCGGTCGGCCACCGAAATGATGACCGAAACCGACATTTAGGGTCCTTGATTAAATCCATTTTTAATATCTATAAGTCAGCAATCAATATTAACAATGATATATTCGATATGACCGATATGTGCGATATACATGGTATAAATGACCGATATATATGATATAAGTGTGTATTTGTGGTTATTTGTTATTTTAATATCTTAGATGATCTTAATTGCTGAAAATGACTTTTTGATCCATTTTCGACATTTCCACCGATATCGTTGATATATTGGCGATATATCCCGATATATTCTTTTCAGGCAGACCAATACGATATCGGTATCGATATTTCCTACCTTGGTCACCTTTAATGAAGCATAGGAGAAGGAATTTCACTCGTTAACTCTGAACATCTAATATTGTTTACTAATACATCCTTCCTTTACTATACAACTCATTAAAGCCAACCGTTTACAAGGGTCTGTAATTCAATATTTAATAACACTTTTCCCTTGTATTCCTCCGAGTGATTTCCTTTTTATTAGTCATATCGTTGGCTCCTTTCCTTTATGGTTATCTGAATACTCCAAGGATAATATTATTATACATGTATATATACTTAAAGAGTAGCATACATGACAATAGTCATTAAAATATCTGATACATCCCCTAAAGTCACATATCATGAAAAGGAGAAACCAACTCTTTCGAACCAGGGTTCAACACCTCAAACCATTTACCCTACTTGAAGGATATGGAAAATATCCTCAAACGCATCACGGAAGCATGATCGTCGTATCGAATACGACGAAGAACGACTAGTCGTACTAGTTGTTCGGTGCAGCGGAATTTAAAAAAAAATTATTCGATGAAACCACATGATCCGAGAACCATTCTCAGATTGTTTCATCTATAACCACAACAAGTATAATGTAATACCTCTTGAAGCGTGGTTGATCAAGTCTCTAAAGAAAGAGACTCCTGTCTCAAGTCCGATCGTCGGCGAGACTGCTTGCGAGCGCGGGGATGAACCGCGTTGTCCTCGCAATCCAAGAATATGATCCAAGCGTGGTTACTCCTGATATCGTCGCAGATCAAACGTCTCCTTCGTGAGAGGAACTCTCCAAGAAGACGGAGAACCGAAGAACGTCGGAAGCGGCGGCGCGGTGGCGAAGGCGACGACGGTTCCCTTCTCTAGGGTATGGTGGACGGCCACCAACAAGAGAGGGAGAGAGGGTTGTCGTGTATGAAGAAATGAGGGAGAGAGAGCTCCAATATTGCGTGTCAAGAGAGAGCATGGTATGCCTCTCTATTTATAGGGTTTTGGGATCCATGGATCTCAATCCATGGGACACAAAAAATCAATGGGTGAGATTGATTTATGTCAATCCAATGGCCAAGATTGTTGTTGTCAAAAACAACAAATTTAGGTTAAAATATATTTGACAAAATCAAATATAATTTAGTCCTAAATCATCCCAACAAATAAGGAGAGAATACACATGGAGATCAAATCTCCATGTGCAATCAAGAGGGGACGGCCACCCATTCCATATAGGAATTGGGTGCCGCCCACTTGTTTCCCAATGGAGAGCAATCTCATGGATTTCCATGAGATTGCATATCTCCTTGGATTTCTCTCCTATTAATTTGCAACAAATTTTGTTGGGTTTTATTCTTCAAAAATAATTCACAATTATCTTTGAGAATATTGCATTCTTGCCATGGAAAAATTGTGAATCATATTCACAACCCAAAACAACATATAATTCATATTGTTAATTAATTACACAACGTGTATCCAATACACATAATAATTAATCAACACATATAAATTATAATTAGCTCTCTCTAATAAATTAAAATCACATTTATAATATATTATGAATAATTGGATATTTCTATCCACATTATTCTTATCCACATTAATTAAATCATATTTAATTAAATTGGATAATTTCTTCACACATCAAGATGATTAAATCACATTAATCATTATTTCTTCATTGCTTAGATCTTATGGAATTATTCTTGAACCCTTCAAGAATAATGCAATCTCTCCGCAGATACTTGGAGATAAGGACAGGGCGATTGTATTGTTCCACGTATAGTGACATGGATATTGAGATCATATCCCAAATCCAGATCGCGGGCCTCCCATAGATGCTTGATTAAATCAAGACCGTAAATCTAATCTTCTCATTGTATCTGAATCACATTCAGATCAATGTCCAACACTTGGACCAAGATCAGATCACTTCTCTACTGAGAGGAGTCACTAAAATCCAGACCCGTTTCATCACTCCCTAGGAATGGAAGCGTCATGGTTATACAATCGGTTATGATCAAATCACCCTCAGGTATTCCCAATACCTGTACATCCTGCATACTGGAAGACTCAGACTAAACCCGAAGTATCGGATCAACTTTATACTGTCTACTTCATGGTTTTATCAGTAAGTTTCTCATTCGATCATTGGGAGTTGGCATCGATCATACACTTTCCAAAAGTGTATATCATACCTAGGTCTTGATCATATACTAAAAGTATATATCAAACCTACAAATTCAGTCAAGCTTCCAAAGCGAGACGAACATGCGCATGGAATTTGATTCATCCCAATATCTCATGAGTGAGCTCATGTCTTCCGGTTTAGTAACTGAACCTGTATGATCCCTTTGAGAGATCGTATAACTCATATGCCTTATATGCACACCAGCGCGCCGGTGTATAGACCTTGATTAGGTCATCAACCTATTGGTCTGCCAAATGTACATACTTAGACATATAGCAACACATCTGTCTCCGGTCAGAGGATGCGTGCCTATATCATGACAGCATACGATATAGGACTTTGGTTATCTCGATCTCGTAAGTCAACTCTTTGACCTAACTAATCTGACACCTCCGAATCTCTATTCCTATGCAGAGGACCTGCATCAAGAGGTCAGTCAGATATCAGCCTTCAGAGATAGGATTGCCATCTCCTACTCAGGCTGGAGATCATCTCTTAATAATCATTTGACGGTGCTTGATGAGTCCTCAATCTAACTCTTTAGATATTCATCCAAGCACCAGCCTCTATGATTCAACAGTTGAATCAACAGCTGTATGATTATTAAGATGGCCATGGTACATAACCCTAATTGTACTAAGGGACCTATTATACAAATTATTCACTCTTCATTTCAGATCAGGGAATGATATGTGCAATAACATTTATTTGCATAATGACTCGCCGTGGGCTCGCATTTCCAACAATCTCCCACTAGCCCAAAGAGCCATTAATGGGCTAATCATTTAAACCCACACTCATGTGACAATCATAGGCTATTTAGAAAATAGCTAGGTAAGCTGATCAGTCACTCTGTTCCCGCGAGACTATGCCAAGTCCTTTTACGGCACTTGCATATCCTCAGTAACAGTGCTTGCATCCAATGCGAATGTTGCATCTTATGCAACTAATATTCAATCTTGTTAGTTATAGTGTCCTTGACACTACAGCTTAACAATTATCATAACCAATATTTCCCATAATCCTTATAAGAATATCCTTATTTCTAGAGATCTCTATCTCCTAAGGTATCTTTAGTTAAGACCTTTTAGATCACTATCTATAAAGTCTTAAACTTTTGAAGATAAGACTTTGAGATCACTATCTCAAAAATCTTGTCATCTATGAAGATTTTGTCATTACTGCAACCAAGTGTTTTATTTCCATAGTAGGATTAGTAACATTTTACTGCTCCCACTGCATGGCAGCCATCTGGCTTTTGTACACATCTAGTACACACCCGGCTTCTCAGAACTGATGCCCAAAGGCAAGTAGTTCTAGCATTAACTTCCTCAACTCTTTGAGGTGCTATCCCTTTAGATAGGTCAGAACCATATCTTAAGGGATGGAAGCCATTACTGGAATTTTCATAAAATGGAATATGTCCAAGATGTACTATAAATGTGACAGTCCCATTATCCTCTTCTCTTTGCTTCTGAACAACTTCAGAACTAAGATCTAAGAGGTATCTTTGAAATCATATTTCAAGATATGGAATAGCCAGTCCATAAAACACTTATTATTATCCCTATATCATTCCAAATGATTAGGATATTATCTACATTTAGCATGATGAACACAAAAGCACTTTCACTAAGCTTCATATGGTTCATCAAGATACTATCTGAAATCATAACATTTATAATTTCATCAAATCTTATGATCCAACTTCAAGAAGCTTATTTGAGTCCATAGATGGATTCCTTAGCTTGCACACCTTGTTTTCCTCAACCATGAAGCCCCTGGGGCTACTTCATGTGAATATCCTCAAAGAGGCATTCGTAGAGGAATGCAATATTGACTTACATCATGAAGATGCAATAGTCATGTTATGTAGCTAAGGTTAGCAATATTCTGATGGTTTTAAGCATGGTCACCGAAGAGCAAGTCTCATTACAAGCAATGTCTTCTCTTCCAGTGTGTAGCTTATGGCTACGAACCGTGCTTTGAAGATCTCTACCTTCTCATCAGGTCCCTGTCTCTTGAAGATCCATTTACACCTTTACAGGTCTTACCCATATAGGTGGATCCTCGAGGGTCCATATACAACACTTGTATATGAAGTCTACATTAGACTTTTATTGCTATCCATCTATCCATGCTATGATCTTCAGAAGCTTCATCACATGAAGTTCGATCATTTGTCAGATTTCTCTAACACATGGAATCCTTCATCAAACTCATTTGAAGAGGTATTAGTGTTTCATCTTTTAATTGTCCTTTTAGTTTCCAATTTCAGGAGTCTCATTATAAATGAGTTCCTACACTTCATTTTCATCTTGATTCTCAAGAGTCTCAACCTCTAAGAATCACATTCTTAGAGATGAGATACTATAAGAATCTCAAGGTTATAAAGTAGGTATCCAATACCATCCTTTATTTTCCTAATGAAGCAGCACTCTCAAGTGCTAGATTCCAAGATACATGGAACCTTATTAAGGATATACATTGTAGTCTCTACTACACATATATACCTGGAAACTAAGGGATAATATGCTAAAATTCAACATTGATAAGATCATGTCACACATGATCCAATTGTATCTACCTATAACTCTTTTGAGTTAAGGTGTGTTAGGAGGATTGAGATAGAAATGATATTCATATCTCCATAAGGTATTCTTCGAATTTATCTAGTAGGTACTTGCTACCTAGATTAGATCAAATTCATTTTATCTTCCTTCAAACTTTGGTTCTAAACCAAAATTAATGAAATCTTTGAACATTTCAAAGGTTTCTTAGGTGAAGATAAGAAATCTCATATCATACAATCATCAATAGATATCACATATCCACAATGTTTACTATGATATAGATGATCCACATACATCAATATGTATGAGATCCTGAATACCTTGGCATCTTACACCATTCCCGAAGAAGGATGTATTGGACAATATTCATAAGTATGTAAGTTTTGAAATTTTAGACATTCTAAAGTTTCATCTCTTACTAGTCTATTGATCAAATCGATAGACAAATGTCCAAGGCTCGATGCTAGATCATTGTCAAATGATCTTCATCCTCCTATTGATTCTTATAAAGGTTTTATTTCAGTATTTAGAAATATTAATGAACCATTCATTAATTTTTCTAATTTATGTGGAGTCCACTAGATTTTAGATTACTATCTGAAATATCTTCATCATAACTCTTTATGATAGTTCTATCTCAGAATTCATGTTTATTTCCAACATTTAGAAACAAACAATGAGTGTATTCTTATATCTAGGTCATAGAGACATTCTCTACGACTAAGGCTCTCCCACTGAAATTAACAAGTCTATTAATCCAACAGAGATGTTGCAACAATTGCATCAATATTCATGTGGACAACTATAAACCTTTAAGATCAAATTTTCCAGTCTTCTAAAACATATGCAACCCATTGCAAATGTCATCAGAAGATGAGATACAATTATTTGACTTTATCTTTTTCAATAAGTAAGTCAATATCAATGATTTATGTAGATTATTCTGATGCTCCATCCGAGTCCTTTTCTAAGGATTCTAGACAGACTTGATAGTCATACTATCAACACATCAACTTATTGCAGTATTGGCATTCATCCAACTCTTTGGATGTCATATGGAAGTCACAGAAGTCCAGTCAACTCTTTGACTTTCCTTCTTTCTTGGGTCCAACCCATGCTTCCATTGCGCTCCCTTTATCTATAAGCAACATTGCTTAAGATTAAGGATCTCTTACAATAAATTCAAAAAGAATTCAAAATAAGAGTATTTCAACATTTATTTATGCTTCATTAAATTCACACAATATGAATACTATGAAGCTTCATGAATGACTAGAGTATAGACAGTAGAATAATGACACTCATCATCTACATCCATCTAAACTCATAAAACATAGGTTCAGGTAGGTACTCAAACAATTGAATACATCATCTCTTATAGAGCTACCATTCTGCATGATGCAGAGAACCATGTCACTCATGATTAAATGTCAAGAGCACATATGTAAGCCAGAATATCTTCATTGATTTTATAAGGATTATTTGACAATTGCGATCATCATCGACATGTTACTTCCAAAGTACATCAATGAGATCAAGACTATAGAGACATACAAACCCTAGGGTTGTAGTCCTATTATCTATTTAATTGTTATTCCTCATTAGTATGAGGAGACTTGCATATTGCAACCACATACATTATGTGTTCAATTGCAAGTACAATATCTGGATCATGAGTCCAATCCAAGATATTTCACTGGTTACTATTGAGTATATCATTGAGTGGGTTTTAATGAAGGATTATCTGAAATAAGAAATTTGCATAGATGTATGTATTTATATATACATATTTTACTTTGATTTAGGAATTTTTATATCAAAGTTGTCTTGCCTTGTCAACACTGAAAGTTCATTCCCTTAATCACTTTCAATGTAAGAGATATACTTACCATTATATCTCAAGCAAGATCTGGGATCTCCTTCCTTATCTTTTGTTGCATCCAATAATATGAGAACCTACAACTCGGATAAAAAGAAGCGGGAACACATTCCGCCTTGCAAGTCCAACTTGCATCTCCCAATTCGGTCTTTAACACCCGGGCCCACCACCCCTAAGGCGATGTTGACCCGTCATTAATTGAACCAACCGTCAACAGGAATACAACTCGCTATGCGCAATCCAATATCGCCCCAATAATATGAGGACCCGATATTAGGGTCACTACGCATACGTCCTTACTCTTTCGAGAAGCGACGAGCCCGATCCAGATGCGCTTGCATACAGGAGCTGTCACTTCGGACAGGCGTCTCCCACATGCAATCCCTGGCGACGGAACCCTCCGCCTTGACGGGAGACCATGGATGTCACTTATGTGATCCTCCATATCATATTCAATTTTAATTAATTATCGTGAATCACATTCACATAATTAATTCTTCAAGAGAATTATTAGCTCTAATCAAATTAGAGTTTTTCAATTGGACATAATCAATTTAATCATATTAAATTAATTATCAATCCAATTCAACCAATCAAACTTGATTATTTTACTTGAATACATATATGGTAATATCTCAAAATACGTATTAATTCGAATTTTAATAATTAGAAAAATACATCTTAATCCCTCGGACATTATCCCGGCCCTACCTGCTGTCATGGCCAGTACCGACGAGAGTGGGACGGACCACATACGTTGCAACCCGCAACCCCAATGCTCTCCGACTAGGCACCATATCCGCCTCGGGAAAGGATAATGCCAAATTGATTATTTGTACTTGAGATGATCATCGGTTTTTCAACCTAAATTGTACCATATAGTAATAATCAAAACATTTTTGATTATAAGGAAATTTGCTAGACAAATTCCCAAATCCTATTCAAGCATCAAGTTTGAAAGATTGTGGTTTCAATTATGATTTAGATCACATCTTAATCAATTATTGGTTAAGGCAATGTCATTTAAGGAATAATTATCATCAAATATTTCACAAATATTTATGCACAATTATTCTAGGAAATTAAACAATTTAATTTCACTAAATTATTAAATGACAATCACCAATCAAACATTAAGTTTGATGAATGTGTTTCCAATTAAGATTTAGATCAAATCTAATCAATTAATTGGTTGAGGCCAAGTCAATTATGTAAATAATCATCTTCAAATATTTCTCAAATATTTTCATGATTATTTCACGAAATTAACAATTAATTTCACTAATTGACAATCACTTGGTTCTAGATTAGAACTGTAATTTCAGCAGTGACCCCTACTTACTACAATTAGCATATCTCAATCATATTAAATCCAAATTAGACAAAATCAATTTTCATAGATTGCTAATTTGATTTAGGACATAATCCAAGTGATGTTACACGCATTTCGAGGTAAGTCTAAGCAGTAATTAACATTTTAATCACGTTCAGATCTACAGTTCCCGCAACAGTGTATACATGTTCATTAAAACAACCATATCTAGAGCATACGAAATCCGATTTCAGATCCTATGGTTTCCTTATTTAATGGGGAACAAAATCCAAGTATTAAATTCGTGTTTAAACAATTTAAACAGTGCCGAATTTATTTACTAAACAGATCTGCGAAATCAAATGCGATAAAAACTTTCGCGACCTTAACGAACCCAAGTCGTCCTCGGTTTTTCGAACCATATTCGAAACCGTCGACCTAAGGCTCTGATACCACTTGAAGGATATGGAAAATATCCTCAAGCGCATCACGGAAGCGTAATCGTCGTATCGAATACGACGAAGAACGACTAGTCGTACTAGTGGTTCGGTGCAGCGGAATTTTAAAAAAATTTATTCGATGAAACCACATGATCCGAGAACCATTCTCAGATCGTTTCATCTATAACCACAACAAGTATAATGCAATACCTCTTGAAGCGTGGTTGATCAAGTCTCTAAAGAAAGAGACCTCCTGTCTCAAGTCCGATCGTCGGCGAGACTGCTTGCGAGCGTGGGGATGAACCGCGTTGTCCTCGCAATCCAAGAATATGATCCAAGCGTGGTTACTCCTGATATCGTCGCACGAGATCAAACGTCTCCTTCGTGAGAGGAACTCTCCAAGAAGACGGAGAACCGAAGAACGTCGAAGCGGCGGCGCGGTGGCGAAGGCGACGACGGTTCCCTTCTCTAGGATATGGTGGACGGCCACCAACAAGAGAGGGAGAGAGGGCTGGCGTGTATGAAGAAATGAGGGAGAGAGAGCTCCAATATTGCGTGTCAAGAGAGAGCATGGTATGCCTCTCTATTTATAGGGTTTTGGGATCCATGGATCTCAATCCATGGGACACAAAAAATCAATGGGTGAGATTGATTTATGTCAATCCAATGGTCAAGATTGTTGTTGTCAAAAACAACAAATTTAGGTTAAAATATATTTGACAAAATCAAATATAATTTAGTCCTAAATCATCCCAACAAATAAGAGAATACACATGGAGATCAAATCTCCATGTGCAATCAAGAGGGGACGGCCACCCATTCCATATAGGAATTGGGTGCCGCCCACTTGTTTCCCAATGGAGAGCAATCTCATGGATTTCCATGAGATTGCATATCTCCTTGGATTTCTCTCCTATTAATTTGCAACAAATTTTTGTTGGGTTTTATTCTTCAAAAATAATTCACAATTATCTTTGAGAATATTGCATTCTTGCCATGGAAAAATTGTGAATCATATTCACAACCCAAAACAACATATAATTCATATTGTCATTAATTACACAATGTGTATCCAATACACATAATAATTAATCAACACATATAAATTATAATTAGCTCTCTCTAATACATTATAAATCACATTTATAATATATTATGAATAATTGGATATTTCTATCCACATTATTCTTATCCACATTAATTAAATCATATTTAATTAAATTGGATAATTTCTTCACACATCAAGATGATTAAATCACATTTAAATCATTATTTCTTCATTGCTTAGATCTTATGGAATTATTCTTGAACCCTTCAAGAATAATGCAATCTCTCCGCAGATACTTGGAGATAAGGACAGGGCGATTGTATTGTTCCACGTATAGTGACATGGATATTGAGATCATATCCCAAATCCAGATCGCGGGCCTCCCATAGATGCTTGATTAAATCAAGACCGTAAATCTAATCTTCTCATTGTATCTGAATCACATTCAGATCAATGTCCAACACTTGGACCAAGATCAGATCACTTCTCTACTGAGAGGAGTCACTAAAATCCAGACCCGTTTCATTACTCCCTAGGAATGGAAGCGTCATGGTTATACAATCGTTTATGATCAAATCACCCTCAGGTATTCCCAATACCTGTACATTCCTGCATACTGGAAGACTCAGACTAAACCCGAAGTATCGGATCATACTTTATACTGTCTACTTCATGGTTTTATCAGTAAGTTTTCTCATTCGATCATTGGAGTTGGCATCGATCATACACTTTCCAAAAGTGTATATCATACCTAGGTCTTGATCATATACTAAAAGTATATATCAAACCTACAAATTCAGTCAAGCTTCCAAAGCGAGACGACCATGCGCATGGAATTTGATTCATCCCAATAATCTCATGAGGGAGCTCATGTCTTCCGGTTCAGTAACTGAACCTGTATGATCCCTTTGAGAGATCGTATTACTCATATGCCCTTATATGCACACCAGCGCGCCGGTGTATAGACCTTGATTAGGTCATCAACCTATTGGTCTGCCAAATGTACATACTTAGACATATAGCAACACATCTGTCTCCGGTCAGAGGATGCGTGCCTATATCATGACAGCATACGATATAGGACTTTTGGTTATCTCAATCTCGTTAAGTCCAACTCTTTGACCTAACTAATCTGACACCTCCGAATCTCTATTCCTATGCAGAGGACCTGCATCAAGAGGTCAGTCAGATATCAGCCTTCAGAGATAGGATTGCCATCTCCTACTCAGGCTGGAGATCATCTCTTAATAATCATTTGACGGTGCTTGATGAGTCCTCAATCTAACTCTTTAGATATTCATCCAAGCACCAGCCTCTATGATTCAACAGTTGAATCAACAGCTGTATGATTATTAAGATGGCCATGGTACATAACCCTAATTGTACTAAGGGACCTATTATACAAATTATTCACTCTTCATTTCAGATCAGGGAATGATATGTGCAATAACATTTATTGCATATTGGCTCGCCGTGGGCTCGCATTTCCAACACTACTTACCTGTCGTAAAGGGAATACTCGGGAACGAGTACACTATGGATCAGATGGGACCGTACTGGGTACATCCTTATGGTAAAGTGTGGATCTTTGAGTGAGTGTGCCACCCATCGTAGAAATGTAGACCGGGAAAACTATAGGAACAAACCAGATCGGGTAGATCATCCCACTATTTGGGTAACGGGAAAAGCACGGTGTCGTCAGACCGAGACAACACTTATTTCAAATCCACCCGGACCACGAGAGTTGCACGCCATTCTCTGGATGCTACTCCTATAAGCATAACACAAGAAAAAAATGATTTATAATTCATTTAATGATTATTCTTGTCTCACTCACTACATCTATGGGTGGAATATTTCTCTGATCTGATATTTTCACTTCTCATCGAGCAATATTTCTCTGAGTCTTACATTATCTGATATTTTCACTTCTCATCGGGCCAACATCAACCAATAAGGCAAAGCAACAACACACATGAAAGCCATCTCGTAACCACCAAAGTCTACTGCCCATTGGTTAAAGTCCATGATGACGTAGGGATGAGTCAAGTCATAAGAGCCTACATAGTGATCATTTGAATTCGAATATGAAGTGGTAGAGAAAGTATGAGTTCCTTTTTTCCTCTAGATGTTAGAAACCAATATCAAATCTCATAATCATCCAATCAATATTTGATTGCCATACATCTCATCTTATCTTGTCATGCACACAGACAATTACAATATAACATCCATATGATCCGCCCTAGTCAACTCACCCTTTATAAGGGTACTTTACAAAACCATCGGTTAGTCCATCTAGGACACTGACACGCGACCTCTCATCGAGTATCTATTTAGTTATATAACTTTAGCAACATGGATAGTCTGCAGTCTTGGCCCATACCAAGCCTCGTGCTATGACTCCAATGTACTAGGTACCTTAGGGTTGGTGTGCCTCCATAGGCATGCTTAAAGTACGTGCATCTTAACTAAGTTCCCGATACTTATTGTGCTCCATTTGTCTGTTTTACTATTGTGATAAATCTGATGTCTTGACCCATATCGGGTCTCACGCTATGACTCTAAAGTATTCATCACGTTAGAGCCGGGGTGCCTCCGTAGGCATGCATTTGAAGTACGTGCATTCTAGCTAAGTTCCCAACACTCCCTTAATCCTTATACGTACTTAGTTATAATTATCTTAGGGCTTATACTTCTAGGCTCCTCCATACTCAAATGGGCTATTGACATTCACTCATTGTCCCCAAATTTATTTAAGTCCATCTCCCCCGAGGGAACCCAATACCCATGTATCCTCAATCAACTATCATTATGTGCCCACTTCATTGATTTAGCCATATACTATAAACCATGATATGTGGCCTAATTTACAACGGAAACATGACACATTCATTCCATCATTACATCACAATAACGACGTGCCACTTAAGAAAATCATTGCGGTATGGTACACAGGATAATGTGATGGACATCCGCCGAACAATACCCCATAACCATTCGATTCATGCTCAAGATGCTCTCACTCATCAAGGCTCATTGCATCGTGTTTTTGACTTAATAAAGCTCATAATGGACTTATTTCCTTTTTTAACTCATTTCCAGTATTCCATACATTTATCATATATTATAAATTCCTAGGTGATTCTACATCTTTTTAAGATCCATTTTCATCAAATTTTAGGTCCATTTGGGTTACAACCCCAGATGATTGATCATCTAACTTTGATGATCAATCAGTCCTAATCGATAAACAAGGAGACTATGATCTATCATTTTGGGGTCAAATGATCGATCGTCTATTTGACATGGTCGATCATACATGGACAATGGTTAGATTTTTTTCCGGTGATGTCAGTGAAGTCACTCTGACAATAAAACAAATTATATCCCCAAGTTCATGTTGTTAGCCACATCACGAATATATAATCATATTTCCATGCAATCAATACTATCAACGGGAAATTACGAAAAGATGATGCAATACGACAAGGATTTTGGCACAAAACTCCCCAAACACGAAAATCGATACCGTCTACTTATTCTGAACACTATACACGACTCATGGTGTGAAAACCGCATGGATCCGACAGCAAACAGAGGCAAAACTCTACCTATGGGAATGGTCTCTCCTGAATTTCCTTCGCCTGAAATGAGAGTTTCATGGTATTTCGTGGAACACTATGTGTCCATGATGATCCCAGTGCTGAGTTCTTCGAGTTGATGTACGTGGATCCTTGATCAATGCATGGAAATTGCTTCCGGCGCGGAGCTCTGACAAAAGGGAGGAGTTCCAACGGAGGCTTGGGATGGTCTGGTTATAGAGTTTGTAGACATCCAGAGGGTACTTTATTTTCACTCAGTTCCTGGGATTGGGGATATCATTGGAATTGGTGTGATGGGGAATTTTCCGTGAAGAAGACAGAAAAGTTGATGGACCTCCAGTTTCATAGCCTGACATTCTGGTTAGAGAGTGTAGATTTATTAGCAGGTTGAAGGTACCGAACCGTGTAAGAGTTTTCTTGTCGTTGATGCACAGGGGGAGAACTCTCACAAGAGATAGATGGTACAGGTTCAATGGCAGCAATTTTGGATTTGTGTCCTCTTTGGAGGAGTCTTCTGAGTCCACTAATCACCTCTTCTTTGATTGTGAAGACAAAAGCTATCTGGCAAGATCTGGAGGTTGATAGGGTAAATAGTGGTGCTCTAGTTAATTTCTGGTACTCTATTTACTGTGCAAGATCTCGAGAAGACACGAATCTACTTTGGCCAATCGCTATCATCTGGGCGCTCCGACTCTCTAGAAATGGAGTTATTTTCTTGTCTACTCGATTTTATTCTGAAAAATATAATCATCCATGCCAAGAGTCTTCTTGCTTCTTGGCTACATCTGAGGTAATGCTTGTATCTTTCCATTAAATATACGTGGGGTGGGCACCTTTCCGTGTTCCCCTTTTTTATCTAAAAATCAACTAATTTCACAACACCCCCCTTAAGTTGGAGGGTTTAGTGGTAATGAAGCCCTTTTGAATCAAGTCTCGAGTGTAGTGGTAGTCTACCTCGACGTGCATTGTTCTCTCATGGAAAGATGGGTTGTTGGCAATGAGAGACCGGACTGGTTATCGCATTGGTGTGCATGGGAAGAGGTACCTCAATTTTTAGGTCAGTAAGAACATATCTGACCAACATCATCTCAAAACTAGCATGTGCCATTGCCATTTACTCTGATTATGCAGTGGATCTGACAACCATTGTATGTTTCATGCTCTTCAATGATACCAAGGAACTATGTATTAACACTGCAAAATCAGAGGTATACTTCATGTCCTCGGGACACCTCGCATAATTTGCACCAGCATAGGTTGTAATGATAAGGGATGTACCTCTGTTGAATAGAAAACCAATGCCAGGTGAGGTCTTCAGATACCTCAGAATCATATGGACTGCATCCATATGTGTATGTCTATGCTGCTCCATGAACTGAGTCGCGTTGCTTACAATAGAGGATATATTTGGCCTGGTGATGGTCACTGTTAGAAAATAAAGAATGTGGAAGTGTACTAGAGAGAAAGAATAAAATATTATGGATATCAAATTTTAACGTGGAACCCTACTCCGTGAGGAGCGGGATGAAAACATGGGAGAAGACCTCAAAGGGTCATTTGTTTCATTTAACTTTCTCACTAGATACAGGAGGTCTGGGGCTTCTTATATAGCCTCTACAGATCCTCCAAGTCCACCACTATTAGATGTGGGACAAAACATTGTATGTAGAAAATGGATCTTGGAAGGATCCATTTACCCATCTTACATGATAACGATGCATACTCTAACACTCCCACTCAAGCTAGAAAATGCAATGCTCAGCTTGGACAAACAGAAAGAAATCTCAAACTCACAATACAAGACACTACAGACAATATCAACTCAACGCGCACAAGTGTCGGTTGTTGTCGAGGACATTGCTTATCATGTCGTGCAGGTGAGGAGGGACAAACAGACTGGAGTGTGAGTCAAACTGGATCTCCTTGTCGGAGAGCATGTTCTCTGTACTGCGCGTGTCAGAGTCACTGCAACTGAAATGAGTCTCCACCTAGAGAACTCTGGTTCGCCACAACATGTAAACAACTGCTCCATCTCTGGAAGGGCCAAACTGAAAAGTCATAGAGACATCCTTGTCGGATTCCACAGTCACTGGAAAATGGAGTATGATAAATCTCCTCATCAGATAACTGGGTCTCTCCCATACTGGCTAAGAGAATGGGATATCTACTCTGGAGTCCTTATAGAACATATGAAAACTCTGAGCCGACAAGAAAAGATGGGACCACACAAATGATGGCACACATGTGCACATTGAAATGCAGACTTTGAAAACATTTGAACATCGAGTCTGAATCTTGAACATTTGCAAAGTCTGAAAACTGGCTTGGAGTCTGAACTAGAGAATTGGAGTCAGACATGTGACTCTACACAATGCTCCATCTTTCTCTCATACTTGCAGGACCACAAATGATATCGACAAAGTTGGGAGAAGACAAGAAAAACATGGGAAAGAATAAAATATCAATGAATCACTTGGCCGATCTCGATTTTTTTGAGCTTCTTTTTTTATCATTTTTTCTTGTATGAGTTTTTTGTACGATTCTCCTTACGTGCGATTTTTTTATATGCACCTCTTTTTCAAAATAATTTTTTAAAATAACTTTCAACCTACCTGTAATGCAACTCTTTTTTCCTCGGCAACAAACTGGGCTTTCAATTTTTTAAAAACTTCTCTTCCTCTTTTTCGTATTTGGGCGCCTCTCCTTTTTCCTTTGGGCTTGACTCCCTCTTCTTTTTTTTAACAAAACACGGTTGGGTTCTATTTAGAGTCCTATGAACTCTTCTCCAAAAGATTGCAATGCTCGATGGGGTTTCTTCGGTGTCACCATAAGGGGCAATGGGCATTACGAGGCCTCGCCAGGAGAAGATGTCGTATGGAGAGGAGCGGCGCCATTACCGTTGATTCCACTGGAGATGGTGGCGCAGCGTCGCCACCGAGAACCATGAGGAAGGAAGGAAGGGGGCAGAGCCTGAAGTTGCGGGATGCACGAAGGAGGAGTTGGGGCTGTGGAGGCTCCTTACAGGGGAGGAACACCACTTAGAGACTTCTAGGGAAGGAGCCCAAAGTGGCTGGAGATGATTCCTGGAAGATGCTGCACGCGATGGGTCTCTGCTACCGCCGATGGGGAGGTTCCTCTTCTTTGAATCTAGTCGTGATGGGGAAAGGATCTTGGTAAATAAGACGACGGGGTTGCTGGGGTGTGTCGTCGTCGTTGGAAGCATACAAGGAGCCTGGAGGAGCTGCATCACCGTGTGGGAGTCTTAGGGCTCGCAGTCGTTGAAGTATGCACCTAGAGTGTTGCTGCAAGTAGAGAATGATAGTGTAAGGTGGATCTTCACGACGAGGAGAGATGGAGGAAGAATGCTTCGCCATCCCTTGATATAAGGGGATGCAGTGCCTGGAGTGCTCCTATTGGTATGATCGGCTAAAGGCAATGACACGTGATGGTTGCGGTTGATGATGAGGATTATCTGAACATGAAACCCCATAGAATTAGTGTTTGAATCCTCACATGCCGCATATAATTTAGGGTTTCAAAGGAAACCCCAGAACATGATGTTGACTTGAACAAATCAGAATATGACCATGAAAGAACAATAATTGAATCGAAACTCAAAAAGAACATGAACATAAATCTTCAACAATAAATCCATTAGAATTGAACCAATTCTGATACTATTTTAGAAATTAAAGAATACAGAAGCGTATCAAAGATAAAGAGTAAAATATTATGGACACCAGATTTTAATGTGGAACCCTACTCCGTGAGGAACAGGATGAAACCACGGGAGAAAAGCCTCAAAGGGTCATATGTTGCATTCAACTTTCTTACCGGATACATGATGTCTGGGGCTTCTTGTTTAGCCTCTACAGATCCTCCAAGTCCAACCACTGTAGATGTGGGACTAAACATTGGATGTGGTAAATGGTTCTTGGAAGGATCCATTTACCCATCTTACATGATAATGATGCATGCTCTAACAGTCACGTATAGGAGCTTCCTAATGAGCTCCCTATACCTCCTCTTGTATACCTCCTCAGTGTCATCATCATACAACTTCATGCTCGAATTCATGAGAGTAGTGTAATACTTGCAATCCGGTATGCATGTCTTTAGAGAGAAGATCTGTAACGTACTTCCTTTGGTCATCACAAGACCTTGTTGGTTCCTGGCAAACTCCAGTCCAAGGAAGTAGCATGGACTATCAAAATCCTTGGTCACAAACTGCTAGCCTAGGAAATCCTTAGCAGCTTGGATACCATGTTCATCATCCCCTATAACAATGATATCATCAACAAAAGCACGCGTGACAAATTTATCTCTCTGAGTCCTTTGAACAAACAAGGAATGATTGGCTATTGATCTCACAAACTCATGTTGCTCTATCAAATCTGAGAGCTCCTGTAACTAAGCTCTTAGACTCTGCTTAAGGACATAGATTACCTTGTGAAGCCTGCAAACTTTCTGACACTCTCCCTCAATAACGAACCCAAGTTGGTGCTGCATACAGACGTCTCCTTTAGGTCACCATAGATGAATGCATTCTTCACATCAAGCTGATATAGGGGAAAATTTCATATCACTGCAATAGAAAGAAGAATACACAATATTAAATGTCGAATACGCAGTGTCCTGATAGTCCGCACCATATATTTAAGTGAACCACAAGTCTCTCCTTGTAGCGATCCATGTTGTCATATGCTTCGTGCTTCACCATAAAACACTCATTTGCATCGAACAACAGATGCTCCTATAGGAGCCTATGTATTACGTGACCATAGTGCGACCCTCTCCTCCTCTATGGCAAGGAGACACTGGTTATCCATTATGTCCTCCTAATATGTTTATGGTATCTCTATGGTTGACAACCCCATGACAAATCTCCTGATGTCCTCTGAGAGTTGGCCTAAGGAAACATGGGCCAGAAGAAGATATGTAGCACAAGTACATCTCTACTTCCACAGAGAAATGGGCACATCTAGATCATCTGCCTCCACCCGAACTTGTAAACTACCCTCCTGAGGGAGCACTATTCATTCTGTAAAAAATCTTGTTGCATAAACAAATCACTAGTGCCATCAGTAAAAACATGTTGGACATGCGAGCCCACGGCGAGCCAGTATGCAATAAATGTTATTGCAAATATCATTCCCTAATCTGAAATGAAGAATAAATAATTTGCATAATAGGTCCCTTAGTACAATTAGGGTTATGTACCATGGTCATCTTGATGATCATACAGCTGTTGATTCAACTGTTGAATCATAGAGGCTGGTGCTTGGATGAATACCTAAAGAGTTAGATTGGGGACTCATCAAGCACCGTCAAATGATTGTTAAGAGATGATCTCCAGCCTGAGTAGGAGATGGCAATCCTTATCTCTAAAGGTTGATATTTAACCGACCTCTAGATGCAGGTCCTCTGCATAGGAATAGAGATTCAGAGGTGTCAGATTAGTAAGGTCAAAGAGTTGACTTAATGAGATCGAGATAACCAAAGTCCTATATCATACGTTGTCACGATACAGGCATGCATCCTCTGACCGGAGACAGATGTGTTATTATATGTTTGAGTATGTACATTTGGCAGACCAATAGGTTGATAACCTAATTAAGGTCTATACACCGGTGCGCTGGTGTGCATATAAGGGCATATGAGTAATACAATCTCTCAAAGGGATCATACAGGTTCAGTTGTTGAACCGGAAGACATGAGCTCACTCATGAGATATTGGGAAGAATCAAATTCCGTGCGTACGGTCGTCTCGCTTTGGAAGCTTGACTGAATTTGTGGGTTTGATATATATTTTGGAAAGTATATGATCAAGACCTAGGTATGATATATGATCGATGCCGACTCCCAATGATCGAATGAGAAACTTACTGATAGAATCCTGAAGTAGACAGTATAAAGTTGATCCAATACTTCAGGTTTATTCTGAGTCTTCCAGTATGCAGGATGTACAGGTATTGGGAATACCTGAGGGCGATGTGATCATAAACGATTGTATAACCATGACGCTTCCATTTCTAGCGAGTGATGAAACGGGTCTGGATTTTAGTGACTCCTCTCAGTAGAGAAGTAATCTGATTTTGGTCCAAATGTTGGACATTGATCTGAATGTGATTCAGATGCAATGAGAAGATTAGATTTGCGGTCTTGATTTAATCAAGCATCTATGGGAGGCCCGCGATCTGGATTTGAGATATGATCTCAATATCCAAGTCACTATACGTGGAACAATACAATCGCCTTATCCTTATCTCCAAGTATTCACGGAGAAAGCGCATTATCCTTGAAAGGGTTCAAGATAATTTCATTGTTGATATGAGTATTCGAGCATTGAGAAAAAGGATAATTAAATGTGATTTAATTATCATGATTAATATGAATTCGATTCATATTAAAAGGAGATTTATCTTAGATAATTAAATGTGATTTAATTATCAAAGATGTGAATAATGTGAATGTGATTCATATTATTTGGGCACGTGAGAATAGAAATCCAAGATGATTAAATGTGATTTAATTATCATGGTTATGAATAATATGGACAACAATATCCATATTAGTCATATATATTATAAATGTGATTTATAATATATAAGAGAGAGCTATTTGTAATATACATTTGCTAATTAAATGTCAATGTGAATTGGATTCACATTGGACATTAAATTGAAAATGTAACATTTTATTTTGGGTTTTGAATGTGATTCACAAATTTCCAATGGCATGATTGCAATGTTCACAATAAATTGGATTTATTTTTTGTGAAATAATTTGCAACAAAACTTGTTGCAAATATTGGAGAGAATCATGAGATAATGCAATCTCATGTAATATAGAAAGGAGGCTCCCTTCCTAATAAGGAGAGGGGACGACCACCAAGTCCTTGTAGGACTCATGACCGTCCTCCCCCTATTTCTCCAATGGAGATTGATTTGATATAAATCAAATTATATTTATTATATATTTGATTTTTTATTAAATTAATTGTTGTTGGTTTTTTACCAACAAAATCTTAGCCATTGAAAGAAACACAATCAATGAGAGCCATTGGATTTGTGTTGTCCCATGGATTGACATCCATGGATCCCAAAATGTTATAAAAGGAGAGGCACCCCTTTGCTCTTCTTTACACAACAAGTAAGACGACAAGTCTCTCTCTCTCTCTTTCTCTCTACACGTCCTCTTTCTTCCTCTCATGGCCGTCCACCATGGATGCCCTAGAGAGGTTCCCCATCGCCGCAGCGTCGTCGTCATGCTGCCCGATCGGTTGCTCGTGGATCTCCATCTCCTTCGGTGCGCCTCGCTCGTGAAGAAGACGTCGGATCTCGTGTGTCGAGATCAAGAGATTCACCGCTTGGATCATCAACATGGATTGCGAGAAGCACGCGGTTCATCTCCGCGCTCGCAAGCGTCTCCTCCGTCGGATCGGACTTGAGACAGGAGGTCTCTTTGTTTAGAGACTTGATTGCAACCACGCTTCAAGAGGTAATCCTATTACTTGTTTGTGGTTTAGACGAAACGATCCGAGAAGTGTTCTTGGATCATGTGGTTTCGTCGCATGAAGTTTTTTTTTAAATTCCGCTGCACAGAACAACTTGCACGACTAATCGTTCTGCGTCATATTCGATATGACGATCACGCTTCCGTGATGCGCTTGAGGATCTAACCATATCCTTCAAGTGGTATCAGAGCCTTAGGTTGGTGTTTTTGGATACGATCCATTAACCGAGGACGACTTGGGTTCATTAGGGTTTGCGAAAGATTTCTTGCATTTCATTTTCGCATCTCTGTTTTGAGATTATTTTCGTCACTGTTTAAATTGTTTAAACACAAAAATAATAATTGGATTTTGTTCCACATTAAATAAGGAAACCGTAGAATCTAAGTTTACGTGATTTCGATTTTGTTTGCTCAAGTTATGCTCATTTTAGTGAACATGTATCCACAGTTTCGGGGACTGCGAATCTCAACGTAATTAAAGAGTTAATTGCGGATTTGAAACGACTTGAAATGCGTGCAAATCACTTAGGTTCTGTTGTAAATCAAATTAGCAAACTTTAGGAACTTACTTTGCTTAATTTGGATTTAAATTGGTTGAGATATGGTATTTTTAGTAAGTGAGGGTCACTGCTGGAAATACTTTCCTAATCAAGAACCTAGTGATTGTCATTTACTCATATAGTGAAATTAAATTGTTTAATTTCCTGGAGTAATTGTACATAAATATTTGTGAAATATTTGATGATAATTATTTCCTTAAATGACATTGCCTTAACCAATATTTGATTAGATGTGATCTAGATCACTAATTGGTTTCATGATCTAGATGATCTACATTCCAACAAACATGTTGCTTGGATAGGATTTGGGATTTGTTTAGCAAATCTCATTATAATGTTAATCAAAATTGTTTTGTTTATTACTATATGGTATTATTTCGGTTGAAGAACCGATGATCATCTCAAGTACAAATTGATCTATTTGGCATTATCCTTTCCCGCGGTGGATATTGTGTCTAGTCAGTGAGCATTGGGGTAGCGGGTTGAAACGTATGTGTTTCGTCCCACTCTCGTCGGTACTGGCCATGATAGTGGGTAGGGACTCGATAATGCCGGAGAAATCAAGATGTATTTCTAATTATTAAAATTCAGAATAATATGTATTTGAGATAATACCATAATTCAAGTAACAATAAAAATGTTTGTTGGATATTAATTGGATCATTAATTTAATATGATTAGATTAATTGGAATCCAATTAAAATTAAAACACTCTATTATGAATAGAGATGTTATTTTCCTTGAAAGAATTAATCATAATGAATATGATTCATTATGATTAATTAAAATTTGAATATGATATGGAGGATCACATAAGTGACATCCATGGTCTCCCGTCAAGGCGAAGGGTTCCATCGCCAGGGATTGTATATAGGAGATGCATGTCCGAAGTGACAGCTCCTGTATGCAAGCGCATCTGGATCGGGCTCTTCGCTTCTCGAAAGAGTAAGGACGTATGCGTAGTGACCCCAATATCGGGTCCTCATATTATTGGTGCGATATTGGATTGCGCATAGCGAGTTGTATTCCTGTTGACGGTTGGTTCAATTAATGACGGGTCAACATCACCTTAGGGGTGGTGGGCCCGGGTGTTGAAGATCGAATTCAGAGATGCAAGTTGGACTTGCAAGACGGAATGTGTTCCCGCTTCTTTTTATCCGAGGTGTAGGTTCTCATATTATTGGGATGTAACAAAGATAAGGAAGCAGATCCCAGATCTTGCTTGAGATATAATGGTAAGTATATCTCTTACATTGAAAGTGATTAAGGGAATGAACTTTCAGTGTTGACAAGGCAAACAACTTTGATATAAAAATTCTTAAATCAAAGTAAAATATGTATATATATAAATATGTACACTCATGCAAATTTCTTATTTCAGATAATCCTTCATTAAACCCACTCAATGTTATACTCAATGATAACCAGTACAATATCATGGATTGGACTCATGATCCAGATATTGTACTTGCAGTTGGACACATAATGTATGTGGTTGCAATATGCATGTTTCCTCACAATAATGAGGAATGACAATTAAATAGATAATAGGACTACAATCCTAGGGTTTGTATGTCTCTATAGTCTTGATCTCTCATCGAATGTACTTTGGAAGTGACATGTCGATGATGATCGCAATTGTCAAATAATCTTTATAAAATCAATGAAGATATTCTGGCATATATATGTGCTCTTAACATTCAATCATGAGTGGCATGGTTCTCTGCATCATGTAGAATGGTAGCTCTATAAGAGATGATGTATTCAAATTGTTTGAGTACCTACCTGAACCTATGTTTTAAGAGTTTAGATGGATGTAGATGATATCTATCATGCTCAACTTGGATGAACACTTCTGGAAGGACCCTCTAAGTAAGGCTTTGGTGGAGGGATTTTGAATGGGAGGCGGAGGGGAGCCCGTGAGAGTGGGAGAGCGAGTGAGAAGAGGGGAGAGAGGTCACGAGAAGCACTGGTGACGAGTGAGAGATCGGTGGAAGCCTTCGCTGGGTACACGTGAGCACTCTCGCCCTGCGGTCACATCACAGGGATGGTTTCTAATACTAATGCTTCGTGGAGACCGAAGCCTTCTATCCCGAGAGTCTCCGTTTCTGGAAAAGGTATGGCAAGCTCCGCTCGCGTTTTCAATGAGGTGCGCGTGGGGCCGGTCGACTACAAAGATGGTGGCGTTCAAAGTGGAAGGCCTCACATCGAAGCGGTCGTCTCCGACAAGCTTGAAGAAGGTTCTCATTGGATCCGTGTTTCGCACATGAAACCGGGTAAGCGTTGCTTTAGATGCGGGGATCATGGTCATTCGGCTTCGTCTTGTGGTTTGCATGCAAGATGCTATTCCTGTGGGAGGGTTGGTCATAAGAAAGCTTCGTGTTGGTTCGGGACTTCTCGCATGGTTCCTGTGACGCGTAAGCCATGCAACGTCGCCTTGGGGGCTCCTGCCATGCATACTCCTTCCTTCCACGTGAACACTACCGGTGAGTCTGGCTCACGCTCCTTCGCGCAGGTGGTTCGTGGCTCTTCTATCCCTGCTCTCTCTGGTGACCCTCTTGCAAGGGAATCTTCTGTGGACTCGGCTTTACGCTTTGCTAAGGGTGGTCTTCGTTCAAAGGGGTTTGGGAGTGGCAGCAGGGTGACTACGTCGGGTCGGCCGGGGCGGGTGGAGGCACCCGGTGGTTCGGTGCATGACCACCTTGAAAAGAAGTTTGGGTGCGACGGAGTTGCTGTCGGGTTTGCAAAATGAAGGGGAACTGATTGGTGTTTCGTGAAGACAAGTTTGCATGATTTCTTTGGACCTTCGTTCGAAGGTGACTTGGTGGTTCTTGATTCCTATAGGTGCTGCGTTTGTGGTCTATCGGAGGCTCAACGATAAAGTTTATTGAAGAGCGCTCTCTTTGAGGGGCTTTCTTGGCATCCTTTGCGTTACGACGATGGAGCTTGCTATGGCATCAAAATTTGTGTGGTTGAGGTGCGGGGGATCCCTCTTCTTTCCCGCAAGGTCCCCGCCGTGGCTGCTCTTCTTCACCGATGGGGGGAGCTTCTGGCGATTGTAGAGGACGGATTCAAACTGGGCTCAGATTGGAAGTCTACAAGGGTCCTTCTGGAATGCGGCAGGAACTCGCTACCTGACCATTTGGGGAAGGTGTTCTTCGAGTCTTTCTCTGTAGGTCGTTTCTCCTTTCCGGTCGAGATTTGCTTTGTGCGGCCTCTTCGTCAGCCTCCGGCGTTGCCTCCTCCGGTGCTCCCTCCGATTGGGTCGATGGACCCCACTCTTTCGCATGACGCCTCGTCTCCTGTTGGCTTGGAGTCCTCCTTGATGGGGAGGCATATGGTATCGGTGTTGCTTGTCAGAAGGGACTTACCCACCCCAATCGCTATTTCATCTGTATATGGACCTTGTTGTCATATCAGCAGAGCGGAGCTGTGGGATGATTTGCGTGTTGCGGGCCGTGCTTTCGCAAGCTTTCCGTGGATCATTGGGGGAGACTTTAATGTCACTCTTCTTTCGGCTGATCGCCCCCGGGCTAGGGGTGGCTGCGACCGGGGTTCTCTATCATTTAGGGAGACCCTGGACTTTTTGGCTCTGGAAGACTTGGTGGCTTCAGATATTAATTATACGTGGAGGAACAGTAATTCGCGGTCCCGACTAGATCGATTTTTGGCTTCGAGTGCTATGATGGAAAGATTCCCGTCCTGCTCGGTTTCTTCGCGTCCGAGAGCTTTCTCTGACCACTTGCCAATTTTATGGGATTCTGGCGAGAATCTTTCCCCGAGAGGCATCTTTAGATATGAACGCTGCTGGCTCTTGGAGCCTTCTTTTCGTGCGGTGGTCAATGATCACTGGTTATCTACTCCGGTGGAGGGCTCTGCGGCTGCTCGTCTTAATCAGAAGCTTGTTTCCTTGCGTACGAGATTGGCTCTTTTTAAAAGGGAGTCGCATTTGGCGAGGGTGACTCGCAAAAAAGAGGCGGAGGAGATTATTTCAAGACTTGACTCTGTGGAGAATGAGAGGACTCTCAACATCACCGAATTAGAGGAGCGCTCTTCTGCGCAAATCAAGGTGGCGGAGGAAGACAAGAAAAGAGCTATCGAATGGCGTCAGCGCTCTAGGCTCAAATGGCTCAAAGACGGCGACGCGAACTCGGCTTACTTCCACAGGGTTGCTAGAGGGAGGAAACAGAACAATACTATGAGGGCTATTTCTGTTGATGGCCAGCGTTTCGCTGGGGATAGCGCTATGGGTGACGCAATCTCGAAGCACTTCAGGGAGGCCATGTCGAATCGTCACCCTCGGCGTTGGAAGTGGCTCGGCTTGGGGGTTCCGACTGTCCCTGCGGAGGATTGCGCCTTGCTAATTAGGCCGGTTTCTATGTTGAAGACTAAAGAGGCCCTGTGGGAACTTAATTCTGACGGGTCCCCAGGGCCTGATGGTTTCTCGGTTGCATTCTTCAAGGACTTTTGGGATTTAGTGGGAAAGGAAGTATTCGAGGTAGTTGAGGAGTTCTGTGGCGGAAACGCGGGGTTTGATAGGCTGAATAGAGCTTTACTTCTCTTGATTCCTAAAAGGGAGGCGGCTGAGGATATAGGGGATTTTCGCCCCATCTCCATTTCTAATGCAGTTTATTTAATCGTCGCTAAAGTACTGTCCAGAAGACTCTCTAAGGTTCTGGACCCTCTTATCTTGCCAGTTCAGGCGGCTTTCATCAAAGGCAGGCAAATTTCGGACTGTATTGCTGTTGCGTCGGAGCTGGTGGCGGATTGGAAAGCCTCGGGGCGGCAAGGCGTTCTGTGGAAGATCGATTTTGCCAAAGCTTATGATAGCATCGATTGGGCCTTTCTTTGGTCAGTCCTCAAGAGGCGTGGATTCCCGGACTTGTGGATTTCGTGGATGCGGCACTGCGTTACGACTGTCTCCTTTTCTATTCTGCTTAATGGCGGGTTGGAGGGCGGGCGCTTTCAGCTGCGTCGGGGCCTTCGACAAGGTTGCCCCCTGGCCCCCCTCCTTTTCGTGATTGAATCGGATGTCTTGGCTAGAATGGTGGCCCGAGTGGTTGATGCAGGCCTATCTAAGGGCTTTTCTAAGGGGACCATTTCCGTGCCTCTTATTCAGTTTGCGGACGACACTTTGTGCTTTATCGAAGGGGGAGAGTCGGAAGTTGCGGCCATGGCGGCCACTTTAGACCTCTTCAGTGAACTTTCGGGCTTACGCATAAACGACAATAAATCCAAGGTCATTGTTTTTGGTGGTTTGGAGACGCGTGCTTCGGATTTCGCCAACATTCTGGGCTCGTCTTTGGGCTGCCTCCTGCTAGACTATCTGGGCCTTCCTTTGGTGGTCGGGAGGCCTCGATTGAAGGATTGGAGTGCGGTGGTGGAGAAGGTGGAGGCGAGATTGGCTACCTGGCGCGCGGCTCTTCTTTCCAAAGGGGGTAGACTGGTTCTTCTTCACTCGGTCCTTGCCGCCATTCCTGTGCATTTTTTATCAACCCGTCGGATGCCCGCGGGGATTGGCAGTAGACTGGAGTCTTGCTTCAAGAAATTCCTATGGGGAAAATCGGGCAACAGTGGGAAAGGGATTCACCTGGTCGCATGGGAGGAGGTGGTGAGGGAGAAGTCGGCAGGAGGGTTGGGGATAAGGAGTCTCAGATTGATTAACGATGCCTTCTTCCTTAAGTGGACATCCAGGGTCTGGGGAAGAGATGGTAGCTTCTTCATTACCATCTTGAGGGCTCTTCACGGGCGGGCGTGGCCTGGTGTGGGAGCCTCGGAGGGTATGGCTGGGAGCTCTCACTTTTGGCGTGCTATTCAGGTGGCTTTCGTGAAATACAGATCGTCTTTCAAACCTATGCTCGGTGACGGCCGCGGTTTCTCCTTCTGGAATGATTGCTGGTTGGAAGGGGAGCCACTTTCTATCCACTTCCCTCGACTTTTCGCTTTAGCGGAGGATAAGGATGCCTCCGTCGCTTCATGCTGGGTGGACGCTTCTTGGTCTCCTCGTTTCCTGGGCTCCTTCTCCGACCAGAGGTTCATGGATTTTTTGGCTTTAATAAACGTTCTTGCTCAGGCGGGATCTCCCTCTAGTGGCTTGGATCACTGGGTTTGGAGGGAGGGTCTCTTCTCGACTCAGAAGGCATACTCATCTTTGCTTGATTCTCTGCCTCCAAGTACGGATTCTTTGGTGCGTGACTGTGGCTTCTTCTGGGGCCTGGGGTTGCCCTTACGTATCGTCTTCTTCCTTTGGCTCTTGCGGAGAAGGAGGCTTTTGACGCGCGATCGTTGTTCCAGGTCAATCCCCTCGATCTCTAGCATTTGCGGCCTGTGCGACTCTAATGTGGAAACTCTGGACCATCTGCTGTTTCTTTGCCCCTTGGTCCGGGAGATGTGGGACGACCCCTTTGTGAATTGGATGCTCGCTCGTGATGTGGAGTCCTTCTGCGGCTCCCTCTTCTCTAACAGGCGATTGGAGAGAAGGCGTTTTCTTGCTCCGGTGGCGTGCTTGTGGTCGTTATGGCTTGCTCGAAACGAGGCCCTCTTCTCCGAGCAGAGGTTTTACCTGGAGAACGTCTTTTGCCGTGCTAGGGCTTTTGTGGCTGATTGGTGTCTTGCTTGACTTGCATGTTTTCTAGTTCTGTTTAGTTCCTGGCCACCCACTTCGGGAGGCTTCTTGCCTCCTTCGCGGGGGGCTTTGTTTTTATTTTCCCCTTTTGTATCTTCTCTTTTTGCTCTTAATATATTGGGGTGAGCACCATCGAGTGTATCCCCCTCTTCTTGGCTTCAAAAAAAAAAAGATGGATGTAGATGATGAGTGTCATCATTCTACTATCTATACTCTAGTCATTCATGAAGCTTCATAATATTCATATTGTATGAATTTAATGAAGCATGTATAAATATTGAAATGATCTTACATTGAATTCTTTTGAATTTAACATAAGAGATCCTTAGTCTTAAGCAATGGTTGTTTATAGATGAAGGGAGCGCAGTGGAAGCATGAGTTGGACCCAAGTGAGAAGTATAGTCAAAGAGTTGGTTATACTTCTGTGACTTCCATATGACATCCAAAGAGTTGGATGAATGCCAATACTGCAATAAGTTGATGTATTGATAGTATGACTATCAAGTCTGTCTAGAATCCTCAGAGAAGGACTCGGATGGAGCATCAGAATAATCTACATAAATCATTGATATTGACTTGCTTATTGAATAAGATAAAGTCTTGTAATTGTATCTCAATCTTCTACAACACTTGCAATGGGTTGCATATGTTTTAGAAGACTAGAAAATTTGATCTTAAGGCTTATAGTCATCCATATAGATATTGATGCAATTGTTGCAACAATCTCTATTGGATTAGAAGGCTTCATAATTTCAGTGGGAGAGCCCTTAGTCTTAGAGAATGTCTCTGTGATCTAGATATTAGAATACACTCATTGTTTATTTTTAAATGTTGGAAATAAACATAAATTCTGTAATAAATCTATCATAAAGAGTTATGATGGAGATATTTCAGATGATAACCTAAAATCTAGTGAACTCCACTAAATTAGAAAATTAATGAATGGTTCATTAACATTTCTAAATACGGAAATTAAACTTTAAGATCAATAGGAGGATAAGATCATTTGATAATGATCTAGCATCAAGCCTTGGACATTTGTCTATTGATTTGATCAATAGACTAGTAAGAGATGAAACTTTAGAATGTCTAAAACTTCAAAACTTACATACTTATGAATATTGTATTCAAAGTAAAATGTCCAATACACCCTTCGTTGGGAATGGTGTAAGATGTCAAGGTATTCAGGATCTCATACATATTGATGTATGTGGATCATCTATATCATAGTAAACATTATGGATATGTGATATCTATTGATGATTATGTATGATATGAGATTTCTTCTCTTCACCTAAAGAAACCTTTGAAATGTTCAAAGATTTCATCTTTTTGGTTTACAACCAAAGTTTGAAGGAAGATAAAATGAATTTGATCTAATCTAGGTAGCATGTACCTGTTAGACGAATTCAAAGGATACCTTATGGAGATATGAATATCATTTCTATCTCAATCCTCCTAACATACCTTAACTCAATAGAGTTATAGGGAGATAAAATTGGATCATGTGTGACATGATCTTATCAATGATGGATTTTAGCATAATTATCCCTTAGTTTCCAGGTATATATGTGTAGTAGAGACTACAATGTATATCCTTAATAAGGTTCCATGCAAGCTGAAATCTAGAACTTGAGAATGCTGCTTCATTAGGAAAATAAAGGATGGTATTGGATACCTACTTTATGACCTTGAGATTCTTAAAATATCTCATCTCTGAGAATGTGATTCTTAGAGGTTGAGACTCTTGAGAATCAAGATGAAAATGAAGTATAGGAACTCATTTAATCTTGAGAAGATAATGAGGCTCTTGAAATTGGAAACTAAAAGGACAATTAAAGGTGAAACATTAATACTTCTTCAAATGATTTTGAGGATGTATTCCATGTGTTGATTAAATCTGACAAATGATCGGACTTCATGTGATGAAGCTCCTGAAGATCATGACATGGAAAGATGGATGCTAGCAATAAAGTCTAAAGTAGACTTCATATACAAATGTTGTATATGGACCCTCGAGGATCCACCTATATGGGTAAGACCCATAAAGGTGTAAATAGATCTTCAAGAGAAAGAAGTCAAGATTGCATTCCTCTATAAATACCTCTCTGAGGATATTCACATGAAGTAGCCCCAGGGCTTCTGGGTGAGGAAAGCAAGGTGTGCAAGCTAAGGAATCCATCTATAGACTCAAATAAGCTTCTTGAAGTTCGACCATAAGATTTGATGAGATTATAAATGTTATGATTTCAGATAGAATCTTGATGAGCCATGTGAAGCTTAGTGGGAGTGCCTTTGTGTTCATCATGCTAAATGTAGATGATATCCTAATCATTTAAAATGATATAAGGATAATAATAAGTGTTTTATTATCTGGTTGTTCCATAACTTGAGATATGATCTCAAGGATAGCTCTTGGATCTTAGTTCTGAAGGTGTTCAGGAGCAAAGAGAAGATGGTATTGGGACTGTCACAATAGTAGTACACCTTGAACATATTTCATTTTTTGGAAAAGTCCAAGAAAGGCTTCCATCCCTTAAGATATGGTACTGACCTATCTTAAGGGATATCACCTCAAAGAGTTGAGGAAGTAAATGCTAGAACTACTTGCACGTGTGCATTAGTTACGAGAAGCTGAGTGTATGCTAGATGTGTACAAAAGCCAGATATCTGCCTTGCAGTGGGAGTAGTAAAGTGTTGCTAATCCTACTATGGAGAAAAACACTTGATTGCAGTAATAACAAAATCTTCATAGATGACAAGATTTTTGAGATAGTGATCTTCAAAATCTTAAGACTTTTATAGATAGAGATCTAAAAGGTCTTAACTATGGATACCTTAAGAAATAGTGATCTCCAGGAATAAAGGTATTCTGACAAGGATTATGGAAATACTGGTGATGATAATTGTTAAGTTGTAGTGTCAAGGACACTTTAGCTAACAAGATTGAGTATTGGTTGCATGAGATGCAACATTTGCATTAGATGCGAGCACTGTTACTGGGAATATGCAAGTGTCGTAAAAGGACTTGGCGTAGTCTCGCGGGAACAGAGTGACTGATCAGCTTACCTAGCTATTTTCTAAATAGCCTATGATTGTCACATGAGTGTGGGTTTAAATGATTAGCCTATTAATGGTTCTTTGGGCTAGTGGGAGATTGTTAAACATGCGAGCCCACGTCGAGCCATTATGCAATAAATGTTATTGCAAATATCATTCCCTGATCTCAAATGAAGAATAAATAATTTGCATAATAGTTCCCTTAGTACATTAGGGTTATGTACCATGGCCATCTTGATGATCATATAACTGTTGATTCAACTGTTGAATCATAGAAGCTGGTGCTTGGATGAATATCTAAAGAGTTAGATTGGGGACTCATCAAGCACCGTCAAATGATTGTTAAGAGATGATCTCCAGCCTGAGTAGGAGAATCCTTATCTCTAAAGACAGATATCTGACCGACCTCTTGATGCAGGTCCTCTGCATAGGAATAGAGATTCGGAGGTGTCATATTAGTTAGGTCAAAGAGTTGACTTAATGAGATCGAGATAACCAAAGTCCTATATCGTATGATGTCACGATATAGGCATGCATCCTCTGATTCGGAGATTTGCGGTCTTGATTTAATCAAGCATCTATGGGAGACCCGCGATCTGGATTTGAGATATGATCTCAATATCCAAGTCACTATATGTGGAACAATACAATCACCCTGTCCTTATCTCCAAGTATTCGCGGAGAAGGCGCATTATTCTTGAAAGGGTTCAAGACAATTTCATTGTTGATATGAGTATCCGAGCATTGAGAAAAAGGATAATTAAATGTGATTATCATGCTTAATATGAATTCGAATCATATTAAAAGGAGATTTATCTTAGATAATTAAATGTGATTTAATTATCAAAAATGTGAATAATGTGAATGTGATTCATATTATTTGGGCACATGAGAATAGAGATCCAAGATGATTAAATGTGATTTAATTATCATGGATATGAATAATATGGACAGCAATATCTATATTAGTCATATATATTATAAATGTGATTTATAATATATAAGAGAGAGCTATTTGTAATTTACATTTGCTAATTAAATGTCAATGTGAATTGGATTCACATTGGACATTAAATTGAAAATGTAACTTACATTTTATTTTGGGTTGTGAATGTGATTCACAAATTTCCAATGGCATGATTGCAATGTTCCAATAAATTGGATTTATTTTTTTGTGAAATAATTTGCAATAAAAGTTGCAAATATTGGAGAGAATCATGAGATAATGCAATCTCATGTAATATAGAAAGGAGGCTCCCTTCCTAATAATGAGAGGGGACGGCCACCAAGTCCTTATAGGACTCATGGCTGTCCTCCCCCCTTTACGGAAGGAGGCTTGCCTCCTTCCTATTTCTCCAATGGAGATTGATTTGGAATAAATCAAATTATATTTATTATATATTTCATTATTTATTAAATTAATTGTTGTTGGTTTTTTACCAACAAAATCTTAGCCATTGAAAGAAACACAATCAATGAGAGCCATTGGATTTGTGTTGTCCCATGGATTTAGATCCATGGATCCCAAAATGTTATAATAAGGAGAGGCACCCCTTTGCTCTTCTTTACACAAGTAAGACAACAAGTCTCTCTCTCTTTCTCTCTAAACGTCCTCTCTCTTCCTCTCATGGCCGTCCACCATGGATGCCCTAGAGAGGTTCTCCATCGCCGCAGCGTCGTCATCATGCTGCCCGATCGGTTGCTCGTGGATCTCCATCTCCTTCGGTGCGCCTCGCTCGTGAAGAAGACGTCGGATCTCGTGTGTCGAGATCAGGAGATTCACCGCTTGGATCATCAACATGGATTGCGAGAAGCACGCGGTTCATCCCCGCGCTCGCAAGCGTCTCCTCCGTCGGATCGGACTTGAGACAGGAGGTCTCTTTGTTTAGAGACTCGATTGCAACCACGCTTCAAGAGGTAATCCTATTACTTGTTTGTGGTTTAGACGAAAGGATCCGAGAAGTGTTCTTGGATCATGTGGTTTCGTCGCATGAAGTTTTTTTTTTAAATTCCACTGCACAGAACAACTAGCACGACTAGTCGTTTTGCGTCGTATTCGATACGACGATCACGCTTCCGTGATGCGCTTAAGGATCTAACCATATCCTTCAAAACAATGTTCCCATTATGTACCTAGGGCATGCTGGATGATGGGGGAGGCATATGAGCAAGGGAAACTATATGAGGCCAATGAACAAACATATGTGGCAAGAACCGAGCTAAGGTATTGGATGGTGGTCCAAGGGTGGGTACTAAAGGTGGTGGAGGAGGTGGTGCAGGTGTAGGAGGAGGAAGCATGTATACCTCCTCACATGAGATGGTTGGAGTCAACCTATCACATGTAGGAGAGAAATACATAACTAACTTAAAGAAGGTAATATCGACAATGACAGTATTTCCGTCAAAGCAAATAAAAACAACGGTACCCCTTCTGGGTATGAGAGTAGCCTACAAATACACACTTGACAACTCGAAGGGAGAGCTTGTCATGATCAAGCATCAAATTATGAAAAAAGAAACACAACCAAACGCTCGAGGTATAAGGGAGAACATGTCCTCGAGCAACGCAATCAAGAAAGGGATCTTTTCTCCTAAAGCAGAAGATGGCATGCGGTTCACCAAGTATCTAATTGAATAAGCTCAAATAACCGAATACTTCTACAACTATGACGATCAGGAAAAGACGAGAAGTAGTGCTTCTCACGTTGGAAAGCCTCACACTGGAAGGAAGATCACATTGAAATCTGTGGGAGGACATGACACAACTTCTGCAGACGAAGGTGGCCAAACCGAAGATGCCACAAGTATAATGAGACTGGTCCAGTGAGAATAGTAGAGGCACCAGCATGTAGAGGCTGGACCAGTTTGTAGAGCGCCGCTGCTCACGATCACATCCAATCACCTTATCCGTGAGTATGTCTTGAAACACAAGAAAGGATGGGTCAAAAATAGCATGACAATGCATATCCTTCATAATATGACTAATAAAGCAAGTTCATCTAAAAGTCAGTAGCATATAAAACATTCTGCAGGCGCATGGATGACGTCAAATGCACCTTCCCCATATCCTATGATGGTAGGTAAATCTCATTCGCAATAATGACCCATCTACCATGGGGTATAGGTCTGTAAGACTGGAACTGTGCTTTGTCTCCACATAAATGGTGAGAGGCACTAGAGTCCATGATCCACTTCGTCATATCTGTCATGCTACAACTGGTAAAAGCATAGTCTATCCCTGAGGAGCTCGAAGAGGATCTTGCAGCAGATGCAACATCTGGGGAACTTGTAGTGCTGCTAGCAACATGAGTCATTATCTCACTTAGATAGGAGACAATATCAACAAGGCGAGGATCTGTCTGAGGAGCCGAACTGTTTGGAGTCTCAATCCGCTCGACCACACGAGCAGATGTGGAGGATTAATGCTTCTGATAGCATGTATCTTTAGAGTAACCTGTACGACGATAGTAGGTGCATGGGCCAAGCTAACATCCACCTCCACTGCTATGGGGACCATGCCTCTGAACTGTGTAGAATACCCTCTGTCGTGAGATACAACCATCACTGAGGAGATTTGTGTGGTGGCAACGAGTGGGATAAGAAGCCTACTGAGGCAACTATAGGCCTCCTCAATGAGAGGAATAATCACATGTAAGAGTTGTGCATGTGTCGCCCGGCGCCAGGACTGCCATTAAAACTTCTATCATCACAGAGTTTATGTATGCCATCTATTGCTCCATTGAAGCGGTAACAAGCATGAAGTTGTGAAGCTTCTCAAACATGCCTCAATGCGACGAAGACAATGTATGCAGCGGACGACAATTCTGCTTGGCCGTGTATATATCAAACTGAAGTTTAAGAATCTTGGCCCCATTCTTCGCTTGTCATATGTATCTTCTATAATATCCCACATCACCTTGGCAGTTGTCTAGTTCACAATGTCGTTGCAATCTTATAATGATGGTCCTATATAGTCAAACACACGCATACGCGTCATCTTACTTCCACGAAGCATTGTCCATAGTCTTATCCGTCGGCTCAGGCTCTGTCAGAATATGTTCCTTGTTATTGCACTACATAATGGTCATAAATTGCATGGACAACAACTTATAATTGGTCATATCCATCTCATGATGGGAGCCAGGCCCTTGAAGGCACCGAACGAAGAGAAAATGCCACCCTCGGACACGATGAAAATGAAGGCTGAAATAGAAATCGACTTGAGAAGTAGACTGATCTGAAGGAGTCTGCACGATCATATGGAAGATTGGTTGTACACGTAGACTCATACAACCATCCTTATCACTCCTCGACTCGCACTAGCACCAAAAAAGGTGATTTATAGGTTTGAAATCACCTTTTCCGGTTAAAAACAAATTGTTTTAAACAACAATTTGACGTCATAGAGGAGATGAATCGATTACGAGGTGCGCAGACGCATGTAAAGGACTACCGACTTTGGTTGGGGTCGCTTTGTAGGGTTGTGGCATTGTCTAGGGACTGCGCAAAGGGTCTCGGTGTGCCTAGGGTGGCATAGAGGACCCCACCGGTGGTTGGGGGTTATGCGTTGGGCCACTACAGCGTTGGAGGTCACGTGGAGGCGTGTTTCTACTACTGGGGGCCGCTCGGAGGGTGACGGTTGTTGCATGGGCCATGTCTGAGGGGTGGCAGTGATACGTGGTGCATGCAAGGGTGGTAGGTTGGGGATAAGGGCACGAGTGGGGTACAAGAACTCTGATCTAGGACCGTTGCTTTGATACTATGTGGGAGAAAATAATAACGTACTTATTTATGAGGCCCTAGGGTTCTCTTATATAGGGGAGAGACTCATTGGACAAATTACATAAAGAAGACGGAAAAAATAGAGAATACATAAAAGAAATAAAATATAACTAACATCTCGACACGCATCACGTGAAACTTCTATGGAAATTTCATTTCGGCATCTCCTAATCCATGGAGAAGGAATAGAAATTTGTGTGCTTGTTCAGAAACCAGCTTCCATTCGGCCATGGAAAACTTTAAGAACTTTGCGACGGAGTATTTCTCTATACGAGATCCTCGGTGTTATACTTCCTATCTATTGCTTCCCATAACCCCTTCGCAGTTTGTGTGGAAGAACAGTATATGTCAAGGATCGTATCAGACAGAGCCAACAAGATGCAATCAAGACATGTACGGATGCATTCTTTCTATGCAGATTGTGTCTTCTGGTTATCATGTGAAGAGTTTCCTTTTCCATCGTAGGATATTGACTTTCAAGCATTGAGATAACCTTACGGTAGTCAACCAAATTTTCATGTGTTGGTGCAGACGCATAAAATTCTGACCACCGAATTTCTCAGGCATCCCCATCATATCCACCCTCAATTTATATATTGTATCTGGCATATTATTAATACCGGTTCTAGATATCTTTTTAAGATTGTTATTAACATGATCAACATGATATACATTAAACAGTAATCATCTGGATTAACATGAATCATTTTAATAGCATCACAGTTTAGCAAACATGTAAGCAACCATTTCCGATTCATGATCCAGTTATAAAATGCAAACATGAACTGATTCAATATACAATATAACTTATTAGGTTAAAATCGAATAATGGCAAAACAATAAACAAAGCACAACAAACAAAACAATAAATAAGTTAGAGAAGAGTTCACTAAAACATCCATGAAGAACTGTCCTTAGAGAGGATAGCGCTACCACAATATTGGTACATAAGATATTGATGATCCGCTCTTAGGATACAATGGTACACGATCTTCGTTTGCACACGTCAGCAAGATCATCCTCGAAAGTCCCTCAAAGAACTGCGGCCGAGAAGAGAACAGAGGGCTTCGTGGTGCAAGAACAGAGAAAGAGTGAGAGATTTCTTGCATGAGAAGAAATCGTGTATGGGGATGTCTTATTATTAAGTCATGCTGCGCCGCTTTGAGACAGAGCAGAGCGGAGCGCATGTGTGTAGAGATTTATGTAGAGGTTCACGTTATGTTATGATGTACCGTTCCGTATTTCTTATTTATCTCATGTACGTCTATGTAATTTACCCAAGGGTTTTCTCTCTATATAAGAGACCCTAGGGCTCTATGGAATAATACAACATATCATTCTTAACTCTGACATGGTATCAGAGCCAAAACCCTAATCTAGGGTTTTCTTCCCACCGCCCCACCTCTCGGTCACCGCCTCCACCAGCCCCCCCTCACCCACTTAGTCGTATCTCTGTCCCCTCCAGTACAGCGACTCCACCTCCTTCGGTAATGGCGGTCTCCAGAGGACGAGGTAGTTCGTCTTCATTTCGTGGCCGAGGAGGTGGCGGACGTGGCCGAGGAGGTCGTATGCGTTTAACATGCTCATTTTGTCGTCGCACTGGTCATTCCGAGGATACATGCTATTCCAAGCATGGATTTCTTCCTTCGGCACGTGTCGCTGATCATGTTCAGGCTCCGTCAGCATCTACTCCGGATCACAGGTTCGAGGAGCTTGTGGCACGGCTTCGTGACATTATGCCACAGTCCTCATCAGAAGCTGCTGATACATCTGACGTTGCGGCTTCTGCGTCAGCTTGTACCTCGGCTACTGCCAGTACCTCAGGTAGCACTTCTGCCTTTCGTCATAATCATGATCTCTCAGGTTGGATTGTTGACTCTGGAGCCACCCATCATCTCTGTCGTGATAGAGATATGCTGCAGTCCTACAGGGATATTCAGTCTGGTCATTCCGTGCTCATAGATGATGGCACTCATTCCCCTATTGTAGGTCAGGGGGAAACGTCCTTATTGCCCTCCATGCACTTATAGAATGTTTTACATGCACCAGAGTTCTCCATGAATTTATTATCAATTAGTCAGATTACAAAAGATTTGCACTTGTTGGGAAAAATGAACAGTTTGTTTATTCCATAAGCCCTAGACTCTCTTATATAGGAGAGTAGCCTATGGGTAAATTACATAAAGCATACAATGAAAAATAAAAATAGAGAAGAGATACAAACACTACTACTGTATGCGTTAACACTCCCCCTCAAGATGGAGCATAGATATCAATCATGCTCAGCTTGGACGCACACTTCTGGAATGGGCCTCGTAGCAATGCTTTGGTGAATATATCCGCAGTCTGATTCTCTGAGGTAACATGAGACGTAGCAATGAACCCCTTCTGAATCATGTCACGTATGAAGTGACAGTCAACCTCAATGTGCTTGGTCCGCTCATGGAATGCTGGGTTGTTTGCAATGAACATGGCAGCCTGATTATCACATTCCAGGTTCATAGGAAGTGGTACATCTAAACATAGGTCTGTAAGCACAACTTTCACCCACATCATTTCTGTAGTAGCCTGGGCCATAGCCCTATATTCGGATTCAACACTAGATCTAGCTACCACTGTTTGTTTCTTGCTTCTCCATGAAACTAGGGCATCTCCAACATAGACGGCATACCCTGAGGTGGACTTCCTATCCTTGGGACATCCTGCATAGTCTGCATCTGCACATGCTGAGATAGAAATCCCCTTTCCTTTCTTGAATAGCAGACCTGCACCTGGAGAAAATTTAAGATATCTAAGAATCTGTATTGCATCCATATGCACCTGGCGTGGTTGCTCGATGAACTGGCTCACACGACTCACTGCAAATAATATATCTGGTCTAGTGATCGTGACATACAACAGTTTGCCTACCAGTTCTCTGTATCTTCTCCTGTCCACCTCCTCTGTGTCATCATCATAAAGCTTCATGCTGGGATCCATTGATGTCTTAGCAGGTCGACACCCAAGCATACCTGTTTCACTCAACAGATCTGTAACATATTTCCTTTGTGACATTACTAACCCATATGAATTTCTAGCAAATTCAAGCCCCAGAAAATATCTAAGAACACCAAGATCCTTAGTGACAAATTCACTACCCAGCATTTCTTTCGCCTGCTTTATGCCCTGCTCATCATCTCCTGTAATCAAGATGTCATCAACATAAACCATAATCACAATGATACCTCTAGTAGTCTTCTGTACAAACAAGGAATGATCAGCATTGGAGCGTTTGTATCCTTGTTTCTCGAAGAGATCTGAGAGCTTCTGAAACCATGCTCTAGGGCTCTGCTTAAGGCCATAGATAGTCTTATGTAACCTGCATACCTTGGAACACTCCCCCTCAACAGCAAAACCAGGTGGTTGTTGCATATAAACTTCTTCCTGCAAATCTCCATATAGGAATGCATTCTTCACGTCCAGCTGATGGAGCGGCCAGTCTTTAGCAACTGCAACTTACAACAAGATCCGTAGAGTGGAATGACGTGCCACAGGCGAGAATGTGTTTAGGTAATCCACCCCGTATGTCTGTGTAAAGCCACGTGCAACAAGACGCGCTTTGTACTTGTCAATGGAGCCATCTGCATTGTGTTTCACTGTAAACACCCACTTGCAGCTCACCGGGTTCACATCTGAAGGTATAGGAACTAAACTCTAAGTTCCTCTGGACTGAAGTGCCGCCATTTCTTCCTCCATTGCTAGCCACCATCTACTGTCCTGCAGAGCATCTTGATGATTGCGTGGAATATCTACAGCTGACAGTGCCACAACAAATGACCTGAAATCTCCAGATAACCTGTCAAAGGACACGGATGCTGATAAAGGATATGTAGCGCAGCTCCTCTTCGACTTGCATAGAGCAATGGGAACATCTAAATCAGCTGTAGTCTCATCTGGTCCCTGCAACATATCCTGCTCAGAAATGTCGTCAGATCCATCAACATTAATATTTTCATTACATACCATAGGCGAGCTAGTAGACGAGTCATGACCATGAGCGGGAGGAGGCCTGCGGGTATAATGGAACGAGAGCGGTGAGATAGGTAGTTGTGGGGGCGGTGGTGGTGGTGGTGGCGGCGGTGGTGGTGGTGGTGGTGGTGACGGCATCTGAGGTGGTGGTGTCATATATATGGTATCAGTGGATAGAGGTGGTAGCTGCTTGTCTCCTGAGGCTGAAAAATACATAACAGATTCAAAAAATGTAACATCTGCACTGCTCATATACCGCCGACGCAGAGGATCAAAGCACTTGTACCCTTCTGAGTTCTGGAGTACCCAACAAAAACACATTTGACAGCCCTAGGAGAGAGCTTGTCAGTACCAGGCAACAACTGATGGACAAATGCAACCGACCCAAACACACGAGGAGTAAGAGTAAACAGATCCTTGCCAGGATGAATGATGGAAAATGGAATCTGTTCATTCAAGACAGAAGAAGGCATACGATTGATTAGGTAACATGCAGTAAGAACTGCATCACCCCAGTAGGAGTAGGGGACATGAATCTGTATAAGGAGTGATCTTGTGACATCAAGAAGGTGCCGGTGTTTCCTTTCAGCAATTCCGTTCTGTTGAGATGTATGAGCACAAGATGTTTTATGAACAATCCCTTTTGAGGAGTAATAATTGGCAAGAACATTGGTGCACAATTCTAAGGCATTATCACTTCTCACAAACTTCACAGATGTGGAGAAAACATTTTGTATATCATTCAGAAAATAGATAATGATATTTCCTGCTTCAGATTTATTTTTCATCAGAAACACTCATGACACTCTAGAAAAATCATCCACAAATACTATATAAAATCCGTGTCCCTGATGATCAGGTACACGACTCGGACCCCAGACATCAATATGAAATAACTCAAACTTAGAGGTACTACTCTGACCTGGACGACTGGGAAAGGACGACCTATGATGCTTTCCCAACTGACACGCCTCACAATGAATAGGTGTGTGAGGAAGACCATAAGATAACACTTGACGCAACTTCTGAAGCGGTAAATGACCAAAGCGCAGATGCCACAATAAAGTAGATACTTGTCCAGTAGGAGAGGATGAGGTTCCAGCAAATGGGGTCTGATTCAGGCGGTAGAGTCCTCCTTGCTCATAGCCACGACCAATCACATTGCCCGTATGGATGTCCTAAAAAATCAAAGAAGATGGATCAAAAATCGCCCGACAATGTAGATCCTTCGTAATCTGACTAATTGACAACAAATTCATTGAAAAATCAGGTGCATGTAGCACATTCTTGAGCTGCATAGAAGGTGTCAGTCGAATCTCCCCCTGACCAGTGATGGGGGAATGTGTACCATTGGCAATTACTACTGTCCGTCCTGGAGGGATCTGAGTGTATCCTGTAAGTAGACTCTGGTCGCCACATAGGTGAAGTGTAGCTCCCGAGTTCATAATTCATGGTAATGTATCTGATCTACTATTGTTGAGTGCGATATACTACCTGAAGCACTGGTAGACGCAGAGGCAGACGCAGCGGCATCAGAATGACTCTCTGTAGTTGCTGCTGGACCGGATGGTGGAATAATGCCCCTCAGACGAGCAACTAGATCATCAAACCGTTGATCCAAAGTAGCAGCAGATGGAGGCTCTATCTGCTCAGCAGCTCGTGCGGATGTAGGAAATCCATGCTTCGAGTAGCATGTGTCTTCATTGTGTCCAACTCGGTGACAGTAGGTACATGTTGGCCTAGTGCGGCCACCTCTACCACGCGGTCCACGTCCACGGCCCTGGTGATGAAATCCGCGACCTCTGTTGGCTGCCATGGCCGAAGAATTCTGACTCGCAGCCGTGGAAGGAACTGTGATCCAACTCAATCTATGGAAAGCTTCCTCCATGGGAGGAATAGTAGAGTCAGCCAAAATCTGTGATCGTGCCGCCTCATACTCTGGATCGAGTGCAGCCAGGAACACACCCACCATGGTCGTGTTCCTGTATGTCTTCTACTGTTCTGGCGTGGCAGTAAGAGCCATGAAGCTATGGAGCTTCTCGAACATCCCTCTCAGTGATGTATAGAGAGAATGTAAAGGGCGACCATTCTGCTTTATTGTGAATATATCATGCTGAAGTTGCAGAATCTTCGTCTCGTTCTTTGCCTGAGAGTATGTTGCCGCCAGAATATCCCACATATCCTTGGCTGTGGGTTGATGTAGGATGTCATTGGCAATTTCAATAGCCAACGTACTAGATAACCAAACCTTGGCATATGCATCATCGGCCTCCCAAGAGGCATTGACTCCAGTCTTCTCAGCAGGCTCAGGTTCGGTAAGAATATGCTTCTTACCTGTTGACTTCATCATACTCATGAACTGCATTGCCCACAGTTCATAGTTTGTACCGTCCATCTTGACAATAGGCACTGGACCACGAAAGGCGCCAATAGATGGTATATCCGCCTTGCTTTCTGACATACTGGAGATGGAAGACTAGAGCGATTGACTGAAGATGAGCTTTGTCTACAATGACATAGACGGGATTAGTTGCATGTGTAGACCTCAAGCAACTAACCCCATGGAGATGAAGATGTGCGTGCTAAGCCCTACACGCGCGCAAGAATCACGCGCAGGCACAGAGATGCACGCGCAGGTCCTGGACAGTAGATGTACGCTACAGGGGATGCGTGCACTGGAGATGCACTAGGCCTGCACTGGAGATGCGCTACGGGCGCGCACAGGTGCCGGGAGGCGATGCGCAAGAGCGCGCACAGGCGATCGCGCACAGGCGCAGGGAAGCGCAGGGACGCGCACAGGTGCTACAGCGCGCAAGGAGGAGGCGCGCACAGGCGCTGCAGCACAGCGCACAGCGCGCGGGGGGGCTACGCGCACAGCGCGCGGAGGCTACGCGATTGGAGAGGCGGCGCTGGAGCAACAGCAGCGAGCTCGGGTGGCGTCGCCGATGAGATGGAGCGAGAAGGAGAGGTCGGCGGGTGTGGTGGGGTTAGGGTTAGGGTTTTGAGAACTCCGGTCTAGGACCGTCGCTCTGATACCATGTTGGGAAAAATGAACAGCTTGTTTATTCCATAAGCCCTAGGCTCTCTTATATAGGAGAGTAGCCTATGGGTAAATTACATAAAGCATACAATGAAAAATAAAAATAGAGAAGAGATACAACACTACTACTATATGCGTTAACAGCACTGTCGTGCTATATTTGACCCATCTTCTGTCATTTTTCATGACATACTAATGGGCAGGGTGATTGGCTGTGGTTCTGAGCACAATGGCCTTTATCGTCTAGTACGGAACTCCTATGCTGGCGTCTCACTACACTCTCAGGGATCCGTTTCTCCGTATACATGGCACCTTCGCTTTGGTCACCTTCCGCTCCAGAAGATGTGTCACCTCCTGCCACAGATCTCTCCGAATTCTTCATTTCGTTGTGAAGCTTGTCATTTAGGGAAGCACCATCGTTCTATCTTCCCTAGTCATCAGGGTCGGAGCAGTCGCTCCCCGTTTGAGTTATTTCATATTGATATTTGGGGTCCTAGTCGTGTCCCGAATCATCAGGCTCACAGATTTTATCTTGTTGTGGTTGATGATTTCTCTCATGTTTCTTGGACTTTTCTTCTTTAGAATAAATCTGAAGCAGGAAATGTTATCAAAAATCTTATCAATGTGGTACAGAATGTTTTTTCGTCTACTATTAAATATGTGTGCACGGATAATGCATTGGAATTCTGCACTCGTTCTCTTGCTCAGTTTCTTTCCTCTAAGGGCATTATCCACCAAACTACATGTGCTTACACATCTCAACAAAATGGTGTCGCGGAGAGGAAACATCGTCACTTTCTTGATATTGCTCGCACTTTACTTATTCAAAGTTGTGCACCATTAGCGTTTTGGGGAGATGTTATACTTACAGCACGCTATCTGGTCAATCGTATGCCTTCTACCGTTCTTGGGGAAAAGGCTCCAATCTCTGTCCTCTTTCCTGAAAAGGACTTGTTTTCACTTACCCCTCGTGTCTTTGGAACTGTCGCCTTTGTTCACCGCTTGTCTCCAGGACTTGACAAGCTCTCTCTTAGAGCTGTTAAGTGTGTATTTGTGGGCTACTCACGGACACAAAAAAGTATATTGTTGCTATGACCAAATTAACGACAAGTACTATGTTAGTGCTGATGTTACATTTTTTGAGCCAGTTATGTACTTCTCCCCTGCAGGTGACATACTGGTTTCCTCCACATCTACAGATGATAATGTCTATGTTCCCCTACCTCCAAGTCTGGGTCGATCTGAGTCCACTACACCACCACCACCACCTCCACCTCCATATCCTCCCATTCCACCATTCCCTAAGTTCTATACAAGACGCTCAGGGCCTGCTCAAGCTACATGTCAACCATCCAGCACGCCTCAGGTATGCTCCGATGCTATCACTAATGATGGGTTAGATAATGCACCGGTGCAGGAATATTTGATACAGGGGAGGATCCGCCAGTCAGTACAGTGGATGATGATCTTGATCGTCCTATTGCTCATAGGAAGCAGAAGAGGCAATGTGCATCCTATCCTCTTACGTCTCACATGTCCTTTCATCGCCTTATTGGTGATTTCCAGAGGTTTGCAGCAGTTGTCTCGACAGTTGAGATCCCACGGACTTATCAGGAGGTTATGAAGATTGATAGCTGGCGTTTAGCCATGGAGGAGGAGATGCGTGCCTTACACTCTCAAGGGACTTGGTCCCTAGTTCCTATTCCTCCTGGTGCTTCTGTGGTGAGTAGCAAGTGGGTGTTTACAGTTAAATATCATGCAGATGGCCGTCTAGATCGATACAAGGCCAGACTTGTTGCACGAGGCTTCACCCAAACCTATGGGGTCGATTATTTGGATACATTTTCACCAGTGGCTCGACACTCGACTCTTCGCATTCTACTATCTGTTGTTGTGGTACGTGATTGGCCCATTTTCCAACTTGATGTCAAAAATGCATTCTTGTATGGTGATCTACAGGAGGAAGTCTATATGCAGCAGCCACTGGGTTTTGCTGCTGAGGGGAGACTCAGATGGTGTGTAGACTTCATAAGGCAATCTATGGCCTTAAACAAAGTCCAAGGGCATGGTTCCAGAAGCTTTCCCAGCTGATTGAATGACAGGGGTTCAAAAGATCAAATGCGGGCCACTCATTGTTTATCCAGAAGACTCCCAAAGGCACTGTTGTCGTCATGGTATATGTTGGTGATATTCTGGTTACAGGAGATGATGCTCAGGGAATCGAGATGACTAAATCTCTCTTGGGAAGTCAGTTTATTACGAAGGATCTAGGTACAATACGATATTTTCTGGGGATAGAGTTTGCGAGAAATGCACAAGGAATGGTAATGACCCAAAGAAAATATGTCGCAGACTTGCTAGTTGAAACAGGAATGGTTGGATGCAGACGTCAAGCACTCCTATGGACCCAAGTATGAGACTTTACGACAATGATACTGAAGAGGTGGACAAAGGAAGATACAAAGAGATGGTGGGCAAGCTTCTATACATCACCATAACTCGACCGGATATTGCTTTTGCAGTAAATCGGGTGAGTCAATTTATGGAGCAACCTAGGAAAGTTCATATGGAAGCCATGTATATGATATTGAGATACCTAAAGTCTTCCCCAGGCACAGGTTTGTTCTTTAGAAAGGACACAGATCTGTCCATTTCCGCTTGTGCAGACGCAGACTATGCAGGGTGCCCAAAGGATCGTAAGTCTACTTCAGGATTTGCTATCTTCATAGGAAGCTCTTTGGTTTCTTGGAAAAGCAAGAAACAAACTGTTGTGGCGAGATCCAATGTTGAATCCGAATATAGAGCCATGGCACAAGCAAGCACAGAAATGATGTGGGTTCGCGCGGTCTTGGAAGATTTGAATGTAAATGTCTCTTTACCCATGCAGCTTCAATGTGACAACCAGACAGCTTTGTTCATTGCCAATAATCCAGCTTTTCATGAAAGAACAAAGCACATCGAGGTAGATTGTCACTACACTAGAGACATGATCCAGAAGGGCTTGATTTCCACTTCACACGTCAATTCAGAAGACTAGACTGCTTATATATTTACCAAGCCATTGCTCAAAGGACCTTTCCAGAGATGTTCTTCCAAGCTGAGTATGATTGATATCTATGCTCCATCTTGAGGGGGAGTGTAGAGGTTTATGTAGAGATTCACGTTATGTTATGATGTACCGTTCTGTATTTCTTATTTATCTCTTGTATGTCTATGTAATTTACCCAAGGGTTTTCTCTCTATATAAGAGATCCTAGGGCTCTATGGAATAATACAACAGAGCATTCTTAACTCTAACAATGTGGTCATCCATTCTTCCTCTTTACTATTTCTACAAGAGCTTGAGATGAGAACTCATATATAAGTCGACCAAAGTTTTAGCACTACTAGATGTGGTATTAAAACTCCATCCAAACTCACCTTGTTTTAAATTTGGGAATTCCCATCTTTCCCTCCAAACCAATTGGCTTCCCATTTGAAACCAATTTGGTTCCTCATTATAATTGCATAGGTTTGCCAAGTTAAAACCTAATTACATAACCATTAAATCCAATACTCTTGGCCCTTACTCTAAAGTTTTCAGCTTGCTGATCCACTCGTCCATAGAAGGATTCGTGTGAGGTGCATGCGTGGAATGCAAAGGGTATTTCCCCCTCACTAGTACCAACACATAATTCACACACATTTCATTTTACGTGGATGTTGTTTTGGTTTCACTTATCACGAGGAGAAAGATGTGTTAAGAACTAAGCTTATATGATGAAATTAGTCATTGTATCTCAAAGTTATTTTTTTGCGGAAAGTTGTTATTTTAGAACTGTGGTGAAACTATGCAAACTTCTATAAATCTGCATCAAAGTAGGACTTCGTCATCGGTTTATCATGTTATTTATATTGGTATTTCTTTCGAAAAGGCTCTTAACATTTTTTGTCCTCCTCCCAGAGTCGTGATGATGCTCGTCAGTTAATGAAGCTTCTCCATCCTGACCTTGGTGTTGGTATTAATTTCTTTTCTGAATATGATTTTTCTGATATTTTTTCATCCTAATATTTACAGATTATTGGGTATAATCATTTTGCAGAACTACCTGAAAGATCCTATGGTTCAGATTGTCGCATTTATGTACCAGATAATCCTAAAAGCAGTTTTAACAATGTTTATGTATGATACCTAGTTCACTTTCTAATTTGTATTTTATTTCTTACCTGGTTTTTTGCCAACTAAATGTATGTGTTGTCTCACGTTAATAACATTGTTTTTTAATCTTTCCAGGAGACATTATTCGATGAATTTGTGTTAGCACATATCTTTGGATGGTGGGGAAAGGCCATAATGATTAGGAATCAGCCCCTTCTATGGGTGCTATCCATTGGGTTTGAGTTAATGGAGGTTGGTCATAGACACTGACTAGGATAATTTCTTGAATACACACACATATACATAGGTTACTTTTCAGAACAGGCATACACACAAATAGTTGCATTGCAGTTAACTTTTCAACATATGCTGCCGAACTTCAATGAGTGCTGGTGGGACAGTATTATTCTAGACATCCTACTCTGCAACTGGTTTGGTGAGACCTCGATCTTGTGAAGCCTGTTTTATTAGATTATTTTACACATGATTTAGCACAACTTGGATACGTCTTTCAAAATATGGATCATGAGTTAGACATCTTTGACTACTATTACCACTTTCTGGTCATTTTTTTTCCGAGATTAACTTAGATTTATTTGAGAGCTATTAGTTGTATTCCAGTGACCATTTTATTTTATATTTCCTTTATGTAAATGACTTCATATATATCACGTATTCTGTTGTTCATAGTATTAATATTTTCTAGCAAAAAACATTTGTATAATCACTCACTACTTGGCCTGGCATTCAGATAATTTATTATATCAGTTACATATGTTCTTTCGTACTCTAAATTGCAACATTACTTCACAGAAATCATTGATCATATTTCCTTGATGGAAACAAATTCCTTTTCAGTTCAAATAACAATAAAATCACAAGAAGTATGATAAAACATCATAACCATTTAAATGGTCCGGTGGTAGGGCAGTATGCCTACCACCCAAAAAACCGGGTTCAAATCCCCCATTGTAGGGGTTGCGTTAGGTAGTCGACACCAACGTAAAAAATAGTCGAATCTTTCAACATGAATTTGAGCATGAATCCATGTATCCGGACCCCACTTATAATGGGAAAAGGCTTCGCCTTTTTTTATAAAGATATCATGTAGGATATGTCAAATATACGAGAAACCACAACCACAAAATACCAACCACCAAAAAAATCAAATCAAATGAAGGGAGAAAAATCCCAATTTGAGGTAAAAAATAACAGCAACCCAAAATCAAACATTGGGATCAAATAGGGGTTTTCCACAAAGGGCTTATACAAATCTAGACCGCTCCATTGTGCCGAAAATCTCCCAAAAAGAGATGGCCACATGTAAGTGCAAGAAAATTACTAATAATTTCAATGAATACAATGCAACACTTGGATTGAGAGAACACAGAAGAAGGTGCAAATCTGAACCTTCCAAATTTTGTTTCCACAGAGCAGAAGAGAAGCCAAAAATCATATTCAATACATCTCCTCTCTTATTTACGTATGTGCAAGAAATTGTATGCTGTTGTTGAAATGTGTATTATGTGGGCAAATGGATCATGGTGAGGATCCATTTACCCAATTGGGGCTATTTGTATCTCACCTTTCCCTTGTCTTATTAAGAGAAAAAACAAGAAAAATCCTAGTTGTTGAGAGCAATAGGTTGTTCCCCCGTGGTTTTCATCCTCCCACCATGGAGGATTTCCACGTAAACCCCAAGTTTTTGTGTTTGCTTGTCCACGATCATTGTGTATATGTGTTTACATGGTATCAGAACTAGGCCGCTGGAGAATCATTGCAGTCTGGAGTTTTTTTGGGTGCTTGCCATCGTTGGAAGCTAGGTTTCTCATTGTTGCTTGAAGTTTTTCCATCTGTGGCATCTCTGCTCAATTAAGGCAATTCTGAAGCCACTGAAACTTTAGATCTTCCACTGAAGGTATCTCTGCTGGAACCCTGAGGAATATTTGGAGCCTTTTTTGCTACATTTTTTATCATCTCTGTCCACTACTATGAAGACCACTTGAGGTTATTTTTTATTACATATGCCTACTGTTACAACCTTTGTTCTACAAATACAACATTTGTTTTACCATTTTGTCCAATATATATAACCTTAAGGAGTTCCATGTAATTGTCCCCGTGTTATAAGGGGACTTCTTTTGAGAAATGAAAATATAACATTTTCTTTTCATAACATTTAAGATGGTATCAGAGCCAAGAGGTTCATAACACTAGAGGGGGCCTCCCTCTTGCTCGATTGGCCCGACCATCGGCCCTACCACCTTCCACGACACCTCTATTGCCTCCAGCGCCCTTTATCTCCTCCATCATCTACAGCAGCAACAACAATATCGCCGTCGTCGTCATCATCATCATCGCCAGTAGTAGCAGCATCATCGCCAGCAGCAGCATCAAACCCCGATTTCTGAATGGTCTTTCACACTTCCACGTGCGACAGTAATAGCCAACATCGCCTTCCAGCATCTCTATTTGTCATTATTTGGTCCATTATGACCTGCAGTTCAATGTTTTGGCTAGAATTGGATTTCCTCCGGTCTCCTGTAAGGGCACTGGTCATATCATCTTCTTCTTAAAAAGCAATAAAGTGAACTATTCCTTAGATGAAATGTTTTGAGAATTGTTGTTTGCATCACTTCTTTCCTTAAGTATGTTGTTTGAGGTTCCAATATTCATAAAATATTCGAGGTTGTTGATTCTTCAACAAGTAAAAGTAAAATAAAGTGAATCCATTTTTTGGCCCCATTATAAAATTGGATGGTGGCAATTATGTGATCTAGTCTCAATCTCTAATGAATGTAATTGAAGGGTATGACAAGGAGTACATCATTACTGATAAGGAACCGAAAGAGAAAACATGCAAGTTTGCATCATGGAAGAAGGAGAATGCAATGATAAAGGCATGGATTATGAATAGTTGTATTCAGTATATTGCAAATGTTATCGTGCATTATAAAACTGCCAATTGCATGTGGGAAAATTTGCAACAAACATAATCAGAAGAAAAAAATTACGCACGAGTTCTTCATGTCTATGTGGAGATGTCCCGGATAAAGCAGGATGATCTACCTCTGGCCACATACTACTACACTGCTCTTCAAATATATTTTCTAGAGAAGAAACTGAATATGATTTAAAGACGATGACTTTTCTAGAGAAGGAACTGAATATGGCCACATACTACTATGACTTTTCTATTGACTATTATTTAGGAACGGGAATAAGTTGTCGATACTCTAAATAGGATATGATGAGAAGTTACCATTTTAAATTCCAATTGAAACTATGCGGAAGCATTCTATATATAAGTGGATAAAAAAATAGTTGGACTGAAGATCCCCACATAAATTGGTAACTACTTCTCCGAATGAAGAATCATGTTTCTCATTTTGAGTGGATGGAGAATTAAGATTTTATAATAAACTATGGGTTAGGGATAATATGAATTAAGGAAAGAGATTTGGGTAATAGGTCTTATACATCATTCCATCCACAGACCACTGAACAATATGAAAGAATAATTTAAACATTAAAAGACATGTTGAGAGCTTGTGTCAGATTTTGCAAGGAATTGGGGTCAACAATTATCTTTGGTCGAATTTGCATATAATACTTGTTGAGAGAATTCTATCTCTTTGTCTTTATTTACAATTTTCTTATTTTACCAGTCTTTATGTAATTTCTCCCTAGAGCCTTTCTCATATATAAGAGGGCTCTAGGGCTACGAGGAATACAACTTTTTATTTCACACATTTCCACATGGTATCAGAATGACGGTTCTAAACCGGATCTTGTACCCTAGAGTCCTCTCCTCACCTAAAACCCTAGCGTGCAATTGCACACCCAGGCAGTCGTCGCTGTCCCTCGCCACGCAGCCGCCGCTGCCCCTTGTCATTCCGCCTACTGCTCGACGCACAATGCACCCTCGCACGTGGGATGCGCCTCCATCACCATGGGACAGCCACCACCGTCCCTCGTCGTGTCGTGAGGCCCACATCGCTACCTCTCGCCATACCGTACGGCGAGCCATCGTCGACTAGCTGTGTCTCTTTTTCTTGGATTTCTAGGATGTGACGAGTTTATCTAAAACACCCTAGTTACCCAAAAGCGTCTCTAAAGAATGGAAGAGGTTGTGGTACAAGTCTACACCCACAACAATCTTCCCATATGTCAGTGTAGGTGCAAGTCCTTCTTGTTGCTAACCCAGTCTTGGAGATAGTTGTCATCATGGTCGACAACAAAGTGGATGTTTCATCCACGAGTGCCTTCAAAGGTCCAACACCCATAGCCAAGATGGATGGAACAAAGTATGAGCTGTGAGCCATGCGGTTCATGAGTTTAATGTGATGTAATAGCAAGAAGCACATCCTCATGATGGAGGAGCCAAGTGACAAGACTGGGACAAATGTCTCATGGGAGGAAGATGATGCTTATGCACGTGTGTGGCTATCTGGGACTGTGTCATCAGAGATAAGCTAATGATATTTTGAGTCAGCCTACTGGGAAGGCTATGTAGGACATTCTCGCTGCTACATATTCTCCGGCTAAGAATGAGTCAAAGATACTGCAACTCTAGCACGTTATCTTCACATCCAAGCAGAATGATCGTCCCTTTCATACCTCTACACTTCTTTGAGGGGTATGCTTGAGAAGCTACACGGTTACATTCCCTTGACTGCTACGCCAGAGCAGCTCAAGGCATACAGAGACTCTGTAATGACTGGGGTCTTTCTAATGGCACTTGATCATGAATACGATTCATCTCGTGTCCAGATTCTTATTGATGCTACCATACCTCCGATAGAGGAGGCATATCGCAGACTGCGTAGGCTGTCTATATCTTCTGGTGGTAATGTGCAATCTCAGACATCTTCAACTATGGTTGCATCTCGTGGTAGGGGAGACCTACTCCATATCGTGTTATGGGGGGCCTAGCCGTGACAGAGGAGGGGGGTGGCCGACCCCATCAACCGTGCACCTATTGCCACAGGTCTGACCACTCAGAGAAACCTACTATTCTAAGCATGGGTTTCATGCTTCAGCTCAAGTTGCATAACATACTCAACAGGTCAGGAGTCCATCACCTGTTGCTGATTAGAGATTTGGTGAACTTGTGGCTTGACTCAGGGAGATCATGCCTACTCCTGGGACAACATGCTCTCCATCTGGATCCTAGTATCTGCATCAGATATAGCATATGCCTTTACTAATTTTTACAGGGAAGACTTGTCATAATGGATTATGGACTCAGGTGCATCCCATCATCTCTGTAGTGATAGAAGTCAGTTTAGTGCTTTCAGTCCAACACAGCCCGGACGATTTGTTGTGATAGCAGATGCAACACATTCTCCCATTAGTGGTTAGGGGGAGGTGCAACTAACTCCTACAATGAATCTTCATAATGTTCTTTATGCTCCTGAGTTCTCAATGAATTTACTCTCTGTTAGTCAGATCATCAAGCACTTACATTGTCGTGACATTTTTTATATGTCTGCTCTTGTGTTTCAGGACATTCTCATGGGCAGGTGATTAGTTTTGGTCGTGAGCAAGGAGGCCTCTACAGACTGGTGCAATCCCCTTATGCAAGTGCCTCGTCTATTGGCACTGGGTTTACATCTCTGTATATGTGGCATCTTCGCTTTGGTCATCTTCCTCTGCAAAAGTTGTATCACATTCTTTCACATATTTTCCCACGCTCTACCTTTTTTGTGCAAGGCATGCCAACTTGGGAAGCATCATCGGTCCACGTTCCAGAGTTGTTAGGGTCGGAGTAGTCATTATATGTTTAAGTTAGTTTATTTTGATATTTGGGGTCCCAGTCGTATCCATGATGATCATCAGGGGTATACATTTTATGCTGTCACTACTGATGAGTTTTCAAGATTGTCGCGGGTCTTTCTTCTTAAAAACAAGTCTGATGCTGGTCCTGTTATTCATTCCTTTATTAATAAAATGAGGAACATTTTTTCAGCAAAAATCAAGTGTATAAGTTCTGACAATGCCTTGGAGTTTTGTACTACTCAGCTTGCCAAATTTCTTGCATCCCATGGTATTGTGCATCAAATATCTTGTGTGTATACTTCCCAACAGAATTGGGTGGCTGAAAGGAAACACGGTCATCTTTTGGATGCTACCGGGACTCTTTTGATTTAGATCTGTGCTCCTCATTTGTACTGGAGGGATGCGGTTCTAACTGCTTGTTACATGGTTAATTGTATGCCCTCTTCCTTTCTAGAAGAAAAGATCCCGTTCTTGATTGTGTTTCCTATGACGGATCTTTTCTCTCTCCTTCCTCGAGTCTTTGGTTCAGTGGCTTTTGTTCACCAGATGTCTCCTGGTCTTGACAATCTCTCTCTTAAAGTTGTCAAATGTGTGTTTGTTAGGTACTCCAAGACCCAAAAGGGATTTCGTTGCCTTGACCTGTTCGACGAAGGTACTACGTTGGCGCAGACGTCACCTTTGTTTAGTCTATTATGTATTTCACTCCTATAGGTGACAAACGCATTCCTTCAGAGGATGGGGAAGAGGTCTATATGCCTCTACCTCCAATCTCTGTTATACCATCGTCACCACCACCATCTTCTCCACAAACACCACCACCTATCAGGAGATACCCCATTCCTATCAGGAGGCGTGGAATAATGGTTAGTGGCATCTGGCTATGGAAGAGGAGATGGCAGCTTTACCGGCTCGAGGTCCGTGGAGTGTTGTGCAGGTTCCTCCAGGTGCGTCTGTTATTGGCAGCAAGTGGGTGTTTACTGTGAACCACTGTGCTAATGGTATTGTTGACAGATAGAAGGATGGATTGGTTGTTCGTGGGTTCATCCAAACTTATGTGGTGGACTATCTGGATACCTTTTCTCCAATTGCGCGTCACTCCACATTGCGGATTCTTATTGTATTTGTCGTGGTACGTGATTGGCCACTTTTCCAGTTAGATGTCAAAAATGAATTCTTGTATGGGGATCTGCAGGAAGAAGTTTACATGCAGCAACCACTAGGGCTTGCTGCTGAGAGGGAGTCTAGTATGGTACGTCGGCTTCACAAGGTCATATATGGCCTTAAGAGGAGTCCGAGGGCTTGGTTTCAGAAGCTCTCAGAGTTGATTGAACAGAATGGCTTTGTCGGATCTAATACAGATCATTCTCTTTTTGTTAAGAGAACTCATAGAGGTATTGTTGTTGTTCTGGTTTATGTTGATGATATAGTTGTTACTGGCAACGATGAATGGGGTATTCGGGCAGGTAAGGATTTCCTTGGACAACAGTTTGTGACCACGGATCTTGACAAGCTATATTACTTCCTTGACTTGGAGTTTGCACACCATCAACATGGTATGGTTATGACGCAAAAGAAATATGTTACTGACCTTCTGGATGAGATAGGCATGACAGGATGCAGACGTACCACTACACCAATGGATCCCAATGCTAGACTCTGTGATGATGATTCCAAGGAGGTAGATAAGAGACAATATAAAGAGCTTGTAGGGAAGTTGATATATGTTACTGTTGGGGAAACAAAAAAGATGTTTATTCCTTGAGATCTAGGCTCTCTTATATAAGGAGAGACCTATGGGTAAATTACATGGAATAGACAGAAGAACTGAAAGATATATAAAAGGTATAGAAATATATATATAGGGGGGGCTTTCAAATAGGACGCAATCCATCCTGAGTTCAGGAAGGCCGCCCTTTTTTGTATAAAACATGGGCACTTTAGTAGAATACGTATACAGTTTGTATTATAGGTGCACGTTATAAATACAAAGCCGCATACAAAACTGTGCATTATAATACAAACATTAAAACTGCACATTATAATACAAAACTGTATATGTATTCTTCTAAAGTAATCTTGTTTTATATAAAAAGGGGCTGGCCTTCCTAAACTTAGGAAGGACTGCGTCTTATTTGAAAGAAATCCTATATACATATATATATATATAATATATCACGACACTCCCCCTCAAGATAGAGAATAGATATCTATCATGCTCAGCTTGGATGAACACTTCTGGAAGGGCCCTCTAAGTAGTGCTTTGGTGAAGATGTTTGTCAACTGGTCTCCTGAGCTGACATGAGATGTAGAAATGAAGCCCTTCTGGATCATGTCGTGTATATAATGACAATCAACCTCAATGTGCTTTGTCCTCTCGTGGAATGCAGGATTACTCGCAACGAATAAGGCAGCTTGATTGTCGCATTCTTGTGACATTGGAAAAGGAAGATCTATATGTAAATCAGTTAGAACTGCTCATGTACATGCTTGTGCCATAGCTCTATATTCAGATTTAGCACTAGACCTAGCAACAACAGTTTGTTTCTTACTTGTCATGATACGAGAGAATCTCCAACAAATATAGCAAACCTTGATGTGGATTTCCTGTCCTTGAGACATCCTGAATAGTCTCCATCTGCGCATGCTGAGATAGTCATAGAACCACCACTTTTAAACAACAGTCCCGTACCTAGAGATGATTTGAGATACCTTAGTATCATCTGTATAGCATCCATATGAACTTGACGAGGTTGTTCCATGAATTGGCTCACTCGGTTGACTGCAAATGAAATATCAGGCCTAGTAATGGTAACATAAATACACTTTCCAACAAGATCTATATATCTTCTCCTGTCCACCTCATCAGTATCATTATCATATATCTTCATGCTTGGATCCATGGGTGTAGTCGCAGGTCGACATCCAAGAATACCTGTGTTACTCAGCAAGTCAGTGGCATACTTTCTCTGAGTCATCACAAACCACTGTTGGTTTCTGGCAAACTCCAATCCCAGAAAGTATCTTAGGGCTCCCAAATCCTTGGTAACAAATTCACGTCCTAGAAATTCTTTTGCACTCTATTCCCTGCATATCATCTCATGTAATGAGTATATCATCAACATACACCATAATAGCAGGCATACCTCTAGAAGTTATTTGTATAAAATGAGAGTGATATGCATTCGACTATTTGAACCCCTATTTCTCAAACAAGTCTGAGAGCTTCCGGAGCCAAGCTCTAAGGCTCTGTTTAAGGCCATAGATTGCCTTATGGAGTCTACACACCTGTGAACACTCCCCCTCAATAGCAAACCCCGACAGTTGTTGCATGTAGATTTCCTCCTGAAGAATGCCATATAGAAAGGCATTCTTGACATCCAACTGAAACAGAGGCTAATCTCAAACCACGACAATAGATAAGAGAATACGTAAGGTAGAATGTCGAGCAACTGGAGAGAACGTGTCAAGATAATCCACGTCGTATGTTTGTGTAAACCACAGGCTACTAGTCGAGCGTTGTACTTCTCAATGCTACCATATGCATTCTGCTTTACTGTGAAAACCCATTTGCAACTTGCTATAGACGCCCCAACCGGAGCGGGCAAAGTCTTCAGGTACCCCTCGACTGAATAACAGCCATCTCTTCTTCCATAGCTTATCGTCGTCGATTGTCCTGCATGGCCTCCTGATAATTTCTTGGAACGACAATTGACAATGCAACTGCAAATTTCGTGAAATCACCAGTCAAACGATCAAAAGAGACCATGGATGCAATATGATACGATACGCAGCTACACTTCTGCTTTCGAAGCACAATAGGTAAGTCCAACTCAGCAACCTCCACATCTGTCTCCTGTATAGAGCCCTGCTCAGGTAGATCACCAAAAGCCATTGTTAGAAATTATGTATTCAGAACATACCTCACGTGTACTAGATGATGAGAGGTGACCATGAGCAGAGGTGGGCCTGCGGGTATAGTGATGCAGTAAAGGTGGAATTGGGACCACAGATGGTGGTGGTGGTAACGGTGGTAGTAGTATTGGTGAAGAAGGTGGCGGTGGTGCCATGTATATTTCATTATCAGAGTCTGATGAGGCAATAGAGAAGGGGATTTTCTCACCAAATCTGACGAGGGCATGCAATTAATAAGATAGCATGTCGTAAGAACAACATCGCCCCAAAAATATGCGGAGCGCGACTATAAATAAGAAGGGTCCTTGTGACATCAAGCAAATGACGATGCTTCCTTTCTGCAACGTCATTTTGTTGGGAAGTATAGGCACATGATGTATGATGAATTATACCTTAGGTTGCAAAATAATTGGATAGGGAATGGGTACAGAATTCTAAGGCATTATCAGTTCTCACAATTTTCACAGAAGAGGAAAACATATTTTGTACTTCAGTGAGAAAAGTTATGATAATATCTCCAGCTTCTGATTTATTCATTAATAAAAAGACCTAAAATAGATGAGAGACATCATCCATTGCAACAAGATAGAACATGTGTCCCTGATGATCAGGGACACGACTAGGACCCCAAATATCTATATGGAATAACTTGAAAATGGAGCTACTTCTTCGACTCTGGCGATTGTGAAATTCATGATGATGATGCTTTCCCGACTTACATGACAAGCCTCACATTGAAAGGACGGGTGAGGAGAGATCTGAGGCATAACACGACACATTTTCTATAGCGGGAGATGACCAAAGCGCATGTGCCATATGAAGGGTGAGACAGGTCTAGCAAAAAGAGAAGAAATGCCAGCATATGGAGTTCGGATTAAGCGATAGAGGTCGCCTTTCTCACGACCACACCCAATCACCTTGCCCGTAAGGATGTCGTGAAATACAAGAGAAGATGGGCCAAAAATTGCTCGATAATGTAAGTCCTTTGTAATCTGACTAATAAATAACAGGTTCATAGAAAAGTCAGGTGTATGCAACACATTCTGTAAATGCATAGATGGTGTCAAACTAATCTCCTCCCGTCATGTGATTGGGGAATGAGTTCCATCTGCAATAACCACAGTACACCCTAGAGGAACATGTTTGTATGCTGATAGTTTATCCCCATCTCCACACAAGTGATGTGTGGCACCAGAGTCCATAATCCATTCTATAACATCGGATCCACAACTGCTAGTGAGTGCATAAGTACTTCCTAAGGTACTGGAGGAGGCAGAAGCCGCTACATCAGAGTAACTCCCAGCGGTCGAGGTAGACGTGGCAGGACTGGCTGGAGGTATAATGCCCCTCAATCGAGCCACAAGATCTTCAAATCGTTGATCCATAGAGGAGGCAGTCGGAAGCTCAATTTGCTCAGCCACTCAAGCAAAGGCAGGAAACCCATGCTTAGAGTAGCATGTATCTTCAGTATATCCAGATCGATGACAAAAAGTGCAGTGCTGACGAACACGACCTCCTCTGTCTGGAGGTCCTAGTCCACGAAATTGAGAAGAACCTCCTCGTCCTCGGGAGGCCGCCATCATTGAAAAAGTCTGACTAGCAGTAGAAGATGGAATAGTGATCTAACTAAGCCTATGGAAGGCTTCCTCCATAGGAGGAATAGTAGAGTCTGTCAAAATATGAGAACGGGTCGCCTCATACTTAGGATCAAGGGCTGCCAGGAACACACCAACAATGGTGGCATTCCTATAAGTCTTCTGCTGCTCATGGGTAGATGTGAGGGGCATGAAACTATAGAGCTTCTCAAACATCCCACGCAAGGATGTATATAGCGAGTGGAGAGGCCTTGCCAATGTACCTGAAAGCCAAACCTTAACATATGCATCATCCGCCTCCCATGAGGCGTTAACTCCAGTCTTCTCAATCGATTCTTCCTCGGTAATGTGTTTCTTACCTGTAGACTTCATCATACTCATGAATAGTATAGCTCATAGTTCATAGTTTGACTCATCCATCTTTACTATAGGCACATGACATCTGAAAGCGCCTGTGGAGGGAATGTCGACCTTGCTTTCTGACATGATGGCTCGAGAAGACTAGTGTTGACGACTAGACAAGGGCTTGTTTACACTGACAGAGAGAGATATGATTGCATGTGTAGACTAATGCAACCAATCTCATCATGGAAGAGGTCCGCGCGACGACGATGCTCTTAGAGGATGATGGTGGCCTACGTGGAAGGGGCGGCGATCTGTACGTCTTCGGCACGCGTAGAAGGGCGGTATGGTCGGGCGGCGGCGGCCTGCGTGGAAGCTGCCTGTGTGAAGGGCGGGCGGTAGCGACAGGATCGAGCGGCAGTACCCTACGTGGAGAGGGGCGGCGACGCCCTACGTGAAGAGAAGCAGCGGCGGCACCCGGCGTGGAGAGGGGCGACGGTGCCCTGCGTGTGGGGGGTTGCACATCGAGAGAGAGAGAGGAGGAGGAAAAGGAGGAGGAGGAGCGGGACAGGGACGTGTAGGTGGGGCTTAGGGTTAGGGTTTCGGAGCTCCGGTCTAAGACCGCCGCTCTGATACCATGTTGAGAAAAAAAAGAGATATTTATTCCTTGAACCTAGGCTCTCTTATATAGGGAGAGACCTATGGATAATTTATATAGAATAGATAGAAGACTGAAAGATATATGAAAGGTACAGAAATATATATATATAATATATCACGACAATTACTATTACGAGGCCTGACATATCATTTGTTGTGAGAAGAGTTAGCCAGTTCATGGAGCAACATGGATAGGTTCATATGGATGTTGTTTGCATGATCTTGAGATATAAGAAATCTTCTCCAGGTACAGGTCTACTTTTCAGAAGAGATACATCATTCTCAGTTACTGGATGTGCATATGCGGATTATAATGGGTGTCCCAAGGACAGGAAGTCCACTACAGGCTTCACTGTGTTCGTTGGTTGCTCGATGGTTTCAGGGAATAGTAAGAAACAGACAGTAGTTGCTCGATTCAACGTTGAATCAGAATATAGTGCTATTGCCCAATGGAGCACGAAAATGATGTGGGTCAAGTCTGTTCTGACTGATCTTGCTATTGAGGTGTTTTTTCCAATGCATCTCAAATGTGATAATCAAGCAGCTTTGTTCATATCTATTAATCCAGCCTTCCATGAGAGAACAAAGAACATTGAAGTTGATTGTCATTAAACCCGTGATTTGATCCAAAGGGGGTTTATTTCCACATCTCATGTTGCTTCAAGCAATCAGATTGCAGGCATGTTTACCAAGGCTCTTGTGAGGGGTCCTTTTCATTGTTGTTCCAAGCTGAGCATGATAGACATATATGCTCCAGCTTGAGGGGGAGTGTTGAGAGAATTCTATCTCTGTCTTTATTTATAATTTTCATGTTTTTCTTGTCTTCTTTATGTAATTTCTCCCTAGAGCCTTTCTCCTATATAAGAGGTCTCTTGGGCTACGAGAAATACAACTTTTCATTTCACACATTTCCACAATAATATCATGCAATCATTAAGATAATTCCTTTTGGATCATTATATGGTCGATCTTGTAGATCATTGTTCTGTTATAGTGGGGCATGGGAACAATATATATTAGGACTAGTGTCATTCCAAACTTGCGTGAATGTTGTGATGGTGACTCAGAGAAGATTGTTGGATGCCTAGAACACCATTTGCGACACCATGTAATACCCATGTCTAACATTGTCAACATCTTCTGGCAAACGGTGAAAATTTCGAGGATGAAATTTCTTTAAGGAGGGTAGATTGTAATAGTATGAAATAAAAATGATTAAAAGAGAAAAAGAACAAACAAATAAATAAATCTAATGATGTAACTACTCTTGGGATAACTGATGCGACCTAAAAAAAACTATCCAACAAACTAATTAGTTAATTCTAAAGTAAATTATTCATACTATCCCCTTAATTTCCGTATCACGTCCTAATTATTGTTGGAAAAGGTCTCCATTGAGTGTTTTGAAAATCCTTAGGGCACCAACAAATCCATAAGTTTTGCCTTACACAAGAAAGAAGAAAGAAAGAATTAAAGAGAGAAAGGGAGAGAGAAATATACGGTGACCAAATTCTTCCATTGGTGTCATCTTCGAATCTGGCGATAGAAACCCACATGTCGGCATTAAGATTTTGATCTGGCAAAATCGAAGGCATGCTGGCATGATTGACAATGGTTTAGATAGTTGAAATCGATATCTTCATGGGCGGATTGTTCGTGCCATCGAGGTGTGTGTCGAACCTCTAGGATAACATGTATGACTTAAATCACTAAGAATACCGCATGATATATTGATGAGTTCCATTATAATCGTGACAATTACTATCGACACATCAATTACATGGATGGCCTTTTTATTTGATAAAGCTAATGGTAAGTAGAATTACGTAACATTGTCCTCTCCATGTTCTCTTTATAGAATAATCGTGACATTGTTAAAGAATTAAATAACCTATATTTACTCTACTTATACGCTCATATTTACATTTTGTTTATTTTGCATGAAGCCTTTAAAATGCATGTTATAGAACTAAATTGTTGTAATGCACATTATGTATGTTGATGATGTACATAATTATTCACATGCATAGATACTATCTATGATGCACAATTTGTTCTATGATAAATTTACTTATGCACTTTCTATGGTGTGTGTTCTATGTACATATGATGAGTATCTGCGTATTCAATGTGCATGCACGTTGAATATGTATATGGCACATGCAATCTTTGTGTATGAAATTTGTTGGAGTATGTGGTATGTGTCACTTGTGGTGTAGATGGGTAAATGGATCTCCATGATCCATTTACTACATCCGAGAGTTTAGTCCGATATGGAGGCTATGTGGAGGCTATATAAGAATCCCCAGATCTATTGTATCAGATGAGAATGTGCAATGCATAAAGCAACCCTTTGAGGCATTCTCTCATGGTTTCATCCTGATCCATAAGAGTAGGGTTCTGCGTAAAAATCTCATCGTTCTCCCAAGTTTTATTCTTTTATCTGATATTTGCTTCTGCATTATATTGTCTGACATGATATCACAGCGAGTTTGATTCTCGAGGATTTTATATTCGTTATTTTCCTTTTCGAGATTCGATTCTAGGGTTTCTATTTAAACCCTAATTATGTTCAGGTTCGTGATCGAGAAGAGTTCTAGTGTTTGTTTCCTAAACCCTATTTTTCTGACATCAACATCAAGGCCACCTGCAGTTTCATGATAGCGGCAAAGTTCTGAAGTGCCTTCGGTGGCGACTTTGATTCCTGTTGGGTGCAGGCGACACATTGTAGGGGAGATGCATCTCTTGCACAGTTCCCCTCTACAGTCCAAGCGACGCTCCAAGTGGAAGCTCCTCCGATCGAAGCTCTCTCTCGCACACGATGCCCCCAAGCGGTCCAGCAGCAGATGGAAGGCCGTATCGATATCGTTTCGATTATCGTATCGATACGATATTTCGACGATATATCGACGATTTATCGCCCATATCGACGAGCCTTTGTGAAAAAAAAATGCCTGGAAATCAGGATATATCGCATATCAGTGCGCATATCGGTCTCGTGTCGATATCGATATATCGGCGATATATCACCGAGATATCACCGATATTTCCTTCCAGACGCAAGGGCTCTGTAACCAGCTACATATGGCAGCGTAGAGCGCCTCCAGCCGCTTCGAGTTGCTCCCTCGCATGATCCCAGGCACGGGATCTCAGCAAGGAGCGGGACCCACTCAGGAGGTCCCACCAGGAAGAGCCCTAGCTGCTCCCAGGCGGAACCTACTCAGAAGGCGACACGATTCCTTTTCCTTGCAGTCCAGTCTCCCCTGTCTGGTCGCCGCCATATCCATATCTCTGAGTACCAACTCTAGGAGGTGCCTCCTCGCCTCACTTCTCATGTGGAGCCCCATCTTCCTCCTTGCAGGCTCTACAATTCTCCAGGCGAGAGCCCAGGCGATTCCGTGAAGAACCCTAATTCGAAGGTTCCTGAAGGAGAGACCTTTGAGCAGCGAGCCCTCTCTTGGCGGCGCATGACCCTAGTAGGCGACAGTGAGCTCCAGGCGGCTCTCCGAGCCGCAGCCTGCGCAACCCCCAAGTCAGGCAGCGTTGCTCCATTTGTGAGATGGGTTCCCCAAGGGGAACCCTAAATAGGGATCTCATTCGTTGTTGGGACCAATAGAGGCTGTAAGTTAGAAAAACGAAATAAAAAATGAATGGAGAAGGAGAGCAAGCCCAAGTGGGCTTCTACATTTGTGGACCCAATATGGATCATGTTTCAACAAAAAAATATTTTTGAGAAAAGGCGCATACAAAAGAAAAGTTGTACGTGGAAAAAAATCTTTGCAAAAGAGAGAGAGAGAGGCCGAAAAAATGAATGAACAGCTTATTTGAAGAAAAAGGAAGACACGATTATTAAAAAATGAAATGAAATAACCAGAAAAAAAGAAGGAAATTTTTTTAAAAGAAAAGCGGAAGAAAATCAAGAGCGGCTTATGTGATTTATGTTTTCTACAATTTCTTTGTATTCTCCCAAGTTAATCGACATCGTTGTTTTCCGACAAGTATGGGAGAAAGAGGAACTATGATTCAGAGTTCTACGGGCCAGTTCATCAGATTCCAGATTTTCCAATCAGAGGCAAACCAGAATTCCAGACTCTACAGATATTCAGACTCGATGATCAGATTCTGAGTCTTCAGGTTGATTCGTACACGAATGCAATCTTCAGTTTTGTGGTCCCCATCTTTGTTTCGGCTCAGAGTTTTCATGTGTCCATAGGGACTCTCGAGTAGAGATCCCATTCCTTATGCCATGTGGGCTAGGATTTTCATGTGGTTTCATAGGGACTTCAAAGTAGAGATCTCATTCTCTGAGCCAGTGTGAGAGAGACCCAGTTCTCTGATGAGGATGATGAGACTTTTTAGACTCCATTCACCATCAATCGTGGACTCCGACGAGGATATCTCCATGGCTTTTCAGTTCGTCCCTTTAAGAGATGGAGCTATTGTCCACATTATCCAATCTCCTACATGTGACGGGCCAAAGTTCTCCAAGTGAAGATTCATTTTCAATTTCAGTGGATCTTACAGGCAGAGCACACTCTATTAGACTCACACTCCAGCTTGTTTGGTCCTCCTCACCTGCACGACATGAGAAGCAACGCCCTCGACAACAGCCAACGGTTGTGCGCTTTGAGTTAATATTTTCCGTAGTGTCCGGTAGTGTAGATTTCTTTCTATTTGTCCAAGTTGAGCATTGCATGCTCCAACTTGAGGGGGAGTGTTGGAGTATATGTATTATGCGTCACTTATGGTGTAGATGGGTAAATGGATCACTCTAGGATCCATTTACCATATCCAGGAGTATAGTTTCATATCTACCAGCGGTGGGACTTGGAGGCTCTGTGGAGGCTATATAAGAAGCCCTAGACCTCCTATGTTAGATGAGAATGGGAAATGCATAAATCATACCTTTGAAGCATTCTCCCGTGGTTTCATCTTGCTCCTTAGGGTGTAGGGTTCCACGTAAAAATCCAGATGTTCCTAAAGTTTTATTATGATATTCTCTTCCGCATTATATTTTCTAACAAAATTTTTATGATGTTGGAAATCTAACTTTAGTTTTCTAATAAAATTCCTAATCATAAGTTAGTACTAGTGATTCAACTCACGTTTCGCTGCAGGGAAACGAAACCAAGTATATTTTAAACATTTTAATCATCATCATATAAGTATATGATATCATTGAAGTAGTATAAATATACTACTGCAATGAAATAATTCATATAACTACATACAAATAATTTCTCCATTTCCTGTCATGATATTAATGAGAATATGGTTCAAGATATATCACAGGAGATATACGATCAACACAATATGAATATCGTGAACATAGTATAAAAATATGTATGATATAATAATTAATATTATATAGAGAAATTAAATTGTACGTGTGTTAGTAATTGCGAATCATATGTTAAGACATACAATATTATATACATAATTTTTATATTATAGCACAATCTTACTATGATTATATATATAATTAATATAAGTGGCACATATTTATACTTCTACGCCAAAAATTAAATATATGCTTTCCTATATAACTTTTATTTTGGCATATAATTATGTAGCTATACACAAAGGGATTCTGCATATTACATCAATATGTTGAGTGCAAGTAAGCATCAACCATTGCGCAAGACACTAAATTTGTATTCAAATCCCCTTTTTTGCAAAATCACACAACGATGGATGGTTAAGGAGGGGCAACACCAAATCTAATAGAGAAACAGAATGAATATTTTTGTTGTCGCTTCATTTTGTGAAGGACTGTGTCATCTGTGGCTAAAATCTGTGGCCTCAACACAGCAAGCATCGCTCATCGACATGTCATGCAAGAGTTGAATCACGCTGAATTTCGCCTCCGTGGCCTCCCGCCTCATGATGTACTCGAGCTTCCTCCCGTTGCAGAACATGGTCCACACTGGCTCTTCCTGCAGCTTGGTTTTGTCAGATGACGTCTTCTACCACTCGAGCGAGAACAAAACCCAATCACCAGAACTCTCATATCTTCATCTCCAGGTGATAGACGACAAGAAGTGTCATTGAGCTACGACGGAGATTGGCTGGAGCGGATTCCAAGGAGCTTCTTCCTCCTTGAGTTGCATGTAGAATAGTCGCCCAGCTCGGAACATCGCTGGTTCCACGAGCTACAACCAGAGGATCTTACATCTTCTACTACCAGGCAACTTCGTCTACCTTTTGATTACCAATATGTTAGTTTCAATCAATTAGTTTTTTAGATCTTTAGCTCTTATTCCCGGAAATGAATCGTTGTTTCGTAGTTTGATCTGTTACTTGTTCGAGTTATACCCATTCTAAACAGATCAAACTTTACCATATCACTTGTTGCTCACATTCTGAATTATATCACGTTCTCAAGTTTTGAATCCTCTTAACTTTGATCATATTCTGTACAGATTTGTTGGAAATTTTAAGTAATAGCCTTGAGATTTGAATTATTTTTTTCTCAATTCCTTATATTATATAAAAGTTCAGAACCCATAATCATAAAGATCGATTCTGTGAATCCAATCGAGATTATTTTTTTCTGGAACAGATCGCAATCTCTTGTGGCTATTTCCATAGTTTGGAGTGGATCTTCAGCCACCAAGAACAAAGGATCAAAGCACATCTCGGACTATTTCCATAGTTTGGAGTGGATCTTCAGCCACCAAGAACAAAGGATCAAAGCACATCTCGGACAATTTCCTTAGTTTGGAGTGGATCTTCAGCAACCAAGAACAAAGGATCAAAGCACATCTCGTCTCCGTCCGACCATTGCATCTTCAAGAACCATTCTTCGTGTGAGGAACACAACCCATCTCCTACAATAGCTTCCTGGTGGGGATGGAAAGCTCTGGGGTGAGGATAGGGAGGATAAGTAGGTTGTCTTGTACGGAGAGGGTGGCATGGGCCTTGAATAGCCAAAGAGCATGCAGGTCATGCGTGTGGCACCGTGGATGTGCATGTCATGGATGTTGTTGAGGGTGTGCATCCCTACACGGAAACGACATGCATAGGTGAGGATCAGGGGGATCAGAAGGCGGAGCGAAATGCGAGGATGATCTTGGATATTCGATGAAATTAGGCATTTTTTCAGAGGTTGCATGTAATCACAAGCTAGAAGATGGAATGAGAGATGTGAAGGTTAGGACAGGCAACCAATTGAGGAGGCGGTGGTGATGTGATGCAAACGAAATTTTGCAACGGTAGAGAAAATAATTTTGGTAGAAGAAATTTAGAGAAGAGAGGGAGAAATTGGATAACGCGCCAGTTGCGCGGGGTTTTGGAGACAGAATCGTGAAGACCACGTTGAGAGAGAGAATAACAAGAGAGAGAGATAAAGTGGGATAACTCAATTTTTCATATAATCTGACTTTAATTCAAAATTTGAAATTCAAAATTAACTAACTAATTTTAGAGATCACACACGATCTCTTTTATTTAAATAAAAATGCCACGATTCGAATAAACGTAAATAGATAAAAACATCAAGCCCTATGTTTTAATTTTGTGCTGCATCAATTCTCCTCTTGAAAAAATTTCGTCTCCTGACGAATTGCTCGATCTTCGTTCCGTCGGTGGAGAATTCCATCTGGATTGGTTGAGCATACATCCCCTTTTCCATGTTACGTTTGTAATTTTTTTCCACCGAGGGGTATGACTGCAAATGTTCTACCCCTTCACTTAAAGATACCAATAACATAATTGATTTTCAATTGGCCCTTTTGATAAATTATATTGTGAGGAGGGGGCTGCTTGTAATATTTCCAAAATATCTCATACCTACTATCAGGGGATCTGATCAAGACCTTCGTTAGGGTTTTCATTCCCTTCAAATATCGGAGATGGCGCGCCACAGGGGGAGTTGCAGGCGCACGGGCGTCGCAAGGAGAGGCGAGCTCGTCGTGGGGCGTTGGCGCTTGGAGCTGGTGGGGGTCGTGCGGACCTCGTGGCATGGTCGCGCGAGCCTCGCGCAGGGCAGCATTGGTTACTACGACGAGGGTTGTCCCGCGACTTGCGAATGTGGTGCACAGGTGCGGTACGGGCCGTGCATGCGAGGGGATATCTCGGGCGGCACCTGAGGCAGAAGGGCGGCACCTGAGGCTGCGCAAGTTGCGCACGAGGCAGCGTGCACGGGCTTGGGAGGCGGGGGACCTTGCGCACGCAAGGGCTGCTTCGGCCAAATCTACAGGTTCGAGGGCTTCGAGTCTGTTGATGGAGTTGCTGATGATATCGTGTGGATTGGCAACACAGGACTTGTCCTGAGTTGCTGGCGCACGGCCTTGGGAGAAACTGTGCGCACCCTTTGACGTGGTCGCTTAATCCTCGCGCACGGGGGCAGTGGCTACTACCGCGAGGGCAGCATAGCAGGAGGCGACGTACAGGTTGGGCGTGGGTCGCGCGTGAGTCATGGGATCGAATCAGATGCTGGTCGGCCCTGTTGGATTGGCGAGTGGTCTGCCTGAGTAGGGTTGAAGAAGCAGCAAGTGTCGAGTTCGGAGCAATTTTCCATGAGCAAAAGGATGCCAACGAAGTCGGGGTTGTTTGGATAGCGCCATTGGGACCAACCAGATCTAAAGATTTAAGTTCTTCACCGACTTCCTTTTCCTTGTGGCTAGCAACTCTGTCCGCGCACAGGTCGACGAAATTCAGTACTTCATCCGTAGGATATTCGTCGTAGATTGGTGCCAAATCTTCCTTTTCTTTTTGTATCGAAGTTGTATCAAAAGAATATATGTCTTGTATGAAATTACCTTCATTTTTTGGGTTTAAATCAGGTTGAACAACAGTTGTATCATTCTGATTTTTGTCGTTGGCGAACAAATCTTCATCGATTAGCATGCCCAGTCACTCTTGTACTTTGAAGCTTGATATAAGGTGTTTCTTGAGCTTCTTCGAACGCGAACGTGAATGCGGATCATGAGATAGACGACTCAAGTTGAATTGCATCCTCCAATAGTCGACAGGATCGTCGAATCGTAGGAATGATTCGGTTGCCATGCTCTGATACCAAATGATGCAGTCGAAGAAATCCAACGGTGGTAAATATAAATTTTGGTAGAAGAAATGTAGAGAGGCGGGGAAGAAGGAGAACGTGCGTCGGTTACGCGAGGTTTTGGAAAGGAGAACCGTGAAGATCACGTTGAGAGAGAGAATGAGAGAGATAAAAGAGATAAATCTCCAATTTTCATTTAATCTGAACTGACCCTTACAATAGACCACCAACCTCTTTATATAGTAGAGGTGGAATTACAAAAATAGAAAGTGAATCAAAATTTAAAATCTGACTCGATCTTAATTGACCTTAATTGATTTGAATCAAAATTCAAATCGACTTCTATCCTAATTTGACTTTAATTCAAAATTTGAAATTCAAAATTAACTAACTAATTTTAGAGATCACACACGATCTCTTTTATTTAAATAAAAATGCGACGATTCGAATAAACGTAAATAGACAAAACATCAAGCCCTATGTTTTAATTTTGTGCTGCATCATGATGCAATCACATGTTGCGGGATGTGGCGACATTGCAGAGAGAAGGGAGAGAGAAAAATAGAGAAACAGGAAAGAGAGGGTGAAATAGGGAGAAGTGGCGTCCAAATGAAGAGAGCCTTCTCCATAGTGGAACAATGCTGAGGTAAAATATAATGGATGTATGGTTTAGAAAGGAAGGAATTTAAATATCAAGGCATGTAAAAATATACATGTATCTATTAAACATGTATTCATAAACACTCTTTATCGTGAAAGAAAATAATTAACATGTTTTACTTAACATAAAATATTCTCCTTAATCTATTTAAGCTATGATTAGGAATAAAAACGTATACATATAGTTATAAAAATATCTTATGTTTCGTTACATGTATAAATGTCGTGAATAACATGTTCTGATTATCAGAATCTCGTTTTCCATCATTTTCATGTAGTTACATAAATCTCTAAATTAATTTATTTTATATTAACATTGCATATAGTATGAGTGAAATTACACAGTGCAAACTATCGTTGAGAATGCAATAGCCTTCATAATATTTTTTTGAGGAAAAATACGGGCGGCCTCCCAAGTCGGGACCGCCTTACAGAGTATGTATATTATGTTAAAAAGAAAAGGATTACATCATGTCGTAACTACAACGCAACTTGTTACATCACGCTTGCCACATAGAGCCCAATTTCCTAAAATGCTCAACCACTTTTCAGCATAAAACCTCTGCCCCTTAAAATGATGTTGGCGCACCATATAGATCACACCACAACAAAAGGAATGGAGTTGTCCTCGTGTCCAGTGCCGCAAACCAATCCAGTATCCCTCCAAAAAGTGGTCCCATTCTGACTCTCTAGCCACGGAATATTGGCTCTGGCCCAAACCTCCATCGATAACAAGCAAGAGAAGAACGAGTGGTTCACGTCCTCCTCGACCGCACCACATCTATCGCACCCAGCATCCTCCGCGCCCAGCAGATACCACCATTGACCGTCGTAAGAACCTTCCCCAACCAGAACAACCAAAGGAAAACCTTAACACGGTTTGGCACTCTACTCCTCCAAATCATAATCGTCTCCACCGCCAACTCATCCTACACCAACACCCCTTCATTCATCAAAAAACGGTATGCTTTCCTCACCTTAAATCTCCCATCCCCCCACCGAAAATGGTCCCTTCCCAAAGTCGCTGCCTTGCACTGCAAGAGCTCCATCTGTAAGGCAAGGAACTCCTCCACCATCTGATCGACAACCCAGAAGCGAACACCGGGGTATGCACCTCACCCTTCTAGACGTGCTGCACCATCACCTCTCTGTCCCCCAACAATCTCATCAGACGTAGGTAATGTTCCCCCAAAGCCCCATCTCCCGTCCAATTATATAACAAGAATTGGAACCCTGTACCATTCCCAAGCACCGACCGCAACAAACTGGCAATCTCCGGAACCACCTCAATGATCCCCTTCCACAACGACGACAGCAAACAGCTCGGACTAACATCCAATGACATATCCACCCCATACATCCTACTCATCAATTGGCAAACCAGATCATAGATCATCAGAACTCCCCCATATCCGAACCACTCACTTCGCCATAAATGCCTTGTTCATCTCTATTGGTGGAAAAAGTTATTCTATATTCCAAAGAACCCTAGGCTCTCTTATATAGAGACAACCTATGGGTAAATTACATAAGATGCAATAAAGAAAATAAAAATAGAAAAAACAATACACCGACTACATAATTATCTTTACACTTCCCCTCAAGATGGAGCATAGATATCCATTATGCTTGGCTTGGAAGAACAATTCTAGAATGGTCCTCTGAGCAATGGTTTGGTGAAGGTGTCGGTTGTCTGCTCCCTTGAACTAATATGTGAAGTAGAAATCATGCCCTTCTGAATCATATCTCTAGTTTAGTGAAGTCCTTTATCTCGACTATTAACTAGCAATGAATTCCTTTACCATTTGAGTGGCTGGATGGATATTGAGTTTAACTTGGTTCCAACATGTTAATTACCAACAATTGTTGTTTTTTAGCTACCAGTTGATTACCAGTGGTTTCAATGGTTGTGCTTTGCCTTCTGAGTAGTTGGATAGATGTCAACTTTATCTCGACTGTGTTGGCTAATTACTAATGGTTGCCATGACTGGTTAACTATAAATGGTTCCTCAGGTGACTAGTCTGCTATTAGCGATCGACCTTTGCCTTTTGAGCAATAGGTTGGATAAAACCTTGAGTTCAATTCCCATTGGTTGATTACCAATTGTCGTCGGTCGACTACCAATAATTGCTTGGACAACTACTAGACTACTAGTGGTCCCCTTTTTCATTATGAGTAATTGGTAGATGTCAACTTTAGCTTGTCTGCAATAGGTCAATTACCAATGGTCATTGTGTTTGAGCAATTGGTTGACTACCGATGGTTACTTTGATGACTGGTCAACTACCTACAACCATCTTTTGCTTTATGAGTAGTAAGATGGATACCTACTTTTGCTCAGATATAGTTGGTCAGGTACTACCTATCATTATGTTCGAACAGTTGATCGCCTACCAACAATTGCATAGGTGATTAATCGACTACAAGAAGTCACCCTTTTCCTATGTTTCTATGTTGAGGTCGAGCCTTAAAGTTCTTTGTAAAAGGCAATGTTATTGATAAAAACTTTGAAAAATTACAATGTACCAGTTGGGATGGCTGAGTATTAGACATATGAGCTGGTCCTTTGATGTCCGTTTGTTCGATCTGCCATCAGCATGGGGTTGGTGCCATTTTATGTTATGTTGCGGTTAATATAAAACTTATTCTGTGATTAGCCATGGCAGGATGTTTAGGTAGCCTTTGGTGTCTTCTTTCTACCCACCATCGACTGCTCATTTTTTGTGAGTTGTGCCTTACCTAATAGGGCATTTGTGTGTGCCTTGGCTTTAATGTTAGCCTTCCTCGAAGCAAGCATGCTTGCCTTTTCTGACCTAGGGTAGCCTTTACTAGCTTGTACCCCTTGGCCTTCCCTCAATCTTGGGGCTTTTAAGCCAGGCATGTTGTTGGTCCTTAATAGATATTATTAGCATACCATCTCTATCTTTAAGATCGAGGGCTTGACCATCATGTACTTCTCCCGCTCCTATCCTACCAAGTCTTTCACCTTCTTCCTCAACGTGCACTTTCTTGTATATAGTTGAAGTGGATGGGGAGGTTGGCCTGGTTCCAGTTCCCACAGCTTGAGCTGATCGGGGTTTGTATTCATTTCCATGAAGAGCAACTTTGACTCCTTTTGACAAGTGGTAACCCTTTGTCCTCTTGCCAATGTCTTCTTCATGATACCTCTTGTTGGGCATATAATGCTTGCATAAGCACCATGCCTCCTTTGTTGCCCCCCCCCCCATATGTATTGTGTGTACATCTCCCTTTGTGAGGGACTTCCCTATCACGTAGATCTACAAGCCCTAGCCCTTGTGGTTATCTTGTTGCAAAGGGATGTGAGGAGGGTACATGGGTAGTCCCTCCAAGCCGATTCCTACTACTCGCACGATTGGGAGGCACTGCTTCGGGATGGTCATCACCATTACTTAGGCAAGCAAGTAATTAATCTCTCTTTTCATCCTCCTATCTTTATCTATCTGGAGAGCTCGAGGTGATTTTAGAGAAGTTGTGACCTCTACTGGCCACACTGTCACTTCTGCCTTCTATGAGAGGGATGAAGATGGCAAGGGTGTTTCTTCTTCGCCAATCTCCTTCCTCTTCTTATTGACCTTAAAATGGTGTTTTTGAAAGAGGAGAATCACCCTTCTCTTCATGGGGGATCTACCCTTTTTATACTTGTCCTCCCTTGCTTACGAAGTAGTGCCTCCTCTTTTTGCTTTGAATACCATGCATCTCTTCTGCTGTGTCTTTAATCGATGTGTCACATCATCTTTGGTGCTTGCCCCAGTTTATCGTAGTTGGTTCCCCGCTAGTGCATCTTGGGGTGCTTTTATCTTTTGGTGGAGCATGGTTTTACTATTCAGGTTCTTTGTGTTGCCCTTAGAAATATCTCTTGGTGTTCCTTGGAGCCTATTGTTCTTCATCCCGAGCAGTATTGTCATATCATGGATGCTTGAAGGGTTAGCTCAGTGCCACCTTTGAAGGGTTAGTTCAGTGCCACCTTGAGGGTGGCTCAGACTGTTGTAAGTTTGCTCTTTCTCAAGCTCAGTTATTCGTTGGGGTTGAGCTCTTCTCCACCATTGATTTATTTGTGGCTTTTAAAGTGTGTCTCATGTTTGTTTCCTGAAGCTGTGTGAGGGTACCTACTTTTCTGAGGGATTTTTCTTCCCTCATTAGTTAATATTACATTAAAAAGATTGGCATATTTAACATTGTTATGATACAATCCAAGAAAAAGATCTTATATTATAATATCAAATTAGAGATTACATTCAAAGCCTAGTGTAACATCACAACCTAATTCCATAGGAAATGATTCATTCTAATCACTTCAGAATAATCCAAACATAGCCTAATGCCACTTGGAAGTTATGAGGTGCTTCCACTCCTTCCCGATTACGTATGAACTCAAATATCTCACAACTATCACATGGAATTTGTAAGGGAAAGATTTCATTTAACTTTATTCTTGAAACGTTTTATATCTACCGTTGCAAATGGGTCATTGATTCCCCATTATTTTGTGAAAAACTGCCCACTCAGTGCATTTGAAACATCAATTTTTAATTGCCATGTATTATAGTTTTAGTATTTTATAGGAGGCTCTAGAAAATACTTGTTCCTTTGTTTGTTTCCCATCTTTCTCCAAAGACCAGAAATTACTATATAAAATTGTAGCACTGCCTTTTTTGTCTTTTCCAGGAATTTGGACGGGAATGCGTACAGTAAAATACTTTGATGGAAAGACGTATGAATGGGTCGGCTTAAGCCGGCAACCAAATATCCTTGGTAAGGTATGTTCCAAACTTTTTACCATATATGTTTAATTTTGGGTTTTTACTTGTTCCCCTCTGAGATATTGCAATATCAGCCATCGACTTCTTGCACATTTATCACTTGTGCCTCTTGGGTTAGTTTCCGTCCATCTGCATCTCAAATGAACATTAATTTTTTGGATATAAAGGTAATTAAATTGACTAACTTAGGTAGATATGACCTTCACTCCTATGTCCTCCTCCTCCCTCATCATCCTCATCTGCCCCCACCTCTCCAACCCCGCCCCAGGCCCTCCTCCAACCACCTCCTCATCCCCAGCCCCTCCCCCTCTAGGCCCTCCCTTGACCACCTCCTCCTTTGTATCCCCATCCCTCCACGCCCTCCTCCGACCACCTCATCCTTCCCAACCCCTCCTCTGCCCCCTCCTCCCCAGCCCTACCCCTCCAGTCCCTCCCCTTCCTGCTCACCAGCCCCACCCCTTCTAGCCCCTCCTCCGACCACACCGCCTCCTCCCTGGTCCTGCTCCCTTGAGCGCCCCCCCCCCCCAAGAAATCCCCTTCCATAGCTTCTCAAACTTGAAGGAGCTCCACCGTTCTCTAACGGTCTTCACGAGATCTACCTCAGAGCAGTGCAATAACCAGATTTCATCTCCTTCGTCTCCCTGGAGGCTCTCGAAGAAGGTGGAGATCAGGAGGAGGTGGAGAGTGGCAGAGCGAAGGTAGAGGCATGGATTGGGGGAGGTTTGTTTGGTCAGCTTTTCCCCTCTTAACCACAAACTGGTTCAAATGAATCATGGTTAAGTTAAACTCATTAGTGGGCATAACTAATATTGCAATATCTCAAAGGGACACAAGTGATAAAAACCCTATAATTTTATGGGATAAAACAAATCTATTTCCTAGATAGCATTTCCTGATGATTTTTTTTTATTTTATTCTTCTATGTACCTCTCAGGTAATTTACCCAGGGCTTTTCTCCTATATAAGAGAGCCCTAAGGTCTCTATGAATGCAATTCATTTTGTTCTCTCCACAGTAACAAAGAGGAGCCTGATCTTATTTTTTTTGTCTCAAATACATGCCTCAATTAGCTTCAGCGACCCTTATATGTCGACGTTAAACCTTTAAGTTGAAAGTTCAGGCTTATATTTATTACAATTGAAAAATGAGTCTCCTAATTGGGAATCGTGGTATAATTCATGCCTGTTTTGTAATTTACCTTATTAGTGATTCTTGATCTGATACTATTCCAACATTGCATTCCTAAATCTGCTTTATTGAGAAAAACCAGTTCTAATAACTTGTTGAGTATCAGCCCAACTGAACGGAAAATACTAGACCATAAAATGGCAGCCCAACCTCGTATAATTGCTATCACAATGTGAGTTTCAATGTAGGATTATTTGGAGGTGATACAGGCATGCAAACACACACATAGAGGTGATACATAGAGGAGAACGAAGGTGTTCGTTAGACTCAAGTCTTGTACTAAGCGTTGATATCACATTGGAGAAACGAGTGAAACACGCCACTTCAATTTCTGGGAAGCTCTGGTCCTTTTATTTTAGAGGATAAACTGAAAAAGTAAGTACAGGCTCCAGGAATGTTAAGAAATAGAGAAAAAAGATAAAAAGTTTAATATATTGGAAAATTCCAAGTATTCGTAAAAATGCTAATTTCTTTGGCATCTGTTTCAAGGTGGACGTGTCCTCTATTTCGACACTTCGTATTATTGTTAGTCCTTGTTCTGTGTTTGTAGATCAAACGGACCTTGGGACAATTTACACCTGCACAATGGGACAAGGATGAGTGGCATCCACTGCTTGGACCGTGGAGATTCATTCAAGTGCTCACTCTTTGCATTATATTTATGACAGTGGAGCTCAATACCTTCTTCCTCAAATTTTGTCTTTGGATTCCACCTAGAAATCCCTTGGTCACATACAGGTTAATTCTTTGGTGGCTAATTGCTATACCGACCATTCGGGAATACAATACTTACCTACAAGATAGGTATGATATGATCATCCTTTTCATGAAATGAGTGTTATCATTTAGAGAATGATAACTATTTAGTTGTTTACGTTCTCATGAGAATGGTAACTATTTTAGTGGTTTATTCTCCTTAAATGTTATCATCAGGACTCCTGTGAAGAAGGTGGGAACATTATGCTGGCTCTCTCTTGCCATTTGTATAGTAGAGCTTCTTATATGTCTAAAGTTTGGCCATGGTAAGCTTTATCATTTACTTCATTTACAGAATAACTGAAAACAGTTCTGGTTGCGTTTGCGTGATCTTTCAAGCTTTGTAGCGATTTAAGTCAAAAAACCAAATTTGATCAGAGATTTGATAGAAAATTAACATGCTCCCTTGAGATCAGTAGCTTGAAATATACTCTGGCCTTCACGAACATAAAAGGATGACAGAAATTACCAAGCTTGCATTGATATTGCTATTTTCTTTAACGTGGCAGGGCTATTTCCAAATCCAATGCCTTTGTGGATTGTGATTTTCTGGTCAGTCATTACATCAGCAGTCGCTATTTTCCTTGTTGTGTGGACATGGCACATTCACAGAAGTCTGCTGAGGAAGAGGGATTGACCAGATCTTGCAATATTTATTTTTACACTATTCAATATTAATTGGCTCTGTCTAGGTTTGTTAGCGTGGTGTGATCTTGCTCACGTTAGTCAACTTTGCATATTATTGGGTCTAATGATCTCAAAGCTTGCAGTCTCCAGTGTAGATGGAAATGCAGCAGTGCAAAATTATTTAAAATAGCTCCCGGCCGGTGACAGTCGTTTAAATTTCCCGTTCCTCATTTGTTTATTCATTGTCAGTTGCATGAATAAGATGTGCATTTATCTCACTTTGGTATTTTCCTTTATGAAGAGTGTAAATCTTCCGAAGATTTCAGATGTGTCCAGGAAATGCCAAACTCAGACTTGTAATGCGTTAAAATACCTGGGGGCTATCTTTTCTGGAATTTAAGTGACACATTATGAAATTTAAGTGAAATATAGAGATGCCATATTTATTTTTGCATCGAGTGTTAGATATGTTGCTCTTTTTATGGCACGTGTTTTAGACGTGTAGCTTGAGTTTCGAGTCTTAGATTTGAATATAAGTAATGGAGTCGAGTGGCAGAAGGCATGACGGAGGGATTAGTTTGGTATTCGAAATAACTTTGGGGCAGTGGAGGGAGATAGGATCCTCTGCTGTAACGTGTTTTACAGTAATGGTGTTGTAATTCTATTTTTTTTCTTTGCAATTTCCATTTTGAAAATCCGATCTTATGGATTATATCTTCTACTAATATTCCACATATCCTTCAAATTTCGCTCCAAATCCGAGGTTACTTGCTATTTTATCTTAATGGTCAAAGGTTTGGTTGACATTTAAGTTACTTAAATCCCATCTAAAAAACGAATTTTTGACCATTAAGATAAAATAGGAAATGATCTCGGATTTGAGTGGAATTTGGGAGGATACGTGGAACATTAGTAGAAGATATAATCCATAAGCTTGAATTTTCAAAATGAACAAAGAAAAAAAATAGAATTACAATACCGCAGCTGTAAAACACATTACAACAAAGGATTTAATATACCCAACAATCATGCCAATTTAATGGTTGGAGTTGGCACTATTTTTTATCTAAGAAAATATTTTGAAAGAAGATGAAAATTCAAAATACATTTTCAATAAATATAAATGCAAAAGTTTACTTTGATTAAGTTTATATGCATAAGATAGTTATAGTTTCCACCATGGAGCTCATGTAAGCATAACAAGTTTACAATGTAAATTGGAAAATTTTGTCACATAATATAATAAAAGAATTAACACCATACAGCGAGTTGGAATCATTTGAAAAAGATTATAAATATTTACAAAAATAAAACTCAATGTCTCTGAATCAAATTTGAAAATCAAAGTCTAACTGAGATTTTTGCCAAAAAAAACTACTCATTGTCATGAACTATTTGTAGGTAATGAATCACTAACTACAAAAACCTTTCCTTTAAAAAATAAATTTGTTGATATAACTAATTGTTAGAAGTAATAATCGAGCGGATTTTATGGGAGGCTCGTTGAAATTTTCTTCCACCTTTTTAATGCATCTTTTTATTTGATTGAATGATTTTAGAGGGGGAGTATTAAGTGAGAGCAAGCAGGAATTAACATGGGAGTTATGAGATCTACTTGGGAACATGTGTGGGATTAAGTAGAGATTTATTGATTAGGGTGGGATTAGTTAGAGGTGCATCAATTGAGAGTGTGGGGATTTATCTAGCCTTGTCATGGAGATGAAACAGTAGACATTAGTTTAATCGAGGATGGATTAATAACAAGGTGAGGAATAGGGGGCATTTAATAGGCATGGACGAAAGATACAAATTGATTTAATATAACTATTATGGGTTTAAATACATGACATATTGGGATTTGAAAAAGGCATAATCATAATTTATTTTTAATTACTATTTATTTTTATGGAGTTATTTATTATGAGTTAATATTTATAAGTATAACCATAGGTATATTTACCTATATATTATATGTTTTAATTTTATTTTACATTTTATTATTATTTTATGAACATAATTTATATTTATAGATTAGTTAAATACACATGAATATATTTTCTTTTATTTTTCTGAGATTGTATGTACACTTAAATAAATACAAGTATAAATTATATAGGTATATGTATATTATATTCATCTATGTATTTTTGTATACTATTTTATTTTATTGTATTTTTGTGATTTTGTTGTATTCTAAATATGTACATATACTATAAAGAATATTTATGAAATTATAAAAATATAAAATAGTGAAAAAATAATAAATAAAATGAATATTTTATTCAGGTGTATAGTACAATAGGGTTTTAAAATCTAACTTTAGCATCTTAACTCCAAATTAAGTGAAATCATCTTCATTAAATATGTAATAAAATTTATATACCATTAAAGTGGTTTTGATGAATTTTGAGTTCATATGGAGAAGATATATGTCTGGAAAGTTTTGATTTTTATTTTTTTATTTTGAGTGCAGAGTGTACAATTTGTGTTATTTTTGTGTGAAATAAATTTTGTATTTTTCTATGTATTTTGTCTACAACTTTCATGTACAAAATTTCATTTTTTGTGGTATAAAGAACAAAATAGATCTCTAAAAAGATTTATTGATTAATATCGAGGTTTTTGATGTGATTTCTGTACAATCCATCTACCCTATCTCCATGTACTTTCTTCCTTGTCGACCTAATCATCATGATGATTGAGTCTCAAGGGCTATGGTCATTAGTGTCATTGACACTTCATTCTTTTTCTTCATTCTATTTTCATTCAGGTGTGTCCACTTTTTTGGAGCTTTTATTGCATTTTTTGAAATACAATAGACAACATCATTTACATAAGGAATTTTTCCTCTTAGGCCAGTAGACTATCCCTCTTTTGAATCTTTATTGCAACCCATGATATTCAGTCATTGGACCTCATGACTAGTGGACTGGGTTGGGGTACATTGGTCACAGATATGTGACTTCCGATGTTTCCACGGACTTGTGTCTCATACCTGCAAATTCAGCCCTATACCACTTCAACTGGGTGAGTAAAGTTAAGGTGCGGTTGTGCAAGTCAGATCATTATCAATAAGAGTCATGTGTGTGTCTTGAAATATTCTACTTAGGAAGTCAAGATGACATTGAACCAAGTCATGTGGTCTCAAAGAATTAAGTCTAGCAGACCTGAAGTGCCTCAATTCCAGATTCTATAAGGTTTCTCAGATTAAGTGGATTATGGTACAACCAAGCTCCAATCTCCGGATTTTACTTAGACTTATTCAATTGTTAATATCAAATCGAAAAATGTAAATGCTAGTATAATGTAAGGAAAATATTTTTGTGATGCAATATTTTAATTTTGGATTTAATGGATTTCTAAAAAGTTATGCAATTTTTTATGCAATTTTTGAAAATATTTTGTAAATGTTTTGAGGAATTTTAATTTTGCAATTTTTTAGGAATTTTCCAAAACAAAAGGTTTTTAAGAAAAGAAATATGTGCAGATATTTACACGGGAGTGTGTCTTGTTATTTATAAGAGTTGGAGTTCGAGAATTTACACCAGTCGGTTGTTCATGAGTTTATGTATAGGCTTTAAATAACTTTACTTTAATTGTATAAATAGTTCTCAAAATAATTCGAAAATATTTTTGTGAACGTCTTGAAAACCTTATTTTGCAAAGTAATTTGGTAAATAATTTTTGCAAATATTTATAAAATTTGAAAATCATTTTACGAGGATTTTTCAAACACTATGTAACAATTTTTCAAACTATTTTTGCAATCATTTTAACAAACCATTTACAAATAAATTTTCAAAACATGTTGGAGGTGTCGCTCACCTCGATCACTTGGGGCTCAACTGACAATGTGCTAAATAAATCATCACTGAATTCATCATGTGCAGACTGGCATGAATCTTCTAAATCAAAAAGGCTCATCAACAAGTAAGAATCTGTCTCATAATTGACATCAGAGCATTTGTCGATTGTGCTTTCCAAGTCCTCCTCTGGAGAGAGGATTTCTTGAATTCATGTGTTATTCAAATAATTTTACATCCCTGATTTCTGCAATAAAATCACAATCTTCTTAAGACGGTTCTACTCTGCTTTTACCATATATGACCTTTGGTTGAATGACCATATTCATTGTTACTTTTATATTTCTCAAGCAAAACGTGATCTTCCTAGACCCATAGTCAACCACGATCTCTACAGTTCATAGGAATGGTCTGCCGAGAATAATTAGGGTCTAGAGTAATGGTGCAGGAATGTTCATATCAAGGACTATAAAATCAACAGGAAACTGCATGTCCTGCACAATTACGACAATGTACTCCAAGATACATGTTGATTGTTTGATCGATTGATCAGTGAACTTAAGGATCATCTTTGTAAGTTTCAATGAATCCAGCTCAAATTCTTGAAGTAATGACAAGGGCATGAGGTTGATTGAAGAGCCACTATCAAGAAGGGTTTGCTCAAAGATATGGTCAAAAATTTCGTATTTGATTAAAGGTGCTCCTTTGTCTAGCTTCTTTTTTGGGAGATTGTTGATTGTTGTGATGGTAGCCATTATGGCATCGATTCTTGTGGGGTTGAGGATTTGTTGTATATATCTCTTTCAATCCTTTCTTGATTGTAGGCCTATATTCCATGGCTTCCATCAAAGGTAATTCAATATTCAAGTTTTTAATAATCTCCACAACACTTAGATCAAATAATGCATTTTTTCCTTTTGATTTTTTTTTAAATTTTTGGATTGTATCAAAAAAAGGAATATGTACAGAACTGAAAGCAAAATTAATATTCTTATTTACATCAGAATTCATGTCTACAACATCTTGTACAACCGGAATGCAAAAAGGTATACAATCTTGAGAATGGGGTGGATGTCCAAAAGTTGTGGTCATTGCTCTGTAGGCTAGTGTTGGATCGTCTATTGGAGCTGTCTCCTCCGTGGTTGGGGCGGCTTCACTTCGATTGTGATCATTTTTTTGATCTATTCTATTTTTCTAATTTTTTGTTCTTTTCACAGGGGTGGTGGCTGGTAGGGGCCAGTGCAGCTCCTCCTTCTGCTTCCTCACCCTGACCTATGGCTGGCACGGCTGATGCAGAAGATGGCGATTCACCATGAAGCTTTATTCTTCCCTCTAACAGCGACATACTAAGACAAGGCCCTACCTCTCTTGAGAGTAACAACATTAGACAAAACAAAATCACAACATCTCACTCTCCAGGCACAGATTGGACTTCACATTCTACCTACTTTTGTCGCTTAAAAATATTAGGGTTGGATTTGACATGGGTCAGAATTGGAGTTTTGGTGGTTGTCAGTTCATCCAGCTTTTGTGTCATCTATGCTAAACCTTTTACCAATTGGGCAAAGCAATCGAGGCTCGGGTTCACAGGAACCGCCTTGGATGGTTCAACGTGCTAACCACGTTACGGATGATTGTATTGAGGCTACTCGTAGTTGGATGGATAATGATGCTGAGGTAGAGGGAGCGGATACTGTTAGTAGTGAGGAGGATGATACTGGTTCTGAGGTACAGTCACGTACAAATGATACAGGTGGTGTTGGAGGTACTATGGCTGTTAATACTGCTGGTTATGTCTCCAATTGTTATGATACTGTGGAGACTAGTGGTACTGAGGCTGAGAGGGATGGACGAATCTCCCTCCTTTATGTTGAGGGAACATACAAGAATTTGCAGGCCGACACTACTGAAGTCCGCATGGACGGGCCAGCTACGTATCATTAGACCAAACTCCATTCACCTCTTGAATGAGAGGTGGTGGAGGGGAGAATGGATCATAAGAAGATTGGAGTTCTGGTTGGTATACCACCAACTACTGTTGTTGCGGTGTCTGTTCGGGAGTCTGCACGTAATACACATGCTGGATGGTCGACTGTTGTGGACTGGGATGAGGCTGATGTTGTGTGGGCTGCTCTTCCTTTTTCCCAGCTGGAGTCTCGGATGGTGGATTCACGGACTAGTAAGCATTGATGGTACTCACTAGCAATTCCATTTGATTGGTGATCTGATCCAATTTATCCGTATTCTGAGTTCTTTATTCAATTACTGCCAATTTCTCCAAATCTTGTGATCGTTTCTCAATGATGTCTACCTTGGATGGATGGCCCCAATGATACTAAGGTTGGAGCTTCCATTTCTGTTCGCTTCCTGAGACACTGCCATATGGACAGGTTTGTGAAGGATATGGAGTTGCCTCTGATATCATGCAATGAAGAGAGAAAAGCGTCTCCTTCGGCCATTTCCTCGAATATTTTGCCATACAACATCTTCATCCTTGTTAAAATGGGATCCACCACAGGTTGCGTCTACAAGCCTTTGACTCTTTGTAGTAAGGCCCCTAAATAAGTGTTGGACCAAGATGGTCTTCAGTATATCATGGTGGGGGTATTTCTCCTGCAAATCCTTGTATCTCTCCCATGCTTCATGAATAGACTCGTGGGTATCCTAGGCAAAGCTGCTAATCCGGGATCGCATCTAGTTGAGTTGACTGAGAGGGTAAAACTTGTGGAGGAATGTAGACTTAAGATCCTCCCTGATCGGCACGGTCTTCCCTCAATGGTTGACCCTATTAGGGTCTTATCTTGGAGATTGAAAGGAAACACAATCATCTAGACTAAACCTAATGGGATGTTAGGGTAGTGTGTGGTTCCATAAATGTGGGCAAACTATTGTAGGTGAATGTAGGGTTCCTCATTAGTGTTCCCATGAAAGGTGGGGAGAAGTGCAAGTAGTTGCTTGAGCTCAAAGTTAGCATGCACTGGTGGAATACGAATCCACTCTGTTATTTGATTATCTCCAGGATTGTAAGTCTATTTCAACATAAGCTTTAGAACCTTCGGTTCTTGTACCTCATCCTCTAAGTCATCACGGGGTATTTCATCTTCTCATCCTCCTCCTCTATGGTTGTTCCTCATATCATTATGCATGTCTTGGAATGCGATATGGGCAAGTACCTGCTCAGTTAGCTACTACTAGATGGCATGGATGGAAGCTAGCAACTGAGCATTCACTTGATTCTAATCAGGTGGTGGACCTTGCTCCGGCTGTGGAGGTTGTTGTCATGTTCCTTTTCCTTGAGGTGCCATCTCTGGATCTGTGTCTGGTGAAAGTAACTCCATATTGGGATCCATATCTGACTTCTATCTTCAATGCTAGAGGTATCCTAATGAGACCAACTATGAAATTGAATACCATCTGTAGTGATGAATCTAAGATAAAGGTCAATCTTAAACAATTATGATTGGAGTCAAAGATGTAGACTAAGATCGACCTCCATTCACAACCGACGGAAATGGGATAAGATTGGTCCTAGTTTATTAAAAAAATAGAAAGAAAGTGGATAGAAGATGAGGAAATTGGAGATCGATTCGCATGGTCCAAACAAGTTCTCGGGAATTGCCTCGAATTATTGATGATGTCGAGTCCATGGAATCGATGTAGGTGTCGGTGGAGTCCCGATTAGACCATCCATGGATTGACATCATGGAGGAAGAGAAGGATCGCTGCATGAGGAAGGATATGATGGTCAACAAGGAATAAAAAGGAATGTAAAATAGTAGAAAGGCTCAGAATGAGCATGGGATGAAAGTGGAAACACATAAGATAATATTTGCGCAAGTGCGCGTAACTTGATTTTAAACTTTAATCTAGATCCATACAATACACAATACAATATGGGTTCACCAACTCAAAACAATGTAAAGCCATAAAGGATTGTCTATTTTTATCTTTTCATTTTAGAGTTGTTGTTTCAGGCATATATTTTACCAAGTCCTTAAATGTTATCCTATAAGAGAGAGAGTATTGTCAGAAAAGTATCTTGTACTTGTCCTCCTACTTTGTAACATGTAGTCTGTACTTTTTGAGGTCCTCGTACCCCTTCTTGGATTCCTACTCAGCCAAAGAATGAGAGTGATGAAGCCAATAGACTAAACTACTACTTCAGATCGTGCTCACAATGGAATCACCTGTGAGCGTACAAGGACCTACTTGGATGTGAGACGATGAGACAGATACACCCGTGAGGGCGTGGTCTAAGCTTAGTACTTCAGACAAGACCAACAGACCAAGTCCTACTCATCCATGTATGATAGAGGCGTCAATACTTTGGAAATCCATGTGATACACAAGGCAGTTACAGACTGGGTTTTGGGCGCTAATCCTTAGCAGGTTGTGTCTCGCTCATGGAAGGGGTTTTGATCCCTTCCTAAGCTACATGAAGTCAACGAGGGCTTTTATGAACTGTGAAAACCCATATTTTTAAAATATGGAGTATTTTTGACATCTAAAAAAATTCAAATAATCGCCATTATGTAGATCCCGTCGAGATCTTTCCAACAAGCCCAAGAATACCCAATTCCGACATTCCTAGCTCAAGTTAACGATGTTTTAAGTATAATAGTTGGGACCCATATATGGATCCGAACCAGATCTGAAACTGCATCCATTTTCTCCTCTTCTTCTATAAATAGAACATGATAGGATGCCCTCTCAAAAGCCCTAGCCACCACCATCCTCCCCTCTCATTGGAGCACCACCACCTTGGCTAGTTTATTTGTTGGAGGGCCACGCCGACATTGGAGAAGGAGCTCCGATTGAAGATCCGCGACCACCATCACGTAGGAAAGCTCGAGGTCACCTTCGAACACGCATTCGTGCTACAATCAAGAGACGAAAATATCATTTTCCGTGTGAGAGGAGATCTCGAGGGAACATCCTCGGAGGTAACGATGTTATACCTTCCTCTTGTTGTTGGTTTCATACGACTTTTGCTCCCATATGCTTGAACATATTTAGAGCCTTGGTTATTCCTATGATGTGCTTCATATGATCTTATCAATCCCATTCAGCTTGAATATCTATAGTTCGTAGAATGTTTTGGGTGGTACGTCATATGCGTGATTGCTATAATCCATTTATGCTTGATATAAAAAGTAGGTGAATAGATTGAGATAGAATGTGGATGTTGAATTTTCAAATCATCAAGCCCTAATTTTATATGTCGATTTCATTGTCTGAGCATATACAATAGTTGGATTTTTGAGATAGATTGCTGCCAATTCTAACATCACCTAGATTGTATTCATACCACCGGAACATTTTATCTTCTCTATCACAAAAACACAATTCAATTAACCTTTCCTTTTGTACATATAAATAAGCTAATCTTACCTATCGTGCAATGGTGATTTACATGCTTTTGGATATTTCGATTTGGTTTCCAATATTACTCACGTTAGTTTTATAGGATCAAAATTTTTATTCACGTTAATGTGGTTTCCATATGGAGGACCCGACTTTTAACACTTAAAGTTGTTGGTGAACTTTGTGCATATTAACAATCATCACCAAAAAATGGAAATGCACTCTCTCGTTAGGTTAATAGGGCTATAATTAGAATTAAAAGAATAAAACGATAAGGATATGCTCCTTTACATTCTGACGTTATAAAAAAAAGAACGTTGAGAATTCAAGTTGTTGCCGTTGTTATTTTAGGATAAGATGAAATGTCATTATCATTTAACGGATGAAAATAAAATCCCATTAAAGGTGCGTCGATATTAAAATCCGTTACAAGAGTTTGAGTCTTGAATGATTCAGTCCATTGGCATTATCTTAAATAGCACTGCCATACCACCAATAATTTTCTTGTTGTGTATAAATCAGGAATGACTTGATCAATCCTCGAAAAAACATAGTAATCATGCGTCACTTTGCTATATCATGATCTTGTTGGTTATTGAATTCTTATTTAAATATTATTTTGTTATCTTGAGATTGTATCACTCACCAATAGCTTATTAATGGTGCAAACATGATTTGAACAGGATTTTTATTGTATATCTTCTTGTCAGAAACAATGCGTATATTAATGGCCTTGAGAAACACGAGGATCAAAAAAAATATTCCCTGATTTTATTTGACGGGTACTTGAAATTTGCTTAACTAGTAAAATGATCAAATCACATAAAAGTAGCATTACACGTGATGACTATCTATGAAGTTGCATTTTGAGTGCATCCAAATACAATGATTATTTAAACAAACAAATCAATTACTTGTAGGGTTGTAATTTTTGTTTCAATCTACGAGATAATTTTCACAATAATCGGATAGTTGGAGATAGGTGATGCAAGGGATTGGCTATACATCCTTGAGTTCCGGGTAGATGCCTTGAAGGTCGCGACCCCAACGGACGAGTTGGGTGATGCGTTGCACCTAGCAGCCCGATCGCATTCAGAGTCGCTCGACGGAGTAGGCAGTTGGCGTGGTTGGCGTTCTTGGTTTCTCACTTATACATGATTTTAATACTCGATTTAAAAATATATGTGGCGCATCTAATTTTACTTTGAATATTATTATTGTGAGAGGTGTTCCGGGATATGGTTTGAAGTTGGAGAATTTGAGGTTTAGTCCTTTTCCGGTTCTAGGTGGACAAAGATACTTGGAAGTTTATCCAAGATGACAAACAAGTGCTCGTGTAGCAGAGGCCTGCGAGTCACGTACTTGCGTGTGCTAAAATAATACCAGAAATGATAAATGACCAGATGTCGGAAGTTTTATACCATTTGTATTCTAACCAACTTGTCGAAATATCAAGATCATTGTGGTAGTACTTAAATGACTATTTTTTTATAAATAAATAAAATCAATGTAATTGAATATGAATTAAAATGACTTGGTGTTCTTTCTAAATTTTTACAATACATGCATATGTCATTAAATAAAGTTGAGTATACATTCTTTTCTTACCCCTACATTCGTCAATATAGTGTTTGTCTCGTTACTGGGCAATTGCTCATAACGTTACCCTCGTGTGAACCCAACACGTTTACTGAGCAGCAACTACCACAGTAGCGGTCTTTTGAGGAGATCAGACCTTCTACGTCGTACTTGCATCAAACATGATGTGTTCTACTTAGAGTAACTTATTTACTTCTGTATTATTTTATGTTATTATTGAAAGACAGTGTAGTGACATATGTGGAGAGCTTTTTCTACAAACTATAAGATTATATGATGTATCTCATTCTATGAACATGGACTTGATGATTATTATCAATGAGAATGGATGCTGCATTCTATTTTTTTTATATTGTTCTCCAGCCGTTATATATATTTCAAATGTTGCTCTAATGTGCACAAGATAGTTTGCTGAGTATCATAGATCGTGGGTGTATGTGGACCGTATGTCCTACGCTCTCGTCTCGTCCGTTTCGGTAGCCAGAGGGGCGGGGCATCACATGAACCCCAAACAATGCAATCCATTACAAATTTTAATTAAGTCAAAGTTTATTTAGCAGCCCCTTAGTTTTATAATTTTTATTTTCACTTTTTTGGATGTTTTGCATATAAGCGCCTAATGATTTTGTGAATTTTTATTTAAGTCATAGATGCTCAAAATCAAATGAGATAGCAAAAAACCGTGGTCGATTTAATGATGCAATCTTACCATAGAATATAATGATGTATGTATAGTTGGAGGACTTACAGTGCTTCTCATCTCTCTCCATGTGGTATGCAAAATAGAATTTTTAAACCTATCTACATGGTGGTGTGCAATCAACAAAATCACCCTTAGAATGAACTGTTATTAGTCGTGAAGAATCAAATAATTATTCAGAAATGAACCCAAGTGTTGGGTCTTGGAGACACCTCGGTGCCCACCACAACGGATCCTGTTAGCATTGTATGGTACGTCTCTCGGTCTGTGGATTCAAGTCTAAATAGTTAACCATTATTAATTTGACTAGATCCAAACATAGAAGACTATAATAACATGATTCTTATCAGGATTTGGACCTAATCATCGATACAACTAGTCCTACAATCTAGGGGCTTCATGCACACACAACAAATAAAAACAAAGGCAAAAACTCAAAACATTGGACAATAAATGAAAATAAAGTGAAAATAATGAGGAATAAAGTGAGAAAGCGAACAAAACTCGGAGAAAACCATGAGGACCCCCAAGTGAACATACACTTTGTAAAATAGGTCCTAGAGTGTAATGTCCAAGTCCATGTATTACTACAAATAAAATGAATAATAAATCACTCTCTTACGGAAAAAATAAAATCCTAAGCTAAGATTTATGTTAAGTATTCTCATTGCTATGTTTGTTGCCTCTCCTACTGGCCATGGCAAGAAGGCTAGTATCCACCAAGATTAGCTACATCAACCTCCTAAAAAGTCATCCTCACATAGAGGGCTCTAGAATCAAACACAACAAAGAGATATATTAGCAAAAAATAATCAAATAATGTGTTCAAAGAAATAAGAGCTGAAATGTGTACAAGTCAGAAAAAGGTAGAAATATGTACAAGAAAATAAAATAAAAGACAATTATGTACAAATTAGGATACCACATGTTACTCTCTGGCAACGATGCCATTTGATTAGCCCAAAATATCTAAGGAACTATCTTGTGGTCCATATAAGGCAGGACCACTAAGTCGTTGTGATGACAACCCTTGAAGATCAATGGACTAAGAAACAAGTACCCACAACATATGAATAATCAATGAATGATAAAAAATGTGAAGTACAATTTATTTTACTCTACAAAGGTGTTTATTGTGTAAGCATGCAAAGGTCTAACCACTAAAAGCAAACATGGTAATCTAATGATTGTTTTTAATCAAAGTGAATTACGTACACATGTGTCTACTTAGTCTTTTTAAGTGGATTTTTTGTTTTACAAATGTTTATTTTATTTTTTATATTTTTATTTAGTTTTCTAATTTTCAATTCCTTTTAAATTTAAAGTATATAATATTATATATAAGGGTATATGAATATATAAGATAATGTATATATGATAAAAGGTTTATATATGTAAGATATATAATAAATATACAAAAAATCAAAAAATACATTAAGGTACAGTTTTTTTAATTTTTTAAAAGTTATTAAAAAATAGTTATAAGGTATTTATAATAGTTCATAATAATATAAACTCTATATATGCATATATAGGTTTATAATACAAGATATGGTATTATAATTATAAATATAGCAAAACCAAGAAAAATTTTAAAAATAAAATATTTTAGGGGTTTTTAATTTTCTACTATTTTTGTGATTTTTCAAGTATTTTCCTAATTTTTAGGTATTTTTAAAGTCTAAAATATCCAAAATCCAGGACCTTTTAATTAGGCTGAATTGTTTTGGAATTTAAAAACACTAAATATAATCAAAAATTTCCAAAACTATTTTTAATAGATAACATATAGTATAAAGAAAATTCATAGATAGAAATAAATATTTTTTAAAAGTTATTTTATAATTTTTATAAGGATTTTTCGAATTTTTAATTTTTAGTTGTTCTATTTTAGGGATTTTTAGTATGTAGTTAAAAAATACTATAATATACAACATATAATTTTTTGGATTTTTTTAAAAAGGTTTTATATTTTTTTGGATTTCTAAACGCAAACATGGATAAAATGTGCTCTTTTTAATTTTAAGAAATAGGATGTGCATAAAATGCAAAAAAAAATTATATAGTGTGAAAGTCCAAGCACATCCTGGTACATTATCTTATTTTCCCATGATTTTTAGAGCAAGTATGGTATTTATAAAAATTAGACATACATAAAATTGTTTAAACTGGAAAGGGCATATTTACAATTAAAACTAAATGCACTTAGCACATGCAAATATCCCAAAACTTTACAAGTGAATTTCACATTTTAATATTAAATATTAATTACAAAAACCCACAAGCGTATATTTGAAAAATGCACACCTCATGTGAGGGCCACATTAGGTGAGTTGGCATGGACCAAAATGTGATACACGTCAAGTTCGATGGCCTCCTTTCAATTATTACATTTATTTTTACATCTACAAAAGAAATTTTGAATATTAAATATTAATAAATAAAAATATGGAGGATAAATATGAAGTTTACCCCTTAATCTGTGGAAGGGAGCGGTAGTGATGGCGCCACGCAGGTGCCACTTAACTTGATCGACGACTCCTAGATGCATCATTTTGTGGTCGATCCTACGATGGGGAAAAGATCTGGAACCACCTCTCCATTGGATGGCTGCGAGATGAAGACGAATGACGGGGAAGAACAAGGTCTTCCACAAACTTTGATCGAAGAATTCAGGCAATTGGAAGGGACATCAGCCTTGCTTCTTGATTTATCGGCTTCCCAGTGCTCCGCCACAACTGTAGGTGGCGCTAAAGTGGTCCAGGTCCCATTGGTGGGGACCTACAGGGGTCTCCTCTCTTCAGCACCTGGAAATGAGGGTCTTCCCTCAATTCACCTCCCAGATGCACCTTATTGGCCAAAGACCTGCAGAAACATCCTCATGGGCTCAAGGCGAAGCACCTCAAGCCGTTTTTAAATTGTGGCATAAAGGAGATGAAGGGGGCGGTGGTGGAGCCTCAAATGGGCCTAATCCTTATAGGATCAGGGTGAAAAATGGCTCGAGAGATGGAGAAGGCGAAGGGGGACGAAATGGACATGGAAGGTGGTCAGCGAATGGCTCGAGAGATGGAGAAGGCGAAGGAGGACGAAATGGACATGGAAGGTGGTCAGCGACTGGTGATTGGACGACGGAACATGGTCGGAGCAGAGAGTTCCGATGATGGATGATATATAAATTTAACCTAAACTAGGGCTAAATCAAAGAAACTAATCCTACTAATATGCTATGGAATGAAAATGCAAGCGAAAAGGCTAAGTAAAGACGGCTCTTACCTCGCTATTCCAGGGAGTAGAGGTGTCACCGAAGTTCCACCTAGACCACCCAATTCCACTGCTCTACTCCACACATGGCCCTCTGTGAGCCTCAAGCTATCACCTGGAGCTCAAACGATTCGAAGGAGGGGGGGTCAAGTGGTGAAATGTGGATCAAATGGTGTTGGGAGACAATGGAAGTTATTTATGCACAACACGGAGGGTGCTTATTGACTAGGGGTTATGAATGAATAAAAGGTATGTACAAAGGTTTCAGACCTATGGCATGTATTGCTTGATCGAGGGTTGATTTTAGTGAAAAATCAATTCGAATTGAGATATAAATGACTCAAAAAAAAGGGAGAATATGTGTGGTTAACAAGTCTGACACAGGTAGGTGGTCTGGGTCGAAGAGTTGACCCAAGTCAAGAAAGCAAGCTCTCTGATTGGTCTTGGACCAACCAAAAAAGGGGGGTCCATAAAATATTGTAAATAAATAAATAATAGTAAATTAATCTATTAGTTTTAGGTTATAAAATAGAAATTGTTTGTTATTTTATGTATTATCTATTTACTATTTTTATTTATTTTTATGGAGTTATTTATTATCGGTTAATATTTACATGAATAGTCGTAGTTATATTTATCTATATATTATATGTTTTAATTTTATTTTGTATTTTAAATTTTATTATTTTATACACATAATTTATATATTTATAGATTATTTAAATGCTCGTGAATATATTTTCTTTTATTTTCTAAGGTTGTATGCACGCATAAATAAATATAGGTATAAATTATATAGGTATTATATTCATCTATGTATTTTTATATTATTTTATTTTATTGTATTTTTTGTGTTTTTATTGTATTATAAATATGTACATATACTATAAAAAATATTTACAAAAATATAAAATATAATATAGTGAAAATACAAAGATAAATAAAAATAAATGTCTTATTCATGTGTATTGTACAGTACGGGTCCAAAACCTAATTTTTGCATCTTAACTTCAAATTAAGTGAAACCATCTTCACTAAATAACTAATAAAAGTTATATACTTTTAAAGGTGATTTTTGAGTTCATATGGAGAAGATATAGGTATGGAAATTTTGGATTTTGGCTTTTTATTTGAGTGCAGAGTGTATAATTTGTGTTATTTTTGTGTGAAATAAATTTTGTATTTTTCTTTATATTTTTATCTACAACTTTCATGTACAAAGTTTCTTTATTTGAGGTATAAAGAATACAAAATAAAATATGTCTCAAAAATGATTTATTGATGAATTAAAATTGAGGTTTTCTTTTGATGTGATTTTTGTACAATTCATCTACCATATCTCCTCATACTTTATTTCTTATCGACCCAGTCATCATGATGATTTAGTCTCGAGGGCTAGGGTCATTCATCCTTGCACTACAAGAAAAACGTGTTGTGACCACAGAATGTGGCTACAGATCCTTGTGACCACGATAATTGTGTGGCCACTAGTTTCTCGTAGTTACAATTAAGTGGCGGAAGTCTTCAAATATGTAAGGATGATATTCATGCAAGAGTTGTGGCCATGTCAATTTCTGTGGTTACTTGTAGTGGCCATGACATATTCGTGGTTAGATAACTCTCGTGATGAGACTTGTACCTACGACTACTAACCACGACGTGTTGTAGCCAGAACCCAATTCTGTGGCCACAAGCCCCACATCCATGAGCATAATTCAGTAACTACAACTTATTTTCCTTATAGTGTTGACACTTCATTCTCTTTCTTTTCTTTTCTTTATTCTTTTTTTGGCAATGAATATAGTATTTACATAGTGTATTTATGCGATATTTTGTACATTTACAAAGTGTTTATTTTCACAAATTAATGGTACATACATTTAACTAGGATTTAAAGGTCAAAATGAAAGAATAAAGGTGATGAAATGAAGATTCATCACCTCTTTGAAGGAGTTCGAGAGTGGTTATGCCCCTGAAAGGTATGGATTCCATGTGTTGGGAGAAACTGACAAAGATCCAACTTCAATTGATGAAGCACTCACGAATCATGGCATGGATAAATGGATGCTAGGTATGAAGTATGAAATGTAGTCCATGCACAAGAATGGTGTATGGAGCTTAGAGGATCCACCAAAGGGGGTAAAATCCATTAGGCATAAATGGATCTTCAAGAGAAAGCGGGGACCTGATGGGAAGGTAGAGATCTTCAAGACGCGGCCCGTAGACAAAGGCTATAAATAGAGAGAAGGCATGGACCATGATGAGATGTTCTCCTTTTCAACCATGCTTAAGTCCATCATGGCATTGCTTAATGTTTTCTTTCTATTCTTACTAAATCATATCGTATTAACTTAACGTTTGATTTTTGTGAAAATGATCATTAATAGTAAGAGTATGATATAATAGTTGTAAACTAATAATTATTACGCTCAAAATGATAGAAAATATTAGTTAAAATGAGTGCAGTTACAATCCTAATGGACTAAAAGCTCATTGAAAATCCCTATATATGATTTTATATAAACTGATAACTTCCTTCTTTTGTAAAGATGGTTCACTCCATATTTTCTTTTAGTTTATATAAATATCCCCTAGTTTGAATCACTTCATTACATGGAGTGTTAATAAAAGACTAAAAAATATTGATATTAAGAAATCAGTGAAGAGAACGTAGAATGCATAGTCATACTTGCAAGAAATCTCCGAAGGAGAAGTGTACCCCTGAAGAAGAAGAAGTAATAGAAAGATTAGAATTAAGAAACACTTTGTCTCCACCGAGACCTCTAATGTCGTTAGCAACGTTGCACCTCTAAAGTAGGAAGACAAAAGAGCAAATTTCGGCAAATGTAAGCTCTGTTATAATATCATTGATCATACTCTTTTTGATATAATGATTTCAACAAGTTTATGATGAATGTCTCTAAATCAATTAAAATAATCCTTCAACTTGTTGATTGATTGATTATTTCATTTAGCACATCTAAATGGAACGGAGTTCAATTGAAGATTTATGCATACTATTTATGTTATTCCAGTCAATATCTATTGATGCATTACTTTATTCCTTGTAACTCAAAGAATCTCTAGATTATCCTTTATTCCTTGTGCTGAATAACTTTTTTTGATTTCCAAGAAGAGTTTGTTATTGACCAAAAAGACACTTTTAATTGGATGATTTTGGGATTTTTTTCACTTTCTTTCACTTGATCCGCGTGAAAGATCAGAGTTAGGTGAAGAATTCACAATAACAAATCAAGGGCAGAAGGAGTCTGAATGGATCAGGAAAATGAGGAGAAGATATGGAAAAAGCTACGAACAGATCGACCCAAAGATGGAGCAGGGATTCGACCGAGGTCAACAAGTGATGCTCCCCGATCGGTCCATATCAACCACAAAGATATAAAAAAGAAGTAAAAATGGGGATAAAATGAAAATAGGATACCAAATGGTTTTATTAGTTTTTTCTCAAAACATAAAAAGATGTTCCTTATTTTATGTAATATTTTGGGTGATTTTTATTTATTTATATCTACTTATTTATTATATGTTAATTTTTACCAGTATAATTATATGTATAAGTATCTATATATTGTGGATTTTTATTTTGTATTTTTATATTTTATTATTTTATATACATAATTTATTTATTTATTTATAATATATTTAATTATGTATTTACATATCTTTTGTTCTATTTTTATGAGTTTATATGTACACTTAATTAAATATTATTATGTATAATACATGTATAGTATACCTATTTATTATATAGATTATTTATTTTAATTAATTTCTATTGTTTTCTTTTTATGTTTGTATTTTAAATATAGTTCAAATAATATTTACAAGTATAAAAATATAAAAAGAGTAAAAATATAAAGAATGAATTAAATGAATAAAATATATAGGTACATAATACAATCGGACCCAAAAAGTCAGCTTTATCTCAACTCCATAAAGTTGAGTTTTGTCAATTTTGAGTTTATATGGAGAAGATATTGGTCTATGAAGTTCTGTTTACAACTTTTTCACATGTGTGGCCCAGTCACGTGGTGTGTCAATTTATCTATACTTATTTTTGTATTTTATTTACATTTTATGTACATTTTTTGTGTTGAAAATATCTTTACTTGAGGTGTTTAAGAGTATATATAAATTAGTGTAAGTTTAAGCTAAATGTGTAGTGTATTGGGCACCTAGGGTTTCTAGGTGACAGTGTTATTTTTTCTATTTTTATTTGCCATTATCTCCCCTACTTTATTTCTTGTCGACCAAGTCAATGTTGACTTAGTCTCAAGGTTTAGGATCAGTCAGTATTTACAATGTTTTTTTTATTTTTCTTTTTTATTCATATATTTTGTATTTAAATTCATGTATTAAGCATTATTTATAGACAACAGCTAGAAAGTTAATTTATACAAGTTAACTATATGTACATGTATTTAGATGGTTTTAAAGACAAAATAAAGAAATAAAGGTGCATGAATGGGTATTCATCAACCTCATATTAGTTATTTGCATGTCATGCATAGTCACTTGTCCCAGTAACCATATGCATATCGTGGCTTGTCATTGCATCTGCAATTTATCTAAGCCGATGCAACTCTAGAGAGTGAACATCAATGATGTCTTGAGGCGAGAACTGGTCTCCAAGGTTGAGATGATGATCAAAGTAGGCATGATGGGGGGTGGGTCCAAAGGTGACAAAAGGAGGAGGTTACTCCTCATAATCAAATGTGAAGTGCATGGCTTCACTGCCAAAGGGTTTAACTCACTTGACACTGAATGAGTCACGTGGTACAGTAATGGAGAAATGTGAAAGAATGTGAGGAATCAGGAAAACCCTAGAGATAGGTTTTTAACAGGAATCTGAGACAAAAGATAGATAGTATATTGTGACTAGTTAAAAGGTTGAACTCTAACAAAGGTAAGATAAATTCTTGGATCTCAATATCACACGAGTCAAATTGGTGGTCTTTGTTTCTAAACAATAAGAGAAGACTCGATTCAAAAAACAATGGAGGGGTCTCAAATAAGGTGCGTCTAAAGCATTGATGGTAGAGAGACAGTGAACATGAATTAAGGTCTCTCAATTTACATCTTGATCAAGAGTCTCAATTACTTCAAAAGTCATAGGTCTGGAATCTGAACATCCTAAGATTAGTGAAATCATGGAGATATAAATGATGAAGATGTGGTCGTTGACGGAGGTCCTAAGATAGTAGGTTGTGGTATCACCATTATCCTCGAAGTCGACATACTTTGCGACAATATTATGCGATATGGAGTCTATGAGAGAATTTGGGTGTCCTGGGTAGAAAGTTGGGTCAATGAAATTTCTCATACAAGTTTATTCGATTGTCATAGTAAAGGCAGGGAAATAGTCTCTGAAGACATTCCATTGAATAGGTTGGCATGTCATCAAGGTTAGATGGGAGAAGGCATAAATATAATATAAGTTCGAGGTAGTGTGAGCGGATGTTTGGGCCTTTTGAACATTTTAGTGCTATGGGAAAGAGGAAGTCATGTAACAAGTTACTGATGATAAGTTACTAGAATAAAAATATGATTCGCAATAAAAATCAAAAAACAATAATGTGGAACTGGCGATGATCAATCAGAGAACAAGGGTGATTGATCAGGGGCTTGATCGATTAATTGGGGAGGGATGATCTATCACTCTGCTTCGGTTGAGAGAAAGGGAGAGGGGTTTTGGTGGTCTTTTGATATTTTTGATGAGCTTGAAAGGCATGGTCTTGGGTTCCTTTTAAAAAGAGAATGGAGGCTGAGGATGAGATTAAACCATGGATTTCTAGGTTGAAATCAATAAAAAAGATGCCAAAAGATGATAGGATTGAAAAGACAAATCAATGAGCCTTTCTTCTAGTTCTAATAGGTTCCTAAAAAGTTAAGTCGGTATGCGACATATTTTATCTCCAATAGAGGTCATTCCTGTAAAAAATGAATTTTGAATAATAATTCAATTTTCCATAATGATTTGATCACTACCCTATCCACGATTGGCAAGTGGTGATCGATCAAAATTATTGATCAAAATGAATCTGATGATCGATCATTCAAGCATTTATTGAGTCTCATTTTTGTATAATAATTTCAACAAATATCAATCTACTTTCATAGACCCAAATCTCTTATAATCTTCTCAAACTTGGTTGCAATTAAGGATTTAGTCAAAATGTCTAATTGTATTTTGTAGGAATGTATTCCATACAAATTTCACCATGATGTCTAACATCAATATGCTTCTTCCTAGAGTGATTAACATAGTTTGTATATAGATTGATCAAGTTAGTGTTATCACAAAGGATATGATTTTGACTGAAAGATATACCAAAATCTATGGGAGTATTTTTCATCCATAACAACCGGTAATAGTCTAAAGATGTGATTATGTATTCCATCTCAGTAGTTGAGAGTGCTCCACATGTTTTCTTTTTTTGAAAACCAAGATACAAGGGTGTTCTTTATGAATTGAAAGGTGTTACCTTGTACTTTTTCTATCTACATGACTACCATCATAATTTGCATTGTTCTATGCAAGTGATATATGTAGTACATTTTTAGATAAAACAAGCTTAAATATTTAGTAAAAATGAGATAATTAAATATCATTTATAGATTTTAAGTGACTTTTTCTGTGCTAACTAAAAACATGCACCTAAAGAAGTGCTGAAAAGTATATCGAGTCTGCTCGTAGTTAGATAGAGTAGAGATATGATCATATACCTCTATACAGTCTTTGGTCGATAGGCTTTACTAATTTTTATAGGTCAAAGTGCATCTTTAGGGCGATTGATGTAGACTTTCATGAACACTTGTCGAAGCCAAACTTAGTTAGCATCTCGGTTGCGTACTTGTATTGTGAGAAGAAAGTACCAAACTTAGTCTGAAGGATTTGCAATCCTAAGAAAGACTTTAGTTCTCTCATCATGCTCATCTTGATATGTTCCTACATATCTTGAGAGAATTCCTTGCAAAAAAATTACACTAGTAGAACCAACACGATGTCATCAACATAAATTTGCACAAATAATAAATCATAAATGATAGACTTCACAAAAGTGCAATCTACATTACCTACTTTAAAACCCAAAGTGAGTAGAAAAGTTTTTAGCCGAGTATATAATGCTCGAGGAGCTTGTTTAAGTCCGTGAAGGGCCTTCTCGAGTTTAAAGACGTGATTTGGTCTACAAGGGTCTTCAAAATGGGTTGTTTCTTGACATAAACTTCATCCTCAATGGCATCGCTTAAAAATGCATTTTTAGCATCAATTTGGTAAAGCTTGATTCTCTTGAAATAAGCAATTACTAACAACATTTTGATTGACTCAATTCTAGCGATGGGTGCATAGGTTTTGTCGAAATAAAAGCCTTCTTGATGTATATATCCTTGAGCAACAAGTCTTGCCTTCTTCCTATATCAACTCATCCAATTTATTCTTAAAAATATAATTGGTTTAGATAACCATGTGATTTTCAGATTTAGGAATAAGCTCTCATGCCTAATTTATTTCAAATTGAATAAGTTCATCTTGCATTACCAATAACCAAGAATAAATGTTGCTAGCCTCATCAACAGACTTCAGCTCCACTGAGGATATAATAGTAGATCATGCAAATGATATTAAGTGTGGTCTAGTTTCGATTTCATTCTAGATGTCTCCGATTACAAACTCCTGTGGGTGATACTAACAAAGTTGAAATCCTTTGGTAAGCCATAAGAATCACTATTCTCAGGTACACTGGAAGGATCTACTTGAGCGTCTTCTCCTTTTTCTAATTCTTGTAGTTGAGGATCTTACTTAAATTTTTATCAAAAGAAACGTTAACTACTTCCACATTAGTCGCCACTTTTTTAATGAAGAGTTGTAAGCTTTGCGTCGTGAAAAATACCCTAGGAAGATACCTTATTCACTTTTTCTATCAAACTTGTCAAGATTGTCCATAATGTTAAGAACATAATATTTACTTTCAAAAATACAAAAATAACATATCCTTGGTGAGCGTCCATAGTAGAGATCAAAAGTTGTCTTCTTTAATCTTGATCGGATCAAAGTCATGTTTAAGACATAACAGTTTGTATTCATGACTTATACTCAAAAATATCTACGAAGATGGGATTCACGTAACATGGTGGATGCACATTTTTGAATAGTGTGATTCTTCCACTCAACTGCACCACTATAAAATGTTGTTCTAGGTGTAGAAAATTCATGCTTTATCCCAACCTTAGCACAAAACTTTTCATTCTTGAAACCTCCACCATGATCGCTTCTTAACATAGTGATGGTAGATTCTTGTTCGTTCTGAATCTATTTGGATAATGGCCGAAATGAACAAAACTAAATAAAACATTATTATTCATCTACTGTGAGAAAATAGAAGCAACAATCACTTAAACTTTTAGATTTTATGGGTCCAAAGAAATCTAGATATAAGAGATCTATGGATCGGTCTAACATGCAAAACACATGTCTACCTTCTTGTAGAATAGCTTAGGTAAGTCCTTAACTAAGTCCAGTTTATTGAGCCTATAGATTAAGTTCATGCTAATGTGATTAATCTCTTATGCCAAAGTAAAGTTTCTTGTTTTGCTTCCAAAAGGCATTCTAATGACAAATACTCATAGAATCTAAGTATGTAAATACTTTTGTATCTATCTTCCTTAAGAAAAAGATTTAGTATGTCTTCCTTAGCAACTTCAAAACAATACTTTAAAACTTTTATCGCAGATCTGAGAAACACTCAACAAATTGTGCTTCAAGCCTTCAACAATTCTAACATAATTAATAGAAATTATAGGATTTCTAATTATACATTCGCCAATAATCATGCCTTTGTCATAGTTGCCAAAAGTAAACAGTCCCACCCACTTTGGCTTTGAGGCCAAGGAATTGGTCCTTGTCTCCAGTCATGTGTTTTGAACATCCATTGTCAATGAACCATTTACCGTGTTTTCGCGTTTGAGGTCCCATGAAATACGTCTTGGCCACCAACTGATGATCATGGTGTCTCCTATAAAATATCTTGGTTCTACAAAATAGTTAATCGAGTTCTCTGGTATCCAGTGCTTTTAGGTCCTTGGAGGATTAGGATGATTATTTGTGATTCTCTTTGGTTCCATAACTTTTTGAGGTTTAGTCTAACTTCTACTTTGCCAACCAAGTTTAACAGGCTTCGTAATTTTAATAGATTTAGAACTACTGGCTTTAGTTGGTACATACCCAATGCCAAACTTAGTCCTAATTTAGTAGTTTGCTCCTAAGAGTTTGTCTATGTTTCTTTCCCTTAGTGAATTTGTCTATGTCAAATACTAAAGTGTGTGTGTGTGTGTGTGTGTGTGTGTTTTTCTCCATCTACACTTGTTTCCAATTTGTCTATGTTACTCCTAAGAGTTTTGGTTTCAGTTTCTCTATGTTTTTTCAGCTAAGGAGGGACAAGAAGTAAGTTCATGAATATTTCCTTTAAGCAAGCTAACTTCTTTTTCATTATTACCTAAAGTGATGCATGTAGTAGCTTTTAATACCTTATTTTCCTTTTTCATTTTATAACTATTTCATATAAATCTAGGAGGAAATATTGTAAGTCGTCTATAGAGGATTAATTGAAATTTACATCTTCATTGTCGGGGTCCATCAGTCCGAGCAAGGTTTCTTCCTTGTTGGAGTTGTCAGAGTCACTCGCAGAAGAGCTTGAGGAGTTCCAATCGATGTTGGAGGAGTCCTGAGGTGCTTGAAGAGATTTTCTCTTCAGATGTTTCTGATAATAACTATGGTTCTTTTATCTTGTGTTCCTTTTGAGCTCCCTTGACTTTGCACAGTCGTGGCTCTTTGACTTGTGATTCATGTGTTTCTTGAGTAGAGGGAAATCTTTCTTGAAATGACATTTCTTAACACTCAAGATCGCTTCCCTTCTTTCAATCAGCTTTCTTTAAGAACTTTTTAAACTTCCTTGTGAACATGACGATTTCATCTTCAAATCTTTTGTATAATGTTGACTCGATAGCTTAGAGTGTTATCCCTTTTACTTTTTTGTGTCTACTTCTACTTCAGTAGTTTGAGTTTTCTCAATTTCAAAGGTGATAAGTTTTTCTATAAGTTTTTCAATTGGTAGAGTGTTGATGTCATTTGCTTCTTCGATCACTATTGCCATAGTGCTCCGCATAGCTGTAGAATATCAAAAAACTCTCTTCACTTGATCCTCTTATATGAGCTCCATTTGAGATTTCGGAAACTATTGATAATTACTAAGAATCTTGTGTACATGTCTTTGATAGATTCTCCACTCTATCTTGAATAGCTCATATCTTTGTTGTTGTAGACTTACTTGCGACTCTTTAAATTTAGATGTTCATTCATAAGTCACACTGAGTCTATTCCTATGTTGTCTTGCATACTAACATGGTTGAACTCTTCTTCTGTCGTAGAATGGAATATGGCACTCATAGCTTTGGAATTGTAGGTGGCTTTCTTCTTTTCAATATCTTAGTTCTAATGGTTGGTCTAGCATACTTATTTTCTATAATATTCCACACGTCTATATCAATGGATTCCAAAAAATATTTGCATGTGTACTTTTACAGCAGTTATAGTTGGTCCTATCGAAGTGTGAAGGTTTGATAGCGGGTGGCTTTCAAAACTTGAGCTTGATGATGTTGCCACATATAGTTTTGAGATATTGCTTTGAAAAATTGATCCTCGCTTTGATACTAAAAGTAAGTTGTGTGATTGCGACGCCACAAAAGGGGGTAAATTTTGGTTCTAAGTAAGTTTTGAATCTTTTCACGAAATATATAACAAGCACAAAATACTCAACCAAACAAGTCAACCAGCACACCGCACAATATGTTTACGTGGAAACCCATCAGGGAAAAACCATCCTAAGTCTCATGACTCAAGATTTTTTATTAGACGAGTTAACAAACAACTTCACTAGAAAGTCTCGGATAATTACATGGATATCACAACCATTTAAAAGCATACAGTTTCATAATCTTGGATCAGACATCAAGATCAACACTACATATTAGATATTGTAGCAACGATAAAAAAGCAGACGAGCTTCGGCTTTCTTCTAACTTCCCTTGGAGTCGCGACACTTGCATGTCTAAGAACTTGTCTGCAATGTAAAGAATCAAACACCTAAAGTTCTTGCAGATTGACTTAACAATAGAAAACATATATATTTTGCAATAATCTTTTATTTATTACAACAATCGTTATCATCAAGATATCACGAATGATTCTCCAAATATAAGAATAGTGATATCCAAGATCAAAATTAAACTATAATTGCACAAAAGATTCACAGATAGTATCAAGGTAATTATATCACACAATATAACAAAGGTGGATAAGCAATATTAATCATAGAAATAGTACTATCCGGCTAGAAAAGGCTGCCAAAAATGTCCTCACTAAATTCAAAATAGCTTAAAGTTGGATAGTCAATGGAGCATTGATGATATGATAGCTTTCCTTTAAAAAAATTATCTCCAGAAAATATTCTTTTCAGAAAATTGAAGAATACAAAGAAAAGAGAGAATACTTGAAAAGTCGCTCGGAGAAATATTCTTACCTTTTCTAAGAGAGAAAGAGTGATTCAACTCAAATTGTGCCTCTTCCAACTGAGCTATAGGGTCCTTTACATGAGGGGTCAAAAATATGATTGTTTGAAACAAAAATGGTATCAAATCCGTAAAGATTTGCCCAAATGATCGATCAGTAAAATTAGTATCTATTAGTTCAATGTGATCGATCATTGCAAAACGGTGGATCGATCATGGCATGACACTGGAATATATATTCAAATTATTATCAATCATGAAATAAGAGTGGTCGATCCTAGGTGATCAAGTAACAAAATCAAATGATAGATCATGACAGATTGATCAATGAATAGATCATGACAGATTGATCAATGAATAAATATGGTCTATCATTACTAAGTTCTTTTGAGATCCTGATTTGGAAACTTTTTGAAGATATTGCTAAGGTTGAAGTTTTATCAAAAATACAAGGCAAAAATGCAACAACCTTTTGAATAAGAAAGAAACTTCTAAGCTTTTGCAGCTTTGATACTGAAGTTTGATTTGTAGAGCTTCTGCGATGAATCGCACTGCAGTCCTGCAAATCTGTGATCACAGTAAACAAGCGGGCGATTGTGATACTTGTGTGTGGTGTCGTCGTTAAAACAATCGGAGAATCAAAGAACTAGTATGTTGAGGTTTAGAGCTAATTGGGTTATGATCGGATTATAATTAAGTCCCGTGGCACGCTATAATGTAGAACTTAAGACATCCAAAGTCTCGATCAGTTGTTATACATTTAGAGCATCTTCAACATCGCGGTCTCTTTTCGTAGCCAAGAGGTATATACATTGACAAGAAAGTTGCATGGGGTGGACGGAATGCCATCAATGGATGTTGACAAGAACATGACACGAGCAAAGATGGGCAGAACAATCACGTGCATTAATCCATGAGTTTAGAGTGCCACTTAAGGGTATTCGGTTCAGAAATAAACAGGAATAAGGATGGGGAATAGAGAGTGTTGGAAATACGATCCACCGGTACCGTCTCCTCTCAGATACAGGCGATTGGGGACATGAATACCTTGGATACGGAAGCGGATGCCTAATCGACCACTACCCCAGAAGCACGTGAAGAAAATAAAAACCAGATATAGTGGTGGTCAATCACCTCTCGCAATCACCAGAGAAGAAATAACACCATAAGAAGAACAAATACAACTCTCTCTGTTTCCTCTCTCTCTCTTCCTCTCTTTTCTCTCTCTCTCTCTCTCTCCTCTCTCTCTCTCTCTTCTTTTCTAGGGATTACATTCTTCTTGTGGTGGTGTTGAGGCAATGCATCCGCCCTCTCTTTAAATAGCCCAAATACAACCTCATAGTTTTATTCCCAATAGGACTATAAATAGAATCCAACTCAACTACTATTAGGATTAGGAGTCCAATCCTATTAGGATTCTCAATCCTAATATGATTATAATCCTAACAAGGAGGATACGGATCTATTCTCTGATCAGATGGAAAAATAGGAATAAGGAGGACACGGTGGAATAAAGTTAGGTAATGAGGAATAAAGATAGGAAAAATGTTGTAATAAGGAGAAACAATGGGATGTGAATGAGAATAGTTGTACTCTTGCAAACCGTGACAGGCAGGGAACTGATCATTTATTCATGTGCTTATTCTCCAAACGAACAAAGCCTTAGAATGAAAGTTTTCTTATAGCTTCTAAGAAGGGAGAAAATCATGATCACAGTGCATAGAGCGAATATTGACAACTATAGTGTACCCTTTGGGCCTGTTTGGTTGCAGGGTTGGGTTGGGCAGGGGTACCCTTGTGAATAGTAAACTGTGAGGAGGATTGGGCTGTTTGGTTGGAGGGTTGGGAAGGGTTGGGCCAACCCAACCCTTCCCAACCCTGCAACCAAACAGGCCCGAAGGATGTTGATCACTGATTCTTTTCTTGAGATCATGCTAGGGATGTGCAGTATCCAATTTTCCATTTGCATCTGATGCAAACGGAAAATTGGATAAAGATGAGAGGAGAAGATGTGCAAAGAGGCTCGCGGGTTTGGGAGAGCATTTCCAGTGTGTCCTAAACCCATTAGAGAACTACTAAGCCCACAATCTTAGCCCCTTATTTTTTATCTTCCAGCGTAATTAATTATGCAAAAGCCACTTCTTGATTTTACTAAAATGGTAATTTTGCATTTCCCTTGTTTACACGGTTGCAAAATAAGTAGTATAATTCATACCTTTTTAAGATACTCTTATATTTATATTTTAAAACTCTATTCTTATTAGTTACAAATCTTTATATGACAATTACTATTTACATATTCATTTATGTATGTTTGCGCAATGAATTTTACTTCTATGGAGTCAAAATTTTACAAATCCATATTAATTTTTTACTACTGCTTCGTATTTTACTAATCTGAAGAGGTGATTTTTGCAACGTTGGTTTCTTTTTTTTATATGTTCTTATTCATTTTTCTATAACTCGGAATCTATATTTTATAACTTAAATTAAAATTCCTTCTTATTAGTCAACGAACCAAAATTATCTGTTGAACGAATAAAAAGGTAAAGTCACTGATGATGTATTGTTATTTACTATTAGAGGAGCAAAAAAATATTGACATTTTACTATTGTATTGTTATGGGTGTTGTGGTATTATTATTGAGGTGATGTTGTGTTGTTATTTACTGAGCGAATTAAAAATATCGTATTTTATATTAAGTCAATTAAATAGGAAGGATAATAGTCGCACTACTTAATCATCAAAGTACTAAGCGGAGATTGACAAATTACATATATGATAAAGTATAAACAAGTTGATGAGATTAAAATTAAGGAATATAGTAACAAAAATCTTCTGAAATCGGAACCTTCTTCCAGCAAACATAATTTTTGAAAATTTACTACACTAACTAAAAAACAATATAGTAATAAATAAATATAAGAAATGAGCAAACAAGCCCTAAGCCAAGTTTTTCTACTATCGAAGAATTGTGAAGTGATTCTCCCACATATCTGACTAAAATGTGGACCAGACCGAACGAATCGAGATTAAAAAACCTTTGTCAAAGCCCGTCATCGAGTAAACAACAAACGAATCATCAGAAATTATTCGATTTGGATATTACGCTTTAAATTGCACAGGTAATTATTTAGTCAGGAGTTTCTAAGAATTTTTCCTATTTTGATGGGCGAGTATAATTAGGAAAAAAATATCTTCCATGAACACTTACCTATTCTAAAAGATTCCAAACCTCATATGGTATTAAAAGTGATAATAAACTTTGATGTCAGACCTGCCCGTGAAACCGCCACTTTCTTCGCTACCAGCCAATCTCTTCCCCACTGCTGTTGCACCACTGTAAGAGCTGTGGAAGTAAGATGCGTCAGGGTGAAAGAGTTTGGACGTAAAATTGTGAGGGAAAATAGATTTGATCACACCCATTTCTAAGCGGTCATAGAAAGTTTATAAAAGCCGACGAGTGAAGACACTCATCACCGCTACACCTTCGTCTGTTTCTGTTTCTCTCACTCTTATACGTATATATACATATATACACACAAACATACAGAGAGGAGGAGATGGAGGAGGGGTTGCTTCTGCGGCGGATTCGATGCGGGTGGGTGGAGGAGTTGGGAGAGGAGGGGAAGAAGCTGGGGTACGTAGCGGCACCGCTGGTGGCAGTGGTGCTATCACAGTATCTAGTGCAAGTGATCTCCACCATGATGGTTGGCCACTTAGGCGAGCTCGCGCTAGCAAGCGCGTCGATTGCCACGTCGCTCTCCGGCGTCACAGGCTTCAGCCTCCTCGTAAGCCTTGTGAATTAATATCCTCTAATTAATTAGCAACAAGATCCATATATCATGTACGATGTCCGTGGACATAGAATCAGTAAATCCCCTCTGTTCATATTAATCATGAACGTGTTCAAAATATTCTCTCCAGCCCGTGAGTAGATAGCTCCATGTTGTCTTGATATCCGTGAATAGTGATGGTTGTTTGCAAATCTGTAGTACATATGTTTGGTGGATAGTTACCCTCAATTGCCAAGATTTGATTTTTGTGGCATTTTTAAAGAACACCGAACCATGTTCCATGGACAATGTGATTTTTACTCTCAATCACCCATGTAGCTAAAATTTAAGATTGAAATGGTTCCTCCAATCCAACTTTGATGAAATCCACCTGTGTTAAAACAGCTAGGCATGGCGAGCGGGTTGGAGACGCTCTGCGGGCAGGCCTACGGTGCCCAGCAATATCAGAAGCTTGGGATGCATATGTACAGAGCCATGTTCTGCCTCGTTCTGGTCTGTATCCCCATTTCAGCATTGTGGCTGAATCTCAGCAAGCTCCTCATCTTGATTCACCAGGACCCGACCATATCGCATGAAGCCGGCAAGTATGCTGTGTGGCTGATACCTGCGTTGTTCGCATACGCTATCGTGCAATCTATCATGAAGTTTCTTCAATCTCAGAGCCTGATCTTTCCCATGATGTTTGCATCTTTTGTGACCCTTTGCATTCACATCCCCATCTGCTGGCTTTTGGTCTTCAGAAGTGCAATGGGAAATTCAGGAGCTGCATTGGCAATCAGTATATCATATTGGGTCAATGTGATCATATTGGGATTATATGTCAAATTCTCTTCTGCGTGCAAAGCGACGCGTGTCCCGCCATCAAAGGAGGCTTTTCGAGGGATCTACGAGTTCCTTAGAGTGGCATTTCCGTCTGCAGTGATGATATGGTAACTTGAATTCTCCACTTTGGAGTTTTGTCCAAAATATGCCGATGAAATTATCTTGACAGTGTTCTTCATTTGGGTGATTTCATTCAGTCTAGTATGGTGGTCCTTTGAGCTCCTCATCTTGCTTTCGGGGCTCTTACCGAATCCACAGCTCGAAACATCCGTTCTTTCAATATGGTACCGATTCAGGAATTTCTTCGTTCTATCGAAAACGTATTCTAGATTGTACAAAAAAAATTAATACCGTCTAAATTCATATGCAGCCTTACTGCCATTGCGACGCTCTTTGCGATTCCGTACGGTCTAGGAGCTGCAGCAAGGTAAACTAAGTTTGCATTGCATTAAATATATGTTTCAACAAATCACACTCTGTTTGGTTTTCGCAGCACGAGAGTGTCCAATGAATTAGGGGCAGGGAACTCACAGGGTGCGCTCTTAGTCGTGAGAGTTGCCATGCTGATTGCTGCAACTGAAGCATTTGCGATGAGCACAACTATCTTTTTGCTTCGAAACGTCTCCGGATATGCATTCAGCAATGAGGAGGAGGTTGTGGCGTACGTGCGGAAGATGGCGCCTCTGATATCGCTTTCTGTCATCATGGATGGCGTGCAAGGTGTTCTTTCAGGTATCTGTCCACTCTTAATTTTCAAGAATTTGCCCAAGAACTTTCGCACCGTTGACAAATACTGAAATTTTAAGAATTGATTGCAGGGATTGCCAGAGGTTGTGGGTGGCAGTATTTGGGTGCCTATGTAAACCTTGGTGCATTTTACATCATCGGGATTCCAGTGGCTGTTCTATTAGGTTTCTGGTTGCAGCTGAGAGGTGTCGGACTCTGGATAGGAATCCTTAGCGGAGCCACAGTTCAAACTGCCCTTCTTTCTCTCATTACAATCTTCACCAACTGGGAAAGACAGGTAGCTTTTTCTTTCCTGCTGCTTGGTCCCAATATCCGCAAATCCATGTGAAACTATACATTTTTCTGTTATGTAGTTCTTCTACTCATACATGGACAGTTTTTTTAATGGTTTTTTATAATATTTTTCACATTTTGATTCATAGGCAGAGTTGATTATCTATAATTATTTGCAGGATGTGCATTTGTATTGTATACATTTAAGCTCGAACAAGTGGCTGTCTGTTTCAGAACTGTATAAGATAACTGCGCATTAAAACATTATTACAAACCCAAATAATATTCAAACGGAGGACTAGAAGCTAACATTAAAACCCACTTCGCAAATATAACCAAATGAATCCCGACATCGATTATTTGTACTAAACTAAATACTAGAATATTCTGCAGAAAATGATGCTTGATATATAATTGACCATTTTCTTCTTCTGATTGGCATCAGTTAATATATACGATGTTCACATGTAATGTCGTGAATTTATGGTGAATATAATCTGACTAAATAAAATGTGCAGGTTGAAAATGCACGGGTACGAATATTCGGGGAGAGATTGCTGTCATCAGAGCTGCTGAAGTAAAACAGTCACTGGAATGTTGATGCCAACTGTTGGAAAGAAATGATCCAGGATTACCAGAGCAGTTTTCTTCCAACTTCAATTCCTAATAGTGGAATGTAGAGCTCTTGGCCATTCTCCTCGAGCGTGCTGCAGAGATTTGGGATGTTTTTAACATTGATCCGTAATCCTCCCCATTTTATTTTTGATTTCAAGAAGCAGTTTTGTATGAAATTAGAAATTTGTTAATTTGGATCTATTTGGACCTAGCTCTACATACTCTAAAAATTTATCTAGTCGATATGGAGCATGAAGTCTCAGAAAAAAACAACCAGCAATGAATGTACGAATATTTTTTTATATGGGATAGGAAATTCTTTCGGTAAACTTGGGAAATACTGAAGGAAACTGCACAAGTTCATGAGATTCGAACTAGGATCCCCCTAAAAATTCAGATGACCAGAGTTTTTAGCGGATTACCAAGACTAGAAAGAACTGTAAAAGAAAGCGGGGAAGAATAGGGCGGGAAGGAAGCAAGAGCGTATAGCTCTCTTAGAATTCCCGCTTTCTCCCACCCCACCAACTCTCACCCTCGTGTCCTTTGGTCCTAAACTCACCCTCATCTCCTTAGGAAAGAGATAGAGAGGTCTTTATGATGAACTATGGAAGTGGAAAAGTTCAAGCCAGCATGGATCCCTTCTTCGGGCAATTCAACAAGCATTAACAGACACAAGGAAGAGCGAGATTATGCTCTATAATATCTACGAGGCTTCATCCTCTCTTGATGCAATCTACTTGCTAAGCTCAACGTTTGATCTTATCACAAAAAAGAAACTAAAAAGCCAAAATCAAATAAGCTCAAAAAATAAAATAAAGTTGCATTTTCCACCTAAGAAAGGGTCGAACTAATCAGCTAGATTTCCTGGTTAGTACGGCCGAGGCTAAACTCTGGTAAGCTTTTACTTGAGATTGAGGGATGAGACGATTGTGAATTACCACATACCAGGACTGTCAACAATAGGAAGGTCGGAAGCTAAGCGAGGTCTGGTGCTGAGGAAGAGCTCTGAAATCTTCGTAATACGAATTCAGATGTAATACTTCTTGTAATACACGCTTTCCCTAATTATATAAAAGGGCAAAAAGAATATCTCATCCATCACCAGTGAACTGTTCTCAAGGTGCAGCACCTTAGCTCCTCTGATCTACTACTTGAGCAAAAATTAATGATTCCTTTCTTTCTCTCTAAGCTAATCCCAAACTATGGTTACATTCATGAAAAATAAACACGGCTACAGAAATAATTAATTCCAGGCAAGAGGGCATCCAACATAAAACCGGCTACAAAAAATATGCGCAAGACAAAATCCTGGAACAGATTGATCACAAGCAACAAGAACCTATTCGTTCCTGCTAAGGAGCTTTGACTCAGAAAGTTTTCATGACAGGCCTGCAAGAAAACTAATCGATCCACAAAATCAGACAAGTTTAAATTAATCAGGTACTCATTCTTTATTCCACATTGATAGAAAACAAAAACAATGTGAAAAATTGATGGCTCCTTTATTTTGAGAGCTTCCCATGCAGAATATTTACCAGCAGACGCAGAACCAGGTATTTTACCGAGGGATCAAGTACGCAACTATTATGTGTGCTCAAAATAGAAAAATCATTGTATTTGATGATATTTTTAAATAGAGTTAAATTTTTAAAACGAACTTTTAATTTTGATAATCTTACCATTTGAATATATTATTTAGGTTAGGATTTCAAATATATTATTATTTTCAATGTTGATTTTTAAAATTTGATAAATCTAACCATTTAAGCCTCTCTAAATCCGCTCCAAAAAAAGATAAATTATCAAGTGAAATTTTGAAACATAGAAGATCATGGTTAAAAGAAAACAACATTTTTTTTATTTACAATAAGTGTTAGAAACAAAGGGAGAGATAATGAACTCGAATATGATTTTATATCAAATTATACTTAACATTTTTCTACTTTGGAAGTGACTGGATAAACTAAATAAAAGAAATTAAAATTATGAGAAGTAAAATTCAACCATGATCTCCAAAATAATAACCATGTTATTCTTCCACTAGACTATTAAATAACTTTGCAACATTTCTCTCACAAAACTATTTATTACACATTAAAGGAGATGACATATTAAAATTAATACATTATACAAGTGACATAATAATCAAGGAGGGGCCATGACCCCTCCATGACATATACCAGTTCCGCCCCTGTTTACCAGGAGAGCGCTATATCATTTGCCCCGATTATTTTCCAAATGAGGGTTCAGTAAGTTCATTTGCAACAGGGTAAGTCACACTGTCGTAAAGGCTATGCGAATATTTGGCATACCATCGTGACTCGACAAAAAGGTAGAGTACTACAAGGTAGGGGTGTACATGGATCGAATAAAATCCGTAATCCCAACCAATCCAATGTTATTGGATTGGATTGGTTTGATTTTATCATTCTACTAGATTGGATCGAGTTGAACTTTTAAAATACGTTAAAGTGTGGATTGAATTGGATTTTAGTTCGGATCGTGACGAAAATCTAATATGATCCAATCCATTAATCTGTTAATACAAACACATATACATACATGCATGCATACATACATATATAATATATATGTGCACCTATTTCGAATTCCGACCATAATGTCATTCATGTCATTTTCCATATCAATCTTGAATACAAGTCATTTTTCTCTCTTGAAAGGCAAATGTTAAATATCCAAATAATAAAGTAAGATTATAATTTGTAAAATTGTAATCTATGTTCAGTTATTCCTCCTAGTTTCCTTTTCCTCTCAATTCGCTATTGATCATCAATATTTCTCCCAGTTCTCTCACAATCCATTCCCAATATGCCCCCCTCTTGTACAATGTTATTCTCCTTTAGCACCCCTCCCTAGCGATGTTGCCACCAGTCTTAAACAACGTAATCCCCCTCCTACGCGATACCATTCGGCTTCAGTATGCTACCACTATTCCGGTCTCCATTAAAAGAAAATAGATTTGGGATAGTTGCACAACACATTTGTTAGATATTTTTAACTCTTTGCTTGTTACTTTTTACTTGCTCTAACTTGTAACCTTATTTTATGGATGAAACCGGATCAATTACATAACTAAATGTGCCACACAATGTAAGAAGAAATAAACATTACTACAAATCCTATCATTTTTAAATTGATATACATTTTTTATTCATATTTCATAAAATTTGCATATTTTGAATATAGTTATAATCTTACTAATAAATTCCATTTCAATTATATTATATGAAAAACATGATGCCTAAATTGTGAGACATATTTAAGTTCATTTCATCTTGCATACTCAACCAATAAGAATGTTCGGTGATTCTTATTTTTAATGATTTATTATAGTCTTAAAGGATGTTCTTGGGAGTGGTTGATCTTTAACAAAGCTCAATATTCTCAATTAATCGTCAACTTAATCAATAATTGATCACATATATCACAGTTTTAATTAATCTAACTTGTCCTTTATCCTTATTTGGTAACTTGTATTGTTCTTATTTGAATTATTTGATGGAAATCAATTGCAAAAAATAAATAAATTATTTATAAAAAAAGGTTACATTTCAAATTCAATATAATCCTTCTTTTTATTTATAAAGTATTGATGGAAATCTTCAACTTTCATTTGATTATGTGTTTTCCTTTTCTTTTCTATACATCTATTCATATTATCAATTTAAGTCATTATTCAAATGTCAAGGGTTAATATGCTATAAAGTATAAACGTGAGAGATTAGACAATTGAGCGAAAAAATTTAAGTGTGCAAATCCGATCCAATCCGTAATCCAATGAATCAGATCTTTTGGATTTAGAAAATTGATGGATTGGATTCATTTCAGAAAATCAAATATCCGTTAAGGTTGGATAGAACATAGATTAAGCTAAAATCCAATCCGTTCCACGTGCACCCCTACTCTTCTACGCTTTATTTAAGGATCTTATAGATAGATTTGATGTGTTGGGAATATGAACTCACTATTTATCTCGACCCTCCTCCCGTGAGATCCTCGAGCAATACACTATTTTGCAACAAATGAGGTAGAAAAATGTGCTGTGCAACATACTGAAGCCAACAAATGAAGTTGAAATCTATTTTGCGAAACCAATTACACAATTTTGCAATACTGAAGCCATCAAATGTGCTGTGCAACTATTGTGCCAAACCAATTACAAATCCAACAAATGAAGTTGAAAAATGAATGGAACTGTTATTGATCCCTTTCTTTGAGCCAACTAAATCTACTTATGAAGGGCATTAAGCAACATCATCGTTCTCGGTTATGAACACCCCCAGGCTTACATAGCAACATTACAAGCATGAAAGCTCCGTCTATCATTGCAACAACAACCATCTCTCTCTGGTCAGTGACAGTTGTCTAAAAGCAAATTACATTAGTTGCAGTAAGAGTTGTTGCAATGTACGAGGAAACAGAGGAAAACAAGTTGGGAGTAATTCCAAACTTACACAACATATGGTGCCGAAGGACTTCAATCTAGTTCAGAAATGAATTGACTGGACATGAATAAGCTCAGTTTTGTTAGCAGGAAGAATTATTTAAATCAAAGCAACTTGAGCAGGTGTTGCAACTCTACTCAAGCACACAAACGGTGAGAATATTCCCAACTATAATTTGTGGTTGGATCCAGACCAAAAAGAAAACCATCTCAAGAAGGAACTCCAGAGCTTCCCCTCTTCGGCAGCCACCCACATGCCACTCGATTTTAACGTGGGTATCTTATCATTTGAGCTTACATTTTCCCATGTTGGGGTCATAGATGTTCACTCTCGATGTAACCAAAAAAGGCCTCCAATCCTGTCAAAGGAATATAAAACGGAAAGATGAATTGTTGTATGAAGTGTCTCGTAGAATAAGATGTACAAAGAGATGTAAAGTCGCATACTCAATGAGTCATGACAGGTACAGACATGGAATACAATGGCCACAGTTCCTATGAATAAATGTGCAGACACATCTAATAATGAGCAGAAAAGTCGGGTCACAAATTTGCAAATACAAAGAAAACAATTTCGGTGCGCAGAACTCTTGCCCCTCACCACAAAACAGCAAACATGCCTCTCTCACAAAGGATGCAAACGATTACGGATATATTTGTATCCGATCTGTTACCGTATCCATTTTATACAGATTTGACATCCGTATCTGTATCGGTTTTAAAATGGATATATCGTTTTGATATTCACAAATATTTGTATCCGTATCCGTATATAAAGTCGTTTATTTTTAACCCTATAACAAAATTATATACCTTCTTTTACCATATTTCTATAATTTTTATGACACAAACACATTTAGTAATGGGATTTTTACACCCATAACCCTGAGTAATTTCGCAATTACAATCATAACCCTGCATAATCGCGAATTACATGAGAAACCCCGAGTAATGCTTAACTCTTACATGACACAACCCTGCGTTATGTTCTGTTTTAGATGCTTGTTATATTTGACGGTTTCCTTTTAAAAAGACTAAACTGCCCATAGTATTCATTTTTATTTGCAAAATATGTCATCTTTCTCTATTCATCATCTAAAGGGAGGTTGCAGAGGCTCTCCTTCCCGACATCGATGCCTAATCCTCTTCCACATCGAAGCCCGCCCATCTCCCCCTACCGAGAGTGCCACCTTCTCGTTCCCTGCTTCGAAGACCCACGAGCAGACTACCTTATCGTCCCCTGCTTCGAAGACCCACTCAAACCCCCATGCCCCGCTCCCGTTTGCAGCAACACACCCCTCCCCCCACGCTCCCCTCGACCTCTGCTCCTGCCACAGCCCCAACCCGCCGTCATCTGCAGGGAAAGCCCCCCCCCCTCCCCCGCCGCGTTGTTGACCTCTGCTCGCCCCCACCCCCCAAACAAAACCAGTCGATCGACCTCTGCAAACTCCACAGCCCCTGGACCCCGCCGAAGGCGAAGCCCCCCTCCCTGCCCTCCCCTGCAAGCAAAGCCCCCCTCCCCCCACCCCAGCCGATCGATCTCTACAGAAAGCCCCTTCTGCCCCCGCCCGACCACCTCTCTATAAGCCCGAACGTCGAACGACCACCCCCGAGCCCCGCCCTCTGCTGTAGGCAAAGCCCCCCAACCCCCCCCCCCCCCCCCACAAAGCCCGCCCGGTTCTGTTGCCGTTGTTGTCCACTGCTCCTCTGCACCCTCCGTTGTCGCCCTCTACCATCGTCAACCTCCCAACGCCTCGCTCCCTTCAGGCACGTTGCATTCCGCATGCAAGATTTCCACCCCGGTTGTCGTCCTCCACCATCTCCCTTCCCGTCGGGAAAGCCTGACAGCCGATGTCCTTCACCAACTGTCATAGCCCAGCCCTCCACCTTAAATTTAGAGTCTCATTGGTTGCACGTGTCGCCTCAAGAAAAAGATGTAGGATACTTTTTTCAAATTTAGGTTCAATCTTAGCAGTTAGATTGTTGATTGGTTAGATTAACTCAATCATCTGGTTGAGTTAATGAAGTAAAGTAACGGAAGGTTATGGTGTAAGACGGCATACTTATTCAGGGTCCTGAGCACAATTCACGATTATGCAGAGTTATGAATGTTATTATGAAATTACTCAGGGTTATAGGTGTAAAAATCCCTTTAGTAATTAGTAAATTTATATTATGTTTTTTCCGTCCAATTTTTATATATTTAAGTCGATTCTATAGAGTATTTCTAACATTACGCGTATGCGGTCAATATCCGTTTTACATCCCCTATCCGTTTTTTAATGATATGGTAAGATAGTTTTAATATTCATTAATATTTGTATCTGCATCCATTTCGTATTCGAAAACAGATAAGAATACGATAATACCTATATATGTATCAGTATCCATCCGTTTGCATCCCTACTCCTCACTTTAAGTAGGTCAGCTACATGTGGACAATATATGGCTTAAATCCAACAAAAGAGTTTTCTTCGTAATAGCCTCCTTTCCAATTCTTCTTAGGTCATCCCCGACCTCTCTTACATGGCTCTTATTCTATAGGCATATTCATCTTAGTTTCTCAACTACGGACATTCTTTGCCTATGTCTATAGTAAACAGTAGGAGTGCACACGGATCGGATAAAATCTGTAATTCCATCCAATCTGTTGTTATTTGATTAGACTGATTTTATCATCCTAATAGATCGGATCGGATTGGAATTTTTAGCTTATATTAAACTAGAGATTAGATCGGATCATCAAAATCCAATCTGATCCATTCCATTATAAATAGAGAGAGCGAATGATGAGTATGCATCATGAACCACAACTGTTGGATTCGTATTCATCCAACTCCTCTGCAGTGCATTTTCACTAAAAATTCATATCCTAAATCTAGCAGAGTGTTGATTCTCTGCCCATGTTAGGCTTAACAACCAAGCACCCCCATGCCACTTCCCTTCACGCAACATTTAGCAAGCAATTAGCATGTGTCACCACCCACCCCAACGCGACATCGTGTCACCTCATCTTGACATCTCCCCCTCTCATGTTGCCAACCATAGGCCATCATCCTTTCACCTGCAATGCTCGCACTACCTGCCTCATCAAGTTGTTCACCTACAACAAGGAGATCCATGCGTCCTCGCACCTCCAGCAAAGAGCCCCTTCAACAATCCACAACAGAAGACATGTAGCTTGTGACATTATGGCTTACTCTTCCTATGACTATGAAGGGATCAGTTGTAGATCATGGGTGCACACCGCACTTAATGTGATCCGTTTTTTATGTTTTTTTCTTTCTAGTGTAAACTTATTTTTCCGAATATTCTAATCTTCCAAATCACTACAAAACGAGAATTGTTGTTCCAAGTGTTGGATCTAAAGTTGTACATTGACAACATCAAAGTCTTTTCCCCACATTAAGTAGGGTTAACTACACGGATTCATTGCCTTCTTTCAAATCCATCTTAGAACATTCTCAGCCTTAGATCCAAATAACTAAGATCCCTTCGGATAGTCTCATTCCAATACCTCTTGGCCTTTCTCGACCTCTCTTAGCCAACTCAACATCCCAAAATTCGCATCTGCTAATTGGTGCATCAGCCAGCCTCCTTTGAAATTGTCAAACCATTTCAAGTAGTTTTCTTTCATATTATGCTCTATCAGATCTACAACTTCATTCTAATCGCATCATTCCGAATCTGATCTTTTTGTGTATGACCACACATCCACCTTAATATTTTCATTTCTGCTACTGCAATTCTCTACACATGTCTATGGTTTACATGCCAACATTCATATTATAGAGCATAGCAGGTTTCGTGGCTGCTTTGTAGTACGTTCCTTTGATTTTTCAAAAGAAATTTCTTATCACATAGAACAGTAGAAGATCCTCTCTAAGTTAGTTAACCTGCATCTATTCTAATGAGTAACATGTCCATCGATTTTCCCATCATGTTGCAAAACAGATCCCAAGTATTTAAAAGAATTTTTTTTACGAATGTTATCGTCTCCAATCTTAACCTCGATTCCTTCACCACAGCTTCCATCAATTGTACACTTCATATATTCAGTCTTAGCCCTACTTATAAACAATCCTTTAGTCTTTAAGGCATGTCTTCAAACTTCAAGCTTCTCATTTACTCCAACTCTAGTTTCATCAATCAACACAATATCATTGATGAACGAAACATACACCAAGTATCTCATACAGAATATGACTAGTCAACTCGTGCATAATCAAAGAAAAAAATGGACTCAAAGCTGAACCTTGGCACAGAACGATGTTAATATCAAAATAGTTAGTCTTCCTATGCTCGATCCTTACACAAGAAGGAGCCCCATCATACACATTCTTTGTGAGGTTAATGCATAGGACAGGTACTTGTCACTTCTCCAAAAGACTCTACGCTATCTCTTGTGGGATTGAATCATAAGACTTTTCCAAATAAATATTAATCATATAGAGGTTCTTCCTTTTACCTCTATAAATCTCCATTGTTCCCATAGTTGAACGACCTAGCATAAATCCAAATTGATTTTGTGCTACTTTTGAAACATATAATTAATCAAACATGCCTTGAAGTTCATTCTATATTGATAAATATTTATGTATCACATGAAATCTGCCATGCAAAAACTTTAAGCATATTAACTAAAGGTCCTTGAAAATATTATTAGTGTTTATGTATACATATGGTTAGACGCTGAATGTTTATTTTGATTGTTGATGAAATGGGACTAGAACTTAGTGCAACCATCCAAACATGCGCAAATATCCTTAGTAGGTATCTACCTAGAATTTCAAGTGTATCTTTTGCTTGCTCGATTTTGACTACTTGTAATAGTCATTGTGAATCAGTCAACAAGTATCTTCTTTTAATTCAAACGGGCTCAATATAAACTCTACTAATATTTGCAAGGACCTTTTTGCAATATGCTTGAAGTTTTTACATGACAGATTTCGTGTGATACATAAATGTTATCAATATAGAATAAACTTTAAGGCATATGTTTCAACGAAAGTGTTTCCCTATTAAACAAATTAGATCTCACACCAGTTTCTTAAAAATTTGGATCTTTCGTTACCTTCTGCTCTCTCGCATTGTTTACATTTTATAAATAAACAATTATATTGGATCACTTTCCTGCCAAAATTTATATCATATGTTTAAACAAAATCAGGGTTGCAAAAATCAGCCAACTATGCGACTCAGCCATGTGCCCGACTCAACTAGGGTCAATCGGCCTATGGTCAGTCATGCCAACTAATCTGGTTGACTATTCGATTGTTTTTTTGCATGAAGCTTTTGACCCAAGAACGGGTTTCCATATACCTGATTACTTTCAAGTTGGAGCTTACTAATGCGTCGAAGCTCTCCTCCCCTGATTTCCGTTGTCACCGCTCCTGAAGCTAATGTGTCGTTGCTGCTGCTCCGATGGTAGGCTCCAGCTGCTCCGACACGCAGGTCCTCTCCAGCTTGCCCCCGAATCGGTTAGGGTTTTTTTGTATTTTCGAGTATATCAACCTTTCTTATGTTCATTTACATCATTGCATCCTTATTCTACTATCATCTATGCTAGAATCAGAACATTAAATTATGTTATGGCTTGTGTTTTGTGTAATTTGCTATGCTACAATCTATCATGTAATTTGTGTCGTAATTCACAAGTTCGTTTAAGTTGTTTGTGTCTTTACATGTTCACTTAAATTAGTTACATGTTATGATTCCATTTTTATGTTATTTATGCCACAATCTAGGTTAATTTGCATCTTCTCTGTGTAATTTGTTATGTTTTTGACACTCTGTAATTTGTTATGTTATCAGCTTCGCTAATGGAAATTTTAGTTTATGTTGTAGGTAACTAGGTAGCCTAGGTTAGGGGTAGCTATTTGTCTCTCATAATTTACATTTTACTTGTTTACGGAAATTTCAGTTGATGCAATAGTGTGTAGATTATTTTGTGAGTTTTTTACAATGTAGAAGGCTACACCTTCGGCGAACGTCATTTCCGGTAGCAGCTCACTTTATGTGTTGTCGGGATCAAGTGGTCATGCATGGCAATACAGATACCTTTCGAACCATACCAATCTGAATACAGATTACTTGCAAGTTGTGCAAGAAGGTGGTGAAATGAGAGGTTTACAGGTTCAAGCAACATCTAGCACACCAAAGAGGTAACATGATTGCATGTCCCAAGGTGGACGAAGAGACGAAGAAGAAGATGACCTCGTACCTAGATGATGTTGTCAGGAAGAAGAGCCAGAAAGTCATTGAAGTTAAGGAGATGATAGTTGGGATTGATATTACTGGAGATGTTGCATTGGCAAAAAAGATCACGATTATCCGATTCCTTGTAGCAGAACACCGTAGTAGAAGGATCATCATGTCAGATGACCATATATACATCGGCAATTCCTTTCAATGCATTGACGATGAAGCCCTTTATGCTGATGGAGGCAATTGGGAAGTATGATCCTGGGCTTAAGACAACCACGAGGTATGAGCTCAACGGTAAATTTTTGAAGAAGACAACGATGAATTGAAATACCATCGAGATACGTGGAAGTAAATCAGATGCTCTCTAATGATTGATGAATGGACAGACATGTGAAGAAGCACCATGAACTTCTGTGTCAACTGTCAATTGCACCTTGGATATTTCAATTTTAAATCCATAGATGCCTCTGAGTAGACACATACTGCAAAGTATATCTCTAAGGCCGTAGATAAGTGTCTGAATGAAGTTGGAGTGGAAAATGTAGTTCAGATTGTCATGGATAATGCTTCTGTCAATATAGCGAAAGACAAGGTTTGAAATATCGATATCATATCGCTCAGTCGGAAAAGGGATATATTATGGATATATCAGGATATATCGATAATATCGTTGGAAATATCAGAAATGATGTAAAAAGGTGATTTTTCACAAATTAAGATCATACCAGTTCTTAAAATAATAAATAACATGCAAATACGTACTTATATGCAAGAATAGTGTGTATTTAGTTGACAAATACATGTTATATCGCACATATCACTGTTCTTACTGTCAAACGATGAGTGTTGTATGTTAAGAGATATTAGAAGGGAAATGATGAAATCCAAACAATAACTTATAGAATCAAGGAGGTAAATTTAGCACATTAAATCTACATCACAATGCATATTATATGTGTTGAAATTATTAATCTCTTTTGAGGTTATTTATGTATTTTCATTTTTTTCATGTACATATCGTGTTATTTATCCAAGGGTTTTTCCCATATATAAGAGAGCCCAGGGGTCCTATGAATATCCCAACATGGTATCGGAGCAATGGTTCTAGACAGGAATTCCTATATCTCCCCTAACCCTACACGCCCCCCTCCATGTACGCTTCCTCGCAGCATCGCACGCCTCGAACCTCGCGTCACGTAGCGTGCTTCTCGTCTGCTCCTGTGTGCCCTGCGCCTGACCCTGCGTGCTCCGTGCCCTTGCGTACTTCGTGCCTCGCCCCTATGCACACATCCGCCCCTGCGTACCAATAAGCACATCTTGTACGCCACACCTGCCCCAACGCACACATCTGCCCCCGCGCACACCCGTGCATGCGCACACATCCGCCCGTGCATGCGCACACATCCGCCCCTGTGCACGCCCGTCCATGTGCATGCGCCTGCACACACGTTGCGCATCCACGCATCTGTGCCCTGTGCCATCGTGCCCTGCACGTAATTGTGCAAGTGCAGTCGCGTGCATCGTACATGCACCTTGCGTGCATCCTGCATGCATCTGTGTGCCCCTACGAGCATCGTCCGTAAATCTGCGTGCATCAACGCGTACCACTGTACTTGGAAACCTTAGCCAAGAACACCAAGACATGAGGATGGTTGTATGAGTCTACATATACAACCAATCCTCTATATGTGATTGTGTAGACTCATCTATAAAAGTCTATTCCTCAGTTTTGTTCCAGATTTCAGCATTCTTGCTACCATGTCAGAGAACAAATGTAATGTCTTTTCGTCTGGTGCCTTCAAGGGCTCGGCTCCCATCATGAAGATGGATGGGACCAACTACAAGTTGTGGTCCATGCAGTTTCGCACCCTGATGCAGTGTCATAACAAGGAGCACATTCTGACGGATCTAGAGCAGGAGGACAAGAATGGGGTAATGCTTCTTGGAAGCAAGATGATGCCAATACTCGCATTTAGCTCTCCGGGGCGCTCACCACGGAGATTGCCAATGATATTGTCAATCAACCCACAACAAAGGTTGTGGGTTATATTAGCAGCCACGTATGGACAGACGAAAAATGAGAGCAAAATTTTATAGTTGCATATTGAAATTTTTTCGACCAAGCAGAATGGTCGACCTCTTCATGCACACTTCTCATATCTTAGAGGCATGTTTGAGCATCTGCATTGGCTCCATGCCTACTACTACGAGCGCTGAGCAACAACAGTCGTATCGTAATGTGACTATGACGGGAGTATTTTTGTCATCTCTAGACTCTGAGTACGATGCAACACGTACTCAACTTCATACTGGAGAGACGATACCTGCAATGGAGGAGGTTTACAACAGACTGAGCATGATTACTATATCATCTACTACTGTACTCAGACTCCTTCTGCTATGGCAACCTCTAGCGGAAGAGGGGATACTTCCCAGTTTCGTGGCTGAGGACCATGTAGTCGAGGAGCAGGACGTCATCGAGGTCAATGTTCACATTGTCCCTGTCCTGGTCATTTTGAGGAGACGTGCTAGCAGAAGCATGGGTATCCAACCTCTGCCCGAGTTGCTGAGCAGACCGAGCCTACTTCTACACCAGCACCGGCTCATGATACAAGCTTTAATGATATTGTTTTTAGACTACGAGAGATGATAACTACTCCAACTACTTCGCATGCAGGTTGTTCAGATGAGTCTAGCAGGGGTATAAATGGGAATAAAATAAAGTAAAAGGGCCTTGCTGTAATTTCACCAAAATTTTATAACTGATATTCAAAGTTCTAGGGGCAAATCAAAATACAAAAATGTTCAGGGTCACGCCTGCAAAATGCCCACATCACTTGGGTAACCACGTGAGGTGAGCTGGTGTGGACCAATTAGCAAATATCAAAAGTCAAAGGGCATTATTGCAAATGTTACAAAAAATAAATAATTACCAATGAAAGTTTCTGCTCTAAATAATAAATAAAAAAATTCATGGGTGAAATAGCAAAATACCCAACGCTGATGCGGGAGCGAACAGTCAAATGATGACCACTTATACACTTGTCTGCCTCCCCATGTGCGATTCCTCTTTGCATCCGATTGTCTAGATTAGATACCCTAGAAGGATCCTACAGTGGAGATTGCTCGGATTGGACGATGGTTGTAGACCTGGCTGTTGTAAATGATCGGATGATCCGTGAGATGGATAGAAGAACGGCAGAAGAACTCAGCCTTGGTGAGTTTTGATCGAGCATAGATCACTCCTTCGTCCTTCTCGTGTTCCTCCAGCTTGTTGTACATGCTCCTTCAGCCTCGACGAAGCCCCGATGTACCTTCAAATTCTCCAGGGACCACTAATAGGTCCCAGGAAGTCGTTAGGCCTCCGACAAACCTGGAAAAGCTTCTCTTAGCAAAAGTTGAGACTCAGACGCCTCTTCAGGGCTTGCAGATGAAAGAATAAGCGCAACAGCACAAGGAAGCAAGGACCCGGCTATTATTGGCGGGTGGCGGGTTACCATGGAGTTGCCAGAGCTTAAGAGCTCCGACGAGGACTTTGGATCTTTATAATACGCTCAAATCGAAGGCAAAAATGCAAGATAAAATGCGCGAAAGGAAACCTAAAGCTAGACTGGGGTAATGCTTCTTGGAAGCAAGATGATGTCAATACTCGCATTTGGCTCTCTGGGACGCTCACCACGGAGATTGCCAATGATATTGTCAATCAACCCACAACAAAGGTTGTGGGTTATATTAGCAGCCACGTATGGACATGCGAAAAATGAGAGCAAAATTTTACAGCTGCATATTGAAATTTTTTCGACCAAGCTGAATGGTCGACCTCTTCATGCACACTTCTCATATCTTAGAGGCATGTTTAAGCATCTGCATAGCTCCATGCCTATTACTACGAGCACTGAGCAACAGCAGTAGTATCGTAATGTGACTATGACGGGAGTATTTTTGTCATTTCTAGACACTGAGTACGATGCAACACATACTCAACTTCTTACTGGAGAGACGATACCTGGAATGGACGAGGTTTACAACAGACTGAGCAGAATTACTACATCATCTACTACTGTGCTCAGACACCTTCTGCTATGGCAGCCTCTAGTGGCAGAGGGGATACTTCCCAGTTCCGTGGTTGAGGACCATGTAGTCGAGGAGCAGATCGTCAGCGAGGTCAATGTTCACATTGCCACTGTCCTGGTCATTATGAGGAGACGTGCTATCAGAAGCATGGGTATCCGACCTCTGCCCGAGTTGCTGAGCAGTCCGAGCCTACTTCTACACCAGCACCGGCTCATGATACAAGCTTTAATGATATTGTTTTTAGACTACGAGAGATGATAACTACTCCAACTACTTCGCATGCAGGTTCTTCAGATGTCGCGCATATTGCTAGAGCCTCTTCGAGCTCGCCAGGTATTGCTTATGCCTTTATTAGTAGCAGCAGTGCATATTTGTTTGACTCAATCATGGACTCCAGAGCATCTCATCATATGTGTGGCGATCGAGCAAAGTTTACTTCGTACAGGTCTATCCCTCCAGGTAGATCAGTGGTGATTGCCAATGGGGTTCATCTACCCATTGTTGGACAAGGGGAGATTGTTCTAGCTCCCTCGATGCGTCTACAAAATGTCTTACATACTCCAACATTTCATATGAATCTTTTGTCTATTAGCCAGATTACAATAGATTTACATTGTCGTGCCATATTTGATCCTTCTTCTCTTGTGTTTCAAGACGTACTCACCGGCAAGGTGATTGGATGTGGTTATGAGCAGAGGGGACTTTACAGACTTGTCAAGCCTCCTTGTGCAGTGGTTGCTACTATCCCTTATGGAGTTATCTCCTTGTTTTTTGTGGCATCTTCGCTTTGGACACCTTCCTCTACAGATGTTGTGTCATTGTCCTCTCGCAGATCTCTACTCGTACAAGTCTGGAGTGTGACGCGTGTCATCTTGGGAAGCACCATCGTTCCTCTTTTCCAAGTCGTCACAGTGGTCAATTGTTTTGATTTGGTTCACTTTGATATCTGGGGTCCTAATCATGTTCTGATCATCAGTGACATCGATTTTATATGGTCGATGTAGATGATTATTCTAGCTTATCTTGGGTATTTCTGATGAAGAAAAAGTCTGAAGTTGGTCCTGTTATCAAATATTTCCTTATTGAGATTAAAACCTTTTTCTGCTAATTTGAAATTTATTCGCACTACGCCTTGGAGTTTTCTACTTTACAGTTATCAGACTTCCTCAGATCTATTGGTGTTATTCATCAAATTCGTGTACTTACATTTCATAGCAGAACAGTATTGTTGAACGCAAACACTGTCATCTTTTGGATGTCACAAGGACTTCTTTGATTCAGAGTCGAGCTCCTCATTCTTTCTGGGGGTGATTTGTTCCTATTGCATGTTACTTGGTGAACCGCATGTCGTCCACTATGTTTAGAGAAAAAGTTTCTTCCCTTGATTGTATTTCCCAAGGACTTATTCTCTCTCACTTACCAGAGTCTTTGGATCTGTGGCTTTTGTCCACAATTTACTCCAGGTCAAGAAATGCTCTCTCCTAGAGCTATCAAATGTGTGTTCGTTGGCTATTCTCGTACCCAAAAAGGGTATCATTATTTTTATCATGTTGGAAGAAAATATTATGTCAGTGCAGATGTCACTTTTTTTAGGCTTATGTATTTTTCTCCTATAAGTGACAGGTTGTCTAATGTTGACACTGGTGAGGATCTTTGTTCTTCCACCTCTGATATCTCCACCAACAAGTTCTCATGATGAGTCTTGTTACCTCCCACCACCTCCTCCTAGACCTCTGTCTACCATGACTCGGTTCCTACCTCGTTTTTACATTTGCAGGTCCTCTACTCGCCCCTCTGCTCCTATGCCTTCCCAGTCAATTCCAGTACGCCCTAGGTATGTAGTGCACATTGTTTCTACTGATGGCACTGGTGCTATGCTTGATCCACATGATAACATAGGAGAAAATGATAGCAGGGAACAGAGAGGCTGATGACCTCGATGTACCTATTGCCTTGAGGAAGCTCCATCGCAACTGTGCTACATACCCTCTAGTTGTGCATGTTCCTTGGACCATCTTTCAGAGAAATACATGAAGTTTGTTATGAGCCTCTCAGCCATTACTATATCACAAACAAATCAGGAGGCCATACAGGATAGCAGTTGGCGGCTTGCCATGGAAGAGAAGATGACCGCTTTGCAGTCTCGTGGTACCTGGAGTGTTGTTTCTTCCCTTTAGGTGCATCTGTTGTGGGGTGCAAATGGATATTTACGGTGAAGCAGGCAGACAGATGGCAGTGTGGATCGCTACAAGGCAAGGCTTGTAGCGTGTGGTTTCACCCAGAGTTATGGGACGGATTATCAGGATACCTTTTCTCCAGTGGCCAGGCACTCAATATTACGCATTCTCCTATCAGTTGTTATATCACGTGATTGACCTCTTTATCAGCTTTATGTGAAGAATGCATTTCTATACGGAGATTTACATGAGGAAGTTTATATGCAACAGTCACCAAGGTTTGCTGCTAATGGGGAGTCTCAGAAGGTATGTAGGCTCCACAAGGCGATTTACGACCTGAAGCAGAATCCTAGAGCTTGGTATCAGACGCTCTCAGAGTTGATAGAGCTTTTATTTAGAGGACACATAGAGGTACAGTTGCTATTCTTGTCTTTATTGATGATATTGTCACTGGTGATGATGAGCAGGGCATTCAGGCAGCCAAGGAGTTCCTAGGTCAGCAGGTTGTGACCAAGGATCTCGGTAATCTCAGATACTTTCTTGGATTAGAATTCGCCAGGAACGAACATGGTCTTGTGATGACCCAAAGGAAGTTTGTTACTGATCTTCTATTAGATACAGGTATGACAGGGTGCAAACCTGCTACTACTCATATGGATCCAAGTACGAGATTATATGATGATGATACTAAGGAGATAGATAAGAGGAGATGCAGGGAACTAGTAGGGAAGCTCCTATATGTTACCATCACCAGGCCAGATATATGCTTTGTTCTTAGCAAGGTGAGTCAATTCATGGAGCATCCCCCAAAGGTGCATATGGATGTTGTTTATATGATTTTGAGATATCAGAAGTCTTAAGTAGGTAATGTTCTCTTATTCAGCAAAGGCATGTCTCTTGACATCACAGCGTGTGCAGACGCAGATTACGCAGGATGCCCTAGGGACAGGAAGTCCACTTCTGGATTTGTTGTATTTGTTGGCAAATAACTCGTGTCATGGAAAAGTAAGAAGTATAATTGTAGTGCCAGATCTAGTGCGGAGTCCGAATACGATCCATGGCTCAGGGATGCACATAGATGATGTGGGTTAGGTCAGTTCTGACTGATCTTGTTGTTGATGTATCTCTTCTTATGCAGCTTCTATATGATAATCAGGCAGCACAATTATTGCAAATAATTTTGCATTCCATGAACGTACAAAGCATATAGAAGTGGACTGACACTATACGAGAGACATGATTCAGAAGGGTCTCATATCTACCTCTCATGTTTCTATTGAAGATCAGGCTGCATATATATTCACAAAAGAACTTACTGGAGAGGAGGCCCTTTCCAAAGATGTTATTCCAAGCTGAGCATGATAGGCATATATGCTCTAGTTTGAGGGGGAGTGTGGAGATTATTATTATCTTTTGTGGTTATTTAAGTATTTTCATTTTTTCATGTACCCATCGTGTTATTTACCCAAAGGCTTTTCTCCTATATAAGAGAGCCCAGAGGTCCTATGAATATCAAGTCATTCAGTTTTCCCAACAATATATAAACAAGATGCTAAATTATATCAGATATGATATGAACAAGCAAATGAGCATAATAGCATACTTGTATGCATGCATAATACTAGGTGTAGAGACATTTCCGTTCTTTATGTACTGTTTATGTTATTTTGTTTTTCTTTGTCTGACTTATGTAATTTACCATTAGGGCTCTCCCCTATATAAGAGAGCCTAGGGTACCCATGAATATTAGATTGATCATTTTTCCCAACATGGTATCAGAGCGGCGGTCCTAGACCGGAGCTCTTGTGCCCTACCCCTAAACCTAACCCTACCGCCGGCCCCCCCTTCCCTCATTCTTCTCTTCTCGGCGCCACCAGCCCCCTGCGTCGCCGCCAACATCTCTGCGGCACTCCGTTAGGCGCCAGCGGCCTTCGGCCTGCTCCTTGCTGCCCTAGGTGTGTGCACCTAGCGCGTCAAGGTACGCGCAGCTGCCTGCTCCAATTCTCTCGCGCGGCTTCGACTTTCTAATGGATTTGGTTGCGGCCTAAGTCTACACGCGCAACCAAATCCAGTTATGTCTATGTAGACACTTGTTTCTGCAAGTTCTTGTTGGTTGTCTTCCTCCATCAACAATTCAACATCATGTCAGAGAGCAAGGTTGATGTTCCCTCCACTGGCGCCTTCAGAGATCTGGCGCCTATTGTTAAAATGGACGGGACTAATTACGAGCTCTGGGCTATGCAGTTCCTGACTCTCATGAAGTCGAGTGGTAAGAAACATATTCTTACCGAAGAAGAACCGTTGGAGAAGACTGGAGTCCACGCCTCTTGGGAGGCAGATGATGCTTATGCTAAAGTATGGGCTCTCTGGCACATTAACAACTGAGATCGCCAATGATGTGTTACACCAACCTACGGCCAAGGCGATGTGGGATATTCTTGCAGCTACATATTCTCAAGCAAGAAACGAGATGAAGATTCTCCAGCTACAGCATGATATATTTACAGCGAAGCAGAATGGCCGTCCTCTCCATTCTTTGTATACATCCCTACAAGGGATGTTTGAGAAACTTCACAAGTTTCATGCCTCTGACTGCTACTCTGGAGCAACAGAAGACATACAGGAATGCTACTATGGCTGGCACCTTTCTAGCAGCACTAGACCCTGAGTACGATGCGGCTCGCTCTCAGATCTTGGCGGATGCTACTAATTCCTCCAATGGAGGAAGCGTTCCGCAGACTCAGTCGGATTACAGTTCCATCTACAGCTCCTGGCCAGTCTTCCTCAGCTATGGCAGCCTCCAGAGGTCGAGGAGGCTCTTCCTTTTCTCGTGGGCGTGGACTCCGTGGCAGAGGGGGACGCCATTCGTCAGCCATGCACATACTGTCATCGTCCAGGGCACACCGAGGAAACATGCTATTCTAAGCATGGTTTTCCAGCTTCAGCACGAGTTGCAGAACAGGCTGAGTCTCAAGTTACCCTACCTTGCGATCAGAGAATTTGATGATCTTGTTGCTAGACTGAGAAATATCATGTCTCCTATCTCCACCTCATCTTCTGGAAGTCATTCTGATGTTGCTGCCTCAGCGTCTACAAGTACTTCTGCCACTCGTAGTACCTCAGGTTTACTTTTGTTACCACGTCTTGTCATGGTTCTGTGATTTCTGACTGGATTATGGATTCTGGCGCTACCCATCACTTATGCGGTAACAGGAATCAGCTTACATCTTACAGACAGGTTAGATCTGGTAGAACAGTTGTGATTGCAGATGGGACGCATTCCCCAATCACAGGATAGAGGGAGGTTACATTGACACCCTCTATGCATCTGAAGAATGTGTTATATGCACCTGATTTCTCTATGAACATGTTATCCATTAGTCAGATTACAAAAGACTTGAATTGTCGAGCTATTTTTGACCTTCGTCTCTTGTATTTCGGGACATTCTTACGGCAAAGTGATTGGATGTGGCCGTGAGCAAGGTGGTTTGTATCGTCTTGACCAAGGATCATTTGTTGGTGTTTCTTCTTCTGAGTCAGGCTCTGTTTCCTCCTTACACCTGGCACTTGCGGTTTGGTCATCTCCCACTTCAGAAGCTTTGTCGTGTATTACCTCAGATTTCACCAGGTGCATCCTTTCAATGTGAGGCGTGTCAATTGGGAAAACACCATCGCTTTGTTTTCCCTAGTCGTTCGTCGGAGTAGTGGCTCCCCATTTGATTTATTTCATGTTGACATATGGGGTCTTAGTCATGTTCCTGATAACCAGGGACACCGTTATTATCTTGTTGTTGTGGATGATTTTTCTCGTCTGTCTTGGGTTTTTCTCTGAAAAATAAATCTGAAGCTCGGGATGTAATAAAGAATTTTATCAATGAAGTACAAAATCTTTTCTCAATCTCCATTAAAACTTTGAGAACTGGTAATGCTTGGAATTTTGTACGCTTGTTCTTGTCTCCCTTTCATCTCTGGTATTATACACAAACACCTTGTGCTTACACATCCCAAATGAATGGTGTTGGCAGAAAGGAAACATCGTCACTTGCTTGATGTCACCCGTACTCTCTTGATTCAAAGTCGTGCCCCCACATTCTTTCTGGGATGACGCAGTTCTTACTGCATGCTACTTGGTCAATCGTCGACCGTCTTGGGTGAGAAAAACTTTCTCTATTGTCTTCCCTGAAAAAGAATTATTCTCTCTACCTCCTAGGGAGTTTGGTTGCGTAGCCTTTGTTCATCAGTTACTTCCAGGTCTTGACAGGCTCTCTCCTAGAGCTGTCAAGTGTGTGTTCGTTGGTTACTCATGGACTCAAAAGGGATATCGGTGTTATGATCCCTTGCGTCGAAAATACTATATTAGTGCCGATGTCACATTTTTTGAATCGGTGATGTATTTCTCTTCCACAAGTGAACGGTTGGTTTTGTCAAGTTCTGATGAAGGAGAATTCTTCGATGGCTTCGAGGGCGACTGGTGGTGTGAGGGAAGTTGCGAAGGGGTCAAGCCCGATCTCCAGTGATGGAGGGGTCTGGAGATGGCGAAGGAAGGCCAGTGCGAGGGGCGCAGCGAGCAGGGTGTGTGGTTCTCGTTGGGGGTGAGGAGGGGGGGTTGGTAAGGGGCTCTCGAAGTGTGGTGGGGGAAGTAGCGGTGCATGTGAGGAGGAGGGGGGTTCTTGCTATCGAGTCGGTAGCCCGCAGTTCGTGGCGGCGGCTGGGGAGGTGCCCGAAGGTGGGGGAGAGCGGTGGGTGCATGTCACCCACAAGAAGCCGGAGAGGAGATGCTTCCGCTGCGGGTTGAGGGGGCATTTGGCGGTGGTTTGCGTTGCTCGTCCGTGTTGCTTTGCTTGTGGAGGTTTGGGTAATAAGATGGTCGTCTGTGGCTCTCGTTCCCGGACTGGAAGGGGAAAGGTTGCATTGGGGTGTGCGGTTGCCCCGACAGGTGTGTTTCCCTCATCGGGGACTTCACTCTTCACCGGTGGCCATTCGTTCGCTCAAGTGGTGACTGCTATTGCGTGTCAAGTCTCGGTGGCAGGCGGTCATGTTCTGTCGATGGGGCCGATCCCAAGGAGTGCTCGCGGAGGTCGGCTGGTAGCTGGGCGGTTATCGGTTCTTTCGAGAAGGACTGCTTGTCGGGTTGCCGGAGGTGAACGTTCTTCTTCGAGGGGTTCTTGGTAATCAGTTCTCTGGGGACAGTCTTCGCCTTGGGCACTAGGCGTTGCTGTGTTCGAGGGTTATCGGAGGAGCAACGCCTTCGGTTGATTCGTGGTGATGTGCTAGGTGGAGTTGCTTGGAGGGACTTGTGCTTTGCGGACAGGGCCTGCTTGGATGTGGAAGTTTGTGTTGCCGAGGTCTGTGGCATTCCCTTCCCTGTCTCGATCGGTTCCTTCTCTTCGGCGAGCGTCGCGGAGGTGGGGTGAGGTTCTAGCGGTCACCGACGATGGGCTATCGCCGGGTTCCGACCCTTTCTCTACAACGATTCTCATGGAGTGCAGTAAGTCCTTTTTGGATGAAGCAGTGGGTCGTGTCTTCTACGAGAATTTAGACGTCGGCCGTTTCAGTTGCCGGATAGAGATGTATGTGGTTATCCCTCCGTTGCCGCCGCCGGTGGGAGGGGGGCCGTGGTCGTGACTTCCGAATCGGGAAGGGGGAAGGGCGTCGCTTCGTTTTTCCGATGATCACGTGCCGTTGCATGGCACCGCTTCGTGGGGCTCGTCACGCCATGATGATTTTGGGCGCCCTTTCTGTTCTTTCGTACGTCCTTTCAGTTCTCCTTCGTGGACTCGTTGCATGGATGCTTCTCCCGTCGCTTTGTCTGCTGACGTGGTGGGGAATTGCTCGGGGTTTGTGCGGGAGAGGTCTGTGTTTGGAATCGGGCGCCCGAATTCTCCTTGAGGGCTTTGAACTCGGGATCTTAGCGGGACCTGGCAGATGGGCGGATCCTCTTTCGGGCCTCTTTCCGGATCGATGTTGGAGCGGTTTGTGGACCTGGATCCGGCTGGCGCTTCGGCTGCAGCTCGACCCTCTCTTGTGCTTGGCGGTTTTTTGCAGGGGCGGATGCGAGGGAGTTTCCTTCGCAGCTTGGCGCCCTGTCATCCTCCTCGCGTTTGGAGGAGGACGTGTTCTTCCGCAGGGCTCTCCTCCCTCTCTTCTCGACGTCTCCGTGGCACAACAGGACGATGATGTGGTCACGGGGGAGTCGGGAAGGAGGTCAACGAAAGGTACAGGAGAAGAAACCGATCACGCTCTAGGGGCGGATGTTGCAGACTTGCTTAACTCTGAAGGAGGCGGTGGCGGAGGCTGCTGGCGTGGTTCGATCCGGAGGAGAGCGGAAGGTTCCTCATGAAGGTTCTATCTTGGTACATTAGGGGTTTGGGAGAGGCAGATAAGCGGAGAGCCTTGGGTTCAAGGTTCGCGGAATGGGGTTGCGATGTCGTGTTGCTTCAGGAAACAAAGCTTCGGGATGTGGGGGATGCATCTTGGCGATCGTTTGGTGCGGGGGGCCTGGATGAGGTCCGTGCTCTGGACGCGGAGGGCTCAGCGGGGGGGCTTCTCATTGTGTGGAGGTCGGCGGTCTGCAGGGGGAACCATGTTATTACTGTGTTTCTAACTAGGTTGGTTGATTCCTCCCCGATTGCGTTCTCTTGCGCTTATGGGCCAAGCTGCTATATTAAAAAAAGGGACCTTTGGGACGAGTTGCTTCAGACGAGTCATCAATTCGTGGGATTCCTTGGCTACTTGGAGGAGATTTTAATGTCACCTTGCGCTCTTCGGACAGACCCTGTTCTAGGGGGGATGGATCAGGGATCGGCGGACTTTACTCAGCTTATTCACTCTCTGGCTCTGGAGGATCTTCAGGCGACTGACGTCTTATTCACGTGGAGAAACTCCACTTCGCGGTCTCGCATTGACAGGTTTTTGGCTTCGGATGAACTTATGATTGGTTTCCCTCTCTGTTCTGTTTCCTCCTGCCCTCGTAGCTTTTCGGATCACACCCCAATCTTGTGGGATTCAGGTGCTTCGTCTCCTGCTAGAGGTTTTTTCAGATATGAGAATTGTTGGCTTCTAGAGGACAATTTCAAGGAGTTTGTGGCGGATATCTGGGGTCAGGAGTAGGGGGGGGGGGGTCGGCTGTTTTGAGATTTGCACGGAAACTTGATGTATTGCGGAAAAAATTGGCCATTTTTAAAAGAGACTCGAGGGCTGCTCGGGTGGCGGCCAGAAAGGAGGCTGAGGAGGTCGTGGCGTCTTTGGATGCTTTGGAGGGGTTAAGGGACCTTGGTGTCGTGGAGCTGGCCACCCGGTCGGCGGCCCTGGGGAGGGTGGAGCTGGAGGACCGGGAAGCGGGCTGCGGAGTGGCGTCAGCGGGCTAGGCTCTCGTGGTTGAGGGGTAGTGATGCTAACTCGTGCTTCTTCCATCGGGTGGCTAGTAGTAGGCGGCGTTGGAACCATGGAAGGACATATCGATATCGGTATCGATATCGGTACCATGTCGATACCGATATATCGCCGATATATCGGCGATATATCGACGCCATATCGCCGACATCGAGATTCAACTTGCCTTTTTTGCGTGTCGATACTCGATATCGGACATATCGGCGATATATCGGTGCCCTGTCGATACAGATATATCGCCGATATATCGGGATACGGCCTTCCATGGTTGGAACCTCCTCCGCTCCATCTCGATTGGCGGCAGGGTGGTTGTGGGTGATGAGGAGATGGGGAGGGGGTCGAGGATTACTTCAAGGATCTCTCCTCTCGGCGCATGCTGAGGAAATGGAGGTGGACTGGGGCTGGGGCGGAGATCCTTTCGCCTCTGCTTTGCGATGATCTGACAAGGGAGGTGTCTCTGGCGGAGGTTAAGGACGTTGTGTGGGATCTTAACTCTAATGGGTCTCCGGGTCCCGATGGATTCCCGGTGGCGTTCTACAAGGATTTTTGGGAGTTGGTGGGGCGGGAGGTTATGGAAGTTGGAAGTCGTTGTCGAATTTTGCGAGGGTAATGTGGGCTTCGACAAAATCAACAGGGCCCTCATTGTCTTGGTGCCGAAGTTCCCCTCCGCCGTTCATATTTAAGACTTCCATCCTATTGTTATCTCAAATGGCCTCTATTTGATTGTGGCGAAGATTTTTGCTCGAAGGCTGGCCCCGGTGCTTGATGGTATTATATCACCGGTGCAGGCTGCGTTCATCCGTGGTCGTCAGATTGCTGATGTTACGGCTTTGGCTTCAGAGATGGTTGCGAGTTGGACCAGGGGAGGGACTCGCGGTGTGCTGTGGAAAGTCGACTTTGCTACGGCTTATGACTCCCTCAATTGGAGCTTCCTGTGGTCGGTTTTGAAGGCTCGCGGATTCCCAGACATTTCGATCTCTTAGATGCGTCGGTGCGTCTCCACGGCCTCCTTCTCGGTTATGATCAATGGGCATATGGCGGGTGGTCGCTTCCAACCGCGGAGGGGGGTGCGTCAGGGCTGCCCCCTGGCGCCCCTGCTGTTTGTTGTGGCTGCTGATGTGCTGGCTCGGATGGCGGCTCATGTGGTCGATTGTGGGCTCTCTATAGGCTTCTCATGTGGCGAGAGGGTCATCCCTATTCTTCAGTACGCAGACGACACGATTGTTTTCATTGGTGGGGGGCATGATGAGGTCAAGGCCATGCCAGCAACTCTGGAGATCTTCAGCGAGATGTCGGGCATGTTCATTAATGCGAGCAAATCTAAGGTCGTTCCGTTTGGTTTGGATGTGGAGGAGGCGACTGACTGTGCCATGGTCCTGGGCTCGATGCCTGGCCCTCTTCCTATCAACTACTTGGGCACGCCTTTGGCGCGAGCAGGACCAGGCTGCGTGACTGGTCCAAAGGCTGGAGAAGGTGGAAGCCCGGCTGTCCGGTTGGAGCTCGGCCTTGCTTTCGAGGGGTGGTCGCCTCGTTCTCATCAAGGCAGTGTTATCCTCTATCCCTGTGTATTATCCTCCAATTGGCAGTTTTCCACGGGGGTTCGCAGGCGTATAGAGAAGTTGATGCGGAGGTTTCTGCGTGGGAGAAATGGGTCGGCGGCGAGTGGGCCCCTTCTCGTGGGGTGGGAGGAGGTGACGAAGCGTAAATGCGACGGGGGTCTTGGCATTCGTCGGCTGGACCGGGTCAATGATGCCCTTCTACTGAAGTGGGTCAACAGATTATGGGGTGATAACGAGGATTTCTGCTCCATCATCTTGCGCAGATTCACGGCGTGCGTGGGACGTCGCTTGGGATGGATGGTGGTATCGGATCGCGGACGCCCTTCTGGCGTGGGGTGATGGCGGTGGGTCACAAATACGCCAATCTTTTTGCTCCCGGGCTTGGTGACGGATGACCTTCAGGTTCTGGAAGGACAACTGGGCTGGAGGGGCACCGCTGGGGAATATATTTCCGAGATTTCCGAGGTTATGTGCATTGGCGGCTGATGTGAATGCGTACGTGGCCTCCTGTTGGTCCGGGGGTGATTGGTTTCCTATCCTTCTTGGCAACCCTTCGGACCGAAGATTCGTGGAGCTGCTAAGTCTTTTCGACGCTATTGGTGGTGCGCCTCGGCCTTCGAGGGGGAGGGAACACTGTGCCTGAGGGGGGACATTTTACGACGAAGAAGGCTTACCTGGCGATCTATCCCCCCTCCCAGCCTTGGGTGGATTCTTTGCTTCGTGTCTGCAGCTTTGTTTGGGGCTTGAGGCTTCCGGAGAGGGTTGGCATCTTTCTCTGGCTCTTTCGGAGGAAGAGGCTTTTAACGAGGGATCGTTGCGCGAGGATGTTCGCCTCGGTCTCGGAGGAATGTGTGCTATGTGGTTGCGGCGTCGAATCCTTGGAGCATCTCTTTTTTCCTGCCTGGTGGTTTTGGGCGTTTGGGAGGCGACGTTGTTGGACTGGATTGCTACTGCTGACTCGGCTTCTTTCTGGGAGTCTTTGATGTCTAACAAGGACAGGGATCGTAATGATCGTTTGCGTCCCTTGGCATGCATTTGGGCAATCTGGCTGGGGGCAGAATGAGGCCATTTTTAGGGGGCAGCGCTTTTACAAAGAAATGTTTTATCTCTTTCTGCCCGTCTTGTAGTTGATTGGTTGCTGGTGTAGCTTGATGGTTAATGTTTGGCCCGCTCAGTTGTTGTGCTGGGTTTTGGGTGGGCCTCTCCCTCTTCCTTTTGTCTGGTCCCCTGTATATGTTTTTAGTTTTTTTTCTTAATAAAGCTGGGGTGAACACCATTGCGTGTATCCCCCGAAGTTTTTAGACTTCAAAAAAAATTCTGATGAAGGAGTATTTGTGCCTCCTCCTCCTCCTCCTTTGTGTTTACCACAGTAGTACCATCTCCACCACCACCACCACCTCCACCATCTCCAACCAATGTACAACCATTTATTAAATTCTACAGTCGTCGATCTGTCTCTGCTCCTGGCACACATACATCCGTCACTACGCCTCAGGTTTGTTCTGATATACAAGTTTCTAATGATGGGTCTAATGATATATATGTGTAGCATTCCTTACAGGGGATACTTCCAGAATACAGGACACTTCTACAGATCTGGATTTACCTATTGCAATTCGAAAGCAGAAGCGGTCGTGTGCCTCCTATCCTCTTGCCTCACAGGTCTCCCTTCACAGATTGACAGGCGACTTTCAGAGATTTGATGTTGCACTATCTACTGTGGGCATTCCACGGAATTACCAGGACGCATTGAAGGATAACTGTTGGTGTTTAGCAATGGTAGAAGAGATGGCTGCACTACAATCGTGTGGTACTTGGATTCTGATTTCCCCACCACCTGGTGCGTCCATTGTCAGTTGCAATGGGTCTTCACTGTCAAATATCATGCAGATGGTACTCTAGATCGGTACAAGGCCAGATTGGTAGCAAGGGGTTCGCACAAACTTATGACGTGGATTACTTGAATACTTTTTCTCCAGTTGCTCGACATTCTACCATCCGTATCCTTCTTACAGTAGCTGTGGTACGTGATTGGTCCTTGTTTCAGTTTGATGTTAAAAATGCCTTCTTGTATGGTGATCTACAGGAGGAAGTCTACATGCAGCAGCCACTCGGATTTGCTGCTGAGGGGGAGTGTCAGCAGGTTTGTAGACTTCATAAGGCAATATATGGCTTTAAACAAAGCCCGAGAGCGTAGTTTCAGAAGTTGTCAGATTTAATTGAGAAAGAAGGTTTCAAGAGGCCAAACTCGGACCACTCACTCTTTGTGCAGAAAACAACTAGAGGTAGTGTAGTCATTATGGTATATGTAGATGACATCCTTGTTACCGGAGATGATGTGCAGGGAGTGAAGATGGCAAAAGAATTTCGGGGTCATCATTTTGTTACCAACGACCTTGATACTCTAAGGTATTTCTTGGGGCTTGAATTTGCCAGGAATGCTCAGGGTCCTGTAATGACCCAAAGGAAATATGTCACGGACATGCTTGTTGAGACAGGGATGGTGGGGTGTCGACCATCCAGTACTCCAATGGACCCTAGTATGAAGCTGTATGATGATGATACGGAGGAGGTTGATAAAACGAGATAAAAAGAAATGGTGGGAAAACTACTTTACATTACTATTACGAGACCCGATATTGCCTTTGCAGTAAGTCGGGTAAGTCAGTTCATGGAGCAACCTCGACATGTCCATATGCATGCTATACACATGATTTTGAGATATTTAAAGTCTTCTCCAGGTGCAGGATTATTATTCAAAAAGGGAGCATCTCTTTCAGCATCTGCGTGTGATGATGCAGATTATGCAAGATACCCAAAGGACAGAAGGTCCACGTCGGGTTTTGCTGTGTTTATGGGAAGTTCTATGGTTTCTTGGAAGAGCAAGAAACAAACAGTGGTGGCCAGGTCAAGCGCCGAATCTGAGTACAGGGCTATGGCTCAAGCCAGCACAGAAATGATGTGGGTGAGAGCAGTGCTTATTGATTTGCACATCGATGTACCACTTCCCATGCAGCTACAGTGTGATAATCAGGCAGTTTTGTTCATTGCAAACAATCCAGCATTCCATGAACGAACCAAACACATTGAGGTGGATTGCCACTATACCAGAGATATGATCCAGAAGGGCTTGATTTATACCACTCATGTCAGTTCAGGAGAACAAACAGCCAACCTCTTCACCAAGGCATTACTCAGGGCACCATTTCAGAAATGCTCATCTAAGTTGAGCATGATCGATATCTATGCTCCAACTTGAGGGGGAGTGTAGAGACATTTCCGTTCTTTATGTACTGTTTATGTTATTTTGTCTTTCTTTGTCTGACTTATGTAATTTACCCTTAGGTCTCTCCCCTATATAAGAGAGCCTAGGGTTCCCATGAATATTAGATTGATCATTTTTCCCAACACTAAGAATAGATATCGAAGCAAAATACTAAATAAATAGACCAAATTATAAAAAGTGGATTGAGTAATACCAATCCCATATCGATGATATCGCTCAATATCAACCAACATGTGGGAAAATCTATACTAAAATCTTTAATTTTTGATAGACATGAGATGAATTACCTACCAATAACTTAGCCATGCCCGGTCCCAAGTCCGGGTAAATTGAGGGTTGTGTTAGGTAGTCGACAACCAACGCAAGAGAGAAATTCCTAAACATTGTTCTTTTCAAGAACACTTTTAAGAATTTGCCTCAAAAAGTTGACTTTTTCAACATGGATTTAAGCAAATATTTAGATTTCATTGGGGTGTTCCCTATGAACGATGTGTTGCACCATCCGAATGCAATGAGAAGTTGGCATGGGTCACTACATCGTTGCCCGGATGTAGTTCAAAATTTGCATGAGTTCTCGCATAAGGAACGCATGCGAGTATATAAGCTATTTCTGTTGCATCGTCGTCCAGATGCAGTCCAAAATTTGCAAGGGTTCTTGCAAGATGGACGCATGCGAGTAAAGAAGTTAGTCCAAATGAGGTAGCAAAGGAAGTTGCGGATAAGTAGTTGGAATATTGGCACTTTGACTGGGAAATCGATGGAGATAGTAGATACGATGGAAAAAAGGAAGATTCGGATACTATATTTCCAAGTGAAAAAATAGGTTGGACAGAAAGCAAGGGAGATCGAGAAGACATGCTTTAAACTTTAGTATTCATGTAAAGATAAGTCAGAAATGATGTTGAAGTAGTTGTTCATAAGGATTTGAAGGATTGTGTGGTTGAGGTGCAATGATTCGAGGATCAGATTATTTTGCTAAATTTGGTGCTCGAAGAAGAAATTTTGAATATCATCTCAATTTATGCACCGCAAATGGATATTTATAAAAGGAAGAATCTCCAAATGTTTTTTATTGATTTGGAGAAAGCTTAAGATCTTGTCCCACAGGAGATATTGTGGAGAGTTTTGGAGAAAAAACAAGTACATTTCCTATACATTAACCTCATAAAGGATATATATGATAGGTCTTCATCTTGTGTAAGGATACAGTTTGGGAAGACTGACTATTTTGACATCAACATTGGTCTACATCAAGGTTCAACCTTGAGTCGATTTCTTTCTACTTTGATTATAGACGAGTTGATAAGTCATATTCAGGATGGCGTATCTTGGTTTATGTTATTCGTTGATGATATTGTGTTGATTGATGAGACTAGAGATGGAGTAAATGAGAAGCTTGAGGGATGGAAACATGTATTGAAGACTAAAGGATTTTGTATAAGTAGGGCTAAGACTAAATATATGGAGTGCACTTTTGATGGAAGCAATGATGGAGGAATCGAGGTGAAGATTTGTGACGATAACATCCAGAAGAGAGATTCTTTTAGATACTTGGATCTATTTTACAACATGATGGAGAAATTGATGGAGATGTTACTAATAGAATAAATGCAGGTTGGCTAAAGTAGAGAGGAGCCTCTTCTGCTCTCTGTGATAAGAAAAATTCTTTGAAAATCAAAGGAAAGTTTTACAAAGTAACCGTGAGACTTGCTATGTTCTATGGATCTGAATGTTGGCATGTGAATCATAGACATGTGCAGAAAATGCCAGTAGCAGAAATGAAAATGCTAGGTGGATGTGTGGGCACACACATAAAGATCTGATTCGAAATGATGCAATCAGAAGGAAAGTTGGTTTAGCCCCGATCGAGGATAAGATGCGAGAAAATCTCTTAAGTTGGTTCGACCATTTGCAAAAGTCGGCCGATACACCAGTTATGAGATGCGAGTTTTGGGTTGTTGAGCCGGCTAAGAAAGGGCGAGGAAGGCCCAGGTGTTGGAAGGAGACTATGTGAATGGATCTTGGATTTTTGGATCTAAACCCAAGAATGGCCCACGATAGATCTAAATGGAGGCAAAGAATCCATGTAGCTGACCCTACTTAATGTAGGAAAAGGTTTTGTTGTTGTTGTTATGAGACGAATTACCAAGATTTCACCGATATCTCGCCAGGGATCGGTGATATCTTGGACTTCGATATACCTGAATATCAAAACCCCCCTCTAATGATATCAATATATAGTCTATATATCACGATATTTTGAACCATGCTGCAAACTATAATTCCACGAGATGGAAAGTTTTTCTTATTCATTAAGAAAGCCCTAGGATCCTCTCATCTAGAGGTGAGAAACCCTAATGGACAAATTACATAGTAAGGACGGAAAGATAAATTAACGGAAAAGAACATAGAACATAAATCTCTCAACACTCCCCCTCGTGATGGAACACAGTTATCTATCATGCTCATCTTGGAACATCTTTAGAATAGCCCCTTGGTTAGGGCATTGGTGAATACATCAGTTGTCTGGTCCCCTAAGCTAATATGGGAAGTGATGATGAAGCCTTTCTGTATCATACCATGTGTATTGTGGCAATCTATCTCAATATGTTTAGTGCTTTCATGAAAGGCAAGATTATTTGCAATAAAAAGAACTGTTTGATTATCACATTTTAGCTGCATAGGAAGAGGTACATCAATGCCACGGTCAATCAGGACTGATCTTACACACCATCTCAACGTTGCTTGTGTCATAGCTTTATATTTAGACTCAACACTAGATCTCGCACCCACTTTCTATTTCTTGCTCTTCCATGAGACTAATGAGCCTCCCACAAATACGATGAAGCTTGAAGTGGACCTTCTGTCCTTGGGACAACCAACATACAGCATCTACACAAGTTGTGACAAGGAAAGTCCCTTTTTTGAAAAAAGACCCATACCAGGAGAAGACTTTAGATATCCCAGGATCATATCTACCACATCCATAAGCATATGTCGTGGTTGCTCCATAAATTGGCTGACCATGCTCACGACAATGATACATCTGGCCTAGTGATTGTAACATAGAGTGCTATCCTATCGGTCATTTATCTACCTCCACAGTGACCTCATCATATAACTCCGTGCTAGGATCCATAGGAGTGGAGGTCGATCTACAGTTTGTCAATCATGGCACTGAAAAAAGGTCTATAACATATTCCCTTTGAGTCATCACAAGAACATGCTAATGCCTGATGAATTCAAGACCCAAAAAGTACCATAGCTCACCTCAATGCTTGGTGACAAATTGTTGTTTCAGAACGCTCTTAAACGCACCGATGCCCAAGGCCTTACATGACGAATTTCGGTTTCGTTTCGGAGACTGACCGAAACGAATTTTCGATTGAATTTCGGTCGAAATTCGACCGAAATTTCGGTCATATCGGTTTGTTTTTGAACTAAGCACCCCAAATTTCGGTCAACATCAGCCATTTCGGTTGGATTTCGGTCACCCACCGAAACAGAAATTCGGTCGTCGAAATTTGAGGCCATGTCGATGGCCTGAGCGTCATCTCCAGTAACAATAATATCATCAACATAAATCAAAATGACAATGATACCTTGTTGAGTTATTTAAATGAAGAGGGAATAGTCTACGGTCAAGTGCATAAAACCCCTCTGCTCTATCAGATCTGAGAGCTTCCGGAACCATGCCCAAGAACTCTGCTTAAGGCCATAAATAGCCTTTATAAAGTCTACATATCTTGTAAGACTCCCCTCAACAGCAAACATAAGTGCTTGTTGCATGTATACCTCTTCATGTAGATCATCATACGAAAATGCATTTTTAACATCAAGTTGTGAGAACGACCAATCACGTACCACAACAACTGACAAGAGGATCTATAGTGTGGAATGTCAAGCCACTGGAGAAAAGTGTCCAAATAATTATCACCATATGTCTGAGTAAATCATCTAGCTCCCAAATGTGCCTTGTATCGCTCGACAATGTCATCGGTCATGTGCCTCGTTGTGAAGACCCATTTACATTTGACTACAAACGCATATTCTTGAGTAGTAATTAGAGTCCACGTACCACGAGATTATAATGTCGCCATCTCCTCTTCCATGGTGAGGAATCAGCGGCTCTCTTTCAAGGCATCTTGGTACATGCATAGAATGTCAACAATTGGCAATCCCACAACAAACCTTCTGTATACCTTTGACAACCATCCCAGTGAGACATATCCAGCAAGTGCGTATTTGGCACAGATGCGTTTCCCCTTGTGTAGAGCAATAGGCTACCTCAGATCATCATCTTGTATAGTATCCTCATGAGGTATCTCCTGCTCAACACGTAGAAGTTCTTGTTGATCATCCAAACCACTTGTGCCATCAGTAGAAACCAAGTTATCAAAATTTACCTGGCGCATACTGGATAATGGGGAAAGGCGTTAGAGAAAAGGGGGCTGGAGTAGGAGGTGGAAGATGAACTTCATCCCCAGACTCGGATGGAATCAATCTGTCACATGTAGGAGTGTAGTACATAATAGACTCAAAGAAGGTGGTATTATCACTCACATAATACTTATTCTAGACAGGATTAAAACAACATAACCCATTCATGTACGGGAATAACCTTTCAGAAGCTCTAGGGACAGATCCAGGGTGGACATGCTGGACCCGATCGCGCGGCTCTGGAGCATTTGGCTGGGAAGGAATGAAGCCCTCTTTGCAGGACAGAGGTTCTACACAGAGAATATACGTATATCGGCCTCGCGCTTCCTTCGTGATTGGTCTTCTGGGTAGGGTGTTGCTTTTGTATCGGGGGTATCTCTTCTCGGATACCACCCGCTTTTTGCTTTCTCGGTTGCTGCTCCCCTTTTTCTTGTAAATATTTTTTTATCTCCTCTTTTAATGCACCGAGGCGAGCACCTTTTGAGTGTCTCCCCCTTTTTTAGCGTCAAAAAAAATAACCTTTCAGAAGATGAACAAATGCCACACATCCAAAAATACGTGGAGTAAGGGAGAAAAGATCCTTTTCGAGAAACGCTATCGAAAAGGGGACTTTCTCTCCCAGACCGAATAGGACATCCGATTGACCAAATAACATGAAGTCATGATTGCATCACCCCATAAGGAATGGGGAGCCTAACTTTGAAAAAGAAGAGTCCAGATAATGTCAAGGAGATGACGGTGTTTGCGTTCGGTAATACCGTAATACTGAAAGGTGTATGGGCATGAAGTCTGATGAATAATATCATGAGAGTTAAAAAAGGAAACAACTAAATCGTACAAAATTTCAATGCATTATCTGAATGAATATACTCTATAGTGGTAGAAAAGATATTTTTTACTTTATTCACAAAGGTTTGAATCACAAAACCAGCTTCAAATTTATTCTTTAACAAAAACACCCAAGATAATCTAGAATAGTCATCCACAGTAACAAGATAATGCATGTCCCTGATGGTCAGGGACATGACTCAGACACAAATATCAAAGTGAACAAGCTCAAAAAGATTGACTATTACGTACCTGACAACTGGGAAAGCTAGAGTGACGATGCTTTCCCAACTGACATGCCTCACACTGGAATCTATACTTGAGAGAGATCTCAGGAATGAGTCTACATAACTTCTGCAACGGGAGATGACCAAAGTGCAAGTACCACATATATTGAGAGATAGATCCAGTAGAGATGGAAGACGATCCTACATATGGGGATTGGATCAATCTATAGACCCCTCCATTCTCACGACCACATCCAATCATCCTGTCCATGAGTATATTCTGAAAAATAAGTGAAGTGGGTCAAATATGACAATGCAAATCTTTTGTAATCTGACTTATAGACAAGAGATTCATAGAAAATTCCGGTAAAAGGAGAACATTTTGCAAATGAATGGAGGGAGTCAATCGGACCTTCCATGTCCAGTGATGGGAGTATCCCATAGCAATCACCACTAACCTACTAGATTGTAATGAATTATATGAGGGGAACCGAGATCAATTTCCATAAATATGGTGAGAAGCATCGGAGTCCATTATCCATTCTGAAAGGTCTGTCCCGGAGCAAGTAGTACGTGCATAAGTCGTACCTAAGGTATTGGTGGAAGCAGAAACAGCAACATCATATGGTCCTAACGAGACAGACTATGATCCGCAGCATGAGGCATGATCTCTCGTAGGCGAGCAATAAACTCATTGAATATGTGATCCGTGGAAGCAACTGAGTCGGCAATACTCTGAACTTGCTCAACAACATGGGTGGAGGGTGGAAAATCGTGCTTTGAATAGCATGTGTCCTTTTTCTATTGAAAGTTGGGTACACCCCTATCGCGGGGGCCACCACCTTTATCATATATTATAAATTGTATTTAAGAGATTTACAAGAGTCATGAAGTCTAGAGGATAGATAAAGCGTTACAGTGCGCTACAATATTTTCATCGTAGAATCTCTTATTCTTGAATATCACTTCGTTTCGCCCCAACCAGATTGCCTACAGGGTCGCGAAAGGCTTCCAGAAGTCCGTCGTGGCGTTCCTGCGGGCGCGCCTAATAGATGCCCAGAACTCCGAAAGCCTCCCAGTCTGGAGCCAAGGAATTTGCAGGGCCTGCCACACCTGGGCCGAAGCCAGGCACCTCATGAAAAGATGGGTCGAGTCCTCCGTCGCCTCCTCGCATCGGTCACAGCTCTTATCGTCCAAGCCCAACAGACGGTCACGACGTTCCTTGTTCAGCAGTCGGCCTCTTCGAAGACACCACAGGAAAACCTTGATTATGCTCGGGATCTTTGCTTCCCACGCTATTTTGACGTCATCCAACAGCTCCCGGTCCTGGACCTGCTCTTGTTTGTTCAGCACATCATAAACTCTTCTCATCGAGAAATTCCCGTCCGACCACCTGAAATGGTTCCTTCCCCCAGACAGGACACTCGCCTGGGGCAGATTTTCTAGCATCTGCAGATAATCCGTCAGCCGCTGGTTGGAGAGCTCCGAAAGGAAAGTAGGGGCCCAGCTACCTGTAGCCCCCGTCAGCGCAAGTGAGATATCCTTCGAGTCGACCAACGCGAAGAGGCTAGGGAAACGGTCCGCAGGACCCCCGCAGACGACCAACCGTCCTTCCAGAAACAAAGAAGGTTGCCATTCCCAATGAATGGGAGCAACCGATCCAGGATCAACGGAAGAACCACACGGATGCCTGACCAGAGAGGGGATTCGTGACGGACCCTGCTCGCCACCAACTGACTCGAGATCCCATAGATAGACCGGATCAGCCTCACGACCAGAAAGGAGGAGCCCTAAATAGAAACGATCCACTTAGCGATCAACGCACTGTTCATATTTTGCACATCTATTATCCCCAGCCCCTCATCCTTACGATTCTTCGTCATCTCCTCCCAGCAGATCAGATGGATGCCTTTCGTTTATTGCCTCCCATCCGACCAGAAGAAATTCTTTATGATGGACTTAATCTTCCTTCTGACACCCACCGGCATCAACCTCGTGGAGTAGAAGAAAACAGGAATCACCGCGAGCACATGTCTAAGCAGCACGAGTTTACCTCCCTTGGACAAGGTGGCCGCCTTCCAGCCTGCCAGCTTACGCTCCAACCTTCTGATGACATCCTCCCAATCAGCCGCCTTCAGCCTACCAGACACCAATGGGATCCCAAGGTAATGTATTGGCAGGGACCCCAAGGGGCAATCGGCCAGCCCCGCCATGGCAAACCGCCCAGCTTCCGCCATCCCAAAAGTAACCACCACGAATTTGCTCCTGTTGATCTCCAACCCCGCTATATCCCCAAAAATGGCATGGTCAATGACAATAGGAGTATGGTTGATGTTGCCTAGAACCGCCTCAACCTTGAGTGCCACATCCCCTAAATTGTGACTATCCACCTCTGCTACAGGACACTACCAACACTAAGGAGATCTAAGTCAGTGCAACAGAAGGAATGATAGGCTTATTGAATATATGATAGGCCTCCTCCATAAGAGGTATGATGGTGTCGGTGAGCATCTGAAACTGTGCAGTATCGTACTTTAGATATAGGGCAACCAGAAAGACCTCAGTCATAACAGAATCTCAGTATGCCTTCAGATACTCTAATGTTGTTGTTAGAGGTATGTAGCTATGAAGTCTCTCAAACATACACCCGTGTAATGTATATAGGCATGAAGGGGGCAACCGCTTGCTTTGTCTTGAAATTATCATGTTGAAGTTGTAATATCTTTGAGTCATTCCTTGCCTGCAAATATGTTGATACAAAGGATACCCCACATCATGTTGGTGGTGGGTTGGCTCAAGATGTCATCGGTTATCACAACGGATGTAACCAAATAGTTGCACGTGTATATATGCGTCAGCCGCATCCCATGAGGCATAAGTCCTAGTTTTGTCAGTCGACTCTTCCATTGTCAGAATATGTTTCTTCCCATAACATTGCATGAGGCTCATAAACTACATAACCCATAACTTGTAGTTTGTCCCTTCCATTTTAACTATTGGTGTTGGATCTATGAAAACACATAAGGATGTGACATCAACTCTATTTCTGATATGGTGTCGAAAAAGAACAATAACTGAGACTCTAGACCGATAATAACATGTCTGCACGATTATATAGAGAGTAGACGGGGGTGTGGACTCAAACCACAATCATCTCATTCAACTTTCTTGCATGGTAGAGCATGGAACAATATTTTATCGCTATGAACTCAACCTTCTCAGCCCAAAATCAAACCGAAAAATGGTCCAAAAATGATGTACACGCACAATGGAAGAAATTGAGGGTCCTTATGAAACCCTAGGCTTCTTTGGAAGCCACGTCGGGTACCGTTGGGGTCCCCCTTAGGGTTTAAGCAGTTATTGGAGTGTCACGAGACCTCCAAGTGACGTCAATGGATGATAGGTGTTGCTGAGGTGCTGTTGGGGCTCCGCTAATAGTTGTGCAGCACCACTGGTGGTTGGTGGTAGCGGTTGGGGAGCGTTGGTGGCGGTTGGGGGCCTACTGGTGGGCCTGGTGGCTTCTGATATGACTAGGTTCGCCGCTGGAGGCACCTGGCGGTTGCTAGTGTTGTCGCAGGCCTTTGAGAGCGAGAAGGTTGGCAACGGGATGGGATTTTACGTCACAGGGCTCTGGTCTAGGATCATCCCTCAGATACCATGTAAAAAGAGGTGGAGAGTTTTTCATATCATCGAGGATGCCCTAGGGTCTTCTTATATAGAGGTGAGAAACTCTAATGGCCAAATTACATAGTACAGACAGAAAGATAAAAAAACTGAAAAGAAAAACATAAAACATAAACCTCTCAACAATATTTGGTTTGATTCCAAATTTGTTAATATAAGGAGTGGCTAGAAAATCTCAACAAATCAGCTTTTAAAGCTTAAAGAACAAAAAAAATTACCTTCCAAGCAAGGTTGCAGAAGTCGACAGTTGATACTCTGTCGACAGGATCACTGACTAAGGATCAATCGACAGTCGGGAGAGTAATCGGATTTAGTCAGGCATTAGCCGATTTTGAATTTTTTAATTATTTTAAATATATAAATCAATTTTTAATGCATATATTGTCTTATATATTCATATATTTAGCAAATTTTAATATGTTAAGTGCTTAAAAAAGCTATTATAACAAGAGAAGAAAAAATGAAGCAAGTTAAGAACAAAATGTTTGGTACATACCATGAGCAAATGTACAAAAACAAATACATGTCCAAAAAATGATACAAGTAGAAAGTGAGAGAAGACATCCGACTCAATCCTCAATGTCATCATCCAATTCCAGCTCTTCTTCATCATCATCATCTTCTTCTTCTATATATTAAAGATGTAACTCATCCTCATTCGTCGGCGTAGCATTTGAGCTCGAAGATGAAGCTCTCCTTCCACGTTCGCCTTGTTGGCTCCTTCTTGGCTCCAAATTCTCTTCGGTACTACTAGCATGTGCTACAATGCCCCGTGTCAATCCGGAACCTGGAAAAACCTTCTTGTCATGAGCATCGACATCTCTGATCCACTTACCCATGTGTACATGATCACGCGATGAGAAAGGGTCTCTTTCTTTCCCAACTCAACATTCCTGCAGGTTGGAATTGAAACGCATGTACACAAGAGTGTTTAGCTCTTCTCCAACATGCTTCTCTTTTTGGTATGGATCTGAAGACCAAGCTATAAATTTCTATCAATTGCTATTTTAAATTTTACTATGACTAATCTAATTAGGTGGGTGGAGTGGGGTCATTATAGAGTCAAATGTACTCCAATTACGCCTACATCTGGAGGATGAAGACGTCAAGCTCAAGATCTTGATGGTCATGACTTTCAAATGAGGTGTGTCATCTCCATGATTATACAATCAATTAGCTACTGAAATAGAGAATTGGCCACGTTAATAAAATAAAAATATGATTGACATGAATAGAAAACAATAACCGATATACCTGGATTATAATTGCCATCATTTGGCATTCTTTGTCTCAGAGCTAAAGGCTTGCCAAAATCTCCACGACCAAGTCTGTATGCCGGAAGCTCATTCTTGGTAATTGCATCTTCTATATCCAAATCTATATAGAACATTTCCATGCACTCCTAGAAACCTCTCCTCACCATAATATATGGATCACCACGAGACTCTGAGTAGAAGAAGAATGGGTTCAAATAATAAGGTGCTAGATGCAATGGAGTATCGAGCCTTCCTTTTGTCTTGGAGGTAACAGCGTCCATAAGAAATTTGTAAGATGACTCCACGCCATCGAATGACGTAATCATCTCCCACATGACCACTTCAAGCCCTCCGTAAAGCCCATGGATGGATGTTGATCTGCATCAACCACACGCAATAAACAAAGCAAATGTGTAAAAACGCAGATAGCATGTATGGTATGGTTCTAGAATGTAGAGATAAAGACTATGCAACTCGTTGTTTCTCCCTTCTTGGTCTTTATACCATTTGTCGTTCATCCACTCTTCTGAGTAAAACATCAACCTCAGCTTTTCACATTAAGGCTCTCAAGAGTGAGGAAAGTGGTTGCAAATCTCGTTTGACCGGACCTTGCAATGTCCCTCTTGTTGGTGAACTTGCGCATCAAGCTTAGAGTTTTGGTGTGAGAGTAGATGAACATTGTAAGCCTCTTCGCCTTTGTAATTGCATGCCTCACATTCATCTCTTTGCTTATCTCCTCCAAAGCAAGATCAATGGAGTGCGCGACATATGGAGACCACTAAATCTACGGATATTTTGTGAGCAGCAATTTTCCCACTGCTACATTAGCGGATGCATCATCTGTCATAATCTAAACCACATTATCCACTCCCACTTCATCAGACACTCCTCCACCAGCTTGAAGATGTATTTCGCAGTGTGATCCTCATTTGAGGCATCTATGAACTTCAAAAATGAAGTACCCAAATCGCAATTAACACAAAAATTGATGATGCCCCTTCCTCGCATGTCCGTCTATGTATCAATCATCAAAGAGCATCTCGTCGACTTCAACGTATCACGATGGCATTGCAAGTCATCATGCATTTTTTCATTGCCTTCTTCAGAAGCAGACCACTGAGCTCATACATGCCCCGTACTTACCAATCGCCTCCACCATCTACATAAAAGTTTCATCGGTAATGCATTAAAAGGAATCATCGATTTATATGCCTAAATGGATAAATACAAGGTAACCCTATCACGATAATCCTTGGAGAATGCATCTTTTATGGTCATCTGACGTGATGACCCTTCCATTTTGATGTTCTGCTCCAAGGAGTCAAATACTCGTAATCTCTTCGTCCAACCCGCATCTCTAGTGATATCAATTTCCTCTCTCATCTTCTGAACATCAGCGGCTTTCTGGCTCTTCTTCTTGGCAACGTCATCAAGATATGTGATCATCTTCTTCGTCTCTTCATCCACCTTAGGGCATGCGACTACGTTGCCTCATCGGTATGCTAGATGTTGCTTGAACATGTGCACACCTCCCTTGACAACCTTCTTGCACAGTTAACAAGTAACCACCGTATTTGGATCTGCAAGGTTCGAAAGATAACCATATTACCATGCAGGATCAGTTGATCCTAGCAACATGTAAAAACAATGTTCATGAAATCGGCCACATATGCAGCTGTATATGCACATACAGCATGCAGACCGAACCGATTTCATGAATCGATGCATTATGCGCCCTCCCCGCATATAGCCCGGAGCGCATATGCTCCAGCATCTCCAACATTCCGATCCTCTCATTCAGGTGCTTAATTCCATGGATCTACCTCTTCCTTTATTCGATTTTAAGAATATGACATGCATTTGTAAACAATTGCAATGCATTATACTATTTGTATATGCAATGTTATATATTTATCTCATATATTATTTTATGCAATGTATCATTAAATATTTTAGGAATTTTTACACCCATAACCCTGAGTAATTTTGCAATAACATTCATAACCCTGCATAATTGCAAATTACGCTCAGCACCCTAAGTATGTGTGCCGTCTTACAACCATAACCTTCCGTTACTTTACTTCGTTAACTCAACCAGATATTGAGTTAGTCTAACCAATCAAAGATCTGACGGCTAGGATTAACTTAAATAAAAGAATATCTCATCAGAGAGGCCGGCTACTGCGGGTTGCAGAGCGCCGGAAGTCGACCAGGGGATCTAGGTGGTTCCAGGCGGGGAAGAGGCGCAGTGTGCGAGGGAGGAGAGGCCATGAGTGGGCCGGCTACTGCTGCTTGGTAGCGCGCAAATGGTGATTAGAGTGATAAAGGCGGCGTTTTTATGGGATGGTGGAGGATCTTATCAGTTATTGCGGATGGCATTGATCAGATCTCGGGCGTTTTATACATTGTGGCAAAGAACAAGAGAATGGAGGAGAGGGGTGGGTTACTCTTGTTGCCGTGTGGGCATGACCCACTTGGGGACACGGCGAGAGGGGGAGAATGGTGTGATGGAGCCTACGTCTCTCCCTGTTCTTCGAGGAGAGCATGCAGTATGGGTGAAGTGTTGTTGCGCACGGGTAGGAAGTACAGCAACAGCTGCATACGAGATGACGTGGGTGGGTCGTCCTTTGAGGTGAGGGAGGCGTGTTGTTGTCGAATGAGGTGGAGGGCAGCAGAGATGAAGGAGGCGGGTCGACACATGACCGGCTGTGGAGCTTCGACGCACTTTAGCCGGTGAAGGAAGATGTCGAGGGGCGGTGCTCCTGTGGGCTGCAGATGATGTTAGCGAGCGATGTGATGCACCGACGTGGGGCTTTGGCGGAGCTCCTCCGCAAGAGCACAGCTGAAGATCTGGGGAGGAGTCGGGTGGGGATGGCGGGCTGGGGTCGTCCGATGGTTGGAGGTGGAGATGGTGGCAGCCCGCGGGAACGGGTGGGCGAAGTGAGCGTGGCTGCAGGCGACTGGACGAGCATTAGTGGATTTGTTTTGCCGGTATAAATTTCCAATTAATTGGTTTAAAAAAGTTCATCAAAAAATTCAATAAAAATCACCAACGCATTCGTAGCGTGTGATTTATCCGCGAAAGTGCAAATATTCTTGTAATTTGAAGTATGAATGGAGAAGGATTTAGGAGAGAGGAATTGTTGCTAGGGGGGAGGGGGGCTCTAGGAGGAGCTGGGCATCTTGGTCGAGGTGAGGGCGGGGTCGGCGAGCTTCGAGCAGGACCTGAGAGAGGGGGTGCTTGCAGAGGTCGATGGGAGGCAGGAGGGAGGGGGTCCCGAAGGAGATGAGGCGGGGGCGCTCAAGGCATGCAGGAGAGACAGATCGACAGGAGGGAGAGAGATCGTTCAATGGCATGTTTTTTAAATATGAATGAATATTAAGGGCAGTTTTGTATTTTTAAACGGTTTCCGTCAAACATAACGTCCATCTCAAACGGAACATGACACAGGGTTATGACATGTAAGAGTTAAGCATTACTCAGGGTTTGTCATGTAATTCGCGATTATGAAGGGTTATGAATGTTATTGCAAAACTACTAAGGGTTATGGGTGTAAAAATCCCAATATTTTAATATATGTCCATTTATGTTTTGCTCATGAGTGCATGTATGTGTAATGAAGTTTTGTTATCATGAATCATCTAATATGTGAGTGCATCTCATGAGTGCATCTCCAACTTTCCGATTCTCTCATTTATGTGCTCAATTCCATAGATCTACCTCTTCCTCTATTTGATTTTAAGAATGTGGCATGCATTTGTATACAATTGCAATGCATTATACTTTTATGTATATGCAATGTTATATATTTATCTCATATATTATTTTCATGAGTATATGCAATGTATCGTCAAATATTTTTATATATGCCCATTTATGTTTTGTTCATTAGTGCATGTATGTGTAATAAAGTTTTGTTATCATGAATCATCTAATATGTGAAGTTTTTATGGCTAATTTTTTATTAAATGTTAGGCAATTAAAAGAATATATTCAACCATCTAACATGAACTGTTTTTCTTAGATCTTTAACCCCACTTAAATACATAAATTATGTAGTAATGTTATTCAAAGACATTTATTTATTTTTAAATTAAATATTAAAACGCGTAGAACCCCTTATACCTCGCATATGACCCCGCGGATCGTTTATTCAGTATTCAGTGGCATGGCCTCAAATTTCAGCGAAATTCGGTCGAATTTCTGTCGAATATCGATATCCAGTCGAAATCAAAATTCGACCGAAATGACCGAAATATGAGGGTCCTAGTACAAAAAATGACCGAAATGACCGAAATTCCGGTCGAAATTCCACCGAAATTCTGTTTTGGTCGATACCGAAATGGTGACCGAAACCGACATTTAGGGCCTTGTTCAGTGGCTAGTCTGAACGCATACGTGTACCGCTTTCCTGGACCTTGCGTAAAAATATGAGTTGCTACAGGAAGCGACATTCGTTGGAGGTGTATCCATCTACATAGTCACAAACTAACAAGTTACTAATCAACAAACACTTCTTCAAAAAAACTAATCAACAAACACAAAGTTACCCAAACTCATAAGTTAGCCAATCAACAAACTCAAAAGTTAGCCAATCAACAAACTCAAAGCTAATTAAACTCATAAGTTGAATTCCTAATCAACAAACAAAATTACAAGTTGAAGTTACAAATTAACTAAGACAGCTAATCAACAACTACCAAAGGGTAAATAACCTAAACATAACTCAACAAGAAATATCTAAGTTAACAAACATTAAAGGCATAATAGACACAATTAAAACCTTATTTTTTTTGAAGCCAGAAACAAGGGGAGACACTCAGTGGTGTTCGCCCCATTTATTAATTAAAGAAAAAGTAAACAAAGAGTTTACAAAGGTAACGAGAAAACGAAACAAGCAAAGCAACTACAAAGCCCAATCATCCACCAATTGCGCACAATGCATCTCCACGTTTTCCTTGTAGAAGCGTTGCCCAGGAAAAAGAGCTGCATTTCTGCCCAGCCATATTGCCCACAAAATTGCCACGGGCCTAAGGATCCCTCGCCTATCTCTGTCTCTGTTTGCCACCATCGAACCACAGAAGGACGCCAAATCGGAAGTGCACAACCATGCCATTCTTGTGTCTTCCCAGATCATAGTCACTTTAGGGCATCTGAAAAAAAGGTGCTCAAGAGACTCTACTGCAGTGTCGCACAAAATGCACCTATCAGAGACGGAACCCAGTAATCTAGCACATCGATCTCTCGTCATCAATCTTTGCCTACGAAATAGCCAGAGGAAGAAACCAATCCGTTCAGGGAGCCTGAGACCCCAAAAGAAATCGCAGTCACGAATCATACTCTCCGAGCGCGAGGGTGGGGGCCTACAAATCGCCCCATATACCTTCCTTGTCGAGAAAGGGCCCATACGCCACGCCCAGTGATCCCTCCCCTTAGTAGGACACCCCGCACCCTTAATAGAGTCCAGCAAGGCAAGAAAATCCTCGAGTCTTTGATCCGAGAAATTAGCAGCGAAAGCCGGGAACCAGTTACCGTCCGACCAGCAAGACGCGACACGAGCACTCCTATCAGCCGCCAGAGCGAACAGGTGAGGGAACTGCGAGCACAAGCCCCCTCCCCCCTCCGTCCAATCATTAGTCCAGAATTTGAAGGAATCACCATTTTCAATCACCGGCCTAAACAAGAATAAAAACCTGTAGAAGGCCTCCATCACCCCCTTCCAAAACGGCGTAAGGGACCCCACCAGGTCAGCAACGACCGATGACGCCCCGTTTATGCCGTAAATCTCGCGCAAAACCTTGCTATACAAATCCACCCCTTGGCCCCAAACTCTGTTGGCCCACTTAAGAAGCAATACGTCATTAACATGCTCCAGACTCCGCACCCCCAATCCCCCCTCGTTCTTGTGCAGCATGATTTCTCCCCAATCTACCAGGTGCAAACCCCCCGACTCCTCCCCATGTTTGCCCCATAAAAATCTCCGCATAAGCTTCTCCAGGCGCTTGTGTATCCCCTTCGACAGCCGACGATTAGATATAAGTAAACAGGGATGGAGGAGAGAACCGCCTTTAAGAGGACAAGCCGACCCCTTCTAGAGAGAATGGTTGACTTCCATCCAGCCAACCTTGCCTCCACCCTCTCCACGCCCTGAGCTAATCCCTCACCCTTGTTCTTCCCACCGCCAAGGGCATTCCCAGGTAGTCAATCGGGAGAGAGCCGCAATCAGACCTCAAAACCCGCCCACACGCGTCCGCCTCCTCCATCGAGAGGCCGAAAGGGACAACCTTCGACTTGTCCACATTCTTGAAAAGACCAGACATCTCACTGAAAAGATCCAGTGCCATAGACATGCTCGAGGTTTCCGCGAGGCCCCCCTCAATGAAAAAGATAGTATCGTCAGCATATTGCAGCAACGGGATCACCAGACCACCCCAAGAGAATCTGGTTGACAGACCGCAGTCAACAACCCAACAAGTAATGTGTGCAAGGACATTCGCAGCGATGACAAACAGCAGGGGGCCAAAGGGGCAGCCCTGACGCACGCCCCTACGCGGCTGGAAGAAACCCCCCTCCGGGCGGCCATTAACCATGACCGAAAAAGAGGCAGTCGTTATACAGCGCCGCATCCAAGAAATCCAAATCTCCGAGAAACCTCTCCTTCGCAAAACCGACCAAAGGAACCTCCAATCAAGGCAATCATATGCTTTTGCAAAATCCACCTTCCAGAGAACACCGCGCCTATCCCCCCGCCTCCACTCCACAACGATTTCCGAAGCAAGAGTACGGCAGTCCGATATTTGTCTTCCCTGTATAAAAGCAGATTGGAGCGAGGAGATGATGGAGTCAAGAACTTGGCCGAGCCGCAATGCAAACACCTTCGCCACAATAAGGTAGAGGGCATTAGAGATTGCAATGGGGTGGTACTCCTCAATCCGCTCGGCGGAAGCGGACTTAGGAAGAAGAACAATCAGGGACTTATTGATTTGTTCGAAGCCAGCATTTCCAACACAAAACTCGGAGATGACCTCCAATACCTCATTGCCCACCAAGTCCCAAAAGTCCCTGTAGAAGGCTACCGGGAAGCCATCCAGGCCCGGAGCCCCATCCGCGTTTAAGTCCCACACCGCAGTCTTAACCTCCTCCAGGGATACCCCATGCGTCAGCCCATCGCATGATGAAGGCGAGAGTGAAGTAGCCCCGACCCCCATCCACCTCCATATCCTCGGAATGTTCCTCGCCAAGAACTCCTTAAAGTGAGCGGCTATAGCTCTCCCCATCTCCCTGTCACCCTCTACACAAAGGTCATTGATTGTGATCGAACGCAAGATATTCGAGCGACGCCTTCCGCTTGCTATATGATGAAAGAACGTCGTATTAGCTTCCCCCTCCTTCAACCATGTGCTCCTCGACCTTTGACGCCATTCAGTGACACGCTTGAGATCCTCAGTCGCGATTTGCTTCTGGGCAAGCGAACGAGCAGCCAGCTCCTCCATCGATAACTCCCTAGTATCCTCCAACGCAAGTCTCGTGACCACGCCCTCAGCCTCCAGCCTAGCAGCAAGCCTTGCCGCCCGGGATTCCCTCTTGAAAGAGCTCAATCTTGTGCATAAAGATCACAGTTTGTAGACAAACCGCCAAACCATCAACCTGCAAGTCGGACCAATGGGAAGTCACCAACTCCCTGAAGTTATCCTCCAGTAACCAACTCCTCTCATACCTAAAGAAACCCCTCACCGCGGGTTGATTACCGGAATCCCATATAATTAGTGTGTGGTCGGACATGCTCCGCGGCCGAGCAAGCACAGAAGATAGCAGAAAACAATCAAGAAGTTTCGTAGATGCCAAAAATCTATCAATACGGGAACAGAATTTGAATTCCTCCGTGTGTAGGCGATATCCCCGACATCCAACACTTCCAGAGCCAACGAATCCACTGCGCCAGCAAAGTCCGCAGAACCCGGGTCCTGACCACCCCTGAAACGTGGTCTGTCCGAGGTTCTCAGGGTAACATTGAAATCACCCCCTATAAGCCACGGGATCCCCGCGAAGGCCCTGCTCGCTTCCTGCAGATCCTCCCACAATTCCATCCTTTGAACATGACAGCAAGGCCCGTATGCACACGAAAATGCAACAGGCATAGAAGAGCCGGCACATACCAATAGAATCGAGATGACATGCCTCCCCCGTAGTACCGAGCCAAAAGCCATAGTCGAAGATCTCCATGCAACCAGCAATCCACCAGCCACACCCACCGCATCCAGAGCCCTGACCTCATCAATACCTCACGCACCGAACGATCTTCAAAGAACATTGTCGACGCCTTGAAGCTTTGTCTCTTGCAACATCACCACATCGCAGCCCCATTCAATGAATCGCGATCCCATGGTCTTCCTCTTGCTTAACTCCCTAAGCCCCCGCACGTTCTAGGAGAGAACCTTCATAGCGAACCATCGCGATGCCCCTGAATTCGGACCACCGCAAAGGATTCCGCGATGGACCACTTAAGCGCCGAGCAGGACTGAGGCTCAGAGATCGTCGGCCGAGCTCTATTCCTCCATCTGTATCTCCACCCGGATCTCCTATCAGAAGTTCCTTCAGCAGCACTAGCACCCTCCACCTCAAGGAGGGTCAGAGTTGGTAACGAAGAAGGGACATCTTCGGACGCCATGGAAGAGAGGCCCTCAACAGGGGACGGAGACGAGACGCCCAAAGAACACCCCTCAAACCCCATGGAGGCGCGGGAGTATCGCGGCACCAAGATAGGGGCAAAAGCAGACGAGTTGAAAAAGTCAATCATGGGGAATGTCCCGCCAACCTCAGACGAGTGAGCCAGGCAAGACAACGGTTCCGAGATGCCCGATGAAGTTGAGGAGAGTTGCAAAGGAAGAACGTCCGATAGGCCCTTCCCGACCGAAAAGAAAGCAGCACAAAAGTTGGCGTCACCATGGGCCCGACCCGTGAGAGGATCCGAGAGAGGAACCCGAAAGTCGGATCCGAAATTAAAACCTTATATAAGCTAACTAACATGCAAATCAGCAAGAATATCTAAGTTTTCACTTCTGAAATAACCTACCAAGCACACCAAGTAAATCAGCAAGAAATATCAAAGTTAACCAACATTTAGAGAATAATAAACACAATGCTAACCTTATATAAGCTAACCAACATGCCTTCATCGTGAAAAATAAAGTTTTTACTCCTAAAATAACCTAACAAATTAATCAACATGCAAATTAGTAGAGAAAATCTAAGCAATAACTTTTAAGATAAGCATCAAAGTGATAAATCAAGCAAGAAAAACAAAAGAAAAAAAACTGAAAAAAAACTAACCAAGTTGTAAGGAGAACGTGGATGTCCCAAGGAGAACACGAAGGAGGACTCACGATGGTCAGCGAGGCATCAGAGCAGTAGCTAGAAGCGAAGGAGGAGAAGGTGGCGATCAGCGACAAAGGAGGAACAGGCGATCGTCGAGAATCTGGAGCAGCTAGGGTTCGCGTGAGAGAGGCTTACTGTGAAACAATAAGCCCCCATTTAAAGATAAACGGGTATTCAGGTCGGATCAGAATTACCTTAAACTCCAGCAAAATATCTGTGCAGAAAGCGATCAGCTAATCAATCAATCGATTAGATCGATTAAACACCTGATTAATCGAGCACACTCGATTATAGGACGATTTGGCCTAGTCAACTCGCTCACATGATCGAGTTGACTAATCAAACCGACTAATCAGGTTAATCAACCTATTTTTGCAACAATGCTTCCAAGAATCGATGAAAGAGCATCGATATCACCACGATACCGATGATATAACTCGAAATGGTGGAAGGTTTGCACGGAATACTTAAACTTTCATTTTAAACTTTCATCAATATCGATGATACCGGATGATATCGTCGATATATCGTAGGATATCTGTCGATATCGATATCTACAGTAATATCAGTATTCCTGACTTGTCGATATGGATATATTGCCAATATATCGAAGATATATCGAGATATTTCGATCCATGGCAGCATGAAGATTGTTGCTCACAAAATATCCACATTTATAATGGACTATGTGTAATGTATATTCTGTTGATCTTGCTTTAGAGGAGATAAGCAAAGAGTTGAAGGTGAGAAGTGCAATTGCAAAGGTGAAGAGGCTCACAATTTTCATCTACTCTCACACCAAAACTCTGAGCTGGATGCGAAAATTCACAAATAAGAGGGACATTGCTAGACCAGGGTAAACGAGATTTGCAACCACTTTCCTCGTGCTTGAAAAGACTTGATGAGAAAAGAGATAAGCTGAGGTTGATGTTTTCCTCAAAAGAATGAAGGAATTGCAAATGGTGGAAGCCCAAAAAGGGCGAAGCAGCAAGTTCCATAGTCTTCAGCAATAATTCTGAAAAAAAATCGCACTTTATCTGAGTTTTTACATCTTTGGTTCGTTTATAGCGTGTGGTTGATGGAGATATGTGCCAATCTATGGGTTTTCTCTACAAAGGATTTGAAGAAACCAAGTGAGAGATAATGGCATCTTCCAATAGTGTGGAGTCATCTTATAAGCTTTTTATGGGCATGGCTACCTTCAAGACCACAAGAAGGCTCGATACTCGATTGCACCTAGCGACTTATTATTTAAACCCATTCGTCTTCTACAAAGAGTTTCGTGGTGATCCAAATGTTGTGGTGAAGAGATATTTTAGGGATTGCATGGAAAGATTTTATCCAAATTTAGAAATACAAGATGTCATCACCATAAAGGAGCTTCCTGCATACAAACTTGGCCACGAAGAATTTTGGAAAGCCATTAGTTGTGAGACAGTGATCGAGAAATGATGAGAATTACGATCTAGGTAAATCGGTCATTGTTTTCAATTGATATCATGCGAATCATCTTTGTTTTTATTGACTTAACAATTTTGTACGTTAATAGCTAATTGGTGGCATAATCACATAGATGAAACGCCACATTTAAAATTCATGGCCATCATGATCCTGAGCTTGGCATTTTCAACCTCTAGATGTGAGTGTAATTGAAGCATGTTCAACTCAGTAAAGACTCTACTATCCCACCCAATTGGAATACTAACAATAGATTGGTAATTAATATAAATATTCAACACTACTTGTATTTTTGTTTCCATATCCACCAAGAAGAGAAACATGTTGGAGACAAAGAGGTTGAATGATCTTGTATACATGTGTTTCAATTCAAACCTACAGGAGTGCTGGCGTGAGAAAAAAAGATATCATCTTTCTTCTAGCGGGCATATATATACTTGGGTGAATGGACCAGAGATCTCAAGGTACAAGCTCAAGATAAGGAGGTTTTTCCAGGTTCCGGATTGACTTGGGGTATTGTGAGACATGCTAATGGTGCTGAAGAGAATTCGAAAATGAGAAGAAGCCAGTGAAGTGAACATGGCAAGAGAGCTACATCTTCGAGCTCAAATGTTGTGTCAAGAGGAAGAGGAATTACAGCTTGAAGACATAAAAGAAGAAGAAGAAGAAGGTGATGATGATGATGGTGATGGTGATGGTGATGGTGGTGAAGATCTTGATCTAGAAGTTGATATTGATAATGATGATGAATGACTACTAGCTACTAGATTTATTTTTGTTAAGCATGTTCATGTTTTGATGTGTTATTTTTTTAAACATTAGTTTGTACTATGTAGCAAACATCTTGTTCTTAACATGATTATTTTTCCTTCTTCTACTCCAGTTGCTTATTTTATTTAATTCTTATAAACTTGAAAATGTCTAAATCTATCTAAATATATAAGAATATATGAAAATTTTGATTTATATATTTAAAATAATTAAAAATTCAAAACCAACTTAAAGTCTAACTAATTTCGATTAGTCACCCGACTATGGATTAATCCTTCGTCAGTGACCCTGCCAACCGAGTGTCGAGTGCTGACTTTTGCAACATTGAACAAAATTAAATATGTCTGCTACATAATAATATGTTTGATTCAAAGCATGATATCTTAATTTTCTTATAGGCATAATCGTATAATTGGTCATGAAAATTTAATCATGGACGTCAAGAGATGTGTGATTCTTATTAGGTTTCTTCAACATTAAAATACATTTGATATTCTACTTTAAAATTTGCACCATTATCCACGACTAGCATTTATTTAAGTATAAACATCGAATTCAATCTGCAATTTAATGGATTGGATTTACATATTAAAGATTGGATTGGATTAAAAAAGTTAAATCCGTTAAGGTTAGATTGGACATGGATTACGCTAAAATCCAATCTATTCCTATCCATGTGCAGCCCTAGTAGTTGTCCAATACTCACTGCTATGTAAGCATTGCAAGTCTCATTGTAGCTTTATATCATTTTCCCTCGAGTTTAAATCACAAAAAAACACTTGAAACTCCTCTCTAATTCATCCATCGTGCAAGATGAAATTAAATCCTTTAAAATGAGGGTATGTAGTTTAATATAGCATCCCAGTACCTTGCTCCCCTTCTCAAGACTATCACCTACCCTTGACTCTAATAAACCATTGCCTCTTCCTATTTTAACCCCTACAAGTTACCCGATACTAGACGAATCAAAGGTAGTCGAAAACCACGATTGTGACTGACCTCTTAGTGAATGAGCATACATGACTCTTCGATGTTGCTATCTTCTATGCAGTCGATGCATACGCTTATAACTAGTTACTCGAAAAGCGTAAGGGATCTGACTCTAGATTGAGAGTTGGGAAGATGAACTAGGATCGGGAGTGGATTGCACTGTGAAATAAGTCTCATTATTTCGAGGGAGGGAGAAGAAAGAGCAAGAACAGTATTAGAGGATAGAGCTTCTTATCACTGGTACCAATGCTCGTGCCTATTCTACTACATCTTCCCAGGCAAGATCGTTCCTTTTTTCTATCATAATTTTCTTCTTGATTATGTCCTCTCCCTCCTCTCCTCCCCTTACAAATACCAAAGCCCAAATCCAAACCAGACGCAACCATTAACATTGCTCCACTACTCACGCAACCCCATGTCATTGGTCTGCCTCCACCAATACTATTCCTGTATTGCTCCAACACTCTTGTTGCCACCTTGCCAGTCATGTCAGTCATTAAGACGGTAACAACACTATCAGCAAACAAATGCACGTCACTCCACATGTGTTTAAACCATCGCTCGCCCATCGGCACCTCCATAGACACAATCATCCCTCCTTTATGGCCTCTTTACCTCAACCATGCAATCTTCGACATTGCCATTGTTATCTTGCTCCTATCCGTTCTCGGCATTGATAATATATCTTATCAATCAATGTCGAGACCACCGCAGAAGTCCCACCCCTCTTTGTGATACTTTCTCAGCACTAATCGACAATAGAAAAAAATGGGGAAATTTGCAATGTAACAAATGATGAAACCAACCTTCGAAGAAGGCTCTAAAAAGAAAATTATAAGAAATGTCATACAAGAAAGGTTGTGATGCATAGAACTGACTTCAAGTAGGAACCTCCATAAAAAAGGAGGTAGCCTACGGGGAGGGCACTAGTCTTCTAAATTTTTTTGCCTTTATGAATAAAAAGGCTAAGGCTTAATGGCAATCCTTGGCTAATCCAAGTTTAGGAAGTATCCCCAATAGACTACATTAAAAGGCTACCAAGCTCTCTTATGCATATATCATATAGTCAAGGCAAGACGCCAGGGGATTAGAGGGGGGTTAGAATTATTTGATTTTAGCTCCTCGTCATTTTTTCGTAAAGTCGGCATGCTTCGTGGGAAATAACTGCCATGGAATGGCATTTATTAATTAGCCCTTGGCATATCATTCTCCTTGATCTTCATCTTCTACCTACAAAATAAGTTCACCATCACCGTTGATGAAAGAGCATCATAAATCATCCATGCTCAAGCTAGTGATCCTTTCTCGCATTGGTTCTAACAATAATCTAAGAAAGCTCCGCAAAGATTTCGAAGAAGATAATATATAATAGGACTTTAGTTATTTATCTATTTTTTGAAGTATACGCTCTATGTCACAAATGTAAGTTACAAGTTCAATCAAGAGCCCATGATAATTTGCAATAACGATCCTATTCAAAAGCAAATCTAAATGTATGAAGACCAACCTGTCCAGAGATGAATTACTTTTAAATGGGGAAAACGGATGCACTCAAGTCATTTCTTTTTATATTTTGGTGTAGTTTTAAATTGAATGGTAGGAATATGTCTTGTCATGTAAGGATGCTTCTTTTGGCCCAAGAGGCATGTCTCTCTGCTGAAATTTAAGGCCGCCCATTCTTTTGTAAAGAGAGATGGATGGAATGAATTCTCATTTATCAATGCTTTTATCATTCTTTTCCCCTTGCATTCTTACTTATATTACATCCTCCAACCCCCTTCTTTCTCCATCATTTTGTCTGGCATGATCCATTTGGCATCACGTGCATCATCCCACATTCCCACCAAAAACCTGACTAATGGTGTGATTCTCTTTCTTACTCTCTCATTTTCCCACCATCATTTCTCATTGACTCATGTGGAGTAGAAGACCACAGGAAAGAGTAAAAATCACATGTTAGTTTCTTATTAGTGCATTGAATGATGTTCATGAATCTTCTTTAAAATTGTGAGATATTTAAATCTGCTGCAAGATGAAATTAAAGCCTTTAAACAGAGAGTTTGCAAGCTAAATTATTATCTCAGTCCTCTAGTCCCCTTCTTGAGACACTAACACCTACCCTTAACTCCAATACGCTACTTCTTCTTCCTCTCTTACCCATTATTAACTCTTGATCTTCTTTTCCACCTTTTCTCCTTTTTCTTTTGTCATTTTTTTCGTGTTCATGTGTCCCCCATATGATCTCCACCCCATGCAAGGACTAAAACCGATACCCAAACCCAACGCCACAATCGCCACTTCTCCAACACTCCACAATGCCTCCCTCCATAATTGCTCTCCCTCCACCAACACTACTCTCACTCATGTTGTTACAACTCTCATGTTGCCACATTACTAGAACTGCCTGCCACTAAATCAAGTTCAACACCATCATCATACTCCCGCTCGACACTCCACATGCACCTCCACTGTGCATCCATCAGCAGTGTCATATCCACCAACGCCACTCCTGTATGACCTCTCCACCTCCATCGTACACTCTTTAACGTTGCCAATGCTTTATCATCGGCACTCGTCCTTAACATCAACACATATCAGTGATCGCCATGGAGGCCACCCTCAAAATCCTCTCCCCCTTCGCAGTCATGATATATCCTCAACAATTACTAGCAATAGAATAAAATAGAAAAATGCAATAAAAAGCCAGGAAGTCTATCCTTGAAAAAAGGCTCTGAAAAAGAAGCTAATGAAAATGATCATGCAACTGCAAATATATATATATATATCAATAAATAAGTTATATCTTCAACAAGTAGACCATGATATTTGCAGTAAGGATCATGCCCTTCTATCAAAACTAAATGCATGAAGACCAACCCGTCCAAAGACGAGTTCTTGAAACAGGGAGAATTTACGAAACCCACGCCATTTCTTTTGCTATTTTTATGCAATTTTTTTAATAAAAAGTAGGGAGATGTCTTTTTCTGCAATGATGCTTCTTTTGGTGCAACAAGTGTGTCTCTTGATTGCGTTGACTCCATATAGGGTCGCGTATGTTTTTGTAAAGTGACAGATAAAATGAATGAAGTATGGGTTATATGTTGTCTTTGTTACTCTTTTCACCTTGTATTTTTTTCTTCTCTTCTACCTTCCAACCCCCTTCTTTTTCCCTATTTCTTCTCCCCCACATAGTTGGGTATGCTTCCTCTCTCATCACATGTTATACCTCACACAACGAGCATATTTTTTTTGTTCTTTTTTACATCCTCTCTCATTTTCCTAGCCCATTCTTCCCCTTTGAAACTTCAAATTGCGTCAAGAACTCTTTTCTTTAGAATTCTCCACATTATTTCTTGGGACACAGTATTATAAAATGTCTCTAAATCCAGGAATGCCACGCGAAGGTCATTCTTTCTTATTATAAAAACTTCATCAAACAACTGAAAACTGTGTGGTAGCATTTATACACGTATCAAGCATGAAACCAAACCATCTCTTTGATGTTGTAAAAATTCTATCTCAATCTACTTTCAATTATCTTCTCCAACCCATCAATTTTGTATTTCTTTTTTTTCTTGTGTTAAGTTGTCAATATACTTTTTGTCCATCCATTTGGTATCTTCTTGTTTAACCAACTAATAGTTAATAGCTTCACAAGACAAGCAATTCTTTCTTCCCCAAACATCTTTCAAACATCCACAAGGACGTCATCCGGACCGATTGCTTTTTCAATCTTCATTATTTTCAGTGCCCCCCACCTAACTCCTAATCTATCGATAATAAGCACAATCCAAGTGGGATTCAGAATTTATGAGCTCCTCCAAAGAAAATTTCAGCAGCTCCATTTTCATTAAAAGGCCTACAGAAGCAATTCTTCAACCGTGACATAACATCACAAACCATCATAACTCTGTATCTTCATCATTGATGCACCTAACTTGCATAAGATCCTTAATTATTTTCTCCGTAATCCTAACTAAGTTGACAATATCTCTTACACCTTCCGGTCAAGTTTCACAAACAAATGCTCTCAGGACTTCTTTGCTTCACTAATTTCCTTATTATACTCCGCCAAATTTACATATTTGTTCTGTTCAGTGAGAAAGGCTTAACTATTACTTTCATTTGCACTACATTTAAACACCAAGTTTCCTTTGGTGCGAGTATACCTCCATTGAACACACCTAAAATCTCTTTTCAACTTTAGCTTCTCATTGAATGACACTATCAATCAAATTTCCAATAATTCTTGAAAAATTCTTATAGCGTCTTCACTCCATTATGAAGATTCCACTATTTACTTCTCGCCTCTCTATGGATGATTGTTTCTACTGTAACATCCTTTAAACATCCAACACTAAGAAATGATGTTGAGCAATTAAACTTTTACTTGGAATGAACTTGCGATTTTAACAACACAATCAATCTCTTATTCTCAAGGGAAAATAGCCAAGTGTGTCTTCGATAAGCCATTCTTAAAAGTAATCAAGTATTCATCTCCTTTCTTGAATGAAGCATTCGCTACAAGGTCCTAAAATACCACAAGCAATAGAATGTTTTCCTTCTCTAAACATATCACCATAACCATGGGCATCATGTACATTTGACAACTCTAAATTATGTTTTCCCACATCTTTGCTCAGTTCTCCACCCAATAAATCATCTCTGTTTTTGGGATTCCTTGAAAAATAACCTTGTCCAATTCCTCTCGAAACTCTATTCATATTCTTTCATAAAAATAAGCCAATCAGGGATACATATGCACAGCTACATTTAGGACCTCCACTCCCAAAATCACTTTTTTAGACGGAAAAGGGTGGTCTCCGGAGATAGGATCCACTGCGCTAAAATATATTAAGACATGAGATGTTTAGGTTACATGGTTCCATGCCACACAACACGCTCTAAAATGTTCTAAGATATTCTCATAATAGAACACATGCATGTGAAAGACACATTCATTTCTACCACCCCAAATTGCCCACAAGAGAGCAAAAGTAAGGGAGCTATCTTCGTGACCACTGCCACACACCGTACATATGGCATTCCAAAACCCCCTTTAATAGTTGTATCAAGCCAAGCAGTCTCCACCTTCCTCCAGACCTGGGTAGAGTGGATGCAGGTAAAAAGTACTCCAAAATCACTTTAATGATCATATAGTTCGATTTCCAAGCATGCTTACTTCTACCACACTCTCGTTTAAGTATTTATGAACTATAAATCTATGACATGAACTAGAAGTAATAAGTCTATAACTTCTACCATACTCCAAAATCACTTTCCGATGTCATGTTTCCTCGCCTGTATGGGGTGAAGTGGATCTAAACTGGTAGAGCACCCGGGATTTCGAATCCTTTTGGTCTTCTCTATATGGAGCACGTAGTCATCAAAGAAAAGAGGATCTAACTCTGGTGGCAGTGTTGTGGGCTATTTGGCTAGCTCATAACGATGTGCTTTTCTCTGGTCACCGCTTTTATTGCGAGAATGTCTATATCCATTACACGCAGTTGCTAGACTCATGGCTTTTGTAATTACTTCTGCTTTTTTTAATTAATTAATATATTGGGGTGGGCACCAATGCGTGTTTCCCCCTTTTTTGGTCTCAAAAAAATGTCTATAACGTGAACGCCATTCCGAGCTTTCTCCTTTCCTAATAATAACATAAACTGAATCTTTGATATCTTTTGTTATTGCCTCCCCTCGTTTGTCTCTTGTAGCATAAGATACTTATCTTCCTCGTGATCATTGTATCATTTGACTTCATTGCTTTGTAGGTCAGAGTACCAATATTCTAAGTTCCAATCTATAACTTGTTATCATGTACTGCCTTCCTGCCCAACATAAGGAGATCCATGCCTTATTTGAGCTACGATGAAACATTAATGTAACAGAAGTCGCTTCTTTGCTTATGTGTCCTCAACTTTGAATGGCATCCATGCAATAATGCAGCAATCCTTGTCAACTTTTCAGTGTGTTCCTTCCAGCAATCCAGCATATCCTTAGGTTTCCATGCCCAATGAATCCTGATTGTATAATAATAATCCATGTACAAAGGTGTCCCATCAATTTTGCATCGGTTGTCAGCTACCTTTTCTCATTCATAAGCCCGATATCATGCGGCTTACTTAACCATTTTCATTTATTCAAAAGATATGTGCGTGAACACTCAAAAGAGGCTCTTGGCATTAAAATCAAGTAGCCAGCATGGCCTTCACGCAATGAAAATTTAGCTACACTATGGCCTAAAGAGAAAGCAAACTTTAAGCATGTCTAACTGTGGCCAACATGACCTTGAACTATGAAAAATTGTAAACCAAATGCAAACCTTCAAGTCACGAACAAAAAGAAAATCTTGTATTGTGAAGTGGTCAAATGTGTTCACATACCACCTTATTTTTTCCTTCAAAGGATTCTTTGATGTCTAATTTCTTACATATAAGATATGCAAGCAGGATACCCATGGCTTGGGACCAACAATAGAAAGGAAACAGAGCTTACTATGGGCCCTACCCATAAAACAAAAACATAATAGTAATAAACAAGTAATGCACAAAACCATTGCCATGAGACAACCTCTCAGTTGGTTCCTAGTAACCACCCTACTTATTTCTGAATTCCTGAAATACATTGATGTCTATATTAAGTTCACACCCTTCATCATTACCATGTCCAAACTTTCATCTTATGCTGAATTTTTTAACAGTAGGCGTGAATTTCCATATTTAAAAAGGGTAGTAAGAAGATGAAATTGTGAACTAGCACCATGTTCTGTGAAATCGGTTTCTGTAATTTCAATGAAAATATAAGAATTATGGTCGTTTCAATCGAAGAAACAGATTTTATGAATTTGAAATTCTTACACGTTTCATTTTTGCACAGATACCACACCCTGCGCAAAAACATTGACCATTAAATACTTGTGGATGGCGAAGGATCTCAGTACAATAAGCTATCTCCGTAGTCAAGTGGATTTGACTTTCATTCTTATCTTTCTGTTTTAAATTTTGAACAGATGTCCCCATACCATTGGCTATTACATGTATTCCACAATTTCTAAAATTTACATAAATGCCATCATAAGTATCTATTGTTTTATATACATGACCTGTTAACTTCTCATCACTAACATTTTTAAACCTATTTGATTATTGTTGGGTATTGGCATGTGTCACTTATGTGGGAGATGGGTAAATGGATCCCTCCAAGATCCATTTACCACATCCAAGTCTTTAGTCCCACATCTACCAGTTGTGAGATGTGGGGACTCAGTGAGGGCTATATAAGAAGCCCATCACCCCATGTATCCAGTGCGAAAATCAATAGACACATATGGTCCTTTGAGGCCTTCTCCCGTGCTTTCATCCCGCTCCTTAGGGAGTAGGGTTCCACGTAAAAATTTTCGTGTCATTGTGTCAAGTTTATCTTTCTGTTCTTTATGCTATGTTTATCAAATTGCTTCTGCATTTATATTTTCTAAAATGGTATCAGAGCGGGTTCGTTTCTCGAGGATTTTATGTCCATGATTTATTCAAGCTTCGATTGTTTCTTGAAGACGATTATTGTTTGATTCAAGTTCTGTCCAAGTTCTAGGGTTTCTGTTGAAACCCTAATTTCTGATTGTCAATTATCATCAGCGAATTCCCATGCATATATCTCCAAGTGGCGGAGACCAAATCTCAGCAGGAGCAGTCATCGACCCCTTCTCTAAGGCACTCCTCGCAGTCCATGTGGTGCTACTTCCAGGCACAGCCGCTCATATCTCCTTGCGGCAACATCTAGTACTATCTCTAGCATCTTTCAACAGCGGTGCAAGATGAGGGGTTCCTTCAGGAACCCTATTTTATTTATTTGCAAGGGGCACCAGATCCCCGCACTGCTCCAAACTGGGTGGCCGCATAGCACCTTCACATCTCCTGAGGCGGCTCCAGGCGAAGCCACGATCCTCTCTAGAAGGCGGCACCTCCGCCCTCTTAAAGATTGGAGCACGATCGCCTCCCTCATGCACAACTCCCCATGCGATGTTCCTTTTCTCCGTACATGATCTTCAGGCACAGCCCATCGCCATCACCACAACAAGCCAAGGCGGCACCCTGTCGCGCTTCCAAATCCCAAGACCATGCATTGTTGTAGCCCTCGCGTGACTCCCCAGACGAAGTCTCCTTCTCGCATCGTGCACTCAAGCACGCAGGTGGCACCCTCACTCCGAGCATACTCTTGCGGTGACCTCCTTCAGATGTGGCGTGCCCTAGACGCACCAAAACTCTGGGCGGTAGTCTGCCGATCCTCCCGCCAAGCACTGGGTGGCGGCCTCATATGTACATCTCCTCTTCCTCGTCTATGTGCATCTCCTTTCAAACGAGTCCACCCCAGTGGCCTGCGATCCCAGATGGCGACGAGCCCCTCTCCTCATGTTGTCAGCTCCTCACGCTTGCCAAGTGGAGTCGTCTCCTTACCTTCATTGCTCCAGGCCGCGGCGCAAACCCTAGAGTTGTCGCTCCATGCCGTGTGGAGACGCCTTGCATAAGGGGTTTCCTTGCCGAGAAACCCTAAATAAGGGGAGAAGGATACGGTTGCCGATGGTTAAAAAATGAATGGAAAAAAACGGCGAGCTCGGTCCATTAAAAAAAGGGGGGCATATGTTTAAAAAAACCGTAAAAGGTTTTTTGAATGGATTATTTGAGGAAAAAAAGAGGTGACGGGCATTTAAATTAAAAAAGAGGAATGAAATAGTCAAAAATGATTAAAAAAATATGATTGAGAAAATCCGAAAAAATGTATCGGCTTATTTGATTTTATTTTCTCCATTATCTTATCTTCTCCCAACATGGTCGACGTCATTGTTTTCCGACCAGTCTGGGAGAGGGGGAGTATTGTTAGAGTCACAGGTCAGGTTCCATATTCAGATTCTATATATTCGAGATTCCAAGCCATTCAAATTCTAGACTCTACATATGTCAGTTTCAAACTCGACGTCAGATTGGTTCCGAGTCTTCAGTTTCAGACACGCACATGTATGTGGTCCTTTCAGATGTGCACGTGTATGCCATCATTGTTTGTGGTCCCCATCTTTTGTGTTCCGGCCAGTATTTTCATGTGTTCCATAGGGACTCCAGAACAAAGATCCCATTCCCTATGCCATGTGGGCTAGGGTTTTTATGTGGTTTCATAAGGACTCCAAAGTAGAAAATCCCATTCTCTGAGCCAGATGGGAGAGACACAGTTCTCCGACGAGAAGACTTCTTTAGACTCCATTCTCCAGCGACTGTGGAATACGACGAGGATTGCACTCCATGGCTTTTCAGTTAGGCCTTTTCAAAGATGAAGCAGTTGTCCGCATGTTGTGACGGGCCAGAGTTCTCCGTGTAGAGGCTCATTTTCAGTTGCAGTGACTCTGACAGACGCATTACAAAGCACATGCTCTCCAACGAGGAGATTCAGTTTGACTCATACTCCAACCTAGTGTTCCTCCTCATCTGCACAGCATGAGAAGCAACGTCCTCGACAACGGTCGACAGTTGTGCACGTTGAGTTGATATTGTCTGTAGTGTCTTGTATTGTGAGTTGAGATTTCTTTCTGTTTGTCCAAGCTGAGCATTGCATGCTCCAACTTGAGGGGGAGTGTTGGAGTATTGGTATGCAACACTCATGTGGGAGATGGGTAAATGGATCCCTCCAAGATCCATTTACCACATCCAAGTCATTAGTCCCACATCTACTAGTTGTGATATGTGGAGACTCAGTGAGGACTATATAAGAATCTCATCATCCCATGTATCCAGTGAGAAAATCAATAGAATGGTCCTTTGAGGCCTTCTCCCGTGGGTTTCATCCCACTCCTTAGGGAGTAGGTTTCCACGTAAAAATCTTTGAGTCAAGTTTATCTTTCTGTTCTTTATGCTTTGTTTATCAAATTACTTTCACATATATATTTTCTAACAATTATCAATAGAATAGTAGTTTGATTAAAGTTTATTGTCAAATTCTTCATCCTCTTTTGTAAGCTCTATGCGAAGATGTTGTCGGAGTGATTAGAGCAAGACAAAGACACACAAGGGACTCTAAACATAAAATTAAAGCTGTGAAAGACAAGGTATGAGCTTGTAACCACTGAGGCAAGAGGCAAAAAAAGATGACAACCTGAATGAAGTGAGGTGAAAATTATATATGATTTAAAAATGCTTATTTAGTTCATATGATAAAATTAAGATTTAAAAATGTAAGGTCATTAAAGCTTTTAAATAATTCAAACTATATGTCGACATAAACAAATGCAAAATAATTTATTTCTTAATTTTCAATCTCATACAACAAAATAGAAAGAACAGCACAAATGTTACAAAATATCATATTTGTTATAATAATAATGTTGATGGTAATTGATAAAAATGGCATGTAAAACATATAAATTAGTAATGATAATATAATTACATAATGAAAAACATAATCATCTTCATTGGACTGGAGTTTGACGGGAACCAACGAGGTCGTGTAATGACTCGGGGGAAGTATGTTATAGATCTTCTCTCTGAAACAGGCATGTCAGATTGCAGGCATGCCACTACTCCTATGGACCCGAGCATGAAGCTTTATGATGATGACACTGAGGATGTCGACAAGAGGAGGTACAGGGAGCTTGTTGGGAAGCTTCTTTATGTGTTTATCACCAGGCCAAATATATTCTTTGTAGTAAGCAACGTGAGTTAGTTTATGGAGCAGCCTAGACAAGCACATATGGATGCCGTCCATATGAGGTATCTAAAGGCCTCACATGGCACTGGTCTTCTATTTAGTAGAGGTACATCCCTTGCAGTTACAGCGTGTGCAGATGCAGATTATGCGAGGTGTTCCAAGGACAGGAAGTCTACTTCTGGCTTTGCAGGTTTATAGGAAGTTCCTTGGTGTCATGGAAAAGAAAGAAGTATATTGTGGTTGTTAGATCTAGTGCAGAATCAGAGATTCAGAATACAGGGCCATGATGCAAGCTAGTACCAGAGATGTTCCAAACTGAGCTGATTAATATCTAAGCTCCAGCTTAAGGGGAGTGTTGAGATACTATTTATCTTATGTTTCTTTTATGTATTTTCTATTCTTTATATTCTCTTTATGTAATTTGCCCAACGGTCTCTCCTCTATATAAGAGAATACTAAAGCCTCATGAATATGCAACTCATTATTTTCTCCCAACAAAATTAAATGTTAGGAAGGTAATGTTGGCTTATGAATATTGTTAGGGTTTTTTATTGTTATAGGATTGTTACTTTAAAGGTTATAATTACATGAGTTTTTAGGAATAGACAACTACATGGTTAATGTCTAAGGAACGTTATGGAGATATTGTTGGGTGTTTTTTAAATACATGGAATTTTAGGAATATTTTATAGATTGGAGAATTCCATATTTTCTACTTCATGTTTATGTTGATCAATCCAAAGGTTTAGGTTGAGCAATCCATATTTATAACATATATTAACTTACTTGAAATTTTAATTTTGGCATGTGTCAAATCATCAATAATAAATTAATTTAACACAAACAATAAATTGTCTTTAATGCCATGATTAAATTATATTTCTTTAATATTGTTAATTAAAATATTAGAAATCGCATAATCCACATATACTCCTGCCTACCTGCTTATTCGCTTCAGACCGTCCAACCGAATGGATACCGCATACAGATTTCTTAAACATTAACCCACCTTGATGTGTTTAATCCTCTCATGTAAAACAGAATCACCGGTAATGAAATAGTGCAAGCTGATTATCAAATAGTAACTGCATGGGATGAATAGGTTAGTCGAAAGGGACCTAATCCACATCATCTCAGTGTTTCCTTGAACCATTGACTCTGTATTCAAATTCAGCACTTAACTTAGCAACAACGACTTGCTTCTTACTTTTCCATGAGACCAATGAGCTCCCAATAGACATTACAAATTCAGATGTTGACTTCTTATCTTTTGGACATCCTGCATAGTTAGCATCTGCACAAACCTTGATGGCAAGAGATGTCCTTTTGTTGAATAGCAAAGACTTCACATATCACATTCATGTAAGCATGACGTGACTACTCCAAAAACTGGTTGATTTTACTCACAACAAGGGAGATATCTGATCCAGTGATAGTCACATAGAGGAGCTTCCTAACAAGTTATGTATATCTCCTCTTGTCAATCTCATATGTACCATCATCATATATCTTCATTCTAGGATCCATAGGAGTAGTGGTAGGTCTGCAATCTGCCATACAAGTCTCTCGAAGGAGGTATGTTACGTAGTTCCTATGAATCATCATAAGACCTCTCTAATTGCTGGCAAATTCAAGCCCAAAGAAGTATCAAAGTTCTTCAAGGTCCTTGGTGATAAACTCTTGTCCAAGGAACGCCTTAGCCTCACCAATCCCCTATAAACATCTCTTGTAATATCATTTCCAAAAAAAACATCTCATGTAATGAAAATGTCGTCAACATAGATCAGAATAACGCCAATACCCCCATGATATTTTATGGACAAAGAGTGAGTGATCTACATTCAATCTCTTGAAGACATCTTGCTCTATCAATACCGAGAGCTCTGGAACCATGCTCTGAGGCTCTGCTTAAAGCCATAAATAGCCTTATGAAGTCTGCATATTTTTTGACACTCTCCCTCAGCAGCAAGCACAAGTAGTTGATGCATATAAGACTTCATCCCGTGGGTCTCCATACAGAAGGGCATTCTTGACATCAAGCTGGAAGATCGTCCAATCTCTCAATACAACAATAGAACGGAGGATCTCTAGAGTGGAGTAATGTGTGATAGGAGAGAAGGTGTCATGATAGTCCATCTATGTGTCCGAGTAAATCCATATGCCACAAGTCTGACCTTGTAGGGGTCAACAATGTCATCTACTTCATTATAAGATCACAAACGCCCATGCTAGGGAAATAACCAAGCTTTATGTGTTTCATGATTGGAGTGTGGCCATTTCTTCCTCCATAGTAAGATGACACGGTTTGTCCTACATAGCCTCCTAATATGTGTATGACTGTAATGGTTGACATCTCCACCACAAACTTCCTGAAGCCCTCTATACACCCCAGTGAAATAGGACCTGACTGAGGGTACATAGCACACGTACGCATCTACTTTCGAAGTGCAATAGGTTGGTCAAGATCCTCTAAATGATCAATGTCATGTGTGGCAAGCTCCTCGAGACCGCACTTTCACCATGTTAAGTCTCCTGCTATAGAAAACAGCAAAAGTTCCATTAAATATACAGGATTTACCTAGGTCGTGTTGGATGATGGGAATGGCACAAGAGCAGGGGGCAACAATGATGGGTTTGCAGACATACAACCTACGCAAAGTCTGCACCTAAGGATGTGTGATAGGAGCATGAGGCAAAGAAGGAGGTAGGGTGTAAACATCATCACTATTGTAAAAGTCGACCTAGGCCGACTAGTCAGTCTGACTAGTTGAGTCGGGGGGTAGCCGACTCGACTAGGCCTAGTTGGCCATTAGTCGATCAACGCGACTACTCGGCCGACTTTTACATAGAGATTTTTTTGTTTTTTTTGTTTTTTTTATTTTTTTATTTTTTTTAAAAGCAAATGTATTCTAATATGCTAAATGTTATATTTAAATTCAAATACTTCTTTTGTTTCATTATGATAGTATAGAAAATGTACAAATCTATGCAAATATATAAGAATATATGTATAAAAAATATTTATATTTTTAAAATAATTGAAAAAATCAAAATCGACTAATGGTCGACTAAATCTGATCAGTCGCCCGATTGTCGATTAATCCTTAGTCAGTGACACCACCGACCGAGTACTGACTACCGATTTCTGCAACCTTGAACATCCTCATCAATCTCAGAAGGTGTCATCCTATAACTTGTGGGAGAAAAATACATAATATACTCAAAGAAAGTGACGTCAACAATGACATGGTACCTCCACCTAACAGGATCAAAGCACCGGTACCCTTTTTGGGATCGAGAGTAGCCAACAAAGGAGCATTTGACAGATATAGGGGAAAGCATGCCATAGCCAAGAGTTCGATGATGGACAAAGACTACACAACCAAAGACGCAATGTGTTAAAGAGAAGATATCTTTTTTGAGAAACGCAATTGAAAAAAGAATCATTTTCTCCATTTTTTTGAGATGTAAAAGGGTGATGTCCCAATTTGGGACCCACCACAAGACATATATATAATTAACTATAAAAGTTACATGGTGTTATATGTTCCAAGTTCTACATAACGCTCTACAGTGCTCGATTATATTCAGAGAGTAGAAAGTATTCCCCCAAAAAAATGACCTCATTTTTGGCCCACCATATTGCCCATAAGAGCACAAAAGGAAAAGCAAAGTCCTCATGTCCAACATCACCCATCGATCTTTTATCCTCCCAGAATCCAGTGTAGCTCCGCCCGATAATCCAAGGTATGCTTGTCTTGCACGGTTGCACCAAACCTGAGCTGAGAATGCGCATGAGAAGAACATATGATCAAGATCTCCCGTCGCCTCTCAACATCTATCACATATGATATTCTCCGCCCCCATCAGCCGCCCCTTGCGCCCCTTGGTAAGAGTTCTACCCATCATGAATAGCCATAGAAATATCTTGATTCGCCCCCTACGCCCCTTGGTGAGAGTTCTCCAAATCATGCGCATGTCCGCATCCATATCCTCCTCAATATCCTCCACCCCCTCCACAAGAAATTGGTACGCCTTCTTAACCAAAAATCTGCCATCCCTCCAAGTGAAGTGGTCTCTACCAATCTGGGGCCCCTTCAGCTGTGCAAGCTCCGAATGCAACTCCATAGAATCATTTTCTCCATGCCTTCACGCCCCCCAACAATCCCTCCGACGCCCCGCAAGCCACCACCAAGTGAGTCGCCCTATGCCAGACCATTGCTGCTACTCCCCGAAACCCCTCTCTGGTTGTCTTCGTTAAATCTATCTCTTTTTCCCTTGGGTCTGCTCTAAGGTTCCATTCTGGAAACTGAAATAGGATGGTCATTTAAATAAACATAGTTATTTACATATTGTTAGGTCATGTACGGTTCATATATTCTCCATCAAATCAATTTTGATTATTTCAATTAGATTACTCCTTCCATTATAGTGCTATGCAATCTCCCTCTTCATTGTTTCCACCACGTATGTTTTATTTGAAATTCATGTCCCAGTTTGATGACTTGTTTTCTTGTGAGGATGCAATGACAAGACCCAATACACTTCTATTGGAGTCTTCCCAGGTGCGAGATTCACGCGCAATGTTGCATTATACAAGCATCTTTGATGCAGAGTGATATCAAATGATAGGGCCGAATTTTTAGTTAAAATTTAATGGTCAATTTTATTTACGTTTATTTACATTATCGTATCTCTAATTAAATAATTGAGATCGCATGTGATCTTCAACATTTATTCGTAGATTTGATTTTAAATTTGGTCGGTTAATTAGTTAGACTCCAATTAGGATAAAGTAGTGGTCAATTTAAATTAGTTTTCTATTTTTGTAATGCCATCCCTCCTATATAAAGGGATGAGGGTCCAGTGTTTTTATTCAGTTGAGTGATAATTAAAATTGAGATTTTATCTCCCCCTCTATCTCCTCTCCTTCTCCTTCCCCACGTAGTCTTCACGGTTCTTCTTCTTCAACCCCTCGTTACCGACGAGTTTTTCTCTTCTCAATCCCTCCTTTTCTCCACCGAGATTCCACCGCCCAAATTATTTTAATTATCAACGTCGACGCCGATTCGGATTTGCATCATTTGGTATCAGAGCATGGCATCTAGGTCGTCCTCACGATCTAACGATCCGTCCAGACGCTCGCACCGGCATGTCGTTCATCCGAACAAACACGACAAGCCATCTACACCATCGATGCCTACAACAAGGAGACGGAGCACATGCTACGTGATTTGCAAATCAACTTCCAGTCCATGTTTCGAGATCTAATGGCTAACTTTGAGGCCTTCCGCGACGCCCAATCGAAGCCTACAACCGTCGAAGCCGCTGTCGCAAGTTTTGGCGAAGAAAACCCCACCGTGAATGAAGATCCGGCCGCTGTCTAGACCGTTTTAGAAGAAAAATTCGAAAAAACAGTGGCTGTCTAGGAGATCCCAGATCTTATTCCGCCACCGGAATCGATGTCGCTGCCCCCTCCAGCCATCCCGGCACAACCCCAGCCAGGCCAGGTAACCCCCCTAACCACCCCAGCCCTCACGGCAGTCATCTCCACCCTAACAACCCCTCCGTCATCCCGGCCGCCGCCTCTCCCAATCTCGCCTGCGCCTACGCCACCCAGCACCAACCCACCCCTTCACGCAGCCCCCCTCGTCACCCTACGACCCAGCCAGCCTCCGTCGCCTGCCTATCCGCCATCTCCCTCTCGCCGCCCTTCCCCACCGATTCCCCCACCAGCCCACGCCGCCCCACCCTTGCGCCGCAGCCACCCACCCCGTGAGCTGCCCCCGCGTCGCCTCCTCCCCGCCCCGCCGCCTCCCCTTTCACAGCCCACCCCCACACCCGCTTTCCCCACCCCCATGACCCCTGCGAAGACTCTTACCCCCGCGCCATCCCTCGCTCGCCGCCGCCGATCCAGGTGCAGCCCGCCCGCGCGATCGCTGCGTCACTGCCCTGGGCTCCCATCGCGCCGCCGCCTCCAACCTAAGAAGAGGCAAACCCTAACAAGGGAGGAAGAGACCGCTTCTATCGGATCCCCTAAATTTAGGGGTCAAATATTTTGGGAAAATTTACAAGTAGCCCCTCCACATAAGAAAATTTATCCAAAGGGCCAATTGAAAACCAAATTATGTTATTGGAACAAATTAAGTGAAGGGGTAGAATATTTGCAACCATGCCCCTCAGTGGAAAGAAGCTATAAACGTAATGTTGAAAAAAAAAGATCTAATTGCAGGTTACAATTTCAAGACGACTTCTCCAACGGCGCACCTACATCAAGCAATTCGTCAGGAGACGAATTTTTAAAGCGGAGGAGAGTTGATGCAGCGTGATATCAAATGATAGGGCCGAATTTTTAGTTAAAATTTAATGGTCAATTTTATTTACGTTTATTTACATTATCGTATCTCTAATTAAATAATTGAGATCGTCTGTGATCTCCAACATTTATTCGTATATTTGATTTTAAATTTGGTCGGTTAATTAGTTAGAGTCCAATTAGGATAAAGTAGTGGTCAAATTAAATTAGTTTTCTATTTTTGTAATGCCATCCCTCCTATATAAAGGGATGAGGGTCCAGTGTTTTTATTCAGTTGAGTGATAATTAAAATTGAGATTTTATCTCCCCCTCTATCTCCTCTCCTTCTCCTTCCCCACGTGGTCTTCACGGTTCTTCTTCTTCAACCCCTCGTTACCGACGAGTTTTTCTCTTTTCAACCCCTCCTTTTCTCCACCGAGATTCCATCGTCCGAATTATTTTAATTATCAACGTCGACGCCGATTCGGATTTGCATCAGTTTACTTCTTCTAGGTGTCTATCCCTTTACATGGTTGCTGGTGCTAACCATGGCCTCAAATTTCAGCGAAATTCGGTCGAATTTCTGTCGAATATCGATATCCAGTCGAAATCGAAATTCGATCGAAATGACTGAAATGACCGAAATATGGGGGTGCTAGTACAAAAAATGATCGAAATAACCGAAATTTCGGTCGAAATTCCACCGAAATTCTGTTTTAGTCGATACCGAAATGGTGACCGAAACCGACATTTAAGGCCTTGGTGCTAACTGATTAGTCTCCAGAAACAAGTGAACATCCAATGTCATACAACGTCAATAGAGGTCATCCCTAAGGAAACCTAGCACCATATATCAAAGAAAAAAGACAACCACACCGTGTTCCAAATCGCCATAAAAGCCCAAATTGTTGGATTTAGATACAAACAAATCAAAACTTCTTTGAACTGTACGATTTGTAGATATCCTATTGTGTTTGACTTGGGTCACTTCACTTCAAACCATCGACATCGATCTCTTTTTTTTTATTTTGAGCATCTATAAAATAAATGAATAACTGCAATTCTCTCAATTTAAAAAAAGCAAAAAAAATGAAGATTACCTCTGCATTTCATGTCCATTCATTCAAATCATGACAACCTTAGCACCCGCAGCCTTCATCTTCTCGAGAATCTGCTCCCCCTCCTCCTTGGACACACCGCTTTTGAATACCGCCGGCGCCTTCTCCACAAGCTCCTTCGCCTCCTTCAGCCCCAAATCAGTCAGCGCCCTAACCTCTTTTATCACCTTCAACTTCGACGCAGCCTCGAAGGACTCCAGCTTCAGCTCGAAAACTGTCTTCTCGCTCTTCTTCTCTTCCTTCGGTGCCGCCACCGTCGCCCCCCTTCCCACCACCGCGCCGGCCTTCATGACGGCAATGACGGGTGGGTCCTTGAGGCCCATCTTCTCCATGAGGATGGCGGAGAGCTCGGAGGCCTCGGAGAGGGTGAGGGAGGCGACCTCATCGACGAGGCGGAAAACGCGGGCGGTGGGGGGGCTCCGGTGTTCCGTTGGGTCGAAGGTGGCGGGGTCGTAGTCGGCTGGGAGGCGGCGCTGGTCGATGGGCTCGAGATCTTCCTCGCCAGGGTCATCGGCGGGGAGGGAAAAGGATCGAAGAGAAGAAAGGAGGGGTTTGATCCTGGTGGGGTTCAGATACCGCAATCGGGAGAACGGGATCATCTTCTTGATGAATTAACGTTTTGCCGGAGGCGAGGAGTAGGGTTTTGGGGAAAAGATTCTGGGACGAGGGAGAAGGTGTGGTCTGGTCACTCGCGGTAGTTGGACCACGATGTTGTCCCTTGATGGTGGAGCCTTTCATGGATCAAGCTTCATTTTTTTTTTGAAAGAATGGATCATGCTTCATTCCAAAGTTGTTTAAAGTTGCAATTGGCTTCATAAGAGTTTTTCCTTTTTTGGAACGATTCATTCACAATCAAACTACAGGTGAAGTGAATGTTTGGGCAGTTTTAATATCTACGAAATTCTATTGAGTTTACAAAAAGAAGCTAAAACGATAAGCATGATCCACGTTTTTTAGTGATCGACATTTCAGATAGATGAAGTTTGCACTTCGCAATCTCATCTCATAGTCTTCTACATTTCTTTAAATTCTCCAGGTTGGAGTGCTCTGAATATTTATCTGATCAATAGACAATGCTATAACATAACTAACGGACAAAATTTCGATCTTTAAAGCAAATCAGCACTTATGATGAGTACTTTTGCTTCCAAAAAATCTCGATTATCATTGAATACAACAATTCCACAACATGAGAGTTCATTGGATAAGGTCACATCCACTTCCATCGTAATTTCATAGACTTTGCTCGTGTGGAGTTTCGCACCTTGAATTTTGATTGGAACGGGAAGTTTCGCAAAGGGAGATTCCATTAGTCCTTACTGGGCTTGGAGCCTGACCATTAAAATTCAGCTTGCACCGAGCCATCCAAAATTTATGAAGCACAGAACATACCCTCTTGAAAGTTAAGGAAAGCAGACTCCTCATTTCTTGAATTGAAAACACAAAACTTGAATTGACCGGTGACAAGAAATCTGAACGAATTTTTAGTTTGAACCATACTGCTCTCCCAAAATTACATTATGCAAAATACAACTTCCAAATGTTGGTTGCAAGAGTAGCAATTATCCTGGAAGTTTGGTATACATTGGCCAATAGATAACCAAAAGGCATATTATCGTTGATCACTCGCTACATGAAAAAGCTTTATCATAGGATGTAGCTCCTTATGATGTCATATTAATTTGCACTTTGCAATGTGCTCAGTGGATATTGTTCTTCCTATATTTACTGGAGATTGATAGGTTGATCCAGCTGTAATGATTCCGTTTGGATGCGGCTTCAGGATTAGTATGTCCTCCACCTGTGGATTGATTTTCATCGTTATAATTTGATTGATTGTATCTAGTGCGAATAAGAAAAGTAACTTGATGAGTTGCCAATTACCATGAACATCCAACATGTGCTTATCCGTTGGTGCGTTAGAGAGAAATTTATTGGACATATGATCCCATGGCAAGCAATTATGCAATAAAAATTATTACAAATCATTCCTTAATCTGAAATGAAGAATAATTAATTTTCATAATAGGTCCCTTAGTACAATTATGGTAATGTACCATGGTTATCTTGATATCATAAGTTGTTGATCCAAAGGTTGGATCATAGAGGATGGTGTAGGGTTGAATATCTAAGGAGTGAATTTGAGGACTCAACCACGTTGTCAAGTGTTCATCAAGAAAGGATCTCCAGTCTGAGAAGGAATTGACAATCCTTACTTCAAAGGTTGTCATCCGACTAACCTCTTAATGTAGGTCCTTTGCATGGAAATAGAGATTCTGAGGTGTGATGAATCATGTATTCATCATGCTAAAATTGGTCATTTAAGCTCTGTTCCCCAACATTCACATACATTTAATCATTAACAGAACATCATTAGCATTCATACATGTGTAAATAATAGTTGCATTTCATCATGCATAATTGCATTAAAAAAAGCCCAAGTGTAAATTAGCCTAAAAAGCCGCTAACTTCTCACATTTGTAAATAATTCATCCTAACCCTGATTGACCCAAAACTACCTCCATTGTGTAGATATTACTAAACTTCATTAATTAAAAATACAAAAAAATACTAACTCAAATAAGTGTCAAATAATCCCAAAGTCTAATTTCACATCTGACAGACTAAAATGAGCATATCTCCCACATACAGTGTCCGATTTTCGTCTACTCACTTTTAAAGTACTCCATTTTCAAATACCTTTAAAACAAGATCAATTTCGTAAATTTCGGAACTCATATATGAAAGTTGGATTTTGGGCTTCTTTTGCGCATTTTAACTTTTTGCTATTTTTGACCTGGGTTTTTATATACATAATTAACCCTTTTAACTATGTTTCTTCTTCAGTTGCATTTAGTGATGAAAGTTGTATTTAGGACACAAAAATCCAAATCCAGATTAAAACTAAAATCAAAGAAACTGAATGAGTCCAAGTGTCCGTTGTAAGTCTGTACAAAGATTGTGTGTTTCTTATTTCCATTTTATTTTCCTATTTTCTTATTCATTAAAAATAAAAAAAGATTAGTGTGTAATTAATTTTCTTATATTTTTTCATATTTTTCTATAATTTCTATACTCTCCAAAACCACCAAAAAATTACAAAACTCTAAAAAGTCGGTTTTCTATACACATGGAAAACCACCAAAAATACCACTTTGCACAAGTGACCTCTTCTGCTTCCAGGTCCTTCATGAAAGTTGTAGATCTCATCGAGACGAGCAACTTTCATGAAGGATTTTTTCGATCCGAGGTCTTCTTCTATTTCTTTTCTATTTTTCTTTATCCTTAGATTTTGAAAATTTTTTGGGGACGCCACGTGGCAGCTCCAAGGTGTGACACGTGGCACCCCCACCTACTTCTCTCTTCTCGCACGTGCCACGCAAGTGCCGCCTTCTCCTACCGCGCGTACGTGCGCAGCACGTGATCACCCCCTTGACGAATCCGAAAATGCCTGTTTTAAGAAGGTGTTTTTATCGTGTCGTGCGTTGTAGGCGGCAATCGGAAACGATCAAGAAAATACCACAAATAAGTTTTTCAATTTTTAATCTCGTGGTTTTATGTTTATTTTACTTGGGCAAGTCCCAAGATCGATCACAAGGAGGCAAAGGAACAACCTAGAAAGATGTCTAGCAAAGTTTATGTTCGATTTTCGAGGCCGTCTTTTTTTTGGAATTTTCAATGCAATATAGGGTGCACTATGTAAATTCGGCTTATTTTTGGACTAAAATGTGAATTATGTTCAAATGATGACCGAAAAATACGAAACTTGGCCGAGATGTAAAATAGGATGAAATGGGTGCACTGTAATTTTTTTTGGATTTTTTGGATGCAATATGAATTTTTTATGGATTTTTAAATGCAAGCAGAATGAATTTCAATATTTAATCATGATAAATACTAAACCTACTTATTTTCGAGGAACAAAATTATCTAAGATCTATCACTAGGTGATTGATCTCAGAAAAATCCTAAACTTTGAAAATGTAAGGTCTAATACCTATTAAAAATTAAATACTGAAATATGCAAAATGATTTTTATAGGGCAAAATATGAATGCAAATGCAATTCTTTTTGGGCACAATGTTAAGAACAATTGACTCTACAAAATGTGATTTTTCAAGGATTTTTAGAGCAATGATTAATCACTTATGAATTTCAGAGCAAGAAAAGGGTAAAATATGCAAATTTCCACAAAATAATTATTTATTAATTAACCGTCAATCAGAAAAATACCCACAATATGTCAAAGCGTAGAGAGTCAATTAGCAAACATCATGCTATTTTTTTATGATAAAATAATGTAGATAAGATGTTCAAAACAAAATGGGAATACAGGGGTACAGATGCAATATAAATAAATAAATAAAGATGCATAGGGGGCTTGTTTGTAATTACCAATACTGATAGGGGCCTCTTGCAAAATTTCCAGAGGGGGCACGTGCGTGGCACGTGCCCTTTGGAGGCGGGGGCTTTGGCGTGAATGTGAAGACCTTCAGGGGGTTATTTGTAAATATGCCAGAGGATCACGTGCAGAGCACGTGATCTCTGGAAGTGAACTCTATTGCAATTGATGAATAACTCCGTGGTGGTTTTGTAAGAAGACCCCTCGCTCACGTGCACGGCACGTGAGGAGGGTCTTGGGCTCGCCGCCCGGGGCCTCGTCGGTGTCCTTACGGCGGAGGAGGAGTCCTCTTGCGGTGATGGTGCGTTGGCAGAGGGGAGGCCGTCTCAAGGCGAAGTGGGGAGTCGGAGGAGCATCGGTGGCGAGAGCGGCGGTCGCTAGCTGCTGTCGTTGGCTATGGTCGGTGGAAGATGGAGGTTGAAGACGCAGCTGGAGATGAAGGCGGTGGCGTGGCTCGGTGGAGAGGAGGCGATGGCGGAGGAGTAGTTGTTGATGATGGCGATGTCGTTGGAGCGTGGCCGGGGAGGGGGGCTGCTCCTGGTTGCTTACGGCGGAGTCGGAGCGAGGTTGATAGCCTGGAGAAGATGACGTGATGCGGTGGAGAGCGGCGGAGTCGTGGAGTTGTTGGCGGAGTCGGTGGCGTTGGTAACTAGTGGTGGCTTGCGATGTCGGTGAAGATGAGGCGATGACGGAGAAGTAGTTGTCGATGATGGCGATGTTGTTGGCTCAACGGTTGGTCGGAGCAGAAGCGCACGCGGAGGAGAAGCTCCGTGGCTGCAACGAGGGCCGGGGGAAGTGGCCTCGGATCTCGTCGACGGCGAAGCTTCGGGCTGTCACCACCGGGCTTCGCCTGAGGCTGTCGGCGGATGAAGTGTGAATTGACGGCGGTGAGTTTTAAATAGGCGTTGGGAGTTTGCCGGAGATGGAAGGTCCTGGGCGATTGGAATCGACGAGATTTGAGGGCGGCGGCGAGAGGATTGATCGGAGAGGATACGCAGATTGGGAAGACGGCGTGAGAAGGGCGGTCGCGAGATACGCGGCGGAGATCGTGGGGGAAAGGCGGCGGAGCTCCCAAAGAGGAAGGGAGGTAGACGACGCACAGTGGCCGTCCGATCTGCCGAGATCGGACGGCCAATCGTGCGCCACGTGGCGGGCATAAGGGGGAAAGAGAATGCACGTGCGGAGCACGTGCCATGGAGGCACGTGCGACGCACGTGAGCTTATTTAATTTTTTTTATTTTTTTATTTAAAAACGATATATTAATAGTGCCAAAAATGGCTGACACGTGGCGGCACCAGGTGCTGCCACGTGTCAGCACCAGAAAATTCGAGAAATAAATCTTTTGTAAAATCGAAAATAAATAGCAAATGACCTCGGATCAAAAAAGTTTCTTCACGAAAATTTCTCGTCTCGATGAGATCTACAACTTTCATGAAGACATCAAAATCAAAATCGATCATTTTCACAAAGTGGTTTTTTTGGGGTGTCCCACGTACATAGAACACCTTGATTTTGGGGTTTTGTATTTTTTATGTCATTTTTAGATAAGATAAAAATCCGTAAAAACTATGATAAATCAGAGATAAATAAATACATATTAATCTAATTTTTTTGTATTTTATTAATTAATAAAATATGTACATAAAATATTGGGTCAAAAACCGCTAAAATATACAACATACAAAAGAGGCCCAAAACCCAACTTTCACATATGAGCTCCGATTCACTTGAACTTGATCTTGTTTTGAAGGTAATTGATTGTACATTAGTTCAAAAGTGAGTAGGATTAGATCGAACACTGGATGGGGAAGATATGTGGCTTTTAGTCCTAAAATCATGAAATTAGGGTTTGGGTTTTTAGTCCGCTTATCTGGTTAGTTATTTTTTTGTATTTTTCCTTTATTCTTGTTAGTGATATGTACACAGTGGAAGTGGTTTTGAGTCATTCGGAGTTAGCATGAATGGGTTAAAAATCCGGGAAGTTAGGCTATTTACAGGTCATTTTTGGCATGGATTTTTGGCTTCTTATTTTGTGCAGTTTTTTGTGCTAAAATGCAATTCTTATGAAATCATACATGAATGCTAATTATGCAAAATAAATGCAAGAATGGTGTTGATTTTTAGGGATTTGAGCTTAATAAATGAGATTTAGAGTGATGAATACGAGATTCATCATCCCCCTATACTTAAAGCATGCTCGTCCCTGAGCATTAAAAAGATATGCCATGAAGTGAAATGAGATTGGGTTCCATACCAAGACCATGAGCTGAGGGTGAAAATGAATCTAAACTCAACCTTTGGATTATTTGTGTGTCGGAACTTCTGTGAGACTTAGAATTTTAAAATCAACAGTCCTCGAGTTCTACAAATCATTGCTTACAGTTTCGGCTCAGAAGTCATCTTAGATCAATCCTCTTCCCAAAGTATACCCTATGAACATTGAATAACTGACTCTTGTGTGTGAAAGGTTTTTAGCTCTTCTCACTCAGAATGTCGGACTACTGCGCAAACCTCCTCTCCAATAACTCGTCCTCGGGGAGTCAGGTATTCCCTTCTAAGGTCTGTCGCGTTGTGTTCACAATCGAATTGGGGGGAGAAGTTAGAAGAATGAGAAAAGAACTGGAGGGTGATTAGTGTAGTTCACCTCTCCTTGTGAAGCTGGCCAGTGTAGCCGAGTCTCCACCAAGATCTGCAGGTTTCTTGAAGCTTGGACCTTTTTGGTCAGATTTTATTTGGTAGTTGCTTCTTTGTATTTGGAATTTTTGGTGGTTCTGCTTGGATCTTGTTTCGCCCCTACGGATATAGCATCTTTTGTTTCCGTACATTTTTTGGGGTCTTAGAAAAATTGTGCCCAGCCGTCCATCCCTTTTCCGAAGCTTTATTTCAACCTGTACTCTGGTCTTTAGATTTCCACGCTACCAGAAAAGAAACTCACACAGTCTTCCAACATATGTTTGAGTTGAGCTAAGTGCATAGTGCGAGAGTACAAATTAATTCCTTATTCCAGAGTTGTACCCAGAATGAAGAGACCAGGTTAGACACTAAGAGTCAAACTCTGTGCATTGTTATGTGGAACTCAAAGAATTAAGTCAAAGACCTGAAGACTCTAAAATCCTATTTCTCGGTGAAGTTCCTCTGAAAATTAGGTGGATTAAGGTCAAGTCCAGACCACTCTCGGTTTCGGCTCATAACTCGGTTCAGAACCCAAAGACTTTTCACATATGCAAATGCGATGCTTGGATGAAATGCAGGTGTGTGAAATGCAGACACATTTTTTATATATATGCAAAAATGAATAAGAAGCCATTTTTTTTTCAAACAAATTTGGGCAAAGTCAGTGTTAGTAGCAAAACTCTTTTTTTTAATACCCATCCCGTAAATACATATAGACTTATGCGCAAGTACGAGGTATGGCAAAAATATATACATAGTATATATACAGACCCCCCTATATTTAGCGAGTGCTGTGTCCTCAGAGCACAAGAAGCGTAATGAAGACATAGCTCGGGCTAAGCGTAAGAGAGTAAAATTATACAAGGGTTCGCCCCCCTATACTTAGACTGTGAATAGTCTAAGTATAGAAGAAGAGCGCAAAAAGAGGCGGACGGGATATGTAAATGAGGAGAGTATAAACATATGGGTGGCGGTTCCCCCTATACTTAGGCTCTAGTCAGCCTAAGTATAGAAGAAGGATGGATATGGAGTGATCGAGAGATCGGAATGTGATGAGGGAAATGGTATATACAAATGGCATCGGTCCCCCCCTATACTTAGGCCTTGGCCTAAGTAGAGGAAGAAGTTGTTCAAGAAGACCGATGTGTTCGGGAGGGAGGGTGGGTAGCCGATGATTAAGGCGGTTTACGGCTGATCTTTTTGTGAGCCTGCGGTGGGAGATCGTAATGATGAGTCGGAGATGAGGCATATGATTCCCAACTATTATCAGTGTCATCCTCAGAAATATCATGATGGATAGTAGATGAAATATTTGAGTCAGATGAAAAGTAACCATCATCAGAGTTATCCTCAGAGGAATAGTATTTGAAAGTGGACACACTCCAGATGTTCATGTCTTTTTGTTTCTTCAATTGTTTCCTCAAGCATTGTTCCTTTTTAAGATCAATCGATTTATCCTCAGATGAATATTCATATGCTCCGGTCTCAGTCAGCTCATAAGAAATAATTCCAGTGTACTTGTGGAAGGTAGGAGCATCAGCTTTGGATGAGTAATAATTAGGAACGGGAGTTGTCCAACGAGAATCGAATTTTGGATCCTTGCGAAGATATGGCTTTAGAGCTGCCGAACAGACTTCACTCATGTAGACTACCTTTTCCGGACCTGATGAGGGATCATTAACCGATTCCTCTTCCGAAAGATCAAAGGTGACTTTCTTTTTCTTGTTTCGTGAAGATGTCGGTTCACTTGAGTACCCGGATGAATAGACATTAAAATTCTTCTCCTTGGTCGGTGTTCGGGCTACGTGTTCGTTCTTTGTTTCCTGAATGTTGGTGCACTCTTGATTTGGGAGGATTTGGTCAAGATAATCAGAGTATGTTGCTCCAGGGTGCGACCATGCAAATGTCTCAGGATCGTAGTAGAAGGATTTGTCTATTTTGAAATTTGCGGGAATTGAGATATCGGGGAGAGTCTCTAAACCAATAGTCCCATTAACAAACGCAATCTCAGGTGTAGCAGCGGGGTAGGGCTCTTCTACCATTTCATGGTTGCGGTTGTTGGGGACTTCGTGGGTTACCTCAGAAAATCGTGGTTCCTCAAAGACTGTATCAGATCGTAGTGATTCCAATGCTGTAAAATTTATTTCCCGAGTCTCACAATCGATACTCGCCTTGGCCAATGCCAAGAATGGTTTTCCGAGAATGATTGGAGACTGGGTGAATTCTCCTTGATGCTCAATATCAATGATCGTGAATTCTACCTTGAGTGGAGCACCTTGGAATTTCATGATGACAGAAATGATTCCTCTCGGCCGCTTTATCGATCGGTCAGCCAATTGAACAATCTCTCGTATCTTCCGAATTGGTCCGAGTTTGAGTTCGTGAAATACAGAGGTCGGGAGGATATTGATCGGTGAATCGTCATCAATACGAGCATGGGTGAAAATTGTGTCTTTGATTCTGCAGTCAAATCTGGGCAACCGCTTTACTATGCGGCTCTTGGTTTTTCTCCTCAACATCAAGGAGGAGGCCATTGACAAGATATGTCTTCCAGTTTTTGTTCTAATCCTTCCCGGCTTTTTGACCATTAATTTGTCCATTAAAAATTCCTTAAGGTCAGGGAAGTGTTCAATGGCCTTAATAAAGGAAGTTCAAAAATCAAGTATTTTCCAGTGCTTCCCGTAAGGCAGGGTCCAAATTCCTCAGATCTTCTTCAGATTTAATTTTTATAAGATTTTTTGGATTTTCGATTTTTTTGGTGTTTTTGAATATTCCAATTTTTTTGGTATTTTCTGTGTGGTGTGGTGATGTGGTGTCGTCCATAGATGAGAAGGGGCTTTGGTGTTCAGGGTATGGATCAGTGGCATAATCATTCCTAGGGGAATAATGAGCAGAAGTGTTGATGTTAGAATCATCCCTAGGTCTTTGAATATCCTCAAAATTTTTATCATGGGATCCAATTATTTCCTCATTTAGTTTTACACCCGATCCACCATAGAATGAGATTACTCGGTCGGAAAATTTTTGAAATTTATCCTCCATCAATTCGAATCTTGTTTTCATTTTTGAAACATTATCCTCAAAATTCTGTTCATGATCAGACATGAGAGCATTCGATTTTTGTTCAATGATTTCTTCTTCCATTTTTCTGTACGTGCAGAGAGGAGAGTTTCTTGGAATATCCAACATATGATCATTTTTTTTAGAAAATATCTCCTCAATAATTATGGAAGGAGGCTGCTCATATGATCTAGGCATTTGATCTGAGTAGAGTTCAATCCTTTGATCATGATTAGTCAGACCTTGATATTGTGGAGTCAGCATACAGGGTTTATATGTGTCTAGGAGTTCAGTCCAGTCCTCTGTATGAGCATTATGTCTGACGAGGGGTCTGTGGTCAATCCAACGCTCATGATCATTAAATGCATTTCCTTCCATCTGAGTTTGGTTTTTCTGCCAGTCATGGGACTTAAAAGGGTTTTGATCCTGAAATGTTTCATTGGCGAGAAACTGAGAATAAGGCGGTTTAGTCCAAGATGGTAGGTGGTCATGTGTAGTTGGATGACTTGAGTAAGGATTCAATGGGGGGGCCGAGGTCATATGCGGGTGAAAGTTTTCCGCAAATGTTGGAGGATTATTGAAAGAAGAGGATGTAGTTGATTTGGGCCAAACCGAGACAAATTTGTTTTCATAGTGATGTTCGGTCATTTTTGAAGGAGTTGAGAGAAATGATGGGTTGGATCTGAAATTTGGAAAGATTTCCATGATGGGATTAAAATCAAGAGATGAGAGAGATGTTTGTATGGGATAGAAATTTTATCAACTGTGCGGTTGTTGATCTTCGATATCGGTTCACGCACACCAATACAAACACGAATCAAACCCCGGGTTCACCAACTCACATAGTGAGGCCGTAAGAGTTCGACTATTATCTTTTCAATTTTAGTTAGTGATAAATCAATCTTGGCAGAAAATTAGCGAGCTGAAATTTCGGATTTGGGCTCTAGCCTTAAGTATCGTCTCTCGCTCACTGAGAAAAATAGAACATCCAAGGTCGGGGTTACTCTCCCGCAAAAATTCTTGATTTTATGGGTTATTTGAGATCAGATATATTTAACAGTCCCGATTTTAATGAGGTGATCACTGAAAAATTAGGTGAGCACAAATATACGTCTACCGTCCAGTCCCAATTTCCTTTAAAGTTATGTTATAAAATAAGAGAGAGGAGTTCGGGAAAAGCCGATGCACGCAGAAAACTATGATGAATGCTCAGTTAGAAGACTTACAGTGAATCCTCGCAATCTCCATGTGGGATGCTAGAAAGAATTTAAAAATTATTCTATATGATGTGCAAGTCGATGGAAAAACCGCACCTAAGCAGAAAGTTCTATTAGCGGGAAGAATTGATTTAAATTTGGCTAAGTTGAACGATCTATGTGCGTCTCAATTAAGTACAGTGTGGCTTAAGATTCTACGAGCACAAGCAAAAATATAAATGCTTTGAGAGCCGTATGTGCAGGTCTATCCTAATCGCCACTCAAGTCGGGCCCCACCCTCTCCGGAGAGTGAAACAGGCCACGACACACCACAGAATAAAGTCAGAGGTCTTTCTACACACGCGAGAGTCCAAACGGACACCGCTGTAAAATTACAAAAATCTAAAATTGCAAGAATTAAAAACCTAGACTCTACGCTCTCTCACGACTCGACTCGATCTTAGATTAATTGCGGTTTTTGCAAGAGTCGGTGAAGTTGCGTCGATTATTGGAAAAACCGCTCCACGTACAAGGTACCTCGCAAGAAAAATAAGAGAGAAAATGTAAGAGATTGACTCAAAAATATATGAAAAATAAAGGCTGAAAATAAATTGCAGGAAAATGAAATTTACAATGAAAAATTCGGGGGGTCAGACTACCCGAATGTGAAAAACCGAATAAAAAATTTTAGACAAAAATCTAAGCCGTTTGCCTCCCCGGCAACGGCGCCATCTGACGAATCCGAAAATGCCTGTTTTAAGAAGGTGTTTTTATCGTGTCGTGCGTTGTAGGCGGCAATCGGAAACGATCAAGAAAATACCACAAATAAGTTTTTCAATTTTTAATCTCGTGGTTTTATGTTTATTTTACTTGGGCAAGTCCCAAGGTCGATCACAAGGAGGCAAAGGAAAAACCTAGAAAGATGTCTAGCAAAGTTTATGTTCGGTTTTCGAGGCGGTCTTTTTTTGGAATTTTCAATGCAATATAGGGTGCACTATTCAAATTCGGTTTATTTTTGGACTAAAATGTGAATTATGTTCAAATGATGTCCGAAAAATACGAAACTTGGCCGAGATGTAAAATAGGATGAAATGAGTGCACTGTAATATTTTTGGAATTTTTGGATGCAATATGAATTTTTTATGGATTTTTAAATGCAAGAAGAATGAATTTCAATATTTAATCATGATAAATACTAAACCTACTTATTTTCGAGGAACAAAATTATCTAAGATCTATCACTAGGTGATTGATCTCAGAAAAATCCTAAACTTTGAAAATGTAAGGTCTAATACCTATTAAAAATTAAATACTGAAATATGCAAAATGATTTTTACAGGGCAAATTATGAATGCAAATGCAATTCTTTTTGGGCACAATGTTAAGAACAATTGACTCTACAAAATGTGATTTTTCAAGGATTTTTAGAGCAATGATTAATCACTTATGAATTTCAGAGCAAGAAAAGGGTAAAATATGCAAATTTCCACAAAATAATTATTTATTAATTAACCATCAATCAGAAAAATACCCACAATATGTCAAAGCGTAGAGAGTCAATTAGCAAACATCATGCTATTTTTTTATGATAAAATAATGTAGATAAGATGTTCAAAACAAAATGGGAACGTAGGGGTACAGATGCAATATAAATAAATAAATAAAAATGCAGAGGGGGGCTTGTTTGTAATTACCAATACTGACAGGGGCCTCTTGCAAAATTTCCAGAGGGGGCACGTGCGTGGCACGTGCCCTCTGGAGGCGGGGGCTTTGGCGTGAATATGAAGACCTTCATGGGGTTATTTGTAAATATGCCAGAGGATCACGTGCAGAGCACGTGATCTCTGGAAGTGAACTCTATTGCAATTGATGAATAACTCCGTAGTGGTTTTGTAAGAAGACCCCTCGCTCACGTGCACGGCACGTGAGGAGGGTCTCGGGCTCGCCGCCCGGGGCCTCGTCGGTGTCCTTACGGCGGAGGAGGAGTCCTCTGGCGGTGATGGTGCGTTGGCAGAGGGGAGGCCGTCTCAAGGCGAAGTGGGGAGTCGGAGGAGCATCGGTGGCGAGAGCGGCGGTCACTAGCTGCTGTCGTTGGCTATGGTCGGTGGAAGATGGAGGTTGAAGACGCAGCTGGAGATGAAGGCGGTGGCGTGGCTCGGTGGAGATGAGGCGATGGCGGAGGAGTAGTTGTTGATGATGGCGATGTCGTTGGAGCGAGGCCGGGGAGGGGGGCTGCTCCTGGTTGCTTACGGCGGAGTCGGAGCGAGGTTGATAGCCTGGAGAAGATGACGTGATGCGGTGGAGAGCGGCGGGGTCATGGAGTTGTTGGCGGAGTCGGTGGCGTTGGTAACTAGTGGTGGCTTGCGATGTCGGTGAAGACGAGGCAATGACGGAGAAGTAGTTGTCGATGATGGCGATGTTGTTGGCTCAACGGTTGGTCGGAGCAGAAGCGCACGCGGAGGAGAAGCTCCGTGGCTGCAACGAGGGCCGGGGGAAGTGGCCTCGGATCTCGTCGACGGCGAAGCTTCGGGCTGTCACCACCGGGCTTCGCCTGAGGCTGTCGGCGGATGAAGTGTGAATTGACGACGGCGAGTTTTAAATAGGCGTTGGGAGTTTGCCGGAGATGGAAGGTCCTGGGCGATTGGAATCGATGAGATTTGAGGGCGGCGGCGAGAGGATTGATCGGAGAGGATACGCAGATTGGGAAGACGGCGCGAGAAGGGCGGTCGCGAGATACGCGGCAGAGATCGTGGGGGAAAGGCGGCGGAGCTCCCAAAGAGGAAGGGAGGTAGACGACGCACAGTGGCCGTCCGATCGGCCGAGATCGGACGGCCAATCGTGCGCCACGTGGCGGGCATAAGGGGGAAAGAGAATGCACGTGCGGAGCACGTGCCATGGAGGCACGTGCGACGCACGTGAGCTTATTTAATTTTTTTTATTTTTTATTTAAAAACGATATATTAATAGTGCCAAAAATGGCTGACACGTGGCGGCACCAGGTGCGGCCACGTGTCAGCACCAGAAAATTCGAGAAATAAATCTTTTGTAAAATAGAAAATAAATAGCAAATGACCTCGGATCAAAAAAGTTTTTTTACAAAAATTTCTCGTCTCGATGAGATCTACAACTTTCATGAAGACATCAAAATCAAAATCGATCAATTGCACAAAGTGGTTTTTTTGGGGTGTCCCACGTACATAGAACACCTTGATTTTGGGGTTTTGTATTTTTTTATGTCATTTTTAGATAAGATAAAGATCCGTAAAAACTATGATAAATCAGAGGTAAATAAATACATATTAATCTATTTTTTTGTATTTTATTAATTAATAAAATATGTACATAAAATATTGGGTCAAAAACCGCTAAAATATACAACATACAAAAGAGGCCCAAAACCCAACTTTCACATATGAGCTCCGATTCACTTGAACTTGATCTTGTTTTGAAGGTAATTGATTGTACATTAGTTCAAAAGTGAGAAGGATTAGATCGGACACTGGATGGGGAAGATATGTGGCTTTTAGTCCTAAAATCCTGAAATTAGGGTTTGGGTTTTTGGTCCGCTTATCTGGTTAGTTATTTTTTTGTATTTTTCCTTTATTCTTGTTAGTGATATGTACACAGTGGAAGTGGTTTTGAGTCATTCGGAGTTAGCATGAATGGGTTAAAAATCCGGGAAGTTAGGCTATTTACAGGTCATTTTTGGCATGGATTTTTGGCTTCTTATTTTGTGCAGATTTTTGTGCTAAAATGCAATTCTTATGAAATCATACATGAATGCTAATTATGCAAAATAAATGCAAGAATGCTGTTGATTTTTAGGGATTTGAGATTAATAAATGAGATTTAGAGTGATGAATACGAGATTCGTCACCCCTCCCCTTCCCCGCAGTCATTCTCAGCTATTGGGCCATCAAAGCCCTGCCATGCACGCCGCACCACTAATGCTCCTTCCCCTCACCTTCGTAACGCCTCGCCATCGCCACCTATAAAGGTCTCCTCCTCACCACCGCAAGAGCCATCCGTCATCTCCAGCAAGAGAGGAAGAAGACCACGCATCGGGTGGTGACAGCACCCTCTTCTCATCGGCGAGCTTCCTCCGGCAGGCATGATCCAAGGCACGCACCCGTACCCCTTGCTGCTGCTCCAGTCCACGGACAGCTAGGTACACCTCTCTTCTTCATCGGAGAGGATCGAGTCCATCGCACACCTCCGTCTCCGACCTCGCTAAGGTTGGAGCTCCATCTCCGACCCCTTACACACGTACAAACTCCTCCAAACCCGGTGATGTTCATCCCCCATTCCATTGTGTTTTTCCTAACCCCCTTGTAGGAACTCTGCCTACACCATCCTCGCTCTGGCCGCATCCGCCTTTGCTGTGGCAGTCCCCTCCACCCCGAGCTCATCCGGCATGCGCTTTCCCTTCCGTGTGTTGGACATGCGAGCCCACAGCGAGCCATTTTGCAATAAATGTTATTGCAAATATCATTCCCTGATCTGATATGAAGAATAAATAATTTGTATAATAGGTCCCTTAGTACAATTAGGGTTATGTACCATGGTCATCTTGATGATCATACAGCTGTTGATTCAACTGTTGAATCATAGAGGCTGGTGCTTGGATGAATATCTAAAGAGTTAGATTGAGGACTCATCAAGCACCGTTAAATAATTGTTAAGAGATGATCTCTAGCCTAAGTAGGAGATGGCAATCCTTATCTCTAAAGGCTGATATCTGACCAACCTCTTGATGCAGGTCCTCTGCATAGGAATAGAGATTCGAAGGTGTCATACTAGTTAGGTCAAAGAGTTGACTTAACGAGATCGAGATAACCAAAGTCCTATATCGTATGCTGTCACAATACAAGTACGCATCCTCTGACCGGAGACAGATGTGTTACTATATGTTTGAGTATGTACATTTGGCAGACCAATAGGTTGATGACCTAACCAAGGTCTATACACCGGCGCGCTGGTGTGCATATAAGGGCATATGAGTAATATGATCTCTCAAAGGGATCATACATGTTCAGTCACTGAACCGGAAGACATGAGCTCCCTCATGAGATATTGGGAAGAATCAAATTCCGTGCACGGTCGTCCCACTTTGGAAGCTTGACTGAATTTATAGGTTTGATATATACTTTTGGAAAGTATGTGATCAAGACCTAGGTATGATATATGCTTTTGGAAAGGATATGATCGATACCAACTTCCGATGATCGAATGAGAAATTTACTGATAAAACCATGAGGTAGACAGTATAAAGTTGATCAAATACTTCAGGTTTAATCATGAGTCTTCCAGTATGCAGGATGTACAGGTATTGGGAATACCTGAGGGTGATGTGATCATAAACGATTGTATAACCATGACGCTTCCATTCCTAGGGAGTGATGAAACGGGTCTGGATTTTAGTGACTCCTCTCAGTAGAGAAGTAATCTGATCTTGGTCCAAAATATTGGACATTGATTTGAATGTGATTCAGATGCAATGAAAAGATTAGATTTGCGGTCTTGATTTAATCAAGCATCTATGGGAGGCTCGCGATCTGGATTTGAGATATGATCTCAATATCCAAGTCACTACACGTGGAACAATACAATCGCCATGTCCTTATCTCCAAGTATCTGCGGAGAAAGCGCATTATCCTTGAAAGAGTTCAGGATAATTTCATTGTTGATATGTGTATTCGAGCATTGAGAAAATGGATAATTAAATGAGATTTAATTATCATGAGTAATATGAATTTGATTCATATTATAAAGAGAGTTATCTGAGATAATTAAATGTGATTTAATTATGAAAGATGTAAGTAATATGAATGTGATTCATATTATTTGAGAACAAGAGAAATGAGATCCAAGGTGATTAAATATGATTTATTATCATGGATATGAATAATGTGGATAGAAATATCCATATTAGTCATATATATTATAAATATGATTTATAATATATAAGAGAGAGATATTTGTAATTTACATTTGTTAATTAAATGTTAATGTAAATTGAATTCACATTGGGACATTAAATTGAAAATGTAATTTACATTTTATTTTGGGTTGTGAATGTGATTCACATATTTCCAATGGCAAGATTGCAATAATCACAAAATAATTAGGAATTATTATTGTAGAATATTTTACAACAAAAGTTGTTGGAAATTATGGGAGAAATTCACGGAGATATGTAATCTTGTGAGATTACGTGGATTGTCTCCAACATGGAGAGATGGTGGACGACCACCAATTCCACAAGGAAATTGGCCGCCGTCCCCACCACTCCTAATGTGGAGATCTCCATGCAAATCTCTCCATAATTGCTTGATCTAATTTAGGATTGAAATATATTTGAGATGTCAAATATATTTGATTTAAATTAGATTATTATTTGTTGATTTTTACTAACAACAATCTTGACCATTGGATGGGACATAAATCAATCTCATCTATTGATTTTATATGTCCCATGGATTGAGATCCATGGATCCCAAAACCCTATAAAAGGAGAGGCACCCCATTGCTCTTCTTTACACACAATAGTTGAGACAACAAATCTCTCTCTCTCTCTCTCTCTCTCTCTCTCTTTCTCTCTCTCTCTCCCTCTCATGGACGTCCGCCATTGATGCCCTAGAGAGGTCCTCCATTGCCGCAGCGTCGTCATTATGCTGCCCGATAGTTTGCTCGTGGATCTCCGTCTCCTTCGGTGCGCCTCGCTCGTGAAGAAGATGTCGGATCTCGTGTGTCGAGATCAGGAGATCCGCCATCAACATGGATTGCGAGAAGAATGCGGTTCATCCCCGCGCTCACAAGCGTCTCCTCCGTCGGATCGGACTTGAGACAGGAGGTCTCTTCGTTTAGAGACTCGATCGCAACCACGCTTCAAGAGGTAACCCTAATACTTGTTTGTGGTTTAGACGAAACGATCCGAGAAGTGTTCTTGGATCATGTGGTTTTGTCGCATGAAAAAATTTTAATTTCCGCTGCATAGAACAACTAGTGCGACTAGTCGTTCTTCGTTGTATCCGATACGACGATCACGCTTCCGTGATGCGCTTGAGGATCTAACCATATCCTTCACCGCACCCATCCACACGTGACCGCTTGACGTCCGCGGTGTCGCCTCAACCCCCGTGCAAAGGATCCCCGAGCGCCTCCGCCTTGAGCTCAGCCAGCCCGCGACGTACAGTCGCCGCAGGCCCCCACGTCTCCCAGTACGAGACCGGGCCCGAACCTCAGGGTCGGTCCTCCGAGCCACGCCAGAAAGCCACATAGAGGCTCGGTCTATCCAAGCCTTAGCTTCGGACCGAGCTTTCAGCCCCGTCACCGAGCCTTTGGTTCGGCCCTCTAAACCTACACCTTGTGCTCCGAACCTCTGCCCCATCTCCCGAGCCTCCGGGCGCACGTACAATGCACGTGCGCTAGTGGAAAAATTGCACGGATGCCCCTGCTCATTTTAGAATTTGCAAAAATACCCTCGCTTGGGATAAATTTCAGAAAGACCCCTCTGACTTTGCCAAATTATAGATAAACTCATCCAGGGACCTCTTTGCAAGAAAAACTTTATTTTATTTACATTTTAGTCCATGTAATTTCCTTTTAGCATATCTTTTTCATACGGACTCCGTTTTGAGCATATAATGTCATTTGGAAGCTATTTTCATGCTTTACCATTTAGCATAGCTTATGAACATATCTGAGGTTGTTTATTGGTATTTATTAAAATTTGAAGATCTCTGTTGACATTTGTAGGCTTCATCTTGATTTATTTGTGCCTTTCTGAACTGAGGAGATCATTGATGTTATTTGCAGGGGATTAAGTGCAAGGACCTGAAAATTATTTGATCACTTTATACTATTTTGGATATTTTTGAGGATTTACCCTTTGTAGGAGATTCGGCTCATTTAGCAATGAATAGTGTGATTGAACTAGAATTATTTAAGAATTGAATTAGAGAGAATGTCGAGATAAATTGAGGACTATTTTTTATTGCATGCTTATTTGGAATCTTACCTGCATTTATTCAATCTGTAACTATTTTTGAGAGAATTGATCAATTTATTTGGATTAAAAGTTTCATCACAGATCCTGCGCTTAATATCTTTCTATGAGATTTTTAACACTGCATTATCTTCTTATCTTTTCATCATTTGACACAGAAATTAATCGAACATTTATTAATTATTTAATTTAATTTAAAACCATGCAATTAAGAATCACCGTTCCCTGTGTTCGACCTTGGTAGACTTGCCAAGTAAAAATATTCCACAACATTCATAGATTGTGGTATTTTGATCGATCGAAATTCGCCACCTATACTACAATTCATCATTATTAAAGAGGTGAATTTCGCATTCATCAAATGGCGTCGTTGCTGGGGAACGATGAATTTTTAGGGTTTTAATTCATTTTTGTAATTAATTTTTGTGAAATTAATTTTGTGCCATTTTTCCGCATTTTATTCTGCATCTTTCTCTTACTTCAGATACTAACCGCAAATTCTCTCTTTGTAGACTAGTAGGAGCGAAATTTTGGGGATTTAATTAAGGATCTGCAAGGAAGATTGAATTTTAATTTTTGTGAGAGAGAGCTTAGTCTAGGTTTAATTTTCCGTGGTATTCTCAGGGTCCCCCTCTTTGAACCCTTCTAATAAGTCAGACTGAACATTTTTGTGGTGTGCTGGGTCTGTGTCAACCCCTTCTGTGTGGTTGGGACCCAGCTTGAGCGGCGTAGGACTTAGGCACATATACGATTGTTTCTTTATCATTGATTGTTCTCGTAATTCTTAGGCCACACTCTCACTAATATACGCACTATAGATCGTTCTACATTAGCCAAATTTTTACATCAATTCTTTCCGCTAATAGAACTATTTGCTTAGGGCATTTTTTCATCTGTGCATATCATTTAGTGTAATTTTTAAATTTCTTGTCTTGCATCCCGCATGAAGAACGCGAGGATTCACTGTAATTCTTTCTCTTAAGCATGCATCATTGATTTACGTCTGCATTGGCTTTTTGAAATTCTCCTTCCCCAAGTTTTACAACTTAGGAATTAAAGGAATTGGGACTGCTCGTTAGGCATGAAATTATGTGCTCATCTAAACTTCAGTGATAACCTTAAATTAAAATTGGGACTTTTAATCAAGATGACTGTAAATAAAACTGGCATAAAATTAACCTGTGTTTGGTGGAGAGAAACCCACTCATTGTTTGTAAGGACTAGAACACACACTTTGCATAGAGACATAACTGAGAAATTTTACAAAAACTACTGTTTTTAAAAACAATTAGCTACTTTTCAGTGAGGGTCTCGGGTAGCCGTTTTACGGTCTGACTTCCCTTAGCAGAGTTGGTGGTTTAGAGGACACCGCGGAAGGCTCTGTCCTCAAGTAACATGGGTAGCATTTAAATGGTCCGTACTTACACCTATATTGGCTGAGAGTAGGTGCAACTAGTTGTACGAACTCGGGACAATCGTTGTGAAATATTTCAGTACCTAACAGCTCCGCTTAATTTTCAAGATTGCCTTGTCATTAAAATAAAATTGAAAAGATAAGTGGCCGAACCATGACGTGCCTTCATCTGTGTTGAGTGGGGTGAACCTGAGAATTTGGCTTGTGTTTGCTTTGTGTATGCATCCTCGTGAAGACTCTCTCGCGATCCTTATTGTCTTAGGATCATCATTTTTCCACTCCTCCGCTAAGGAATCTTTTATCCTTAGCAAACCTCACTTAACTCCGACACTTAGCACTGAACTCTTCCTTTCTGAAGGTGAATCACAATGCCTCCAAAGAGGAACCCTGGGGACGATGAGAACGACAATGACCCTATTTGGGCACTCTTGGCTAGGATAACCGCTGCCGAACAACACAATGAACCACTTAGGATGCAGTTGGCAGTAATGCAACAAGGCGAGGCTGCTATGGAAGTCACGTATCTCCCGGAGATTGATGAAGACTATAATTGGTTGAGACTAGTACCCCATGAGGATGTGCTCGAACACAAACCACATTTCCTTGCACTGTTGTCGAAGTTCGGAGGAAATAATCATGAAGAACCGTATGTCTTCCTCCGTGACTTCGAGTTAGTCTATGCTAACCTCTGCCACCCTAGGGTTAGCCAGGACTACATAAGGTTGAGAGCTGTCCCCTTCGCCTTGACTGATAAGGTGGCTTACTGGATGAAAAATTTAGGGGAAATAGTCACTACATGGGCCACATTCAAGACTTTTCTCTTAAAGAAATTCTACCCAGTAAGTAGAATCAATCAGATGAGGATCAAAGCTCACGAGTTTTACCCAACACCCGAACGAACCATTTCATGAAACATGGGAAAGATTCACAGACTTAGTACAGAAATGCCCAAGACACGGGATAAGTAAAATGATATTGCTCCAAAGTCTTGTTAGCGGGCTGAACCCTGAGACTCAAGGGTTAGTAAGTGCATCAGGAAGCTACATGGGATGCCATGAGGACACCGTCTACAAGGTGTTCGAGAGACTTGCTGAATCCAGTCGTGCACAAACCACCAGCCGGGCTTACATAGCCGGCTCCAAAAAGATGGTGAATAATCTGACGACCGATCAGAGTACTGATATGGAATAATAGCTGATCAGCTAAATATGGTCGAGCAGATTTATAAGAAGGTGGACGAACTCCATAAATCATCTGATATGGAGAAATTGGCTAAATTGCCTAAGCAAATGGAGGAATTAGCTGACATGGTGTCTAAGATACCAGCCCTGACTTCACCCCCCGCACCCGTACACCAAATTCACAATATTCAAGGTCAAGGGGTAGGGCAACAGAGCCATTGGGGGTGGAGATCAAGTCTTGTCCCATCAAACTGAGGAAACCTCTGCTCAGACTGATTACGAGGAACCTCCACAAGTCATGGAGATAAACGAACTTTGGTATAACCTGGAACCGGTCAACCGCTCAGACCAAAACTCTACTCTGAACCCTCGTCCACCGCAGGCCCGACCCATCTACCAACCTCAACCGCAACAACAACAACAACAATATCGCACGAGAAATCAGAACCCGCAACCTCAGCCACAACAGAACCAACGCCAAGGCCAACATGGCCAATATCAGCGACCTCAAGTCAGGCAGGGCCAAGGGTCCTCCACTTCTTCTATCTCTCCAAAACTCAAGCGAGTGCTGGATGAGCTTCATGACATGAGAGTCGACATAAATCGACTCTCTCGATGGAGAGATGAGGTGACCGCACCCCAGACCGTGATTCCAGCTCAAGTCCAGGCAAACCCAAATAGCCTTGGACATAATCAGGTATTAATCTCTGACTATTCCGTACCTGGACATGAGCTCTCATCAAATAATAACGCTTATCATATCTCCCTTAGGAGCGGAAGGACCGTAACCATGCCTGATCGAGCGAAGGAACCTGGGGGAATTGACAAAGGAAGACAGGAGGAGAATGAGGAAGTCCCACCCACACCACCCGGAGAAAATGGAGAGTCATAGTCTGAGTCTGACGAGGATACACCACCAAGACATCCGCATCATCTTACCACCAATTTCCCTGTTTTTAGTCCAAGTCCTGTAAACAATTTCTCATTCAATAAAAGTGATGTTTTTTATCACAACAAGTCCATCCCTTTCTCTCGTGCTCTTACGGTTGGAAAGAAGAAAAACATAAAAAACCAAAAAAATGAGGAGGAGATGGCTCGCATCTGTAAGGAAAATATTAAGGTCACTCTGTCCCTAGACGAGATGATAGAAAGAGACTCGACTTTTCGAAAATACCTTAAGGTAAGATGCATACCAACAAGGGCCAGCAAACAGACTCCTAGCCGAAAAAAGAAACACATACTCTCAGTTGCCACATCTCATCTTATAAAAAATGAGCTGCCAAGGAAGAAAAGAGACATGGGTGCTCACTTTGACACTGGCCACATCAAAGAAATCAAGTTTGCAAGAACATTGTTAGATAATGGATCATCCATCAATCTCATGCCCACAAACCTATTTGAGCATCTAAATCTAGGTCCTCTTAAGCAATCTGCAACTGTGCTTCAATTCATAGATACATCAACAAAGAGACCTAGGGGAGAGATTCGAAATGTTGTCATCAACATAGAGGGACAAAACTATCCAGTAGATTTCACAATACTTGACATGGATGTCCCTAGAAATTGGAAAGACTCCCAAATGATATTAAGGCAACCCTTCCTTAGGATCGCAGGAGCTATATTTGATTACACATCTGGGAGAATCCAATTTGAAAAAGTGGAACTTAAAATGAAGCAAACTAGGTTTCAAAGACCTGACACTGAGTCGAGCACTGAGTCTGAAAAATCAGAAACTGAGACTGAATATACAGTAGCAACAGTTGGGCCCTGGAGTCAAAACCCAACCCCTATTATAGAATCAACCTCATCTGAGGAGGAAATCGTTGATGACTTAGTCTGCCAGCCCATTCATGCATCTACCAATGCTCTAGGAGACTCAGAGGCCCCTCCGGACATGTCAGTCCATTCTCCTTATGGACATCCCCTGAGTAAGGTACATAGATCGGAAGCGGCGCTTGCCACACCACATTCCATCATGAGCGATCTGACCTCAAAAACAACCACGATGGTGGCCGATATGGATACACTACAAGCATCCACATCACGACAAGAAACATCACTAAGAGGACCAGATTCGAGCAACATCATTGACCCACCTGAACTCAAACCATTGCCCCCTACGCTTAAGTATGCCTTCCTTACAGGAGAAAAAGGACAGTTTCTGGTCATTATCAGTTTACATCTGACCGAAGAGTAGGAGATCCTCCTGCTTAATGTTTTGGAGAAAAACCGCATGGCTATAGGCTGTAGATTGTCTGGTCTCTCAGGGATAAACCTAGCCCTATGCTCACACCATATTTACCTGGAGGATAATGCTAAACCCTCCCGTGAATGCCAACATAGATTGAATCCAAAGGTCAATGGATGCTAGTGGTCGGGGAAGAGGCTCGGATCGAGCGACGTGGCTTATCTGGACCGTGGATTAAGTGACGATCCAACAGTCAATGGATGCTGAGGCGTGACGCGTCTGGATTCGTTAGATCACAAATGATCCAACGGCGATGGTTCGTTCATGAGGTGAAGGCATGGTCGATCAGTGACCATTGAATCTATATTGATCCAACGTCACCTGGAGCGCGATGAAGCGGTGACGTGGATGCGTCTTGAACGTCGGATCCTCCTGATCCTACGATTGCGGGATGTGGGTGACGTGGCTCGATGGGGACCGTTCGATCAAGGAGATCGAACGACAGCTGTTCTTCTTCCTCGGTCGGCCGCCGCCTCCTGCGGCGGAGAAGTCTGGGCTCCGGTGAAAGGGGGCCTGACTCCGCCTAGTCCTCTGGGCATCGATGAAGCTCGCCGGCATCTTCCAGGTAGCTGGGAAGATTCCTAGAAGCTTCAAGGAGTCTCCGGTGGTCTCAGAAGGGGCGGAGAAGCTCTGGGACACGGTGGCGGAGGAGCTCGGAAGCAGCTGCGACGAGTCTCCGACCAATCGAAATGGGTGTACCTGTAGGGGGTTAGAAGATAGCCGAAGCGTGCTTTGTGTCCGTGGGGTAATCTGGAGTGAAGTGCGAGGCTTGTAAAGAAGTGAGGTAGTCCGGTGATCGAGCTCCGCCAAGGTGGCAGAGCTGGCGTCGGTGAGAGGTGAAGCTCGTCGACGGAGGGAACAAAGGGTAGCGCGAAGATCAGAGCTCCCTTGCGGAGATCAAAGGATGGTTGCCGGAGCGAGAAGTGAAGAGATGACGGCTGAGAAAATAGGAGAAAAAAGAAGAAAAATAAAGAAGAAGATCAGAGAGGGATGGAGGTGTCTACTTGGGAAATGGAGATCGGGATTGAACTCCTGGTCGTCGCGTGAAGGCCGGTAGAGGTTCCTGAGCTCGTGCAGCTCACGGGGAAGGCTGCGGCACGGCGGGGATGGCCGTGGATCTCGCCGGAGATGAAGCCCGGTCTTCGCTCAACCTTAGGTCAAATTTTCATCTCCAAGAGAGGAATGGAGGTTGACCCTGCCAAGGTGGATGTGATCAGATGACTCCAGCAACCCACCAACATTAAACAGTTGCGGTCCTTCCTTGGGCATGTCGGATTTTATCGAAGATTTATTAAGGATTTTTCTAAGATTGTCCGACCGCTAACTGAGCTTTTAGGTAAGGACATAGAGTTTATTGTTGATCACAAATGTCTTGACGCCTTTAAGCTACTACAAGGAATGATCATAAACACCCTGATCCTACAGGCCCCAGATTTTTCTACCTTTTGAGATCATGACAGATGCATCCGATTTTGTTGTTGGGGCTGTGTTAGGACAAAGGAGGGATGGCGTCCCGTTTCCAATTCACTACGCAAGCAAAGTGCTTGATACCACTTAGCGTAACTATACAGTTACGGAAAAATAGATGCTTGCGGTAGTGTTTGCCTTGGACAAGTTCAGATCTCACTTAATCGGATCCAAGGTAATTATGTTCACTGAGCATACGGCGCTACGATACTTGATGGAAAATAAAGACGCAAAGGCACGTCTTCTTCGGTAGCTTTTGCTTATCTAGGAGTTTGATTTGGATATTCATGATTAACCTGGAAAGAAGAACGTAGTAGCCGATCATCTCTCCCGTCTCGAAGATCTTAATACTTCCGAGGATTCACCAATTCAAGACTCCTTCCCCAACGAGTCGATTTTTTGTTTTCGACTCACTCCCATGGTATGCCAATATCGTGAACTATCTTGTCTATAAGAAGGTTCCCGAGGATTGGCCCAAGAGCCACAATGACCGACTGAAGTCGGATGCTAGACACTACCATTGGGAGGATCCGATCCTTTTCTTTGAAGGATCGGATTGTGTCTAGAGACGGTGTATTCCTCAGGAGGAATACCAAAGTGTCCTTTCTTTATGCCACAACTTGGAGGCACCACTCCGGGAAGAGGACCGCATGGAAGGTACTTCAGTGTGGCTTTTACTGGTCGATTCTGTTTCGCGATGCCATCACCTTTGCGAAGTCGTGTCCAGTATGCCAGAGAATGGGAGGAACCATTGGTTCCAAGGATGAGATGCCAATGCAACATGTCATTATTTGTGATGTCTTTGACGTCTAGGGCATCGACTTCATGGGCCCATTTCCGGTTAGCCACGGATTCGATTACATCCTTCTTGCGGTAGACTACCTGTCAAGGTGGGTGGAGGCTATCCCAACCCGAGCCGCAGACATCAAGACTGTTTGTAAATTCATCAAAGATCATATCATCTCTAGGTTTGGGATCCCCAAGATGTTGATATCTGATGGGGGTAGCCACTTTGTAAACAGAGATGTGAGGAAACTTTTGAAGGACTACGACATTGAACACCGTGTCGCTAGTCCTTACCACCCACAGACTAATGGTATGACTGAGGTGTCAAATAGAGAGGTGAAAACAATATTGCAGAAGCTTGTCCGCCCATACAGAAAGGACTGGTCCCAGATGCTGGATCAAGTCCTATGGGCTTATGGGACAGCTTACAAGACACCGTTAGGAACCTCCCCATTTCGAATGGTATTCGGAAATCCGTGCCATTTGCCAGCAGAGTTAATGCATAAATCGGAATGGGCAATCAAGAAGGTCAATTGGAACACACATCTTGGGCAGAAGCAGAGAGAAATGGATCTGAATGAGCTTGTGGAGGTCAGAAATCGTGCTTATGACAACAGTTTGGTGTACAAGGACAAGGTTAAGCGTTGGCACGATAGATTTATCAGACGATAGACCTTTGTTCCTGGACAGAAGGTATGGTTGTTTAAAGCAAGGCTGAAGATCTTCCAAGGCAAGTTGAAGTCCAAGTGGATGGGCCCATTTGTTATCCGTACGGTGCACGATAGTGGATGTGTCGAGATCTCAGATCTCGCAGACGACACACCGACATTCCTAGTGAATGGACAATTGTTGAAGCACTTTGTCGAATCCAATGAGCAGTTAGTCCATGTTGAGGAGATTGTACTCATGCGCGAGTCAGATGCATCAGATACACATCAAGCCGCACATAAGACCTTGCAGCAGTGAGCCCTAGCCATCAACAACATCTTGAAAGATTCAGACCGACACCCTTGTACATACCCATCATTCCTGTACATTCTGTCTTTTTCCCCCACGACTCTAGTAACTCATCCCCGCTTCTTTGATCACCATCTTGGACTATACTTAGGATGACCAGATCCTAAGTATAGGGGGGATGAGCAACATGAGTCTGTTCTCTGTACATCTTCCATATCACATTGGTCCTCATACTCACTCCAATCCTATATTTAGGCTGACCTGAGCCTAAGTATAGGGGGGACCGATGGCTACCTTGTATATATTCATCCACTTCTCTTCTTGACCTCGTCCGCCCCATTTTTTGACCTTCTTCTACACTTAGGTTACCTGAGCCTAAGTATAGGGGGGCAGGATGACTTCTTTACAGTTTCACCCTTTTTGGCTCTCTTATGCTTAGCACAAGCCATGTCTTTTTCCTCGCCTTTTGTGCTCTAAGGACATAGCACATGCTAAGTATAGGGGGGCATGTATATATTACATATATACTTTACCCATAGCTCGTACTTTCACGTATTTTCACGTGTTTTTGTATATACTATGCAATAAGTACGGGGTGGGTAAAAATTGAAGAAAAAATTTACATGTATACTTGTATAATATGTATAATTCTTGTAAAAAAACAAGGCTGTAAAATTCTTGTAAATAATACTCGTGTAAGATTTGTTGTAAAATAGGATATAAACAAAAAAATGAATACTATGTATATTATGTACAAATTGTATCAACTAAAAATTGTTGTAAATGATAAAAATTGTTGTATACCAGAAATTAAAACAAAAATGTTGAAAATAAAGGCTTCTTATTTACTCTTGCATATCATCCTTGCATTTCAAAAAAAAAGGTCTTGCATTTCATTCATAGCATGTCATTTGCACCTCATCTGCATATCTTGCACATGCAAGGTGAAAAGCTAGTGGGTTCTGAACCAAGTTATGAATAGATGTTGAGGATGGACTTGATTTGACCTTAATCCACCTAATTTCAGAGGAACCTTATAGGAACATGAGTTAAGATTTCTCAGGTCAAGTGACTTAATTCTTTGAGTCCGCAAGTCTATGTTCACATGTCATCTTGATTAGTCTAAGTAGAATATCTCATGTACACGCATGATTCTTTTAGACAATGACCTAACTTGGACAAGCACAATGCACGTAGCTCTGCATTGATGAGGTGGTGAGGAGGTAGAATCCTTTAGCTTGGAGTAGCACACGGGTGGAAACATCCGTCCTCCTCTAGGGAGGGTAGTGCATCTCAACCTAGTCTGGTAGTGTTGACGTCTGAGGAAGGGATGCTGTGGGTTGCAATAATGCTTCAAAAGAGGGATAGTCTACTGGCTCAAGAGGAAAAACTCCTGATGTACATGCTGCACCTTGTATATAGTTCAAAAAAAATATTACAAAAACTCCAAAAAAATCAGACAGCTCTAAGTGAAAATAAAATACTTGTCGGAGTATGTATACTAGCAAAGAAATGCAGCCGGATGACTTGGCTACACTGGTCAAGCATCCCAGATAGCTACACTGGCTACTGTCCATTCTTTTCTCTACCCCCTCCTCTTGAGCTGGCTGCATCTGAACTTAGAAGGGAATACCCTGCTCCTCGAGGAAAGAGTTACTGGACCGGGTTATTTGAGTTACCTTGTTAGAGGACGTTGTTTCCGAGCCATTTTTGATGTGAAGAGTTACAGTTCACTTACACAGTACAAGTAAGAATCATAGTCATCGGAAATTTGCGTTTAAGGATTTGTTCTGACCTGACTGTTGAGGCGTCTTGAATAGAAGACTTGTGGAACTTGAAGTCTGTTAGGTCTTAAATTCAGATCCCAATATGGTTCCACCACACAATTAATCCAAAGGTCGAGTCAAGCTCCATTTTCAACTTTTTTTCATGACCTTGGTATGGAACCCAAAATCATTTCACTCTTGCATTTCATTTTAGTTGCTCGGGGATGAACAAGGTTTAAGTATAGGGGGTTGATGAGTATGTGATTCATCACTCTTAAAGTTGAAAATAGAGCTTAGTCCCAGCATATTTCCCTTTATCTTGCATAAATAGCATTCATGCATCATTCCATAACATATGCATTTTAGCATTCATATTTGCATTAAATAAGAAGCCAATTCATTTGTAAAATCCACTTGTAAAATATCCACCTATTTATTTATTTTATCCCCTCCAAAATCAAATCACACCTTCCTTATAATGTGTGCACTATTAGTTAATAATATAAGGAAGAAGGCCAAAATCTCTCTCTTATAAAATACCCAATAAAGCCCCAAACCCCTGGACCTCAGAATGCCAATATCTCTCTCTTACAAACTCTGAATTAGGTCTACTCACCTTCAGATTAATACATATCCAGAGATCTTTAAAATGAGACTGATTTCATTCAATTCAGAGCTCGTATACAAAACATGGGTTTTTAGGTCCCCCTTGTATACTACATATATGAATATTTGTACTCTTGTATTTTTTGTATCATATTTGACCTCATCCCCATTTTTGGTCAACTTAAAACTTGTATATCTCATCGAGATCTACAACTTTCATGTTTTGAGTTTTTCCAAATTCGGCCTCCTTCTCCCTCTAATTTTATTTTTTCTTCTCAGCCACTCAAAGCTGGCCACATGGCGCCCTCTGATTGCACCACGCGGCCCGCCCCCTTTGACCGGTCCGCCAGCGCCCCTGACCGTTGGATCTCAATCCAGATCCAGCGACCCAATGACTTCCACGTACGCCCTTGGTTCCCCACCGTATGATCATACCCAGCTCACATCCGCACCGTCCGCTAGCGCCTCGCCCACAGTCCACCACATGGCACTCTGTGCGCCATCCGATCTCGTTGTGAGCGCCTTGATCTATACCGTCCATCACCGCCTTCGCTCTCCACCATACGATCGCAGATCTGATCTAATCACGCCCGTCCCTTCGCGTCGCATCCTCAGCACGCCACGTGGTGCATTACGCGCCCTCCGATCATTGCCAGAAGCATCACATCTTGGCCCTCCATCTCGTACGTTGTATGCACCCTCCGATCAAACCCCAGACCTCATCAGGACCGCCCGTTAGTGCCTCGCCCTGCGTCCGCCACGTGGTGCGTCCTGAGCCCTTCGATTTCGCTCCCTAGATCTGATCCCAAGCGTTAACCCGCACCTCCATCTGAGCTGTTGGATCGCTCGATCCAACGGTCGAAGCTTCGTCGTCTACCTCCCGCACACCCCGCGCCCACGTCTCTCACCGTACGCAAGGGGCTGCCCCCTTTCTAATTTGGGTGCCACGTCAAGCACCTTCTCCGCCACCTGACACCACCACTACGTAGCCCACACGTCCCTCATCCTCGCCAACCCCCTCGATCTCCATGACTACCTTCAACCTCGCTCCACGATACCCACGAACTCCACCCCTTAGCCATCCATGTCGTCACCCCCATCCTTTAAATACTTTACCTCCGGCCACTTTCACCCTCATCCGCCACCATGGAGAGTACCTCCGAGCTCCCAACTTCAAATTGGTAACAGCAATTTGACCTGAGGTTGAGCGAAGACCGGGCTTCATCTCGGCGAGATCCACGCCATCCCCGTCGTGCCGCAGCCTTCCCCGTAAGCTGCACGAGCTCAGGAACCTCTACCGGCCTTCGAGCGACGACCAGGAGTTCAATCCCGATCTCCATTTCCCAGGTAGACACCTCCATCCCTCTATGATATTCTTCTTTATTTTTCTTCTTTTTTCTCCTAATTTCTCCGCTGTCATTTCTTCACTTCTTGCTCCGACAACCATCCTCCGAGCTCCGCAAGGGAGCTCTAATCTACACGCTACCTTTTCTTCCCTCCGCCGACAAGCTTCACCTCTCACCGACGCCAGCTCCGCCACCTTGGCTGAGCTCGATCACTGGACGACCTCACCTCTTCACAGGCCTCGCACTTCACTCCAGATCACCCCGCGGACACATAGCACGCTTCGGCTATCTTCTAAACCCCTGCAGGTACATCCATTTTGATTGGTCGGAGACTCATCGGAGCTGCTTCCGAGCTCCTCCGCCACCGCACCCCCAGAGCTTCTCTGCCCCTCCTGAGACCACCGGAGACTCCCAGAAGCATCTGGGAATCTTCCTAGCTACTTGGAAGCCGCCAGCGAGCTTCATCGACGCCCAGAGGACTAGGCGGAGTCAGAACCCCTTCGTTGGAGCCCAGTCTTCTCCGTCGCAGGAGGTGGCGGCCGACAAAGGAAGAAGAACAGCTGTCATTCGATCTCCTTGATCGAACAGTCCCCATCGAGCTACGTCGCCCACATCCCACAACCATAGGATCAGGAGGATCCGATGTTCCAGACGCATCCACGTCTCCGCTTCATCGCGCTCCAGGTGCCGTTGGATCAATCTAGATTCAACGGCCACTGATCGACCACGCCTTCGCCTCAGGAGCGAACCATCGCCGTTGAATCACTTGCGATCTAACGAATCCAGACGCGCCATGCCTCAGTATCCATTGACCGTTGGATCGTCACTTGATCCACGGTCCAGATCAAGCCACGTCGCCCGATCTGAGTCTCTTCCCCGACTACTAGGCTCTGATCTACCAAAGCTACTCCGAGCCAGATCCGAACCTCCAGAGCCACCCGAGCCTCGATCCGAGCCTACGAAGACCACCGAGCCTGGACCCCCACGTGATCTGCACGTGAGTCCTAGGTTATTTGCATCGAGCCCCCCAAGGGTTTTCAGATTTGCATTTCAGTCCCTGCCAGGAGACCCTACGTGGAAAAATTGCATCCACCTCCTCAGCATTATAGGTAATTGCATATTGGTCCCTGTCAGCACATTTTATTTTTATCAATTTTAATTCCTATAATTGCATTTATACCCCTGTCTTTGCACGCATATTTAGGCACTCATTTTAATTCATTATTCAATTTTGAAAATTGCATTATGTAGCTTATGTTATCCTCTTCGACACATGGCACATTTATGTAATATCAGTGGATTTTTCTATTAAGTAATTGGTTGAATTTTGCTATATTTTGCCCATTTATGCCTTTTAATTCATAGTAATTTCTCCGTGACTCCAAAAATACCCAAAAACTCACATTAGATCTATGATAATTAAGTTCACATTGTGTAAAAATTTCATCTCATTTGCACGCATCACGAGGTCGGAATAAATCATTTAGTGATTTGCTTAATTGATTTTTGATAGGTGCATTTCACATAGAAATTTAGATTAATTAATTTTCCTGGATTCTTCACACTTAGATTTATCTAGGATAATTATGATATCTGAAAATATTGTCATTTGATATTTATTAAAATTAATTTAGTCAGAATCATCCGGCATTCATTTTTAATTCACATAAAATTCATTTAGTGTCAGAAAATTCCAAAAATCTAATGTAGCTTAATTTCATCTCATTTCATCATCTGGCCAAGTTTCGTAATTTTTGGACTTGATTTGATCACTTATCTGATTTAACCTGCAAATTGGCTGGATTGTGCATGTGTATTGCATAAAATATTGGAAAGGATAAAAAAATATATCCTCTGAAAATCAAACCTAGGAAATCACTAAAAATCTACCTACGGAGACAACTGCCTCCCTGAGTTCGACCTTGAGCTTGCCCAAGTAAAAGAAATTTGCCTCTCGTGATTAACTCGACATTAATTAAAAAGTGGTTTTTTTTATCTGCTCTTATTATCCGACTGCAATGAACGATATCGATTAATTTGATTAAATTAACAAGGGTAGTAAACATCATTTCAATCATTGGGAATCAGTATCGATCATATACTTTCCAAAAGCATATATCATACCTAGATGTTGATCGTATACTTTCCAAAATCATATATCAAACCTGCAAATTCAGTCAAACTTCCAAAGTGAGACGACCGTGCACAGAATTTGATCCTTCCCAATATTCATGAGTGAGCTCATGTCTTCCGGTCCAGTAAATGAACTTGTATAATACCTTTGAGAGACCGTATTACTTATATGCCCTTATATGAATACATTGCGCCGATGTATAGACCTTGATTAGGTCATCAACCTATTGGTCTTCCAAATGAACATACTCAGACATAATAATACATCTATCATCGGTCAGAGGATGTGTGCCTATATCATGATAGCATACAACATAGGTATTTGTTTATCTCGATCTCGTTAAGTCAAATCTCTGATCTAATTAATCTGACACCTCCAAATATCTATTCCTACGAAGTGGACATGCATCAAGATGTCGGTCAAATATCAGCCTTTAGAGAAATGATTGCCATCTTCTTCTCAAGCTGGAGATCCTTTCTTAATAATTATTTGATGGTGCTTGATGGGTCTTCAATCTAACTCTTTGGATATTCATCCAAGCACCAGCCTGCATGATTCAACAATTGAATCAATAGCAGTATGATCATCAAGATAGCCATGGTACGTAACCCTAATTATACTAAGGGACCTATTACAAAAATTAGTTATTCTTCATCTCAGATCAAGGAATGATATTTACAATAACATTTATTGCATAATGGCTCATTGTAGGCTCGCATGTCCAACAATCTCCCACTAACCCAAAGAGTCGTCAATGGGCTAATATTTAAACCCACACTCAAGTGACAATCAGAGGCTATTTATGAAAATAGCTAGGTAAGATGACAGTCACTCTATTCCTGAGAGACTACGCCAAGCCTTTTACAGAACTTGCATATCTCCTATTAAAACTGCTCGCGTCCAGTGTGAATGGTGCATCTTGTCAGAGAATATTCTGTGTGGTTATTTGTAGAGAATATTCTATAGAGAATATCCTATAGAATATTCTCCCTTGAGCACCTATATAAGGATCCCCACACATCCTGTACTCATTGACAAATTCCAATAGAATATCCGCCCCTTTGAGGGCTTCTCCTGTGGTTTCATCCCGCTCCTCACGGAGTAGGGTTCCACGTTAAATCTCGATGTTTATTCTTGTTTTATCTTTTCTCTGTTATTCGCTTCCACATGTTTATTTCTCAACATGGTATCAGAGCGGGTTCGATTCTCGTGGAATAAGTTTTTCCATCGCTTGTTCGAGATTAGATTTTAGTTCTTGAAGATTATTTTGAATAATTATTATTCGATTCAAGTTCTTGTTCAAGAAAAGTCCTAGAGTTTGTTTCTTGAAACCCTATGTTTCGGCATCTACATCAAGGCTGCCAGTGCAAATCCTGCTTCGTTCATGGTTCAGATCCGCATGAAAGGTCAAGCAGCTCTCCTCGCGCCTCCAGTCTCCAGGCGACGACAAGGGTCACTTTCCTCCTGGCGATATGCGCTCAGGCGGCGCCCCATCAAGGACAGAAGAACCATCAGGACCCAGGTGCAGCACCCTCTGCGTGAACCCCGGGCGCAACTCCTTCTCCATCGAGCGCCCAGGCAGCACCGCCCAGATCGCCTCCCACAGGCGCGTTATCCAGCCTCCAACGAAATCTCTTCATCACGCGTTCCGCCTCCAGCCCCCTTGGCGCGCGCTTTCTCCCTCGTGTGCCCTATTAGGCGACCGCACAGCTCTGGCGGCGCACGCGCACCCTTGCCCTTGCAGCCTCTCTACAGCCCCGCTCCAGTGGCGGCGCGAACATATCCCACCGGGGGGCATTGTGAAAAGGGTTCTCAATAGGAACCCTACGTAGGGTTGGCGGGGAAAAAAAAGAGGACAGGCCGGTCATTGCAAAAAAAAGGGCTGCAACGAAAGAAAAAAAGAGAGGAGGTTGCATTAAAAAAAGTATGCGAAAAAAAGGGAGTTTGAGAAAAAAAGAGGCGCGTACAAATTTTAAAAAAAAGCTGTACGCAAAGTTTTTCAAAAAAAATGCAAAAAAAGCCGTAAAAAATATTAACGGCTTATGATGGCTATTAAAAAAATATTAAAAGCCGCAAGAAATTTCTATGGATGTTCAAGTTTTACCCCTATTCATCTTGTCTTCTCCCAACTTTGTCGATGTTATTTTTCGACAAGTATGGGAGAAAGGGGGAGTATAGTAGAGTCACAAGTCTGTTCCATGATTCAAATGCAGATTTCCGGACCCTCCAAATTTCTACAAGATCATCCGTCTTCACCGAACATCAACTTCTTCGTCGAGACGTATACTTATTCTTTTACGACCCGATCAGTTCCCGCGCTGGACTTCTTCTGCAGCGATTCTTGTCCAAGCACGACAGAGATATGTTCCGGTGACCTGATATCGCAACGGTTCTTCAGGCATGACAGAGATACGTTTTGATGACCTGAAAGCCGCAGATCCATCCTCGTGTGTGGTCCTCTACCTGCATCGGACATGTGTTCTTGTGATGTATCGTGTGAGGATGTGAAGTCTACTTTCTTCTTGTTGCAAGCTGCAGCTTTCTCAGCTCTAGCTTAAAGGGGAGTGTTAGAGAATATTCTGTGTGGTTATGTGTTAAGAGAATATTCTATAGAGAATATCTTATAGAATATTCTCCCTTGAGCACCTATATAAGGATCCCCACACCTCCTATACTCATTGAGAAATTCCAATAGAATATCCGCCCCTTTGAGGGCTTCTCCCGTGGTTTCATCCCGCTCCTCACGGAGTAGGGTTCCATGTTAAATCCCGATGTTTATTCTTGTTTTATCTTTTCTCTGATATTCGCTTCTGCATGTTTATTTCTCAACACATCTTATGCAACCAATACTCAATCTTGTTAGTTATAGTTTCCTTAACACTGCAGCTTAATAATTTTTACAACCAGTATGTATTTTCTATTATCCTTGTCAGAATACCCTTATTCCTGAAGACCTCTGTCTCCTAAGTTATCTGCAGTTAGGACCTTCTTAGATCACTATTTATAAAGTCTTAAGTTCGTGATGATACAACTTAGAGATCACTATCTCTAAAGACTTGCCATCTTTGACGATATTGTTATTAATGCAATCAAGTGTTTTATCCCCATAATAGGATTAGTAACTGTTTACTAGTCCCACTGCATAGCAGACATCTGGCTTTTGTACACATCTACCATACACCCGGCTTCTCATAACTGATGTACAAGGGAAAGCAGTCTTAGCATTCACTTCCTCAATTCTTTGAGGTGTTATCCCTTTAGATAGATCAGTACCATATTTTAAGATAAAGAAGACTTTCTTGGAATTTTCTAGAAAATGGAACATGTCCAAAGTGTACAACTAATATGACGGTCCCAATACCCTCTTCTCTATGCTTCTGAACATCTTCAGAACTAAGATCTAAGAGGTATCCTTGATATCATATCTCATGGTATGGAACAACCATATTATAAAACACTTATTATCATCCACATATCATTCCAAATGATTAGGACGTCATCTACATTTAGAAAGATGAACACAATGGCACTCCCACTAAGCTTCACATGGTGCATCGATTCTATCTGAGATCATAACATTTATAATTTCATCAAATCTACTGTCCCAACCACAAGAAGCTTATTTGAGTCCATAGATGGAGTTCTTTAGCTTGCATGCCTTGCTTTCCTCATCCATGAAGCCATGGGGCTACTTCATATGAATATTCTCGGAGAGGTATTTATAGAGGAATGCAATCTTGGCTTCCATCTTGAAGATGTCAAAGTCAAGTTATGTAGCTATAGTTAGCAATATTCTGATGGGTTTAAGCATGGTCATTGAAGAGAAAGTCTCACCGCAAGCGATGTCTTCTCTTCGTGATATCATGTGGATACGAGCCATGCTTTGAAGGTCTCTACCTTCTCATCATGTTCCATATTTCTCTTGAAGATCCATTTACACCTTATCGTACCCATATAGTTGGATCCTCGAGGGTTCATATACAACATTTGCATACGAAGTCTACTTGCTAACATCCTCCTTTCTATGACATGATCTTCAGAAGCTTCATCATAAGAAGTTAGATCATTTTCAGACTTAACTGACATATGAAATCTATCCTCAAACTAATTTAAAGAGGTATGATTGTTTCATCTTTAATTATCCTTTTAGTTTTTATTTCAGGAGCCTCATTATCTTCTCAAAATTAAATGAGTTCCTTCACTTCATTTTCATATTGATCCTTAAGGAAGTCATTTTTTAAGGTGCTAGAAAGTCATTTCCTTCACTCTCTGGTGCTAGATTCCAGCTTACTTGCACGGAACCATATATATTGTAGTCTTTACTACATATATACCAGGAAACTAAGAGGTAATTATGTTAAAATTCATCATTGATTAAATCAAGCCACACATGATCCATTTGTATCTCCCTATAACTCAGTTGAGTTTAGGTTTATTAGAAGGAGCGAGAGTCATCTAATAGGTACTTGCTACCTAGGTTAGATCAAATTCATTTCATCTTCCTTAAAATTTTGGTTCTAAACCAAAATTGTGAAATATTTGAACATTTCAATGGTTTCTAAGGTATAGGTAAGAAATCTCATATCACAAAAATCATCAAAGGATATCACATATCATCGATGTTTATACATCCATATGTATGAGACCTTGGATACTATGGCATCTAATAACATTCCCAGAGAAGGGTGCATTGAACATTTTCTACTTTGAATACAATATTCATAAGTATGTAAGATTTGAAATTTCAGACATTCTAAAATATCATCTCTTACTAGTCCATTGATCTCATCAATAGACAAATGTCCAAGGCTTGATGCGATATCATTGTGAAATGATCTTCATCCTCTTATTAATATTTAAAGGTTTAATTGTCAGTATTAGAAATGTTAATGAATCATTCATTAATTTTCAATTTAGTAGAGTCCTCCTAATATCAGATGACTATCTGAAATATATCCACCATAACTCTGTATGATAGGCCTATTCCAGAATCCATGTTTATTTCCAACATTTAGAAATAAACAATGAGTGTATTCTAATATCTGGGTCATAGAGACATTCTCTAAGACTAAGGGCTCTCCCATTGAAAATATGAAGTCTATTTATCTAATAGAGGTTGTGCAACAATTGCATCAACAAACATGTGGATGACTATTAAACCTTAAGATCAAAATTTCTAGTTTCTAAAATATATGCAACCAATTGCAAGTGTTATTAGAAGAATGAGATAAAATTATCATATTTTGATCTTATCAAATAAGAAAGTCAATTTCAATGATTATATGTAGATTATTCTGATGCACTATCTGAGTCCTTCTCTAAGGATTTTAAATAGCCTAGATAGTCATACTATCAATATATCGACCTTTTTAAAGTATTGGCATTCATCCAACTCTTTGAATGTTATATGGAAGTCACAGAGGTACAATCAACTCTTTGACTTTCTTTCCAACATGGGTCAGGCCCATGCTTCCACTGTGTTTCCTTCATCTATAAACAACCATTGCTTAAGACAAAGGATCTCTTATGTCGAATTCAAAGGATTTTAGTATAAGAGTATTTCAACATTTATGCATGCTTCATTCAATTCACGTAATATAAAGATTATGAAGCTTCATGAATGACTTGAGTATAGACATTAAAATGATGACACTCATTGTATCTGCATCCATCTATACTCTAAAAGACTTTGGTTCTGATATATACTCAAACATCTTGTGTACATGATCTCTTATCGAGCCACCATTATGCACAATGTAGTAAACCATGTCATTTACGATTAAATGTTGATAGCACATATGTATATGGACTAATTATGATCATCACCGCGTGATACTTCCAAAGCACACTCGACGAGAGATCAAGACTATAGAGACACACAAACCCTAGGTTTTTGTCCTATTATCTATTTAATTGTCAATCCTCATTATTATGATGAAACTTGCGCATTGCAACCGCATACAATATGTGTCCAATTGCAAGTACAATATCTTGATCATGGATTCAATCCATGATATTTCACTGGTCATTATTGAGTATAGTATTGAGTGGGTTTAATGAGGATTATTTAAAATAAGAAATTTGCTTATATATATATTACTTTGATTTAGGAATTTATACGACAATTGTCTTGCCTTGTCAACGTTGAAAGTTCATTCCCTTACTCACTTTCAATGTAAGAGATCTCAAGCAAGATCTAGGATCTCCTCCTTATCTTTGTTGCATCCCAGTAATATGAGAACTTGCAACTCGGATAAAAATAAGCCTGCGCACATTCCGCCTTACAAGTTCCACTTGCATTCTCAATTCGATCTTTAACACCCGAGCCCACCACCCCAAAGGTAATGTTGACCCGTCGTCAATTGAACCAACCATCAACGTGATTAGAGCTCGCTATGCACAATCCAATATCACCCAATAATATGAGGACTCGATATTAGGGTCACCACGCATATGACCTTACTCTTTTAAGAAGAAAAGAGCCTGATCCAGATGCATTTGTATGCAGGAAATGTCACTTTAGACATGTGTCTCCTACATACAATCCTTGGTGATGGAACCCTTTGCCTTAATGGGAGACTATGGATGTCATTTATGTGATCCTCTGTATCACGTTCAAATTTTAATTAATTATTATAAATCATATTCACATAATTAGTTCCAAAGGAAATAATAAATCTATTCATAATAGAGTGTTTTAATTTTTAATTAGATTCCAAACAATCTAATCATATTAAATTAATGATCTAATTAATATCTAACAAACATTCTCTATTGTTACTTGAAATATGATATTATCTCAAAATGTATTATTCAAATTTTAATAATACATCATGATCCCTTCAAACATTATCCCTTCCTTACCCGTTGTCATGGATAGTTCCAATAGGAGTGGGACAGACCGCTCACGGAGCAACCTGCTACACAAACACTCCCTGACTAGATACTATATCCGCCTCAGGTTAGGATAATGACAATTGATCACTTTGAACTTGACATGATAATCGATCTTTCAACCGAAATTATATCATATAATATTTATCAAAACATTTTTTATTAATATTATAAGGATTTTTGCTAAACAAATCTTCAATCCTATTCAAGAAACAATATTTGTTGGAAGGTTATGTAATCAATTGTGATCCAGATCATATCTACTCAGGTTTTGGTTATGGTCAATGTCATTCAAGAAAATATTCATCATCTTTAAATATTTCGCAAATAATCATCAATAATTATCTCAAGAAATTAATCATTAATTTCAATTAATTTAATTGAATGACAATCACAAGGTTAATGATCAAGTATGTAATTTCCAACAGTGACCCCTACTTACTAAAATTAGAATATCTCAATCAATTTTAATCCAAATCAAGCAAAATAAGTTTCAATAGTTTGCTAATTTTATTTAAAACAGAATCATGCAAATGAAATAATGGATACATTTTCATCAAAATGATCATAGCTTGAGAAATTCGATTTCAAATCATGCAAACTCAAATCCAACCATTTCCTTATTTAATGGGGAACATTATCCAAGTGATAATTTTGTGTTTAAATACTTTTAAATAGGAAGAGAAAAATGTAGTAAATAGGGTTGCGTAAATGAAATGCGACGAAACATCACACAACCAAAAAATGCCAAAGTCAACTTAGACTTATGGGTCATATCCAAAACCTCCGACCTATGGCTATGATACTACTTGAAGGATATGGGAAAATCCTTAAGCATGTCACGGAAGCATGAGGATCGCATCGGATGTGATCAGGAGCGACTAGTCACACTAGTAACTCGGTGCAATGAAAACTAAAAAAATTTAAATCGATGAAACCACATGACCCAATAACACTTCTCGAATCGTTTCATCCAAACCACGAACAAGTATTAGGTTTACTTTTTGAAGCATGGTCGCGACCGAGTCTCTAAATGAAGAGACCTCCTGTCTCAATCCGATCCGACGGAGGAGATGCTTGCGAGTGCGTTGATGAAACGTGTGTTCCTTGAAATCCATGTTGATGACCCAAGCGGTGAATCTCCTCATCTTGTCAACAAGATCCGACGTATTCTTCACGAGCAAGGTACACTGAAGGAGATGGACATCCACGAGCAAACGTCTCGACAGCATAACGGCGATGCAACAACGACGACGATATCTCTCTAGGGCATCAAGGTGGGCAACCTCAAGAGAGACAGGGGGAGAGACTTTGCATGTAGAACGAGAGGGAGAGAGCAATTATTTGATGTCTCTTGTTGCAATTTTTAAGATCAATGGTTACATCTTCTTATATAGTATTTTAGGAGTTCATGATCTCAATCCACAGACAACAAAAAATAAATGGATGAGATTTATTTGTGTTACTTTCAATGGCCATGATCTTGTTGTAGAACGCAATAAAAACTAATTTAATTTAATTAAATATATATTGAATAATCAATATAAATTAATTTCAAATTAAATCAATTATCATTGGAGATAATTGGAAGGACATAATCATCCATCAACATTATTGGTGGATGGAAATCTGAAGGATACGAGGAATCCTCAAGCGCATCAGGGAAGTGTGTTGATAGCATCTCATGCGATCGGGACGACTAGTCGAACTAGTCGCTAGATGCAGCGGAATTTAAAAATTTTAAATCAAACGATGAAACCACATGATCACAAGAACATTTCTTGGATCGGTTCATCAAACCATAAAGTATTAGAAATACCTCTTGAAGCGTGGTTGCGATCACAATATCTCTAAAGCAAGAGATCCTCCTGACTCAAGTCCGATCTACGAAGATGGCACTTGCGGGCGCGATGATGAGACGCGTTCCTCTCGCAATCCTCGATGAAGATCCAAGCCTTGAATCTTCTGATTTCGTCCAATGAAATCCTTCAATGGAGATCCACGAGCAATCGAAACGACAACACAATGACGTGGAGACGATAGCTTGTTCCCTCAAAGCACAAGGTGGACGACCACCTTAGATAGAGAGAGAGAGAGGACGAGAATGAGAGCGAGAGAGAGTAGGCGTGTACTCTTAATGTTGTGTCTCTAGAGAGGCTAGAGTTGCCCTCTATTTATATTAGTTTGGAAGTCCATGTATCACAATCCATGGCATATACAAAAGCAATGGTTAGATTTATATGTATATTAAATCAATGGCCATGATAATTGTTGTTCCAAAACAAAAACATATTAATTTATTTTAAATTAAATATATATTGTATTATCATCAACATAATTTAATTCAATAAATAAATCAATAATCACAAGATAATGATATTATAATTAAAAAGATAATTATCCACCTAAATCACATGGATAATAAAAAAGAAAATTATATGAGATTTGGTGGATTATCTCATCCTTTTAATTCATATCATTATCTCTTGTTTATCTTGCAACATTATCCATAAATTAATTTTAAATTAATTAGTGTATATCTATTGCAAAATTATCCACTAAATTAATTCCCAATTAATTAGTGAATATCTCAATCATGCCAATGAAAATATGTGAATCATATTCACATCCCAAACTAAATTGTAAAATACATTTCCAATTAATTACTTAATGTGAATACAATACACATTAATAATTAGCAAATGTTATTTACAAAGCTTCTCTCTCTAATATACTATAAATCACATTTATAATATATATACACAGATATCTTGGATAGCACTATCCATAATCTGCATTCCTTGATAATCAAATCCCATTTAATTATCTTGGATAATCATTCTCATAATATTAATCTCATTCATATTATTCTTGATAATTAAATCACATTTAATTATCATCCTCTTGTTGCTTGGATACATAATTCATCAAATGAATTATTCTTGAACCCTTTCAAGAATAATGTGCTTCCTCCGCAGATACTTGGAGATAAGGACATGGCGATTGTATTGTTCCACGTATAGTGACTTGGATTTTGAGATCTCATCTCAAATCCAGATCTTACGTACCTCCCATAGATGCTTGATTAAATCAAGACCGCAAATCTAATCTTCTCATTGCATCTGAATCTCATTTAGACCAATGTCCAACATTTGGACCAAGATCAAATTGCTTCTCTACTGAGAGGAGTCACTAGAATCCAGACATGTTTCGTCACTCCCTCGGAATGGAAGCGTCATGGTTATACAATCGTTTATGATCACATCACCCTCATGTATTCCCAATACCTGTACATCCTGCATACTGGAAGTCCTATGATCATCCTGAAGATCAAGATCAATTTTATACGGTCTTCTTCAGGGTTTGATCACAAAGTTTCTCAATCTTGGTCATTGGGGATCGGTATCGATCATATGCTTTCCCAAAGCATATATCATACCTTCAAATTCTTGTCATGCTTCCAAAGCACGACGACCATGCATGGAATTTGATCGGTCCCAATACCTCATGAGTGAGCTCATGTCTTCCGGTTCATAAATGAACCTGTATGATCCCTTTGAGAGATCATATTACTCATATGCCCTTATATGCACACCAATGCGCCGGTGTATAGACCTTGGTTAGGTCATCAACCTATTGGTCTGCCAAATGTACACACTCGGACATATAGTAACACATATGTCTCTGATCAGAGGATGTGTGCCTATGCTGTGACAGTATTCAACATAGGACTTAGGTTATCTCGATCTCGTTAAGTCAATCTGACACCTCAAATCACTATTCCCATGCAGAGGACCTGCATCAATAGGTCGGTCAGATATCAGCCTATGTGAGAAAGGATTGCCATCTCCTACTCAGACTGGAGATCATCTCTTAACAATCATTTGACGGTGCTTGAGGAGTCCTCAATCTAACCCTTTAGATATTCATCCAAGCACCTGCCTCTATGATTCAATTATTGAATCAACAGCTGTATGATTATTAAGATGGCCATGGTACATAACCCTAATTGTACAGAGGGACCTATTATACAAATTATTTATTCTTCATTTCAGATCAGGGAATGATATGTGCAATAACATTTATTGCATAGTGGCTCGTCGTGGGCTCGCATGTCCAATAATCTCCCACTAGCCCAAAGAGCCATTAATGGGCTAATCATTTACCACACTCATGTGACAATCATAGGCTATTTAGAAAATATCTAGGTAAGCTGATCAGTCACTCTGTTCCCGCGAGACTACGCCAAGTCCTTTTACGGCACTTGCATATCCCGAGTAACAGTGCTCACATCTAATTGGAATGTTGTATCTTATGCAACCAATACTCAATATTGATAAAGCAATTATAGTGTCCTTGATATTATTGCTCAATAATTATTATAACCAGTATTTCCATAATCCTTATCAGAATACCCTTATTCATGGAGATCACTATTTCATAAGGTATCCACAGTTAAGACCTTTTAGATCTCTATCTATAAAGTCTTAAGCTTTTGAAGATATGACTTTGAGATCACTATCTCAAAAAATCTTGCCATCTATGAAGATTTTGTTATTACTGCAATTAAGTGTTTTTTCTCCACAGAAGGATTAGCAACACTTTATATTCCCACTGCATAGAAGATATCTGGCTTTTGTACACATCTAGCGTACACTTAGCTTCTCGTAACTGATGCAAAAGTGCAAGCAGTTCTAGCATTCACTTCCTCAACTCTTTGAGGTGCTATCCCTTTAGATAGGTCAGTACCAAATTTTAAGGGAAGGAAACCTTTCTTGGAATTTCCAAGAATAGAATAAGTCCAAGATGTACTACAAATGTGACGGTCCCAATACCCTCTTTCTCTTTGCTTCTGAACACCTTCAGAACTAAGATCCAAGAGGCATCTTTTGAGATCAAATCTCAAGTTATGGAATATCCAAATCATAAAACACTTATTATCATCCTTATATCATTCCAAATGATTAGGATATTATCTACATTTAGCACGATGAACACAATGACACTCCCACTAAGCTTCCCATGGTACATCAAGATTCTATCTGAAATCATAACATTTATAATTTCATCAAATCTTATGTTCCAACAACAAGAAACTTATTTGAGTCTATAGATGGATTTGTTTAGCTTTCACACCTCATTTTCCCCAATCATGAAGCCTCGGGGCTACTTCATGTGAATATCCTCAGAGAGGTATTCTTAGATGAATGCAATCTTGACTTACATCTTGAAGATGCAATAGTCAAGTTGTGTAACTAAGGTTAGAAATATTCTGATGATTTTAAGCATGGTCACCGAAGAGCAAGTCTCATTGCAAGCGATGTCTTCTCTTCCGGTGTGTAGCTCATGGCTAAGAACCGTGCTTTGAAGGTCTCTACCTTCTCATCAGGTTCCCTTTTTCTCTTGAAGATCCATTTACACCTTAATGGGTCTAACCCTTATAGGTGGATCCTCGAGGGTCCATATATAACACTTGTATATGAAGTCTACCTTAGACTTAATTGACACATGGAATACATCCTCAAACTCATTTGAAGAGGTATTAGTGCTTCATCTTTAATTGTCCCTTTTTGGTTTCCGATTTCAGGAGCCTCATCATCTTCTCAAGATCAAATGATTTCCTATACTTCATTTTTATCTTGATTCTCAAGAGAGCCATCCTCTAAGAATCACATTCTCAGAGATGAGATCTTTTAATAATCTCAAGGTTATAAAGTAGGTATCCAATATCATCCTTTATTTTTCTAATGAAGCAGCACTCTCAAGTGCTAGATTCCAGCTTACATGCATGGAACCTTATTAAGGATATATATTGTAGTCTCTACTACACATATATACCTGGAAACTAAGGGATAATTATGCTAAAATTCATCATTGATCAAATCATGTCACACATGATCCAATTGTATCTCCCTACAACTCCATTGAGTTTAGGTGTGTTAGGAGGATTGAGATAGAAATGATATTCATATCTTCATAAGGTATTATTTGAATTTTATCTAACATGTACAAGCTACCTAGGTTAGATCAAATTCATTTCATCTGTCTTCGAACTTTGGTTATAAACCAAAATTGTGAAATATTTGAACATTTCAAAGGTTTCTTAGGTGAAGATAAGAAATCTCATATCATACATACTCATCAATAGATATCACATATCCATAATGTTTATTATGATATAGATGATCCACAAACATCAATATGTATGAGATCTCGAATACCTCGACATCTAACACCATTCTCAGAGAAAGGTGTATTGAACATTTTACTTTGAATACTATATTCACAAGTATGTAAGATTTGAAAATTTAAACATTCTAAAGTTAATATTTTACTAGTCTATTGATCTCATCAGCAGACATATGTCCAAAACTTGATGCCAGATCATTGTAAATGATCTTATCCTCCTATTGATCTATCAAGGTTTAATTTTCAGTATTAGAAATCTTAATGAACCATTCATTAATTTTCTAATTTAGTAGAGTCCACTAGATGCCAGATTATTATCTGAAATATATCCATCATAACTCTTTATGATAGTTCTATCTTAGAATTCATGTTTATTTCCAACATTTAGAAACAAACAATCAGTGTATTCTAATATCTAGGTCATAGAGACATTCTCCAAGACTAAGGCTCTTCCACTGAGAATATGAAGTCTATCTATCCAACAGAGATTGCTGCAACAATTACATCAACATCCATGTAGATGACTATTAAACCTTAAGATCAAAATTCTAATCTTCTAATATATATATATATATATATGCAACCAATTGCAAGTGTCATTAGAAGATTGGGAAAATTATCAGACTTTATCTTATGAAATAAGTAAGTCAAAGTCAATGATTATATGTAGATTATTCTGATGCTTTATCTGAGTCCTTCACTAAGGATTCTAGACAGACTTGATAGTCATACTATTAACACATCAAGTTATTGCAGTATTGGCATTCATCCAACTCTTTGGATGTCATATGAAAGTCACATAAGTACAATCAACTCTTTGACTTTCCTTCTCACATGGGTTCGACCCACGATTCCACTGTGCTCTCTTCATCTATAAACAACCATTGTTCAAGACAAAGAATATCTTATGTTGAATTCAAAAGATTTCAATACATGAGCACTTCAACATTTATACATGCTTCATTGATTCATACAAAATGATTATTATGAAGCTTCATGAATGACTTGAGTATAGATAGTAGAATGATGACACTCATCATATCTACGTACATCTTAACTCTTAGAGACTTAGGTTCAGGTAGGTATTCAAACATTTTGAATACATCATCTCTTTCGAGCTACCATTCTGCATAATGCTGAGAACCATGTCATTCATGATTAAATGTCTAGAGAACATATGTATGCCTAACATCTTCTTAGATTTTATAAGTATTATTTGACAATTACGATCATCATCGACATGTTACTTCCAAAGTACACTCGATGAAAGATAAAGACTATAGAGACATACAAACCCTAAGGTGATGTCTTATTGTCTTATTTAATTGCCATTCCTCATTATGTTGAGGAAACTTGCACATTGCAACCACATACATTATGTGTTCAAGATGCAAGTATAATATCCGGATCATGAGTCCAATCCATGATATTTTACTGGTTATTATTGAGTATAACATTGAGTGGGTCTACTGAAGGATTATCTGAAATAAGAAATTTGCATAAGGGTATATATTATATATGTACATATTTTTCTTTGATTTAGGAATTTTTATATCAAAGTTGTCTTGCCTTGTCAACAATGAAAGTTCATTCCCTTAATCACTTTCAATGTAAGAGATATTTTTACCACTATATTCTAGCAAGATCTGGGATCTCCTTTACTATCTTTGTCACATCCCAATAATATGAGAACACGTGACTCTGATAAAAAGAAGCGGGAACACATTCTGCCTTGCAAGTCCAACTTGCATTTTCCAATTCGGTCTTTAACACCCGGGCCCACCACCCCTAAGATGATGTTGACCCGTTGTTAATTGAACCAACCATCAACAAGCTTAATACTCGCTATACGCAATCCAATATCGTCCCAAAAATACGAGGACCCGATATTGGGGTCACTACGTATACGGCCTTACTCTTTCGAGAAGCAAAGAACCCGATCCAAATAAATCATATACATGATCTGTCATATCGAACATGCGTCTCCTATATACAACATCTGGCGATGGAATCCTTTGCCTTGACGGGAGACCATGGATGTCACTTATGTGATCCTCCACCTCATATTCAAATTGTAATAATTAATTATCGTGAATCATATTCACATAATTAATTCTTCCAAGTGAAATATATATCTATTCATAATAGAGTGCTTTTAATTGGATATAATTAATTTAATCACATTAAATTAATTATCAATCCAATTATCAATCGACAAACTCGATCATTACTTGAATAGTAAGTATAATCTCAAAGTACGTATTATTCGAATTTTAGTAATTAGAAAAATACACTTTAACTTCTCCGACATTATCGAGTCCCTACCCGTTGTCATGGCCAGTACCGACGAGAGTGGGACGAACCACATACGTTGCAACCCGCTACCCCAATGCTCTCCACTAGTCACCATATCCACCGCAGGAAAGGATAATACCAGATAGATCATTATGTACTTTGAGATGCTCATCAGTTTTTCAACCGAAATTATACCATATGATATTCATCAAAACCATTTTGATAATATTATAAGGAGATTTGCTAAACAAATCCCCAATCCTATTCAAGCAAGAAGGTTTTGCATGTAAAAGATGTCCTACAACTATTGTAGGATAAACTAAGGTTTTTCATGAAAAACAATGTTTGTTGATGAATTCATATCAACCAATTAATGATCAAGATCAACTATCTTATCATCTTGGTTAGGGAAATGTCATTCAATGAAATAATTAACTATTTAAATATTTCATAAATATTTATAATTAATTATTTCAGAAAATTAACAATTAATTTTCATCAACTTATTTGAATGACTATCACATGGTTCATGATCAAAATTGTCAATTTTCAGCAGTGACCCCTACTCACTAAAATCAACATATCTTGATCAATTTAAATCTAAATTACGCAAAATCAGTTTCCTACGATTGATAATTTGATTTATGACAGAAATCAATGATATTTAATCCATTTCAAGGTGTATCAAAACAGTAATTAACTCATTAATCATGTTTAGATTCGCAGTTCCCGCAACAATGAATACATGTTTATTCAAAGGGCCATATCTTGAGCAAATGAAATCCAAATTACATAAAATCAGATCCTTTGGTTTCCTTATTTAATAAGAAACAAAATCTAATTGAAAATTTCGTGTTTAAACAATTTAAACAGTGCCGAAAAATTCAATTAATCAGAGGTGCGAAAATTGAAATGCAGTAAAAAATTTTCGCAACTCTTTCAAACCCAAGTCGTCCTAGGTTTACGGATCGTATCCAAAACCTTTTTCGACCTAAGGCTCCGATACCACTTGAAGGATAAGAGGAATCTTCAAGCGTATCACGGAAGCGTGTTGATCGCATCTCATGCGATCACGACGACTAGTCGCACTAGTCGCTAGATGCAGCGGAATTTAAAAATTTTAAATCAAAGATGAAACCATATGATCACAAGAACATTTCTTGGATCGTTTCATCAAACCATAAAGAATTAGAAATACTTCTTGAAGTGTGATTGCGATCACAATATTTCTAAAGCAAGAGATCATCTTGACTCAAGTCCGATCTACGAAGATGGCACTTGCGGGCGCGATGATGAGACACGTTCCTCCCGCAATCCTCGATGAAGATCCAAGCCTTGAATCTCATGATTTCGTCCAACGAAATTCGTTGATGGAGATCCACGAGCAATTTAAATGACAACACACCGACGTGGAGATGATTGCTTGTTCCCTCAAAACACAAGGTGGACGACCACCATAGATAGATAGAGAGAGGACGAGAATGAGAGAGAGAGAGTAGGCGTGTACTCTTAATGTTGTGTCTCTAGAGAGGCTAGGGTTATCCTCTATTTATATTAGTTTGGAAGTCCATGGATCACAATTCATGGCATATACAAAATCAATGGTTAGATTGATATGTATATTAAATCAATGACCATGATAATTGTTGTTAAAAACAACAACATATTAATTTATTTTAAATTAAATATATGTTGTATTATCATCAATATAATTTAATTCAACAAATAAATCAATAATCACAAGATAATGATATGATAATTAAAAAGATAATTATAAATCACATGGATAATTAAAAAGATAATTATCCACCCATGAGATTTGGTGGATTATCTCATCCTTTTAATTCATATCATTATCTGTTATTTATCTTGCAACATTATCCACTAAATTAATTCCAAATTAATTAGTGTATATCTATTGCAAAATTATCCACTAAATTAATTCCCAATTAATTAGTGAATATTTTAATCATGCCATTGAAAATATGTGAATCATATTCACATCCCAAACTAAATTGTAAATTACATTTCCAATTAATTACTTAATGTGAATCCAATTTACATTAATAATTAACAAATGTTATTTACAAAGCTTCTCTCTCTAATATACTATAAATCACATTTATAATATATATACACAGATATCATGGATAACACTATCCATAATCTGCAATCCTTGATAATCAAATCCCATTTAATTATCTTGGATAATCATTCTCATAATATGAATCTCATTCATATTATTCTTGACAATTAAATCTCATTTAATTATCATCCTATTGTTTCTTGGATACATAATTCATCAAATGAATTATTTTGAACCCTTTCAAGAATAATGTGCTTCCTCCGCTGATACTTGGAGATAAGGACAGGCCGATTGTATTGTTCCACGTATAGTGACTTGGATGTTGAGATCTCATCTCAAAACCAGATCTTACGTACCTCCCACAGATGCTTGATTAAATCAAGATCGCAAATCTAATCTTCTCATTGCATCTGAATCTCATTCAGACCAATGTCCAACATTTGGACCAGGATCAGATTGCTTCTCTACCGAGAGGAGTCACTAAAATCCAGACATGTTTCATCACTCCCTCGGAATGGAAACGTCATGGTTATACAATCGTTTATGATCACATCACCCTCAGGTATTCCTAATACCTGTATATCCTGCATACTGGAAGACCTATGATGATCCTGAAGATCAAGATCAATTTTACATTGTCTTCTTCAGGGTTTGATCACCAAGTTTTCAATCTTGGTCATTGGGGATCGGTATCGATCATACACTTTCCCAAAGCATATATCATACCTTCAAATTCTTGTCATGCTTCCAAAGCACAACGACCATGCATGGAATTTGATCGGTCCCAATACCTCATGAGTGAGCTCATGTATTCCGGTTCATAAGTGAACCTGTATGATCCCTCTGAGAGATCATATTACTTATATGCCCTTATATGCACACCAGCGCGCCGATGTATAGTCCTTGGTTAGGTAATCAATTTATTGGTCTACCAAATGTACACATTCAGACATATAGTAACACATCTGTCTCCGGTCAGAGGATGCGTGCCTATGCTGTGACAGTATTCAACATAGGACTTAGGTTATCTCGATCTCGTTAAGTCAACCCATTGACCTAACTAATCCGACACCTCCGAATCACTATTCCCATGCAGAGGACCTGCATCAATAGGTCGGTCAGATATCAACCTATGTGAGAAAGGATTGCCATCTCCTATTCAGGTTGGAGATCATCTCTTAACAATCATTTGACGGTGCTTGATGAGTCCTCAATCTTACCCTTTAGATATTCATCCAAGCACCAGCCTCTATGATTCAATTATTGAATCAACAACTGTATGATTATTAAGATGACCATGGTACATAACCCTAATTGTACAGAGGGATCTATTGTGCAAATTATTTATTCTTAATTTCTGATCAGGGAATGATATGTGAAATAACATTTATTGCATAATGGCTCGCCGTGGGCTCGCATGTCCAATAAAATCTTCTTCCAATGAGATTACATTATCTCATTTCCAATATCTCAAAATGATAATTCACGATTATCTTGTGAACATTGCAATCATACCATTGAAAATTTGTGATCATATTCATAATCCAAAATAAAATGTAAAGTATATTTTCAATAAGTATCTAGTGTGAATCCAATTTACATCAACAATTAATCAACAAATATAAATTATAATAGGCTCTCTCTGATATATTATAAATCACATTTATAATATATATGATTAAGTACTGTCCACATTATTCATATCCATGATAAATCACATTTAATCATATTGGATCTCAATTCTTATGTGCCAAAATAGTATGAATCACATTCACATTATTCACATCTTTGATAATTAAATAACATTTTATTATCTTAGATAACTCTTCTTATAATATGAATCAAATTCATATTATTCATGATAATTAAATAACATTTAATTATTGATTTTTCTCAATGCTCGGGTACATATATCAACAATGAAATTTTCTTTGAATTCCTTCAAGGATAATGCACTTTCTCTGCGGATACTTGGAGATGAGGATAGGGTGATTGTATTGTTCCACGTATAGTGACTAAGATATTGTGATCAAATTTCAAATCTAGATGTTTGATTAAATCAAAGCCATAGATGTAATCTTCTCGTTGCTTCTGAATCACATTCAGATCAATGTCTAACATTTGGACTAAGATCAAATCACTTCTCTACTGAGAGGAGTTACTAAAATCCAGACATATTTCATCACTCCCTAGGAATGGAAGAGTCATGGTTATACAATCGTTTATGATCACATCACCCTCACGTATTAATAATACATGTACATCCTGCATACTGGAAGACCAAGAATAAACCTAAAGTTTAGATCTATTTAGACTATCTTCTTCGGGGTTTTATCATTAAGTTTATCAGTTGATCATTGGGAATCAGTATCGATCATATACTTTCCAAAAGCATATATCATACCAAGGTGTTGATCATATACTTTCCAAAAGCATATATCAAACCTTACAAATTCAGTCAAGCTTCAAAGCGAGACAACCATGCATGGAATTGGATCCTTCTCAATATCTCATGAGTGAGCTCATGTCTTCCTATTCAGTAAATGAACATGTATGATCCCTTTGAGAGATCGTATTACTCATACGCTCTTGTATGCATACCAATGCGCTTGTTTATAGACCATGATTAAGTCATCAACTTATTGGTCTGTCAAATGTACATACTCGAACATATAGTAATATCTGTCTTCGATCAGAGGATGCGTGTCTATATCGTGATAGTACACGACATAGGTATTTAGTTATCTCAATCTCGTTAAGTCAACTGTTTGACCTAACTAACCTGACACTTTTGAATCTCTATTCCTTTACAAAAGGCCTACATCAAGAGCTCGGTCAGAAATCAGCCTTTAGAGAAAGGATTGTCATCTCCTTCTCAATCTGGAGATTCTCTCTTAATAATCATTTGACGGTGCTTGATGAGTCCTCAATCTAGCTCTTCAGATCCTCATCCAAGCACCAGCCTCTATGATTCAACAATTGAATCAACAGTTGTATTATCATCAAGATAGCCATGGTATATAACGCTAATTGTACAAATAGACCTATTAAGTAATTTAGTTATTCTTCATTTCAGATCAGGGAATGATATTTGCAATAGCAATTATTGCATAATGACTCGCAGTGGACTCGCATGTCCAACATACTCAATCTTATAGAAGTATGTCTTTTGTCTATGACACTAAAACTCAATAATCGTTAAGAGCAAGTCTCATTGCAAGCAATTTCTTCTCTTAGATGTGTATTTCATGGCTACGAGCTATGCTTTGGAGATCTCTACCTTCTCACCAGGTTCCCTCTTTCTTTTGAAGATCCATTTATACCTTAATGAGTCTCACCCATATAGGTAGATCCTCGAGGGTCCATATACAACATTTGTATACGAAGTCCATATTAGACTTTATTGTTAACATCCATCTTCCCATGTCATGATCCTCAGAAGCTTCATCATATGAAGTAAGATCATTGTCAGACGAAACTGATGCATGGAATCCATCATCAAACTTATTTGAAGAGGTATTAGTGTTTCATCTTTAATTATCCTTTTAGTTTCCCATTTCAGGAACCTCATTATCTTCTCAAGATTCAATGAGTTTCTTCACTTAATTTTCATCTTGATTCTTAAGAGAGTCATCTTCTAAGAATCGTATCCTTAGAGATGAAATCTTCTCAAGAATCTCAATGTCATAAGGTAGGTATCCAATTCCGTCCTTTATTTTTCTAATGAAGTAGCACTCTCTGGTGCTAGAATCCAAATAACTTGCATGAAACCTTATTAAGGATATACATTGTAGCCTATACTACATATATACCTTGGAAACTTAGAGGTAATTATGCTAAGAGTCATCATTGATTAAATCATGTCACATGATCCAATTGTATCTCCCTACAACTCTATTGAGTTTAGGTGTATTAGGAGGATTGAGATAGGAATGATATCTATGTCTCCATAAGGTATTCCTTGAATTCATCTAATAGGTACTTGCTACCTAGGTTGGATCAAATTCATGTCATCTTCCTTCAAACTTTGGTTCTAAACCAAATTGTGAAATCTTTGAACATTTCAAAAGTTTCTGATATGAAGGAAAGAAATCTCATATCATAAAAATCATCAAATGATATCACATATCATCAATGTTCATTGTGATATAGATGATCCACATACATCAATATGTATGAGGTCTTGAATACCTTGACATCTTACACAATTCCCAGAGAAGAGTGTATTGGACATTTTACTTTGAATACAATATTCAAAAGTATGTAAGATTTGAAATTTTACACATTCTAAAGTTTCATCTCTTACTAGTCTATGATCTCATGAACAGACATGTATCCAAGGCTTGATACCATATCATTGTCAAATGATCTTCATCCTCCTATTGATCTTTTAAAATTTAATTTTCAATATTAAAAATGTTAATGAATCGTTCATTAGTTTTCTAATTTAGTAGAGTCCTTTGGATGTTAGACTACAATCTGAAATATATTCATCATAACTCTTTATGATAGGTCTGTTCCAGAATATATGTTCATTTCCAACATTTAGAACTAAACAATGAATGTATTCTAATATCTAGATCATAGAGACATTCTCTAAGACTAAGGGCTCTCCCATTGAAAATATAGTCTATCTATCCATTGGAGACAGTTGCAAAAATTGCATCAATATCCATTTGGATGACTATAAACTTTATGATCAAATTTCTAATCTTTTAAAACATATGCAACCAATTGCAAGCGTTATTAGAGAATGAGATACAATTTTAGACTTCGATCTTATTGGGTCAATTTCAATGATTATATGTAGATGTATAATATCCCAATGCACTATACAGATCCTTCTCTTAAGGATCTTAGATAGTCTAGATTGTCGCACTACCAGTACATCGGCTTATTCCAGTATTGGCATTTATCCAACTCTTTGGGCGTCACATGGAAGTTATAGAAGTACAGTCAATTCTTTTGACTTTCCTTCTTACTTGGGTCAGGCCCATGCTTCTACCGCGCTCCTTTCACCTATAAGCAACCATTGCTTAAAACTAAGGATCTCTTATGTTGAACTCAAAGGATTTCAATATAAGAGTATTTCAACATTTATACATGCTTCATTTAATTCATACAATATGAATATCATGAAGCTTCATAAAAGACTAGAGTATAGATAGTAGAATGATGACACTCATCATATCCACATCCATCCTAACTCAAAGACATTGGTTCAGGCAGGTACTCAAACATTCTGAGTGCATCATCTCTTATCGAGCCACCATTCTGCGTGATGCAGTGAACCATGTCATTCATGATTAAATGTCGAGAGCACATATGTATGCCAGAACGTCTTCATAGATTTTATAAGGATTATTTGACAATCACAATCATCATTGACATGATACTTCCAAAGTACACTCAATGAGTGATCAAGGCTATAGAGACATACAAATCTAAGTTGTTGTCTTATTGTCTATTTAATTGCCATTCCTCATTATTATGAGGAAACATGCATATTGCAACCACATACATTATGTGTCCAACTGCAAGTATAGTATATGGATCCAATCCATGATATTTTACTGGTTATTATTGAGTATAGTATTGAGTGTGTTTAATGAGGATTATCTGAAATAAGAAATTTGCATAAATATGAATATAAATATTACTTTGATTTAGGGATTTTTATATCAAAGTTGTTTTGCCTTGTCAACACTGAAAGTTCATTCCCTTATTCACTTCCAATGTAAGATATATACTTACCATTATATCTCAAGCAAGATCTGAGATCTCCTTTCTTATCCTTATTACAGCCCAATAATATGAGAACTTGCAACTCGAATAAAAAGAAACGAGAACTCATTCCACCTTACAAGTCCAACTTACATTTCCCAATTCCGTCTTTGACACTCGAGCCCACCATCCCTAAGGTAATGTTGACCCATCGTTAATTAAACCAACCGTCAACATGATTAGAACTCACAATGCGCAATCCAGTATCGCCCCAACAATATGAAGACTCGATATTGGGGTCACTATGCATACGGCCTTACTCTTTCGAGAAGCAAAGAGCCAGATCCAGATGCACTTGTATGTAGTAGTTGTCACTTCAGACAGGCATCTCGTACATACAATTCATGGCGACGGAACTCTTCGCCTTGACAGAAGACCATGGATGTCACTTATGTGATCCTCTATATCATGTTCAAATTCTAATTAGTTATTCTGAATCATATTCACATAATTAATTCTTCCAAGATAATTACAACTCTATTCATAATAGAGTATTTAATTGGACATAATTAATTCAATCATATTAAATCAATTATTGATCTAATCAATCAACCAATAAATAATTTTAATTGTTACTTCAAGGATGGTATAATCTCAAAATACATATTATTCAAATTTAAATAATTAGAAAAATACATCATGATCTCTTCAAGCATTATCCTTTCCTTATTCGTTGTCATGGTTAATACCGACGAGAGTGGGACAAACTGCTTATAGAGCAACCTGCTACCCCAACGCTCCCCGACTAGACACCATATCCACCTCAGATCAGGATAATACAATTTGATCATTTTGTATTTGAAATGATAATTGGTCTTTCAAATTATAACATATAATATTTATCAAAACCATTTTGATTAATATTATAAGAAAATTTGCTAAACAAATTCTCAATCCTATTCAAACATCAATGTTTGTTGGAAAGTTTATTATAACCAAATCAATTAAGATACATTATCTTATCAAGTTTGGTTAAGGCAATGTAATTTAAGAAAATAATCATCATAAATATTTCATAAATATTCATCGATAATTATTTCATGAAATTAGCCATTAATTTCATTAATTTATTAATGACAATCACAAGGTTCTTGATTAGGAAAGTAATTTTCAGCATTAACGATCACTAAAATTAGCATATCTCAACCAATTTAAATCCAAACAGAGCAAAATAAGTTTCTATAGTTTGCCGATTTAATTTACAACAGAACTCAAGTGACTTGAACTCATTTCTAGGTACTTCAAAATCGTAATTAACTATTTAATTACGTCAATATTTATCATTCCCGAAATAGTGGATACATGTTCATTAAAAAGATCATAACTTAAGCAAACAAATTCCAAATCACACAAACTCAAGTCTCACGGTTTTCTTATTTAATGGGAAACATAATGCAAGGACATTTTTTGTTTAAACACTTTTAAACATGGCAAAAAAATTTACATAAAGCATGGCTGCGTGAACTAAATGCGATGAAAGTTCGCACAACCAAAAAATGTCCAAGTCATCTTCGATTTAAGGATCATATTCTAAACCTTTAACTTTGCTCTGATGCCACTTGAAGGATTTGGAAAGATCCATATGTGCATCATGGAAGCATGAGGATAGTATCATATGCGATTGGGAGTGATGAGTCACACTAGTTGCTCTGGGCAGCGGGATTTACAAATTTTGAACGATGAAACCACATGATATGGGAACACTTCTCGGATCGTTTCAAACCAAAAAACAATTTTTAGGTTTACCTCTTGAAGTGTGGTTGCAATCGATTCTACGAGTGAAGAGAATCTTTGTCCTAAGTCCGATCCGACGGAGGAGACCCTTGCGAGCGCGTTGATGAAACGCATGCTCCTCGCAATCCATGTTGATGATCCAAGCAGTGAATCTCATGATCTGATCTCACAAGATCTGATGTCTTCTTCACGAGCGAGGCACACTGAAGGAGGTAGAGATCCACGAGCAAACGATTCGGTAGCATAACGACGATGCGACGATGATGGTGACTCTCTAGAGATCCATGGTGGACGGATACAATGAGAGAGAGAGAGAGAGTTGGCATGTTGAGAGAGAGGGAGAGAGCATTATGTTGTCTTCTTAAAGAGCTAGGGTTACCTCTTCTTTTATAAATATTTTGGGAGTCCATGGATTCCAATCCATGTGAAACACAAAATCATTGGTTGAGATTGATTTGTGTTTCTATTCGATGGCCACGATTTTGTTGTAAAAAATACAATAACAATTAGTTTAATTTAAATCAAATATACTGAATAATAAACATAATTTAACTTTAAACTAAATTAATTATCATAGAAAAATAATGTGGGAAGTCACCTACCCTCCTAAAGGGGGGCAACCACCCTTATGACCAAGGGTGTTGTCTCCTTTAATCCTTCATATAAATATACGTTAATTTTTTTTGTAAACTAATTCACAAAAAAATTCCAAATTAATTTCATGAATGTTGCAATCTTGCCATTAAGTAATTGTGAATCTTATTCACAACACAAAATAAAATGTTAATTTTATTTCCAATTAATTTCAAATGTGAGTCCAATTCACATCAAGAATTAATTTCAAAATACAGTTTACATCAAGCTCTCTCTAATATATTATAAATCACATTTATAATATACATACAAATAATATGTATAGCACTATCCATGTTATCCATATCCTTGATAATTAGATCATATTTAAATATCTTGGATCTCTATTCTCATGTGCCCAAATAACATGAATCGCATTCACATTATTAACATCTTTGATAATAAATCACATTTAATCATCTTAGATAACTCTCTTAATATGACCAAATAATATTAATCAAATTCATATTATTCATGATAATTAAATCATATTTAATCATAAATTTCTTAATGCTCAAATAAATAATTCAATAGCGAAATTATTCTTGAACTCTTTCAAGAACAATGCGCTTTCTCCATGGATACTTGGAGATAAGGATAGGGCGATTGTACATTCCATGTATAATGACTTGGATATTGAGGTCATATCTCAAATCTAGATCTTGCGGACCTCCCATAGATGTTCGATCAAATCAAAATCGTAAATCTAATCTTTTCATTGCATCTTAATCATGTTCAGATCACTATCCAACATTTGGACCAAGATCATGTTACTTCTCTATTAAGAGGAGTCATTAAAATCCAAACATGTTTCATCACTCCCTAGGAATGGAAGCATCATGGCTATGCAATTGTTTATGATCACATCACCCTCAGGTATTCCTAATACATGTACATCTTGTATATTGGAAGACCTATAATAAAACTGAAGTATTAGATCTATTTAAGTTGTCTTCTTTAGGGTTTTATCATTAAGTTTCTCATTAGATCATTGAGATTTGGTTATCGATCATATACTTTCCAAGAGCATATATGATACCCAGGTGTTGATCATATAGTTTCCAAAAGCATATATCAAACCTTACAAATTTAGTCAAGCTTCCAAAGCGAGACGACCGTGCACGGAATTGGATCCTTCTCAATATCTCATGAGTGAGCTCATATCTTCTGCTTCAGTAAATGAACCTGTATGATCCCTTTGAGAGATCGTATTACTCATATACCCTTATATGCACACCAACACGTCGGTGTATAGACCTTGATTAGGCCATCAACCTACTGGTCTGCCAAATGTACATACTCAAACATATAGTAACACATCTATCTTTGGTAAGAGGATGTGTGCCTATATGGTGACATTATATGATTTAGGTCTTTGGTTATCTCAATCTCATTAAGTCGACTCTTTGACCTAACTAATCTGACACCTCCGACTCTCTATTCCTATGCAGAAGACCCGCATCAAGAAGTCAGTCAGAAATCAACATTTAGAGAACGGATTATCATCTTATTCTTAGTCTGGAGATCCTCTCTTAATAATCATTTGACGGTGCTTGATGAGTCCTCAATATAACTCTTTAGGTATTCATCCAAGCACCAGTCTCTATGATTCAACAATTGAATCAACAGTTGTAAAGGGACCTATTACGTAATTTAGTTATTCTTCATTTTAGATCAGAGAATGATATTTGCAATAACATTTGTTGCATAATGGATTGTCGTAGGCTCGCTTGTCCAACATATATAATCATTGTTCCCAAAATTTTACAAATTTTCAATAGAGTTCACAATATATTTTTACATGATTAACATCTTAAACTACAGGAGCTACAAAAGTATAACAACAACTAGTACAACTCTACAAGTGAAAATGCACCATGAGTCTGGTACAATCTACGGAAGCATGGGTCACTACTACTACAACTCAATCTGCAAGACTGGATGGGTTTCCAAAGAAGTACGTATGAGCAGAAAGCCCAGTACAACTAAAATAGGCTAACCGTAACTACTCAAAAAAATGTAAAAGAGTAAAGAGAGGGATGTTCATGTTCCATTATTATCTTTACACTTGTTGTTCACTATCCCAAATCATCTGTAAAGATTATTATGGTAAGTTGCATGCATTTTTCCACTTGCACCTTAAAGTAATTGTATTATCATACATATGAGCTCATCAGTTACACATTTAATTACATGATAAGTTGGGGTTAATCAAACATGTATTTACACATCATGGTGCTATTCAAAGCATCAATCCTCATTTAGTTGGTGAGTTCAAAAATCATAATGATATTATCTCAATAGTCATATATTGTGCACTAGAGTAACCAACCCAAGCAAACAAACCCCAACTTTGAATTTCGACCCGTTTTCCCCAGCTTACCTGCCACAAGGGCAATACCCGAGAACAAGTATACAATGGCCAAATGTGACTGCTCCAGATACACCCGTATGACAAAGCAAGAATTTTTGATGAGTGTTGTACTAGGGACGCAGAACATGCTGACAGACCCCATAACACTACGTTCAACCGACAAGGTCGCGGAACACAATGACAGTACCCGTAGAACTAGAACTAACACTCCATCTAGGACTCACCAAGACCACGAGAGTTGCACCCCACTCTCAGGTATGCTAACTTCCATATGCATAACACATGCATACAAACATTCATAAAGTGGTTTACAACTCAATTTCATTTTATTATATTTCCATATCATCAATACTAACTCCTTGTGACACCAATATCGTGGATAGTATGTATTCTTGGTCCACATGAAACCTCACACTATAACTCTAATATCTTGGATCCTTAGGATCGGGGTGCCTCCGTAGGCATGCAATGGAGTACATCATCCTAACTAAGTTCCCAACACGTCCACTAGTTCTCCTTGATTCAAATCATGAAATCCCACACTTTGCTGTGTGCCAAATCAACCCCACACTTTACCATCAATATATTCATCCTCTCACATGCTAAGTCCAATAGTTGAGGCAAACCACCATTCACGTGAACACCTTCACGAACCATCCAAAAACCGTTGCCCATCGATGAAGGTCCATGATGGCATAGGTCATGAGTCAAGGCAAACGATCCTACACATTGATCATTTGAATCTCACTCCCTAGCAGTGGATGGAAAGTATGACTTTCTTTATTTTTTTCGGATGGCAGAAAACAACACTGAATTTCATAATCATTCTAGTCAACCTTGGATCACCATACATCTCATTCTTTCATCTTGTACATGAATATTTACAAAATGAGTATTCATATAATCCAACTTAACCCCTTTAAGTCAACTCATCCTTTACCAGGGCACTCTACAATCCAGTTAGTTGGTCCTCTAGGATGTTGACACTTGACTTCTTATGGTGTATCTATGTAGTTATCTAACTTTAGCAACATGGATTGTCTATAGTCTTGACCCATACCAAGCCTCATACTATGACTCCAAAATACTTGGTACCTTAGGGTTGGGGTGCCTCTATAGGCATGCGGTGAGGTATATGCATTCTAACTAAGTTCCCAACACTCCATGTTCTTCATTGGTTCATAAAACATCTTGATATACATACATACATATATGCACACAAGTTTGTATATATGTATGCTCATTAGGCCTTAAATGTACATCATATTTCCATTCATTTTTATAATAAACTATATGTAGGTTAGTATGACATCATATCATTAAAGTTAGCTATGTTGCCTAATGTTATTATGCACAATATAATTACAAGTAGCTAACTTTAAAATTCAAATTCGATTACAACTCTTCGTGGATTTTAGTATTATTAGATGTGTCCAAAAGATCTCAAGACACTCTATAAACTTCATTAAAGAAGTTTTATTACTAGATGTCATTTAGACCTTAGAGTTCAGTCTCAAAGTCAGCACATTCTCATATTCTGCTGCTAAAAACTGCACATTACCTTAAAACTGCACCATCTTCCAAATCATATTTCAAGCACGTTCATACATGGATTATCTTTATTTAAATTTCTCTATAAAGATCTTTGGATTATTTACATAATAGATTCCTTAAACAAGAGAATCCAACTTTAAATATCCTCAACTCGTGAGATCTAAAGTTGACATTTTCTTTCTTATTTCTGCTACTATACCGAATAACTATGCAACTTTTAAAAAGTCAATTCCTATATCATTTCTCATCGAAATCTCTTGATTTTTGAAAATCTAGAAATATAGTTAATTCACATACAATTTTTATGAAGGATGATTTGCACTCCCTCACATTAGCCCTTCAAATTTCAAGCTTAATGTACCACCTTGACTTTGTGAAACGGTGAGTTGCTCATATGATCATATGATTGTAAAATTCACATTCCATTGAATCTATTAATGAAATAAGATGATTTTAGATTCAAATGAAATATAATTGATAAGGATACAATTTTTGTGAAGAATTTTTTTTATTTGAACTCATTTAGACGTTTGTTTTCAAGTATGAACAGAACCCCAATTTATTCCCAAATGTCATTCATGTTCCTTTTTTATACCGCAATCTCACCACATAATCAAATTTCATACGCATATCTTTTAAGCGATTTTAATTAGGAACATGAACTACAACCCAAAATACGATACCAAGCAAGAAATCCATCCAGCAAGTAGGGCTTAAAGTCCATGGGAAACGTATATATGCTCGACAAATCGTGAGAATGCAAAGGAGAGGGATCCTCACACGGAGCTCAAGTGTGCAAAACCGGTGTTGTAACTATGTTCTGGCATATCCTTGTGATCAGAGTTACTCTAACCCACAAGAAACCCATAGTTAGGATAGACCGATTTGCATTATCAAAAAGATCACGATGAGAGAGAATCTTACACTTCTAATGATAGATTCATGTTGAGGGTGATGAGGGGATGTTTCTCTTCAAAGATGATTACGATTAGCCAACTCCAACCTCGACGGCTTTCGGACAGAACTCTGACGAGCTTAGTGGTTGGAGGATGGCTTGGTATGCAAATAAGGAAGAAGAAGAGGGTTTAATCTTAGATTTTATCACCGTTTTTTCATATTTGAGCGGATCCTTAAGAGGATCTAGCTCAAAATCCATATCAAAATCTGGACTTGATCCATCTTCACTTAAATGGTCATATCTCCCTCATCTGATCTTTGATTTATGAAATTTCAGATGCATTGGATTCCTGATGACAATACACATTCAACAAGCTATTATTTAATGTAATCAAATAAGAATTGGATTTTTCATAAATTTTCTAATGAGATGTAATCATTTGGTTATTACCACTTAACCAAATTGCGGGGTTGAAAACCTGAGGTTTCACATCATAACAATCTTGAAATAAGCCTCGTCCTCGAGACTTTAGGGAGTAGCAGATGGGGCAATCATAATATATATTGCATTCATTCTACAATATCATGTCAAATTATCCACCATGTCATGAAAGATATCGCCTATGTATGACTCTTATCCATTACAATATGCAAAACATTTTATAATTCTACAGTTATCACCTATAGTGATAACAATTTTAAAAGAATCTTCCTTATTGTGAATGTGATAAAAATCTTAAAGAAATCCTCTTATTACTATGCAAGTTGAGTCCATATCGAATTTTCACTTATGGACGGAGTGATAATAGTTTTAATAAGGCATATGTTATCGTGTCGACTACAACAATCTTAAAAAGATCACAGTTATCACCTTCAGTGATAATAATATCAAAAAGAATGGTGGTATTGCAGTCGACAGTAACAATCTTAAAAAGAATCAATCCATTTACTTTAATCTGACAATCCTTAATCTCACCTTACAATTAATGTAGGCTATTTAATGTGAATATCTCACATTAGTATAACTTTAAGCCAATAGACTTTTCAAAGTCCTTTAGCCTTTACCTTTATGAATTGTATCTAAATAATAATCTATTACCATGATCAAAAGTAATAAGAGTTAGCACATTTTTTGCCACTTCAATGTTTTTAGGCACACTCGTACTATCGTACAAATAATATATAATACCATGTGTTATCATATACATATAAGTGACACAGTGACAAGATAATTCCATTACAAAAGATATTTTTTTAGAACCATCAATATTCCTGACATTAGTCATAACTCTTGAGTACAACCTTATTTATCTAGATATTTTCATGCATTGTAAAACTAGCATTATTGTTCATTGCAGACATTCAGTCTGACTATGGCCTCTCTAACCACAACTATAACATCTTCAGGACCAGTTACTCCCCCTCGATCCATGGCCACTGGAACTTAAACTAGGCTCATGTGCCAGCACCTCGGGTAGGAAACTGTCACGACCCCAGTTCTTGAACGTCGGATCTTTCCATTTACCGGATCTAGTTACTCAACAATAGCTTTGTCCAATAATAATATCTTACATTCAAAAATAGAGTGCAATAAAATACTACATAAAAAAAGCATCTCACATATTTCCATTCACAAAATAAAGATTACATATCAAAACTGTCCCACTATTTTCTTGTACATCAAACTAAAAGAAAAGGGGCACAGAAGGACTACTAACTTCCTTACACTAGAGGCTACTATTGATAGTTGGTTGGCTGGCTGACTAAGGTCCTTGTGATGGCACATTGATATCTGTTGGGTTTCAGAAATCATGGGATGAAGATTAGCGAACGCTAAGTATTGAAGAAAAGTAAAATAAACAAGTGTAGTTTTCCAAAACATATTATTATACCAGAAAGTTTTATTTCTTGTTGTTAGAACAACTCCTATTCCTTCTATTCCATCTTTATTTTAGTTTAGGATTGTTCCTCTCCTCTCCAAAGATCCCAAAGTTGTGGATGCTCTGGTATTGGAGATTACATTGATCTAGTGAGCTTATACCGCCGCACGTTATCTCAACCAATCATCCAATAGTATCCCGACAATTCTCTTTTTATTTTATTATCAAGGGTTCCAAACCACTAGCTTGACAAACAAAGAAGCACACCATCCTCGAGGACTCGTTAGCTTAAAATGACATGCTAACCTTTAATCACATATGCTAGAGGCTTTAGAAATACATGTTATCATGACCCAACCGCTATCAAACCACTCATGCCTCCACATGATATGACCACATCTTCAGTCAGTGAACCCTCCTATTGGCATCCGAGTACCAGGTGATGCAAATAATTCCGTACCCACTAGTCATAACAGGGAAACCGTGTACACCTCGGTATGGCATGTCAATATGTATGTTCTTCTGACAAACCTACAGATTGCATGCCCGACAAGTAGTATCTACTCCAAGTCATCCTTATCGTAAAAGATAGAACAAAAATCAAAATTGGATCCCATTTATGTCATGTCAATTCTTAGCTAGTATCCTTATATTATTATAGCAACCGCAAGGATGATTCATTATACTAACTCTATTCTAACATTTATTTTAAAGTGAATTATGACCCAAGTATGTGAATGTTATTCATAAGAAAGAAAATAATCAATAATAATTTTATCCAGTTTTACTTGAAAACCCAACATTAAGAGGCTGGATTTCATTACCTAATCGAGCTCTCTCTTGCATATGCAACACTACATAGTGATTCGTTTTCATAAAGGATGATTTATGGGTTCTAAAACAGTCGAGTCTCACTTCCGTATCATGCCAACATTACAAAGAACGTGAAGAATATATTTTCTTTCATAATTTCAGCAGATCTTCCCCTTATACGGGGAGATATTTTGGTGGAGTCTTACCTTATATCAGAGCATGTTTCAAAATAAAATGAAAAGTAAGAAGGAACTATCATAAGATCTAAGTTTCTAGAAGGAGCTAGATTAAGCTCTAAATTTCTAGAAGGATCTAGCTTAAGCACTTACGTTTTTGTAAGGAGATACCTTAAGCCCTATGTTTTTAAAAGGAACTAACTTAATCTCTAAGTTTCTGAAAGGAGCTAACTTAAGACCTAACTTTATGGAAGGAGCTAGCCTAAGCCCTAAGTTTCCTGAAAGAGCTAGCTTAAGCTTTGAGTTAGGCTCTAACTTAAGCCCTAAGTTTCGGATAAGCTTTGGCCAAAATCATGGGCTGCTAACCACGATTAGACCTTGGATTAGCAGTTTTCTGAACCCCATAAATATCCTCCCTCCCTACCCATATATTCCTTACAATTTCTATTAAGACCTCTACCCTAAGGGCTAGAGTTGATAGGATGAGAAGAGGAGAAGGAGGTAGGAGCACTAGCGAAGCGCGGTCGGAAAACGAGGAGGAGGGTGCGATCCTCTCCTAGTTGGTTTCATGTAGGAGGTAAGTAGCACTAACTTGAAATAGGTTTTTGATTCATCTTCATTTCGGATTCCTTTTTAGCCATGTTTGGGTGCAAGTGGTTAGGTCGTTAGTGAGCATATGAGTTCTTCGTATGGCTCACTTATCCTTGACAAAAGACTTATCAATTCTATAATATTTATCAAGGAATCTGAGTAACACCCTACTTAGATACAGGTGGCTAGGCCGTCAGTGAACCATGTGATTCATCACATCCTTCATTTACTTAAGAGGTTTGGTGTCTACCGATTCTCCATTGCTTGCAGTTATGTTATACTCTTTTTGTTTCCCTCTTGATGATTTTATAAAGGAAATACTTTTCATTTTATTTTGAAACATGCTCTGATATAAGGTAAAACTCTACCAAAATAAACTTAGAGCTTAAGCTAGCTCCGTCCGGAAACTTAGGGCTTAAGCTAGCTCCGTCCAGAAACGTAGTGCTTAAGTTATCTTAATTAGTGCTAACCATGATTAACTACGATCGTGATTATAATGATATCCATCCTTTTGATATTAATTGTAAAAAATAATTTCCGTTGGTTTGATCGACCAGATCTTATGACACATAATATGAGAAATGGCCAAGTTTAAGGCTTTACAATTATAACAACCTTAAAAGAAGTCTCGTCCTCAAGACTTGAAGTGCAGGCATAACAACCTTAAAAAGAAGGAGTGTAATTTCCTTTATAATGAATATATACACAATACGTAATGTTATCATTCAAATAAATCGGGTTATTTCTCCATCATATATGCCTTGGGTTCCCATGTGGCTTCTTCAAACTCTTGGTTCTGCCAAATACTCTAATTAGAGGCACTTCTTTATTCCTCAACTTCTTGATATCCATGTCTATTAATTGCACATGTGATGAATCATTAAATGCATATATAAAATAGTATTTGTTGTAGCACATGCACTTAGAGAGTCATGCGGAACAGAATAAAATATCTCTGCAAGGAGGATTCGGCTTAAATTTATACCTTGGGAAGTTAGAGGTTAAACAAAAGGGCACAAGCATTCAATGAATGATTTTAAATGTCAAATATTTAAGGTAACATTTATAAGATGATTATACCGAGTGAATGTACATGTCACAACAAGACAGATTCTTTTAACACATTTTTACACAATTAAATTAGATGAAGACAATGATGCAAAAAAATATGAGTATGATAAACACAATATGATGAGACACACAATAAGTAACTTTGATTAATCACAAAAATACCCTCAATCTTTTCAATATTAATTAAGGCAAGAAAACAAGTTAAATGGTATCTAAGTCTTAATCAGTCTCAAAAACATTTCAACACAAGTTTAACTTTTAATTTCACTTTGTCACTCAATAGTTTCAGCAGGCAGTTAAACCATTTAATAACTTAATGACAATGATTAAAAATATCTAATAATTGGTCATTAATATTCAATGTGATTAACATGTTTAATACCTCACAAAAAGTTCATTTTCAATTTTATTTAAAGACCAAAATAAGCACATAGAATAAGGAATAATTCAAGTGAGATTTTTATATCAAAATTATCAAAAAGCACGCCAAGAGATAGAGCATTAAACGAGCTCTAAAATGAAACCAAAATCACATCATTTGGAATATAGATGAAGAGATACTCAATATTCAATCCAGGAGCATTTTTGAAATAAAAAGTACAAGTTTTATTACAAAATAGGACAAAATGGATTGAAACACAATTAAAATATCCCACAGGGGCTAATATGAAATTTACACAGAGCAAGAGGACTTATCTGCAATTATGGTAAGGTAGAGGGTGTTGCTACAAATTTCCCAGTCATGTGCACGCTGCACGTGACATGTCTAGGTTCAGGCGATGACGTTCGTATCCACGTGGCTACTTCTGGTGCTTCGCTCGAGGCACAGACACAAGATCTGATACTAATCCTTAGGGATGAACCGTTGCTTCGATTGGGCAACATGGATCAATATGGACTGTCAGATCTCGTCCAATTTGGGGAGATCAACGATATCTGCTCTTCGATTGTTATTCAAATTTGCCACAAACGACGGTGCTCGGGTTGGGCTCCGGCGATGAAACCTTAGCTCCTTCTTGCTCCTCTTCCACCGCTTAAGGTTAAATGACCTTTTTGAAGGCTTCATGATGTAGGGGATGAATAGAGGATAATAATGAAGCCCTTAAAATATCATGTCAATGAATATCTGTCTTAAGAGAAAGCTAAGATCAGAGCTCATCTATGTTCTCCGATTAGTGAAATCCTTCATCCATGTAACGTTAGTACAAAAACATACGAAACATAGGTTGTCCAACTAGTGAGAATATGAGGTGAAATGAGAGGCTTTTCGGTCATGAAATATCAAGCCTAGATGGGTTCTCGTTCATGCAGAACAAGAACATGGATCAACGTGGATACAAAGATGGAGAAGTGAGTAAAGCACCAAGAGAAGAACACGTAGAAGATGGAGATGTCGCGATGATTTCTGATTCTTCATATCAGAGTCTAGAGGTAATACTCAGGTGGGATAAATTGGTAAAGTATTGAGAAAAATGTAAACAAGGAAATTTATCTGGAAATGGAATTTGAATATGGTGATGAATCAGAGCCGAAATGAAGCTCAAAAGCATCGTCAATCTTCACTTACAACCCTGGCGAGGGATTGAAGCTTGAGCAAGTGCTTAGAGCACTACGACTTGGTATTCACACCAAGGATCTCGTCGGAGTCCATTTCCTATCTTGGCTCAATCTCAATCCCTCTCACTGTCGCTGAAAGGTTAGAATTGAAGGATATGATAAATAATATATTACAATGACATTTATTGTAGGAATGGTTCGTGTCGGGCTCACATGGCTTACAAGAATAGCTCGAGGAAATCTCTCGCTAGCGGCGGATGCATCTGCTGAAGGTCAGAGGCAATGTTTTGAGGAGGGGGAAGTTGGTGAGCTATAGTTGAGAGGTAGTGGTTCCAACCACCGCTCGTGGTTGAGGAAGAGAGAGCGGAGCGAATCTGAGTAGTAGGTGAGGATAAGGATCGAAGGTTGAAGCTTTGGGCAGTGGAAGTTGATGAAATGGTTATTGGAGGTGATTGCGAAAATGGCAAGAACTTGAGGGTTGGCGAAGGGTTGCCTCTGTTGAAAGGAGGTAGGCAGAAATTGAATATGAGATCTTGGTCATTGGATCAAGATCCAACGGTCTAGATTGAAGGTGATCTGGACAAAGGGGTGTGTCTACGTGGGCAACCATGGAGGTGTCACGTGGCCCAATAGGAATTAAGATAAATAGAAAAATCAAAGAAAAATAGAAATAAATTAGCTAAGAGTTGAATTATAAAAAATGATGAACATAAAAGTTGTAGATCTCAATGAGATCTACAACTTTCATGTAGAAGTCAGAGAGATCAAAGGTCATTTATATATAGATAAAATTAAATACATATTAAAATAATATAAACAATTTTCCTTCATTTTTTGTTTATTTTTCTGTATTTTGATATTATTTTATGTTGTTTTATTTATTTACAATATTATACTAATTTTTATTTGATTTTTAATAATAAGTAAATACAAGAAATATTAGCACAATAAAGAGATTATATAATATACAATAATTAGTGTCAACTATTTACAACACATAATATAATAATTAGAATTAATTATTACCGAATTCTGGTGATTTTCTTAAGCAAGAGAGATAATAAAGGTGATTAATGGTGATAAATATGGGATATATCAACATGTATTTCTTGGTATGATAAGTTTGGTTCAACATGCAAATCATCAGAGTTTATCTTATTCTCTGGATCCCTAATATACTTTCTCGGATTAGATACATGAAAAACGTCATGTATAGTTGAAAGATGTGGATGAAGTGCAAGTCTATATGTAACTTTCCCAATCCATTGGATAATTTCAAAGGGACACACAAACCTGGGTGTCAACTTCCCATGCAAGTTTAACCTCTGAACTCCCTTCATATGTGATATTTTGAAGAATGCATAGTCACCTACCTCAAACGCAAGGTCTTTTCACCTGGTAACAACATAGATTTTATGGTAACTTCAAGAAGTTATGTCTTTTATGATCAAGCTCTACAGCTTCCCGTGTCTCCTTGAGTATATTTGAATCGTAAAGATTCTTTATCCTAACTTCTTGCCAACAAATAGGGGTAGTACATCTATGCCCATATAGTGATTCAAACGTTGTTGTGCAAATACTTGCACGGTAACTATTATTGTAGATGAATTCTACAAGAGGCAAAAATTAATCCGTAATGCCTTCCATTTAAGGCACATGCTCATAGCATATCCTCTAGAGTCTAAATCATACGTTCTGAGTGGCCATTTGTCTATGGATGATATGTTGTGCTCAAGCATAGTTGGCTTTCATGAAGTTCTCCCATTTGTGTGAGGTGAATCATGAATCTCGATCGGAAACTATGTCCTTTGGGATATAATGGATATGTATCACATGTGTAATATATAACTCCGCAAGTTGGTCTGGAGTGGAAGATAAGCTTAAACGAATAAAGTGTGCTATCTTGGTTAGACAATCTATTATAACCCATATAATATCTTTACCACCAGTCGTCTGGGGTAGGCCAATAACAAAATCCATGGAAATGCTTTCCCATTTTTATTTAGGAATAAGGAGAGGTTGCAACAATCTTAATGGCTTTTGATGTGAAGCCTTTACCTGTTGGCAGGTGAAACACGAGTTCACAATGTAGCAACATCTTTCTTCATTCCCGGCCACCAAAAGTGTAAGCAAAGATCCTTATATATATCTTCATAATCTCAGGATGAATAGATAATCTAGAGCAATGCGCTTCACATAAGGTGTCTTTCCTCAACTCATGTGTGTTTGGTACATAAACTTTGTGACGGATATACAAAAACCCATCTTGTATATGTAATCCCTCTATCTCATCCTTCTCAAGTTGTTGTCTCAAGTCTTTAAGGACTAGGTCATCCTCATATCCTTTCTTTATTCTATCCCATATTTCTGGTATGTATCAATGAGGAATAGTTATAGTATCAACACTGCTATCAAATGATTTTTATTCATTTAACGATGATAGTAAACCCCAGAAGTGGATAGCACTCACCGACCCAGGTGAATAAGTTCTTATGCTAAGGGCATCTGTTGCTATATTCCCCTTAGCAGGATGGCAAGAGTTGATGCAATCATAGTCTTTCAACATGTCTAACCACCATCTCTATCTCATATTGAGTTCCTTCTAATCAAATGGATATTTCAAAATTTTATGATCGGTCAAGATCTCAAATTAATATCATATAGGTAATGTCTCTGTATCTTTGAAGCGAAGACTACATCATCTAGTCCAAGTTCATGTGTCAAGCAGTTCCTCTCATGTGTCTTGAGTTGTCGTGATGCATAAGCAACTACCATGCCATGTTGCACAAGAACTTCCATAAGTCCTTCTTTAGATTCGTCAGTGTACACTGTAAACCCTTCAGTCGTAGAGCGTAGAATAAGAATAGGTGCAAATGTTAGGCACTCTTTTAATGTATGAAAACTGGTTTCGCAAACATCAAACCATATAAAATGGGACTTCATTCTGAGTCGGTCTAGTCATTGAAAATGATATTCGTGAAAAGTCCTTCACAAATCTTCTATAATACCCAACTAGACCCAGAAAAGATTGTACTTCTATGATAGTCTTCGGGTGTTCCCAATTCATCACTGCACCAACATTCATAAGATCAACTGATATACCTACCCTATAAATAACATGGCCAAAGAATGATACTTCCAGTTTTCGGAAATGTGGTCATGTGGCCGCATATGCGTATTCAGTCACTTGTCCGAAGCGCATATGCCAAATGTGGAGATATGCGATCAAAATGCATATGTGGTCCGAATATGTGGCATATGCGGTCGCATATCGATTAGGATTCATGTTAATCCATGACATGTTGCTGACACATTAACTCGATTTTTTCCCAAGCAACTTTTATATCTTCATTTACATTGATGCATCTTTTCGTTATTCTCGTATATGTAGCATTTGAGAATGTAATCTAGGGTTTTTTTCTTATATCCATTTTCTCATTATTCTCAACATTTATTAATGAACTGTTTACTTCTTTTTAATTTTCTACTTAATGAAATACATTATAATTCTTCTAATAAAATATGAAATAATTGACTAACAGTTTGGCACTTGACATTTGTGTGCTTCTAATAAATTTTATATGCAAATATAATTTCCTCTATATTTTGTATCAATAAGTTTTGTCCCTTGAAGATACATATATGTGTATAATTTTGGGTGTTTGGTTTGTATACCTATGATTATTCTTTAGCTTTTGTTATCTATAGGATCTATATATACATTAAAAGTTTTCTTACAGAATTCATGTGTTCTTGTTGAATGCAAATTTGTATATGTATATATATGCATTAAATTCAAAATACATACTAAAAAATAATCTATCTATAATACCATGGTTATATATATTATTGATTATATTATCGTATTTGAAATTTTTTATTTTGGATTTTGTTAGATCATCAACTTTTTATATAATCACATTTTTTGTTGTATTTTATATTATTTTAAATTAAAATATTATAACCACATAAATCATATATACCTTTGTATACTCCTCTGCATATTCGCTTACTCGCTTTAGACCGCATGACCGAACGAGTACCACATATCGCATTTCTGAACCTTCGATACTTCAGATAGCCAGAAGTCACATATGATATATTTAGCATACAATTTGTTCTTCCTTAGTGTTTCAAGTGCCTTCCAGAGATGGTGTTCACGCTGCTACTTATTCTTAGAGTGAATAAGCACGTCAACAATGAAGACTACTACAAAGTGATCTAGGAATTCCCTGAATATTCTATTCATGAGATCCATGAAGGTTGTTGGGGGTATTTGTTAGTCCAAAAGGTATGGCTAAAAAATTCATAATGTCTGTATCTAGTTCGAAAGGTTGTCTTAGGAATATCAACATCTTTAAATTTAACTGATGGTATCCATATCTTAAGTCAATATTGAAATACATAGTTGAACCCTACAACTGGTCAAAGAGATCATATGTTCTTGGCAGAGGATACTTGTTCTTTATTGTCCTCCTGTTTAGATGTCTACAGTTAATACACAACCGCATTGACACATCCTTCTTCCTCACAAACAAAACAGGTGCACCCCATTGGGTCGTACTAGGACGAATGAATTCTTTATCTAACAGTTCTTGTAATTGTACATTTAACTCTCGTAACTCAACTGGTTCCATCCTATATGGAGGGATAGAGATAGGTTGAGTATCATGTGTGGTAGAGATTTCAAATTCAATCTCTCGCTCAGGCGGTAATCCAGAGTGTTCATCAGGAAATACATCAGAAAACTCGCACACCATAGGTACATCTTTTACCATTCTGTCAAATCCTGATGTAGTAGTTACATAGGCCAAATAACCTTGGCATCCTTGCTCCAATAACTATTGTTCCTTCAGAGTAGAGATGTGTTCAACATTATCATTGGATGTCTTTCCAATGAACTGGAACTCTATCGAGTTAGGAAGGTGAAAAGTTATTGTCCTCTGGAAATAATTAAGATATACATGATGCCTTTCTAGCCAGACCATCCCCAGGACAAGATCAAAGTCATCCATTTCAATACGTAGTAGGGAAATATGTAGCCGATGTCCTATAATCTATATCATGCATTCATCTAAGATCTATTGGATTATGTATACTTGACTTCCCAGTCCTTTAATCAAATAATTGTTTTGTACTTCTGTTGAAATCTTATTTTTATGGTAGGATTCAAGCAAATTTTTTTATTGCCTAAGGAGGGCCTCCTCCATGGCTCCTAGAAATTATTTTAAAGTGAATCATGAAGCAAGTATGTGAATGTTCTTCATAAGAAAGAAAGTAATCAACTATAATTTTATCCAATTTAATTTGAAAACCCAAGAGGCGAGATTTCATTACCTAATCAAGCTCTCTCTTGCGTATGCAACACTTTATCGTGATTCATTTTTAGAAAGGATGATGTACGACTCCTGAAACAATCAAATTTCACTTTCGTATCGTGTCAATAATACAAAGAAAATGAATATATTTTCTCTCCTTATTTCAGCAGAGCTTCCCCTTACACAGGGTGATATTCGGCAGAATTTTCCCTTATATCAAGAGATATTTGAAAAGAAAATGAAAAGTGTTTCCTCTATAAAATCATCAAGAGGGAAATACTGGCGAAACATAAAGAGTATACCAGAACTGCAAGTAATGGAGAATCGGTAGACACAGTGTCTTAACTAAGTGAAGCGTGTGACGAATCACATGGTTCATTGACGGCCTAGCCACTGGCATCTAAGTAGGGCATTACTCAGATTCCTTGATAAAGACTATAGAATCAGCAAGTCTTTTTTAGGGGTGATGAGTCATACAAAGAACTAGTATGCCCACTAACGGCTTAGCCGCCCGCACCTGAACATGGCTACGAGAAATGAATATGAATCGAAAACCCATCTCAAGTTAGTCCTACTTACCTCCTACACGAAATCAACTAGGATAATATCACACCATCCTTCTCTTCCTCGTTTTTCGGCAGCGCTTCGCTAGCGCTCCTGCCTCCTTCTCCTCTTTACGTCCTCTCGACCCTAGCCCTTAGAGTAGTGGTGTTTAGTGGAAGTTGTAAGAAATAAATGGGTAGGGAGGGGGTTATTAATAGGGTTCAGAAAATTGTTAATCAATGGTTTAGCCATGGTTAACAGCCCACAGTTTTGGCCCATGATTTTGGTCAAAGCTTATCCGAAACTTAGATCTTAAGTTAGATCCTTCTAAAAACATAGAGCTTAAGTTTGCTCCTTTCAGAAATTTAGGGCTTAAGTTAGCTCCTTCCATAAACTTAGAGCGTGAGATAGCTCCTTCCGAAGCTCTTTCCGGAAACTTAGGGCTTAAATTAGTTGCTCGCACCTAAGTAGGGTGTTACTTAGATTCCTTGATAAATACTACAAAATCAACAAGTCTCTTGTCAAGGGTGATGAGTCATACGAAGAACTCGTATGCTCACTGATGGCCTAGCCGCTCGCACCTAAACATGGCTAAAAATGAATCATAAATGAAAATGAATCGAAAACCTATCTCAAGTTAGTGTTTCTTACCTCCTGCATGAAACCGACTAGGATAATATCACACCATCCTTCTCCTCCTCATTTTCCAACAACGCTTCTATAGCGCTCCTTCCTCCGCCTCCTCCCGTCCTCTTTGACCCTAGCCCTTGGGGTAGTGGTGTTAGTGGAATTTGTAGGAAATGGATGGGTAGGGAGGGGTCTATTAGTATGGTTAAGAAAACCGTTAATCCATGTTTTAACAATGGTTAACATCCCATAGTTTTGGCACATGATTTTGGACAAAGCTTATCCGAAACTTAGAGCTTAAGTTAGAGCCTTCTAGAAACTTAGAGCTTAAGTTAGCTCCTTCCGGAAACTTAGGGCTTAAGTTAGCTCCTTCTAAAAACTTAGAGCGTAAGCTAGCTCCTTCCGGAAACTTAGGACTTAAGCTAGCTCCTTCCGAAAACTGAGGACTTAAGCTAGCTTCTTCCAGAAACTTAGGTCTTAAGGTAGCTCCTTCCAGAAACTTAGGGCTTAAGCTAGCTACTTCTAGAAACTTAGGACTTAAGCTAGCTCCTTCTAGAAACTTAGTTCTTAAGTTAGCTCCGTCCAAAAACTTAGAGCTTAAATTAGCTCCTTCTGGAAACTTATAGCTTATGTTATCTCCTTCCAGAAACTTAGAGCTTAAGCTAGCTCCTTCTAAAAACTTAACGCCTAAGTTAGCTCCTTCCTGAAACTTAGAGCTTAAATTAGCTTAAATAGTGCTAACCATGATTAACTGCAATCATGATTATAATGATATCCATCATTTTGTTATTAGTTTCAAGAAATAATTTTAGTTGGTTTGACCGACCGGATCTCACAGGATATGAGAAATGACCAAGTTGAAGGCTTTTATAGAAATAAGGTATTCCAATTTTTTCTCATCATTGTCATTCTCTTATGAGGATTCCATTTTGACCTCTTATTGTTACACGTGTCTTCCATACGAGATATGACCTCTACCATCTCACGAATAGGAACATTGAGTCAAAGCCCACACCAAAACTTGAAAAATCATTCTCCTTACACATTTCAAGTATATGTGAATGGTATGCTAACTCATCAAACTTGACATGGTATTGTCTATATGCCATCGATTCTTGTTTCAACTCATCCAATTCTCTTCTTTTCCTTCTCATCCAATGGTCGGGAAGAAAATTTTCTCTAAACTATCCCACAAAATTGTCCCAGGTTAAGGGATGGGTTTAGTGTCAACATAGTGTAGTCCACCATCGCTTGGCATGTCCTGTCAATGGATACTCGACAAATAGCATCCAACAGTCTTTCGGTGCTTGAATGATCTTGAGAACTTTATCAATCTTTACATCCAAGCATCTGCATTTGCAAGAATAGCGTCTCCAACAAACTCAGGCACTTGCCCCTTACAATAACATCGCATGTCAATGGAGGAGGAGGTAGGACTCTACAATTACCCTCATCTTGGAGGGCACGAAAGTATTCTTCAAGTCCATCAAGTCTCTCCTCTACAGTCAATAGTCTCTAATCCATGCCCATTTGCCTCTGCTCCATACTGCGAAGCATAACAGTCATCGTCACCAACTTGCGAGAAACCTCAGCATTAGAATAGGACATGATTCTGCATGAATCAATTACAATCATTAGTCTTTAGACTGCTAATGTCTCACATATTAGGACTCTTATCAGGGAACCATTCCTGTCAGGTTAAATATCAGAGTCAAAAGACTCTAATATACTCGACATATCCCGAATACAAATTATAATCATAACATAAGAATGCTGGCTAATAGAGTATCCTTGCTTTGATAATGTGCTAACCCTGATATATCACATTCTCCTCTTTGTCTTCTTTCAATTCAATAACCCAACGTCGATTGGATCACCCTTCCTTCTTCGCAACCCCATCACCCACTCAATTTTCAAGTCTTGCTAGACTTGGAATCATTAGGGTCCCTACCTTCTTTCGCTTGCCATGTACCTCCAATCCATTCCCTTATTGCTCCATTATAACTCATGAAGGACGTAAAAGACAAAGATCCATAAGAATTCAATTCTTAAAGTAAAATTAGACCTCTACCGTGGATAGTGTGTCTCTTGGAGCTCCAAGCAGTTGCACATCTCCTTAGGTTGATCATGTGTCGATTGATCTAAGAGTCATCACATAAGAGCATCATCAACCACCAACAACATTCATCTTCAGGCACCGAGAGCTCGGACCCACACCGAGTATCACCAAACCTCCTCTGCATCTATATCCTATCACATCCGATGTTGTTGAAAATACCACTACGTAAGTTGTAACCCAAAGGAGGAAGGAGGGAGGTCCAATCACCGTAGAATCAAATTCCATTTCTCAGGGCCATCTAATCGCAAAATCACTAAGGTCGTTTAATCATATTCAAGATTACGTCGACCATCAAAAGTCAGAGGCTTCTCAACCACATATCCAAAGTCAAAAAGCGAGCAACCGTGCCATATGTTGTGTTCCTTGGATGATCTCAATGCAACAAGCACGTGCACACAACCGGAGGCCAATGATCACGTAGGATGCTCACATGATGCGAAAAATTACGGGGATATACCTACATGATCTGGTCATTACAATCGTACCCCTCCAAGCTCTTGCCATATGGAGGCTCAAGAACATTTGCATCCACGCCCCTACGTATTTGGGTAATTCAAAGATGCTCTTCATTCACCTTTCTACTATTTATTTACATTTTCTTTTATTACAATGAGAACTTTGTGATCGAGCATTGATTTGGACCTCAATTTGTCATCATTTTTCAACTCCAAAAATTGCATGTTGGACATCAATTTATGCTCTACATTATGGAAATTTATTGGTAGTATTATGATATCCCATTGATTTATTAAAATTATTGTGGTGTAAGGTTGCATAATTTTCCCATCTTTCATTAATTCATTATATATTAATATTTTCTCTAAAAATCCCTCAATTTTTGCACAATGTAGATTTAATTGTGCTTTTGTCATTTGCATTTGAATGTTTATTTTGCTAAAAATAAATTGTTACATAATTTACCCACCTATATTTCATTAATTCATTATAAATCATTATTTGCTCTAAAAATACCTCAAACCACACATTGTAAATTAATTGTGCTTTGTCACGTATTAAAAAATTATTACATTTGCATACTTATTTGCTTTAAATAAATTGTTAAATGATTATAGTAATTAATTTTCAATTGATTCTAAACTTGGTATTTTTAGGAAATAAAAAGTGGTTTGAATTCCTCTTATTGAGACTTATCTAGAGAATTTATTTCTAAGAAATATTAGTGCTTAACATTTATTAAATTTAAATTACTTTAGATCACTACATTTGCATTTAGCACTTCATAAAATTTTATTTTTCATCAGAAAATTACAAAAAATTATAGTAGCCTTGATTCATTTGACCAGGTTTCATTGACTTTGGAATTTGTTTGATTGAAAATTTACAAATAACACTCCTAAATTTAGTCTATTTTTATTGTAGTTTCATCTTAAGGTATAAAGATCTCAAAAAATGTGTACTGCATTTATCATTGCATGATATTTCTTGGAAATCAAGATTTGACTAATTTGGATCTAAATTGGATTTATTTTAATTTGGACAAGCTGATTAGTTTCCTTGATAGCCGATATCATTTGCATCCTCATTGCACACTTTTTTTGCATAAAAAACTAACAAATATTCCTACTTGAAAATCAACGCACTTGATTATTTAAATTAGTTCTTAAGCCTCATTTTTACTTCCTTGTGTTGACCATTGGGTTTGCCTGGATAAAATAACGTAGGATCGCTTTTTGGATTCATTAATTAATTCCTGATTGTAGTTCATTTTTTATTAATCACCGATTGTTCAACTACTACACCACAAAAAGATATAATTAGCATAGAGCAAATCTGGAATTCATAATTCTACTTTAATTTCATTCTTTTCTAATGTGGTGCATGTCTTTGATTTTTTAACAACTTATTTTACTTTTCTCAGTTTAACCACTAACTCATGCAAAGTAGAAACATCATCTTGCAAGTCTTCTAAGGAGGGTTTATGAGAAATTACCTCATCATTGTCGAGTACCATTAGTCCTGGCATGTCCTCTTCCTTGTTGGAGGTGTATGAGACACTTACAAAAGAACTAGAATATTCAGAGTCGGAGGAGTTCCAACTTTCTTGCAAAGGTCTCCTCTTTAGATGTTTGCCAAGGTGTCTGTGGGATCCTCTTCTATGCTCATTTTCTGTTCCATTTCGTTTTCCAGATTTTGTGTGTTTTTTATTCTTGATGATAGCTTTTCTTGAGTAGTTGATGTTCCTTCTTGAAGTATCATTTCTTCTTGCAGTTGAAGCATTCTAATTCATTTTTATTTCTTCGATCACCAATCTTTAAAAATCTATTGAATTTCGTGGTGAGCATAACTAGGTCATCCTCAAAGCATTTGTATGTGGATGCGACTTCAGTTGCTTGAAGGTCTATGTTTTTCTTATTTGATTTTTTTGCTTCAGCTTCTATAGTCCGAGTCTTCTCAACTTCATAGGATAAGAGTTTTCCTATAAATTGATCAACAAGAAGGTTGTTAACGGTGTTCGCTTCATTGATAACCATTTTTGTTGTGCTCCATGCTAGATCTAGGGTTGCTAATCAAACCGAACTGTGACGAATGGACCTATGTTTGAGCTTGATTTGATAAGGAAGTTTGAAAGTTCGAGTTAGGATATGTTTGAGTTCGACTTTGTTTAGAAAACAAACGTTCGAGTTCGGTTCGATAACAATTTGTTAACAATTTAACTTGACTAAAACTTGTTTATATGAACAAGTTTGAAACTGGAGTTCGATAACAAGGTTTGATACGCGGTAAAAACAAGAAATTATTCAAATTAAAGTGGTACAAGCCCAATAAATACCACATTTTTTTAACCTCAAAATTTATTAAGTATATAAATACAGAGTTATACATACAAATACACACACATATACATATATCGAACTTGAACTTTTATTGAACGAACATATGTTATGTTCATGTCCATTTCGTTAAGATATCAAACTAAAATTTAAAGTTTTTGTCCAGTTCGTTTATAAATGAACGAACATTTTTAGAACTATTATCGAAATAACTCTAATCGAATACGAACATGTTAAGTTCGATTAGTAGCCCTAGCTAGATCTGAGGATCTTTTTGACCTAATCCGATTCGATAATCTCTATGTTAAGATTCCAATGATTGTTGATAATATTTGACAATCAAAGTCTACATATTTATGATGGATTCTCCAGATTCCATTTTGAACATATCATACCTTTATTGTTGAAGACTAACTTGTGTCTCCTTCAACTTGCTAGTTCTTTTGTATGTAACAACCGGCTTGTTCCATATATCTACGTTGTCTTGCATGTCGAAACACGGTTGAACTCTATGACTTGATTGTAATTCAAGTAGTAATTTTATTTTTTAACAATGACTATATATGTATTAATATATAGATTGCATGAAATGGACATAATCTTCATGATTAAAATAATTTAAAATACCTAGTAAAATAGTTCTGATTAGTCACTCGAATATTATTTGTTCTTTATTCAATGACCTTTCTAACCGAATACTGAATACCGACTTTTGCAACACTGCTTATGGCAGGTACAAAGGAAAGAGAAGGTGATTTTAGTGGTGAGGCAGTGGTGGTGGAATATATTAGAATTTATGTCCCGATGAATGCTATAAATCAAAGTGGTCTATGGAAGGCTAGGGGAAAAGTTCTTATCTTTATTGATTGATGGTAGAAAAATTAAAACCAAGGGGCCAGATGAATTAAACTAGTAGGGTAAAAGAAAAGGTACCATCAAGTAGAGACAAGAGACTATAATATAATCTAGTGGCCTTATTGACTAAAGGAAAGCCCATTATTAAGTGTAGGGCTAAATAATCCATCCGAGTCTCTCACACCAGTCATTATGTAGTCAAATTTTTCTGACTGTGATGTAGCCCAACATGAATGGTTCCCCTAATAAGAGTCTTAGAATATGAATATGAAATTTTGTAGAGCGGACATCGAATAAGTGATTATGTTTATTTTAGTGAGGATAGGCCATGTCTGAAATGGTAGTACGGAATTCAGACAGAATCCGTCCAAATCCAATTAAAAGGCATATAAGATCCATTTGGACTACTCTCTCCCTCATTTGCAAACCCTAGCAACTAGTTGTTAGCATGTGAGCCCCTAGTGAATCGATTTTCACTTCCTTTCTAAGATTATAATATACATGCACTTATTAGGTCCGTCTATAAGAATAGGGCCACCCATTTATTAATCCAATTGTTAGATCATAGAGGTTGGTGTCAGGTTAAATATCTAAAGAGAGATCGAGGACTCAACTACACAATCAAATGATTATCGAGAAATGATCTCCAACCTAATACGAAGATCACAATCCTTCCTCTATAGGCTGACATCCAACTGACCTCTTTATAAAGGCCCTCTAAATAAGAATAGATATTCAACAATGTTGGATAAGTTAAGTCAAAGATTTGACTTAACGATATCGAGATAATAAAGACCTATGTCATATGCTATCACGATATAGGTACATATCTTCTGGCTGAAGGTATATGTATCGCTATATATATGAGTATGTATATTTAGCAGACCGTTAGGTTGATGACCTAATTAAGGTCTATACATTAACGAGCTGATGTGCACATAAAGGCATATGAGTGATAGGATCTCTCCAAGGGATCATACAAGTTCATTATTGAACCAGAAGACATGAGCTCACCCATGAGATATTGGAATAAATCAAATTCCATCGATGGTCATCTTTTTTGGGAAATAAGACAGGATTTTGCAGGTGTAATATATGCTTTTTTGGAAAGTACATGATTGATACCAACTCCCAATGATCGAATTGATAAAACTCTGAAGAAGATAATTCAAATGAGGTCAAAACTTCAAGTTTAATCATAATCTTCTAGTATGCAGGGTGTACATATATTAGGAATAGCCGAGGGTGATGTGATATTAAATTAATTGTATATTATGACACTCCTATTCCAAGGGATTGATGGAATATGTTTGGGTTTTAGTGACTCCACTCAGTAAACTAGTTATCCCATCTTAGTCCAAATATTAGACATTGTTCTGAATGAGATTCAAATACAATGAGAAGATAGGATACATGGTCTAATATGATCAAACAACAATGAGAGGTCTTTTAGATATGGATATGAGATTGAATCTCATTATCCATTACATGGGCAATGCAATTATGATGACCCTATCTCCAAGTATCCACGGAGAAGGCACACTATCCACGACAGAGTTCATAGATCGTTTCGGAAAAAACAAATTCTAATTATTAGTATAATAAAGAAAATTAAGATAATTAAATTGGATTTAATTATCTAAGATAAAACTAATGTGGATAGTGATACTGTCGTAATTTTTTGGAATAGTGTGGATATGATTCACAATATCATTTGAAGACTTGCTTGTGAATATGATCCACAAAGTATATTGTCGATGTGAATTGGATTCACATTTCAATATAAAATGTAAATATGATTTATATTTTGTTTTAGACTAATGAATATGATTAATTTTAATCAATGACCTAATTTATAAATGTTATAAATTATTTTTTAAATTAATTAAATGTCAAAATCAAACATATAAATAAATTAATTAAAAATAAATAGAGTCCTAATCCCATAAGAGGGTGGACGTCCATGGTTATTACACTATGGTGGACGCCCTTTCATTGGATAATATGACTTCTATTGCTTTTATTTTTAATTTAATTCAATGGTTGTTGTATTTTTGGATTACTAAGTAAATAATTAGAATTGATAATTTATTATTAACCTTAATCCTACTAAAGTTTGGTTGCCTCCTCTAATTTTGTATTTAATTAATTGATTAGGATTGCAATCCCAATGGTCCATTTTTGTATAAAAGGAGCCCCCTGCTTTTTTGTACAAGAGTTGGAAATACTGAAAAACTCCCTCTCTAGCTTGTCCCTCTCTCTCCTTGGTTGAGAATGTCCCCTTCCCCAAGGCTGACGAGGAAGAAGGTTGGATCGTTTCTCTAATTGTGGGAGTTACACGATTCATCCCCGTACCCACAAGTGTTGTCTTTATCAAATCGGACTTAGACATGAGGTCTCTTGATTTAGTGACTAGAGGATCACAAACAAACTTCAAGAGGTAATTCTACACTCGTGCGAATTGATGAAAAGGATTGGGAATGGTTCCCAATTAATGTGGTTTCATCTCTATTTTATTTATTAATCTCTGATGCTATCTAGATTAATATGATGAATCTATTTGTTCGATTGGATACGATTCGATCTACACGCTTTCGTTATGCGCGAGGCCTAAAACCTCTCTTCACTAGCTCTATCGTCCTCCACCTCCCTAGCTCACTGGTGCTCTGTGAAGTAGGTCGTTCGCCACCATTTTTGCATGGAAGCTTCCACTCAACATCCTCTACACGGATCTTGTGTTAGAAAGGTAACACATATGATCATCTTCTCATATTTTTTTATTTTTGTGGCATTTAGAAGTTCAAACACCGATCTCGTGTCAGAAAGGTAACACAAATGATCTTCTCATATTTTTGATTTTTTGGCATTTAGAAGATTAAACAACTCTCTCTTGTGTTCTTGAGCCAGACGCAAGTACATGAAGGGATGGGAAATGGAATGTAAAGTAAAGTTGGATGTGTACAATTTGGTTGTAATTTAATAATCCTTTTCATTTTGTTATTAGCGACTATACATGCATAAATATATAGATGATGTGTAAAAGACATAAGTTTCATATTTGAAATAATAAGAAATACCTAGCATAATTGTTTTGATTTATCATATGAATACTATTTATTCTTTATTTCAACCGAATATGGACTTTTACAACACTGGCTGTGGCAAGTGGGGAGAAGGTAGCTATGGTAGTGGCAGGTCAAGATGCCGGCGATGGTGGTAGGTGGCATAAAGGAGAAGGTGGCAAGTTATGCAGGTGGCAAGTAGCAATCGGTAGGAGAAAGGTGAAGGTGGTGACATTTATGGAGGAAGGAGGAGGTGGTAGCATATGGGAAGGAAGGATATGGTGGTAACGAACTAATAGTACACATGTCTCCTAAAGACTCGTCATAAAAATGATCTATAAAAGCAACATGCCCCTAGCTCATGGTAGGTTAGCCCAGCCCCTGTCACGAGTTTGAACTAGATATATGGCATATCTCTAATCTTCTAGTAAGATGTCCCGAAAATCTATTACCAATTCAGCGAAATCGAATCCAATATTTGACATGATGGCTTTTAGAGATTGCAACTTCATGCACAAAGGTGCAACAAGTTTCAATGCATGGTGTTCCTACATAGTTCATCGTGCATTTCAGATAAGTAAGAATTTGAGTGCCTTCTTGAGTGTGAGAATCGGTTTGTTTGATAAATAGGTTGATTGTGGAATACATGAATGCTTTCACGGTATAGTGCTGACTTCAAGTCAATCAACTACATATGCATATTATTAGTGGTGAAGGACCACACCAATTTCTCCAACGCATATGTTTGCATATAGAATGTGTAATTGAACTACAAAATCTTTAAATTAAAAATCAATTTCAAATTTGTTTAAAGCATACATATACGTGCAAGTACGTCTATTTATAAATCAACTTTGATCGAGGATCGGATACGAGAAAGTTTGTTTGTCCAAATCCTAATCTCATTGATAATCAAATCAAACATCAAGAAATAAAAGACAGCATAGTAAAACTATCCATAGAAACAACCCACATAAATCTCTCCTGCAGACCACCAGAACGTCCCTCCTCTGGTTCTTTGACAAAGCCCTTTCATCTTTCACTTTCTCTCGTAGCAAAGAGGTCCCTTTCTGCCCCGAAGCTGAACTGGAGCAGAGACGCGGCGATAGCGATAGAGAGATGGGAAGAGCAGCGAAGAGAGAGCATCTGTCTCGATCTCTGGAATCCCGCGTCCGAACCATCCAAGAGACCTTCCTGGTGAATTAATTGTCTAGTCCCTTCCATCTGTTGTGCTTCTTCTTGTTCCAGCAATTCCTCTAAACTACGCCCCACTCCCCCTCAGATTTTTGATGAAGCGGCCTCTTCTTCTATGGAGAAGGTCGAGTGGTCTCAGGTCATCAAGATGGGAGAGGATGTCTCGAAGCAGGCGACGATTAGTGGGTTACCCTCTTATTCTTTCGACTTTTGGATCTCGACATCCCGTTTCATTGCCTATGTTCGTTTGTTCTAATGCTAAAAATCGAACGAGGCGATTTGTGTGGGATTTTGGCCTTTTTGCGCCTTTTTAATTTGTGGGTTCAGCATTGATCATTATTTTCTGGGGTTATGTGGTCAAAATTCTAAATGATTGCGCTCTAAAAGTAGAGGCAATTTGGATTCCCCGGTTAAGTGAACCTTATGCCCTGCATGTGGACTGGGGCCTTGTAAAGTGTTTCCATGCCATTCTTTTCCATGGAATTATGTTTCAGTGTTCGACATTAAGTGCAACTACCAGTATCATTAGTTGTTATAATATTATATCTTTTTCCTTTTTACGAAATTGGTAATCAGATCATTCTTAAATATCTCTCACTTTTTCTATGCATTTGTAATTACTATGTAGCATTATCTTAATTTCACAACTCGTTATAATTGGAATGGATAAACGTTAGAACTGGCTTTCTGGAATTGGATTCTACTGTCTTGTCTGGTACAACAACAAACAAACTTTTTTCTCACTTTACATGGGGTTGGTTACATGGATTCTTTTCTTCCAAACTGATTGAATTTCTGTCATATTCAGCCTTAAATCCAATAGAGACATAGTCCTCTCAATAGTCTCCTTCCATCACTTCTTTAGTCATCCAACACTTTTATTGTCTGGTATTTAATCTACAATTTGATGTTGTAATCTGTCTTGATTTAGTTACTTCTAGAGAATTTGTGATTGAATTTAATGCCTCAAACACTCACTACCTTACTTTGCATTATCAGGGTACTACATTATATTGCAATTAGATATATGGAAAAGGTTTTGCATGGTTATTCAATCAATGCCTAAGTAAAACTTAATTCCATCTTATATGTTTATGCATGTACCCGATAACAAATGGTGCTCCTAGGTGAAGCATGGAATGCCTACTGAAATATGTTACACCAGTCAATGTTATAAACATGAAGCAAATCATCAACATTACAAATTGCATTTTTATAAACTACGCAATTGATTGTTGAGATACGCCTCGAAACATTGATCCACTTGCGATCCGATTACAATGTAATAAATATGAAGCAAATGATCAACAATTTTTTGAAGAAAGAAAATCATCAACATTACAAATTGCATTTTTGTAAATTACACAATTGATTTTTGAGATATGCCTGGAAGCACTGTCCACTTGTGATCCGATTACATTTCGTAAACGAATCTTGGCCGACCCAATTAAACGGGGTGCAGGGGCGGAGCCCCCACGGTGCGGATTTTGGATTCTATTAGGATTTGTTTATCAATTGCCCCTATATATATGTATTGTAGGGTTAAGGCATGGGTTATCGGGAAGTCCCATTTTGGGAGAGTTCTCACCTTCTAGGACTCTTGTATCTGTAGTTATGTACTCATGTTTTCTCTCATAGTTGAACTTCTCTTTGCATGTGGTTTTTTCTCCGCTACACCAGTGGGGTTTTTCCACGTAAAATTGTACGTGTTCTTTGTGGTTGAATTCTAATGGTTGATTGTGTGTTTGGATCATCATTGACAAATTGGTATCAGAGTTATCTTGTTGATTCTCCACCTCATGTGAGAGTCCTATCTAGATCTATTTGGTTGACGGTTTCCGCTTCAGTGTTGAGACATCACGCAGCAGGTCATCACTGATTTGATCTCACACCCACAATGATGACGGTTTGAGATCGAGAAGTTCGATCGCAACGTCAACTTTGGTCTGTGGAAGCTCAAGATGGAGTTGATCCTCATCCGACAATGTGTCACAAAGACATTGATCAAGAAGATGCCTGCGATATTAAGTCAAGACGATAAGGAGGACATGGACGTGAAGGCTAGGGCAAACACACAACTTTGCCTCTCGAACGGTGTTCTTCGTGAAGTTATGAAGGAATACTCAGCAGTGATTATGTGGCTGAAAATTGAGAGTTACTACATGACAGAGACTCTCACCAATCGTCTACGTCTCAAGCACGTGCTCTTCAACATCTTCATGCTTTGTATGGTCGAAGGTAATTCGAGTAAATCTCATCTAGATGTTTTTCGTTCAATTATTTCCTACTTTGAAACCATAGATGAAGATATTCAAGATGAAGATCAGGTTTGCTATTATGTTCTTTACCGCTCTCGTACAAGCACTTATATGAAACCCTAATTTACGGGAAGGTCGAGACTACGCTAGATGATGTGAAATCGTCCCTTCTCTTGAAGGAGTTAATAGACCATGAACTCACGGGACATTCGTCAAGCGACAAGAAGGTCGATGTGCTTCACTCAAGGGAAAAATGGCAAATACACGGATTGGAAGAAGTTCGACAAGCCGCATGAGGAAAAGAAAAAAGGGTAGAGCAAGTTTTGTCGATACTGAAAGAAGAAAGGATATACGAAAGAGAAGTGCTGGAAACTCCAAAACAAAGAGAAAGACCAGTAGCAACCTGGAAAAGATTGTTCTGCGACAGAAGCGAGTTATCTGGAAATTGAATCCAGAAACTTTGGTTGCATTCTGATGACCAATACACCACATGAATTGAAGGACACACGCCTCCTTGATTCTAGTTGCTCCTACCACATCACTTCCAACTGCCATTGGTTCTCCTTGTATAAATATGTTGATGGAGGAGTTGTCGTTATGAGCAATGATTCACAGTCTAGGATTGTATAGTTAGAAAGTGTTAAATTGAAGATGCACGATGGGACATCTGTCACCTTGACAGATGTTTACCATGTTCCATATATGACAAAGAACCTAACATCTCTTGGTATCCTGGAAGAAAAAGGATGCGAGTATGCCAAGAAGGGTGGTATTCTGACAATTGCCAAAGATGTACATTTTGTTTGTCCGCAAAGAGTTCTGGAAATTTGTATGCATTGCAAGGAGACATTATCACATGTTACTAGATAAGCACTAAGCAATATGGGAAAAGCATTAAGATACTGTGGATAAATAATGGCCTATAATTATATATCATGGAATTCAATGACTTTTGCAAAAATGAAGGCATCGTTAGACACTATACAGTTGACATACTCCTTAGAAGAATGGAGTGGCAGAATGCATGAACAAGTTCTTGCTAGAGAGAGCCAGATGTATGCTGTTGAGTGCTGGATTGATGAAAGATTTTAGGGTTGAAGCAGTTGCGACATCTGCCTCCATTGTGGACTGATCTCCCTCATTGGTTCTGGACAACCTAACACCTGAGAAGGTATGGTCTCGACATCCCCCTGATTATTTTGATTTGAATTTTTTGGTTGTCTTGCAAATGCTCATATTAGTAAAAGAAAGCTGAAACCTAGATTCATTAAATACACATATCTTGGATATGCATATGGAGTGAAGGGATATAAATTGTGATGCCTTTTGATCCGAAATTGCAAATTAATGATTGAGAAGAATGTTGTTTTTAATGAGTCTACTATCCTATCTCCGGTGCATAGTTCTGTCCATTCTTCTAATGCAGATGGAAATGTGAGCATCGACAAGCAAGTGGAGCTTGAGGTTGATTTAGTCCAATTACATCATGGTCATCTATTTGAATCATAAGAAGAATAGGAGAGTTCAACATGTGAAGAAGAAGAGTGCATTGCAAATAGGAGAGGACGAATATAGATCAAGCCGCCCTCCAGATATGCAGATTCCACGTTTGCATACGCACTATCCGTTGTAGAGGAAACATGTAATGCATGAGAGTCGAGTAGCTTTTTTGAAGTTGTTTCATCACAAGACTCTGCATACTGGTTTGCAGCGATAAATGGGGAGATTGAGTCTCTTCATAAAAATTAGACACGTGCCTTTGTTCTTTTACCATGTGAACAATAGGTGATTGGTCGTAAGTAGATTTACAAGAAGAAAGAGTCTTCTTTGGATCTGTTGATGCCGGCTACAAGGAAAGATTAGTTGTCAGGCTTTAGCCTTGTGAAGGGTATCGACTACAATGATATCTTCTCGTCTATGGTAAAGCACACCTTCATAGGAGTTCTGCTAGCTATTGTTGCCGTGAACAGCTTGGAGTTGGAGCAGATAGATGCGAAGACAATGTTCTTACATGGAGACCTTGAAGAGCATATTCACATGCGTTAACCCGAAGGCTTTGCAGTGCAGGGAAAGGAAGATCATGTGTGCTTGTCGAAGAAATCTTTTTATGGGTTGAAGCAATTGCCGAGACAATAGTACAAAGTTTTCAACTCATTCATGGTTACATAAAGTTTTACCAGGAGTAGTTATGTTGTGTGTGTCTATTTAGACACCTTGCTGATGACTCTTTCATTTTTCTACTACTACATTGATGACATGTTGACAACATCCAGAAATAAATATGATGTAAACAGATTGTAGGCTCTACTTGGTGGAGAGTTCGAGATGAAGGATCTTTATGCATCTAAGAAAATACTTGGCATGGTGACACACATGGATCGTAAGGCCAGGAAGCTACGTTTGAGTCATAAGAGCTACTTGCAGAACGTCTTGGAGTGCTTTAGTGTGACAGAGGCCAAATCGGAGAAGATTTCACTTGACTCTCATTTCACCATGTGAAAGGTTGTGAAAAATGGAAGTTATATTCCACATAGCCATAAAGCTCTCTTATATAGGATAAAAGCTCTAGGGGAAAATTACATAAAGTAGATTGGAGAAATAAACAAATATGAATAAAGGCGAAGAGATATAAGAATCTCAACACTCCCCCTCAAGTTGGAACATATATGCATATCATGCTTACCTTGGAACAACAACGGTGAAAAGGACCCCTCGCAAGAGCTTTGGTAAACATGTCTGCAAATTGATCGCCTGAAGCAACATGAGAAGTGGAAATAAGCTCTTTTTGGATCAAATCACGGGTGCAATGGCAATCTACTTCAATGTGGTTTGTTCTCTCACAGAAGGTTGGATTATTAGCTATGAACAAAGCTGCTTGATTATCACATTTGAGGTGCATAGGAAGAGATACCTCAATAGTTAGGTCAATCAGGACGGACTTGACCTACATCATTTCTGTACTTCCTTGGGCCATGGCCCTATATTCTGATTCAACGTTGGATCGAGTAACAACCGTCTGTTTCTTACTCTTTCAAGAAACTGGTGAGCTACCAACAAACACAATGAAGCCTAAGGTGGACTTCATGTCCTTGGGACACCCAACATAATCCGCATCTGCACATTCAGTAATTGTAAGAGACATATCTCTTCTGAAAAGAAGACCTGCACCTAGAGAAGACTTCAGATATCTCAAGTTCATGCAAACTGCATCCATGTGAGCATGTCTGGGCTGCTCCATAAACTGGCCGACTCAGCTCACAGCAAATGATATACCAGGCATGTAATAGTAACATATAACAACTTCCCTACCAGCTCTTTGTACCATCTCTTATCCACCTCTTCAGAAATCATCGTAGAGCCTAGAATTAGGATCCATTGGTGCAGTGGCAGGTCTGCATCCCGTCATGCCTGTCTCAAATAGAAGGTTAGTAATATACTTCCTTTGCGTCATAACCATACCCTACTGATTTCGTGCAAACTCCAAGCCAAGGAAGTAACGCAGCGTGCCAAGGTCCTTGGTCACAAACTGTTGTCCAAGAAAATCCTTAGATGCATGAATGCACTGTTCATCGTTACTAGTAATAATGATGTCATCAACATAAACCAGAACGACAACAATACCTCTCTGAGTTCTCTTAACAAAAAGAGAACGATCTGTAGTAGATCTGACAAACCCCTTTTATTCAATCAACTCCGAGAGCTTCTGAACCAAGCCCTCGGACTCTTGTTAAGGCCATATATGGCATTGTGAAGTCGGCACACCATATTGGACTCCCCTTCGACAATAAACCCTGGTGGTTGCTGCATGTAAACTTCCTCCTGCAGATCTCCATACAAGAATGCATTCTTGACGTCTAGTTGGAAAAGCGGTCAGTCACGCACCACAGCGACAACCATAAAATCCGCAACGTAGAGTGACGCACAACGGGAGAAAAGGTATCCTGGTAATCCACTCCATAGGTTTGGGTGAACTCGTGAGCAACTAATATAGACTTATATCGGTCCACCGTATCATCAGCTCGATGTTTCACAGTAAACACCCACTTGCTGCCAACAACAGACGCACCTGGAGGAACCTGTACAACACTCCACATACCACGAGCCTGTAAAGCTACCATCTCCTCCTCCATGGTCAGACGTCATTGGCTACTCTGCAATGCCTCCTGATAGGACCGTGGTATTTCCACGACAGACAATCCCACGACAAACTTTTGAATATTTTTGGAAAGACGTTCCAAGAAAACATGAGAAGCAAGAGGATGCACAGTGCATGCCCGCCTCTGCTTCTTGATAAATAGGTACATCTAGATCCTCATTACTCACAAAAGGTGTATCATCCAAGACATTGTGCACCTCAAGCTGCACATGCAAATCACTTGTGCCATTAGAAGAACTCAAATGCTCATTACATACCTTGGGCGTGTTGGACGATGGAGTAGGCACATGAGCACGGGGCCGACGTTGGTAAACATGTGGATAGAAAGTAGGTGGTAGTGGAGATGGTGGTGGAGAAGGTGGCGGTGGTGGCAGTGGAGGAGAATGTGGTGGTGGTGACAATAATGGTATAGTGGAGATCGGAGGTAGAGATATATAGACCTCTTCTCCATCCTTTGAAGGAATGAGCTTGCCACCCGTCGGAGAAAAATACATAATGGACTTAAAGAATGTGACATCTACACTAACGTAGTACCTTCGTCGAATTAGGTCGAAGCAACGATATCCCTTTTGGGTCTTGGAATACCCAACAAACACACATTTGATAGCTCTAGGAGAGAGCTTGTCAAGACCAGGAGACATCGGATGAACAAAGGTCACTGAACTGAAAACATGAGGCATAAGTGAGAAAAGATCCGTCTCGGGAAATGCAATCAAGAACGAGATCTTCTCTCCTAGAACCGAAGAGGGCATACGATTTACCAGGTAATAAGCAGTTAGAACCGCATCCCTCCAGTACGAATGAGGAGCATGAATCTGAATCAAAAGAATCCCGGTGATATCCAAAAGATGGTGTTTTTTTTTTCTTCAGATTTGAACGTTCTTGGCCCTTGGAGGACTCTTTTAGAGAGTTGGTGTGCTCTCATTGGTCATCATTGGAGCTATCTGGGTTGGCGGCGTCGAGATTCTTAGAGAAGTTGAAGTCTTTGCGTCAAAGATTGTGCAGCCGATCTGAAGAAGGCGGTTGTGGATCATCGCCCAATGAAAGCGAAGGGAGGTCCCTCATAGCGGCTCGGGCAGGAGGGTCCATGATGAGTCACTCCTTCATGAGCCAATTCGAGATGCTAGGCAATAACTGGTGTTCTTTTTGTGAAAGTGTCATCGAGTGGACATGTGTGAGTAGGAGATGAGACAACTCGAAGGTGAGCGAGGTGGCGGCTTTAAATGGCTCTGACAATAGGGGTGAAAGGTTGGAGGGAGTCTTGGCACTTGGGGGGAAATTATGAAGGTGGGGTGTCACATGACGCCATCGTGATCTATGTCGTGGAGAGGTTGAGTCGTGATACTTTTGTGGTGGCTGTTGGGAGCGAGGCAGAGAAGCTGTTCGAATTGGCGGTTACACAAGGAGTAAGGGTTTAGGTGGTGGGGGTTTCCCCCACTGTTTCCCAATGAAGCTCCTTTTTTGGAATATGAGAGGGTTGGGCCAGCCGAAGAAGAGGATAACGCTCGGTTCCGTTCCAACTAGGTGGGAGGTGGATATGGTTTGCTTGCAGGAACTAAGATTGAATCGTGAGATTCTGTGAGATGGAGTTCTGCTTATGGACCTCATCTCAATGACTTCAGAGTTGTGTTGTGAACTGTTGTTGCTTGGAATGGGGATCTTTTTGACCTGATAGATGCGATAGCTTTGGCTCATTCGGTTTCGGTTGCTTTAGTCAGCAAGAGGAACCCATCTCGTTTCGTGGTGACGTCGATTTATGGCACTGCAAGGGCCTCTCCGAATGTGATTTTGTGGGATGTGTTGCGGGGGATTAGGGTAAGTTCTCGGAGCATGCTTGGCTATTGGGCGATGATTTCAACATCACACCATATGATGATGATATGCTAGGTGGGAGAGGGGCGCATGATCCTGGATCTCTATTTTTTGTTGATGTGGTGGAGGAGCTAGCCTTGGAGGTTTTTGATGTGGCGACCTGCTAGTATACGTGGATGAGTTCTTCATCGCGTTCACGATTGACTGTTTCCTCTTATCATTTGAGGCCATGGAGATGTTCAGCTTGGCTATTGTTACTTCTCTTCCTAGGTCAAAGATTGGATCATACGTCATTGTGTTTGGATACATGCGGTGGCAGGGGTTCGAGACCGTTCGACGTCTTACTTCAGATTCGAGTATTGTTGGATGCTGGAGGAGGGTTTTTATGATTTGATTGTCTCGTTATGGACTGAATTGGAGGTGGAGAGATCATCTACTATGAGAATTGCATTGAGCATAGGTTGATTGCTTTCAGGAAGGACTCGTGTGACGCGTGAGTTGAGAAGGGATTAGGCGATGAAATAGAATGGAGCAATTTGCTGGGAGACATCGGGGAGCTGAATGAGGAGCTGGTGAGCCGTTGGGTGGTGCAGAAGATCCTCAATGAGGAGGATAGGAAGTGATAATTCGAGTGGAGGCAGCGGTCGCATCAAAAATGGGTGACGTAGTGGGATGCGAATACTAGATTCTTTCATGCGGTGGTAAATGGCAGAAGAAGGAGAAATATAATCCACTTGATCGAGGTTGGGGACGAGGAGTTTCATGGAGAGGTGGAGGTTGCGAGAAGGTGATGGGTCATTTCAGGAACATGAGTAGGCGTTTGTCGCATTACAGATTTAGGTGGTTGGGGTTGGGGGTGAGTCTCCTTTCTAACTTGGGTTGCAGGAGGTTTGTGAGGTCGTTTTTGCGCTGAATTCGAACGGTTGTCTTTGACCGAATGGTTTTCCTGTTTTCTTTTTCAGGGAGTTCTGGGAGTTGGTTGTTGAGGAAGTGATGGAAATGGTGTTGGAATTTGCAGAGGGGAACTCTGACTTTGATCGGCTCAATCGATTGTTTATATTTTTGTTTCATAAGAAGGATGTTGCCACAACGATGGATGATTAATGTCCCATTGCTCTTTCTACTGCGATTTATCTGATTGTGTCAAAAGTTTTGGCCAACCGCATAAGGGGATTGTTGAGTACGATCATCTCGCCAGTTCAGAGTGCTTTTTGCCTGACAGGCATCTCATGGACATTGTGGTTTTGGCTTATGAGATTGTGGTGGACTGGTGCATGAGGAAAGCTGGGGGAGTTATATGGAAGGTGGACTTTTCAAAGGCATATGACTGCGTGTATTGGCGACTCTTTTGGGCATCGTTGTTCCGATGTGGTTTCCCTGATAGGTAGATCTCGTGGATGAAGAGGTGCGTCACTATCGCGTCTGTGCTGTAGGTGAATGGGCAGCCGAAGGGATGTTACTTTCAGCCGCAACACATGATTCATCAGGGTTGCCCTCAAGTAGGGATGAGCATGGGCCGGGCTGGGCCGGGCCCTTAAGGGCCCAAGCCCAAGTCCATTTAAGAATTCGGGCCTTGGGCCGGGCCTAAGGCCCACGTTTTTTCCTTTTTTTCGGCCCAAGCCCAAGCCCGACCTAATTCTTATGGGCCGGGCTTGGGCCGGGCTGGCCCAAGTCTACCTGCCGCAATTAGTTGATGGGATTAGTTGCTGAAATCAGTTGGCATGTATTGCTCCAGACTTTAATTTGTTGGATAAGACACCGTTGCATTGCTGCCTGCAAGCATGGATTCGATGATTCCATTTTATCTTCTACACCCACTATGATACTTTATATCAATACATAGCTAACGACTGGAAAATTAGAGCACCGCACCCCAACAACAAGATAATATGAAGGTGACAAGTTGTGTGTATGTCAAAGTTTTCAGACTGCAAGAGTGAACTAAAGATAATTTAATCAATCAAATTCGTTTTCCCAATCTTCCCAGGATTGCCACCATATTTTTTAACCTTTCAACTATTCATCTGTCTTTTGTATGATCAGTTCGCTATTCGAATCAAAAGAGAGAGAGAGAGAGAAGATGATGACAATTTGATGTTCCCGAACAGACCACACCCAGAAATAAAGAACCCTCCATCCAATCCAAATCCAATGCCATTGAGATTATTAATAATTTTTTTCCCATGCATATAATAAATAAAAGACAAACTTCTAGGCTGTCAACTGTTGTACATATAAACACCATCTCCAAAAAAAACTCTATGCATCCGTCCTCACAATAAATGTTAAGAAAAACATATAATTATTATGAGTACTCAAGACTACTTTATATGCCTATACTCGGGCCAATTCGGGCCGGGCTTGCGGGCTTTTTGGGCTGGGCCGAGCCAAGACCGAGCCCGACCCGAAAAATAGTTGGGCCTAATATCACGACCCAAGCCCGGCCCATCTTTAATTTGGGCTTGGGCCGGGCCGGGTTACATGGGCTGGGCTTCGGGCTGGGTCGGGCCGGCCCGGCCCAATGCTCATCCCTACCCTCAGGCGCCCCTTCTTTTTGTTCTTGCAACTGATGCTCTGTTGGTCATGGTTGATTGCTTGGTGACGTGTGTTTTTTGTTGCGGTTACTCAAAGGAGGAGATTTTGGTTCACATTCTTCAATATGCCGATGACACGATCCTTTTTGTGGAAGGGGGTTCAGAGAGTTGCAGAGGTTTTTCGGTGGTTCTCGGCATTTTTGGTGTTGTGTTTGGGCTTGAGACTTAATAAGGATAAGTCGGACTTTATTCCTTTCAGGTTGGAGGAAGCGTATGTTGAGTTACGTGCTGGCTGGTTGCGATACCCATGTAGGGATTTGTCGTTGCGTTACCTTGGTGTGCCTCTAGTGGTTGGGAAAATGTGGTTGGTGAATTAGTTACGGGTGATTGAGAAGATGGAGCATAAGTTAGCAGATTGGAATTTTGTTTGCCTGTCTAGAGGTGGCAGGTTGGTGCTGTTGCGCTCGATTTTGTCTGTGATCCCTACTTTTCATTTCATCTAGGTTTATTCTCGTGGGGGTGAGGAAGAGACTTGAGAGCATCATGAGACGTTTTTTCCGGTCGTCGTTTGGGTGGATGAACATGATGCCTTTGGGGGACTGAAAGTCGGTCTTCTCCTCGAAGGATGATGGTGGCCTTGGTATGCATAGCTTGGAGGATATGAACAAGACCTTACTCAGCAAGTGGATTGTATGTAGGGCGATTGTAGCGCTTTGGTATGCAATTTGATCAGAAGGATATATGGTACTGATTCATCTTTACCTGGCCCTCGAGATCTTGGATATGTGCCTTCATACTTTTAGCGAGGTGTCTGTGGCGTGGCACAGGAGGTGCATCCTTTCTTGAGGCATGTTGTTGGTGTCGACATTGGCTTTAGGTTCTGGGCTGACGATTGGAGTGAGGGTAGGGCGGAGGGTGTGTGTTTCTCGCGTCTGATGGCATTAGCTGTGGACCTAGAGTGCTTGATGGCAGAGGTTTGGCGTGGGCATTCTTTCTTTTCTCAGTTTAGATCCGAGCTCTCAGATCAACGGTTTGGTGAGCTGTTGGTGATGCTTGCGGATTAGGGATGGGCCCACTAAGCAACGGGAAAGTTGGACTGGTATGATGGGAATTTTTCTATTGGAAAGGTGTACAGGGCTTTGAGGGGCCCTATGACTTTTGATTATGGGGGGTACATGGCTAACTGCAGAAGGATCTAGAAGTGGATGGTGCCAACTCGTGTAAAGGTCTTAATGTGGCTATTTAGAAGGAGAAGGTTGTTGATAGGGGAGAAGTTTGCACGTTTCGTGGATGGACGATGAGGAGGGCAGTAGGCCCGCAGAGTGGTCGGGGTGCCCTCTGGGGCGGTTACCGATCTCCTATCTAGGGTTGCCTCTGGTTGACGGTAGGCTAAGGAGGTCCGACTGGGATTCTGTTCTTCGGAGAATGGAGGAGCGGCTGGAGGACTAGAAGGCTACCACTCTGTCCAAGGGTGGGAAGCTTACCCTGCTGAAGCACGTTCTTTCAGCCATTCCGGTCTTTTTCTACTCGACGCGATTGATGCCTGTTGGGGTTATAAGGAAGGTGGAGGCTATGATGAGATTTTTTTCTGATCGGATGGGAGGCAGGCGGCGAGGGGCTTACACCTGGTTGCTTGGAAGGATCTTGCTGTACCTGTTGCGGAGGGAGGCCTAGGTGTCCGGGATGTGGAATTGATGAACAAAGCTTTGATTGCCAAATGGGTGGTACAGATTTGGGGATCCTCTGACTCGTTGGTTTCAAGGCTTTTGAGGAAGATTTATGGTATTACAGGGGAGTTGGTGGATGCAAGGAAGCGTGGTGAGTCTCCGTTGTGGATGGGGATCCGTGCCGTGCTTCCGGGGCTCAGGCCTTTCCTTCGATCGAGGTTGGGGAATGGTCAGCTCTTCCGGTTTTGGCAGGATGATTGGACGGGAGAGGGGGTGCTGGCCCACCGCTTCCCTTGGCTGATGGTATTAGCAACGAACAGGGGGGCGCGGGTGGCGGAGGTGGCCGACTCTGGGTCGTGGGCTCCGAGGTTTCTTTCGATTCTGTCGGATCAGCGGATGGAGGAGTTCTTGCATCTGCTGTCTGAGGTTCCCTCTCCTGGGGAGATGACTGGTGAGCCGGATCATTTTGGGTGGGCAGATGGAAAGTTCTCGGTAAAGATTGCCTATCGGAAGCTGCGTGGTGGAGGAATGGGGCGCGATGAAGACCACTGTGCGGACATAAAAGTGATTTGGGAGGCCAAGATTCCTACTCAGGTTAAGGTGTTCCTTTGCTGTTTAAGGAGAGACCGTCTGTGCGACAAAGTAAGGAGGGGGAGACTGCTGGGTGTGACAGATCTGAACTGTGATAGATGCGAGGAGGACGTGGAGAATGCGGAGTACATTTTCTTTGGCTACAGGTCTTCAGCGCAGGTCTAGGATTCGTTGGGACTGACTTGGGTCTAGGCATCCTGCTTGGAACAATTTTGGAGATCTGTTCGATCAGTGGGACTTGGGTCTTCAGGTGATGTCTCGAGGCCTTTCGCCGCCCTTTGGGCTATTTGGCTTGGCAGGAATGATAGCATTTTCAAGGGGCAGCGATTTTACTGTGAGAATGTGCTAGCGCATTGTAATGCTTTGTACAATTTCTGGATATCCAACTGATGTACCTTTTCGATATTAATGAAAATTTTGGTGTGGTGACTCCCGCCTTGGGAGGGCTCTCCCTTCTTTTTATTCAAAAAAAAAGTTTGCACGTTTCGTTCAGACTGCGAACCTCACATGCTCTTGGTGTCAGGAGGAGGTGGAGGATGCAAATCATCTATTTTTCAAGTGTGGGAGCTCCTTAGAATCCTGGGACCTTTTTAGGAATCATGCGGTAGTGATTGATGGTGTATTGAGTTTTTGGGAGTCCATTGGAGTGGATTGGAATGGCAAGGAGAAGGAGAGATCTGGCTATGATTTGGGCGATATGGTTGGCCAGAATGGAGTGGTGTTTCGACATAACTTCTATAGGGAAAATATTGTGGCACATGCTAGGGCGCTGACTGCGAGTTGGACCATGTAATCTTTACTTTTGCTAGTTCCTGTAACATGCTTGTAATTTTTTTGGTGATTAATGGTGAAGTTTTTGGGCATACACCTATACGGTGGATACCCTTTTTTCTTTCAAAATAATGAAAGTCCCAAAACAAATCCAGACTTTAAAGATTCATCATGTATGAGCCAAGTTCCACCCAAATCGGGCTAGTCTTCTCACAAAGTGATTTCTCTGGATGTGTTTTCCTGCTGAGATTAAATTCGAATTTAATTATTAAATTTGAATTCATGTTTTTATTTGTTTCCTCTAAGTTTGTTTGTTTGTTTAGAGGTGATGAAAGTTCTGCAGAGAAGAAATCTGAATTTTAATGGTTATTGATGAAGCTCAATTATTGAAGAAGAAAATCGAGGTTTGCAATGCAACTCAACGTAAAGAGATTTTGCAATTTCAAAAACCATAATGGGAGGATTCTAGATGGAACCCTAAATTCCGAAGACCTATTTTCTTATGCATGCTCGTGATTACACTTCAAAGATCTTGGCGACATGAATTGTGATTCAACAATGACATGGATCGAACACATGGTAGCCCCCCGATCGCGAAACATCCCCGATGGCGATGCCTCACACGCTCTGGGCCTCTTCCCTCCACCATGATGAAGACCCCTATATCCATCTTGCTCTCTCCTACCGATTGCTAACGAGAGATGGAGCAACCGATCTCCCCCAGCTAATCTCCTCCAACACTCCACCGTCCCACCCTCTGCCATCACACATCCAGATGGAGCCTCCCCACGTACAGGTGGTGTCCTACGTCTCCAGGTACCTGCTGCAACCAATGTTTTAAAAAACATGAGGCGGATCGAGGCGGTTTTCCATTATTGAGGCGAGGCGTAAGCCTCAGTTTATAGAGAAAATACATGTCAAAACTATTATTAAACATAATTATATTGCCGTAAAATCGTAAACTTCAAATATTCACATAATATATATGATCATAAATCCTAAATTTGAATATTTCAAACTTGATAGATGTACAAAACATACCATATTAACCGTATATGCTAGTTTTAATTTGTGATTATGTAATATTAATATTATAAATATTTGAGTTTGTAATATTCTTACAAAAATATACAGTCTTTCAAACATATATTATACTCATTGTAGCGATACAAGCAATTGAATGTCATTTGTTGATATAAAATTTGTTCATACTAATTAGAAACAATCATTGTACACTTGATGTAATGATGATTGCAATATAAATTTATAATTATATATTTATGAAATATTATATTTCAGAGACTATAATACTATATTGTGATTGTAACTTGTATGCTTGTGACTAATATATGCTTTATAACTTCATTATTATTATTATAAAAGTATATCTTTATGTATTTTTTAATTTACTTGCCCGAAAAATTGCACAGCAGACCGAGGCGGTGCCTTGGGACGACCTCACTGCCTTGTTACCGCCTCGGATCTCTGAGGCTTTCGCTTAAGATTTTCAAACAAAGGCCATAACCTCGAGGTGCCGCCTCGAGGCACGTTTTTTAAAGCCATGGCCATGACTTCTCTAGGCGATAGAGAGGCTCCAACATCTCCAAGCGGCATTAAGATGGGTTCCCTTCCTTAATAGGCCCCACTATCCCTTTCTCCCTATTTCTATATAGGCCCAACGAGCCCTGTGTAACCACACACACACACATATAAAGAACCAATGGTGGGATGTTGTTGAAGCAAAAAAAGGGGCCCTACATAGAGAAATTGTGGGCCCAATTAGGCAAAGAAAAAAAAGAAAGAAGAGTCCGAGAAAAAAGAGAGATGCCAAATGAAAAAAAGGGGGAGAAAATAGAAAAATAAAATAAAAGAGAGTTATAAAAAAAGAGTTATAAAAAAAGAGAGGACAACTTATAAAAAAAAGAGCCAAAGAAAAAAGTACATGTTCTACGTTTTTCTCGCAACTTAATTATCTATGTCCATAATCAGACAAGTATGGGAGAAAGGGAGAGTGAGAGCAGGGATTATTGTTTTATCTGAGATGTCCCTACATGTTTTGTATCATGTCCATCATCCTTTACACGTGACTCCTCAGAAAGAGATCTCACCTCTGGGGTCTCTATATAAGAGAACCAACTCTAGGGCCCCATAAGATATGGGAAAGGCCATTCCCATGGTTCATGTACATGAGAGGCCCAACTCTCAAGATTTGCGTATGGGAGATGATCAATCTACCTTTGATGTTCAACATCAACTACTCTAGATGAACTTCTACTACTTGGAATCGTTTCAACCTTCTACTGCCCATTAACAACATAAAGACCAATAATTCGCACATCTACCGCATACCTGCCATCGTTCCGAGCATCCATTATATGAGTAGGTCTCCTCCTAGTGCGACTCTACTTCAGGCCCGTGTTGGTCGTTGCATGCTTATCCTTACACGGGTTTTCCTCCCAGCAGTAACTATTCCGAGAGGGTCTCCTCCTGTCTCTCTCAAGATGTATTAAGTGAAAATGTGCTATGTATATTCTCTTTTGTTACAAGTTACAACTTTCTCAGCTCCAGCTTGAGTGGAAGTGTATGAGTATGTAATAGATGGGTAATTGGACCTATCCAGGTTTCCGTTACCATACTCTCTTGTTTAATCTCACATTATCCATAGGTGGGACTCTAGTGTATTTGTGAGGCTTATATAAAGAGCTTTATACCTCCTGTACTCATTAAGAGATTTATAATTAAGTATGCAGCTTTGTGAGGCCTTCTCTCGTGTTTTCATCCTGCTTTTCACATAACTTGTGAGCGTTCTATATATCTTATTCAGAATTTTTTGAATTATAGTTCTTGGTCTGAGATTGTAATGGAAGTGCAAACGAGATGTGGGAGGGGGTAGCATCTTGTATCCGAAGGGTAGCCAAAGAGATGTTAGGCGAGTCAAAGGGAGGAGCTCCAGGCCAAAAGGATGTTTGGTGGTGGAGTGGAGGGGTGCAAGAGAAGCTCAAAATTAAAAGAGCATGCTTTAAAGCTATGTCTAAGGATATAACAGATGAAACTGTCACAAACTGCTAAATAAAGAAGAAGCAAAGAAGGCGATAAGCGAAGCTTAGTCAAAAGCTTATGAAGTTTTGTACAAAAATCTCGACTCTAAGGAGGGAAGAAGGATATATTGAGGTTGGCTAAAGCAAGAAAAAGAAAGACCAAAGATCTTTTTGAAGTGAGATGCATTAAGGATGAGGAAGATCACATGCTTGTTACTTGAAAGATATAAAGACTAGATGGAAGCAGTCCTTCCATAAGCTTTTCATTGGGGAAAAAAATAGAGATATCACTTTGGGAGATCTAGCTAGCAGTGAAAGTTACTTGAATCGTGCAAGCTATGATATTTTACTGGTTATTATTGAGTATAGTATTGAGTGTGTTTAATGAGGATTATCTGAAATAAGAAATTTGCATAAATATGAATATAAATATTACTTTGATTTAGGGATTTTTATATCAAAGTTGTTTTGCCTTGTCAACACTGAAAGTTCATTCCCTTATTCACTTCCAATGTAAGATATATACTTACCATTATATCTCAAGCAAGATCTGAGATCTCCTTTCTTATCCTTATTACAGCCCAATAATATGAGAACTTGCAACTCGAATAAAAAGAAACGAGAACTCATTCCACCTTACAAGTCCAACTTACATTTCCCAATTCCGTCTTTGACACTCGAGCCCACCATCCCTAAGGTAATGTTGACCCATCGTTAATTAAACCAACCGTCAACATGATTAGAACTCACAATGCGCAATCCAGTATCGCCCCAACAATATGAAGACTCGATATTGGGGTCACTATGCATACGGCCTTACTCTTTCGAGAAGCAAAGAGCCAGATCCAGATGCACTTGTATGTAGTAGTTGTCACTTCAGACAGGCATCTCGTACATACAATTCATGGCGACGGAACTCTTCGCCTTGACAGAAGACCATGGATGTCACTTATGTGATCCTCTATATCATGTTCAAATTCTAATTAGTTATTCTGAATCATATTCACATAATTAATTCTTCCAAGATAATTACAACTCTATTCATAATAGAGTATTTAATTGGACATAATTAATTCAATCATATTAAATCAATTATTGATCTAATCAATCAACCAATAAATAATTTTAATTGTTACTTCAAGGATGGTATAATCTCAAAATACATATTATTCAAATTTAAATAATTAGAAAAATACATCATGATCTCTTCAAGCATTATCCTTTCCTTATTCGTTGTCATGGTTAATACCGACGAGAGTGGGACAAACTGCTTATAGAGCAACCTGCTACCCCAACGCTCCCCGACTAGACACCATATCCACCTCAGATCAGGATAATACAATTTGATCATTTTGTATTTGAAATGATAATTGGTCTTTCAAATTATAACATATAATATTTATCAAAACCATTTTGATTAATATTATAAGAAAATTTGCTAAACAAATTCTCAATCCTATTCAAACATCAATGTTTGTTGGAAAGTTTATTATAACCAAATCAATTAAGATACATTATCTTATCAAGTTTGGTTAAGGCAATGTAATTTAAGAAAATAATCATCATAAATATTTCATAAATATTCATCGATAATTATTTCATGAAATTAGCCATTAATTTCATTAATTTATTAATGACAATCACAAGGTTCTTGATTAGGAAAGTAATTTTCAGCATTAACGATCACTAAAATTAGCATATCTCAACCAATTTAAATCCAAACAGAGCAAAATAAGTTTCTATAGTTTGCCGATTTAATTTACAACAGAACTCAAGTGACTTGAACTCATTTCTAGGTACTTCAAAATCGTAATTAACTATTTAATTACGTCAATATTTATCATTCCCGAAATAGTGGATACATGTTCATTAAAAAGATCATAACTTAAGCAAACAAATTCCAAATCACACAAACTCAAGTCTCACGGTTTTCTTATTTAATGGGAAACATAATGCAAGGACATTTTTTGTTTAAACACTTTTAAACATGGCAAAAAAATTTACATAAAGCATGGCTGCGTGAACTAAATGCGATGAAAGTTCGCACAACCAAAAAATGTCCAAGTCATCTTCGATTTAAGGATCATATTCTAAACCTTTAACTTTGCTCTGATGCCACTTGAAGGATTTGGAAAGATCCATATGTGCATCATGGAAGCATGAGGATAGTATCATATGCGATTGGGAGTGATGAGTCACACTAGTTGCTCTGGGCAGCGGGATTTACAAATTTTGAACGATGAAACCACATGATATGGGAACACTTCTCGGATCGTTTCAAACCAAAAAACAACTTTTAGGTTTACCTCTTGAAGTGTGGTTGCAATCGATTCTACGAGTGAAGAGAATCTTTGTCCTAAGTCCGATCCGACGGAGGAGACCCTTGCGAGCGCGTTGATGAAACGCATGCTCCTCGCAATCCATGTTGATGATCCAAGCAGTGAATCTCATGATCTGATCTCACAAGATCTGATGTCTTCTTCACGAGCGAGGCACACTGAAGGAGGTAGAGATCCACGAGCAAACGATCCGGTAGCATAACGACGATGCGACGATGATGGTGACTCTCTAGAGATCCATGGTGGACGGATACAATGAGAGAGAGAGAGAGAGTTGGCATGTTGAGAGAGAGGGAGAGAGCATTATGTTGTCTTCTTAAAGAGCTAGGGTTACCTCTTCTTTTATAAATATTTTGGGAGTCCATGGATTCCAATCCATGTGAAACACAAAATCATTGGTTGAGATTGATTTGTGTTTCTATTCGATGGCCACGATTTTGTTGTAAAAAATACAATAACAATTAGTTTAATTTAAATCAAATATACTGAATAATAAACATAATTTAACTTTAAACTAAATTAATTATCATAGAAAAATAATGTGGGAAGTCACCTACCCTCCTAAAGGGGGGCAACCACCCTTATGACCAAGGGTGTTGTCTCCTTTAATCCTTCATATAAATATACGTTAATTTTTTTTGTAAACTAATTCACAAAAAAATTCCAAATTAATTTCATGAATGTTGCAATCTTGCCATTAAGTAATTGTGAATCTTATTCACAACACAAAATAAAATGTTAATTTTATTTCCAATTAATTTCAAATGTGAGTCCAATTCACATCAAGAATTAATTTCAAAATACAGTTTACATCAAGCTCTCTCTAATATATTATAAATCACATTTATAATATACATACAAATAATATGTATAGCACTATCCATGTTATCCATATCCTTGATAATTAGATCATATTTAAATATCTTGGATCTCTATTCTCATGTGCCCAAATAACATGAATCGCATTCACATTATTAACATCTTTGATAATAAATCACATTTAATCATCTTAGATAACTCTCTTAATATGACCAAATAATATTAATCAAATTCATATTATTCATGATAATTAAATCATATTTAATCATAAATTTCTTAATGCTCAAATAAATAATTCAATAGCGAAATTATTCTTGAACTCTTTCAAGAACAATGCGCTTTCTCCATGGATACTTGGAGATAAGGATAGGGCGATTGTACATTCCATGTATAATGACTTGGATATTGAGGTCATATCTCAAATCTAGATCTTGCGGACCTCCCATAGATGTTCGATCAAATCAAAATCGTAAATCTAATCTTTTCATTGCATCTTAATCATGTTCAGATCACTATCCAACATTTGGACCAAGATCATGTTACTTCTCTATTAAGAGGAGTCATTAAAATCCAAACATGTTTCATCACTCCCTAGGAATGGAAGCATCATGGCTATGCAATTGTTTATGATCACATCACCCTCAGGTATTCCTAATACATGTACATCTTGTATATTGGAAGACCTATAATAAAACTGAAGTATTAGATCTATTTAAGTTGTCTTCTTTAGGGTTTTATCATTAAGTTTCTCATTAGATCATTGAGATTTGGTTATCGATCATATACTTTCCAAGAGCATATATGATACCCAGGTGTTGATCATATAGTTTCCAAAAGCATATATCAAACCTTACAAATTTAGTCAAGCTTCCAAAGCGAGACGACCGTGCACGGAATTGGATCCTTCTCAATATCTCATGAGTGAGCTCATATCTTCTGCTTCAGTAAATGAACCTGTATGATCCCTTTGAGAGATCGTATTACTCATATACCCTTATATGCACACCAACACGTCGGTGTATAGACCTTGATTAGGCCATCAACCTACTGGTCTGCCAAATGTACATACTCAAACATATAGTAACACATCTATCTTTGGTAAGAGGATGTGTGCCTATATGGTGACATTATATGATTTAGGTCTTTGGTTATCTCAATCTCATTAAGTCGACTCTTTGACCTAACTAATCTGACACCTCCGACTCTCTATTCCTATGCAGAAGACCCGCATCAAGAAGTCAGTCAGAAATCAACATTTAGAGAACGGATTATCATCTTATTCTTAGTCTGGAGATCCTCTCTTAATAATCATTTGACGGTGCTTGATGAGTCCTCAATATAACTCTTTAGGTATTCATCCAAGCACCAGTCTCTATGATTCAACAATTGAATCAACAGTTGTAAAGGGACCTATTACGTAATTTAGTTATTCTTCATTTTAGATCAGAGAATGATATTTGCAATAACATTTGTTGCATAATGGATTGTCGTAGGCTCGCTTGTCCAACATATATAATCATTGTTCCCAAAATTTTACAAATTTTCAATAGAGTTCACAATATATTTTTACATGATTAACATCTTAAACTACAGGAGCTACAAAAGTATAACAACAACTAGTACAACTCTACAAGTGAAAATGCACCATGAGTCTGGTACAATCTACGGAAGCATGGGTCACTACTACTACAACTCAATCTGCAAGACTGGATGGGTTTCCAAAGAAGTACGTATGAGCAGAAAGCCCAGTACAACTAAAATAGGCTAACCGTAACTACTCAAAAAAATGTAAAAGAGTAAAGAGAGGGATGTTCATGTTCCATTATTATCTTTACACTTGTTGTTCACTATCCCAAATCATCTGTAAAGATTATTATGGTAAGTTGCATGCATTTTTCCACTTGCACCTTAAAGTAATTGTATTATCATACATATGAGCTCATCAGTTACACATTTAATTACATGATAAGTTGGGGTTAATCAAACATGTATTTACACATCATGGTGCTATTCAAAGCATCAATCCTCATTTAGTTGGTGAGTTCAAAAATCATAATGATATTATCTCAATAGTCATATATTGTGCACTAGAGTAACCAACCCAAGCAAACAAACCCCAACTTTGAATTTCGACCCGTTTTCCCCAGCTTACCTGCCACAAGGGCAATACCCGAGAACAAGTATACAATGGCCAAATGTGACTGCTCCAGATACACCCGTATGACAAAGCAAGAATTTTTGATGAGTGTTGTACTAGGGACGCAGAACATGCTGACAGACCCCATAACACTACGTTCAACCGACAAGGTCGCGGAACACAATGACAGTACCCGTAGAACTAGAACTAACACTCCATCTAGGACTCACCAAGACCACGAGAGTTGCACCCCACTCTCAGGTATGCTAACTTCCATATGCATAACACATGCATACAAACATTCATAAAGTGGTTTACAACTCAATTTCATTTTATTATATTTCCATATCATCAATACTAACTCCTTGTGACACCAATATCGTGGATAGTATGTATTCTTGGTCCACATGAAACCTCACACTATAACTCTAATATCTTGGATCCTTAGGATCGGGGTGCCTCCGTAGGCATGCAATGGAGTACATCATCCTAACTAAGTTCCCAACACGTCCACTAGTTCTCCTTGATTCAAATCATGAAATCCCACACTTTGCTGTGTGCCAAATCAACCCCACACTTTACCATCAATATATTCATCCTCTCACATGCTAAGTCCAATAGTTGAGGCAAACCACCATTCACGTGAACACCTTCACGAACCATCCAAAAACCGTTGCCCATCGATGAAGGTCCATGATGGCATAGGTCATGAGTCAAGGCAAACGATCCTACACATTGATCATTTGAATCTCACTCCCTAGCAGTGGATGGAAAGTATGACTTTCTTTATTTCCTTCGGATGGCAGAAAACAACACTGAATTTCATAATCATTCTAGTCAACCTTGGATCACCATACATCTCATTCTTTCATCTTGTACATGAATATTTACAAAATGAGTATTCATATAATCCAACTTAACCCCTTTAAGTCAACTCGTCCTTTACCAGGGCACTCTACAATCCAGTTAGTTGGTCCTCTAGGATGTTGACACTTGACTTCTTATGGTGTATCTATGTAGTTATCTAACTTTAGCAACATGGATTGTCTATAGTCTTGACCCATACCAAGCCTCATACTATGACTCCAAAATACTTGGTACCTTAGGGTTGGGGTGCCTCTATAGGCATGCGGTGAGGTATATGCATTCTAACTAAGTTCCCAACACTCCATGTTCTTCATTGGTTCATAAAACATCTTGATATACATACATACATATATGCACACAAGTTTGTATATATGTATGCTCATTAGGCCTTAAATGTACATCATATTTCCATTCATTTTTATAATAAACTATATGTAGGTTAGTATGACATCATATCATTAAAGTTAGCTATGTTGCCTAATGTTATTATGCACAATATAATTACAAGTAGCTAACTTTAAAATTCAAATTCGATTACAACTCTTCGTGGATTTTAGTATTATTAGATGTGTCCAAAAGATCTCAAGACACTCTATAAACTTCATTAAAGAAGTTTTATTACTAGATGTCATTTAGACCTTAGAGTTCAGTCTCAAAGTCAGCACATTCTCATATTCTGCTGCTAAAAACTGCACATTACCTTAAAACTGCACCATCTTCCAAATCATATTTCAAGCACGTTCATACATGGATTATCTTTATTTAAATTTCTCTATAAAGATCTTTGGATTATTTACATAATAGATTCCTTAAACAAGAGAATCCAACTTTAAATATCCTCAACTCGTGAGATCTAAAGTTGACATTTTCTTTCTTATTTCTGCTACTATACCGAATAACTATGCAACTTTTAAAAAGTCAATTCCTATATCATTTCTCATCGAAATCTCTTGATTTTTGAAAATCTAGAAATATAGTTAATTCACATACAATTTTTATGAAGGATGATTTGCACTCCCTCACATTAGCCCTTCAAATTTCAAGCTTAATGTACCACCTTGACTTTGTGAAACGGTGAGTTGCTCATATGATCATATGATTGTAAAATTCACATTCCATTGAATCTATTAATGAAATAAGATGATTTTAGATTCAAATGAAATATAATTGATAAGGATACAATTTTTGTGAAGAATTTTTTTTATTTGAACTCATTTAGACGTTTGTTTTCAAGTATGAACAGAACCCCAATTTATTCCCAAATGTCATTCATGTTCCTTTTTTATACCGCAATCTCACCACATAATCAAATTTCATACGCATATCTTTTAAGCGATTTTAATTAGGAACATGAACTACAACCCAAAATACGATACCAAGCAAGAAATCCATCCAGCAAGTAGGGCTTAAAGTCCATGGGAAACGTATATATGCTCGACAAATCGTGAGAATGCAAAGGAGAGGGATCCTCACACGGAGCTCAAGTGTGCAAAACCGGTGTTGTAACTATGTTCTGGCATATCCTTGTGATCAGAGTTACTCTAACCCACAAGAAACCCATAGTTAGGATAGACCGATTTGCATTATCAAAAAGATCACGATGAGAGAGAATCTTACACTTCTAATGATAGATTCATGTTGAGGGTGATGAGGGGATGTTTCTCTTCAAAGATGATTACGATTAGCCAACTCCAACCTCGACGGCTTTCGGACAGAACTCTGACGAGCTTAGTGGTTGGAGGATGGCTTGGTATGCAAATAAGGAAGAAGAAGAGGGTTTAATCTTAGATTTTATCACCGTTTTTTCATATTTGAGCGGATCCTTAAGAGGATCTAGCTCAAAATCCATATCAAAATCTGGACTTGATCCATCTTCACTTAAATGGTCATATCTCCCTCATCTGATCTTTGATTTATGAAATTTCAGATGCATTGGATTCCTGATGACAATACACATTCAACAAGCTATTATTTAATGTAATCAAATAAGAATTGGATTTTTCATAAATTTTCTAATGAGATGTAATCATTTGGTTATTACCACTTAACCAAATTGCGGGGTTGAAAACCTGAGGTTTCACATCATAACAATCTTGAAATAAGCCTCGTCCTCGAGACTTTAGGGAGTAGCAGATGGGGCAATCATAATATATATTGCATTCATTCTACAATATCATGTCAAATTATCCACCATGTCATGAAAGATATCGCCTATGTATGACTCTTATCCATTACAATATGCAAAACATTTTATAATTCTACAGTTATCACCTATAGTGATAACAATTTTAAAAGAATCTTCCTTATTGTGAATGTGATAAAAATCTTAAAGAAATCCTCTTATTACTATGCAAGTTGAGTCCATATCGAATTTTCACTTATGGATGGAGTGATAATAGTTTTAATAAGGCATATGTTATCGTGTCGACTACAACAATCTTAAAAAGATCACAGTTATCACCTTCAGTGATAATAATATCAAAAAGAATGGTGGTATTGCAGTCGACAGTAACAATCTTAAAAAGAATCAATCCATTTACTTTAATCTGACAATCCTTAATCTCACCTTACAATTAATGTAGGCTATTTAATGTGAATATCTCACATTAGTATAACTTTAAGCCAATAGACTTTTCAAAGTCCTTTAGCCTTTACCTTTATGAATTGTATCTAAATAATAATCTATTACCATGATCAAAAGTAATAAGAGTTAGCACATTTTTTGCCACTTCAATGTTTTTAGGCACACTCGTACTATCGTACAAATAATATATAATACCATGTGTTATCATATACATATAAGTGACACAGTGACAAGATAATTCCATTACAAAAGATATTTTTTTAGAACCATCAATATTCCTGACATTAGTCATAACTCTTGAGTACAACCTTATTTATCTAGATATTTTCATGCATTGTAAAACTAGCATTATTGTTCATTGCAGACATTCAGTCTGACTATGGCCTCTCTAACCACAACTATAACATCTTCAGGACCAGTTACTCCCCCTCGATCCATGGCCACTGGAACTTAAACTAGGCTCATGTGCCAGCACCTCGGGTAGGAAACTGTCACGACCCCAGTTCTTGAACGTCGGATCTTTCCATTTACCGGATCTAGTTACTCAACAATAGCTTTGTCCAATAATAATATCTTACATTCAAAAATAGAGTGCAATAAAATACTACATAAAAAAAGCATCTCACATATTTCCATTCACAAAATAAAGATTACATATCAAAACTGTCCCACTATTTTCTTGTACATCAAACTAAAAGAAAAGGGGCACAGAAGGACTACTAACTTCCTTACACTAGAGGCTACTATTGATAGTTGGTTGGCTGGCTGACTAAGGTCCTTGTGATGGCACATTGATATCTGTTGGGTTTCAGAAATCATGGGATGAAGATTAGCGAACGCTAAGTATTGAAGAAAAGTAAAATAAACAAGTGTAGTTTTCCAAAACATATTATTATACCAGAAAGTTTTATTTCTTGTTGTTAGAACAACTCCTATTCCTTCTATTCCATCTTTATTTTAGTTTAGGATTGTTCCTCTCCTCTCCAAAGATCCCAAAGTTGTGGATGCTCTGGTATTGGAGATTACATTGATCTAGTGAGCTTATACCGCCGCACGTTATCTCAACCAATCATCCAATAGTATCCCGACAATTCTCTTTTTATTTTATTATCAAGGGTTCCAAACCACTAGCTTGACAAACAAAGAAGCACACCATCCTCGAGGACTCGTTAGCTTAAAATGACATGCTAACCTTTAATCACATATGCTAGAGGCTTTAGAAATACATGTTATCATGACCCAACCGCTATCAAACCACTCATGCCTCCACATGATATGACCACATCTTCAGTCAGTGAACCCTCCTATTGGCATCCGAGTACCAGGTGATGCAAATAATTCCGTACCCACTAGTCATAACAGGGAAACCGTGTACACCTCGGTATGGCATGTCAATATGTATGTTCTTCTGACAAACCTACAGATTGCATGCCCGACAAGTAGTATCTACTCCAAGTCATCCTTATCGTAAAAGATAGAACAAAAATCAAAATTGGATCCCATTTATGTCATGTCAATTCTTAGCTAGTATCCTTATATTATTATAGCAACCGCAAGGATGATTCATTATACTAACTCTATTCTAACATTTATTTTAAAGTGAATTATGACCCAAGTATGTGAATGTTATTCATAAGAAAGAAAATAATCAATAATAATTTTATCCAGTTTTACTTGAAAACCCAACATTAAGAGGCTGGATTTCATTACCTAATCGAGCTCTCTCTTGCATATGCAACACTACATAGTGATTCGTTTTCATAAAGGATGATTTATGGGTTCTAAAACAGTCGAGTCTCACTTCCGTATCATGCCAACATTACAAAGAACGTGAAGAATATATTTTCTTTCATAATTTCAGCAGATCTTCCCCTTATACGGGGAGATATTTTGGTGGAGTCTTACCTTATATCAGAGCATGTTTCAAAATAAAATGAAAAGTAAGAAGGAACTATCATAAGATCTAAGTTTCTAGAAGGAGCTAGATTAAGCTCTAAATTTCTAGAAGGATCTAGCTTAAGCACTTACGTTTTTGTAAGGAGATACCTTAAGCCCTATGTTTTTAAAAGGAACTAACTTAATCTCTAAGTTTCTGAAAGGAGCTAACTTAAGACCTAACTTTATGGAAGGAGCTAGCCTAAGCCCTAAGTTTCCTGAAAGAGCTAGCTTAAGCTTTGAGTTAGGCTCTAACTTAAGCCCTAAGTTTCGGATAAGCTTTGGCCAAAATCATGGGCTGCTAACCACGATTAGACCTTGGATTAGCAGTTTTCTGAACCCCATAAATATCCTCCCTCCCTACCCATATATTCCTTACAATTTCTATTAAGACCTCTACCCTAAGGGCTAGAGTTGATAGGATGAGAAGAGGAGAAGGAGGTAGGAGCACTAGCGAAGCGCGGTCGGAAAACGAGGAGGAGGGTGCGATCCTCTCCTAGTTGGTTTCATGTAGGAGGTAAGTAGCACTAACTTGAAATAGGTTTTTGATTCATCTTCATTTCGGATTCCTTTTTAGCCATGTTTGGGTGCAAGTGGTTAGGTCGTTAGTGAGCATATGAGTTCTTCGTATGGCTCACTTATCCTTGACAAAAGACTTATCAATTCTATAATATTTATCAAGGAATCTGAGTAACACCCTACTTAGATACAGGTGGCTAGGCCGTCAGTGAACCATGTGATTCATCACATCCTTCATTTACTTAAGAGGTTTGGTGTCTACCGATTCTCCATTGCTTGCAGTTATGTTATACTCTTTTTGTTTCCCTCTTGATGATTTTATAAAGGAAATACTTTTCATTTTATTTTGAAACATGCTCTGATATAAGGTAAAACTCTACCAAAATAAACTTAGAGCTTAAGCTAGCTCCGTCCGGAAACTTAGGGCTTAAGCTAGCTCCGTCCAGAAACGTAGTGCTTAAGTTATCTTAATTAGTGCTAACCATGATTAACTACGATCGTGATTATAATGATATCCATCCTTTTGATATTAATTGTAAAAAATAATTTCCGTTGGTTTGATCGACCAGATCTTATGACACATAATATGAGAAATGGCCAAGTTTAAGGCTTTACAATTATAACAACCTTAAAAGAAGTCTCGTCCTCAAGACTTGAAGTGCAGGCATAACAACCTTAAAAAGAAGGAGTGTAATTTCCTTTATAATGAATATATACACAATACGTAATGTTATCATTCAAATAAATCGGGTTATTTCTCCATCATATATGCCTTGGGTTCCCATGTGGCTTCTTCAAACTCTTGGTTCTGCCAAATACTCTAATTAGAGGCACTTCTTTATTCCTCAACTTCTTGATATCCATGTCTATTAATTGCACATGTGATGAATCATTAAATGCATATATAAAATAGTATTTGTTGTAGCACATGCACTTAGAGAGTCATGCGGAACAGAATAAAATATCTCTGCAAGGAGGATTCGGCTTAAATTTATACCTTGGGAAGTTAGAGGTTAAACAAAAGGGCACAAGCATTCAATGAATGATTTTAAATGTCAAATATTTAAGGTAACATTTATAAGATGATTATACCGAGTGAATGTACATGTCACAACAAGACAGATTCTTTTAACACATTTTTACACAATTAAATTAGATGAAGACAATGATGCAAAAAAATATGAGTATGATAAACACAATATGATGAGACACACAATAAGTAACTTTGATTAATCACAAAAATACCCTCAATCTTTTCAATATTAATTAAGGCAAGAAAACAAGTTAAATGGTATCTAAGTCTTAATCAGTCTCAAAAACATTTCAACACAAGTTTAACTTTTAATTTCACTTTGTCACTCAATAGTTTCAGCAGGCAGTTAAACCATTTAATAACTTAATGACAATGATTAAAAATATCTAATAATTGGTCATTAATATTCAATGTGATTAACATGTTTAATACCTCACAAAAAGTTCATTTTCAATTTTATTTAAAGACCAAAATAAGCACATAGAATAAGGAATAATTCAAGTGAGATTTTTATATCAAAATTATCAAAAAGCACGCCAAGAGATAGAGCATTAAACGAGCTCTAAAATGAAACCAAAATCACATCATTTGGAATATAGATGAAGAGATACTCAATATTCAATCCAGGAGCATTTTTGAAATAAAAAGTACAAGTTTTATTACAAAATAGGACAAAATGGATTGAAACACAATTAAAATATCCCACAGGGGCTAATATGAAATTTACACAGAGCAAGAGGACTTATCTGCAATTATGGTAAGGTAGAGGGTGTTGCTACAAATTTCCCAGTCATGTGCACGCTGCACGTGACATGTCTAGGTTCAGGCGATGACGTTCGTATCCACGTGGCTACTTCTGGTGCTTCGCTCGAGGCACAGACACAAGATCTGATACTAATCCTTAGGGATGAACCGTTGCTTCGATTGGGCAACATGGATCAATATGGACTGTCAGATCTCGTCCAATTTGGGGAGATCAACGATATCTGCTCTTCGATTGTTATTCAAATTTGCCACAAACGACGGTGCTCGGGTTGGGCTCCGGCGATGAAACCTTAGCTCCTTCTTGCTCCTCTTCCACCGCTTAAGGTTAAATGACCTTTTTGAAGGCTTCATGATGTAGGGGATGAATAGAGGATAATAATGAAGCCCTTAAAATATCATGTCAATGAATATCTGTCTTAAGAGAAAGCTAAGATCAGAGCTCATCTATGTTCTCCGATTAGTGAAATCCTTCATCCATGTAACGTTAGTACAAAAACATACGAAACATAGGTTGTCCAACTAGTGAGAATATGAGGTGAAATGAGAGGCTTTTCGGTCATGAAATATCAAGCCTAGATGGGTTCTCGTTCATGCAGAACAAGAACATGGATCAACGTGGATACAAAGATGGAGAAGTGAGTAAAGCACCAAGAGAAGAACACGTAGAAGATGGAGATGTCGCGATGATTTCTGATTCTTCATATCAGAGTCTAGAGGTAATACTCAGGTGGGATAAATTGGTAAAGTATTGAGAAAAATGTAAACAAGGAAATTTATCTGGAAATGGAATTTGAATATGGTGATGAATCAGAGCCGAAATGAAGCTCAAAAGCATCGTCAATCTTCACTTACAACCCTGGCGAGGGATTGAAGCTTGAGCAAGTGCTTAGAGCACTACGACTTGGTATTCACACCAAGGATCTCGTCGGAGTCCATTTCCTATCTTGGCTCAATCTCAATCCCTCTCACTGTCGCTGAAAGGTTAGAATTGAAGGATATGATAAATAATATATTACAATGACATTTATTGTAGGAATGGTTCGTGTCGGGCTCACATGGCTTACAAGAATAGCTCGAGGAAATCTCTCGCTAGCGGCGGATGCATCTGCTGAAGGTCAGAGGCAATGTTTTGAGGAGGGGGAAGTTGGTGAGCTATAGTTGAGAGGTAGTGGTTCCAACCACCGCTCGTGGTTGAGGAAGAGAGAGCGGAGCGAATCTGAGTAGTAGGTGAGGATAAGGATCGAAGGTTGAAGCTTTGGGCAGTGGAAGTTGATGAAATGGTTATTGGAGGTGATTGCGAAAATGGCAAGAACTTGAGGGTTGGCGAAGGGTTGCCTCTGTTGAAAGGAGGTAGGCAGAAATTGAATATGAGATCTTGGTCATTGGATCAAGATCCAACGGTCTAGATTGAAGGTGATCTGGACAAAGGGGTGTGTCTACGTGGGCAACCATGGAGGTGTCACGTGGCCCAATAGGAATTAAGATAAATAGAAAAATCAAAGAAAAATAGAAATAAATTAGCTAAGAGTTGAATTATAAAAAATGATGAACATAAAAGTTGTAGATCTCAATGAGATCTACAACTTTCATGTAGAAGTCAGAGAGATCAAAGGTCATTTATATATAGATAAAATTAAATACATATTAAAATAATATAAACAATTTTCCTTCATTTTTTGTTTATTTTTCTGTATTTTGATATTATTTTATGTTGTTTTATTTATTTACAATATTATACTAATTTTTATTTGATTTTTAATAATAAGTAAATACAAGAAATATTAGCACAATAAAGAGATTATATAATATACAATAATTAGTGTCAACTATTTACAACACATAATATAATAATTAGAATTAATTATTACCGAATTCTGGTGATTTTCTTAAGCAAGAGAGATAATAAAGGTGATTAATGGTGATAAATATGGGATATATCAACATGTATTTCTTGGTATGATAAGTTTGGTTCAACATGCAAATCATCAGAGTTTATCTTATTCTCTGGATCCCTAATATACTTTCTCGGATTAGATACATGAAAAACGTCATGTATAGTTGAAAGATGTGGATGAAGTGCAAGTCTATATGTAACTTTCCCAATCCATTGGATAATTTCAAAGGGACACACAAACCTGGGTGTCAACTTCCCATGCAAGTTTAACCTCTGAACTCCCTTCATATGTGATATTTTGAAGAATGCATAGTCACCTACCTCAAACGCAAGGTCTTTTCACCTGGTAACAACATAGATTTTATGGTAACTTCAAGAAGTTATGTCTTTTATGATCAAGCTCTACAGCTTCCCGTGTCTCCTTGAGTATATTTGAATCGTAAAGATTCTTTATCCTAACTTCTTGCCAACAAATAGGGGTAGTACATCTATGCCCATATAGTGATTCAAACGTTGTTGTGCAAATACTTGCACGGTAACTATTATTGTAGATGAATTCTACAAGAGGCAAAAATTAATCCGTAATGCCTTCCATTTAAGGCACATGCTCATAGCATATCCTCTAGAGTCTAAATCATACGTTCTGAGTGGCCATTTGTCTATGGATGATATGTTGTGCTCAAGCATAGTTGGCTTTCATGAAGTTCTCCCATTTGTGTGAGGTGAATCATGAATCTCGATCGGAAACTATGTCCTTTGGGATATAATGGATATGTATCACATGTGTAATATATAACTCCGCAAGTTGGTCTGGAGTGGAAGATAAGCTTAAACGAATAAAGTGTGCTATCTTGGTTAGACAATCTATTATAACCCATATAATATCTTTACCACCAGTCGTCTGGGGTAGGCCAATAACAAAATCCATGGAAATGCTTTCCCATTTTTATTTAGGAATAAGGAGAGGTTGCAACAATCTTAATGGCTTTTGATGTGAAGCCTTTACCTGTTGGCAGGTGAAACACGAGTTCACAATGTAGCAACATCTTTCTTCATTCCCGGCCACCAAAAGTGTAAGCAAAGATCCTTATATATATCTTCATAATCTCAGGATGAATAGATAATCTAGAGCAATGCGCTTCACATAAGGTGTCTTTCCTCAACTCATGTGTGTTTGGTACATAAACTTTGTGACGGATATACAAAAACCCATCTTGTATATGTAATCCCTCTATCTCATCCTTCTCAAGTTGTTGTCTCAAGTCTTTAAGGACTAGGTCATCCTCATATCCTTTCTTTATTCTATCCCATATTTCTGGTATGTATCAATGAGGAATAGTTATAGTATCAACACTGCTATCAAATGATTTTTATTCATTTAACGATGATAGTAAACCCCAGAAGTGGATAGCACTCACCGACCCAGGTGAATAAGTTCTTATGCTAAGGGCATCTGTTGCTATATTCCCCTTAGCAGGATGGCAAGAGTTGATGCAATCATAGTCTTTCAACATGTCTAACCACCATCTCTATCTCATATTGAGTTCCTTCTAATCAAATGGATATTTCAAAATTTTATGATCGGTCAAGATCTCAAATTAATATCATATAGGTAATGTCTCTGTATCTTTGAAGCGAAGACTACATCATCTAGTCCAAGTTCATGTGTCAAGCAGTTCCTCTCATGTGTCTTGAGTTGTCGTGATGCATAAGCAACTACCATGCCATGTTGCACAAGAACTTCCATAAGTCCTTCTTTAGATTCGTCAGTGTACACTGTAAACCCTTCAGTCGTAGAGCGTAGAATAAGAATAGGTGCAAATGTTAGGCACTCTTTTAATGTATGAAAACTGGTTTCGCAAACATCAAACCATATAAAATGGGACTTCATTCTGAGTCGGTCTAGTCATTGAAAATGATATTCGTGAAAAGTCCTTCACAAATCTTCTATAATACCCAACTAGACCCAGAAAAGATTGTACTTCTATGATAGTCTTCGGGTGTTCCCAATTCATCACTGCACCAACATTCATAAGATCAACTGATATACCTACCCTATAAATAACATGGCCAAAGAATGATACTTCCAGTTTTCGGAAATGTGGTCATGTGGCCGCATATGCGTATTCAGTCACTTGTCCGAAGCGCATATGCCAAATGTGGAGATATGCGATCAAAATGCATATGTGGTCCGAATATGTGGCATATGCGGTCGCATATCGATTAGGATTCATGTTAATCCATGACATGTTGCTGACACATTAACTCGATTTTTTCCCAAGCAACTTTTATATCTTCATTTACATTGATGCATCTTTTCGTTATTCTCGTATATGTAGCATTTGAGAATGTAATCTAGGGTTTTTTTCTTATATCCATTTTCTCATTATTCTCAACATTTATTAATGAACTGTTTACTTCTTTTTAATTTTCTACTTAATGAAATACATTATAATTCTTCTAATAAAATATGAAATAATTGACTAACAGTTTGGCACTTGACATTTGTGTGCTTCTAATAAATTTTATATGCAAATATAATTTCCTCTATATTTTGTATCAATAAGTTTTGTCCCTTGAAGATACATATATGTGTATAATTTTGGGTGTTTGGTTTGTATACCTATGATTATTCTTTAGCTTTTGTTATCTATAGGATCTATATATACATTAAAAGTTTTCTTACAGAATTCATGTGTTCTTGTTGAATGCAAATTTGTATATGTATATATATGCATTAAATTCAAAATACATACTAAAAAATAATCTATCTATAATACCATGGTTATATATATTATTGATTATATTATCGTATTTGAAATTTTTTATTTTGGATTTTGTTAGATCATCAACTTTTTATATAATCACATTTTTTGTTGTATTTTATATTATTTTAAATTAAAATATTATAACCACATAAATCATATATACCTTTGTATACTCCTCTGCATATTCGCTTACTCGCTTTAGACCGCATGACCGAACGAGTACCACATATCGCATTTCTGAACCTTCGATACTTCAGATAGCCAGAAGTCACATATGATATATTTAGCATACAATTTGTTCTTCCTTAGTGTTTCAAGTGCCTTCCAGAGATGGTGTTCACGCTGCTACTTATTCTTAGAGTGAATAAGCACGTCAACAATGAAGACTACTACAAAGTGATCTAGGAATTCCCTGAATATTCTATTCATGAGATCCATGAAGGTTGTTGGGGGTATTTGTTAGTCCAAAAGGTATGGCTAAAAAATTCATAATGTCTGTATCTAGTTCGAAAGGTTGTCTTAGGAATATCAACATCTTTAAATTTAACTGATGGTATCCATATCTTAAGTCAATATTGAAATACATAGTTGAACCCTACAACTGGTCAAAGAGATCATATGTTCTTGGCAGAGGATACTTGTTCTTTATTGTCCTCCTGTTTAGATGTCTACAGTTAATACACAACCGCATTGACACATCCTTCTTCCTCACAAACAAAACAGGTGCACCCCATTGGGTCGTACTAGGACGAATGAATTCTTTATCTAACAGTTCTTGTAATTGTACATTTAACTCTCGTAACTCAACTGGTTCCATCCTATATGGAGGGATAGAGATAGGTTGAGTATCATGTGTGGTAGAGATTTCAAATTCAATCTCTCGCTCAGGCGGTAATCCAGAGTGTTCATCAGGAAATACATCAGAAAACTCGCACACCATAGGTACATCTTTTACCATTCTGTCAAATCCTGATGTAGTAGTTACATAGGCCAAATAACCTTGGCATCCTTGCTCCAATAACTATTGTTCCTTCAGAGTAGAGATGTGTTCAACATTATCATTGGATGTCTTTCCAATGAACTGGAACTCTATCGAGTTAGGAAGGTGAAAAGTTATTGTCCTCTGGAAATAATTAAGATATACATGATGCCTTTCTAGCCAGACCATCCCCAGGACAAGATCAAAGTCATCCATTTCAATACGTAGTAGGGAAATATGTAGCCGATGTCCTATAATCTATATCATGCATTCATCTAAGATCTATTGGATTATGTATACTTGACTTCCCAGTCCTTTAATCAAATAATTGTTTTGTACTTCTGTTGAAATCTTATTTTTATGGTAGGATTCAAGCAAATTTTTTTATTGCCTAAGGAGGGCCTCCTCCATGGCTCCTAGAAATTATTTTAAAGTGAATCATGAAGCAAGTATGTGAATGTTCTTCATAAGAAAGAAAGTAATCAACTATAATTTTATCCAATTTAATTTGAAAACCCAAGAGGCGAGATTTCATTACCTAATCAAGCTCTCTCTTGCGTATGCAACACTTTATCGTGATTCATTTTTAGAAAGGATGATGTACGACTCCTGAAACAATCAAATTTCACTTTCGTATCGTGTCAATAATACAAAGAAAATGAATATATTTTCTCTCCTTATTTCAGCAGAGCTTCCCCTTACACAGGGTGATATTCGGCAGAATTTTCCCTTATATCAAGAGATATTTGAAAAGAAAATGAAAAGTGTTTCCTCTATAAAATCATCAAGAGGGAAATACTGGCGAAACATAAAGAGTATACCAGAACTGCAAGTAATGGAGAATCGGTAGACACAGTGTCTTAACTAAGTGAAGCGTGTGACGAATCACATGGTTCATTGACGGCCTAGCCACTGGCATCTAAGTAGGGCATTACTCAGATTCCTTGATAAAGACTATAGAATCAGCAAGTCTTTTTTAGGGGTGATGAGTCATACAAAGAACTAGTATGCCCACTAACGGCTTAGCCGCCCGCACCTGAACATGGCTACGAGAAATGAATATGAATCGAAAACCCATCTCAAGTTAGTCCTACTTACCTCCTACACGAAATCAACTAGGATAATATCACACCATCCTTCTCTTCCTCGTTTTTCGGCAGCGCTTCGCTAGCGCTCCTGCCTCCTTCTCCTCTTTACGTCCTCTCGACCCTAGCCCTTAGAGTAGTGGTGTTTAGTGGAAGTTGTAAGAAATAAATGGGTAGGGAGGGGGTTATTAATAGGGTTCAGAAAATTGTTAATCAATGGTTTAGCCATGGTTAACAGCCCACAGTTTTGGCCCATGATTTTGGTCAAAGCTTATCCGAAACTTAGATCTTAAGTTAGATCCTTCTAAAAACATAGAGCTTAAGTTTGCTCCTTTCAGAAATTTAGGGCTTAAGTTAGCTCCTTCCATAAACTTAGAGCGTGAGATAGCTCCTTCCGAAGCTCTTTCCGGAAACTTAGGGCTTAAATTAGTTGCTCGCACCTAAGTAGGGTGTTACTTAGATTCCTTGATAAATACTACAAAATCAACAAGTCTCTTGTCAAGGGTGATGAGTCATACGAAGAACTCGTATGCTCACTGATGGCCTAGCCGCTCGCACCTAAACATGGCTAAAAATGAATCATAAATGAAAATGAATCGAAAACCTATCTCAAGTTAGTGTTTCTTACCTCCTGCATGAAACCGACTAGGATAATATCACACCATCCTTCTCCTCCTCATTTTCCAACAACGCTTCTATAGCGCTCCTTCCTCCCGCCTCCTCCCGTCCTCTTTGACCCTAGCCCTTGGGGTAGTGGTGTTAGTGGAATTTGTAGGAAATGGATGGGTAGGGAGGGGTCTATTAGTATGGTTAAGAAAACCGTTAATCCATGTTTTAACAATGGTTAACATCCCATAGTTTTGGCACATGATTTTGGACAAAGCTTATCCGAAACTTAGAGCTTAAGTTAGAGCCTTCTAGAAACTTAGAGCTTAAGTTAGCTCCTTCCCGGAAACTTAGGGCTTAAGTTAGCTCCTTCTAAAAACTTAGAGCGTAAGCTAGCTCCTTCCGGAAACTTAGGACTTAAGCTAGCTCCTTCCGAAAACTGAGGACTTAAGCTAGCTTCTTCCAGAAACTTAGGTCTTAAGGTAGCTCCTTCCAGAAACTTAGGGCTTAAGCTAGCCTACTTCTAGAAACTTAGGACTTAAGCTAGCTCCTTCTAGAAACTTAGTTCTTAAGTTAGCTCCGTCCAAAAACTTAGAGCTTAAATTAGCTCCTTCTGGAAACTTATAGCTTATGTTATCTCCTTCCAGAAACTTAGAGCTTAAGCTAGCTCCTTCTAAAAACTTAACGCCTAAGTTAGCTCCTTCCTGAAACTTAGAGCTTAAATTAGCTTAAATAGTGCTAACCATGATTAACTGCAATCATGATTATAATGATATCCATCATTTTGTTATTAGTTTCAAGAAATAATTTTAGTTGGTTTGACCGACCGGATCTCACAGGATATGAGAAATGACCAAGTTGAAGGCTTTTATAGAAATAAGGTATTCCAATTTTTTCTCATCATTGTCATTCTCTTATGAGGATTCCATTTTGACCTCTTATTGTTACACGTGTCTTCCATACGAGATATGACCTCTACCATCTCACGAATAGGAACATTGAGTCAAAGCCCACACCAAAACTTGAAAAATCATTCTCCTTACACATTTCAAGTATATGTGAATGGTATGCTAACTCATCAAACTTGACATGGTATTGTCTATATGCCATCGATTCTTGTTTCAACTCATCCAATTCTCTTCTTTTCCTTCTCATCCAATGGTCGGGAAGAAAATTTTCTCTAAACTATCCCACAAAATTGTCCCAGGTTAAGGGATGGGTTTAGTGTCAACATAGTGTAGTCCACCATCGCTTGGCATGTCCTGTCAATGGATACTCGACAAATAGCATCCAACAGTCTTTCGGTGCTTGAATGATCTTGAGAACTTTATCAATCTTTACATCCAAGCATCTGCATTTGCAAGAATAGCGTCTCCAACAAACTCAGGCACTTGCCCCTTACAATAACATCGCATGTCAATGGAGGAGGAGGTAGGACTCTACAATTACCCTCATCTTGGAGGGCACGAAAGTATTCTTCAAGTCCATCAAGTCTCTCCTCTACAGTCAATAGTCTCTAATCCATGCCCATTTGCCTCTGCTCCATACTGCGAAGCATAACAGTCATCGTCACCAACTTGCGAGAAACCTCAGCATTAGAATAGGACATGATTCTGCATGAATCAATTACAATCATTAGTCTTTAGACTGCTAATGTCTCACATATTAGGACTCTTATCAGGGAACCATTCCTGTCAGGTTAAATATCAGAGTCAAAAGACTCTAATATACTCGACATATCCCGAATACAAATTATAATCATAACATAAGAATGCTGGCTAATAGAGTATCCTTGCTTTGATAATGTGCTAACCCTGATATATCACATTCTCCTCTTTGTCTTCTTTCAATTCAATAACCCAACGTCGATTGGATCACCCTTCCTTCTTCGCAACCCCATCACCCACTCAATTTTCAAGTCTTGCTAGACTTGGAATCATTAGGGTCCCTACCTTCTTTCGCTTGCCATGTACCTCCAATCCATTCCCTTATTGCTCCATTATAACTCATGAAGGACGTAAAAGACAAAGATCCATAAGAATTCAATTCTTAAAGTAAAATTAGACCTCTACCGTGGATAGTGTGTCTCTTGGAGCTCCAAGCAGTTGCACATCTCCTTAGGTTGATCATGTGTCGATTGATCTAAGAGTCATCACATAAGAGCATCATCAACCACCAACAACATTCATCTTCAGGCACCGAGAGCTCGGACCCACACCGAGTATCACCAAACCTCCTCTGCATCTATATCCTATCACATCCGATGTTGTTGAAAATACCACTACGTAAGTTGTAACCCAAAGGAGGAAGGAGGGAGGTCCAATCACCGTAGAATCAAATTCCATTTCTCAGGGCCATCTAATCGCAAAATCACTAAGGTCGTTTAATCATATTCAAGATTACGTCGACCATCAAAAGTCAGAGGCTTCTCAACCACATATCCAAAGTCAAAAAGCGAGCAACCGTGCCATATGTTGTGTTCCTTGGATGATCTCAATGCAACAAGCACGTGCACACAACCGGAGGCCAATGATCACGTAGGATGCTCACATGATGCGAAAATTACGGGGATATACCTACATGATCTGGTCATTACAATCGTACCCCTCCAAGCTCTTGCCATATGGAGGCTCAAGAACATTTGCATCCACGCCCCTACGTATTTGGGTAATTCAAAGATGCTCTTCATTCACCTTTCTACTATTTATTTACATTTTCTTTTATTACAATGAGAACTTTGTGATCGAGCATTGATTTGGACCTCAATTTGTCATCATTTTTCAACTCCAAAAATTGCATGTTGGACATCAATTTATGCTCTACATTATGGAAATTTATTGGTAGTATTATGATATCCCATTGATTTATTAAAATTATTGTGGTGTAAGGTTGCATAATTTTCCCATCTTTCATTAATTCATTATATATTAATATTTTCTCTAAAATCCCTCAATTTTTGCACAATGTAGATTTAATTGTGCTTTTGTCATTTGCATTTGAATGTTTATTTTGCTAAAAATAAATTGTTACATAATTTACCCACCTATATTTCATTAATTCATTATAAATCATTATTTGCTCTAAAAATACCTCAAACCACACATTGTAAATTAATTGTGCTTTGTCACGTATTAAAAAATTATTACATTTGCATACTTATTTGCTTTAAATAAATTGTTAAATGATTATAGTAATTAATTTTCAATTGATTCTAAACTTGGTATTTTTAGGAAATAAAAAGTGGTTTGAATTCCTCTTATTGAGACTTATCTAGAGAATTTATTTCTAAGAAATATTAGTGCTTAACATTTATTAAATTTAAATTACTTTAGATCACTACATTTGCATTTAGCACTTCATAAAATTTTATTTTTCATCAGAAAATTACAAAAAATTATAGTAGCCTTGATTCATTTGACCAGGTTTCATTGACTTTGGAATTTGTTTGATTGAAAATTTACAAATAACACTCCTAAATTTAGTCTATTTTATTGTAGTTTCATCTTAAGGTATAAAGATCTCAAAAAATGTGTACTGCATTTATCATTGCATGATATTTCTTGGAAATCAAGATTTGACTAATTTGGATCTAAATTGGATTTATTTTAATTTGGACAAGCTGATTAGTTTCCTTGATAGCCGATATCATTTGCATCCTCATTGCACACTTTTTTTGCATAAAAAACTAACAAATATTCCTACTTGAAAATCAACGCACTTGATTATTTAAATTAGTTCTTAAGCCTCATTTTTACTTCCTTGTGTTGACCATTGGGTTTGCCTGGATAAAATAACGTAGGATCGCTTTTTGGATTCATTAATTAATTCCTGATTGTAGTTCATTTTTTATTAATCACCGATTGTTCAACTACTACACCACAAAAAGATATAATTAGCATAGAGCAAATCTGGAATTCATAATTCTACTTTAATTTCATTCTTTTCTAATGTGGTGCATGTCTTTGATTTTTTAACAACTTATTTTACTTTTCTCAGTTTAACCACTAACTCATGCAAAGTAGAAACATCATCTTGCAAGTCTTCTAAGGAGGGTTTATGAGAAATTACCTCATCATTGTCGAGTACCATTAGTCCTGGCATGTCCTCTTCCTTGTTGGAGGTGTATGAGACACTTACAAAAGAACTAGAATATTCAGAGTCGGAGGAGTTCCAACTTTCTTGCAAAGGTCTCCTCTTTAGATGTTTGCCAAGGTGTCTGTGGGATCCTCTTCTATGCTCATTTTCTGTTCCATTTCGTTTTCCAGATTTTGTGTGTTTTTTATTCTTGATGATAGCTTTTCTTGAGTAGTTGATGTTCCTTCTTGAAGTATCATTTCTTCTTGCAGTTGAAGCATTCTAATTCATTTTTATTTCTTCGATCACCAATCTTTAAAAATCTATTGAATTTCGTGGTGAGCATAACTAGGTCATCCTCAAAGCATTTGTATGTGGATGCGACTTCAGTTGCTTGAAGGTCTATGTTTTTCTTATTTGATTTTTTTGCTTCAGCTTCTATAGTCCGAGTCTTCTCAACTTCATAGGATAAGAGTTTTCCTATAAATTGATCAACAAGAAGGTTGTTAACGGTGTTCGCTTCATTGATAACCATTTTTGTTGTGCTCCATGCTAGATCTAGGGTTGCTAATCAAACCGAACTGTGACGAATGGACCTATGTTTGAGCTTGATTTGATAAGGAAGTTTGAAAGTTCGAGTTAGGATATGTTTGAGTTCGACTTTGTTTAGAAAACAAACGTTCGAGTTCGGTTCGATAACAATTTGTTAACAATTTAACTTGACTAAAACTTGTTTATATGAACAAGTTTGAAACTGGAGTTCGATAACAAGGTTTGATACGCGGTAAAAACAAGAAATTATTCAAATTAAAGTGGTACAAGCCCAATAAATACCACATTTTTTTAACCTCAAAATTTATTAAGTATATAAATACAGAGTTATACATACAAATACACACACATATACATATATCGAACTTGAACTTTTATTGAACGAACATATGTTATGTTCATGTCCATTTCGTTAAGATATCAAACTAAAATTTAAAGTTTTTGTCCAGTTCGTTTATAAATGAACGAACATTTTTAGAACTATTATCGAAATAACTCTAATCGAATACGAACATGTTAAGTTCGATTAGTAGCCCTAGCTAGATCTGAGGATCTTTTTGACCTAATCCGATTCGATAATCTCTATGTTAAGATTCCAATGATTGTTGATAATATTTGACAATCAAAGTCTACATATTTATGATGGATTCTCCAGATTCCATTTTGAACATATCATACCTTTATTGTTGAAGACTAACTTGTGTCTCCTTCAACTTGCTAGTTCTTTTGTATGTAACAACCGGCTTGTTCCATATATCTACGTTGTCTTGCATGTCGAAACACGGTTGAACTCTATGACTTGATTGTAATTCAAGTAGTAATTTTATTTTTTAACAATGACTATATATGTATTAATATATAGATTGCATGAAATGGACATAATCTTCATGATTAAAATAATTTAAAATACCTAGTAAAATAGTTCTGATTAGTCACTCGAATATTATTTGTTCTTTATTCAATGACCTTTCTAACCGAATACTGAATACCGACTTTTGCAACACTGCTTATGGCAGGTACAAAGGAAAGAGAAGGTGATTTTAGTGGTGAGGCAGTGGTGGTGGAATATATTAGAATTTATGTCCCGATGAATGCTATAAATCAAAGTGGTCTATGGAAGGCTAGGGGAAAAGTTCTTATCTTTATTGATTGATGGTAGAAAAATTAAAACCAAGGGGCCAGATGAATTAAACTAGTAGGGTAAAAGAAAAGGTACCATCAAGTAGAGACAAGAGACTATAATATAATCTAGTGGCCTTATTGACTAAAGGAAAGCCCATTATTAAGTGTAGGGCTAAATAATCCATCCGAGTCTCTCACACCAGTCATTATGTAGTCAAATTTTTCTGACTGTGATGTAGCCCAACATGAATGGTTCCCCTAATAAGAGTCTTAGAATATGAATATGAAATTTTGTAGAGCGGACATCGAATAAGTGATTATGTTTATTTTAGTGAGGATAGGCCATGTCTGAAATGGTAGTACGGAATTCAGACAGAATCCGTCCAAATCCAATTAAAAGGCATATAAGATCCATTTGGACTACTCTCTCCCTCATTTGCAAACCCTAGCAACTAGTTGTTAGCATGTGAGCCCCTAGTGAATCGATTTTCACTTCCTTTCTAAGATTATAATATACATGCACTTATTAGGTCCGTCTATAAGAATAGGGCCACCCATTTATTAATCCAATTGTTAGATCATAGAGGTTGGTGTCAGGTTAAATATCTAAAGAGAGATCGAGGACTCAACTACACAATCAAATGATTATCGAGAAATGATCTCCAACCTAATACGAAGATCACAATCCTTCCTCTATAGGCTGACATCCAACTGACCTCTTTATAAAGGCCCTCTAAATAAGAATAGATATTCAACAATGTTGGATAAGTTAAGTCAAAGATTTGACTTAACGATATCGAGATAATAAAGACCTATGTCATATGCTATCACGATATAGGTACATATCTTCTGGCTGAAGGTATATGTATCGCTATATATATGAGTATGTATATTTAGCAGACCGTTAGGTTGGTGACCTAATTAAGGTCTATACATTAACGAGCTGATGTGCACATAAAGGCATATGAGTGATAGGATCTCTCCAAGGGATCATACAAGTTCATTATTGAACCAGAAGACATGAGCTCACCCATGAGATATTGGAATAAATCAAATTCCATCGATGGTCATCTTTTTTGGGAAATAAGACAGGATTTTGCAGGTGTAATATATGCTTTTTTGGAAAGTACATGATTGATACCAACTCCCAATGATCGAATTGATAAAACTCTGAAGAAGATAATTCAAATGAGGTCAAAACTTCAAGTTTAATCATAATCTTCTAGTATGCAGGGTGTACATATATTAGGAATAGCCGAGGGTGATGTGATATTAAATTAATTGTATATTATGACACTCCTATTCCAAGGGATTGATGGAATATGTTTGGGTTTTAGTGACTCCACTCAGTAAACTAGTTATCCCATCTTAGTCCAAATATTAGACATTGTTCTGAATGAGATTCAAATACAATGAGAAGATAGGATACATGGTCTAATATGATCAAACAACAATGAGAGGTCTTTTAGATATGGATATGAGATTGAATCTCATTATCCATTACATGGGCAATGCAATTATGATGACCCTATCTCCAAGTATCCACGGAGAAGGCACACTATCCACGACAGAGTTCATAGATCGTTTCGGAAAAAACAAATTCTAATTATTAGTATAATAAAGAAAATTAAGATAATTAAATTGGATTTAATTATCTAAGATAAAACTAATGTGGATAGTGATACTGTCGTAATTTTTTGGAATAGTGTGGATATGATTCACAATATCATTTGAAGACTTGCTTGTGAATATGATCCACAAAGTATATTGTCGATGTGAATTGGATTCACATTTCAATATAAAATGTAAATATGATTTATATTTTGTTTTAGACTAATGAATATGATTAATTTTAATCAATGACCTAATTTATAAATGTTATAAATTATTTTTTAAATTAATTAAATGTCAAAATCAAACATATAAATAAATTAATTAAAAATAAATAGAGTCCTAATCCCATAAGAGGGTGGACGTCCATGGTTATTACACTATGGTGGACGCCCTTTCATTGGATAATATGACTTCTATTGCTTTTATTTTTAATTTAATTCAATGGTTGTTGTATTTTTGGATTACTAAGTAAATAATTAGAATTGATAATTTATTATTAACCTTAATCCTACTAAAGTTTGGTTGCCTCCTCTAATTTTGTATTTAATTAATTGATTAGGATTGCAATCCCAATGGTCCATTTTTGTATAAAAGGAGCCCCCTGCTTTTTTGTACAAGAGTTGGAAATACTGAAAAACTCCCTCTCTAGCTTGTCCCTCTCTCTCCTTGGTTGAGAATGTCCCCTTCCCCAAGGCTGACGAGGAAGAAGGTTGGATCGTTTCTCTAATTGTGGGAGTTACACGATTCATCCCCGTACCCACAAGTGTTGTCTTTATCAAATCGGACTTAGACATGAGGTCTCTTGATTTAGTGACTAGAGGATCACAAACAAACTTCAAGAGGTAATTCTACACTCGTGCGAATTGATGAAAAGGATTGGGAATGGTTCCCAATTAATGTGGTTTCATCTCTATTTTATTTATTAATCTCTGATGCTATCTAGATTAATATGATGAATCTATTTGTTCGATTGGATACGATTCGATCTACACGCTTTCGTTATGCGCGAGGCCTAAAACCTCTCTTCACTAGCTCTATCGTCCTCCACCTCCCTAGCTCACTGGTGCTCTGTGAAGTAGGTCGTTCGCCACCATTTTTGCATGGAAGCTTCCACTCAACATCCTCTACACGGATCTTGTGTTAGAAAGGTAACACATATGATCATCTTCTCATATTTTTTTATTTTTGTGGCATTTAGAAGTTCAAACACCGATCTCGTGTCAGAAAGGTAACACAAATGATCTTCTCATATTTTTGATTTTTTGGCATTTAGAAGATTAAACAACTCTCTCTTGTGTTCTTGAGCCAGACGCAAGTACATGAAGGGATGGGAAATGGAATGTAAAGTAAAGTTGGATGTGTACAATTTGGTTGTAATTTAATAATCCTTTTCATTTTGTTATTAGCGACTATACATGCATAAATATATAGATGATGTGTAAAAGACATAAGTTTCATATTTGAAATAATAAGAAATACCTAGCATAATTGTTTTGATTTATCATATGAATACTATTTATTCTTTATTTCAACCGAATATGGACTTTTACAACACTGGCTGTGGCAAGTGGGGAGAAGGTAGCTATGGTAGTGGCAGGTCAAGATGCCGGCGATGGTGGTAGGTGGCATAAAGGAGAAGGTGGCAAGTTATGCAGGTGGCAAGTAGCAATCGGTAGGAGAAAGGTGAAGGTGGTGACATTTATGGAGGAAGGAGGAGGTGGTAGCATATGGGAAGGAAGGATATGGTGGTAACGAACTAATAGTACACATGTCTCCTAAAGACTCGTCATAAAAATGATCTATAAAAGCAACATGCCCCTAGCTCATGGTAGGTTAGCCCAGCCCCTGTCACGAGTTTGAACTAGATATATGGCATATCTCTAATCTTCTAGTAAGATGTCCCGAAAATCTATTACCAATTCAGCGAAATCGAATCCAATATTTGACATGATGGCTTTTAGAGATTGCAACTTCATGCACAAAGGTGCAACAAGTTTCAATGCATGGTGTTCCTACATAGTTCATCGTGCATTTCAGATAAGTAAGAATTTGAGTGCCTTCTTGAGTGTGAGAATCGGTTTGTTTGATAAATAGGTTGATTGTGGAATACATGAATGCTTTCACGGTATAGTGCTGACTTCAAGTCAATCAACTACATATGCATATTATTAGTGGTGAAGGACCACACCAATTTCTCCAACGCATATGTTTGCATATAGAATGTGTAATTGAACTACAAAATCTTTAAATTAAAAATCAATTTCAAATTTGTTTAAAGCATACATATACGTGCAAGTACGTCTATTTATAAATCAACTTTGATCGAGGATCGGATACGAGAAAGTTTGTTTGTCCAAATCCTAATCTCATTGATAATCAAATCAAACATCAAGAAATAAAAGACAGCATAGTAAAACTATCCATAGAAACAACCCACATAAATCTCTCCTGCAGACCACCAGAACGTCCCTCCTCTGGTTCTTTGACAAAGCCCTTTCATCTTTCACTTTCTCTCGTAGCAAAGAGGTCCCTTTCTGCCCCGAAGCTGAACTGGAGCAGAGACGCGGCGATAGCGATAGAGAGATGGGAAGAGCAGCGAAGAGAGAGCATCTGTCTCGATCTCTGGAATCCCGCGTCCGAACCATCCAAGAGACCTTCCTGGTGAATTAATTGTCTAGTCCCTTCCATCTGTTGTGCTTCTTCTTGTTCCAGCAATTCCTCTAAACTACGCCCCACTCCCCCTCAGATTTTTGATGAAGCGGCCTCTTCTTCTATGGAGAAGGTCGAGTGGTCTCAGGTCATCAAGATGGGAGAGGATGTCTCGAAGCAGGCGACGATTAGTGGGTTACCCTCTTATTCTTTCGACTTTTGGATCTCGACATCCCGTTTCATTGCCTATGTTCGTTTGTTCTAATGCTAAAAATCGAACGAGGCGATTTGTGTGGGATTTTGGCCTTTTTGCGCCTTTTTAATTTGTGGGTTCAGCATTGATCATTATTTTCTGGGGTTATGTGGTCAAAATTCTAAATGATTGCGCTCTAAAAGTAGAGGCAATTTGGATTCCCCGGTTAAGTGAACCTTATGCCCTGCATGTGGACTGGGGCCTTGTAAAGTGTTTCCATGCCATTCTTTTCCATGGAATTATGTTTCAGTGTTCGACATTAAGTGCAACTACCAGTATCATTAGTTGTTATAATATTATATCTTTTTCCTTTTTACGAAATTGGTAATCAGATCATTCTTAAATATCTCTCACTTTTTCTATGCATTTGTAATTACTATGTAGCATTATCTTAATTTCACAACTCGTTATAATTGGAATGGATAAACGTTAGAACTGGCTTTCTGGAATTGGATTCTACTGTCTTGTCTGGTACAACAACAAACAAACTTTTTTCTCACTTTACATGGGGTTGGTTACATGGATTCTTTTCTTCCAAACTGATTGAATTTCTGTCATATTCAGCCTTAAATCCAATAGAGACATAGTCCTCTCAATAGTCTCCTTCCATCACTTCTTTAGTCATCCAACACTTTTATTGTCTGGTATTTAATCTACAATTTGATGTTGTAATCTGTCTTGATTTAGTTACTTCTAGAGAATTTGTGATTGAATTTAATGCCTCAAACACTCACTACCTTACTTTGCATTATCAGGGTACTACATTATATTGCAATTAGATATATGGAAAAGGTTTTGCATGGTTATTCAATCAATGCCTAAGTAAAACTTAATTCCATCTTATATGTTTATGCATGTACCCGATAACAAATGGTGCTCCTAGGTGAAGCATGGAATGCCTACTGAAATATGTTACACCAGTCAATGTTATAAACATGAAGCAAATCATCAACATTACAAATTGCATTTTTATAAACTACGCAATTGATTGTTGAGATACGCCTCGAAACATTGATCCACTTGCGATCCGATTACAATGTAATAAATATGAAGCAAATGATCAACAATTTTTTGAAGAAAGAAAATCATCAACATTACAAATTGCATTTTTGTAAATTACACAATTGATTTTTGAGATATGCCTGGAAGCACTGTCCACTTGTGATCCGATTACATTTCGTAAACGAATCTTGGCCGACCCAATTAAACGGGGTGCAGGGGCGGAGCCCCCACGGTGCGGATTTTGGATTCTATTAGGATTTGTTTATCAATTGCCCCTATATATATGTATTGTAGGGTTAAGGCATGGGTTATCGGGAAGTCCCATTTTGGGAGAGTTCTCACCTTCTAGGACTCTTGTATCTGTAGTTATGTACTCATGTTTTCTCTCATAGTTGAACTTCTCTTTGCATGTGGTTTTTTCTCCGCTACACCAGTGGGGTTTTTCCACGTAAAATTGTACGTGTTCTTTGTGGTTGAATTCTAATGGTTGATTGTGTGTTTGGATCATCATTGACAAATTGGTATCAGAGTTATCTTGTTGATTCTCCACCTCATGTGAGAGTCCTATCTAGATCTATTTGGTTGACGGTTTCCGCTTCAGTGTTGAGACATCACGCAGCAGGTCATCACTGATTTGATCTCACACCCACAATGATGACGGTTTGAGATCGAGAAGTTCGATCGCAACGTCAACTTTGGTCTGTGGAAGCTCAAGATGGAGTTGATCCTCATCCGACAATGTGTCACAAAGACATTGATCAAGAAGATGCCTGCGATATTAAGTCAAGACGATAAGGAGGACATGGACGTGAAGGCTAGGGCAAACACACAACTTTGCCTCTCGAACGGTGTTCTTCGTGAAGTTATGAAGGAATACTCAGCAGTGATTATGTGGCTGAAAATTGAGAGTTACTACATGACAGAGACTCTCACCAATCGTCTACGTCTCAAGCACGTGCTCTTCAACATCTTCATGCTTTGTATGGTCGAAGGTAATTCGAGTAAATCTCATCTAGATGTTTTTCGTTCAATTATTTCCTACTTTGAAACCATAGATGAAGATATTCAAGATGAAGATCAGGTTTGCTATTATGTTCTTTACCGCTCTCGTACAAGCACTTATATGAAACCCTAATTTACGGGAAGGTCGAGACTACGCTAGATGATGTGAAATCGTCCCTTCTCTTGAAGGAGTTAATAGACCATGAACTCACGGGACATTCGTCAAGCGACAAGAAGGTCGATGTGCTTCACTCAAGGGAAAAATGGCAAATACACGGATTGGAAGAAGTTCGACAAGCCGCATGAGGAAAAGAAAAAAGGGTAGAGCAAGTTTTGTCGATACTGAAAGAAGAAAGGATATACGAAAGAGAAGTGCTGGAAACTCCAAAACAAAGAGAAAGACCAGTAGCAACCTGGAAAAGATTGTTCTGCGACAGAAGCGAGTTATCTGGAAATTGAATCCAGAAACTTTGGTTGCATTCTGATGACCAATACACCACATGAATTGAAGGACACACGCCTCCTTGATTCTAGTTGCTCCTACCACATCACTTCCAACTGCCATTGGTTCTCCTTGTATAAATATGTTGATGGAGGAGTTGTCGTTATGAGCAATGATTCACAGTCTAGGATTGTATAGTTAGAAAGTGTTAAATTGAAGATGCACGATGGGACATCTGTCACCTTGACAGATGTTTACCATGTTCCATATATGACAAAGAACCTAACATCTCTTGGTATCCTGGAAGAAAAAGGATGCGAGTATGCCAAGAAGGGTGGTATTCTGACAATTGCCAAAGATGTACATTTTGTTTGTCCGCAAAGAGTTCTGGAAATTTGTATGCATTGCAAGGAGACATTATCACATGTTACTAGATAAGCACTAAGCAATATGGGAAAAGCATTAAGATACTGTGGATAAATAATGGCCTATAATTATATATCATGGAATTCAATGACTTTTGCAAAAATGAAGGCATCGTTAGACACTATACAGTTGACATACTCCTTAGAAGAATGGAGTGGCAGAATGCATGAACAAGTTCTTGCTAGAGAGAGCCAGATGTATGCTGTTGAGTGCTGGATTGATGAAAGATTTTAGGGTTGAAGCAGTTGCGACATCTGCCTCCATTGTGGACTGATCTCCCTCATTGGTTCTGGACAACCTAACACCTGAGAAGGTATGGTCTCGACATCCCCCTGATTATTTTGATTTGAATTTTTTGGTTGTCTTGCAAATGCTCATATTAGTAAAAGAAAGCTGAAACCTAGATTCATTAAATACACATATCTTGGATATGCATATGGAGTGAAGGGATATAAATTGTGATGCCTTTTGATCCGAAATTGCAAATTAATGATTGAGAAGAATGTTGTTTTTAATGAGTCTACTATCCTATCTCCGGTGCATAGTTCTGTCCATTCTTCTAATGCAGATGGAAATGTGAGCATCGACAAGCAAGTGGAGCTTGAGGTTGATTTAGTCCAATTACATCATGGTCATCTATTTGAATCATAAGAAGAATAGGAGAGTTCAACATGTGAAGAAGAAGAGTGCATTGCAAATAGGAGAGGACGAATATAGATCAAGCCGCCCTCCAGATATGCAGATTCCACGTTTGCATACGCACTATCCGTTGTAGAGGAAACATGTAATGCATGAGAGTCGAGTAGCTTTTTTGAAGTTGTTTCATCACAAGACTCTGCATACTGGTTTGCAGCGATAAATGGGGAGATTGAGTCTCTTCATAAAAATTAGACACGTGCCTTTGTTCTTTTACCATGTGAACAATAGGTGATTGGTCGTAAGTAGATTTACAAGAAGAAAGAGTCTTCTTTGGATCTGTTGATGCCGGCTACAAGGAAAGATTAGTTGTCAGGCTTTAGCCTTGTGAAGGGTATCGACTACAATGATATCTTCTCGTCTATGGTAAAGCACACCTTCATAGGAGTTCTGCTAGCTATTGTTGCCGTGAACAGCTTGGAGTTGGAGCAGATAGATGCGAAGACAATGTTCTTACATGGAGACCTTGAAGAGCATATTCACATGCGTTAACCCGAAGGCTTTGCAGTGCAGGGAAAGGAAGATCATGTGTGCTTGTCGAAGAAATCTTTTTATGGGTTGAAGCAATTGCCGAGACAATAGTACAAAGTTTTCAACTCATTCATGGTTACATAAAGTTTTACCAGGAGTAGTTATGTTGTGTGTGTCTATTTAGACACCTTGCTGATGACTCTTTCATTTTTCTACTACTACATTGATGACATGTTGACAACATCCAGAAATAAATATGATGTAAACAGATTGTAGGCTCTACTTGGTGGAGAGTTCGAGATGAAGGATCTTTATGCATCTAAGAAAATACTTGGCATGGTGACACACATGGATCGTAAGGCCAGGAAGCTACGTTTGAGTCATAAGAGCTACTTGCAGAACGTCTTGGAGTGCTTTAGTGTGACAGAGGCCAAATCGGAGAAGATTTCACTTGACTCTCATTTCACCATGTGAAAGGTTGTGAAAAATGGAAGTTATATTCCACATAGCCATAAAGCTCTCTTATATAGGATAAAAGCTCTAGGGGAAAATTACATAAAGTAGATTGGAGAAATAAACAAATATGAATAAAGGCGAAGAGATATAAGAATCTCAACACTCCCCCTCAAGTTGGAACATATATGCATATCATGCTTACCTTGGAACAACAACGGTGAAAAGGACCCCTCGCAAGAGCTTTGGTAAACATGTCTGCAAATTGATCGCCTGAAGCAACATGAGAAGTGGAAATAAGCTCTTTTTGGATCAAATCACGGGTGCAATGGCAATCTACTTCAATGTGGTTTGTTCTCTCACAGAAGGTTGGATTATTAGCTATGAACAAAGCTGCTTGATTATCACATTTGAGGTGCATAGGAAGAGATACCTCAATAGTTAGGTCAATCAGGACGGACTTGACCTACATCATTTCTGTACTTCCTTGGGCCATGGCCCTATATTCTGATTCAACGTTGGATCGAGTAACAACCGTCTGTTTCTTACTCTTTCAAGAAACTGGTGAGCTACCAACAAACACAATGAAGCCTAAGGTGGACTTCATGTCCTTGGGACACCCAACATAATCCGCATCTGCACATTCAGTAATTGTAAGAGACATATCTCTTCTGAAAAGAAGACCTGCACCTAGAGAAGACTTCAGATATCTCAAGTTCATGCAAACTGCATCCATGTGAGCATGTCTGGGCTGCTCCATAAACTGGCCGACTCAGCTCACAGCAAATGATATACCAGGCATGTAATAGTAACATATAACAACTTCCCTACCAGCTCTTTGTACCATCTCTTATCCACCTCTTCAGAAATCATCGTAGAGCCTAGAATTAGGATCCATTGGTGCAGTGGCAGGTCTGCATCCCGTCATGCCTGTCTCAAATAGAAGGTTAGTAATATACTTCCTTTGCGTCATAACCATACCCTACTGATTTCGTGCAAACTCCAAGCCAAGGAAGTAACGCAGCGTGCCAAGGTCCTTGGTCACAAACTGTTGTCCAAGAAAATCCTTAGATGCATGAATGCACTGTTCATCGTTACTAGTAATAATGATGTCATCAACATAAACCAGAACGACAACAATACCTCTCTGAGTTCTCTTAACAAAAAGAGAACGATCTGTAGTAGATCTGACAAACCCCTTTTATTCAATCAACTCCGAGAGCTTCTGAACCAAGCCCTCGGACTCTTGTTAAGGCCATATATGGCATTGTGAAGTCGGCACACCATATTGGACTCCCCTTCGACAATAAACCCTGGTGGTTGCTGCATGTAAACTTCCTCCTGCAGATCTCCATACAAGAATGCATTCTTGACGTCTAGTTGGAAAAGCGGTCAGTCACGCACCACAGCGACAACCATAAAATCCGCAACGTAGAGTGACGCACAACGGGAGAAAAGGTATCCTGGTAATCCACTCCATAGGTTTGGGTGAACTCGTGAGCAACTAATATAGACTTATATCGGTCCACCGTATCATCAGCTCGATGTTTCACAGTAAACACCCACTTGCTGCCAACAACAGACGCACCTGGAGGAACCTGTACAACACTCCACATACCACGAGCCTGTAAAGCTACCATCTCCTCCTCCATGGTCAGACGTCATTGGCTACTCTGCAATGCCTCCTGATAGGACCGTGGTATTTCCACGACAGACAATCCCACGACAAACTTTTGAATATTTTTGGAAAGACGTTCCAAGAAAACATGAGAAGCAAGAGGATGCACAGTGCATGCCCGCCTCTGCTTCTTGATAAATAGGTACATCTAGATCCTCATTACTCACAAAAGGTGTATCATCCAAGACATTGTGCACCTCAAGCTGCACATGCAAATCACTTGTGCCATTAGAAGAACTCAAATGCTCATTACATACCTTGGGCGTGTTGGACGATGGAGTAGGCACATGAGCACGGGGCCGACGTTGGTAAACATGTGGATAGAAAGTAGGTGGTAGTGGAGATGGTGGTGGAGAAGGTGGCGGTGGTGGCAGTGGAGGAGAATGTGGTGGTGGTGACAATAATGGTATAGTGGAGATCGGAGGTAGAGATATATAGACCTCTTCTCCATCCTTTGAAGGAATGAGCTTGCCACCCGTCGGAGAAAAATACATAATGGACTTAAAGAATGTGACATCTACACTAACGTAGTACCTTCGTCGAATTAGGTCGAAGCAACGATATCCCTTTTGGGTCTTGGAATACCCAACAAACACACATTTGATAGCTCTAGGAGAGAGCTTGTCAAGACCAGGAGACATCGGATGAACAAAGGTCACTGAACTGAAAACATGAGGCATAAGTGAGAAAAGATCCGTCTCGGGAAATGCAATCAAGAACGAGATCTTCTCTCCTAGAACCGAAGAGGGCATACGATTTACCAGGTAATAAGCAGTTAGAACCGCATCCCTCCAGTACGAATGAGGAGCATGAATCTGAATCAAAAGAATCCCGGTGATATCCAAAAGATGGTGTTTTTTTTTTCTTCAGATTTGAACGTTCTTGGCCCTTGGAGGACTCTTTTAGAGAGTTGGTGTGCTCTCATTGGTCATCATTGGAGCTATCTGGGTTGGCGGCGTCGAGATTCTTAGAGAAGTTGAAGTCTTTGCGTCAAAGATTGTGCAGCCGATCTGAAGAAGGCGGTTGTGGATCATCGCCCAATGAAAGCGAAGGGAGGTCCCTCATAGCGGCTCGGGCAGGAGGGTCCATGATGAGTCACTCCTTCATGAGCCAATTCGAGATGCTAGGCAATAACTGGTGTTCTTTTTGTGAAAGTGTCATCGAGTGGACATGTGTGAGTAGGAGATGAGACAACTCGAAGGTGAGCGAGGTGGCGGCTTTAAATGGCTCTGACAATAGGGGTGAAAGGTTGGAGGGAGTCTTGGCACTTGGGGGGAAATTATGAAGGTGGGGTGTCACATGACGCCATCGTGATCTATGTCGTGGAGAGGTTGAGTCGTGATACTTTTGTGGTGGCTGTTGGGAGCGAGGCAGAGAAGCTGTTCGAATTGGCGGTTACACAAGGAGTAAGGGTTTAGGTGGTGGGGGTTTCCCCCACTGTTTCCCAATGAAGCTCCTTTTTTGGAATATGAGAGGGTTGGGCCAGCCGAAGAAGAGGATAACGCTCGGTTCCGTTCCAACTAGGTGGGAGGTGGATATGGTTTGCTTGCAGGAACTAAGATTGAATCGTGAGATTCTGTGAGATGGAGTTCTGCTTATGGACCTCATCTCAATGACTTCAGAGTTGTGTTGTGAACTGTTGTTGCTTGGAATGGGGATCTTTTTGACCTGATAGATGCGATAGCTTTGGCTCATTCGGTTTCGGTTGCTTTAGTCAGCAAGAGGAACCCATCTCGTTTCGTGGTGACGTCGATTTATGGCACTGCAAGGGCCTCTCCGAATGTGATTTTGTGGGATGTGTTGCGGGGGATTAGGGTAAGTTCTCGGAGCATGCTTGGCTATTGGGCGATGATTTCAACATCACACCATATGATGATGATATGCTAGGTGGGAGAGGGGCGCATGATCCTGGATCTCTATTTTTTGTTGATGTGGTGGAGGAGCTAGCCTTGGAGGTTTTTGATGTGGCGACCTGCTAGTATACGTGGATGAGTTCTTCATCGCGTTCACGATTGACTGTTTCCTCTTATCATTTGAGGCCATGGAGATGTTCAGCTTGGCTATTGTTACTTCTCTTCCTAGGTCAAAGATTGGATCATACGTCATTGTGTTTGGATACATGCGGTGGCAGGGGTTCGAGACCGTTCGACGTCTTACTTCAGATTCGAGTATTGTTGGATGCTGGAGGAGGGTTTTTATGATTTGATTGTCTCGTTATGGACTGAATTGGAGGTGGAGAGATCATCTACTATGAGAATTGCATTGAGCATAGGTTGATTGCTTTCAGGAAGGACTCGTGTGACGCGTGAGTTGAGAAGGGATTAGGCGATGAAATAGAATGGAGCAATTTGCTGGGAGACATCGGGGAGCTGAATGAGGAGCTGGTGAGCCGTTGGGTGGTGCAGAAGATCCTCAATGAGGAGGATAGGAAGTGATAATTCGAGTGGAGGCAGCGGTCGCATCAAAAATGGGTGACGTAGTGGGATGCGAATACTAGATTCTTTCATGCGGTGGTAAATGGCAGAAGAAGGAGAAATATAATCCACTTGATCGAGGTTGGGGACGAGGAGTTTCATGGAGAGGTGGAGGTTGCGAGAAGGTGATGGGTCATTTCAGGAACATGAGTAGGCGTTTGTCGCATTACAGATTTAGGTGGTTGGGGTTGGGGGTGAGTCTCCTTTCTAACTTGGGTTGCAGGAGGTTTGTGAGGTCGTTTTTGCGCTGAATTCGAACGGTTGTCTTTGACCGAATGGTTTTCCTGTTTTCTTTTTCAGGGAGTTCTGGGAGTTGGTTGTTGAGGAAGTGATGGAAATGGTGTTGGAATTTGCAGAGGGGAACTCTGACTTTGATCGGCTCAATCGATTGTTTATATTTTTGTTTCATAAGAAGGATGTTGCCACAACGATGGATGATTAATGTCCCATTGCTCTTTCTACTGCGATTTATCTGATTGTGTCAAAAGTTTTGGCCAACCGCATAAGGGGATTGTTGAGTACGATCATCTCGCCAGTTCAGAGTGCTTTTTGCCTGACAGGCATCTCATGGACATTGTGGTTTTGGCTTATGAGATTGTGGTGGACTGGTGCATGAGGAAAGCTGGGGGAGTTATATGGAAGGTGGACTTTTCAAAGGCATATGACTGCGTGTATTGGCGACTCTTTTGGGCATCGTTGTTCCGATGTGGTTTCCCTGATAGGTAGATCTCGTGGATGAAGAGGTGCGTCACTATCGCGTCTGTGCTGTAGGTGAATGGGCAGCCGAAGGGATGTTACTTTCAGCCGCAACACATGATTCATCAGGGTTGCCCTCAAGTAGGGATGAGCATGGGCCGGGCTGGGCCGGGCCCTTAAGGGCCCAAGCCCAAGTCCATTTAAGAATTCGGGCCTTGGGCCGGGCCTAAGGCCCACGTTTTTTCCTTTTTTTCGGCCCAAGCCCAAGCCCGACCTAATTCTTATGGGCCGGGCTTGGGCCGGGCTGGCCCAAGTCTACCTGCCGCAATTAGTTGATGGGATTAGTTGCTGAAATCAGTTGGCATGTATTGCTCCAGACTTTAATTTGTTGGATAAGACACCGTTGCATTGCTGCCTGCAAGCATGGATTCGATGATTCCATTTTATCTTCTACACCCACTATGATACTTTATATCAATACATAGCTAACGACTGGAAAATTAGAGCACCGCACCCCAACAACAAGATAATATGAAGGTGACAAGTTGTGTGTATGTCAAAGTTTTCAGACTGCAAGAGTGAACTAAAGATAATTTAATCAATCAAATTCGTTTTCCCAATCTTCCCAGGATTGCCACCATATTTTTTAACCTTTCAACTATTCATCTGTCTTTTGTATGATCAGTTCGCTATTCGAATCAAAAGAGAGAGAGAGAGAGAAGATGATGACAATTTGATGTTCCCGAACAGACCACACCCAGAAATAAAGAACCCTCCATCCAATCCAAATCCAATGCCATTGAGATTATTAATAATTTTTTTCCCATGCATATAATAAATAAAAGACAAACTTCTAGGCTGTCAACTGTTGTACATATAAACACCATCTCCAAAAAAAACTCTATGCATCCGTCCTCACAATAAATGTTAAGAAAAACATATAATTATTATGAGTACTCAAGACTACTTTATATGCCTATACTCGGGCCAATTCGGGCCGGGCTTGCGGGCTTTTTGGGCTGGGCCGAGCCAAGACCGAGCCCGACCCGAAAAATAGTTGGGCCTAATATCACGACCCAAGCCCGGCCCATCTTTAATTTGGGCTTGGGCCGGGCCGGGTTACATGGGCTGGGCTTCGGGCTGGGTCGGGCCGGCCCGGCCCAATGCTCATCCCTACCCTCAGGCGCCCCTTCTTTTTGTTCTTGCAACTGATGCTCTGTTGGTCATGGTTGATTGCTTGGTGACGTGTGTTTTTTGTTGCGGTTACTCAAAGGAGGAGATTTTGGTTCACATTCTTCAATATGCCGATGACACGATCCTTTTTGTGGAAGGGGGTTCAGAGAGTTGCAGAGGTTTTTCGGTGGTTCTCGGCATTTTTGGTGTTGTGTTTGGGCTTGAGACTTAATAAGGATAAGTCGGACTTTATTCCTTTCAGGTTGGAGGAAGCGTATGTTGAGTTACGTGCTGGCTGGTTGCGATACCCATGTAGGGATTTGTCGTTGCGTTACCTTGGTGTGCCTCTAGTGGTTGGGAAAATGTGGTTGGTGAATTAGTTACGGGTGATTGAGAAGATGGAGCATAAGTTAGCAGATTGGAATTTTGTTTGCCTGTCTAGAGGTGGCAGGTTGGTGCTGTTGCGCTCGATTTTGTCTGTGATCCCTACTTTTCATTTCATCTAGGTTTATTCTCGTGGGGGTGAGGAAGAGACTTGAGAGCATCATGAGACGTTTTTTCCGGTCGTCGTTTGGGTGGATGAACATGATGCCTTTGGGGGACTGAAAGTCGGTCTTCTCCTCGAAGGATGATGGTGGCCTTGGTATGCATAGCTTGGAGGATATGAACAAGACCTTACTCAGCAAGTGGATTGTATGTAGGGCGATTGTAGCGCTTTGGTATGCAATTTGATCAGAAGGATATATGGTACTGATTCATCTTTACCTGGCCCTCGAGATCTTGGATATGTGCCTTCATACTTTTAGCGAGGTGTCTGTGGCGTGGCACAGGAGGTGCATCCTTTCTTGAGGCATGTTGTTGGTGTCGACATTGGCTTTAGGTTCTGGGCTGACGATTGGAGTGAGGGTAGGGCGGAGGGTGTGTGTTTCTCGCGTCTGATGGCATTAGCTGTGGACCTAGAGTGCTTGATGGCAGAGGTTTGGCGTGGGCATTCTTTCTTTTCTCAGTTTAGATCCGAGCTCTCAGATCAACGGTTTGGTGAGCTGTTGGTGATGCTTGCGGATTAGGGATGGGCCCACTAAGCAACGGGAAAGTTGGACTGGTATGATGGGAATTTTTCTATTGGAAAGGTGTACAGGGCTTTGAGGGGCCCTATGACTTTTGATTATGGGGGGTACATGGCTAACTGCAGAAGGATCTAGAAGTGGATGGTGCCAACTCGTGTAAAGGTCTTAATGTGGCTATTTAGAAGGAGAAGGTTGTTGATAGGGGAGAAGTTTGCACGTTTCGTGGATGGACGATGAGGAGGGCAGTAGGCCCGCAGAGTGGTCGGGGTGCCCTCTGGGGCGGTTACCGATCTCCTATCTAGGGTTGCCTCTGGTTGACGGTAGGCTAAGGAGGTCCGACTGGGATTCTGTTCTTCGGAGAATGGAGGAGCGGCTGGAGGACTAGAAGGCTACCACTCTGTCCAAGGGTGGGAAGCTTACCCTGCTGAAGCACGTTCTTTCAGCCATTCCGGTCTTTTTCTACTCGACGCGATTGATGCCTGTTGGGGTTATAAGGAAGGTGGAGGCTATGATGAGATTTTTTTCTGATCGGATGGGAGGCAGGCGGCGAGGGGCTTACACCTGGTTGCTTGGAAGGATCTTGCTGTACCTGTTGCGGAGGGAGGCCTAGGTGTCCGGGATGTGGAATTGATGAACAAAGCTTTGATTGCCAAATGGGTGGTACAGATTTGGGGATCCTCTGACTCGTTGGTTTCAAGGCTTTTGAGGAAGATTTATGGTATTACAGGGGAGTTGGTGGATGCAAGGAAGCGTGGTGAGTCTCCGTTGTGGATGGGGATCCGTGCCGTGCTTCCGGGGCTCAGGCCTTTCCTTCGATCGAGGTTGGGGAATGGTCAGCTCTTCCGGTTTTGGCAGGATGATTGGACGGGAGAGGGGGTGCTGGCCCACCGCTTCCCTTGGCTGATGGTATTAGCAACGAACAGGGGGGCGCGGGTGGCGGAGGTGGCCGACTCTGGGTCGTGGGCTCCGAGGTTTCTTTCGATTCTGTCGGATCAGCGGATGGAGGAGTTCTTGCATCTGCTGTCTGAGGTTCCCTCTCCTGGGGAGATGACTGGTGAGCCGGATCATTTTGGGTGGGCAGATGGAAAGTTCTCGGTAAAGATTGCCTATCGGAAGCTGCGTGGTGGAGGAATGGGGCGCGATGAAGACCACTGTGCGGACATAAAAGTGATTTGGGAGGCCAAGATTCCTACTCAGGTTAAGGTGTTCCTTTGCTGTTTAAGGAGAGACCGTCTGTGCGACAAAGTAAGGAGGGGGAGACTGCTGGGTGTGACAGATCTGAACTGTGATAGATGCGAGGAGGACGTGGAGAATGCGGAGTACATTTTCTTTGGCTACAGGTCTTCAGCGCAGGTCTAGGATTCGTTGGGACTGACTTGGGTCTAGGCATCCTGCTTGGAACAATTTTGGAGATCTGTTCGATCAGTGGGACTTGGGTCTTCAGGTGATGTCTCGAGGCCTTTCGCCGCCCTTTGGGCTATTTGGCTTGGCAGGAATGATAGCATTTTCAAGGGGCAGCGATTTTACTGTGAGAATGTGCTAGCGCATTGTAATGCTTTGTACAATTTCTGGATATCCAACTGATGTACCTTTTCGATATTAATGAAAATTTTGGTGTGGTGACTCCCGCCTTGGGAGGGCTCTCCCTTCTTTTTATTCAAAAAAAAAGTTTGCACGTTTCGTTCAGACTGCGAACCTCACATGCTCTTGGTGTCAGGAGGAGGTGGAGGATGCAAATCATCTATTTTTCAAGTGTGGGAGCTCCTTAGAATCCTGGGACCTTTTTAGGAATCATGCGGTAGTGATTGATGGTGTATTGAGTTTTTGGGAGTCCATTGGAGTGGATTGGAATGGCAAGGAGAAGGAGAGATCTGGCTATGATTTGGGCGATATGGTTGGCCAGAATGGAGTGGTGTTTCGACATAACTTCTATAGGGAAAATATTGTGGCACATGCTAGGGCGCTGACTGCGAGTTGGACCATGTAATCTTTACTTTTGCTAGTTCCTGTAACATGCTTGTAATTTTTTTGGTGATTAATGGTGAAGTTTTTGGGCATACACCTATACGGTGGATACCCTTTTTTCTTTCAAAATAATGAAAGTCCCAAAACAAATCCAGACTTTAAAGATTCATCATGTATGAGCCAAGTTCCACCCAAATCGGGCTAGTCTTCTCACAAAGTGATTTCTCTGGATGTGTTTTCCTGCTGAGATTAAATTCGAATTTAATTATTAAATTTGAATTCATGTTTTTATTTGTTTCCTCTAAGTTTGTTTGTTTGTTTAGAGGTGATGAAAGTTCTGCAGAGAAGAAATCTGAATTTTAATGGTTATTGATGAAGCTCAATTATTGAAGAAGAAAATCGAGGTTTGCAATGCAACTCAACGTAAAGAGATTTTGCAATTTCAAAAACCATAATGGGAGGATTCTAGATGGAACCCTAAATTCCGAAGACCTATTTTCTTATGCATGCTCGTGATTACACTTCAAAGATCTTGGCGACATGAATTGTGATTCAACAATGACATGGATCGAACACATGGTAGCCCCCCGATCGCGAAACATCCCCGATGGCGATGCCTCACACGCTCTGGGCCTCTTCCCTCCACCATGATGAAGACCCCTATATCCATCTTGCTCTCTCCTACCGATTGCTAACGAGAGATGGAGCAACCGATCTCCCCCAGCTAATCTCCTCCAACACTCCACCGTCCCACCCTCTGCCATCACACATCCAGATGGAGCCTCCCCACGTACAGGTGGTGTCCTACGTCTCCAGGTACCTGCTGCAACCAATGTTTTAAAAAACATGAGGCGGATCGAGGCGGTTTTCCATTATTGAGGCGAGGCGTAAGCCTCAGTTTATAGAGAAAATACATGTCAAAACTATTATTAAACATAATTATATTGCCGTAAAATCGTAAACTTCAAATATTCACATAATATATATGATCATAAATCCTAAATTTGAATATTTCAAACTTGATAGATGTACAAAACATACCATATTAACCGTATATGCTAGTTTTAATTTGTGATTATGTAATATTAATATTATAAATATTTGAGTTTGTAATATTCTTACAAAAATATACAGTCTTTCAAACATATATTATACTCATTGTAGCGATACAAGCAATTGAATGTCATTTGTTGATATAAAATTTGTTCATACTAATTAGAAACAATCATTGTACACTTGATGTAATGATGATTGCAATATAAATTTATAATTATATATTTATGAAATATTATATTTCAGAGACTATAATACTATATTGTGATTGTAACTTGTATGCTTGTGACTAATATATGCTTTATAACTTCATTATTATTATTATAAAAGTATATCTTTATGTATTTTTTAATTTACTTGCCCGAAAAATTGCACAGCAGACCGAGGCGGTGCCTTGGGACGACCTCACTGCCTTGTTACCGCCTCGGATCTCTGAGGCTTTCGCTTAAGATTTTCAAACAAAGGCCATAACCTCGAGGTGCCGCCTCGAGGCACGTTTTTTAAAGCCATGGCCATGACTTCTCTAGGCGATAGAGAGGCTCCAACATCTCCAAGCGGCATTAAGATGGGTTCCCTTCCTTAATAGGCCCCACTATCCCTTTCTCCCTATTTCTATATAGGCCCAACGAGCCCTGTGTAACCACACACACACACATATAAAGAACCAATGGTGGGATGTTGTTGAAGCAAAAAAAGGGGCCCTACATAGAGAAATTGTGGGCCCAATTAGGCAAAGAAAAAAAAGAAAGAAGAGTCCGAGAAAAAAGAGAGATGCCAAATGAAAAAAAGGGGGAGAAAATAGAAAAATAAAATAAAAGAGAGTTATAAAAAAAGAGTTATAAAAAAAGAGAGGACAACTTATAAAAAAAAGAGCCAAAGAAAAAAGTACATGTTCTACGTTTTTCTCGCAACTTAATTATCTATGTCCATAATCAGACAAGTATGGGAGAAAGGGAGAGTGAGAGCAGGGATTATTGTTTTATCTGAGATGTCCCTACATGTTTTGTATCATGTCCATCATCCTTTACACGTGACTCCTCAGAAAGAGATCTCACCTCTGGGGTCTCTATATAAGAGAACCAACTCTAGGGCCCCATAAGATATGGGAAAGGCCATTCCCATGGTTCATGTACATGAGAGGCCCAACTCTCAAGATTTGCGTATGGGAGATGATCAATCTACCTTTGATGTTCAACATCAACTACTCTAGATGAACTTCTACTACTTGGAATCGTTTCAACCTTCTACTGCCCATTAACAACATAAAGACCAATAATTCGCACATCTACCGCATACCTGCCATCGTTCCGAGCATCCATTATATGAGTAGGTCTCCTCCTAGTGCGACTCTACTTCAGGCCCGTGTTGGTCGTTGCATGCTTATCCTTACACGGGTTTTCCTCCCAGCAGTAACTATTCCGAGAGGGTCTCCTCCTGTCTCTCTCAAGATGTATTAAGTGAAAATGTGCTATGTATATTCTCTTTTGTTACAAGTTACAACTTTCTCAGCTCCAGCTTGAGTGGAAGTGTATGAGTATGTAATAGATGGGTAATTGGACCTATCCAGGTTTCCGTTACCATACTCTCTTGTTTAATCTCACATTATCCATAGGTGGGACTCTAGTGTATTTGTGAGGCTTATATAAAGAGCTTTATACCTCCTGTACTCATTAAGAGATTTATAATTAAGTATGCAGCTTTGTGAGGCCTTCTCTCGTGTTTTCATCCTGCTTTTCACATAACTTGTGAGCGTTCTATATATCTTATTCAGAATTTTTTGAATTATAGTTCTTGGTCTGAGATTGTAATGGAAGTGCAAACGAGATGTGGGAGGGGGTAGCATCTTGTATCCGAAGGGTAGCCAAAGAGATGTTAGGCGAGTCAAAGGGAGGAGCTCCAGGCCAAAAGGATGTTTGGTGGTGGAGTGGAGGGGTGCAAGAGAAGCTCAAAATTAAAAGAGCATGCTTTAAAGCTATGTCTAAGGATATAACAGATGAAACTGTCACAAACTGCTAAATAAAGAAGAAGCAAAGAAGGCGATAAGCGAAGCTTAGTCAAAAGCTTATGAAGTTTTGTACAAAAATCTCGACTCTAAGGAGGGAAGAAGGATATATTGAGGTTGGCTAAAGCAAGAAAAAGAAAGACCAAAGATCTTTTTGAAGTGAGATGCATTAAGGATGAGGAAGATCACATGCTTGTTACTTGAAAGATATAAAGACTAGATGGAAGCAGTCCTTCCATAAGCTTTTCATTGGGGAAAAAAATAGAGATATCACTTTGGGAGATCTAGCTAGCAGTGAAAGTTACTTGAATCGTGCAAGCTATGATATTTTACTGGTTATTATTGAGTATAGTATTGAGTGTGTTTAATGAGGATTATCTGAAATAAGAAATTTGCATAAATATGAATATAAATATTACTTTGATTTAGGGATTTTTATATCAAAGTTGTTTTGCCTTGTCAACACTGAAAGTTCATTCCCTTATTCACTTCCAATGTAAGATATATACTTACCATTATATCTCAAGCAAGATCTGAGATCTCCTTTCTTATCCTTATTACAGCCCAATAATATGAGAACTTGCAACTCGAATAAAAAGAAACGAGAACTCATTCCACCTTACAAGTCCAACTTACATTTCCCAATTCCGTCTTTGACACTCGAGCCCACCATCCCTAAGGTAATGTTGACCCATCGTTAATTAAACCAACCGTCAACATGATTAGAACTCACAATGCGCAATCCAGTATCGCCCCAACAATATGAAGACTCGATATTGGGGTCACTATGCATACGGCCTTACTCTTTCGAGAAGCAAAGAGCCAGATCCAGATGCACTTGTATGTAGTAGTTGTCACTTCAGACAGGCATCTCGTACATACAATTCATGGCGACGGAACTCTTCGCCTTGACAGAAGACCATGGATGTCACTTATGTGATCCTCTATATCATGTTCAAATTCTAATTAGTTATTCTGAATCATATTCACATAATTAATTCTTCCAAGATAATTACAACTCTATTCATAATAGAGTATTTAATTGGACATAATTAATTCAATCATATTAAATCAATTATTGATCTAATCAATCAACCAATAAATAATTTTAATTGTTACTTCAAGGATGGTATAATCTCAAAATACATATTATTCAAATTTAAATAATTAGAAAAATACATCATGATCTCTTCAAGCATTATCCTTTCCTTATTCGTTGTCATGGTTAATACCGACGAGAGTGGGACAAACTGCTTATAGAGCAACCTGCTACCCCAACGCTCCCCGACTAGACACCATATCCACCTCAGATCAGGATAATACAATTTGATCATTTTGTATTTGAAATGATAATTGGTCTTTCAAATTATAACATATAATATTTATCAAAACCATTTTGATTAATATTATAAGAAAATTTGCTAAACAAATTCTCAATCCTATTCAAACATCAATGTTTGTTGGAAAGTTTATTATAACCAAATCAATTAAGATACATTATCTTATCAAGTTTGGTTAAGGCAATGTAATTTAAGAAAATAATCATCATAAATATTTCATAAATATTCATCGATAATTATTTCATGAAATTAGCCATTAATTTCATTAATTTATTAATGACAATCACAAGGTTCTTGATTAGGAAAGTAATTTTCAGCATTAACGATCACTAAAATTAGCATATCTCAACCAATTTAAATCCAAACAGAGCAAAATAAGTTTCTATAGTTTGCCGATTTAATTTACAACAGAACTCAAGTGACTTGAACTCATTTCTAGGTACTTCAAAATCGTAATTAACTATTTAATTACGTCAATATTTATCATTCCCGAAATAGTGGATACATGTTCATTAAAAAGATCATAACTTAAGCAAACAAATTCCAAATCACACAAACTCAAGTCTCACGGTTTTCTTATTTAATGGGAAACATAATGCAAGGACATTTTTTGTTTAAACACTTTTAAACATGGCAAAAAAATTTACATAAAGCATGGCTGCGTGAACTAAATGCGATGAAAGTTCGCACAACCAAAAAATGTCCAAGTCATCTTCGATTTAAGGATCATATTCTAAACCTTTAACTTTGCTCTGATGCCACTTGAAGGATTTGGAAAGATCCATATGTGCATCATGGAAGCATGAGGATAGTATCATATGCGATTGGGAGTGATGAGTCACACTAGTTGCTCTGGGCAGCGGGATTTACAAATTTTGAACGATGAAACCACATGATATGGGAACACTTCTCGGATCGTTTCAAACCAAAAAACAACTTTTAGGTTTACCTCTTGAAGTGTGGTTGCAATCGATTCTACGAGTGAAGAGAATCTTTGTCCTAAGTCCGATCCGACGGAGGAGACCCTTGCGAGCGCGTTGATGAAACGCATGCTCCTCGCAATCCATGTTGATGATCCAAGCAGTGAATCTCATGATCTGATCTCACAAGATCTGATGTCTTCTTCACGAGCGAGGCACACTGAAGGAGGTAGAGATCCACGAGCAAACGATCCGGTAGCATAACGACGATGCGACGATGATGGTGACTCTCTAGAGATCCATGGTGGACGGATACAATGAGAGAGAGAGAGAGAGTTGGCATGTTGAGAGAGAGGGAGAGAGCATTATGTTGTCTTCTTAAAGAGCTAGGGTTACCTCTTCTTTTATAAATATTTTGGGAGTCCATGGATTCCAATCCATGTGAAACACAAAATCATTGGTTGAGATTGATTTGTGTTTCTATTCGATGGCCACGATTTTGTTGTAAAAAATACAATAACAATTAGTTTAATTTAAATCAAATATACTGAATAATAAACATAATTTAACTTTAAACTAAATTAATTATCATAGAAAAATAATGTGGGAAGTCACCTACCCTCCTAAAGGGGGGCAACCACCCTTATGACCAAGGGTGTTGTCTCCTTTAATCCTTCATATAAATATACGTTAATTTTTTTTGTAAACTAATTCACAAAAAAATTCCAAATTAATTTCATGAATGTTGCAATCTTGCCATTAAGTAATTGTGAATCTTATTCACAACACAAAATAAAATGTTAATTTTATTTCCAATTAATTTCAAATGTGAGTCCAATTCACATCAAGAATTAATTTCAAAATACAGTTTACATCAAGCTCTCTCTAATATATTATAAATCACATTTATAATATACATACAAATAATATGTATAGCACTATCCATGTTATCCATATCCTTGATAATTAGATCATATTTAAATATCTTGGATCTCTATTCTCATGTGCCCAAATAACATGAATCGCATTCACATTATTAACATCTTTGATAATAAATCACATTTAATCATCTTAGATAACTCTCTTAATATGACCAAATAATATTAATCAAATTCATATTATTCATGATAATTAAATCATATTTAATCATAAATTTCTTAATGCTCAAATAAATAATTCAATAGCGAAATTATTCTTGAACTCTTTCAAGAACAATGCGCTTTCTCCATGGATACTTGGAGATAAGGATAGGGCGATTGTACATTCCATGTATAATGACTTGGATATTGAGGTCATATCTCAAATCTAGATCTTGCGGACCTCCCATAGATGTTCGATCAAATCAAAATCGTAAATCTAATCTTTTCATTGCATCTTAATCATGTTCAGATCACTATCCAACATTTGGACCAAGATCATGTTACTTCTCTATTAAGAGGAGTCATTAAAATCCAAACATGTTTCATCACTCCCTAGGAATGGAAGCATCATGGCTATGCAATTGTTTATGATCACATCACCCTCAGGTATTCCTAATACATGTACATCTTGTATATTGGAAGACCTATAATAAAACTGAAGTATTAGATCTATTTAAGTTGTCTTCTTTAGGGTTTTATCATTAAGTTTCTCATTAGATCATTGAGATTTGGTTATCGATCATATACTTTCCAAGAGCATATATGATACCCAGGTGTTGATCATATAGTTTCCAAAAGCATATATCAAACCTTACAAATTTAGTCAAGCTTCCAAAGCGAGACGACCGTGCACGGAATTGGATCCTTCTCAATATCTCATGAGTGAGCTCATATCTTCTGCTTCAGTAAATGAACCTGTATGATCCCTTTGAGAGATCGTATTACTCATATACCCTTATATGCACACCAACACGTCGGTGTATAGACCTTGATTAGGCCATCAACCTACTGGTCTGCCAAATGTACATACTCAAACATATAGTAACACATCTATCTTTGGTAAGAGGATGTGTGCCTATATGGTGACATTATATGATTTAGGTCTTTGGTTATCTCAATCTCATTAAGTCGACTCTTTGACCTAACTAATCTGACACCTCCGACTCTCTATTCCTATGCAGAAGACCCGCATCAAGAAGTCAGTCAGAAATCAACATTTAGAGAACGGATTATCATCTTATTCTTAGTCTGGAGATCCTCTCTTAATAATCATTTGACGGTGCTTGATGAGTCCTCAATATAACTCTTTAGGTATTCATCCAAGCACCAGTCTCTATGATTCAACAATTGAATCAACAGTTGTAAAGGGACCTATTACGTAATTTAGTTATTCTTCATTTTAGATCAGAGAATGATATTTGCAATAACATTTGTTGCATAATGGATTGTCGTAGGCTCGCTTGTCCAACATATATAATCATTGTTCCCAAAATTTTACAAATTTTCAATAGAGTTCACAATATATTTTTACATGATTAACATCTTAAACTACAGGAGCTACAAAAGTATAACAACAACTAGTACAACTCTACAAGTGAAAATGCACCATGAGTCTGGTACAATCTACGGAAGCATGGGTCACTACTACTACAACTCAATCTGCAAGACTGGATGGGTTTCCAAAGAAGTACGTATGAGCAGAAAGCCCAGTACAACTAAAATAGGCTAACCGTAACTACTCAAAAAAATGTAAAAGAGTAAAGAGAGGGATGTTCATGTTCCATTATTATCTTTACACTTGTTGTTCACTATCCCAAATCATCTGTAAAGATTATTATGGTAAGTTGCATGCATTTTTCCACTTGCACCTTAAAGTAATTGTATTATCATACATATGAGCTCATCAGTTACACATTTAATTACATGATAAGTTGGGGTTAATCAAACATGTATTTACACATCATGGTGCTATTCAAAGCATCAATCCTCATTTAGTTGGTGAGTTCAAAAATCATAATGATATTATCTCAATAGTCATATATTGTGCACTAGAGTAACCAACCCAAGCAAACAAACCCCAACTTTGAATTTCGACCCGTTTTCCCCAGCTTACCTGCCACAAGGGCAATACCCGAGAACAAGTATACAATGGCCAAATGTGACTGCTCCAGATACACCCGTATGACAAAGCAAGAATTTTTGATGAGTGTTGTACTAGGGACGCAGAACATGCTGACAGACCCCATAACACTACGTTCAACCGACAAGGTCGCGGAACACAATGACAGTACCCGTAGAACTAGAACTAACACTCCATCTAGGACTCACCAAGACCACGAGAGTTGCACCCCACTCTCAGGTATGCTAACTTCCATATGCATAACACATGCATACAAACATTCATAAAGTGGTTTACAACTCAATTTCATTTTATTATATTTCCATATCATCAATACTAACTCCTTGTGACACCAATATCGTGGATAGTATGTATTCTTGGTCCACATGAAACCTCACACTATAACTCTAATATCTTGGATCCTTAGGATCGGGGTGCCTCCGTAGGCATGCAATGGAGTACATCATCCTAACTAAGTTCCCAACACGTCCACTAGTTCTCCTTGATTCAAATCATGAAATCCCACACTTTGCTGTGTGCCAAATCAACCCCACACTTTACCATCAATATATTCATCCTCTCACATGCTAAGTCCAATAGTTGAGGCAAACCACCATTCACGTGAACACCTTCACGAACCATCCAAAAACCGTTGCCCATCGATGAAGGTCCATGATGGCATAGGTCATGAGTCAAGGCAAACGATCCTACACATTGATCATTTGAATCTCACTCCCTAGCAGTGGATGGAAAGTATGACTTTCTTTATTTCCTTCGGATGGCAGAAAACAACACTGAATTTCATAATCATTCTAGTCAACCTTGGATCACCATACATCTCATTCTTTCATCTTGTACATGAATATTTACAAAATGAGTATTCATATAATCCAACTTAACCCCTTTAAGTCAACTCGTCCTTTACCAGGGCACTCTACAATCCAGTTAGTTGGTCCTCTAGGATGTTGACACTTGACTTCTTATGGTGTATCTATGTAGTTATCTAACTTTAGCAACATGGATTGTCTATAGTCTTGACCCATACCAAGCCTCATACTATGACTCCAAAATACTTGGTACCTTAGGGTTGGGGTGCCTCTATAGGCATGCGGTGAGGTATATGCATTCTAACTAAGTTCCCAACACTCCATGTTCTTCATTGGTTCATAAAACATCTTGATATACATACATACATATATGCACACAAGTTTGTATATATGTATGCTCATTAGGCCTTAAATGTACATCATATTTCCATTCATTTTTATAATAAACTATATGTAGGTTAGTATGACATCATATCATTAAAGTTAGCTATGTTGCCTAATGTTATTATGCACAATATAATTACAAGTAGCTAACTTTAAAATTCAAATTCGATTACAACTCTTCGTGGATTTTAGTATTATTAGATGTGTCCAAAAGATCTCAAGACACTCTATAAACTTCATTAAAGAAGTTTTATTACTAGATGTCATTTAGACCTTAGAGTTCAGTCTCAAAGTCAGCACATTCTCATATTCTGCTGCTAAAAACTGCACATTACCTTAAAACTGCACCATCTTCCAAATCATATTTCAAGCACGTTCATACATGGATTATCTTTATTTAAATTTCTCTATAAAGATCTTTGGATTATTTACATAATAGATTCCTTAAACAAGAGAATCCAACTTTAAATATCCTCAACTCGTGAGATCTAAAGTTGACATTTTCTTTCTTATTTCTGCTACTATACCGAATAACTATGCAACTTTTAAAAAGTCAATTCCTATATCATTTCTCATCGAAATCTCTTGATTTTTGAAAATCTAGAAATATAGTTAATTCACATACAATTTTTATGAAGGATGATTTGCACTCCCTCACATTAGCCCTTCAAATTTCAAGCTTAATGTACCACCTTGACTTTGTGAAACGGTGAGTTGCTCATATGATCATATGATTGTAAAATTCACATTCCATTGAATCTATTAATGAAATAAGATGATTTTAGATTCAAATGAAATATAATTGATAAGGATACAATTTTTGTGAAGAATTTTTTTTATTTGAACTCATTTAGACGTTTGTTTTCAAGTATGAACAGAACCCCAATTTATTCCCAAATGTCATTCATGTTCCTTTTTTATACCGCAATCTCACCACATAATCAAATTTCATACGCATATCTTTTAAGCGATTTTAATTAGGAACATGAACTACAACCCAAAATACGATACCAAGCAAGAAATCCATCCAGCAAGTAGGGCTTAAAGTCCATGGGAAACGTATATATGCTCGACAAATCGTGAGAATGCAAAGGAGAGGGATCCTCACACGGAGCTCAAGTGTGCAAAACCGGTGTTGTAACTATGTTCTGGCATATCCTTGTGATCAGAGTTACTCTAACCCACAAGAAACCCATAGTTAGGATAGACCGATTTGCATTATCAAAAAGATCACGATGAGAGAGAATCTTACACTTCTAATGATAGATTCATGTTGAGGGTGATGAGGGGATGTTTCTCTTCAAAGATGATTACGATTAGCCAACTCCAACCTCGACGGCTTTCGGACAGAACTCTGACGAGCTTAGTGGTTGGAGGATGGCTTGGTATGCAAATAAGGAAGAAGAAGAGGGTTTAATCTTAGATTTTATCACCGTTTTTTCATATTTGAGCGGATCCTTAAGAGGATCTAGCTCAAAATCCATATCAAAATCTGGACTTGATCCATCTTCACTTAAATGGTCATATCTCCCTCATCTGATCTTTGATTTATGAAATTTCAGATGCATTGGATTCCTGATGACAATACACATTCAACAAGCTATTATTTAATGTAATCAAATAAGAATTGGATTTTTCATAAATTTTCTAATGAGATGTAATCATTTGGTTATTACCACTTAACCAAATTGCGGGGTTGAAAACCTGAGGTTTCACATCATAACAATCTTGAAATAAGCCTCGTCCTCGAGACTTTAGGGAGTAGCAGATGGGGCAATCATAATATATATTGCATTCATTCTACAATATCATGTCAAATTATCCACCATGTCATGAAAGATATCGCCTATGTATGACTCTTATCCATTACAATATGCAAAACATTTTATAATTCTACAGTTATCACCTATAGTGATAACAATTTTAAAAGAATCTTCCTTATTGTGAATGTGATAAAAATCTTAAAGAAATCCTCTTATTACTATGCAAGTTGAGTCCATATCGAATTTTCACTTATGGATGGAGTGATAATAGTTTTAATAAGGCATATGTTATCGTGTCGACTACAACAATCTTAAAAAGATCACAGTTATCACCTTCAGTGATAATAATATCAAAAAGAATGGTGGTATTGCAGTCGACAGTAACAATCTTAAAAAGAATCAATCCATTTACTTTAATCTGACAATCCTTAATCTCACCTTACAATTAATGTAGGCTATTTAATGTGAATATCTCACATTAGTATAACTTTAAGCCAATAGACTTTTCAAAGTCCTTTAGCCTTTACCTTTATGAATTGTATCTAAATAATAATCTATTACCATGATCAAAAGTAATAAGAGTTAGCACATTTTTTGCCACTTCAATGTTTTTAGGCACACTCGTACTATCGTACAAATAATATATAATACCATGTGTTATCATATACATATAAGTGACACAGTGACAAGATAATTCCATTACAAAAGATATTTTTTTAGAACCATCAATATTCCTGACATTAGTCATAACTCTTGAGTACAACCTTATTTATCTAGATATTTTCATGCATTGTAAAACTAGCATTATTGTTCATTGCAGACATTCAGTCTGACTATGGCCTCTCTAACCACAACTATAACATCTTCAGGACCAGTTACTCCCCCTCGATCCATGGCCACTGGAACTTAAACTAGGCTCATGTGCCAGCACCTCGGGTAGGAAACTGTCACGACCCCAGTTCTTGAACGTCGGATCTTTCCATTTACCGGATCTAGTTACTCAACAATAGCTTTGTCCAATAATAATATCTTACATTCAAAAATAGAGTGCAATAAAATACTACATAAAAAAAGCATCTCACATATTTCCATTCACAAAATAAAGATTACATATCAAAACTGTCCCACTATTTTCTTGTACATCAAACTAAAAGAAAAGGGGCACAGAAGGACTACTAACTTCCTTACACTAGAGGCTACTATTGATAGTTGGTTGGCTGGCTGACTAAGGTCCTTGTGATGGCACATTGATATCTGTTGGGTTTCAGAAATCATGGGATGAAGATTAGCGAACGCTAAGTATTGAAGAAAAGTAAAATAAACAAGTGTAGTTTTCCAAAACATATTATTATACCAGAAAGTTTTATTTCTTGTTGTTAGAACAACTCCTATTCCTTCTATTCCATCTTTATTTTAGTTTAGGATTGTTCCTCTCCTCTCCAAAGATCCCAAAGTTGTGGATGCTCTGGTATTGGAGATTACATTGATCTAGTGAGCTTATACCGCCGCACGTTATCTCAACCAATCATCCAATAGTATCCCGACAATTCTCTTTTTATTTTATTATCAAGGGTTCCAAACCACTAGCTTGACAAACAAAGAAGCACACCATCCTCGAGGACTCGTTAGCTTAAAATGACATGCTAACCTTTAATCACATATGCTAGAGGCTTTAGAAATACATGTTATCATGACCCAACCGCTATCAAACCACTCATGCCTCCACATGATATGACCACATCTTCAGTCAGTGAACCCTCCTATTGGCATCCGAGTACCAGGTGATGCAAATAATTCCGTACCCACTAGTCATAACAGGGAAACCGTGTACACCTCGGTATGGCATGTCAATATGTATGTTCTTCTGACAAACCTACAGATTGCATGCCCGACAAGTAGTATCTACTCCAAGTCATCCTTATCGTAAAAGATAGAACAAAAATCAAAATTGGATCCCATTTATGTCATGTCAATTCTTAGCTAGTATCCTTATATTATTATAGCAACCGCAAGGATGATTCATTATACTAACTCTATTCTAACATTTATTTTAAAGTGAATTATGACCCAAGTATGTGAATGTTATTCATAAGAAAGAAAATAATCAATAATAATTTTATCCAGTTTTACTTGAAAACCCAACATTAAGAGGCTGGATTTCATTACCTAATCGAGCTCTCTCTTGCATATGCAACACTACATAGTGATTCGTTTTCATAAAGGATGATTTATGGGTTCTAAAACAGTCGAGTCTCACTTCCGTATCATGCCAACATTACAAAGAACGTGAAGAATATATTTTCTTTCATAATTTCAGCAGATCTTCCCCTTATACGGGGAGATATTTTGGTGGAGTCTTACCTTATATCAGAGCATGTTTCAAAATAAAATGAAAAGTAAGAAGGAACTATCATAAGATCTAAGTTTCTAGAAGGAGCTAGATTAAGCTCTAAATTTCTAGAAGGATCTAGCTTAAGCACTTACGTTTTTGTAAGGAGATACCTTAAGCCCTATGTTTTTAAAAGGAACTAACTTAATCTCTAAGTTTCTGAAAGGAGCTAACTTAAGACCTAACTTTATGGAAGGAGCTAGCCTAAGCCCTAAGTTTCCTGAAAGAGCTAGCTTAAGCTTTGAGTTAGGCTCTAACTTAAGCCCTAAGTTTCGGATAAGCTTTGGCCAAAATCATGGGCTGCTAACCACGATTAGACCTTGGATTAGCAGTTTTCTGAACCCCATAAATATCCTCCCTCCCTACCCATATATTCCTTACAATTTCTATTAAGACCTCTACCCTAAGGGCTAGAGTTGATAGGATGAGAAGAGGAGAAGGAGGTAGGAGCACTAGCGAAGCGCGGTCGGAAAACGAGGAGGAGGGTGCGATCCTCTCCTAGTTGGTTTCATGTAGGAGGTAAGTAGCACTAACTTGAAATAGGTTTTTGATTCATCTTCATTTCGGATTCCTTTTTAGCCATGTTTGGGTGCAAGTGGTTAGGTCGTTAGTGAGCATATGAGTTCTTCGTATGGCTCACTTATCCTTGACAAAAGACTTATCAATTCTATAATATTTATCAAGGAATCTGAGTAACACCCTACTTAGATACAGGTGGCTAGGCCGTCAGTGAACCATGTGATTCATCACATCCTTCATTTACTTAAGAGGTTTGGTGTCTACCGATTCTCCATTGCTTGCAGTTATGTTATACTCTTTTTGTTTCCCTCTTGATGATTTTATAAAGGAAATACTTTTCATTTTATTTTGAAACATGCTCTGATATAAGGTAAAACTCTACCAAAATAAACTTAGAGCTTAAGCTAGCTCCGTCCGGAAACTTAGGGCTTAAGCTAGCTCCGTCCAGAAACGTAGTGCTTAAGTTATCTTAATTAGTGCTAACCATGATTAACTACGATCGTGATTATAATGATATCCATCCTTTTGATATTAATTGTAAAAAATAATTTCCGTTGGTTTGATCGACCAGATCTTATGACACATAATATGAGAAATGGCCAAGTTTAAGGCTTTACAATTATAACAACCTTAAAAGAAGTCTCGTCCTCAAGACTTGAAGTGCAGGCATAACAACCTTAAAAAGAAGGAGTGTAATTTCCTTTATAATGAATATATACACAATACGTAATGTTATCATTCAAATAAATCGGGTTATTTCTCCATCATATATGCCTTGGGTTCCCATGTGGCTTCTTCAAACTCTTGGTTCTGCCAAATACTCTAATTAGAGGCACTTCTTTATTCCTCAACTTCTTGATATCCATGTCTATTAATTGCACATGTGATGAATCATTAAATGCATATATAAAATAGTATTTGTTGTAGCACATGCACTTAGAGAGTCATGCGGAACAGAATAAAATATCTCTGCAAGGAGGATTCGGCTTAAATTTATACCTTGGGAAGTTAGAGGTTAAACAAAAGGGCACAAGCATTCAATGAATGATTTTAAATGTCAAATATTTAAGGTAACATTTATAAGATGATTATACCGAGTGAATGTACATGTCACAACAAGACAGATTCTTTTAACACATTTTTACACAATTAAATTAGATGAAGACAATGATGCAAAAAAATATGAGTATGATAAACACAATATGATGAGACACACAATAAGTAACTTTGATTAATCACAAAAATACCCTCAATCTTTTCAATATTAATTAAGGCAAGAAAACAAGTTAAATGGTATCTAAGTCTTAATCAGTCTCAAAAACATTTCAACACAAGTTTAACTTTTAATTTCACTTTGTCACTCAATAGTTTCAGCAGGCAGTTAAACCATTTAATAACTTAATGACAATGATTAAAAATATCTAATAATTGGTCATTAATATTCAATGTGATTAACATGTTTAATACCTCACAAAAAGTTCATTTTCAATTTTATTTAAAGACCAAAATAAGCACATAGAATAAGGAATAATTCAAGTGAGATTTTTATATCAAAATTATCAAAAAGCACGCCAAGAGATAGAGCATTAAACGAGCTCTAAAATGAAACCAAAATCACATCATTTGGAATATAGATGAAGAGATACTCAATATTCAATCCAGGAGCATTTTTGAAATAAAAAGTACAAGTTTTATTACAAAATAGGACAAAATGGATTGAAACACAATTAAAATATCCCACAGGGGCTAATATGAAATTTACACAGAGCAAGAGGACTTATCTGCAATTATGGTAAGGTAGAGGGTGTTGCTACAAATTTCCCAGTCATGTGCACGCTGCACGTGACATGTCTAGGTTCAGGCGATGACGTTCGTATCCACGTGGCTACTTCTGGTGCTTCGCTCGAGGCACAGACACAAGATCTGATACTAATCCTTAGGGATGAACCGTTGCTTCGATTGGGCAACATGGATCAATATGGACTGTCAGATCTCGTCCAATTTGGGGAGATCAACGATATCTGCTCTTCGATTGTTATTCAAATTTGCCACAAACGACGGTGCTCGGGTTGGGCTCCGGCGATGAAACCTTAGCTCCTTCTTGCTCCTCTTCCACCGCTTAAGGTTAAATGACCTTTTTGAAGGCTTCATGATGTAGGGGATGAATAGAGGATAATAATGAAGCCCTTAAAATATCATGTCAATGAATATCTGTCTTAAGAGAAAGCTAAGATCAGAGCTCATCTATGTTCTCCGATTAGTGAAATCCTTCATCCATGTAACGTTAGTACAAAAACATACGAAACATAGGTTGTCCAACTAGTGAGAATATGAGGTGAAATGAGAGGCTTTTCGGTCATGAAATATCAAGCCTAGATGGGTTCTCGTTCATGCAGAACAAGAACATGGATCAACGTGGATACAAAGATGGAGAAGTGAGTAAAGCACCAAGAGAAGAACACGTAGAAGATGGAGATGTCGCGATGATTTCTGATTCTTCATATCAGAGTCTAGAGGTAATACTCAGGTGGGATAAATTGGTAAAGTATTGAGAAAAATGTAAACAAGGAAATTTATCTGGAAATGGAATTTGAATATGGTGATGAATCAGAGCCGAAATGAAGCTCAAAAGCATCGTCAATCTTCACTTACAACCCTGGCGAGGGATTGAAGCTTGAGCAAGTGCTTAGAGCACTACGACTTGGTATTCACACCAAGGATCTCGTCGGAGTCCATTTCCTATCTTGGCTCAATCTCAATCCCTCTCACTGTCGCTGAAAGGTTAGAATTGAAGGATATGATAAATAATATATTACAATGACATTTATTGTAGGAATGGTTCGTGTCGGGCTCACATGGCTTACAAGAATAGCTCGAGGAAATCTCTCGCTAGCGGCGGATGCATCTGCTGAAGGTCAGAGGCAATGTTTTGAGGAGGGGGAAGTTGGTGAGCTATAGTTGAGAGGTAGTGGTTCCAACCACCGCTCGTGGTTGAGGAAGAGAGAGCGGAGCGAATCTGAGTAGTAGGTGAGGATAAGGATCGAAGGTTGAAGCTTTGGGCAGTGGAAGTTGATGAAATGGTTATTGGAGGTGATTGCGAAAATGGCAAGAACTTGAGGGTTGGCGAAGGGTTGCCTCTGTTGAAAGGAGGTAGGCAGAAATTGAATATGAGATCTTGGTCATTGGATCAAGATCCAACGGTCTAGATTGAAGGTGATCTGGACAAAGGGGTGTGTCTACGTGGGCAACCATGGAGGTGTCACGTGGCCCAATAGGAATTAAGATAAATAGAAAAATCAAAGAAAAATAGAAATAAATTAGCTAAGAGTTGAATTATAAAAAATGATGAACATAAAAGTTGTAGATCTCAATGAGATCTACAACTTTCATGTAGAAGTCAGAGAGATCAAAGGTCATTTATATATAGATAAAATTAAATACATATTAAAATAATATAAACAATTTTCCTTCATTTTTTGTTTATTTTTCTGTATTTTGATATTATTTTATGTTGTTTTATTTATTTACAATATTATACTAATTTTTATTTGATTTTTAATAATAAGTAAATACAAGAAATATTAGCACAATAAAGAGATTATATAATATACAATAATTAGTGTCAACTATTTACAACACATAATATAATAATTAGAATTAATTATTACCGAATTCTGGTGATTTTCTTAAGCAAGAGAGATAATAAAGGTGATTAATGGTGATAAATATGGGATATATCAACATGTATTTCTTGGTATGATAAGTTTGGTTCAACATGCAAATCATCAGAGTTTATCTTATTCTCTGGATCCCTAATATACTTTCTCGGATTAGATACATGAAAAACGTCATGTATAGTTGAAAGATGTGGATGAAGTGCAAGTCTATATGTAACTTTCCCAATCCATTGGATAATTTCAAAGGGACACACAAACCTGGGTGTCAACTTCCCATGCAAGTTTAACCTCTGAACTCCCTTCATATGTGATATTTTGAAGAATGCATAGTCACCTACCTCAAACGCAAGGTCTTTTCACCTGGTAACAACATAGATTTTATGGTAACTTCAAGAAGTTATGTCTTTTATGATCAAGCTCTACAGCTTCCCGTGTCTCCTTGAGTATATTTGAATCGTAAAGATTCTTTATCCTAACTTCTTGCCAACAAATAGGGGTAGTACATCTATGCCCATATAGTGATTCAAACGTTGTTGTGCAAATACTTGCACGGTAACTATTATTGTAGATGAATTCTACAAGAGGCAAAAATTAATCCGTAATGCCTTCCATTTAAGGCACATGCTCATAGCATATCCTCTAGAGTCTAAATCATACGTTCTGAGTGGCCATTTGTCTATGGATGATATGTTGTGCTCAAGCATAGTTGGCTTTCATGAAGTTCTCCCATTTGTGTGAGGTGAATCATGAATCTCGATCGGAAACTATGTCCTTTGGGATATAATGGATATGTATCACATGTGTAATATATAACTCCGCAAGTTGGTCTGGAGTGGAAGATAAGCTTAAACGAATAAAGTGTGCTATCTTGGTTAGACAATCTATTATAACCCATATAATATCTTTACCACCAGTCGTCTGGGGTAGGCCAATAACAAAATCCATGGAAATGCTTTCCCATTTTTATTTAGGAATAAGGAGAGGTTGCAACAATCTTAATGGCTTTTGATGTGAAGCCTTTACCTGTTGGCAGGTGAAACACGAGTTCACAATGTAGCAACATCTTTCTTCATTCCCGGCCACCAAAAGTGTAAGCAAAGATCCTTATATATATCTTCATAATCTCAGGATGAATAGATAATCTAGAGCAATGCGCTTCACATAAGGTGTCTTTCCTCAACTCATGTGTGTTTGGTACATAAACTTTGTGACGGATATACAAAAACCCATCTTGTATATGTAATCCCTCTATCTCATCCTTCTCAAGTTGTTGTCTCAAGTCTTTAAGGACTAGGTCATCCTCATATCCTTTCTTTATTCTATCCCATATTTCTGGTATGTATCAATGAGGAATAGTTATAGTATCAACACTGCTATCAAATGATTTTTATTCATTTAACGATGATAGTAAACCCCAGAAGTGGATAGCACTCACCGACCCAGGTGAATAAGTTCTTATGCTAAGGGCATCTGTTGCTATATTCCCCTTAGCAGGATGGCAAGAGTTGATGCAATCATAGTCTTTCAACATGTCTAACCACCATCTCTATCTCATATTGAGTTCCTTCTAATCAAATGGATATTTCAAAATTTTATGATCGGTCAAGATCTCAAATTAATATCATATAGGTAATGTCTCTGTATCTTTGAAGCGAAGACTACATCATCTAGTCCAAGTTCATGTGTCAAGCAGTTCCTCTCATGTGTCTTGAGTTGTCGTGATGCATAAGCAACTACCATGCCATGTTGCACAAGAACTTCCATAAGTCCTTCTTTAGATTCGTCAGTGTACACTGTAAACCCTTCAGTCGTAGAGCGTAGAATAAGAATAGGTGCAAATGTTAGGCACTCTTTTAATGTATGAAAACTGGTTTCGCAAACATCAAACCATATAAAATGGGACTTCATTCTGAGTCGGTCTAGTCATTGAAAATGATATTCGTGAAAAGTCCTTCACAAATCTTCTATAATACCCAACTAGACCCAGAAAAGATTGTACTTCTATGATAGTCTTCGGGTGTTCCCAATTCATCACTGCACCAACATTCATAAGATCAACTGATATACCTACCCTATAAATAACATGGCCAAAGAATGATACTTCCAGTTTTCGGAAATGTGGTCATGTGGCCGCATATGCGTATTCAGTCACTTGTCCGAAGCGCATATGCCAAATGTGGAGATATGCGATCAAAATGCATATGTGGTCCGAATATGTGGCATATGCGGTCGCATATCGATTAGGATTCATGTTAATCCATGACATGTTGCTGACACATTAACTCGATTTTTTCCCAAGCAACTTTTATATCTTCATTTACATTGATGCATCTTTTCGTTATTCTCGTATATGTAGCATTTGAGAATGTAATCTAGGGTTTTTTTCTTATATCCATTTTCTCATTATTCTCAACATTTATTAATGAACTGTTTACTTCTTTTTAATTTTCTACTTAATGAAATACATTATAATTCTTCTAATAAAATATGAAATAATTGACTAACAGTTTGGCACTTGACATTTGTGTGCTTCTAATAAATTTTATATGCAAATATAATTTCCTCTATATTTTGTATCAATAAGTTTTGTCCCTTGAAGATACATATATGTGTATAATTTTGGGTGTTTGGTTTGTATACCTATGATTATTCTTTAGCTTTTGTTATCTATAGGATCTATATATACATTAAAAGTTTTCTTACAGAATTCATGTGTTCTTGTTGAATGCAAATTTGTATATGTATATATATGCATTAAATTCAAAATACATACTAAAAAATAATCTATCTATAATACCATGGTTATATATATTATTGATTATATTATCGTATTTGAAATTTTTTATTTTGGATTTTGTTAGATCATCAACTTTTTATATAATCACATTTTTTGTTGTATTTTATATTATTTTAAATTAAAATATTATAACCACATAAATCATATATACCTTTGTATACTCCTCTGCATATTCGCTTACTCGCTTTAGACCGCATGACCGAACGAGTACCACATATCGCATTTCTGAACCTTCGATACTTCAGATAGCCAGAAGTCACATATGATATATTTAGCATACAATTTGTTCTTCCTTAGTGTTTCAAGTGCCTTCCAGAGATGGTGTTCACGCTGCTACTTATTCTTAGAGTGAATAAGCACGTCAACAATGAAGACTACTACAAAGTGATCTAGGAATTCCCTGAATATTCTATTCATGAGATCCATGAAGGTTGTTGGGGGTATTTGTTAGTCCAAAAGGTATGGCTAAAAAATTCATAATGTCTGTATCTAGTTCGAAAGGTTGTCTTAGGAATATCAACATCTTTAAATTTAACTGATGGTATCCATATCTTAAGTCAATATTGAAATACATAGTTGAACCCTACAACTGGTCAAAGAGATCATATGTTCTTGGCAGAGGATACTTGTTCTTTATTGTCCTCCTGTTTAGATGTCTACAGTTAATACACAACCGCATTGACACATCCTTCTTCCTCACAAACAAAACAGGTGCACCCCATTGGGTCGTACTAGGACGAATGAATTCTTTATCTAACAGTTCTTGTAATTGTACATTTAACTCTCGTAACTCAACTGGTTCCATCCTATATGGAGGGATAGAGATAGGTTGAGTATCATGTGTGGTAGAGATTTCAAATTCAATCTCTCGCTCAGGCGGTAATCCAGAGTGTTCATCAGGAAATACATCAGAAAACTCGCACACCATAGGTACATCTTTTACCATTCTGTCAAATCCTGATGTAGTAGTTACATAGGCCAAATAACCTTGGCATCCTTGCTCCAATAACTATTGTTCCTTCAGAGTAGAGATGTGTTCAACATTATCATTGGATGTCTTTCCAATGAACTGGAACTCTATCGAGTTAGGAAGGTGAAAAGTTATTGTCCTCTGGAAATAATTAAGATATACATGATGCCTTTCTAGCCAGACCATCCCCAGGACAAGATCAAAGTCATCCATTTCAATACGTAGTAGGGAAATATGTAGCCGATGTCCTATAATCTATATCATGCATTCATCTAAGATCTATTGGATTATGTATACTTGACTTCCCAGTCCTTTAATCAAATAATTGTTTTGTACTTCTGTTGAAATCTTATTTTTATGGTAGGATTCAAGCAAATTTTTTTATTGCCTAAGGAGGGCCTCCTCCATGGCTCCTAGAAATTATTTTAAAGTGAATCATGAAGCAAGTATGTGAATGTTCTTCATAAGAAAGAAAGTAATCAACTATAATTTTATCCAATTTAATTTGAAAACCCAAGAGGCGAGATTTCATTACCTAATCAAGCTCTCTCTTGCGTATGCAACACTTTATCGTGATTCATTTTTAGAAAGGATGATGTACGACTCCTGAAACAATCAAATTTCACTTTCGTATCGTGTCAATAATACAAAGAAAATGAATATATTTTCTCTCCTTATTTCAGCAGAGCTTCCCCTTACACAGGGTGATATTCGGCAGAATTTTCCCTTATATCAAGAGATATTTGAAAAGAAAATGAAAAGTGTTTCCTCTATAAAATCATCAAGAGGGAAATACTGGCGAAACATAAAGAGTATACCAGAACTGCAAGTAATGGAGAATCGGTAGACACAGTGTCTTAACTAAGTGAAGCGTGTGACGAATCACATGGTTCATTGACGGCCTAGCCACTGGCATCTAAGTAGGGCATTACTCAGATTCCTTGATAAAGACTATAGAATCAGCAAGTCTTTTTTAGGGGTGATGAGTCATACAAAGAACTAGTATGCCCACTAACGGCTTAGCCGCCCGCACCTGAACATGGCTACGAGAAATGAATATGAATCGAAAACCCATCTCAAGTTAGTCCTACTTACCTCCTACACGAAATCAACTAGGATAATATCACACCATCCTTCTCTTCCTCGTTTTTCGGCAGCGCTTCGCTAGCGCTCCTGCCTCCTTCTCCTCTTTACGTCCTCTCGACCCTAGCCCTTAGAGTAGTGGTGTTTAGTGGAAGTTGTAAGAAATAAATGGGTAGGGAGGGGGTTATTAATAGGGTTCAGAAAATTGTTAATCAATGGTTTAGCCATGGTTAACAGCCCACAGTTTTGGCCCATGATTTTGGTCAAAGCTTATCCGAAACTTAGATCTTAAGTTAGATCCTTCTAAAAACATAGAGCTTAAGTTTGCTCCTTTCAGAAATTTAGGGCTTAAGTTAGCTCCTTCCATAAACTTAGAGCGTGAGATAGCTCCTTCCGAAGCTCTTTCCGGAAACTTAGGGCTTAAATTAGTTGCTCGCACCTAAGTAGGGTGTTACTTAGATTCCTTGATAAATACTACAAAATCAACAAGTCTCTTGTCAAGGGTGATGAGTCATACGAAGAACTCGTATGCTCACTGATGGCCTAGCCGCTCGCACCTAAACATGGCTAAAAATGAATCATAAATGAAAATGAATCGAAAACCTATCTCAAGTTAGTGTTTCTTACCTCCTGCATGAAACCGACTAGGATAATATCACACCATCCTTCTCCTCCTCATTTTCCAACAACGCTTCTATAGCGCTCCTTCCTCCGCCTCCTCCCGTCCTCTTTGACCCTAGCCCTTGGGGTAGTGGTGTTAGTGGAATTTGTAGGAAATGGATGGGTAGGGAGGGGTCTATTAGTATGGTTAAGAAAACCGTTAATCCATGTTTTAACAATGGTTAACATCCCATAGTTTTGGCACATGATTTTGGACAAAGCTTATCCGAAACTTAGAGCTTAAGTTAGAGCCTTCTAGAAACTTAGAGCTTAAGTTAGCTCCTTCCGGAAACTTAGGGCTTAAGTTAGCTCCTTCTAAAAACTTAGAGCGTAAGCTAGCTCCTTCCGGAAACTTAGGACTTAAGCTAGCTCCTTCCGAAAACTGAGGACTTAAGCTAGCTTCTTCCAGAAACTTAGGTCTTAAGGTAGCTCCTTCCAGAAACTTAGGGCTTAAGCTAGCTACTTCTAGAAACTTAGGACTTAAGCTAGCTCCTTCTAGAAACTTAGTTCTTAAGTTAGCTCCGTCCAAAAACTTAGAGCTTAAATTAGCTCCTTCTGGAAACTTATAGCTTATGTTATCTCCTTCCAGAAACTTAGAGCTTAAGCTAGCTCCTTCTAAAAACTTAACGCCTAAGTTAGCTCCTTCCTGAAACTTAGAGCTTAAATTAGCTTAAATAGTGCTAACCATGATTAACTGCAATCATGATTATAATGATATCCATCATTTTGTTATTAGTTTCAAGAAATAATTTTAGTTGGTTTGACCGACCGGATCTCACAGGATATGAGAAATGACCAAGTTGAAGGCTTTTATAGAAATAAGGTATTCCAATTTTTTCTCATCATTGTCATTCTCTTATGAGGATTCCATTTTGACCTCTTATTGTTACACGTGTCTTCCATACGAGATATGACCTCTACCATCTCACGAATAGGAACATTGAGTCAAAGCCCACACCAAAACTTGAAAAATCATTCTCCTTACACATTTCAAGTATATGTGAATGGTATGCTAACTCATCAAACTTGACATGGTATTGTCTATATGCCATCGATTCTTGTTTCAACTCATCCAATTCTCTTCTTTTCCTTCTCATCCAATGGTCGGGAAGAAAATTTTCTCTAAACTATCCCACAAAATTGTCCCAGGTTAAGGGATGGGTTTAGTGTCAACATAGTGTAGTCCACCATCGCTTGGCATGTCCTGTCAATGGATACTCGACAAATAGCATCCAACAGTCTTTCGGTGCTTGAATGATCTTGAGAACTTTATCAATCTTTACATCCAAGCATCTGCATTTGCAAGAATAGCGTCTCCAACAAACTCAGGCACTTGCCCCTTACAATAACATCGCATGTCAATGGAGGAGGAGGTAGGACTCTACAATTACCCTCATCTTGGAGGGCACGAAAGTATTCTTCAAGTCCATCAAGTCTCTCCTCTACAGTCAATAGTCTCTAATCCATGCCCATTTGCCTCTGCTCCATACTGCGAAGCATAACAGTCATCGTCACCAACTTGCGAGAAACCTCAGCATTAGAATAGGACATGATTCTGCATGAATCAATTACAATCATTAGTCTTTAGACTGCTAATGTCTCACATATTAGGACTCTTATCAGGGAACCATTCCTGTCAGGTTAAATATCAGAGTCAAAAGACTCTAATATACTCGACATATCCCGAATACAAATTATAATCATAACATAAGAATGCTGGCTAATAGAGTATCCTTGCTTTGATAATGTGCTAACCCTGATATATCACATTCTCCTCTTTGTCTTCTTTCAATTCAATAACCCAACGTCGATTGGATCACCCTTCCTTCTTCGCAACCCCATCACCCACTCAATTTTCAAGTCTTGCTAGACTTGGAATCATTAGGGTCCCTACCTTCTTTCGCTTGCCATGTACCTCCAATCCATTCCCTTATTGCTCCATTATAACTCATGAAGGACGTAAAAGACAAAGATCCATAAGAATTCAATTCTTAAAGTAAAATTAGACCTCTACCGTGGATAGTGTGTCTCTTGGAGCTCCAAGCAGTTGCACATCTCCTTAGGTTGATCATGTGTCGATTGATCTAAGAGTCATCACATAAGAGCATCATCAACCACCAACAACATTCATCTTCAGGCACCGAGAGCTCGGACCCACACCGAGTATCACCAAACCTCCTCTGCATCTATATCCTATCACATCCGATGTTGTTGAAAATACCACTACGTAAGTTGTAACCCAAAGGAGGAAGGAGGGAGGTCCAATCACCGTAGAATCAAATTCCATTTCTCAGGGCCATCTAATCGCAAAATCACTAAGGTCGTTTAATCATATTCAAGATTACGTCGACCATCAAAAGTCAGAGGCTTCTCAACCACATATCCAAAGTCAAAAAGCGAGCAACCGTGCCATATGTTGTGTTCCTTGGATGATCTCAATGCAACAAGCACGTGCACACAACCGGAGGCCAATGATCACGTAGGATGCTCACATGATGCGAAAAATTACGGGGATATACCTACATGATCTGGTCATTACAATCGTACCCCTCCAAGCTCTTGCCATATGGAGGCTCAAGAACATTTGCATCCACGCCCCTACGTATTTGGGTAATTCAAAGATGCTCTTCATTCACCTTTCTACTATTTATTTACATTTTCTTTTATTACAATGAGAACTTTGTGATCGAGCATTGATTTGGACCTCAATTTGTCATCATTTTTCAACTCCAAAAATTGCATGTTGGACATCAATTTATGCTCTACATTATGGAAATTTATTGGTAGTATTATGATATCCCATTGATTTATTAAAATTATTGTGGTGTAAGGTTGCATAATTTTCCCATCTTTCATTAATTCATTATATATTAATATTTTCTCTAAAAATCCCTCAATTTCTGCACAATGTAGATTTAATTGTGCTTTTGTCATTTGCATTTGAATGTTTATTTTGCTAAAAATAAATTGTTACATAATTTACCCACCTATATTTCATTAATTCATTATAAATCATTATTTGCTCTAAAAATACCTCAAACCACACATTGTAAATTAATTGTGCTTTGTCACGTATTAAAAAATTATTACATTTGCATACTTATTTGCTTTAAATAAATTGTTAAATGATTATAGTAATTAATTTTCAATTGATTCTAAACTTGGTATTTTTAGGAAATAAAAAGTGGTTTGAATTCCTCTTATTGAGACTTATCTAGAGAATTTATTTCTAAGAAATATTAGTGCTTAACATTTATTAAATTTAAATTACTTTAGATCACTACATTTGCATTTAGCACTTCATAAAATTTTATTTTTCATCAGAAAATTACAAAAAATTATAGTAGCCTTGATTCATTTGACCAGGTTTCATTGACTTTGGAATTTGTTTGATTGAAAATTTACAAATAACACTCCTAAATTTAGTCTATTTTTATTGTAGTTTCATCTTAAGGTATAAAGATCTCAAAAAATGTGTACTGCATTTATCATTGCATGATATTTCTTGGAAATCAAGATTTGACTAATTTGGATCTAAATTGGATTTATTTTAATTTGGACAAGCTGATTAGTTTCCTTGATAGCCGATATCATTTGCATCCTCATTGCACACTTTTTTTGCATAAAAAACTAACAAATATTCCTACTTGAAAATCAACGCACTTGATTATTTAAATTAGTTCTTAAGCCTCATTTTTACTTCCTTGTGTTGACCATTGGGTTTGCCTGGATAAAATAACGTAGGATCGCTTTTTGGATTCATTAATTAATTCCTGATTGTAGTTCATTTTTTATTAATCACCGATTGTTCAACTACTACACCACAAAAAGATATAATTAGCATAGAGCAAATCTGGAATTCATAATTCTACTTTAATTTCATTCTTTTCTAATGTGGTGCATGTCTTTGATTTTTTAACAACTTATTTTACTTTTCTCAGTTTAACCACTAACTCATGCAAAGTAGAAACATCATCTTGCAAGTCTTCTAAGGAGGGTTTATGAGAAATTACCTCATCATTGTCGAGTACCATTAGTCCTGGCATGTCCTCTTCCTTGTTGGAGGTGTATGAGACACTTACAAAAGAACTAGAATATTCAGAGTCGGAGGAGTTCCAACTTTCTTGCAAAGGTCTCCTCTTTAGATGTTTGCCAAGGTGTCTGTGGGATCCTCTTCTATGCTCATTTTCTGTTCCATTTCGTTTTCCAGATTTTGTGTGTTTTTTATTCTTGATGATAGCTTTTCTTGAGTAGTTGATGTTCCTTCTTGAAGTATCATTTCTTCTTGCAGTTGAAGCATTCTAATTCATTTTTATTTCTTCGATCACCAATCTTTAAAAATCTATTGAATTTCGTGGTGAGCATAACTAGGTCATCCTCAAAGCATTTGTATGTGGATGCGACTTCAGTTGCTTGAAGGTCTATGTTTTTCTTATTTGATTTTTTTGCTTCAGCTTCTATAGTCCGAGTCTTCTCAACTTCATAGGATAAGAGTTTTCCTATAAATTGATCAACAAGAAGGTTGTTAACGGTGTTCGCTTCATTGATAACCATTTTTGTTGTGCTCCATGCTAGATCTAGGGTTGCTAATCAAACCGAACTGTGACGAATGGACCTATGTTTGAGCTTGATTTGATAAGGAAGTTTGAAAGTTCGAGTTAGGATATGTTTGAGTTCGACTTTGTTTAGAAAACAAACGTTCGAGTTCGGTTCGATAACAATTTGTTAACAATTTAACTTGACTAAAACTTGTTTATATGAACAAGTTTGAAACTGGAGTTCGATAACAAGGTTTGATACGCGGTAAAAACAAGAAATTATTCAAATTAAAGTGGTACAAGCCCAATAAATACCACATTTTTTTAACCTCAAAATTTATTAAGTATATAAATACAGAGTTATACATACAAATACACACACATATACATATATCGAACTTGAACTTTTATTGAACGAACATATGTTATGTTCATGTCCATTTCGTTAAGATATCAAACTAAAATTTAAAGTTTTTGTCCAGTTCGTTTATAAATGAACGAACATTTTTAGAACTATTATCGAAATAACTCTAATCGAATACGAACATGTTAAGTTCGATTAGTAGCCCTAGCTAGATCTGAGGATCTTTTTGACCTAATCCGATTCGATAATCTCTATGTTAAGATTCCAATGATTGTTGATAATATTTGACAATCAAAGTCTACATATTTATGATGGATTCTCCAGATTCCATTTTGAACATATCATACCTTTATTGTTGAAGACTAACTTGTGTCTCCTTCAACTTGCTAGTTCTTTTGTATGTAACAACCGGCTTGTTCCATATATCTACGTTGTCTTGCATGTCGAAACACGGTTGAACTCTATGACTTGATTGTAATTCAAGTAGTAATTTTATTTTTTAACAATGACTATATATGTATTAATATATAGATTGCATGAAATGGACATAATCTTCATGATTAAAATAATTTAAAATACCTAGTAAAATAGTTCTGATTAGTCACTCGAATATTATTTGTTCTTTATTCAATGACCTTTCTAACCGAATACTGAATACCGACTTTTGCAACACTGCTTATGGCAGGTACAAAGGAAAGAGAAGGTGATTTTAGTGGTGAGGCAGTGGTGGTGGAATATATTAGAATTTATGTCCCGATGAATGCTATAAATCAAAGTGGTCTATGGAAGGCTAGGGGAAAAGTTCTTATCTTTATTGATTGATGGTAGAAAAATTAAAACCAAGGGGCCAGATGAATTAAACTAGTAGGGTAAAAGAAAAGGTACCATCAAGTAGAGACAAGAGACTATAATATAATCTAGTGGCCTTATTGACTAAAGGAAAGCCCATTATTAAGTGTAGGGCTAAATAATCCATCCGAGTCTCTCACACCAGTCATTATGTAGTCAAATTTTTCTGACTGTGATGTAGCCCAACATGAATGGTTCCCCTAATAAGAGTCTTAGAATATGAATATGAAATTTTGTAGAGCGGACATCGAATAAGTGATTATGTTTATTTTAGTGAGGATAGGCCATGTCTGAAATGGTAGTACGGAATTCAGACAGAATCCGTCCAAATCCAATTAAAAGGCATATAAGATCCATTTGGACTACTCTCTCCCTCATTTGCAAACCCTAGCAACTAGTTGTTAGCATGTGAGCCCCTAGTGAATCGATTTTCACTTCCTTTCTAAGATTATAATATACATGCACTTATTAGGTCCGTCTATAAGAATAGGGCCACCCATTTATTAATCCAATTGTTAGATCATAGAGGTTGGTGTCAGGTTAAATATCTAAAGAGAGATCGAGGACTCAACTACACAATCAAATGATTATCGAGAAATGATCTCCAACCTAATACGAAGATCACAATCCTTCCTCTATAGGCTGACATCCAACTGACCTCTTTATAAAGGCCCTCTAAATAAGAATAGATATTCAACAATGTTGGATAAGTTAAGTCAAAGATTTGACTTAACGATATCGAGATAATAAAGACCTATGTCATATGCTATCACGATATAGGTACATATCTTCTGGCTGAAGGTATATGTATCGCTATATATATGAGTATGTATATTTAGCAGACCGTTAGGTTGATGACCTAATTAAGGTCTATACATTAACGAGCTGATGTGCACATAAAGGCATATGAGTGATAGGATCTCTCCAAGGGATCATACAAGTTCATTATTGAACCAGAAGACATGAGCTCACCCATGAGATATTGGAATAAATCAAATTCCATCGATGGTCATCTTTTTTGGGAAATAAGACAGGATTTTGCAGGTGTAATATATGCTTTTTTGGAAAGTACATGATTGATACCAACTCCCAATGATCGAATTGATAAAACTCTGAAGAAGATAATTCAAATGAGGTCAAAACTTCAAGTTTAATCATAATCTTCTAGTATGCAGGGTGTACATATATTAGGAATAGCCGAGGGTGATGTGATATTAAATTAATTGTATATTATGACACTCCTATTCCAAGGGATTGATGGAATATGTTTGGGTTTTAGTGACTCCACTCAGTAAACTAGTTATCCCATCTTAGTCCAAATATTAGACATTGTTCTGAATGAGATTCAAATACAATGAGAAGATAGGATACATGGTCTAATATGATCAAACAACAATGAGAGGTCTTTTAGATATGGATATGAGATTGAATCTCATTATCCATTACATGGGCAATGCAATTATGATGACCCTATCTCCAAGTATCCACGGAGAAGGCACACTATCCACGACAGAGTTCATAGATCGTTTCGGAAAAAACAAATTCTAATTATTAGTATAATAAAGAAAATTAAGATAATTAAATTGGATTTAATTATCTAAGATAAAACTAATGTGGATAGTGATACTGTCGTAATTTTTTGGAATAGTGTGGATATGATTCACAATATCATTTGAAGACTTGCTTGTGAATATGATCCACAAAGTATATTGTCGATGTGAATTGGATTCACATTTCAATATAAAATGTAAATATGATTTATATTTTGTTTTAGACTAATGAATATGATTAATTTTAATCAATGACCTAATTTATAAATGTTATAAATTATTTTTTAAATTAATTAAATGTCAAAATCAAACATATAAATAAATTAATTAAAAATAAATAGAGTCCTAATCCCATAAGAGGGTGGACGTCCATGGTTATTACACTATGGTGGACGCCCTTTCATTGGATAATATGACTTCTATTGCTTTTATTTTTAATTTAATTCAATGGTTGTTGTATTTTTGGATTACTAAGTAAATAATTAGAATTGATAATTTATTATTAACCTTAATCCTACTAAAGTTTGGTTGCCTCCTCTAATTTTGTATTTAATTAATTGATTAGGATTGCAATCCCAATGGTCCATTTTTGTATAAAAGGAGCCCCCTGCTTTTTTGTACAAGAGTTGGAAATACTGAAAAACTCCCTCTCTAGCTTGTCCCTCTCTCTCCTTGGTTGAGAATGTCCCCTTCCCCAAGGCTGACGAGGAAGAAGGTTGGATCGTTTCTCTAATTGTGGGAGTTACACGATTCATCCCCGTACCCACAAGTGTTGTCTTTATCAAATCGGACTTAGACATGAGGTCTCTTGATTTAGTGACTAGAGGATCACAAACAAACTTCAAGAGGTAATTCTACACTCGTGCGAATTGATGAAAAGGATTGGGAATGGTTCCCAATTAATGTGGTTTCATCTCTATTTTATTTATTAATCTCTGATGCTATCTAGATTAATATGATGAATCTATTTGTTCGATTGGATACGATTCGATCTACACGCTTTCGTTATGCGCGAGGCCTAAAACCTCTCTTCACTAGCTCTATCGTCCTCCACCTCCCTAGCTCACTGGTGCTCTGTGAAGTAGGTCGTTCGCCACCATTTTTGCATGGAAGCTTCCACTCAACATCCTCTACACGGATCTTGTGTTAGAAAGGTAACACATATGATCATCTTCTCATATTTTTTTATTTTTGTGGCATTTAGAAGTTCAAACACCGATCTCGTGTCAGAAAGGTAACACAAATGATCTTCTCATATTTTTGATTTTTTGGCATTTAGAAGATTAAACAACTCTCTCTTGTGTTCTTGAGCCAGACGCAAGTACATGAAGGGATGGGAAATGGAATGTAAAGTAAAGTTGGATGTGTACAATTTGGTTGTAATTTAATAATCCTTTTCATTTTGTTATTAGCGACTATACATGCATAAATATATAGATGATGTGTAAAAGACATAAGTTTCATATTTGAAATAATAAGAAATACCTAGCATAATTGTTTTGATTTATCATATGAATACTATTTATTCTTTATTTCAACCGAATATGGACTTTTACAACACTGGCTGTGGCAAGTGGGGAGAAGGTAGCTATGGTAGTGGCAGGTCAAGATGCCGGCGATGGTGGTAGGTGGCATAAAGGAGAAGGTGGCAAGTTATGCAGGTGGCAAGTAGCAATCGGTAGGAGAAAGGTGAAGGTGGTGACATTTATGGAGGAAGGAGGAGGTGGTAGCATATGGGAAGGAAGGATATGGTGGTAACGAACTAATAGTACACATGTCTCCTAAAGACTCGTCATAAAAATGATCTATAAAAGCAACATGCCCCTAGCTCATGGTAGGTTAGCCCAGCCCCTGTCACGAGTTTGAACTAGATATATGGCATATCTCTAATCTTCTAGTAAGATGTCCCGAAAATCTATTACCAATTCAGCGAAATCGAATCCAATATTTGACATGATGGCTTTTAGAGATTGCAACTTCATGCACAAAGGTGCAACAAGTTTCAATGCATGGTGTTCCTACATAGTTCATCGTGCATTTCAGATAAGTAAGAATTTGAGTGCCTTCTTGAGTGTGAGAATCGGTTTGTTTGATAAATAGGTTGATTGTGGAATACATGAATGCTTTCACGGTATAGTGCTGACTTCAAGTCAATCAACTACATATGCATATTATTAGTGGTGAAGGACCACACCAATTTCTCCAACGCATATGTTTGCATATAGAATGTGTAATTGAACTACAAAATCTTTAAATTAAAAATCAATTTCAAATTTGTTTAAAGCATACATATACGTGCAAGTACGTCTATTTATAAATCAACTTTGATCGAGGATCGGATACGAGAAAGTTTGTTTGTCCAAATCCTAATCTCATTGATAATCAAATCAAACATCAAGAAATAAAAGACAGCATAGTAAAACTATCCATAGAAACAACCCACATAAATCTCTCCTGCAGACCACCAGAACGTCCCTCCTCTGGTTCTTTGACAAAGCCCTTTCATCTTTCACTTTCTCTCGTAGCAAAGAGGTCCCTTTCTGCCCCGAAGCTGAACTGGAGCAGAGACGCGGCGATAGCGATAGAGAGATGGGAAGAGCAGCGAAGAGAGAGCATCTGTCTCGATCTCTGGAATCCCGCGTCCGAACCATCCAAGAGACCTTCCTGGTGAATTAATTGTCTAGTCCCTTCCATCTGTTGTGCTTCTTCTTGTTCCAGCAATTCCTCTAAACTACGCCCCACTCCCCCTCAGATTTTTGATGAAGCGGCCTCTTCTTCTATGGAGAAGGTCGAGTGGTCTCAGGTCATCAAGATGGGAGAGGATGTCTCGAAGCAGGCGACGATTAGTGGGTTACCCTCTTATTCTTTCGACTTTTGGATCTCGACATCCCGTTTCATTGCCTATGTTCGTTTGTTCTAATGCTAAAAATCGAACGAGGCGATTTGTGTGGGATTTTGGCCTTTTTGCGCCTTTTTAATTTGTGGGTTCAGCATTGATCATTATTTTCTGGGGTTATGTGGTCAAAATTCTAAATGATTGCGCTCTAAAAGTAGAGGCAATTTGGATTCCCCGGTTAAGTGAACCTTATGCCCTGCATGTGGACTGGGGCCTTGTAAAGTGTTTCCATGCCATTCTTTTCCATGGAATTATGTTTCAGTGTTCGACATTAAGTGCAACTACCAGTATCATTAGTTGTTATAATATTATATCTTTTTCCTTTTTACGAAATTGGTAATCAGATCATTCTTAAATATCTCTCACTTTTTCTATGCATTTGTAATTACTATGTAGCATTATCTTAATTTCACAACTCGTTATAATTGGAATGGATAAACGTTAGAACTGGCTTTCTGGAATTGGATTCTACTGTCTTGTCTGGTACAACAACAAACAAACTTTTTTCTCACTTTACATGGGGTTGGTTACATGGATTCTTTTCTTCCAAACTGATTGAATTTCTGTCATATTCAGCCTTAAATCCAATAGAGACATAGTCCTCTCAATAGTCTCCTTCCATCACTTCTTTAGTCATCCAACACTTTTATTGTCTGGTATTTAATCTACAATTTGATGTTGTAATCTGTCTTGATTTAGTTACTTCTAGAGAATTTGTGATTGAATTTAATGCCTCAAACACTCACTACCTTACTTTGCATTATCAGGGTACTACATTATATTGCAATTAGATATATGGAAAAGGTTTTGCATGGTTATTCAATCAATGCCTAAGTAAAACTTAATTCCATCTTATATGTTTATGCATGTACCCGATAACAAATGGTGCTCCTAGGTGAAGCATGGAATGCCTACTGAAATATGTTACACCAGTCAATGTTATAAACATGAAGCAAATCATCAACATTACAAATTGCATTTTTATAAACTACGCAATTGATTGTTGAGATACGCCTCGAAACATTGATCCACTTGCGATCCGATTACAATGTAATAAATATGAAGCAAATGATCAACAATTTTTTGAAGAAAGAAAATCATCAACATTACAAATTGCATTTTTGTAAATTACACAATTGATTTTTGAGATATGCCTGGAAGCACTGTCCACTTGTGATCCGATTACATTTCGTAAACGAATCTTGGCCGACCCAATTAAACGGGGTGCAGGGGCGGAGCCCCCACGGTGCGGATTTTGGATTCTATTAGGATTTGTTTATCAATTGCCCCTATATATATGTATTGTAGGGTTAAGGCATGGGTTATCGGGAAGTCCCATTTTGGGAGAGTTCTCACCTTCTAGGACTCTTGTATCTGTAGTTATGTACTCATGTTTTCTCTCATAGTTGAACTTCTCTTTGCATGTGGTTTTTTCTCCGCTACACCAGTGGGGTTTTTCCACGTAAAATTGTACGTGTTCTTTGTGGTTGAATTCTAATGGTTGATTGTGTGTTTGGATCATCATTGACAAATTGGTATCAGAGTTATCTTGTTGATTCTCCACCTCATGTGAGAGTCCTATCTAGATCTATTTGGTTGACGGTTTCCGCTTCAGTGTTGAGACATCACGCAGCAGGTCATCACTGATTTGATCTCACACCCACAATGATGACGGTTTGAGATCGAGAAGTTCGATCGCAACGTCAACTTTGGTCTGTGGAAGCTCAAGATGGAGTTGATCCTCATCCGACAATGTGTCACAAAGACATTGATCAAGAAGATGCCTGCGATATTAAGTCAAGACGATAAGGAGGACATGGACGTGAAGGCTAGGGCAAACACACAACTTTGCCTCTCGAACGGTGTTCTTCGTGAAGTTATGAAGGAATACTCAGCAGTGATTATGTGGCTGAAAATTGAGAGTTACTACATGACAGAGACTCTCACCAATCGTCTACGTCTCAAGCACGTGCTCTTCAACATCTTCATGCTTTGTATGGTCGAAGGTAATTCGAGTAAATCTCATCTAGATGTTTTTCGTTCAATTATTTCCTACTTTGAAACCATAGATGAAGATATTCAAGATGAAGATCAGGTTTGCTATTATGTTCTTTACCGCTCTCGTACAAGCACTTATATGAAACCCTAATTTACGGGAAGGTCGAGACTACGCTAGATGATGTGAAATCGTCCCTTCTCTTGAAGGAGTTAATAGACCATGAACTCACGGGACATTCGTCAAGCGACAAGAAGGTCGATGTGCTTCACTCAAGGGAAAAATGGCAAATACACGGATTGGAAGAAGTTCGACAAGCCGCATGAGGAAAAGAAAAAAGGGTAGAGCAAGTTTTGTCGATACTGAAAGAAGAAAGGATATACGAAAGAGAAGTGCTGGAAACTCCAAAACAAAGAGAAAGACCAGTAGCAACCTGGAAAAGATTGTTCTGCGACAGAAGCGAGTTATCTGGAAATTGAATCCAGAAACTTTGGTTGCATTCTGATGACCAATACACCACATGAATTGAAGGACACACGCCTCCTTGATTCTAGTTGCTCCTACCACATCACTTCCAACTGCCATTGGTTCTCCTTGTATAAATATGTTGATGGAGGAGTTGTCGTTATGAGCAATGATTCACAGTCTAGGATTGTATAGTTAGAAAGTGTTAAATTGAAGATGCACGATGGGACATCTGTCACCTTGACAGATGTTTACCATGTTCCATATATGACAAAGAACCTAACATCTCTTGGTATCCTGGAAGAAAAAGGATGCGAGTATGCCAAGAAGGGTGGTATTCTGACAATTGCCAAAGATGTACATTTTGTTTGTCCGCAAAGAGTTCTGGAAATTTGTATGCATTGCAAGGAGACATTATCACATGTTACTAGATAAGCACTAAGCAATATGGGAAAAGCATTAAGATACTGTGGATAAATAATGGCCTATAATTATATATCATGGAATTCAATGACTTTTGCAAAAATGAAGGCATCGTTAGACACTATACAGTTGACATACTCCTTAGAAGAATGGAGTGGCAGAATGCATGAACAAGTTCTTGCTAGAGAGAGCCAGATGTATGCTGTTGAGTGCTGGATTGATGAAAGATTTTAGGGTTGAAGCAGTTGCGACATCTGCCTCCATTGTGGACTGATCTCCCTCATTGGTTCTGGACAACCTAACACCTGAGAAGGTATGGTCTCGACATCCCCCTGATTATTTTGATTTGAATTTTTTGGTTGTCTTGCAAATGCTCATATTAGTAAAAGAAAGCTGAAACCTAGATTCATTAAATACACATATCTTGGATATGCATATGGAGTGAAGGGATATAAATTGTGATGCCTTTTGATCCGAAATTGCAAATTAATGATTGAGAAGAATGTTGTTTTTAATGAGTCTACTATCCTATCTCCGGTGCATAGTTCTGTCCATTCTTCTAATGCAGATGGAAATGTGAGCATCGACAAGCAAGTGGAGCTTGAGGTTGATTTAGTCCAATTCCATCATGGTCATCTATTTGAATCATAAGAAGAATAGGAGAGTTCAACATGTGAAGAAGAAGAGTGCATTGCAAATAGGAGAGGACGAATATAGATCAAGCCGCCCTCCAGATATGCAGATTCCACGTTTGCATACGCACTATCCGTTGTAGAGGAAACATGTAATGCATGAGAGTCGAGTAGCTTTTTTGAAGTTGTTTCATCACAAGACTCTGCATACTGGTTTGCAGCGATAAATGGGGAGATTGAGTCTCTTCATAAAAATTAGACACGTGCCTTTGTTCTTTTACCATGTGAACAATAGGTGATTGGTCGTAAGTAGATTTACAAGAAGAAAGAGTCTTCTTTGGATCTGTTGATGCCGGCTACAAGGAAAGATTAGTTGTCAGGCTTTAGCCTTGTGAAGGGTATCGACTACAATGATATCTTCTCGTCTATGGTAAAGCACACCTTCATAGGAGTTCTGCTAGCTATTGTTGCCGTGAACAGCTTGGAGTTGGAGCAGATAGATGCGAAGACAATGTTCTTACATGGAGACCTTGAAGAGCATATTCACATGCGTTAACCCGAAGGCTTTGCAGTGCAGGGAAAGGAAGATCATGTGTGCTTGTCGAAGAAATCTTTTTATGGGTTGAAGCAATTGCCGAGACAATAGTACAAAGTTTTCAACTCATTCATGGTTACATAAAGTTTTACCAGGAGTAGTTATGTTGTGTGTGTCTATTTAGACACCTTGCTGATGACTCTTTCATTTTTCTACTACTACATTGATGACATGTTGACAACATCCAGAAATAAATATGATGTAAACAGATTGTAGGCTCTACTTGGTGGAGAGTTCGAGATGAAGGATCTTTATGCATCTAAGAAAATACTTGGCATGGTGACACACATGGATCGTAAGGCCAGGAAGCTACGTTTGAGTCATAAGAGCTACTTGCAGAACGTCTTGGAGTGCTTTAGTGTGACAGAGGCCAAATCGGAGAAGATTTCACTTGACTCTCATTTCACCATGTGAAAGGTTGTGAAAAATGGAAGTTATATTCCACATAGCCATAAAGCTCTCTTATATAGGATAAAAGCTCTAGGGGAAAATTACATAAAGTAGATTGGAGAAATAAACAAATATGAATAAAGGCGAAGAGATATAAGAATCTCAACACTCCCCCTCAAGTTGGAACATATATGCATATCATGCTTACCTTGGAACAACAACGGTGAAAAGGACCCCTCGCAAGAGCTTTGGTAAACATGTCTGCAAATTGATCGCCTGAAGCAACATGAGAAGTGGAAATAAGCTCTTTTTGGATCAAATCACGGGTGCAATGGCAATCTACTTCAATGTGGTTTGTTCTCTCACAGAAGGTTGGATTATTAGCTATGAACAAAGCTGCTTGATTATCACATTTGAGGTGCATAGGAAGAGATACCTCAATAGTTAGGTCAATCAGGACGGACTTGACCTACATCATTTCTGTACTTCCTTGGGCCATGGCCCTATATTCTGATTCAACGTTGGATCGAGTAACAACCGTCTGTTTCTTACTCTTTCAAGAAACTGGTGAGCTACCAACAAACACAATGAAGCCTAAGGTGGACTTCATGTCCTTGGGACACCCAACATAATCCGCATCTGCACATTCAGTAATTGTAAGAGACATATCTCTTCTGAAAAGAAGACCTGCACCTAGAGAAGACTTCAGATATCTCAAGTTCATGCAAACTGCATCCATGTGAGCATGTCTGGGCTGCTCCATAAACTGGCCGACTCAGCTCACAGCAAATGATATACCAGGCATGTAATAGTAACATATAACAACTTCCCTACCAGCTCTTTGTACCATCTCTTATCCACCTCTTCAGAAATCATCGTAGAGCCTAGAATTAGGATCCATTGGTGCAGTGGCAGGTCTGCATCCCGTCATGCCTGTCTCAAATAGAAGGTTAGTAATATACTTCCTTTGCGTCATAACCATACCCTACTGATTTCGTGCAAACTCCAAGCCAAGGAAGTAACGCAGCGTGCCAAGGTCCTTGGTCACAAACTGTTGTCCAAGAAAATCCTTAGATGCATGAATGCACTGTTCATCGTTACTAGTAATAATGATGTCATCAACATAAACCAGAACGACAACAATACCTCTCTGAGTTCTCTTAACAAAAAGAGAACGATCTGTAGTAGATCTGACAAACCCCTTTTATTCAATCAACTCCGAGAGCTTCTGAACCAAGCCCTCGGACTCTTGTTAAGGCCATATATGGCATTGTGAAGTCGGCACACCATATTGGACTCCCCTTCGACAATAAACCCTGGTGGTTGCTGCATGTAAACTTCCTCCTGCAGATCTCCATACAAGAATGCATTCTTGACGTCTAGTTGGAAAAGCGGTCAGTCACGCACCACAGCGACAACCATAAAATCCGCAACGTAGAGTGACGCACAACGGGAGAAAAGGTATCCTGGTAATCCACTCCATAGGTTTGGGTGAACTCGTGAGCAACTAATATAGACTTATATCGGTCCACCGTATCATCAGCTCGATGTTTCACAGTAAACACCCACTTGCTGCCAACAACAGACGCACCTGGAGGAACCTGTACAACACTCCACATACCACGAGCCTGTAAAGCTACCATCTCCTCCTCCATGGTCAGACGTCATTGGCTACTCTGCAATGCCTCCTGATAGGACCGTGGTATTTCCACGACAGACAATCCCACGACAAACTTTTGAATATTTTTGGAAAGACGTTCCAAGAAAACATGAGAAGCAAGAGGATGCACAGTGCATGCCCGCCTCTGCCTCCGTAGAGAAATAGGTACATCTAGATCCTCATTACTCACAAAAGGTGTATCATCCAAGACATTGTGCACCTCAAGCTGCACATGCAAATCACTTGTGCCATTAGAAGAACTCAAATGCTCATTACATACCTTGGGCGTGTTGGACGATGGAGTAGGCACATGAGCACGGGGCCGACGTTGGTAAACATGTGGATAGAAAGTAGGTGGTAGTGGAGATGGTGGTGGAGAAGGTGGCGGTGGTGGCAGTGGAGGAGAATGTGGTGGTGGTGACAATAATGGTATAGTGGAGATCGGAGGTAGAGATATATAGACCTCTTCTCCATCCTTTGAAGGAATGAGCTTGCCACCCGTCGGAGAAAAATACATAATGGACTTAAAGAATGTGACATCTACACTAACGTAGTACCTTCGTCGAATTAGGTCGAAGCAACGATATCCCTTTTGGGTCTTGGAATACCCAACAAACACACATTTGATAGCTCTAGGAGAGAGCTTGTCAAGACCAGGAGACATCGGATGAACAAAGGTCACTGAACTGAAAACATGAGGCATAAGTGAGAAAAGATCCGTCTCGGGAAATGCAATCAAGAACGAGATCTTCTCTCCTAGAACCGAAGAGGGCATACGATTTACCAGGTAATAAGCAGTTAGAACCGCATCCCTCCAGTACGAATGAGGAGCATGAATCTGAATCAAAAGAATCCCGGTGATATCCAAAAGATGGTGTTTTTTTTTCTTCAGATTTGAACGTTCTTGGCCCTTGGAGGACTCTTTTAGAGAGTTGGTGTGCTCTCATTGGTCATCATTGGAGCTATCTGGGTTGGCGGCGTCGAGATTCTTAGAGAAGTTGAAGTCTTTGCGTCAAAGATTGTGCAGCCGATCTGAAGAAGGCGGTTGTGGATCATCGCCCAATGAAAGCGAAGGGAGGTCCCTCATAGCGGCTCGGGCAGGAGGGTCCATGATGAGTCACTCCTTCATGAGCCAATTCGAGATGCTAGGCAATAACTGGTGTTCTTTTTGTGAAAGTGTCATCGAGTGGACATGTGTGAGTAGGAGATGAGACAACTCGAAGGTGAGCGAGGTGGCGGCTTTAAATGGCTCTGACAATAGGGGTGAAAGGTTGGAGGGAGTCTTGGCACTTGGGGGGAAATTATGAAGGTGGGGTGTCACATGACGCCATCGTGATCTATGTCGTGGAGAGGTTGAGTCGTGATACTTTTGTGGTGGCTGTTGGGAGCGAGGCAGAGAAGCTGTTCGAATTGGCGGTTACACAAGGAGTAAGGGTTTAGGTGGTGGGGGTTTCCCCCACTGTTTCCCAATGAAGCTCCTTTTTTGGAATATGAGAGGGTTGGGCCAGCCGAAGAAGAGGATAACGCTCGGTTCCGTTCCAACTAGGTGGGAGGTGGATATGGTTTGCTTGCAGGAACTAAGATTGAATCGTGAGATTCTGTGAGATGGAGTTCTGCTTATGGACCTCATCTCAATGACTTCAGAGTTGTGTTGTGAACTGTTGTTGCTTGGAATGGGGATCTTTTTGACCTGATAGATGCGATAGCTTTGGCTCATTCGGTTTCGGTTGCTTTAGTCAGCAAGAGGAACCCATCTCGTTTCGTGGTGACGTCGATTTATGGCACTGCAAGGGCCTCTCCGAATGTGATTTTGTGGGATGTGTTGCGGGGGATTAGGGTAAGTTCTCGGAGCATGCTTGGCTATTGGGCGATGATTTCAACATCACACCATATGATGATGATATGCTAGGTGGGAGAGGGGCGCATGATCCTGGATCTCTATTTTTTGTTGATGTGGTGGAGGAGCTAGCCTTGGAGGTTTTTGATGTGGCGACCTGCTAGTATACGTGGATGAGTTCTTCATCGCGTTCACGATTGACTGTTTCCTCTTATCATTTGAGGCCATGGAGATGTTCAGCTTGGCTATTGTTACTTCTCTTCCTAGGTCAAAGATTGGATCATACGTCATTGTGTTTGGATACATGCGGTGGCAGGGGTTCGAGACCGTTCGACGTCTTACTTCAGATTCGAGTATTGTTGGATGCTGGAGGAGGGTTTTTATGATTTGATTGTCTCGTTATGGACTGAATTGGAGGTGGAGAGATCATCTACTATGAGAATTGCATTGAGCATAGGTTGATTGCTTTCAGGAAGGACTCGTGTGACGCGTGAGTTGAGAAGGGATTAGGCGATGAAATAGAATGGAGCAATTTGCTGGGAGACATCGGGGAGCTGAATGAGGAGCTGGTGAGCCGTTGGGTGGTGCAGAAGATCCTCAATGAGGAGGATAGGAAGTGATAATTCGAGTGGAGGCAGCGGTCGCATCAAAAATGGGTGACGTAGTGGGATGCGAATACTAGATTCTTTCATGCGGTGGTAAATGGCAGAAGAAGGAGAAATATAATCCACTTGATCGAGGTTGGGGACGAGGAGTTTCATGGAGAGGTGGAGGTTGCGAGAAGGTGATGGGTCATTTCAGGAACATGAGTAGGCGTTTGTCGCATTACAGATTTAGGTGGTTGGGGTTGGGGGTGAGTCTCCTTTCTAACTTGGGTTGCAGGAGGTTTGTGAGGTCGTTTTTGCGCTGAATTCGAACGGTTGTCTTTGACCGAATGGTTTTCCTGTTTTCTTTTTCAGGGAGTTCTGGGAGTTGGTTGTTGAGGAAGTGATGGAAATGGTGTTGGAATTTGCAGAGGGGAACTCTGACTTTGATCGGCTCAATCGATTGTTTATATTTTTGTTTCATAAGAAGGATGTTGCCACAACGATGGATGATTAATGTCCCATTGCTCTTTCTACTGCGATTTATCTGATTGTGTCAAAAGTTTTGGCCAACCGCATAAGGGGATTGTTGAGTACGATCATCTCGCCAGTTCAGAGTGCTTTTTGCCTGACAGGCATCTCATGGACATTGTGGTTTTGGCTTATGAGATTGTGGTGGACTGGTGCATGAGGAAAGCTGGGGGAGTTATATGGAAGGTGGACTTTTCAAAGGCATATGACTGCGTGTATTGGCGACTCTTTTGGGCATCGTTGTTCCGATGTGGTTTCCCTGATAGGTAGATCTCGTGGATGAAGAGGTGCGTCACTATCGCGTCTGTGCTGTAGGTGAATGGGCAGCCGAAGGGATGTTACTTTCAGCCGCAACACATGATTCATCAGGGTTGCCCTCAAGTAGGGATGAGCATGGGCCGGGCTGGGCCGGGCCCTTAAGGGCCCAAGCCCAAGTCCATTTAAGAATTCGGGCCTTGGGCCGGGCCTAAGGCCCACGTTTTTTCCTTTTTTTCGGCCCAAGCCCAAGCCCGACCTAATTCTTATGGGCCGGGCTTGGGCCGGGCTGGCCCAAGTCTACCTGCCGCAATTAGTTGATGGGATTAGTTGCTGAAATCAGTTGGCATGTATTGCTCCAGACTTTAATTTGTTGGATAAGACACCGTTGCATTGCTGCCTGCAAGCATGGATTCGATGATTCCATTTTATCTTCTACACCCACTATGATACTTTATATCAATACATAGCTAACGACTGGAAAATTAGAGCACCGCACCCCAACAACAAGATAATATGAAGGTGACAAGTTGTGTGTATGTCAAAGTTTTCAGACTGCAAGAGTGAACTAAAGATAATTTAATCAATCAAATTCGTTTTCCCAATCTTCCCAGGATTGCCACCATATTTTTTAACCTTTCAACTATTCATCTGTCTTTTGTATGATCAGTTCGCTATTCGAATCAAAAGAGAGAGAGAGAGAGAAGATGATGACAATTTGATGTTCCCGAACAGACCACACCCAGAAATAAAGAACCCTCCATCCAATCCAAATCCAATGCCATTGAGATTATTAATAAATTTTTTCCCATGCATATAATAAATAAAAGACAAACTTCTAGGCTGTCAACTGTTGTACATATAAACACCATCTCCAAAAAAAACTCTATGCATCCGTCCTCACAATAAATGTTAAGAAAAACATATAATTATTATGAGTACTCAAGACTACTTTATATGCCTATACTCGGGCCAATTCGGGCCGGGCTTGCGGGCTTTTTGGGCTGGGCCGAGCCAAGACCGAGCCCGACCCGAAAAATAGTTGGGCCTAATATCACGACCCAAGCCCGGCCCATCTTTAATTTGGGCTTGGGCCGGGCCGGGTTACATGGGCTGGGCTTCGGGCTGGGCTTCGGGCTGGGTCGGGCCGGCCCGGCCCAATGCTCATCCCTACCCTCAGGCGCCCCTTCTTTTTGTTCTTGCAACTGATGCTCTGTTGGTCATGGTTGATTGCTTGGTGACGTGTGTTTTTTGTTGCGGTTACTCAAAGGAGGAGATTTTGGTTCACATTCTTCAATATGCCGATGACACGATCCTTTTTGTGGAAGGGGGTTCAGAGAGTTGCAGAGGTTTTTCGGTGGTTCTCGGCATTTTTGGTGTTGTGTTTGGGCTTGAGACTTAATAAGGATAAGTCGGACTTTATTCCTTTCAGGTTGGAGGAAGCGTATGTTGAGTTACGTGCTGGCTGGTTGCGATACCCATGTAGGGATTTGTCGTTGCGTTACCTTGGTGTGCCTCTAGTGGTTGGGAAAATGTGGTTGGTGAATTAGTTACGGGTGATTGAGAAGATGGAGCATAAGTTAGCAGATTGGAATTTTGTTTGCCTGTCTAGAGGTGGCAGGTTGGTGCTGTTGCGCTCGATTTTGTCTGTGATCCCTACTTTTCATTTCATCTAGGTTTATTCTCGTGGGGGTGAGGAAGAGACTTGAGAGCATCATGAGACGTTTTTTCCGGTCGTCGTTTGGGTGGATGAACATGATGCCTTTGGGGGACTGAAAGTCGGTCTTCTCCTCGAAGGATGATGGTGGCCTTGGTATGCATAGCTTGGAGGATATGAACAAGACCTTACTCAGCAAGTGGATTGTATGTAGGGCGATTGTAGCGCTTTGGTATGCAATTTGATCAGAAGGATATATGGTACTGATTCATCTTTACCTGGCCCTCGAGATCTTGGATATGTGCCTTCATACTTTTAGCGAGGTGTCTGTGGCGTGGCACAGGAGGTGCATCCTTTCTTGAGGCATGTTGTTGGTGTCGACATTGGCTTTAGGTTCTGGGCTGACGATTGGAGTGAGGGTAGGGCGGAGGGTGTGTGTTTCTCGCGTCTGATGGCATTAGCTGTGGACCTAGAGTGCTTGATGGCAGAGGTTTGGCGTGGGCATTCTTTCTTTTCTCAGTTTAGATCCGAGCTCTCAGATCAACGGTTTGGTGAGCTGTTGGTGATGCTTGCGGATTAGGGATGGGCCCACTAAGCAACGGGAAAGTTGGACTGGTATGATGGGAATTTTTCTATTGGAAAGGTGTACAGGGCTTTGAGGGGCCCTATGACTTTTGATTATGGGGGGTACATGGCTAACTGCAGAAGGATCTAGAAGTGGATGGTGCCAACTCGTGTAAAGGTCTTAATGTGGCTATTTAGAAGGAGAAGGTTGTTGATAGGGGAGAAGTTTGCACGTTTCGTGGATGGACGATGAGGAGGGCAGTAGGCCCGCAGAGTGGTCGGGGTGCCCTCTGGGGCGGTTACCGATCTCCTATCTAGGGTTGCCTCTGGTTGACGGTAGGCTAAGGAGGTCCGACTGGGATTCTGTTCTTCGGAGAATGGAGGAGCGGCTGGAGGACTAGAAGGCTACCACTCTGTCCAAGGGTGGGAAGCTTACCCTGCTGAAGCACGTTCTTTCAGCCATTCCGGTCTTTTTCTACTCGACGCGATTGATGCCTGTTGGGGTTATAAGGAAGGTGGAGGCTATGATGAGATTTTTTTCTGATCGGATGGGAGGCAGGCGGCGAGGGGCTTACACCTGGTTGCTTGGAAGGATCTTGCTGTACCTGTTGCGGAGGGAGGCCTAGGTGTCCGGGATGTGGAATTGATGAACAAAGCTTTGATTGCCAAATGGGTGGTACAGATTTGGGGATCCTCTGACTCGTTGGTTTCAAGGCTTTTGAGGAAGATTTATGGTATTACAGGGGAGTTGGTGGATGCAAGGAAGCGTGGTGAGTCTCCGTTGTGGATGGGGATCCGTGCCGTGCTTCCGGGGCTCAGGCCTTTCCTTCGATCGAGGTTGGGGAATGGTCAGCTCTTCCGGTTTTGGCAGGATGATTGGACGGGAGAGGGGGTGCTGGCCCACCGCTTCCCTTGGCTGATGGTATTAGCAACGAACAGGGGGGCGCGGGTGGCGGAGGTGGCCGACTCTGGGTCGTGGGCTCCGAGGTTTCTTTCGATTCTGTCGGATCAGCGGATGGAGGAGTTCTTGCATCTGCTGTCTGAGGTTCCCTCTCCTGGGGAGATGACTGGTGAGCCGGATCATTTTGGGTGGGCAGATGGAAAGTTCTCGGTAAAGATTGCCTATCGGAAGCTGCGTGGTGGAGGAATGGGGCGCGATGAAGACCACTGTGCGGACATAAAAGTGATTTGGGAGGCCAAGATTCCTACTCAGGTTAAGGTGTTCCTTTGCTGTTTAAGGAGAGACCGTCTGTGCGACAAAGTAAGGAGGGGGAGACTGCTGGGTGTGACAGATCTGAACTGTGATAGATGCGAGGAGGACGTGGAGAATGCGGAGTACATTTTCTTTGGCTACAGGTCTTCAGCGCAGGTCTAGGATTCGTTGGGACTGACTTGGGTCTAGGCATCCTGCTTGGAACAATTTTGGAGATCTGTTCGATCAGTGGGACTTGGGTCTTCAGGTGATGTCTCGAGGCCTTTCGCCGCCCTTTGGGCTATTTGGCTTGGCAGGAATGATAGCATTTTCAAGGGGCAGCGATTTTACTGTGAGAATGTGCTAGCGCATTGTAATGCTTTGTACAATTTCTGGATATCCAACTGATGTACCTTTTCGATATTAATGAAAATTTTGGTGTGGTGACTCCCGCCTTGGGAGGGCTCTCCCTTCTTTTTATTCAAAAAAAAAGTTTGCACGTTTCGTTCAGACTGCGAACCTCACATGCTCTTGGTGTCAGGAGGAGGTGGAGGATGCAAATCATCTATTTTTCAAGTGTGGGAGCTCCTTAGAATCCTGGGACCTTTTTAGGAATCATGCGGTAGTGATTGATGGTGTATTGAGTTTTTGGGAGTCCATTGGAGTGGATTGGAATGACAAGGAGAAGGAGAGATCTGGCTATGATTTGGGCGATATGGTTGGCCAGAATGGAGTGGTGTTTCGACATAACTTCTATAGGGAAAATATTGTGGCACATGCTAGGGCGCTGACTGCGAGTTGGACCATGTAATCTTTACTTTTGCTAGTTCCTGTAACATGCTTGTAATTTTTTTGGTGATTAATGGTGAAGTTTTTGGGCATACACCTATACGGTGGATACCCTTTTTTCTTTCAAAATAATGAAAGTCCCAAAACAAATCCAGACTTTAAAGATTCATCATGTATGAGCCAAGTTCCACCCAAATCGGGCTAGTCTTCTCACAAAGTGATTTCTCTGGATGTGTTTTCCTGCTGAGATTAAATTCGAATTTAATTATTAAATTCGAATTCATGTTTTTATTTGTTTCCTCTAAGTTTGTTTGTTTGTTTAGAGGTGATGAAAGTTCTGCAGAGAAGAAATCTGAATTTTAATGGTTATTGATGAAGCTCAATTATTGAAGAAGAAAATCGAGGTTTGCAATGCAACTCAACGTAAAGAGATTTTGCAATTTCAAAAACCATAATGGGAGGATTCTAGATGGAACCCTAAATTCCGAAGACCTATTTTCTTATGCATGCTCGTGATTACACTTCAAAGATCTTGGCGACATGAATTGTGATTCAACAATGACATGGATCGAACACATGGTAGCCCCCCGATCGCGAAACATCCCCGATGGCGATGCCTCACACGCTCTGGGCCTCTTCCCTCCACCATGATGAAGACCCCTATATCCATCTTGCTCTCTCCTACCGATTGCTAACGAGAGATGGAGCAACCGATCTCCCCCAGCTAATCTCCTCCAACACTCCACCGTCCCACCCTCTGCCATCACACATCCAGATGGAGCCTCCCCACGTACAGGTGGTGTCCTACGTCTCCAGGTACCTGCTGCAACCAATGTTTTAAAAAACATGAGGCGGATCGAGGCGGTTTTCCATTATTGAGGCGAGGCGTAAGCCTCAGTTTATAGAGAAAATACATGTCAAAACTATTATTAAACATAATTATATTGCCGTAAAATCGTAAACTTCAAATATTCACATAATATATATGATCATAAATCCTAAATTTGAATATTTCAAACTTGATAGATGTACAAAACATACCATATTAACCGTATATGCTAGTTTTAATTTGTGATTATGTAATATTAATATTATAAATATTTGAGTTTGTAATATTCTTACAAAAATATACAGTCTTTCAAACATATATTATACTCATTGTAGCGATACAAGCAATTGAATGTCATTTGTTGATATAAAATTTGTTCATACTAATTAGAAACAATCATTGTACACTTGATGTAATGATGATTGCAATATAAATTTATAATTATATATTTATGAAATATTATATTTCAGAGACTATAATACTATATTGTGATTGTAACTTGTATGCTTGTGACTAATATATGCTTTATAACTTCATTATTATTATTATAAAAGTATATCTTTATGTATTTTTTAATTTACTTGCCCGAAAAATTGCACAGCAGACCGAGGCGGTGCCTTGGGACGACCTCACTGCCTTGTTACCGCCTCGGATCTCTGAGGCTTTCGCTTAAGATTTTCAAACAAAGGCCATAACCTCGAGGTGCCGCCTCGAGGCACGTTTTTTAAAGCCATGGCCATGACTTCTCTAGGCGATAGAGAGGCTCCAACATCTCCAAGCGGCATTAAGATGGGTTCCCTTCCTTAATAGGCCCCACTATCCCTTTCTCCCTATTTCTATATAGGCCCAACGAGCCCTGTGTAACCACACACACACACATATAAAGAACCAATGGTGGGATGTTGTTGAAGCAAAAAAAGGGGCCCTACATAGAGAAATTGTGGGCCCAATTAGGCAAAGAAAAAAAAGAAAGAAGAGTCCGAGAAAAAAGAGAGATGCCAAATGAAAAAAAGGGGGAGAAAATAGAAAAATAAAATAAAAGAGAGTTATAAAAAAAGAGTTATAAAAAAAGAGAGGACAACTTATAAAAAAAAGAGCCAAAGAAAAAAGTACATGTTCTACGTTTTTCTCGCAACTTAATTATCTATGTCCATAATCAGACAAGTATGGGAGAAAGGGAGAGTGAGAGCAGGGATTATTGTTTTATCTGAGATGTCCCTACATGTTTTGTATCATGTCCATCATCCTTTACACGTGACTCCTCAGAAAGAGATCTCACCTCTGGGGTCTCTATATAAGAGAACCAACTCTAGGGCCCCATAAGATATGGGAAAGGCCATTCCCATGGTTCATGTACATGAGAGGCCCAACTCTCAAGATTTGCGTATGGGAGATGATCAATCTACCTTTGATGTTCAACATCAACTACTCTAGATGAACTTCTACTACTTGGAATCGTTTCAACCTTCTACTGCCCATTAACAACATAAAGACCAATAATTCGCACATCTACCGCATACCTGCCATCGTTCCGAGCATCCATTATATGAGTAGGTCTCCTCCTAGTGCGACTCTACTTCAGGCCCGTGTTGGTCGTTGCATGCTTATCCTTACACGGGTTTTCCTCCCAGCAGTAACTATTCCGAGAGGGTCTCCTCCTGTCTCTCTCAAGATGTATTAAGTGAAAATGTGCTATGTATATTCTCTTTTGTTACAAGTTACAACTTTCTCAGCTCCAGCTTGAGTGGAAGTGTATGAGTATGTAATAGATGGGTAATTGGACCTATCCAGGTTTCCGTTACCATACTCTCTTGTTTAATCTCACATTATCCATAGGTGGGACTCTAGTGTATTTGTGAGGCTTATATAAAGAGCTTTATACCTCCTGTACTCATTAAGAGATTTATAATTAAGTATGCAGCTTTGTGAGGCCTTCTCTCGTGTTTTCATCCTGCTTTTCACATAACTTGTGAGCGTTCTATATATCTTATTCAGAATTTTTTGAATTATAGTTCTTGGTCTGAGATTGTAATGGAAGTGCAAACGAGATGTGGGAGGGGGTAGCATCTTGTATCCGAAGGGTAGCCAAAGAGATGTTAGGCGAGTCAAAGGGAGGAGCTCCAGGCCAAAAGGATGTTTGGTGGTGGAGTGGAGGGGTGCAAGAGAAGCTCAAAATTAAAAGAGCATGCTTTAAAGCTATGTCTAAGGATATAACAGATGAAACTGTCACAAACTGCTAAATAAAGAAGAAGCAAAGAAGGCGATAAGCGAAGCTTAGTCAAAAGCTTATGAAGTTTTGTACAAAAATCTCGACTCTAAGGAGGGAAGAAGGATATATTGAGGTTGGCTAAAGCAAGAAAAAGAAAGACCAAAGATCTTTTTGAAGTGAGATGCATTAAGGATGAGGAAGATCACATGCTTGTTACTTGAAAGATATAAAGACTAGATGGAAGCAGTCCTTCCATAAGCTTTTCATTGGGGAAAAAAATAGAGATATCACTTTGGGAGATCTAGCTAGCAGTGAAAGTTACTTGAATCGTGCAAGCTATAGATGAATACAAAGGAAGTAGAGGAGGCTTTGAAGGTTATGAGACCTGGGAAAGGTACATGATCTGATGACATTCCTATAAAAGTTTGGAGAGTTTTAAGTAGGTGTGGTTTGACTTGGCTTACAATATTATTCAATGTTATTTGGCGAAGCAAGAAAATGCTTGAAGATTGGAGGAGAAGCATCATGGTACCTCTTTATAAGAACAAAGGAGACATTCAAAATTTTTCAAATTATAGAGGTATCAAGTTGATGAGTCACACTGAAATTTTAAGAACGTGGTCGAAAGAAGGTTGAGGCAAGTTTCCAAAGTAAAAGAAAACCAATTTGGATTCATGCCAAGTCGCTCAACTATTGAAGTCATCCACTTGCTGAGGAGAACAATGGGGATTTATAGAGCTAAAAGGAAGAACCTCCGTATGATTTTTATTGATTTAGAGGAGGCTTATGATTCTGTTCCACGGGAGATATTGTGGAGAGCTTTGGAGAAGAGACAAGTACCCCTATATATTAACCTCATAAAAGATGTGTATGATAGGGCTTCATCTTGTGTAAGGATACAGTCTGGGAAGACTGACTGTTTTGACATCAAACATTAGTATGCATCAAGGTTAAACTTTGAGTCCATTCCTTTTTACTTTGATTATGGACGAGTTGATAAGTCACATTCGGGATGAGATATCTTTGTGTATGTTATTCGTTGATGGTATTGTGTTGATCCATGAGACTATAGATGGAGTAAATAAGAAGCTTGAGCTCTGGAGGCATGTATTGGAGACTAAAGGATTTCATATAAGTAGGGCTAAGACCGAATATATGGAGTACACTTTTGATGGAAACAATGGTGAAGGAATCGATGTGAAGATTGGTGATGACAACATTTAGAAGAGAGATTCTTTTAGATAACTGGGATCTGTTTTGCAACTTGATGGGGAAATTGATGGAGATGTTACAAATGGAATAAATGCAGGTTGGATAAAGTGGAGAGGAGCCTCTGTTGTTCTCTATGATAAGAAAATTCCTTTGAAAATCAAAGAAAAGGTTTACAAAACAACTGTGAGACCTGCTATGCTATATGGATCTGAATGTTGGCATGTGAACCATATACATGTGCAGAGAATAGCAGTAACAGACATAAACATGCTAAGATGGATGTGTGGACACATACACACGTAAAGATCAGATTCAAAATGATGCCATCAAAAGGAATGTTGGTGTAGCTCCCATCGAGGATAAGATGAAAGAAAATCTTACAGTGGTTCGACCATTTGCAGGTGGTCAACTAATGCACCGGTGAGGAGATGCAAGTTTTGGGATGTTGAGCTGGCTAAGAGAGGGCAAGGAAGGTCCAAGAAGTATTGGAATGGGACTATACGAAGGGATCTTAGTTTTTTGGATCTAAGCCCGAGAATGACCCAAGATAGATCTGAATGGAGGAAAAAGATCCATATAATTGACCCTACTTAATGTGTGAAAATGCTTTGCTGTTGTTGTAGTTCTTGGTCTGATTATGGCTTCCGCGTTCTTATTTTCAACACACATGAAGCATTGGTCTCGTGACATGTCACCCAATGGCCCCTACTCACTTTGCAACAATGGCGAGGATATCATGCACCTATTTCTTCAATGTCTTTTTCCGAAGGAAATATGGAAGAACTTGAGATTACTTGGTCAGGTCCTTTTGTCTCCTTTCACAATTGTTTCAGGCAAGATAGAAGAGACAAATATGTGTATATGAGAGACTTGGTGTAGGCATTCTATGGTGATTGTGCTTTATGGCTTAGAAATGTTTTTTATGGATGTCAAACCTTATGTAACGTAACTCGGATGGTATCCTACTATAATAGTTATACACACACTAGCACCTAGATTTTCAACAAGATAGTATTGGAATCCTCTTCCCACATTGGCTACTGTGTTTACACTCAGGTTTCATGAAGTAATTCTCCATCTTATCTCATCCTCGAGCATCATAAAATCCGGTCCAAACTCAAACCTCTCATTCTAGTTCCTCAGACGAAACATCGACTCATCACCAAGATTATGCAATTGCGTATGTGTAGTGTTGGTTATATTCTTTTAAGAAATAAAGATTCTACATGCGATATATAACATAGATATTTCAAACTAGGGAGTTTAAGTTATTAAGTCCTAAGACCCTAATGAACGATGTAGGAGGAAAAGATTTGATTGATTAATGGAAGGCCATTGGTTCTCTTATATATGAGAAGAACCTATTAGGCAAATTACATGAAGAAGACAAAATAAATAGATAATAAGAAAACAGAAAGAAAGATATGAAATATATCAACACTCCCCCTTGCGTAGATATCAATCAGGCTCAACTTGGAACAACATCTCTAATAAGGCCCTCTGGCTTCGGCCTTAGTAAAAACATATGTTGTCTGATCTTCATAGCTGGCATGAGTAGTGGTAATAAGACCCTTCTGTATCATGTATCGAGTGTAGTGATAGTTCACCTTTATGTGTTTGGTCTCATGAAAAGCAGGTTGTTGGCAATGAAAAGAACAACCTGTTTGTCACATTGGAGGTGCATGGGAAGAGGCACCTCTATAGTCAAGTCAGTAAGAACAGATCTGACCCACATCATCTCCATGCTAGCCTTTGCCATGGCCCTATATTCTGACTCATCACTCGATCTGGTAACCACGACCCGCTTCTTGCTCTTCCAAAAGACCAGGGAATTCCCTATGAACATCGCGAAGCCTGAAGTAGACTTTCTATCCTTGGACACCAAGCATAATATGCATCTGCACATGTTGTAACTGAAAGAGATGTATCTCTGCTGAACAGAAGTCTCGTAAGTCGTACCTAGTGAAGTCTTCAGATACCTCAGAATCATATGGACTGCATCCATGTATCTGTTTGGGTTGCTCCATAAACTGACTCACTTTGCTCATGGCAAAGGATATTTCGGGCCTGGAAATAGTCACATACAAGCTCCTTGTACCTCCTCTTATCGACCTCCTCATTGTCATCATCATATAGCTTCATGCGTGGGTCAATAGGAGTAGTGGTAGGTCTGCAATCTGCCATGCCTGTCTCTGAAAGGTCTGTAACATACTTCCTCTAGGTCATCACAAGACCTCACCGGTTCTTGGCAAACTCTAGTCCAAGAAAGTAATAAATTACCAAGGTCCTTGGTCACAAATTGCTGACCTAGAAAGTCCTTGGCACTTTGAATACCCTGCTCATCATCTCTTGTAACTATAATATCATCAACACAAACAAGAATGACAATAGTACCTCTCTAGGTCATGTGCACAAACCAAGAGTGATTTGCACTTGATTACACAAACCCCTGTTGCTTTATCAAGTCCGAGAGCTTCTGAAACCATGCTCTTGGACTCTGCTTAGGGCCATAGACAACCTTGTGAAGCCTGCAAACCTTCTGACACTCCCCTTCAGTAGCAAACCCAGGTGGCTGTTGCATGTAGATCACCTCTTGTAGATCACCATAGAGGAAGACGTTCTTCACATCAAGCTGGTAAAGGGGTCAATCTCATGTCACAGCAACAGAAAATAGAATACGTAAAGTAGAATGTCTAGCAACTGGAGAGAAAATGTCTTGATAGTCCACCCCGTATGTCTAGGTGAATCCATGTGCAACGATCCACACACTGCCATCTGCAGTGTGTTTCACTATAAACACCCATTTGCATCCCATAATGGATGCGTCAACTGGAGGAAAACAAGACTCTACGTTCCACGTGACTGTAACGCAGCCATTTCCTCCTCCATCGCTAATCTCCACTGATTGTCATGAAGAGCCTCTTTGTATGTCAGTGTATTTCCACGGTTGACAGTGCTCAAGTAAACCTGGGCTGCAAGAGGATAAGTAGCACACATTTGTTTTTGCTTGCGTAGAGCAATCGACACATCAAGATCATCTACCAAGGGTACTTGTTCATCCTGTATGGAATCTTGTTGCATAGACAACTCAGCAGTGTCATTAGTAAATACAATGTGCTCATTACATACCTGAGGCGTGTTGGATGATGGGCAAGGCTTGTGAGCATGGGGAATCGACTGAGGCCTATGAGTAAAAACACGTGACAAAAACTGAGTCACAGTAGAGGTGGAGCCACATGAGCATGTGTAGAGGCATGAGTAGGTGTAGGTGGTGGCAGTGGTTGAGGAGGTGGTAGTGAAGGAGTAGAGGGAGGTGGTGGGACGACCGTAGGAGATGGAGGCATGTCGATCTCATTGTCAGAGTCAGACATGGCTAATTTGTCTTTGTAGGAGAAAAATACATGCCCGACTCAAAGAAAGTAACGTTAGCACTGATAAAGTATTTCCTCTTGAGCGGATCAAAGCAACGATACCCTTTCTGGGTACGAGAGTAGCTAGCAGAAACACACTTGACATCTCTGGGAGAGAGCTTGTCACGACGTGGAGAACATCATGAACAAAAACAACTGAACTGAACACACAGGGTGTAAGCGAGAAAAGATCCTTCTAGGGAAACACAATCGAGAAAGGAATCTTCTCTCCCAACACAGATAAAGGCATGCGATTCACCAAATAACAAGTCGTGAGGACAACATCTCCCCAGTAGGCATGAGGAGCATGACTCTGTACCAACAATGTCTGGGTTACATCAAGTAAGTGACGGTGTTTGCGCTCGACAACACCGTTCTGCTGAGATGTATAGGCACATGAGGTCTGGTGAACGATGCCAAGAGATCTAAGAAAGTCATAAAGATGCAAGGTGCAAAACTCCAAAGCATTATTAGAACTAATATATTTGACATTGGCAGGAAAAATATTCTTTATCTCATTAATAAAAGATTTGATCACAGATCCAACCTCAGACTTATTCTTCAATAAAAGACCCAGGAAAGTCTAGAAAAATCATCAACAACAACATAAAAACGGTGTCCCTGGTGATTAGGAACACGACTCGGACCCCAGATATATAAATGAAGGAGCTCAAATAACTGAGAACTGCTTTGACTCTAATGGGGTTGGAAAGGAGGAACGGTGATGCTTCCCAAGCTGACATGCCTCACATTAGAAGGAGGATCTCGTTGAAATCTGAGGGAGAACATGGCATAGCTTCTGCATAGTTGTTAGAAAATAAACATGCGGAAGAGAATATCAGAAATAGAATAAACATCATTGAGAACACATGATTTTAACGTGGAACCCTACTTTCGAAGGAGCGTGATGAAACTACGGGAGAACGCCTCAAAGGGCCGATTTATGCACTGCACTTTCTCATCAGATATAGAGGGTGAGTGGCTTCTTATATAGCCCTCACTGAGTCTCCACATCTCACAAACAACTGGTAGATATGGGACTACAGACTTGGATGTGGTAAATGGATCCTGGAGTGATCTATTTACCCATCTACAACTCAAGTGACGCATAACTCAAATACTCCAACACTCCCCCTCAAGCTTGGACAAATAGAAAGAAATCTCAAACTCATGCTACATGAAACTACAGACAATATCAACTCAACACGTACAACTGTCGGTTGCTGTCGAGGACGTTGCTTCTCATGTCGTGCAGGCGAGGAGGACGAACAAGCTGGAGTGTGAGTCAAACTAAATCTCCTCGTCGGAGAGCATGTGCTTTATACTGTACCTGTCAAAGTCACTGCATCTGGAAATGAGTCTCCACTTGGAGAACTATAGCCCGCCATAACATGTCGACAACTGCTTTATCTCTGAAAGAACTGAACTGAATAGTCGTGGAGTGCAATCCTCGTCGGAGTCCACGGTCGCTGGAGAATGGAGTCTGAAAGTCTCCTCATCGGAGTACTGGGTCTCTCCCATACTTGCTCAGAGAATGGGATCTCTACTCTGGAGTCCCTATGAAAACACATGAAAACCCTAGCCCACATGGCATAGGGAATGAGATCTCTACTCTGGAGTCCCTATGGATCACATGAAGACCCTGATCGAAACACAAAAGACGGGGATCACAAACAATGATGGCAAACATGTGCACATCTGAAAAAGACCGCATACATGCGCGTGTTTAAAGCTGAAAACTCGGAACCAATTTGACGTCGAGTCTGAATATCTGAATATCTGTAGAGTCCAAACAATTTGGCTGGCTTGGAAAAATCTGAATTTGACCAGGAATCTGAATCATGGTCGAAGAACTCTACACAATACTCCTCTTTCTCCCATACTTGTCGGAAAACACTGATGTCGACCAAGTGAGAAGACAAAGAAATTAGGGAAAACATGAATAAGTCAATCTCAATTTTTTTCGGCCTTTCTTCTCACATTTTTTGGAAATTTTTTTAAGCCGTTTCATTTTTTTATTATGGCTTTTCCTTCTCCTTTTTTGCATTTTTTTCTGCGTACATTTTTTTTTCTATGTACCCTCTTTTTTTGAACAAATTCACTCGGCCCAAATAAAGCCCAAGACTAACTCTTCCTCCCTCTTTTTTAATACACTCGGCCCAAGGGGGCTGAACATTGCATCTCCGTTTTTTTATAAAAACTGCGCCCCCCTTTTTTTGAACGATACCCAGCAGAGGGTCCATTGGGGGCTAAATAAAAAAGGGTATCACCCCTTCTCTTCACCTGTTAGGGTTCCCCGATTGGGAACCTTCTCACGACTCGCCGCCAAGGGTGAAGATTAGGGCCGCCTGGTGCTGGAGATCACCACAAGGGGAAGATGTTGAAGTGAGTGCGTTGTTGGGGATGCCGCACGTGAGGGATTTGCATCGTCGCTGCTTGCTGGGATCGGGGCCCTTCTGTTGGAGATGGCGGCACTGCTGCCGCTTGGAGATGCCACTAGAGCACTCGCCTTCGTCTGGAGGCGTTGAGAAGGGGGAGCCGCCCCATGGGGATTCACGGTCTTCAAGCAGAGAGGCGGAGGCACCGCCGCCCAAAGATCTTCGAGCAGAGTCATTTTCCAATCTTTTTCTATTAGATCGGTAAGCCAGAACATGGAAATTGAGTGAAGAGGTTATGCGTAGGAGCTCGCTATACTTACACGATGTTTTGCCTTGCAGATGGGCGTCTGGAGCACTGCTTACCGGATGGGCGTATATTGCTCGAGATGTGGCTAGGGTTGCGCTCCTTGCCATTACTTGGGTCGTCACCTGGAGATGGTGCGGCTGGCGTGGAACCGTGGAACCTAAATCCGATAAGGGGGTTTTTCCACGAAACTCAAGTCTTAATTTATTTGTAAAAAAGAAAGGGTGTAATCATTATTATAAGGTTGTTGTGAGGTGACTCCCGCCTTGGGAGGGCACCCCTGTCTTTCTTAGTAAAAAAAAGGTTGTTGTGAGGTTGGGAGTTACTAGACGGAGGAGTAGCCAAAAGTTGCTCATTGGAACTTTGTCAAGCCACCCCCATCTAGAATAAAGCTCCTTCCTACGTGACATGTGGTGCATTCTAGTCCATCAAAAGAGTCACGGACTTTTGTTGGAAGACCAAGCATCTATTTTTAGTTTTTTTAATAAGCCCATGTAAAAGGATTCATCTTCAATTAAAGTGAATTACTTTTGTCATTGGAAGTACCCCCTATATTTATTTATCATTATGATAATAAATAATCACACTTACTAGGAAGAGTTTACCCTATATTGGTATAGTGGTTATATCTTCATGTTTCATTATTCATATTTTTCTCCTTGAACATAGATGATATCCGATTATACTAATTGTGAAACCGAGGTATTCCTACTTCTCTACTCTTCCATCTTTCAATTAAATCCTAAAAATATTAAATTAATAAAAGTAAGTGTACTTGACCCATTGAATCATGGCTATATCAACTATTATGATATTCAAAATCGATATAAATGAACATGTAGAAACGAACTTTTTTATTTCCTTTAACTATACAAAAATTTGTCGATATTCACGATTTATTTTTCTCGTTGCCGTTCATTTTATAAAAAGAAATTGTTATTCTTTTACACCTAATCGAATGGAGTAGATAATTTTTTATTACAAGAAAAAACCCCTCCCCAAACCGTGCTTGCATTTTTCTTTGCACACGACTTTCCCTATGTATACATCTGAAACTTAGATTTAGAAAAATTATAAGAAAGTTGACTGCTCAATTGATTTAACCACTACTGCATGGGAAATTCAGAACAAAAATGAATAAATTTCTTCCTCAAACATTATTTTTAGATGATTTCTATTATATTTACACAGTCTCATATCCAATCATGAATGATTTACTTTACCAAGTCATTGATACGAACAATATCCAAATACCAAATACGTTCTCTATATGACCGACAAGGGGCTTTATCTCCTCTTCTATTTCTCTAACCGCCTGGGATTAGGGCCGCCAGCTGCTGCAGCTAGGGTTTTGAATCCTAGAACTGAATTAGAATTAAAAAAACCCTAGACCTTGAATCTTGAATAGAATATTGATTTTCAAATATAGATATTCAAGAATGAATAATAATTAAACTGAATCTCGAATAGAACAAAAACCTTCAAGAATAAATGCTCGAGAATCGAACCTACTCTAATTCCATGTTAGAAAATAAACATGCGGAAGCGAATATCAGAAATAGAATAAACATCCTTGAAAACACGAGATTTTAACATGGAACCCTACTTCCTATGGAGCGGGATGAAACCACGGGAGAATGCCCCAAAGGGCTGATGTGTCTATTGACTTTTTCATCAAATACAGAGTGAGGGGCTTCGTATATAGCCCTCACTGAGTCTCCAAATCTCACAATTGATAGATGCGGGATTAAAGACTTAGATGTGGTAAATGGATCCTGGAGTGATCCATTTACCCATCTACAACTCAAGTGACGCATAACTCAAATGCTTCAACAAGTGGAAGGTGGCCAAAACGAAGGCGTCACAGATACGGTGAGACCGGTCTAGTAGGTGTAGCAGAAACGCTAACATGAGGAGGTTAGACCAATCTGCAGAGTCCCCGCTGCTCACGACAACATCCAATCACCCTTCCCGTGAGTATGTCCTGAAACACAAGAGACGAATGGTCAAAGATGGAACGACAATGCAGATCCTTAATAATTTGACTAATGTAAAGTAAATTCATCTGAAAGTCCGGAGCATATAAAACATTATGAAGACACATGGACGATATCAAATGCACCTCCCTATCCTGTAATGGGTAAGTTGTCGTCATTGGAAATAACAACCCATTTACCATGTGGTATGGTCCTGTAGAACCTCAGGTGTGCTCTGTCTCCACAAAGATGATGAGAAGCACTAGAATCTATAATCCACTCTGTTATATTTGCACCATTACTACCAATGAAAGCATAAGCGATAATTGAGGAGCTCGAAGAGTCTCTGGCTGCGGTATATGTAGTGATGGTTCCTGCAACAAGAGTCATGATCTCTCGAATACGAGAGACGACAACATCCAGGCAAGGATCGCCCTGGGGAGAAAGTGCATTTGAAGACTCAATCTGTTCTGTCATGCGGCCGGAAACATGATACCCATGCTTCTAGTAGCATGTATCTTCTACATGTCCCGGTCGACGACAAAAGGTGCAAGGGCCACATGGACGTCCACCATCTCTGCCACAAGGGGTGCTGTTGGAAATGCGAGCCCACGACGAGCCATTATGCAATAAATGTTATTGCAATTCACTCCTTAATCTGAAATGAAGAATACATAATTTGCATAAGAGGTCCCTTAGTACAATTAGGGTTATGTACCATGGCCATCTTGATCATACAGCTGTTGATTCAACTATTGAATCATAGAGGCTGGTGCTTGGATGAATATCTAAAGAGTTAGATTGAGGACTCATCAAGCACCGACAGATGATTGTTAAGAGATGATCTCCAGCCTGAGAAGGAGATGGCAATCCTTTTCTCTAAAGGCTGATATCTGACCGACCTCTTGATGCAGGTCCTCTGCATAGGAATAGAGATTCGGAGATGTCAGATTAGTTAGGTCAAAGAGTTGACTTAACGAGATCGAGATAACCAAAGTCCTATATCGTATGCTGTCATGATATAGGCACACATCCTCTGACCGGAGACAGATGTGTTACTATATGTCTGAGTATGTACATTTGGCAGACCAATAGGTTGATAACCTAATCAAGGTCTATACACCGGCGCACTGGTGTGCATATAAGGGCATATGAGTAATACGATCTCTCAAAGGGATCATACAGGTTCAGTTACTGAACCGGAAGACATGAGCTCACTCATGAGATATTGGGAAGAATCAAATTCCGTGCGCACGGTCGTCTCGCTTTGGAAGCTTGACTGAATTTGTAGGTTTGATATATACTTTTGGAAAGTATACGATCAAGACCTAGGTATGATATATGCTTTTGGAAAGTATATGATCGATACCAACTCCCAATGATCGAATGAGAAACTTACTGATAAAACCATGAAGTAGACAGTATAAAGTTGATCCAATACTTCGGGTTTAGTCCGAGTCTTCCAGTATGCAGGATGTACAGGTATTGGGAATACCTGAGGGTGATGTGATCATAAACGATTGTATAACCATGATGCTTCCATTCCTAGGGAGTGATGAAACGGGTCTGGATTTTAGTGACTCGTCTCATTAGAGAAGTGATCTGATCTTGGTCCAAGTGTTGGACATTGATGTGAATGTGATTCAGATACAATGAGAAGATTAGATTTACGGTCTTGATTTAATCAAGCATCTATGGGAGGCCCGCGATCTGGATTTGAGATACGATATCAATATCCATGTCACTATACGTGGAACAATACAATCGCCCTGTCCTTATCTCCAAGTATCTGCGGAGAAAGCGCATTATCCTTGAAGGAGTTCATGGATAATTCTATTGTTGATTTATGTATCCGAGCATTGAGAAAATGGATAATTAAATGTGATTTAATTATCATGAGTAATATGAATTTGATTCATATTATAAAGAGAGTTATCTGAGATAATTAAATGTGATTTGATTATCAAAGATGTGAATAATGTGAATGTGATTCATATTATTTGAGAACAAGAGAATAAAGATAAAAGATGATTAAATGTGATTTAATTATCATGGATATGAATAATGTGGATAGCAATATCCATATTAGTCATATATATTATAAATGTGATTTATAATATATAAGAGAGAGCTATTTGTGATTTACATTTGTTAATTAAATGTTAATGTGAATTGGATTCACATTGGACATTGAATTGAAAATGTAATTTACATTTTGTTTTGGGTTGTGAATATGATTCACAAATTTCCAATGGCATGATTGCAATGTTCACAAAATAAATTGGATTTATTTTTGTGAAATAATTTGCAACAAATGTTGTTGCAAATATTGGAGAGAATCATGAGATAATGTAATCTCATGTAATAGGAAAAAGGAAGCTCCCTTCCTAATGAGGAGAGGGGACGGCCACAATTCCATAAGGAATGTGGTGGCCGTCCACCCTCCTTATGGAAGGAAGCTTGCCTCCTTTCCTATCTCTCCAATGGAGATTGATTTGATATAAATCAAATTATATTTAATATATATTTGATTTTTATTAAATTAATTGTTGTTGTGTTTTTAGCAACAAATCATGGCCATTGAAAGAAACACAAATTAATGTAGACCATTGGATTTGTGTTGACACATGGATTGAGATCCATGGATCCCAAAACCCTATAAAAGGAGAGGCACCCCATTGCTCTTCTGGACACATAAGTGAGACAACAAGTCTCTCTCTCTCTCTTTCTTTCTCTTTCTCTCCCTCTCATGGCCGTCCACCATGGATGCCCTAGAGAGGCTCTCCATCGCCGCGGCACCGTCGTTATGCTGCCCGATGTTTTGTTCGTGGAACTCCGTCTACTTCGGCATGCCTTGTTCGTGAAGAAGACGTCGGATCTCGTGTGTCGATATCAGGAGATCCACCGCTTGGATCATCAACATGGATTGCGAGAAGCACGCGGTTCATCCCCGCGCTCGCAAGCGTCTCCTCCGTCGGATCGGACTTGAGACAGGAGGTCTCTTCGTTTAGAGACTTGATCGCAACCACGCTTCAAGAGGTAAACCTAATACTTGGTTGTGGTTTAGACGAAACGATCCGAGAAGTGTTCTTCGATCATGTGGTTTCGTCGCATGAAAAAATTTTAATTTCCGCGGCATAGAACAACTAGTGCGACTAATCGTTCTTCGTCGTATCCGATACGACGATCACGCTTCCGTGATGCACTTGAGGATCTAACCATATCCTTCAAGTGGTATCAGAGCCAGGTTGGTGGTTTTGGATACGATCCATAAACCGAGGACGACTTGAGTTCATTAGGGTTTGCGAAAGTTTTCTTGCATTTCATTTTCGCATCTCTGTTTTGATATTATTTTCGGCACTGTTTAAATTGTTTAAACACGAAAATAATATTTGGATTTTATTCCCCATTAAATAAGGAAACCGTAGGATCTGAGTTTGCGTGATTTCGATTCCGTTTGCTCTAGATATGCTCATTTTAGTGAACATGTATCCACTGTTTCGGGGACTGCGGATCATGACGTAATTAAGATGTTAATTGCGGATTTGAAACGCCTTGAAATGCGTGCAAATCACTTGGGTTCTGTTGTAAATCAAGTTAGCAAACTTTAGAAATTTACTTTGCTTAATTTGGATTTAAATTGATTGAGATATGATATTTTTAGTAAGTGAGGGTCACTGCTGAAAATACTTTCCTAATCAAGAACCTAGTGATTGTCATTTAATTAATTAATGAAATTAAATTGTTTAATTTCCTGGAATAATTATGCATAAATATTTGTGAAATATTTAATGATAATTATGTCCTTAGATGACTTTGCCCTAACCAACAAATGATTAGATGTGATCTAGATCAAGATAGGTTACATGATCTACATGATCAACATTCCAACAAACATGTTGCTTGAATAGGACTTGGGATTTGTTTAGCAAATCTCATTATAATGTTAATCAAAATTGTTTTGATTATTACTATCTGGTATAATTTCGGTTGAAGAACCGATGATCATCTCAAGTACAAAATGATCTATTTTGCATTATCCTTTCCCGAGGTGGATATGGTGTCTAGTCGGAGAGCATTGGGGTTGCGGGTTGCAACGTATGTGGTCCGTCCCACTCTCGTCGGTACTGGCCATGACAGCGGGTAGGGTTAGTATAATGGTTAAGAAATCATGATGTATTTCTAATTATTAAAATTCGAAATAATACGTATTTGAGATAATACCATAATTCAAGTAACAATTAAAATTGTTTGTTGGATATTAATTGGATCATTAATTTAATATGATTAGATTAATTGGAATCCAATTAAAATTAAAACACTCTATGAATAGAGATGTTATTTCCCTTGGAAGAATTAATCATAACGAATATGATTCATAATGATTAATTAGAATTTGAATATGATATGGAGGATCACAAAAAGTGACATCAATGGTCTCCCGTCAAGGCGAAGGGTTCCGTCGCCAGATATTGTATGTAGGAGTCGCTTGTCCGAAGTGACAGCTCCTGCATACGATCCATTTGGATCGGGCTTTTCGCTTCTCGAAAGAGTAAGGACGTATGCGTAGTGACCCCAATATTGGGTCCTCATATTATTGGGGCGATATTGGATTGCGTATAGCGAGTACTATTCCTGTTGACGGTTGGTTCAATTAACAACGGGTCAACATCGCCTTAGGGGTGGTAGGCCCAGGTGTTAAAGACCGAATTGGGAATGCAAATTGGACTTGCAAGGCGGAATGCGTTCCCGCTTCTTTTTATCCGAGTTGCAGATTCTCATATTATTGGGATGTAACAAAGATAAGGAAGGAGATTCCAGATCTTGTTGAGATATAATGGTAAGTATATCTCTTACATTGAAAGTGATTAAGGGAAGGAACTTTCAGTGTTGACAAGACAAGACAACTTTGATATAAAAATCCTAAATCAAAGTAAATATATATATATATATATATATATATTTATATATTTATGCAAATTTCTTATTTCAGATAATCCTTCATTAAAACCCACTCAATGATATACTCAATAATAACCAGTAAAATATCATGGATTGGACTCATGATCTAGATATTGTACTTGCAATTGGACACATAATGTATGTGGTTGCAATGTGCAAGTTTCCTCATAATATTGAGGAATGACAATTAAATAGATAATAGGACTACAACCCTAGGGTTTGTGTGTCTCTATAGTCTTGATCTCTCATCGGATGTACTTTGGAAGTGACATGTCGATGATGATCGTAATTGTCAAATAATCCTTATAAAATTAATGAAGATATTCTGGCATACATATGTGCTCTTGACATTTAACATGAATGAGATGGTTCACTGCATCATGCAGAATGGTGGCTCTATAAGAGATGATGTATTCAAATTGTTTGAGTACCTACCTGAACCTATGTTTTAAGAGTTTAGATGGATGTAGATGATGAGTGTCATCATTCTACTATCTATACTCTGGTCATTCATGAAGCTTCATAATATTCATATTGTATGAATTTAATGAAGCATGTATAAATGTTGAAATGCTCTTACGTAAGAGATCCTTAGTCTTAAGCAATGGTTGCTTATAGATAAAGGGAGCGCAGTGGAAGCATGGGTTGGACCCGAGTAAGAAGTATGGTCAAAGAGTTGACTATACATCTATGACTTCCATATGTCATCCGAAGAGTTGGATGAATGCCAATACTGCAATAAGTTGATGTGTTGATAGTATGACTATCAAGTCTATCTAGAATCCTTAGAGAAGGACTCGGATGGAGCATCAGATTAATCTACATAAATCATTGATAAGATAAAGTCAAATAATTGTATCTCAATCTTCTGATGACATTTGCAATAGGTTGCATATGTTTTAGAAGACTGGAAAATTTGATCTTAAAGGTTTATAGTTATCCACATGGATATTGATGCAATTGTTGCAACAATCTCTGTTGGATTGATAGACTTGTTAATTTCAGTGGGAGAGTCGTTAGTCTTAGAGAATGTCTCTATGACCTAGATATAAGAATACACTCATTGTTTGTTTCTAAATGTTGGAAATAAACATGAATTCTGAGGTAGAACTATCATAAATAGTTATGATGGAGATATTTCAGATAGTAATCTAAAATCTAGTGGACTCCACTAAAATAGAAAATTGATGAATGGCTCATTAACATTTCTAAATGCTGAAATTAAAACTTAAGATCAATATGAGGATGAAGATCATTTGACAATGATCTAGCATCAAGCCTTGGACATTTGTCTATTGATTTGATCAATAGACTAGTAAGAGATGAAACTTTAGAATGTCTAAAATTTCAAAACTTACATACTTATGAATATTGTATTCAAAGTAAAATGTCCAATACACCCTTCTTAAAGAAAGGTGTAAGATGCCAAGGTATTCAGGATCTCATGCATATTGATGTATGTAGATCATCTATATCATAGTAAACATTATGGATACGTGATATCTGTTGATGATTATGTATGATATGAGATTTCTTCTCTTCACCTAAGAAACCTTTGAAATGTTCAAAGATTTCATTATTTTTGGTTTAGAACCAAAGTTTGAAGGAAGATAAAATGAATTTGATCTAATCTAGGTAGCAAGTACCTGTTAGATAAATTCAAAGAATACCTTATAGAGATATGAATATCACTTCTATCTCAATCCTCCTAACACTCCTTAACTCAATAGAGTTATAGGTAGATACAATTGGATCATGTGTGCCATGATCTTATCAATGATGAATTTTAGCATAATTATCCCTTAGTTTCCAGGTATATATGTGTAGAAGAGACTACAATATATATGCTTAATATGATTCCATGCATGCAAGCTGGAATCTAGCACTTGAGAGTGCTACTTCATTAGAAAAATAAAGGATGGTATTGGATACCTACTTTATGACCTTGAGATTCTAAGTATCTCATCTCTGAGAATATGATTCTTAGAGGTTGAGACTCTTGAGAATCAAGATGAAAATGAAGTGTAGGAACTCATTTATCTTGAGAAGATAATGAGGCTCCTGAAATTGGAAACTAAGAGGACAATTAAAATGAAACACTAATACCTCTTCAAATGAGTTTGAGGATGGATTCCATGTGTCAGAGAAATCTGACAATGATTGAACTTCATGTGATGAAGCTTCTGAAGATCATAGCATGGATAGATGGATGTTAGCAATAAAAGTCTAATGTAGACTTCATATGCAAGTGTTGTATATGGACCCTCGAGGATCCACCTATATGGGTAAGATCTGTAAAGGTGTAAATGGATCTTCAAGAGAAAGGGAACCTGATGAGAAGGTAGAGACCCTCAAAGCACGGTTCGTAGCCATGAGCCACACACCGGAAGAGAAGACATTGCTTGCATTGAGACTTGCTCTTCGGTGACCATGCTTAAAATCATCAGAATGTTGCTAACCTTAGCTACACAACTTGACTATTGCATCTTCAAGATGTAAGTCAATATTGCATTCCTATACCTCTTTGAGGATATTCACATGAAGTAGCCCCAGGGCTTCATGGTTGAGGAAAGCAAGGTGTGCAAACCAAGGAATCCATCTATGGACTCAAATAAGCTTCTTGAAGTTGGACCATAAGATTTGATGGAATTATAATTGTTATGATTTCAGATAGAATCTTGATGAGCCATGTGAAGCTTAGTGGGAGTGCCTTTGTGTTCATCTTGCTGAATGTAGATGATATCCTGATCATTTAAAATGATATAAGGATAATAATAAGTGTTTTATTCTCTGGTTATTCCATATCTTGAAATATGATTTCAAAGATACCTCTTAGATCTTAGTTCTGAAGTTGTTCAGAAGCCAAGAGAAGAGGATAATTGGACTGTCACATTTGTAGTATACCTTGGACATATTCTATTCATAAAAATTCCAAGAAAGGCTTCTAACCCTTAAGATATGGTACTGATCTATCTTAAGGGATAGCACCTCAAAGAGTTGAGGAAGTAAATGCTACAACTACTTGCACTTGTGCATTAGTTACGAGAAGCTGAGTGTATGCTAGAGTGTACAAATACCAGATGTCTGTCATGCAGTGGGAGTAGTAAATTGTTACTAATCCTATCGTAGAGATAGAACACTTGATTGCAATAATAACAAAATCTTCATAGATGAGGAGATTTTTGAGATAGTAATCTCAAAGTCTTATCTTCAAAAGTTTAAGACCATGTAGATAGTGATCTATAAAGGTCTAAACTTTAGATACCTTAGGAGATAGAGATCTCCGGGAATGAAGGTATTCTAATAAGGATTATGGGGATACTGGTTATGATGTCAGGGACACTGTAACCAACTAGATTGAGTATTGGTTGCATGAGATGCAACATTCGCATTAGATGCGAGCACTGTTACTGGGGATATGCAAGTGCCGTAAAAGGACTTGGCGTAGTCTCGCGGGAACAGAGTGACTGATCAGCTTACCTAGCTATTTTCTTAATAGTCTATGATTGTCACATGAGTGTGGGTTTAAATGATTAGCCCATTAATGGCTCTTTGGGCTAGTGGGAGATTGTTGGAAATGCGAGCCCACGACGAGCCATTATGCAATAAATGTTATTGCAATTCACTCCTTAATCTGAAATGAAGAATACATAATTTGCATAAGAGGTCCCTTAGTACAATTAGGGTTATGTACCATGGCCATCTTGATGATCATACAACTGTTGATTCAACTATTGAATCATAGAGGCTGGTGCTTGGATGAATATCTAAAGAGTTAGATTGAGGACTCATCAAGCACCGACAGATGATTGTTAAGAGATGATCTCCAGCCTGAGAAGGAGATGGCAATCCTTTTCTCTAAAGGCTGATATCTGACCGACCTCTTGATGCAGGTCCTCTGCATAGGAATAGAGATTCGGAGGTGTCAGATTAGTTAGGTCAAAGAGTTGACTTAACGAGATCGAGATAACCAAAGTCCTATATCGTATGCTGTCATGATATAGGCACACATCCTCTGACCGGAGACAGATGTGTTACTATATGTCTGAGTATGTACATTTGGCAGACCAATAGGTGGATGACCTAATCAAGGTCTATACACCGGCGCGCTGGTGTGCATATAAGGGCATATGAGTAATACGATCTCTCAAAGGGATCATACAGGTTCAGTTACTGAACCGGATTGAGCTCACTCATGAGATATTGGGAAGAATCAAATTCCGTGCGCACGGTCGTCTCGCTTTGGAAGCTTGACTGAATTTGTAGGTTTGATATATACTTTTGGAAAGTATACGATCAAGACCTAGGTATGATATATGCTTTTGGAAAGTATATGATCGATACCAACTCCCAATGATCGAATGAGAAACTTACTGATAAAACCATGAAGTAGACAGTATAAAGTTGATCCAATACTTCGGGTTTAGTCTGAGTCTTCCAGTATGCAGGATGTACAGGTATTGGGAATACCTGAGGGTGATGTGATCATAAACGATTGTATAACCATGACGCTTCCATTCCTAGTGAGTGATGAAACGGGTCTGGATTTTAGTGACTCCTCTCATTACAGAAGTGATCTGATCTTGGTCCAAGTGTTGGACATTGATCTGAATGTGATTCAGATACAATGAGAAGATTAGATTTACGGTCTTGATTTAATCAAGCATCTATGGGAGGCCCGCGATCTGGATTTGAGATACGATCTCAATATCCATGTCACTATACGTGGAACAATACAATCGCCCTGTCCTTATCTCCAAGTATCTGCGGAGAAAGCGTATTATCCTTGAAGGAGTTCATGGATAATTCTATTGTTGATTTATGTATCCGAGAATTGAGAAAATGGATAATTAAATGTGATTTAATTATCATGAGTAACATGAATTTGATTCATATTAATATTATAAAGAGAGTTATCTGAGATAATTAAATGTGATTTGATTATCAAAGATGTGAATAATGTGAATGTGATTCATATTATTTGAGAACAAGAGAATAAAGATCCAAGATGATTAAATGTGATTTAATTATCATGGATATGAATAATGTGGATAGCAATATCCATATTAGTCATATATATTATAAATGTGATTTATAATATATAAGAGAGAGCTATTTGTGATTTACATTTGTTAATTAAATGTTAATGTGAATTGGATTCACATTGGACATTGAATTGAAAATGTAATTTACATTTTGTTTTGGGTTGTGAATATGATTCCCAAATTTCCAATGGCATGATTGCAATGTTCACAAAATAAATTGGATTTATTTTTGTGAAATAATTTGCAACAAATGTTGTTGCAAATATTGGAGAGAATCATGAGATAATGTAATCTCATGTAATAGGAAAAAGGAAGCTCCCTTCCTAATGAGGAGAGGGGACGGCCACAATTCCATAAGGAATGTGGTGGCCGTCCACCCTCCTTATGGAAGGAAGCTTGCCTCCTTTCCTATCTCTCCAATGGATATTGATTTGATATAAATCAAATTATATTTAATATATATTTGATTTTTATTAAATTAATTGTTGTTGTGTTTTTAGCAACAAATCATGGCCATTGAAAGAAACACAAATTAATGTGGACCATTGGATTTGTGTTGACACATGGATTGAGATCCATGGATCCCAAAACCCTATAAAAGGAGAGGCACCCCATTGCTCTTCTGGACACATAAGTGAGACAACAAGTCTCTCTCTCTCTCTCTTTCTTTCTCTTTCTCTCCCTCTCATGGCCGTCCACCATGGATGCCCTAGAGAGGCTCTCCATCGCCGCGGCACCGTCGTTATGCTGCCCGATGTTTTGTTCGTGGAACTCCGTCTACTTCGGCATGCCTTGCTCGTGAAGAAGACGTCGGATCTCGTGTGTCGAGATCAGGAGATCCACCGCTTGGATCATCAACATGGATTGCGAGAAGCACGCGGTTCATCCCCGCGCTCGCAAGCGTCTCCTCCGTCGGATCGGACTTGAGACATGAGGTCTCTTCGTTTAGAGACTTGATCGCAACCACGCTTCAAGAAGTAAACCTAATACTTGGTTGTGGTTTAGACGAAACGATCCGAGAAGTGTTCTTAGATCATGTGGTTTCGTCGCATGAAAAAATTTTAATTTCCGCGGCATAGAACAACTAGTGCGACTAGTCGTTCTTCGTCGTATCCGATACGACGATCACGCTTCCGTGATGCGCTTGAGGATCTAACCATATCCTTCAGGTGCGTCCTTTAGACTATGTCATCACTCCTCGGCTACGAGAAATGGCCATAGCATACGCGGGCTGAGCAGTGACCGTAGGAGGTGTCACAGGGTCAAAATCCTGCTATCGATTTTCATCGAACCTATGCGGCGTTAGCTAACCCATAGCTCACCAGCCTTCCTGAGTAGAACGATCGTGGACGCGCCCTAACTCTTCTCGATACTCCTGCTTGCTAACGCACCGATGCTCAGACACAAGAACAAGCTCGACTCTATGGATCGTTCAAGAACACTCTCAAGAACTCGCTCAAGAACACTCAAGAACACAATCACACGATCACAAAAACATGGGTACAAATCTCTTCTCTTTATTAGAAGGGGAACTCTCTCTGGAGTGGGATGACATACGACACTCTCTCGTGTACTCTGTGTGTTTACAAATGAGCCACCACCTCTCCTTTTATACAAGACTCAAGGCAACCCAAGGGACACTCTTCCTTACATTTACAATAATGATACATAAAGACACAAGAGACCCTTCGAGTTCTTCGGCAACCCTTCGCGTTCCTCAGCAACTCTTCGTCTTCTCGTCCCTTCGACTCCCTTATTGTCCTTTCGTCTTCCTGCACGGTTGACACCCAGTCAACCGCCCAGTCATCAGCACAGTCGCGCTCCAACGCTTGTTGATGTAGCTTTGCCATAATTCACCGAGTGCCACCAAACACTCGGTCTTGTGCCAAAGGGAACCCGCGGCCTCCAGACCCTCGTGCGGTAAACCTTTCCTTAGCGTTCTCCATGCTAAGGGGAAGTCCTCCAGAACTTCGCTACTGTGGCCTCCAGACCACTCCCGTACGCATACTACCGAGCATGCTCGACAGTGCTTGTACTCAGCACCTGTAACGCTCCATGCCTTTGTGGATCGCCACACATCAATACCAATACCGTGCGCCTTCGTACGTACGCTTATGTGACCGTACCGCATTGCTCTTCAATGCATACTGCTTCACTGCATACCGCCCTTCTGTGCTCGCGTACGTACCCGTTGCGTGCATCCATTGTCATGTCTTGCACTGCTGCATGTACTCGCTGCTCGCACTGCTACAAGCTTCATGACACTCTACTACCGAGCTAGTGTCCTTTGTGACGCTTCTCCCTTGTAACGTACGGTTGAGCCTCCAGACTCCTGTGGATAACCTTCGTAATACCTACGCATTTTCGGACTTCTCCTGAAGTCCAGCTCCATCGATCATTATCGAGCATCCAGCTACCGTGTCTGCACAATCATTCTCGATCAAGGAATTTGGGGGTGTGACAGGAGGCATGATTATCTCGGTGAGACGGTTATAGGCCTCCTCCATGGGAGGTATGGTAGCTCCAGTGAGAAGCTGAGTACATGTTGCATCATACTCTGTATCAAAGTCAACCATGAAAACTCCAATTAACATGGAGTTCCTATATGCATTCTGCTGCTCGTAGTAGGCATAGCTATGAAGTTTCTCAAACACGTCACTGAGTGAACTGTAGTACACGTGTAGAGGATGACCATTCTGCTTGGCCTTGTAGATGTCAAACTGTAGCTGAAGAATCTTGGCCTCATTCTTCGCATGAGCATAGGTGGAAGCCAAAGTGTCCCACATCGCCTTGGCAGCGGGCTAGTTCAGAATATCATTGTCTATCTTTGGGATGAGGGTCCCATATAGCCAAACACATGCATACGCGTCATCTTGCTTCTAAGAAGCATTTGCCCTAGTTTTATCTGTTGGCTCTGGATCTATCAGGATGTGCTCATTGTTATTGCACTGCATAAGGGTGAGAAACTGCATGGACCACAATTCATAGTAGGTTCCATCCTTCTTGACAATGGGACCTGGGCCCTTAAAGGCTCCAGACGAAAGAATATCACCCTTGTTCTCTGACATGATGGTAAAACGATCGAATAACGAAACTCATCTGAGGTGTAAATCGATATAAACGATAAAATGTCGCTCGTGTTCTCTGACATGATGGTTAAACGATCGAATAACAGAACTCAACTGGGGAGTAGACCGATATAAACGAGTCTACACGATCATACAGAGGATTGATTGTACATGTAAACTCATACAACCATCCTCATCAATCTTCATTGCTCGCTAGGGCCAGAAAACATGATTTATAGGTCTGAAATCACGTTTTCCGATCAAAATCAGACCTTTCAGACCGTATAACGACTTGCAGAGATTCATGGAAGTGCACGGGGTGGCCGACGATGGCCTGGGCGGTTGAGGCGACAGCCGGAGAGGTTGTGCGGCTGCTTGGAGGCTAGGGCAGCGACCGGATGGAGGCCGGGTGGCCCAGGAAACGATCGGGTGGATGCCGGGGCGACGACCTGATGGCCAGGACGATGGCCGGATGAAGGTCGAGCGGCCCAGACGACGGTTTGGGGGAGGCGACTCGGGTGGCCAGCGGTGACCGAGTGGGAGGGGCGGGCGAGTGGGGTTTAGTGTTTGGTGGGATGCGGGAACTCCTGTGTAGGACCGGCGCTCTGATAGCATATAGAAGGAAAAGACTTGATTGCATTAATGAGAGGTCATTGAGTTCTCTTAAATAGGAGAGGAACCTATCGGGCAAATTACATGAAGAAGACAAAATAAATAGATAATAAGAAATATAAAGAAGGATAGGAAATATCTCAACAAACAAGAATAGTGAAACTCAAAGTCTGAGAAGCTCTTGCCTCCGGTCACCCCGAGATGCATCAACTTTTGAGAAAGCTGCTCCAAGTGCATCAGGTCCCTCGCTAAAAAACAACATAGATGTCAGAGAGAGAATGCACAAATAAAACAAATAAATGAAATGTGAAAAAATAAATAGAGAAATACATACAAGAAACCAAGGGGTCAGATTACTCGAGGGGTGGAAAACATAAGCATTAGATTTTCTAAAAATTATCCTTAGATGTGCCTCCCTAGTGACAACATCATTCAACATCTTAAGCAGATTTCTCTCATCTTATTCTCTATCAGAGCTACACCAACTTTCCTTCTGATTATATCATTCCGAACCAGATCTTTACATGTATGATCACATATCCACCTAAGCATTTTCATTTATGCTATTGTCATTCTCTACACATGTCTATAGTTCACATACCAACTTCTAATCCATAGAACATAGCATGTCTCACGACTGCTTTGTAGAACTTTCCTATGCTTTTCAAAGGGATTTTCGTATCACATAGAAAAACAAAGGCTTGTCTCCACTTTAAACCTCCATCGATTTCCCCATCTTGTTGCAAAATATATCCCAAGAATCTAAATGAATCTTTCTTCTGAATGTTATCGTCGCCAATCTTCACATCGAGTCCTTCACCATTGCTTCCATCAAATGTGCACTCCATATATTCAGTCTTAGCCCTACTTATTCGAAATCCTTTAGTCTCTAATACATGTCTCCAAACCTCAAGCTTCTCAGTTACTCCAACTATAGTCTCATCAATCAACACAATATCATCAACGAGTGACATACACCAAGGTATCTCATCCTGAATGTGACTAGTCAACTCGTCCATAGTCAAAGTAAAGAGGAATGGACTCAAAGTAGAACCTTGATGCATACAATGCTGGTGTCAAAATAGTCGGTCTTTCCAGACTGAATCCTTACATTCAGACACAGGCAGGAATTTTTGTAGCGATGACTGTTTTTTATTTTTCAACTGATTAAATACATTCTGGATGATCAGGAGGTTAGTGGTCATCCATTGGCGACTCCAAAAAAAAAAAAAAATTTCACGGTTGTTTCAGGCAAGATAGAAGAGGCAGATCTGTGTACAGGAGAGACAGTTGGTGCAGGCCTTCGATGGTGATTGGGCTTTAGGGCATAGAAATATTTTTTATGGCAGTCTAGCCTTATGTAACGTAACTTGGCTGGTATCCTACGGTAGTATACGGACAGGAATTTTTGTAGCGATGGCTGTTGTTTATTTTTCAGCTGATTAAATACATTCTGGATGATCACTAGAGGTTAATGGTCATCCATTGACGACTCCAAAATGAAATCAATTTCAGGAAATTATAAGACCATTTATCTTTCAAAGTTGAAGGTGCAAATGGGCCATTTTTTTCTGTTTGCCTCTGTTCCTGTGAAGTTATCCCTTTTCTTTGTTACGGCTGTTTATGTTACTATCTGACAATATAAAGGTTTTACAATTGTGGAAAAGAGTATGATTTCATCCTTCACCCTTATTTGTACATGCAGCTGGGATGCTTTGGTCTGGAAAAACACCAAATGTGGGAGAACTGGAAGAAAATCTAGCAGTCTTCTGCAATGTGCTCCAGGGTTTTCTTTTGCTTTGCCATGGTTGCACAGTTGGTGCAGGAGGTACCCTTCGTGCATGTATTCATGCATCTGCCAAGAAAGTTGTTGAGAGCAGCTTAGCATTGTTGAGGGGAGTCATCTCTACCTATGGTACTACTGTTTCTATGTATTCCTGCATACCGTCATCTATTTATTAGCACTAACCTTAAACATTCATAGTCTGTCCTATCACTATCCAAAAAGGCAGATATTGTAACATGGGCAGATAAGTGGCTAATTCATTGGTGGGTTCTTGAAAATTACTTAACAAGCATGGTTTGCTTCAGGTTTTGCCGGGGATTTTTTAAAGTTAAATTACATAATATATATTTTTCGTTTGTTGTCTTGCTATTCTTTAGCTCCTTGTATTTAATTGAACGTATTCGTGAAAGAAAGTTTATATTTTGAAAGCACAATGTAGGGCAATCACAAAATTTCCATTCTCACGAAAACACTTCTCAGCTCATGAGTGTGTTAACTTGTCAAAACCATAATTTTTATAGGTGATGTTCCTAACTAATTTTTTGGCCGTATGTTTGGTTCTGCTTATGCAAAATTCATTTTAGGCATCCCTAGTAAGAAAGGTTCAATTCCACAATTATCTGGTGCTGTGTGGGAAGCATGCACTGCTCTCAAGAGGACACCCACCTCAAATTATGTGGCGATCGGGAGATCTATCACTCAGGTTGCTGTCTCAATCAAGGACGTCCTGAGGGAGTTGAGGGAACTAAAGCATGCAGAAATTAGTACTGGTGAAGCAAACGCCTCAAGTGGAACCTGTCAGGAGGATGATCTGACAGATGACGAATTTGGCAATGATCTGTCCTCCGAAGAGATGAACAATGCGCAGTTGGTCATCAACACGGTATCTGATACTCTGACCGTTATGAAAGAGCTTATACATTTCATTAACGGTCTACTGAAACAATCGAATTCTGTGAGTAACCCAGAGAGTAATGTTGATTCTTTAGAGAGATTATTGAAGTACTGGCAGGAGATAGGGAGTCAGATTGACGAGCTCGGAGCTTGTGTTTACCCGCCACAGGAGGTCCAACAGATGAAGACTATAGCAGTGAAGATCACAGATTGTGCTGATTGCATGAAGATGATGATTGTTAACATGATAGAATTATCAGGTGAGGAGGTTCTGAATGCATCTTTGGACCAATTGAAGAGGTCCTTGAAGGAACTTCAATCAAGAGTTGTATGTATGGACGATATCGCGGTAACTGAAATGGAAAAGCTAAATTTGTCTACATGATAAAAAAAATCATGATCTCATGGTTATTATTGTTCTGAGCAGATTGTGCGTAGTGTAGAATAGAGAGAAATTTGGACTTCTCTTCTGTTGATGCAGTTGTTTATCTTTGGAGCTTATTCCAAATTTGTAATGTCTCTCCATAGTAGAAATTTTGTCACAGGAAATCAAGTTGTCATGGATCATGGTAGTCGTAGACCTAATAGTTAGATTGAGCGGTGTAGATTTTCTTTTTATGAATATTTGCTGCAATATTTTCCTTTGTTGGGTGCCTATTTTTCGTAATATTCATTTTAGGGTTTGGATAGTACATACAGAAGCTACACATTGCCAATAATTTGGATTTAAATTCATTAAAAATAATTAAGAAAAATACGTTATTGGGGGTTTTCACTAGGCTGAATAGATAAGTTTCACAGCACCTATTGTACGTTCACTGTCAGCAAGTGGAGAATACTTTAATAGCTTTGAATACAGGATAAATTCAACGGGCTGTTTTCCCATCATTTTTCTGCAATTTTTTTATTTTTTTGAAATATATATATATATATATATAGAGAGAGAGAGAGAGAGAGAGGAGGGATCCTATGAGAGCAAAAAGTTGTGAGAGCACGAGAGAGATGAATCTGGACCACATGATTCATCCAGGAGAGAGAAAACAGAATCATGTGATCCAGAATAATCCCTCTCATGCTCTCATAATTTTTTGCTCTCATAGGATCACTCCCTCTCTCTCTCTCTATATATATATATATATCCCTCCAACGTAATTGCCCTATCGACCTTGTAAATTACCCCAAGAACCTCCACGGGCTTCAAGTAGATTACCCGCAGGGTTCATGCGGTAAGAGTTGGCAAGTTTACGGAGTCGACGAGGGAATCAAATTGTTTCAAAGGTCGTGGGGGTAATTGCCAAAGTTTATAGGGTCTGTCGAGTAAAAACCCATAAATCATTGAGGAAAAATCCCCAATTCGATTATTTATTACTGATTGCCTAGTTTAAAGGTTTCAAATATATATGAATACATGTGATATATTTCATATTTATTTATTATTTATTTATTATATTTTGGCACTTTTAGGTTTCTTTTTTAAATATACCATTTATATATAATTATAGAATTTTATATTATTTTAGTCGGAAAAATAATTTAAATACCTGAATTTGTTTTACTTTGAAAAATTATAGGATTTTCTTCTTAATAGACTTGCGCTTTCTATTTTATATATTGTTTATATTCTTTTACGATATTTCAGTATACGTTTTTTGTGTTTTTGTGATGTTTAGTACGAAAACATAGATAATAATCTTTTAATGGGATTTTATCGGAAAGTATGTGCAATATACTCACGTCTTTTCCGTAATCTTTTCACTTTGTTCTCTATACATATCTTTAATTTGTTACAAATGTTAATTACGTATTATTATCTTTTTAGTTATGTTATTAATATTTCATTACTTATTTACGCATATCTTCGTTTGTTTAGATCTTAACATTAATTAAGGTGAGTTGTATGCGTGTAGAGAGTTTTTTTCAATGAGCTCTAGACTCATTAGGATTGTGATAGCCCCCTAATCTTAAAAAGTATCATAATCATTTACTGCATAATATTTATTATTTTACAAATGTTTTAACATATTCTTATTATTAATGGTCATTTTCACAAATAATAAATCTTAAATGAATGCAAAATGATGCACCTTCATTTGTATTGCAAATGTCTTTTATATTTTTTATACATATTTATTTTATATTAAGCTAAGGTTTGCTTTTTGCAAAAATGATCATTAATAGTAAGAATATGGTAAAATATTGGTAAAGAAATGCATATTTTGCCCAAACTGATTGTAAACACTTGTAAAAAAGGAAGTGCACGTTACAATCATAATGACCTTAGAGCTCATTGGAAAATTTCCCTACAGGAACACACAAAGGGGCATCAGAGGGAAGGGTAGGGGCCATGACCCCCACTCTCAAAATGGAAAATACATAAGGGGTAGGCCGACTCTCCATGATTGTCCATGACTACCCAGTGTTACGGTCCCCCAACCGCTTTACAAGTTCCATTGCCCTTCCGATTTTTTTCCCCTTCCCAACTCCCGTCACCGCCTTCCCATTTTTTTAGGAGGCGTTTCCATTAGTGTGCCTATTGGCACTAGTCACGGCTTCAAGAGGCTTTTCTTCCTTAATTGCCTTTGTGAGGAGACGAAAACGTGCACTTCGTATACACCGACGAGATCGATGTAAGTTCCCTTCTTCTCGAGTATTTCTTTTTTTACCTTTAGATTTCTTATTTCGTAGTCCTAATTTCGAGACTTCATTGAGAAGTTACCTTCAATAACTATATAAGTACCTTTTCTCTTGTGGAGTTAGCATTCTTAGAATGCTATGCATAAACGTTTGATTTAATGTTTGAATGTGGGAATATAAACGAAGGAATAAAGAAAAGAAGGAAGGATACACAATTTACAATATAAGCCTATGTGATATAAATTTTCTTTAAATTATTATAAAAAGTAAATGAACATAAGTGTCGTGCTACATAAATAGCTCGTGGTATTCCAATTAATTTTGATATTTAAAAAGTATAAAAATAACATTATTACCTCCATAAAAAAATAACATGAATGTGCTAAAGATGCATGGAAAACTTCATCATGAACATATAACTAAAGAAGTACTTTAGATATAATTTAAACAAACATGTATTAAATGATTTACAAATAAAACGAGTATACTACATGATTTCCTGACTTTTTAATTTATACCACAGCATAATTGGCTTACGTAATAAATAATCTGAATAGTCATTGTCATATCTTTTGATGTTAAATATGTAACATAAAATATAATTTGTTCCCAATTATCTTTTTAATCTTGTAAGTCACAACGAATGTCATATTCATTGCTAATGCTTCGTAATGATGAAAAAATATATTAATTCTTGCTAATCTAACAATGATTAACAAAATTCAATGTAGTTGTCATGATATAATTCATACCAACATTATAGTAATTAATATGATATTCCTTGTTCACGTAAAGGATCAAACAATAAAAAATATTTGTTATTATATATTTGATTACATAAGATGTGATTATCAATATTAAATTATTTATTGGCATGTGCAGATTTGTTGTAGTGAATGTAAAATAGCTTAGCACCTTCTCCTTTTCGGTTTCCTCCACGGTAAGAAACATAATTCACTAATACACGACCTCTTTTTCACCTGTTTCCATGCTAGTGAGAAAAAAAAATCAAATTTTTTATCCCATACTATAGAAACTTTGTAGCTCTACCCCTGCGTGCATGCATACACCCATGCATGCATGTATACATGCATATGGACATACATACATACATACGTGCATGCGAAAACACGTATGTACATACATTCATGCATGCATGCATGGATGCATAAGTACGTACATACATACATGCATGCATGTATGTACACACCCCCCACCCCATATATATATATATTGGACAAATATTTTTGTTGAATGTTGTGATCACACCATCTCAATGAGTTCATTCATGATCTCATTTGTCTTTACTCTTGTGATTGTCCATGTTCGCTTCTTTGATTTCCCATCTGGTTAGTGAAGTAATTCCACGAGTAAATGGCATGGTTTATCCATAAATCGTTAAATTAAGAGGTGCCAATGGAGTCTTGTAAGTCATTCGGTAATCGTAGAGAACTTGGTCCAAGAGTCGGATCAATTCTATTAGACATATGAGCTCAGGACGAACAATTTATACAATAAATATTATTGTAATTATTTATTCTGTCAATAAAAGTTGTTGATTTTTACTCCTTATTTGAGATTAATGAATATATGCACTTATAAGGTTTCTTAGTACAATTAAGGTTATGTAACATGGCCATCTTGATAATCATATTAATGCTGAGATGATATCCAAAGAGATAGATTTAGGAATCAACTAGCACCGTCAAAAGGATGCTAAGAAAGGATCTCCAATGATGACATGATATGGAAATCCTTACTCCAAATGTTAATATCCAACCAGCCTCTTAATGCAGGTCCTCTACATAAGAATAGAGATTCAGATGGGTCAGATGAGTTAAGTCAAAGATTTCACTTAACGAGATCAAGATATCAAAGATGTATCTCGTATGTTGTCACGCACACATCCTATGACCGGAGATAGATGTATTACTTTATGTCTAAGGTTGGGACCTAATCAAGGTCTATACACTAACAAGCTGGTATGCAATATGAACACATGAGTAATACAATCTCTCAAAAGGATCATACAAGTTCATTATCGAACTAGAAGACATGAGCTCACTCATGAGATATTGGGATCAATCAAATTTAGTTGATGGTCATCTTGCTTCAAAAGCATGACAGAATTTGTAAGTATGATATATGATTTTGGAAAGCATGTGATCGATACCAACTTCCATTGATCAAATGAGAAACCTAATGATATAACCTTGAAGAAGACAATTCAAATGAGATCAGAACTTTGAGATTATTGAAGGTCTTCCAGTATGTAGGATGGATGGATATTGGGAATCTCAAAGGTGATGTGATCTTAACTGATTGTATAACCATGACACTTCCAATCCGAGGAGTGATAAAATAGGTTTGGATTCAGTGACTTCACTCAGTAGACTAGTTATCCAATCATCCAAGCACCAGCCTCTATGATTCAACCATTGAATCAACAATGGTATGATTATTAAGAAGTTATGCTACAAAACCCTAATTTTTATTTAATCTTAGATAAGGAGTGAAATAAAAAACTAAATCTTATTGATACATCAAAAGATTACAACAAAATTCATTATATAAATGGTCCGCCTTGGGTTCACATGTCTAATACAACATGCGTAATGACCTCGATATTGTTCCTCATATAAATGAGGTGGTATTGGATCGTGCATAGTGAGTTCTATTTTTATCGATAGTTGGTTCAATTGACAACGAGTTACCATGACCTTAGCGGTTGCGTATTTGGATGTCAAAGAGCTATGGAAAATGCAAGTTGAACTTGCAAAGTAGAATGAGTTCTTGCTTCCTTGACCTAAATTACATCTTCTCATATTATTGGGTGTAACAAAGGTGGAAGGGAGATCACATATCTTGATAGAGATATAGAGGTAAGTATATCTGTTGATTTAGAAGTTAAAAAAGGAGATGTACTTTCAAAGAATTAAAAAGCAAGACAACTTTGATTTAAAATTCCTTAATCAAAGAAATAAAATATAAATATATGGATTTATATATGTTTTAATAAGTGCATTTTTAATCTCAGATATGAACTATGAACCCACTTAACAAGCTTATGGAGGTCAACCACTTAATTGGCAAAATTATTTAGATTGGCTCTGAAATTTGGAGCTTGCTCTCTCTGTGGAGTGCATCAGTTATGTGTTGACCAAGAACAAACATGAGAACCCTATGTCAGTGGAAGAATTAAAATTTAATGAAAAATTTTGGTGAAAACTACTTGTTGTCTCGATGTTACATTCTGTGTCTTTGTCTAATGTGCCTGAGAAGCAACATGTGGACATTGAGAGTGAACCGCATAAAATGTTAAATCCCACTGAAAGATCTAATTTGCAACAAGATGTAGGTAGCGAACTCAGTTAAAGAAGATGTAATCAAATTGTTTGCTTACCTCTTTGAGTTGGAGACCCTTCGGGCATATATGGATGCAAATATGCAATCCTGCTTTATTTTATTATCTTCCTAAATCTTTTAATAATTTTGTGGTATCTTACCACATGAATAAACTAAGGTTGACAAATTTTGAGCTCATATCTTCCTTGAAGTTTGCAGAGGACATCATGAAGAAGGAGAATCATACATGCAATGTAGTGGTTGCATATGTTAAATGGAAGCGTAGTCAGAAGCATGGGTCCTAGATGGGTCCAACCTAAAAGAAGAAAGAGAAGAGCCAAATTGTTGGCCCATCCTCTCAGACTTCCACACCATGGCATCCAAGAAAGCTGATATCGATCATCACTACAAGAAACCAGAGCATTGGAAGAGTAACTGTCTAGATTACCTGAAAACCATTGAAAAGGGTAAAGGTATGGCTCCATCACATATAAATTATACTTTCATTATTGAAACTAATTTTCTCATAAGATGAGAAGGTAGTTGGATCATATATTCAGATGCTTATGTTCATGTATGCAATTTGTTGCATCTATTTTAGGAAACCAGAAAGCTTGTGAAAGGGGAGATAGTCGTCTAGATGGGATCAGATGCAACTGTTGCAACAGTCGTCGTTAGGACGTGCAAACTATCATTATCTAGTGAAAGAGTCTTACTACTTAGTAGGTCTCTATTTTCGGATGTTAGAAGGAGCTTATTATATGTATGTAAGTTGGTTATAAATGGATATTTATTCCTATTCTATTAAAAAATTGTTAGCCGTCTGAGCCCGAGGAGAACCATTTCTACAATAAATGTTATTATAATCTTTGATATATCAATAAAGGTTATTGGTTTATTACACACTTTGATATATCAATAAAGGTTATTGGTTTTATTTCACTCCATGTTTGAGATTAAATAAATAAATGCACTTATAAGATCCTTTAATACAATTAGTGTTATGTACCATGGCCATTTTAATGATCATAGGATGTTGTTTCAATGGTTGAATCATAAAGGCTAGTGCTTGGATGATATCTAAAGAGTTATATTGAGGACTCATCAAGCACCATAAAATAATTGTTAAGAGATGATCTCCAGCCTAAGAAGGAGATGGAAATCCTTCTCTACAGATTGATATCTGACCAACCTTTTGATGCAGGTTCTCTGCATAGGAATAGAGATTTGGAGGTGTCATATAAGTTAGATCAAAGAGTTGACTTAACGCGATCAAGATAAAGAATATTTATGTCATATACTGTCATGATATAGGCATGCTTCCTCTGACCGGAGACAAATGTATTGCTATATGTCTAAGTATGTTCACTTGGCATATCGTTAGGTTGATGACCTAACCAAGGTCTATACACCAGCGAGCTGGTGTGCATATGAGGGTATATGAGTAATACGATCTTTCAAAGGGATCATGCAAGTCCATTATTGGATCGGAAGACATGAGCTCATTCATGAGGTATTGAGACCAATCAAATTTCATGCATGGTCGTCTTGCTTTGGAAACATGACAAGAATTTGTAGGTATGATATATGCTTTTGGAAAGCATATGATCGATACCAACTCCCGATGATCGAATGAGAAACCTAATGTTAAAATCCTGAAAAATACAATCTAAATGTGATCTAAAACTTCAAGTTTATTCTAGGTCTTTCGGTATGTAGGATGTACAAGTATTAGGAATACTCGAGGGTGATGTACATCATAAATGATTGTATGACCATGACGCTTCCATTCCGTAGGAGTGATGAAACATGTTGTATTTTAATGACTCCTCTAAGTAGAGAAGTAATCTAAATTTAGTACAAATTTTGGTCAATGATCTGAATATGATTCAATATGACCATGATGCTTCCATTCCGTGGGTGTGATGAATCTTTACTTTAGCGACAATGATTCCAACCACGCTTCAATAGGTATTCCTATAACTTGTTTGTGATCTTGATGAAATGATTTGATAAGTATTCTCAAATCATATGGTTTCATCTCTTTAATTTTTTTTTAAATTTCTGTTGCCTTGAGCGACTAGAATGACTACTCGCTCTAGATCGTATTTGGTATGATCTTCATGCTTCTGTGATGTGCAAAGGCCCAAACCCTGCACTTCAAGTGGTATCAGAGTCAGTTTAAAGGTCTTGGATGTGATCTAAAACCCTAAGTGAACAAGGTTTTGTATCGAATGGATGGGGACTCACTATTTTTGCATAAGACGCAAGTTTCAAATTGCTTTTTCGCTAAGATGAAAAGCCCATTTTTATACACTGATTAGATGGATTTTTTATATAATAAAATGTATTTAGAATGTTTAATTATGTTTCCAAAATAGTAGACAATTATTGGCACCAAAAGTGCATGAATTAAAATCGAAAAAGTTACCGATGTATAATTTATTTTTGCATGTATTCACGGATATGCAAAAATTAATTTTTACTTTTTATTTTCCTATCATGAAACATTAAATAAATAATTTAATTAAGTAGATAATAAATCAGAAAACTGCTCGAATTTATTACGTATGATATAGACTCCGTTAGCCATAGATATTCCATATTTAGTGAAGATGGGTCAGATGATGATTAGATCATCAAAAATAACTTTTTTAATGTGTATATTGTTCAATAAAAATCAAGTAAATTATGAATTTTCCATGATTAATTTATGCTTAATATTTATTAAATAATTGATAAACATTTATTGCTATTGAATGATTTTTTCGTGACGAAAATCCTACTTTATCGTACAATAGTTGTAGGATAACTTTTACATGCAAACCAAGAACATGTTTGCTTGATATACTTAGGAATTTAGGATCTCGAAAGTGGTTTAAGATTCTTAATATTTCCGAGTGATTACTATATAATATAATACCGGTCATCAAAGTTGATCGATAAAACTACAAGTACATTGATCAAATAATTATTTTTCTTGAGCCATTATGGTGATGGTATCTAGGTCATGGATATGCTAATGGGTTAACTAGGTGGCACTCTTCAGCGAAGCGCTCCCTATTAGCATTATTTGTCCCTTTCGATGAGAGAGTAATATGAGTAAATCAAGTTGCACTCTAACTACTAAAATCACGAATAACGTGTACTTGCGAGAGCCAATACTATATATTAATATAAAGCAAATCCTAATTGTTTATTGATTGTAATGGATTGATAATTGATTTAATATCATTAAATGAATTAAATCTAATTAAAATAAACTTTATGATAAATAGAGATGCAATTCTCTTAGAAAAATTAATTATGTGAATATGATTGTTAAAAAATCCATTGTTGAAAATCAAGAATAATTTCATTATTGAAAATATACCCGAGCATTGGGAAATTGATAATAAAGTGTGATTTAATTATCATAAATAATACGAATATGATTCATATTATTTAGATTCACGAGAATGGCGGTACATGATAATTAAATATGATTTAATTATCAAGGATATGAATAATATGGATACCACTATCCATATTAATCATATATATTATAAATATGATTTATAATATATTAAAGAGAGTTAATTGTAGATAGTATTTACGAATTAAATGTTGATGTGAATTAGAATTACAATGGACAATTAATTGAGAATACAATTTACAATTTATTTTGGATGTGTGAATATGATTCACATTTTTCAATGACATGATTAATATTATCACAAGATAATTTAGAATTATTTTTGTGAATAACTTTGCAATAAAATTTATTGCAAATAATGAAGGATTGTATGAGATATAATATCTTACATAATTGGAAGAAGGAAAACACCTTCCAATTATGGAGGGTAGACGACCACCATTGACTCCTAAAATCAAGGAGGACGTCCACTCTATTATTGGAAGGTGGCTAGCCTCCTTCCTAATCCTTCTATGCATATTGATTTAATTGAATTACATTATACTAATGATTATTCAATATATTTAAATTAAATTAATTATTGTCGCAAATTTATGCAAAAAGTATGACCATTGATTTAAAGCACAAAACAATCTCACCTATTGATTTTGTGAAGCACATGGTTTGTAATCCATGGACATCCAAATCAGTAGAAAAGAAAGAACAACCCTACCTCTTCTTTTACACAAGATAATTTCAAGAGCAAGCACACACTCTCTCTTATTGTCATCACCCACCCTCTCTCTCAAGAGTGACCGTCCACCTCTTGACTGAGAGAGACTCATCGTCGCTGCTACTCCATTGTGCCACCACATTGATTGCTCGTGAATCTCTATCTTCTTCGGTGCCCCTCGCTCATGAAGAAGGCATCGAATTTCATGAGACAAAATCAAGAGATTCATTGCTCTGATATTTGACTTGGATTGCGAGAAGCACGCGTCTCTTCCACACGCTCGCAAGCGTCGCCTCTGTCAGATCAGACTTAAAACAGGGGTCTCCTACTTTGAAGACAACGATCACAGCCATGTTTCAAGAGGTATTCCTATATCTTCTTTGTCGTCTTTGATGAAACTATTTGAAAATTGTTCTCGAATCATGTGATTTCATCTCTTTAAAAATTTTAATTTCCGTTGCCCCAAGCAACTAGTACGACTAGTCGTTCTTGATTGCATACGATGCAATCTTCACGCTTCCGTGATGCGATAAGGCCTAAACCCTATCCTTCTCTGGCTACCTCAGCCATAACAAATTATTTTCATCTTCCTTCTAACTTTTTTGTCAACCAAAATTATGAAATCTTTGAACATTTTAAAGATTTCTAGTGGATAAGGAAGAAATCACATACCAAAAATAATCATCAATGGAATCACATATCATTAATGTTCATTATGGTATAGATGTTCCACATACATAAATATGTATGAGATTTTGAATAACATTGCATCTTGTACCATTATTAGAGAAAGGTATATTGAACATTTTACTTTGAATATAATATTCACAAATATGTAATTTTTGAACTTTCAAGCAATCTAAAGTTCTGTCTCTTACTGGTTTGTCGATCTCATCAATAGATTTATGTCCTACTATTGATGCTAGATCATTGTCAAATGATCTTCATCATCCTTTTAACTTTTAAGATTTAATTTCAATATTAGAAATGTCAATGAACCATTTAACTAACATTCTAATTTAATAAAGTCCTCTAGATCTTAGATTACTTTCTGAAATATATCCATCACAACTCTTTATGATAGATCTATCTGAGAATGTATGCCTATTTATAATTAGTTTACAAATAAACAATGAAACTAAGCTAATATCTAGGTCATAGAGATATTCTCTAAGACTAAGGGCTCTCCCACTGGAAATAAGTAGTTTATCCATCCAATGGATATCGTTGCAACAATTGCATCAAATCCCATGTGGATGATTAAACTTTAAGATCAAGTTTTCTACTCTTCGAAAACATGTGCAACCAATTGCAAGTGTTAGTATAAGAATGAGATACAATTATTGGATTTTAATATTACCTAATAAGTAAGTATATTTCAATGATGATGTATAGATGCAGAAGATGTCAATGCACTATCTGAGTCCTTCTCTAAGGAGTCTAGATAGCCTGGATAGTCATACTATCAGTATATCAGCTTGTTGCAATATTGACATTCATCCAACTCGTTAAATGTCATAGATGGAGAAGTACATGCAACTATTTGACTCTCCTTCTTACATGGATCAGACCCATGCTTCCATTGCACCTCCTTTAATGCTTAAACAACTATTGCTTAGGACGAAGGGCCTCTTAAATTGAACATGGCCTCAAGGGACTTCAATATAAGAGTATTTCAACATTTATGCTTGCTTCATCCTATTCATACAATATGAGTTACGAATCTTCATAAACGAATTGAGTATATATAGTAGAATGATTATATTCATCATATCTACATCCGTCTTAACTCTTAAAAACTTTGGTCCTGGCAAGGTACTCAAACATTTTGAGTACATCATCTCCTATGTATCTTCCATCTTGCATAATGTAGTGAACCATGTCATTCAGGATTAAATGTTGAGAGAGCATACATTTGCCAAAACGTCTTCCTCAGTTTTAGAACGATCTAGGCAATTACGATCATCAGCAACGTGTTACTTCCAAAGCACACTTAATGAGAGATCAAGACTTTAGAGAAATACAAACCCTAGGTTTATGTCTCGTTATCTATTTAATTATCAACTCTCATTATCATGAGGAAACTTATACATGCAGCCATATACATTATGTGTTCAACTACAAGTACTACACCCATGATCATGGATCCAATCCATGATACTCAATTATGATTGAGTATAGTTTTGAGTCGATTAGAAGGTTATCTAAAATAAGATAATTTGGATAAATATATTTACTTTGATTAAGGTTATTATTATTTTGAATCAAAGTTGTCTCATTTTTTATTACCTTGAAAGTCCATTCCCTTTCAAACCTTCAAAGCAAGAGATAAACTAACCAAAGTACCTCAAGCAAGATATGAGATCTCCCTTCCACCTTTGCCATACCCCAATAATATGAGAAAATACAACTCAAGTGAAGGAAGCGGGAACTCATTATGTCTAGCAAGTCCAATTTGCATTTCCCATAAGGTGATGTCAACCCGTTGTCAACTGATCAACCACCAACGGAAATAGCACTCGATATGCGTAATCCAATGCCACCTCAACTATATGGGGAATAACTTTGGAGTCGCTACGCATACGGCCTTACTCTTTTGAGAAGCAAAGAGCTTGATCCATTTGCGCTTGTACGTAGGAGCAATGACTTCGCATAGGCGTCTCCATTGCACAATCTATGGTGAAGAAATCCTTCACCTTAACGAGAGGTCATGGATATCATCTTATGATCCTCCATATCCCATTCAAATTTTAATTGATCATATGAATTATATTCTCATGATCAACCCTTCTAAGGGAAATCCAATCTTATTAAATATAGATCACGTATTTTAATCAGGTTATATTTATTTTATCATATTAAATTAATCATCAATCCAATGCAACCAACAAATAATTCATTTGCTTGATATTACTATATAATACATGCCCTCGTATAGTACAAATTCATTATTCTAATTAGTTGCAAGTTTACACCTTAACCATGCATCATGATATACTTCCTTGAAATAGATCCGACCAGACACTTGATTTATGCTATGAGGGAGCATTTCCTTGACATGCAAGGTGCTAATTAAAGAACCAAGCTAGCATACCCGGTCTAGACATCATCTCCATTCCAATTCAGAACAATAAAATTGGGTTTATTTGTACTAAGGGATTTTATCAATCATTTACTCTTGATGGCATGCATGATACTATATAATAAAGACTCAGAAATTTAAGCATCTTAAAAAAAATTTAAATGTCTTAAATTTCTATTTACACAAAGCAAACAATTGATTTTACATATAAAGATTGAACTACAACTATTGCAGTTTGGAATTTTCATGTCAAGAAGCAATCATTCAATGTTGTTGTTTGTCATGTTTTTATCTAAATAAATGATGCAACGGTTAATAAGATAAATTCTAAATTCTATGATTATATTTGAATGATTAAACACATTAAAATATGTCAACAAGATGATCCAATCATCTTGCGACACATCTCCACTAAATATCACATATGTAGGACAAATAGAGTCGGAATCACATGAAATAAATTTGAGAAGTTTGTTATTTGATTCGTAACATAATTAATGTTTTTTAACATATTTCATTATAGGAAAACATTAACCAAAAAAGTTTAGTCACAGATCTGAGTTTACATGAAAAAACAACACTACTGGAACTTTTCGATTTTAAAACTATGTCCATTCGATGCCAACCATTGATGAATCTTTTGAATACATGTTTAGATATTCTAAATATATTTAAATATCTCAAAAATTCGTTCAAATATGACATAAACAATAGTTTTTTATATGACCAAAAACCTATATGAAAAATGCATCAACCCAAAAACAACAAGTCCTCGTACATCCAATATCCAAAATATTGTTCCCTTGAGATTTAGATCACATACAAGACATTCGACAAAGTTCTAATGCTACTTGAAGGAATCAATTTAATAAAATTTACTTGTGTATTATGGAAGCGTGAAGATTACATCGTATGCGATCTTGGTTTATTAGTTGCACTAGTCGTTAGAGCATCATAATTTTAAAAATATTTCAATGGAATCCCATGGCTTGGGAATATTTCCCAATCCATTCCATCAAGATCACACAAGTATTCGACTTACCTCTTGAATCATTTTTGTTATCTTTTAATCTCGAAGCGAAGAGACTCTCTGTCTCAACTCTGATCTGATGTCGACATCACTTTATGGGCACATGTATGAAACGCATGATCCCACAATCCTAAGTGACGATATGAGCCGAGAACCTCCTGATTTCATCATAGAAAATCCTTCATATTCTCATGAGCACAGACATCGAATAAGATGGAGATCCACGAGTAGTCGATTCGACAGCACAACGGCAACGCCGGCGATAATGCTCTCCACAAACCCTAGATTGGACGACCACTTGAAACTGAAAAGGAGAGCCTATGGACATGTATGAGAGAGCAATGGAGACAACTTTTGTTACTTTACTTGTGTGTTGAATTTTTTATATAAGAGCGTAGGGTTGACCCTTCTCTTATGCAAAATTGGATGGTTAGGATTCACTCCTAATTGAAATTAATGGTCTAGATTTTATTGCAACAATTTGTAACATTAATTAATTAATTAATTTAAAAGAAATAAATAAATTGAAGAAATTCCTCAACATATTTAATTTCAATTAAATTAATTCATTGTCATGAATAAAGAATGTAGAGAGCCACCTTCCATGTAAGGGGAAAGGAGATAGCCTCCCTCCCCTTTTGGATGGATGGACGCCCCCACGAAATTAGAGAGAGATTTTCTCTATCCAACCTCCATCTAATTTAATCTCATTGCATTACATCTTATTTCATAGAATTATTTGTCAATAAAATTACAAAATAATTTGTAAAATTATTTACGATAATTGCAAACAAAGCATTGATTAATTATGAATCATATTCATCCATCTAATATTTAATGTAAATCATATTTACATTGAATTGTACAACATGAATCTAGTCCACATTTAATTGTTTAATGTGAATCAAATTGACAGTAACATAAATTACAAATCATATTTACAATTAAATCTCTCCATGATATTATGAATCACATTCACAATATTTTTATGATTATTGTGGATAGTGCAATCAACATTAATATTATCTATGACAATTAAATTCATGTTTAATCATCTTATACACCTCTCTACATATGTCCAAATAATGTGAATCATATCCACATTATTAATGACAAGTAAACCATTATTAATCATCAAATTTCCAATGCTCATATCGTCAATAATAAAATTACTCTTGAACTCTTTCAAGAATAGTATGTGTTCTCCACGGATACTTAGAGATAAGGACATGGCGACTAAATATTCAGACCAATGTTTAATATTTAGACTAAGATTGGATAACTAGTCTACTGAGTGGAGTCACTAAAATCTAACCTTATTTCATTACTCCCTCGGAATAGAAGTGTCATGGTTATACAAAGGATTAAGATCACATCACCCTTAAGTATTCCTAATACTCGTACATCATGCATGCTAAAGACCTAGAATAAACCCCGAAGTTCTGATCTTATTTGAACAGTCTCCTTCAGGGTTTTATCGTTAAGTTTCTCATTCGATTATTGGGAGTTGGTATCGATCATTTGCTTACCAAAAGCATATATCATTCCTTCAAATCATCTCTTATTTCCAAAACAAGACGGCAAACGTTGGAATTTGGTTTATCTTAATACTCATGAGTGAGCTCATGTCTTCCGATTCAGTAGTGAGCATGTATGATCCCTTTGAGAGAATGTACTACTCATATGCCCTTGTTTGCATACCAGCTTGCAGGTGTATAGACCTTGATTAGGTCGTCAACCTAATGTTCTACCTAATGTACACACTTAGACATAGAGTAATACACTTGACTCCGGTCAGATGATGCATGCTTATACTTGATAACATACAACATCGGCCTTAGTTATTTCGATCTTGTTAAGTCAACTCTTTGACCTAACTCATTCAACACCTTTGAATCTCTATTCCTATGCAACATGCATCAAGAGGCCAGCCTTTGGAGTAAGGATTTCCATCTCCTTCTCATGTTGGGAATACCCCCTTTATAATCACTTGATGACGTGGTTGGGTCCTTAATCTAACTCTTTATATATTCAACCCTACACCGGCCTTTATGATCCAATCTTTGGATCAACAATTGTATCTGTATGATATCAAGGACATGCATGGTACACAATCCTAATTTTACTAAGAGATATTTTATGCAAATTAGTTATTCTTTATTTTCAGATCAAGGAGTGAATTACAATAACTTTTTGACTCAACTCATCCAACACCTTGATGAACGCAAAATTGACCTCTTTAATAATGATGAATTGTAGTATAGGAGGCGAATTTCGGTCGATCAAAATACCACAATCTATGAATGTTGTGGAATATTTTTACTTGGCAAGTCTATCAAGATCGAACACAGGGAACAGTGATTCTTAGTTGTGTGGTTTTAAATTAAATTAAATAATTAATAAATGTTCGATTAATTTCTGTGTCAAATGATGAAAAGATAAAATCATAATGCAATGTTAAAAATCTTAGAGAAAGATATTAAGTGCAGGATCTGTGATGAAATTGTTAATCCAAATAAATTGAGCAGTTCTCTCAAAAATAGTCACAGATCGAATAAATGCAGGTAAGATTACATGCAATAAAAAATAGTCCTCAATTTATCTCGGCATTCTCTCTGATTCAATTCTTAAATAATTCTAGTTCAGGAACACTATTCATTATCAAATGAGCCGAATATCCTGCAAAGGGTACATCCTCAAAAATATCCAGAATAGTATAAAGCGATCAAATAATTTTCAGGTCCTTGCACTTAATCACCTGCAAATAACATCATTGATCTCCTCAGTTCAGAAAGGCACAAATAAATCAAGACGAAGCCTGCATATGTCAACATAGATCCTCAAATGATAATAATTACCAATAAACAATCTCAGATATGTTCACAAGCTATGCTAAATGGTAGAGCATGAAAATAGCTTCAAAATGACATATTATATGCTCAAAACGGAGTTCGTATGAAAAAGATATGCTAAAAGGAAATTAAAGGGACTAAAATATAAATAAAATAAAGTTGTTCTTGCAAAAAGGTCCATGGAGGACTTATATGTAATTTAGCAAAGTCGGAGGGGCCTTTCTAAAATTTATCCCAAGCGAGGGTATTTTTGCAAATTCTGAAATGAGAAGGGGCGTCCGTGCAATTTTTCCACCAGTGCACATGTGTTGCACGTGCGCCCGGAGGCTCGGGAGACGGGGTAGAGGTTCGGAGCACGAGGCATAGGTTCGGAGGGCCGAACCAGAGGCTCGATGACGGGGCTGAAAACTCGGTCCGAAGCTAAGGCTTGGATAGACCGAGCCTCCACGTGGCTTTCTGGACCGACCCTGAGGTTCGGGCCTGGGCTCAGACTGGGAGACATGGGGCCTGTGGGCCGTTAGATCAAGGGTTGTCCCTTGATCCAACGATGATTGTACGTCGCGGGCCGGCTGAGCTCAGGGCGGAGGCGCTCGGGGATCCTTTGCACGGGGGTTGAGGCGACGCCACGGACGTCAAGCGGCCGCACGTGGATGGGCACGCGAGGGAAAGCGCGGGCCGGCTGAGCTAGGGGCGGAGGGGACTGTCACGGCGAAGGCGGATGCGGCCGGAGCGAGGATGGTGTAGGTAGAGTTCCTGCAAGGTGGTTAGGCAAAACACAATGGAACGAGGGATGAACGTCACCGGGGTCTGGAGGAGTTTCTACGTGTGTGAGGGGTCGGAGATGGAGCTCCGACCTTAGCGAGGTCGGAGATGGAGGTGTGCGATGGATTCAACCCTCTCCGATGAAGAAGAGAGGGGTACCTAGCTGTCCGTGGACTGGAGCAACAGCAAGGGGCACAGGTGCGCGCCTTGGATCATGCCTGCCGGAGGAAGCTCGCCGATGAGACGAGGGTGCTGTCACCACCCGATACGTGGTCTTCTTTCTCTCTTGCTGGAGATGGCGGATGGCTCTTGCGGTGGTGAGGAGGGGACCTTTATAGGTGGCGACGGCGAGGCGTTACGAAGGTGAGGGGAAGGAGCGTTGGTGGTGCGGCGTGCATGGCAAGGCTTAATGGCCCAATAGCTGAGAATGGCTGCGGGGAAGGGGAGGAGGTGATCACGTGCCGTGCACGTGCGCGTGGGAGGAGAAGGCAGAACGTGCGTGGCACATGCGAGAAGAGAGAAGCAGGTGGGGGTTGATAACCGCCCCGCAACCTATGTTAATTCGAGCAAATTAATGTCCAAATTAATGTTAATCGTTCGTTGCAGTCGGATACGAGAGGGCTAATCAAAAACCACTTTAATTAGAGCAAGTTAATTTCAAGCGGTAGATTTTTTTTACTTGGTGGAAGTCCAAGGTCGAACTCAGGGAGGCATCTTTCTCCTTAGGTGAATTTTGAGCAAATATCAAGTGTTGGATTTTCAGGGAGAATATTTTTGGTCTTTTTTGGTTTTTTTATGCAATGCACATGCAAAATCAGGCCAAATTAAATGTTAATTCAGAAAGATGGTCAAATTAATTCCAAAAATTATGAAACTTGGCCAGACTATGAAATGGGATGAAATTGAGCTACTCTAATTTTTTTTTGTAATTTTTAGACTAAATGAATTTACTGTGAATTAAATATGCAGACAGGGTGATTTTCACTATTTAATTTTTAATAAATAACAAATCACAATTTCTTCAAGAGATAAAATTATCCTAGATAGCTCTAGTGATGAGGAATCTAAGAAAATTGACAGATCTTAATTTCAATGTGAAATGAATTTACTAAAATTAAAATGAGAAAATCACTCAACAATTTATTTAGGCCTCGATATGTGTGCAAATGACATGAAATTCTTATAGCATGTTAAGAGTACTGTCCTTAAGCTACTGTGAATTTTTGAGGATTTTTGGAATCACAGAGAATTAACTAAAAATTAAAAGGTGTCACTGGGCAAAATATTCCACAAAGCAACCAATTAATTCATTTAAAATTCCACTGAAATTACAAAGACATGACACATGGCCCAATAGACAGAGGACAATTTTCTCAACAAAATGCAATTTTTGGAATTTAAAAATGATGTAAAATGCAACCTAGGGATGCGTGCAAACACAGGGGTGTAAATGCAATACAGGAAAATAAAATTACATAAAGTAAATATGCTGACATGGACTTAAGTGCAATTACCTATTATGATGGGGACTCGAGTGCAATTTCTCCACAAGGCTCGTGCTCCTCACGTGGGGGCTGCTTCGCAGGGACCTTTCTGCAATTATGAAAAGTCCCCAGGGCCTCTGTGCAAAATACCCATGCCGCACGTGCTCCTCACGTGGGTCGACCTAGGCTCGGGCGGCTTCCGAGCTCTTGGAGGTCTGGAGTGAGGCTCGTCGTAGCCTCGGGTAGTCCGAACCTAGGGTCGGGGATGAGGCTCGGTCTTCGTCGACGTGGCGTGCTGAAGACCCTTGGATCAAGATGGATCCAAAGGATGTTGGTGCGGACGCGTGGCGAGATCAGAGGCCGACAGATCTGGATAGATCCAACGGCTACTGGCTTCGATGGAGCTGCGACGTGGCTGAAGATCCGCCGCTGAATCAGATGAAAGATCAACGGCTGAGAGCTGCTGCGGAGAGGAGACGCATGGCGCACTAGGCTCCGTTGGATCTAAGGGATCCAACGACTCCTGTAAAGCCCAACCGAGAAGCTACGTGGCTCGCTGGGGTCCGTTCGATCGATGTGATCGAACGGCAGCTGTACGTCTCCTCCGATGATCCTCCGCCGCCTGCGGAGGAGATGGCGGGGCTCCGGCGAAGGAGCCTTTGCTCCGCCCGTCCCTCCTCGTGCCGATGAAGCTCTCCGACTTGTCGGAGCGATCTCAGAAGACTCGTGGCGTGGCGGCGAAGATGCTGATGATCTCAGGAGCGGTGGAGGGCTGTCGGAAGTCGCTGGCGATGAAGGTCGAAGACGAATCCGGCGAAGCTTCGACCAATGAGCAGAGAGGTACCTGCAAGTACTAAATACAGAGCCGAAGCTCGTGCGTGCAAGTGGAGAGGTGAAGGTGGGGTAGCGAGGCCTAGAGCGGAGGGAAGATGCTCCGACGATGGTGCTCCGGCCAAGTGGCGGAGCTGGTGGCGAGCGAAGTGAAGTGCCTGAGTGCGTGAAGGGTATCGCGAGGAGGAGAGCTCCGTCGCGGAGCTCGGCGAGGTGGAATGGAGGCGAGGAGATGACCGGAGGCGGCGAATAACAAGGGAGAAAATCGAAGAAGAAATGAAGAACAGATCGGAGAGGGATGGAGGTATCACCTGGGGATTGGAACTCTTCTGGGAGTTCCAGGTCGTCGCTCGAAGGGCCGGTGGCTCCCTGAGCTCAAGCAGCTGCTCGGAGAAGAGGCTGCGACACGGCGGAGGAGCCGCGGATCTCGCCGGAGAAGATGGCCGTCTTCGCTCAAGGATTCGTGTAATTACTGTCACCAATCAGACGCTCCGAGCTCGGGGGATCTCTCAGGGGTGGCGGATAGCTGTGAAGGTGGCCGGAGGTGGTCTATTTATAGGGCAATGGCGGCAGCAGGGATGGAGGAGAGGCGAAGTTCGTGGAAGTTGTGGAGCGTCTCTGGTGGAAATCGTGGTGAGTGAGGGAGTTTGCGAGGAGGAGGGAAGAGTGGGCTCCATCGTGGCGGTGTTGGCGGTCGAAGAGGGTGGCTGAGGTGGAGCCGAGAATAGAAAGGGGGTGCGTGTTCCGCAAGGTCGAGATCGTGGGAGAGAAAGCGATCGAAGGTAGGAGATGAAGTCTCCACCGTTGGATCTTGTGATCCAACGGTGGTGGTCGAAGCGGCTGGAGCGGTTGAGATTAGAAGATCAGGGCGTAATCGAAGGCTGTAGATTAGCCACGTGTCGGGCTGAAGCGCGTGCGCTAATGGCCGGCCTGGATTAAATGTAAGGGATGATCGAGCGGCCAAGAAAAGAGGCGGAAGCAGCGGCCAAGATGGAAGCTCTGAAGCGCGATCGAAGGGCGCAACGCGACACGTGTCAATCTCCTGGCTAGGGCGCTAACGGGCGGTTAGGATGAGAGATGAAGACTGATCGTGCGGTTAAGAATAGGGAGCGGATTAAATGGCTCAGATCAAAGGATCGATGGCATGATCGAGCGGACTACACTGCGCCACGTGGAGCGATGGGACTAAGGCGAGAACGAATGGTGCAGATGGGGTTCTTAAGATGATCGGATGGTTGCAAATCTAGGCGTGCGTGGAGGCAGCTAAGCCGTTGTATCTAAGTGGGTAATCCAACGGCTGTGGCTGTGGGCGGATGAGGCAAAGGGCAGCGGCCTACGTGGCGCTACCAGAGGGCGCCACGTGGCCTGCTGTGATTGGTTGGAAAGAGAATTGAGTGTAGAAAGAGAAGGGGACCGAATTTGGAAAAACTCCAAACATGAAAGTTGTAGATCTTGATGAGATCTACAAGTTTTATGTTGACCAAAGACGGAGATGAGGTCAAGTATAATACAAAAAATACAAAGATACAATTTATACATATATGTAGTATACAAAGTAGCCCAAAAACCCAACTTTCTCATACGAGCTCCAAATTAGATGAAATTAGTCTCATTTTAAAGGTCTTTTAATGTGTAGTATTCTAAGAGTGAGTAGACCTATTTTGGAGTTTGTATAAAGGAGTTATGGGTATTTTATTGTCCAGGGGTCCTAGGGCTTTATTGACTAATTCACAAGGGTTTTTTTGGTTTTCTTCCCTATATTATTAACTGAGGAATACATATTATAAGGAAGAGGTTATTTTAGTAAGTGGATATTTCACAAGGGATTTTGGCTTCTTATTTAAATGCAAATGGACTGCTAAAATGTATGTATTATGTATGTATGCATGAATGCTATTTATGCATTATAAAGGGAAATATGCCTCTATTTACTCGGGAACACGGCTCTATTTTTGACTTTTGTTGTGATGAATCACAAATTCATCAACCCCCTATACTTAAACCTTGCTCGTCCCCGAGCAATAAATGAAATGCAGAAGTGAAATGATTTTGGGTTCCATACCAAGGTCATGAACAAAAGTTAAAAATGGAGCTTGACTCGACCTTTGGATTAATTATGTGCAGGAACCTTATTGGGATCTGAGTTTAAGACCTAATAGACTTCAAGTTCCACAAGTCTTCTATTCAAGACGCCTCAACACACCAGATCAGAACAAGTCTACATACACAAACTTTAATGACCATGAATCTTTCCATGCAGTGTAAGTGATATATGACTCCCACCTCAGAAGTAACAAAGAAACGACCTCCCCCAACCTGGTAACTCTAATGCCTCGGTCTAGCAACTCTTTCCTCGAGAAGCGGGGTATTCCCTTCTAAGTTCAAGTGCAACCGGCTCAAGAAGAGGGGGAAGAAGTATAGACTTTTGGGAGCTCAGCCAGTGTAGCTAAGTCTCCCAATGCAAGCTTCATGAGATGTAACATGGGGACCATAAGCTTTTGCTTTACTTGACTACATACACTCCGGTGGGGTTATTAAATTTTCAATCCGACCCACCACTTCTTTGGAGTTCTTTTTGCATTTTTTTTCACAAGTGCCTCTGTACAACATATCTACATGGTGCAGCATATATATAAGAAATTTCCTCTTGAGCCAGTAGACTATCCCTCTTTTGAAGCTTTATTGCAACCCACGGCTTCTGTCTTTAGCCTTCATCACCACTAGACCAAGTTGAGACGCACTTCCTTCACTAGAAGAAGAAGAGAGGTTCCACCTAGAAGTACTACCCTCATATGCTACCCCAAGCCAAAGGAAACTGCCTCCTCACCACCTCATCCGTGGAGTGCCATGTGTAAAGTGCTGGTGCAAGTCAAGCCATTGTCTCTAAGAGTCATGCGTGTGTTGTTAAGTGCTCTACTCAGGCTCATCAAGATGACATATGAACATAGACTTGCAGACTCAAAGAATTAAGTCACCTGACCTGAAAAATCTTAACTCCAGTTCCTATAAGGTTCCTCTGAAATTAGGTGGATTAAGGTCAAATCAATTCCATCCTCAATATCTTCTCATAACTTGGTTCAGAACCCACTAGCTTTTCACTTTGCATATGCAAAGTATGTAGATGAGATGTCATGCTATGAAAATGCCACTCTTTTTTTCTTTTTGGATGCAGAGATGGTATGCAAGGGTAAATAAGAAGCCTTTATTCTTGACGTTTTCATTTGGTATAAGTATACAACAATTTGTATTATTTACAACAAGTTTTTAGTTTATACATAATATACATAGTATACAATTTTTTCGATATACATCCAACAAATTTTACAAGAGTATGTTTTACAAGAATTTTACATTTTTTATACAAGTATAGTAAAAAAATATTTTTTTTCAATTTTTACCCACCCTGTAATTATTGCATAATATATACAGAAAATACGCGAAAATACGCGAAAGTACGAGCTATGGTTAAAGTATATATGTAATATATACACGCCCCCTATACTTAGCATGTGCTATGTCCTCAGAGCACAAAAAGCGACTAAAAAGACATGGCTCGGGCTAAGCGTAGGAGAGCTAAAATTATAAAAATCATATAGAAGTCGCACCGCCTCCCTATACTTAGGCTTTGGCGGACTAAGTGTAGAAGAAGATCAAAAATTGGGCGGACAAGGGCAAGAGGAGAAATGAATGAGTATACAATGCGGGCATCAATCCCCCCTATACTTAGGTTCATGTCAGCCTAAGTATAGGACAGAAGTGAGTATGAGGACTAATGTGGTCTAGAGAATGTACAGTGAACTGACTCAGGTGTCCCCTCCCCCCTATACTTAGGATCTGGTTATCCTAAGTATAGTCCAAGATAGTGATCTAATGAGGCGGGGATGGGTTACTAGAGTCGCGAGGGAGAGAGGATAAGATGTAAAAGATGGTATATTGATCGTCGAAAATCGGAGTGCGTAAATCGATGTAAAAACCGAATCGTTGTACACAAGATAGAAGACGTGTCAATTATAAAATTTATATCCGAAACTCAAATTAACAAGGCACACATGAGATGTGTGCGTGTATAGTAGAGAGTTACGGGTCGAACACTGGGAGGCAGATTGGATATGTGTCAAACTAGCATTCTTAAGCAATAGGATTCTGAATCAAAGAGTGTGTAGGTCAAATAAATACATTGCAACTTAGATAAATAAGAAACACAATCCTTGCAAATATGATTATCATTCAAAGGGATGAATCGTTCAAAGTAGCATCTAGTTCCTGATTAACAGTAATAAAACATGAAACAGATTGGATGCAAACAAGATAAGACTGGTGAATGCAACACAAACAAGATTATATCGAAACGATCGCAAAGCATAAAGGTTACGTAAATCAATCTTTAAACATGAAATACATAGGGAATAAATTTGGAGTCCGAAAGAAATTTTGACATCTAGTTCGCAGCATCAGGTTCTCTCAAGTTGTGTTTCGGGATTCTAGATTCTTCACATGAGGTCCAAGGGTTCTTGATATGAATGATATGCAGCCCTGGTGGCTATGGTTCTGGCAGTACACACGCCGTAAAGTTGTGTAGATCTTCGTCTTGTGAACTGCATTGGTTGCTTCTCCACGATGGTGAAAGCTAATACTGCAAGACCATAGAACAAAATTACATCAGGAAGATAGTGTTGCTACTAATCTAATGAAATCAAATAGGAAAGATGGTGGCATCAAGACAGAACAAGGGATAGATTCAATAAATAATTAAGAGCTTGGCAATCCAGAAAAAAATAAAAGACATGAAAGAAAGATGAGCGTAGGATTGGAGAAGGAATATTAGCCGCAGGAAGAACTTTGACCGAAGGCTCAAGTGTATGAGCGGAAGGAGTAAAGATCGCTTTGTTGCAGCGTGTTGGGTTCCAACTCTGTGTAGTCCCGGCTGCCCCTCGCTGTTCATAATCCTTCTCCTTTTATCTTTCTCGGGTGCACAGTCCAGGCGCAACTATCGGGTGCCCTCGGAATCAAATGCTGTGCGCATGATTCGCGCCCGTTACAATCAATCACGCATGATTCATCATCACACGCGGGTGGCTACAGCTAATTACATCATGATTTCTTGCCTTTTAAATGCCACGCACGAGCTGCAGGCTGGACGTACATTGTTCCTGGAATATATTCATCGACTTTCCAAAGAGAGGAACGTATTGGCGTGATTAATGGGATTTTGTTCTGCTCGGTGTGGCCTGTGTGGATACCGATATTATCTTTATTAGTAATCAATCATAATCTGCGCAGTATAGGAAAGATTTGCTCCCTTGAATTCGTTGGGATTTCAACGAGTGTCAACTTGTGTTTGCAGGGCCTACGTCCCTGCAACATGAACGTGACGAAGGGAGAAAAAAACGTGAGGTGGAATGGTGGTGCCAGAAATGGTTATTATCATGGCAAACCATGTGCATGAGAATGCACATGCAATGTTGCATGTACGTGCATGGTTCATGATATAATCAGAGGGGAGCACTACGTGTTTGGCAAAGGTTTAGGGAAAATTGCTGAAAAGCCCAAGTTGCTTTCCAAATTACATTAAGCCCACATGGTTTTGATATTCACAATGCGTTCCTATAGAGTAGAGGATTTTGTTTTATCACAACAAACATCAAGGAATTTCACCGAGTATTCTCGAGGGGATCGAATGATGCATCATTGTATCTAGGGACCCTCCGATGGTGATATCACAAACATGAGGGATTGTGGTAAAAAAGGATGAGATTGTGCATGGTGATCATCTTCTCTGAGGGAAAAAAAGACAAGGTATGAGTGAAGGATGATCCGAAATTGATTGTAGTCTTTGAAGAGCAGAAATTCGACCGATCGAGCATGCAACATTTTGAAATGGATCTTCTTAAGCTCCAAAATTGACAACCAAAAAGAGCCAATGACCAATGACAAATGTACCACAGAGCATAGCAAACTCATCTAGATAATGTTGTGGGAGATATTATTCAGGCATCTTATTGTAATGAATCGTAGATTCATCACCCCCTTATGCTTTACTCTTGCTAGTCCCGAGCAAGACAATTTATTGAAAAACTAAACAATCAAAATGAAGGAAAGGAACTCTAATCTTCTGAGGTTTTCCATTGAGTAATCCCATTTCATATCTCTCTACCTAGCAATAGATGCGATTTTGAATCTTGAACTAAGAGTGAGGACGATTTATTTTACACATAGTAAGGTGATGGATTCTCTAAAGATGGACATCGCTTAGGTCAAACAGCACCTGAGTATCAAGTTGAGCTTAGAATCTAATTGATCTATGAACTCTCATTTGACATTATTTCAGACCATGATGAACGGTATTGATCTACAACTCGAAGTTTCCCAATAGTCCAAGTGCTCAGTTCATGTGCAAGCCCAATATTCTCTTAGCACTGACACTAACTGCGGGAGGTACAACTTCCCTTCCAAGTCGGATCACCCCCGTTAGCTTTATTAATGATTTGGTTGGCATTTGTAAGCTTTATTGAGTAGGGTTCGACCATCTGCGTTCGAGATACGCCGACTCTGGCCCTACTGATGCCCTTTATCCACCTGCTCCTTTGGATTTTTAAACAGCCTCGACTATTAGCATTAGTTTGCTGCCAATTCTGGCACTGCTCAGGAGTAGTGGAAGCATCTTTATTGTTTAAAAGTAGAGCGTACTTACATTATGTGTGGAGGTATTTTAAAATACCTTCAATGTACGGATACTTTAGCTTTGCCAACTTAAAGATATAGCTGTTGGGGTCATGTTTCTCCCTTGGAAGGGCCCAACTCCCTAAGTATATGAGCCAAGAGTCATGGGTGGTAAGAGTTGAACACTTGTCTTTTTAGGATCCCTCAATTTGATAGAAGCGTCAAGTGAACTTGACGATGTTGTTCAGATGGTTTTATTCATGTCTAACAAGGGACTCAAGGTCATCTGGTTTCTAATCCCATTTGTCTCTCGGGTAATTAAGCTAAAGTAGCCTGAATGTCCTGAGTGACATCAACATTTTGAGTTTCCTATATAAAGGTGAGGCGGGGTCCTCAACAAAAGTTCATGGTCCAAAATCTCATCACATGCTTGGGTAAAAAAATGAAGATAGATGTGCCCAAATGGGAAACAAGATAGATCAGAATGAAAAGATTTTTGGCTCAAAGATAAAGTTTTGGATTTTTTTTTTGCTTTTTTGTTGGTAAAAAAACGAAACAAGAGTTAGGAAGACTCGAGGAATCCTAACTACCCCCCTTATGCTTGAGATGTGCCGTGTCCTCATGGTGAACTATATGGAAGGTAAATGAAATAGAGGACTCGAAATGTAGATGAGGCAAGGTGGTTTGGAGATCCAAGGTTCCGTGCGAACTTTGAAACTTTTTTTTTCTTTTCTTTTTTATTTCTTTTTTTTGAAAATATGCACAAGCTATATACAAGGATGGACGAAGATGGGTGGAATTCTTTTTGATGGATTTTTTTCTTCTTTTTTTTTCTTTTTTCTTTTTCATTTTCTGGGATTTTGGTGAAGAATGAAAGTGAATGGAGATATATACAAGTGAACGAGAGAGAAAAAAATGAGAAGCGAAAGTTCGATGAAGAAGAAGGAAGAAGGGGGTGTCTGGATCACCCCCTTATGCTTATCCGTGACTTAGTCCCAAGGGACATAAGTTAGCATAATTGAGGTGCAGACACAAGATAAAAAGCTGAACAAAAATGAAAAAGAATAACTATGGGGTGCCTCCCATAAAGCGCTACATTTTATGTCTGCAGCTAGACGTGAGACACCCCTAGGGGTCAGTCAAGAACTCAGATGGAGTATTGGGTAGAGAGTAGATAGTTTCAATGCAAGGTTTAAGTCTCTGCCCATTAACAGTGAAGGTATGTTGAGTAGAAGGATCGCAAATCTCGACGGCCCCCGAAGGAAAAACTGTACGTACAATAAATGGGATGGTCCATTTAGACCTCAATTTACCAGGAAACAACTTCAGACGAGCATCAAATAACCAAACTTTTTGACCTGGCTCAAATGTCTTCCTAGAGATATGTGCTTATCATGCCAGACTTTGATTTTCTCCTTATAGATGCGGGAGTTTTCATATGCCTCATTCCTAAATTCATCTAATTCAATAAGTTGCAATTTTCTCTTTTCTCCCGCAGCCTCTAGGTTTAGATTGCATTCTCGAATCGCCCACATTGCCTTGTGTTCTATCTCAATAGGGAGATGGCATGCTTTACCATAAACCAGCCGAAAAGGAGACATGCCAAGTGGTGACTTGTACGCCGTCCTATAGGCCCATAGTGCATCTGTCAACTTCTGTGACCAATCTTTCCTATCTGGTCGTACAGTCTTTTGTAAGATCTTCTTGATTTCCCTGTTGGATACCTCGGCCTGTCCATTGGTCTGGGGATGATATGGTGTGGACACTTTGTGTGTAACCCCGTACTCAAATAACAACTTCCCAAATTGATGATTTGTAAAATGAGAACCTCCATCACTAATGATCGCACGTGGAACTCCGAAGCGTGAAAAGATATTTTTCTTGACAAAATCCAAAACAACCTTGTTATCAGTAGTTCTTGTGGGAATGGGTTCCACCCATTTGGATACATAATCCACAGCTACCAAGATATATTGAAATCCTTGTGAGGGTTTGAAAGGTCCCATAAAATCTATACCCCAGACATCAAAAATCTCCACAATCAATATGGGGTTTAGAGGCATCGCATCCTTCTTGGACATTCCTCCTAAGGTCTGACACCGTTGACATGCAGAGGTATTCACATGAGCATCCTTATGCAGATTTGGCCAAAAGAAGCCACTCTGCAAGACCTTAGCGGCAGTTTTCTTGGCAGCAAAGTGACCGCCACATCCTGAACTATGGCAAAGGTTGAGAACACTCTGCATCTCATCCTCCGGAATACAACGTCTGATAATCTGATCAGCGCATATCCTAAACAGAATAGGGTCCTCCCACACATAATATTTGGAATCCGAAATCAATTTATCTCGTTGCTGCTTGTTCAGACCTTCTGGCATCTTGTTAGCAGCGAGATAGTTGACAATATTTGCGTACCATGGTAGGTGGGTTACAGATAACAACCTCTCATATGGGAACGTGTCTCTTAGTGGTGGGGACAGTGATTGTGAATTAGATGTGAGTCGTGACAAGTGATCAGCGACGACATTTTGTTTTCCTGCTTTATCCCTGATCTCCAAATCAAACTCCTGTAAGAGGAGTATCCATCGAATGAGGCGGGGCTTGGCATCCTTCTTCACCAAAAGATGTCGTAGTGCTGTGTGGTCTGAGTATACAACGACTTTTGAGCCTAAAAGATATGGTCGAAATTTTTCCAATGCAAAGACAATTGCCAGTAATTCTTTTTCTGTGGTGGTGTAGTTCTTTTGAGCATCATCTAGGGTCTTACTGGCATAATGGATCACGACAGGTAGCTTGTCAATCTTTTGCCCCAACACAACCCCTACTGCATAGTCTGAGGCATCACACATGATTTCAAAGTCTTGGGTCCAATTGGGTGGTTGGAGAATTGGGGCTTGGGTCACCATGTTTTTCAGAGTATTGTATGCCTCAAGGCATGTTCCATCGAAGTTAAAATCATGATCTTTGGCTAAAAGTTCAGTAAGAGGTCTTGCTATCTTTAAAAAGTCTTTTATGAAACGTCGATAAAAACCGACGTGACCCAAAAATGATCGAATCTGTTTGACATTTGTTGGGGGTGGCATTTTTGAAATCAAATCAGTTTTAGCCTTGTCTACCTCCATCCCCTTTTTAGAAACAATGTGTCCAAGTACAATCCCACTGGTGACCATAAAATGGCTTTTCTCCCATGATAAAACCAAATTCACATCCACACATCTCTGGAGGACTCGATCTAAATACTCTAAACAAGAATCAAAAGAGTGTCCAAACACTGAGAAATCATCCATAAATATCTCCATAAAATCTCCTACCATCTCAGTGAAAATCGCAAGCATGCATCTTTGAAAAGTGGCGGGAGCATTACAAAGTCCGAATGGCATCCTCCTAAAAGCGTACGTACCATAGGGGCAGGTAAATGTAGTCTTTTCTTGGTCCATGGGTTCAATGGCCACCTGATTGTAGCCCGAGTACCCATCAAGGAAACAAAAATATTCCTTGCCTGCCAATCGCTCAATTATTTGATCAATGAATGGGAGCGGAAAATGGTCTTTCTTCGTGGCTGTATTCAGTCTCCGATAATCTATGCAAATTCTCCACGAAGTTGTTGTTCTGGTTGGTACCAATTCGCCCTTGTCATTGGTGACAACAGTCAACCCGCTTTCTTGGGTACAACCTGAACAGGACTTACCCATGGGCTGTCTGAGATGGCATAAATGATGCCATTATCCAACCATTTGATGATCTCTTTCTTTACGACCTCCCGCGTATTCGGATTCAATCTTCTCTGCATCTCGCGGGAAGGTCGAGCTCCATCTTCAAGGTATATGTGGTGTGTACAGTAACTAGGACTAATACCTCGGAGATCAGCAAGTGTCCAACCAATTGCCTTCTTATTCTTCCTCAAAACATCCAACAATCGATTTTCTTGGTCACTCGTTAGGTGAGCACTTATAATTACTGGTAAGGTTTGTTGCTCACCTAAGAAGGCATATTTCAAATTCTCAGGGAGAGATTTCAACTCTAATTGGGAGTTTTCAGATAAATGTAAAGTGTTCTCAGATTCAGTTAAGTCCTTCTCGATATCACATGGGGTGGATAGGAGCTGATCAAGATCAGTGCTTAGCTCCTCTAATAATGGGTCATGGTCTTCCACTGGAGATCCTTCTATAAGTTCAGTGTTCAGAGATGCTTGGATAACTTCTTCTTCAATCAAATCCAATTGTTGACAAGATTCAATGTATCCACAATTCTCCTCTTCCTTTTTCTTTTGTAAAGGTTTCATTACATCAATTTCTATCTTCTCGTCTCCCACAGAAAATTCAATGGTCCCTTTTTCATAGTCAACATGAGCCTTAGCAGTTGCTAGAAATGGTCTTCCTAATATGATTGGAGTGTGGCTTAACTTTTCGGGAACTTCCATGTCCAAGACCAAGAAATCAACTGGGAAGTGAAAATCCTGAACCTTGACTAAAACATCCTCTAACATTCCTCTAGGTCTCTTAACCGAGCGGTCTGCTAGTTGGAGTGTAACCGGTGTGGGCTTTAGTTGACCTAGGTGGAATTGGTCAATCAATGATGTGGGGATAAGGTTAATGGATGCTCCGAGGTCTAAGAGTGCCTTCTCAAATAAGGTATCACCAATTTCACATCGAATCATTGGGGCTCCGGGATCACATCGCTTTTGGGCAAGTGATGCAAGATGGCATTGGTGGTCTCTTGGGTTAGAATGTGACGCTCGGGTGTTTGGTTCTTGGACTTTGTATTCCTCTTGGGTGTGCAGATTTCTTTGAGGAATTTAGCATAAGCTGGAATGTGTTTGATGGCATCTAATAGTGGGATGCTAATCTGAACTTGCTCAAACACTTTGAGGATTTCCTCATTTGAGGCCATTGAGCTCTTCTTGGAATGGAGCTTTTTTAGTGCCTCGGGGAAGGGAGCTGGTATGGTGTGGGAAGATGGTGAGTCAGATATACAATTGTCTTCACCTAAGATCTCTTCATCTTCGTTCTCAATGGGGTCTTTCTTTTCTTTTTCCTTCCCTTTTATTCGTGGTGGGTCTTGTGTGGTAGTCCCACTCCTAAGAGTCACGGCATGGGCACTAGCATTGCTACTTGATCCAGCTCCATTATTTTGTTGTGCTGAATTTTGAAAATTGTGAGAAGGTCTTTGCTTGGGGTATTGAAATCCTGTTGGGGCAATTTGCATATTCCTTGGGTTTGGAGTAGGTTGTGAAGGTAGAGTTCCTTGTGTGGGTTGGACTGAACTTTTCAATTGGGTCTCATTCTGTCTCTTCAATGCTTGTACTTCTCTTTGCAATTCAGTCATCATCTTAGCCAGCATATCAAAACGGTCCTCTGAAGTAGTAGGTTGTGATCCTTGGGTTTGTGCATGTCGGGACTCAGGTTGGGGTGGTGGCTTTTGTTGTTGAAATCCTTGCCCTTGGTGTTGGTCTTGACCTTGTTGTCTCCATGAGAAATTTGGATGTGAGCGCCAGCCTGGGTTGTATGTATTTGAGTGTGGATTTCCTTGAACCCAATTGGCATTCTCATATGGTTGAGGTGGTGTCTCAGAAGGGTGAGGTGGGTTACAATGGAAGGCTATCAAACCTTCTTGGGGTGTGTAAGTCTGTACAATAGGTTGGTTAGTGTAGTAGACCATTTGGCTAGGAGAAAAATGTGAATAAGATTGTGGAGTATTTACAACAGGTGGTTGGGTTGGAGTATGTACAAGTGCGACAGGTTGTGGGGGTTGTGGAGCAGATGAAGTTTGCTCCTGGACGTTGCTAACATTTCCCTGTACTAATTTCGTAAGTTGTTCGACTTGTTTAGCAATAACGTCCATTTTGTCCAACTTTTTGCAGACTAATTCCATTTCTAAACTTGAAAGATTCTCCCGAGTCTCAGATGTGTAAGTCTTGATATTTTTGGTTGGGTCGATTCTGCAAAAAGTTTTGATTGAGGCGTGGTTGAGAGAATTTTTGCTCATATTTTCAAAGAGTTGCCACGCACTCTCTGCATCTTTGCTTAGAAAGTTTCCTCCGCAGCTTGCATCTACAGTGTTCCTTAAGTCATCTCTAAGACCTTGGTAAAATGTCTGACATAGGTGCCACTGAGGAACATCATGATGTGGGCATTTCCTCAGCATGTCATTATGCCTTTCCCATGATTCATGAAACAATTCTCCTGGTTCTTGGGTAAAGGTTGTAATGGCTCTCCTTAAAGCATTTGTTCTTCCAATGGGAAAGAATTTGTTCACAAAGGTCTTCCTTAAGTCTTCCCATGTAGTTATGATCCTTCCCAAATTTCTCAACCATTGACTTGCCTTATCTTTTAGAGAGAATGGGAATAACTTAAGGTGGATGTAGTCTTCACTTATGTCATGGTAGACCAATGTGTCACTTATGGCTAGGAATTCATGGATGTGTTGGATGGGATCCTCTGCATTCTTTCCATAAAAGTGTGGGAGAACAGAGATGATATTCGGCTTTAACTCAAAGTTCCTTTCCATGGGAGGGAGTTGGATCCATGGTGTGAGATGATGGAGACCGGGGTCATAATATTCACGAATGGTCTTTGGTCTCTCATTCTCTCTCTCTCTTTCTCGTCGCATAGCAGCTAGCTCTTCTCTCATTATGTTGAATCCTGCCAATAGCTGTTGATTAATTGTATTTTGGTCCGGTGGTCCTGGGATTTGAAATTCATCATCTTCGATTTGATCAAAGTCAGGTGGTGGAGGTGGTTGTGCCATCCTAAATCTAGATGATGATGTAGAAAATCTTGTGGGAGTGATGAAGTTGGGGTTGAACAGTGATGGTTTTTGGGACCGACGACCGTAAATACACAATCAAACACAAAACAATTCCTTTTGCACACTCAACACGTGATGTGCTCTGATGAGCTTATCTTTTCAATTTTAAGGTGTTATCATCCAATCTTTAAAACACAATTAAGCGTCCTAAAATGGGCCTCTAAATATGGGATTTGGGCTCTAGTGACCTAGTCTGCGTTGTGCTTCAATCACAATCACGTGTGCAAACCACAGTGCATCAACCAAGTTTCAAACAGATTTTTTGTGAGATGATTTTTAAGGCGGCCACTTGAGAGTTAATTTCGATTTCAAAGAGAGGTTCGAGTGAGATTAGATTGATTCAAACAATCGCGGTTTTAGTGGTCTTAGTTCTTTAAGCATGGGGAGAAAACCACAGAAATGCAAATGATGTGTGCAGGGTTAGAATTGCGTACCTGGCTCCCGCACTCTACTATGCAATATGCTTCGCAGAAATTTTAAATCTAATCAGGCACATGCAGTCCTAGAATGCTATGATCCTAGATACGTCTAGCAATATGCGTGCACAGAAGTATTTTTGGTGTTTTTTTTGAAAATTTTTAATTTGTTTTGAAAACCGCCTAGATTACAAACAAGCTAATCTAAATGCAGTGCAAGAAATAAAACCTAAGTTATTACAAAAATAATATGGAGGGGTTGAGAAGAGAAGAATGTCCAGTCCAAATTACAGATCAACAGAAAAATACAGGGAAACTTAATTTAACTACGAAGTGAAATAGCAAAGAAAATTTTTTTTGTCAAATCGACGTGCGGTCTTAGACAAGTACGCCTGGTGTCAACGGGTCTAAGGTGATTGGCTAGCTTGTTGGACGGGCTACTGGTCGCTTCGTGGACAAATCGAGATTCCTTCGAGCGTCAGGTACCTGAAAAAAAACGACGTCAGATTGGCGAATCAAAGTGCAAATGAAAAGAAAAACAGACACATACGCGTCGCCTCCCCGGCAACGGCGCCAAAAATTGATCGTCGAAAATCGGAGTGCGTAAATCGATGTAAAAACCGAATCGTTGTACACAAGATAGAAGACGAGTCAATTATAAAATTTATATCCGAAACTCAAATTAACAAGGCACACATGAGATGTGTGCGTGTATAGTAGAGAGTTACGGGTCGAACATTGGGAGGCAGATTGGATATGTGTCAAACTAGCATTCTTAAGCAAGAGGATTCTGAATCAAAGAGTGTGTAGGTCAAATAAATACATTGCAACTTAGATAAATAAGAAACACAATCCTTGCAAATATGATTATCATTCAAAGGGATGAATCGTTCAAAGTAGCATCTAGTTCCTGATTAACAGTAATAAAACATGAAACAGATTGGATGCAAACAAGATAAGACTGGTGAATGCAACACAAACAAGATTATATCGAAACGATCGCAAAGCATAAAGGTTACGTAAATCAATCTTTAAACATGAAATACATAGGGAATAAATTTGGAGTCCGAAAGAAATTTTGACATCTAGTTCGCAGCATCAGGTTCTCTCAAGTTGTGTTTCGGGATTCTAGATTCTTCACATGAGGTCCAAGGGTTCTTGATATGAATGATATGCAGCCCTGGTGGCTATGGTTCTGGCAGTACACACGCCGTAAAGTTGTGTAGATCTTCGTCTTGTGAACTGCATTGGTTGCTTCTCCACGATGGTGAAAGCTAATACTGCAAGACCATAGAACAAAATTACATCAGGAAGATAGTGTTGCTACTAATCTAATGAAATCAAATAGGAAAGATGGTGGCATCAAGACAGAACAAGGGATAGATTCAATAAATAATTAAGAGCTTGGCAATCCAGAAAAAAATAAAAGACATGAAAGAAAGATGAGCGTAGGATTGGAGAAGGAATATTAGCCGCAGGAAGAACTTTGACCGAAGGCTCAAGTGTATGAGCGGAAGGAGTAAAGATCGCTTTGTTGCAGCGTGTTGGGTTCCAACTCTGTGTAGTCCCGGCTGCCCCTCGCTGTTCATAATCCTTCTCCTTTTATCTTTCTCGGGTGCACAGTCCAGGCGCAACTATCGGGTGCCCTCGGAATCAAATGCTGTGCGCATGATTCGCGCCCGTTACAATCAATCACGCATGATTCATCATCACACGCGGGTGGCTACAGCTAATTACATCATGATTTCTTGCCTTTTAAATGCCACGCACGAGCTGCAGGCTGGACGTACATTGTTCCTGGAATATATTCATCGACTTTCCAAAGAGAGGAACGTATTGGCGTGATTAATGGGATTTTGTTCTGCTCGGTGTGGCCTGTGTGGATACCGATATTATCTTTATTAGTAATCAATCATAATCTGCGCAGTATAGGAAAGATTTGCTCCCTTGAATTCGTTGGGATTTCAACGAGTGTCAACTTGTGTTTGCAGGGCCTACGTCCCTGCAACATGAACGTGATGAAGGGAGAAAAAAACGTGAAGTGGAATGGTGGTGCCAGAAATGGTTATTATCATGGCAAACCATGTGCATGAGAATGCACATGCAATGTTGCATGTACGTGCATGGTTCATGATATAATCAAGTTCTGTAGAGGGGAGCACTACGTGTTTGGCAAAGGTTTAGGGAAAATTGCTGAAAAGCCCAAGTTGCTTTCCAAATTACATTAAGCCCACATGGTTTTGATATTCACAATGCGTTCCTATAGAGTAGAGGATTTTGTTTTATCACAATAAACATCAAGGAATTTCACCGAGTATTCTCGAGGGGATCGAATGATGCATCATTGTATCTAGGGACCCTCCGATGGTGATATCACAAACATGAGGGATTGTGGTAAAAAAGGATGAGATTGTGCATGGTGATCATCTTCTCTGAGGGAAAAAAAGACAAGGTATGAGTGAAGGATGATCCGAAATTGATTGTAGTCTTTGAAGAGCAGAAATTCGACCGATCGAGCATGCAACATTTTGAAATGGATCTTCTTAAGCTCCAAAATTGACAACCAAAAAGAGCCAATGACCGATGACAAATGTACCACAGAGCATAGCAAACTCATCTAGATAATGTTGTGGGAGATATTATTCAGGCATCTTATTGTAATGAATCGTAGATTCATCATATATACAAATGAGTTGGTTTGAATCTTTCGAGATGCTGCGGATTGCTGGAGCTCACTGCTGCGAGGCCTCATACGCGGCTCGAGGTGTATCTGTTGAATCTGTCTCGCGCATGAATACAATCTCCTCAACATGGACTAACTGCTCATTGGATTCGACAAAGTGCTTCAACAGCTGTCCATTCACAAGGAATGTCGGTGCGTCATCTGCGAGATCTGAGATCTCGACACATCCACTATCATGCACCGTACGGATGACAAATGGGCCTGTCCACTTGGACTTCAACTTGCCTTGGAAGATCTTCAGTCTAGCATGAAACAACCATACCTTCTGTCCAGGAACAAAGGTCTTTCGTCTGATATATCGATCATGCCAACGCTTTACCTTGTCCTTGTAAATCAAACTGTTGTCGTATGCGCGGTTTCTGACTTCCACAAGCTCATTCAGATCCATGTCTCTCTGTTTCTGTCCCATGTGCGTGTTCCAATTGACCTTCTTGATTGCCCATTCTGATTTGTGCACTAACTCTGCGGGCAAATGGCACGGCTTTCCGAATACCATTCGGAATGGGGAGGTGCCTAACAGTGTCTTGCAAGCTGTCCTATATGCCCAGAGGACTTGATCCAAGATCTGATACCAGTCCTTCCTGTCCGGGAGGACAAGCTTTTGCAATATGGTTTTCACCTCCCTATTTGACACCTCGGCCATACCATTGGTTTGTGGGTGGTAAGGACTCGCGACACGGTGTTCAATGCCGTAATCCTTCATGAATTTCTTCACCTCCCGATTCACAAAGTGGCTACCCCTGTCCGATATCATCATTTTGGGGATCCCGAACCTAGAGATGATGTGATCTCTAATGAATTTACAGACAGTCCTGCTGTCTGCGGCTCCGGTCGGGATAGCCTCCACCCATCTGGACAGATAGTCTACCGCAAGAAGGATATATTCGAACCGGTGGCTTACAGGGAATGGGCCCATGAAATCGATGCCCCAGGCATCAAAGACATCACAAATGATGACCGGCTGCATTGGCATCTCATCCTTGGAACCAACGGTTCCTCCCATTCTCTGGCAAACTGGGAACGACATCGCGGAGGCGGTGGCATCGCGAAACAGAGTCGGCCAGTAGAAGCCACACTGAAGTACCTTCCATGCGGTCCTCTTCCCGGAGTGGTGTCCTCCTGCCTCTAAGCTGTGGCATAAAGAATGGACACTCTGGTATTCCTCCTGAGGAATACATCGTCTCCAGACACAATCCGGTCCTTCGAAGAAAAGGATCGGATCCTCCCAATGGTAGTGTCTAGCGTCCGACTTCAGTCGGTCGATTTGGCTCTTGGGCCAATCTTCGGGAACTTTCTTGGAGATAAGATAATTCACGATATTGGCGTACCATGGGAGTGAGTCGATAACAAAAATCGACTCGTTGGGGAAGGAGTCTCGAATTGGTGAATCCTCGGAAGTAGTAAGATCTTCGAGACGAGAAAGGTGATCGGCCACTACATTCTTCTTTCCAGGTTTATCACGGATGTCCAAATCAAACTCCTGGATAAGTAAAATCCATCGAAGGAGACGTGCTTTCGCGTCCTTCTTCTCCATCAAATACCGTAGTGCCGTGTGGTCAGTGAACACAGTTACCTTGGATCCAATTAGGTGAGATCTGAATTTGTCCAAGGCAAACACTACCGCAAGCATTTCCTTCTCCGTAACTGTATAGTTACGCTGAGCCGTATCAAGCACTTTGCTTGCGTAGTGAATTGCAAACGAGACGCCATCTCTTCTTTGTCCCAACACAACCCCAACAGCATAGTCTGAGACGTCCGTCATGATCTCAAAAGGTAGAGACCAATCTGGGGCTTGTAGGATGGGTGCGTCCATGATCATTCCTTGCAAAAGCTTAAAGGCCTCAAGACATTTGTGATCAACAATAAACTCCATGTCTTTGCCTAAAAGCTCAGTTAGCGGCCGGGCAATCTTAGAAAAATCCTTAATGAATCTCCGATAAAATCCAACATGCCCGAGGAACGACCGCAACTGCTTTACGTTGGTTGGTGGCTGGAGTCGTCTGATCACATCCACCTTGGCAGGGTCAACCTCCATTCCTCTCTTGGAGATGACATGCCCCAACATTATGCCCTCCGTCACCATGAAGTGACTTTTCTCCCAGGAGAGTACCAGATTAACCTCACAACATCTTTTTAGGACTCAGTCCAAATTCCTAAGACAGGAGTCGAAGGAATCGCCGTGGACTGAGAAGTCATCCATGAAGACTTGCAGGAATTCACCGACCATTTCGGCGAATACAACAATCATGCACCTTTGGAAAGTACCTGGAGCATTGCATAACCCAAAAGGCATGCGTCTGAAAGCATAGGTACCAAAGGGGCATGTGAATGTGGTCTTTTCCTGGTCCTCTGGAGCTATGGCTACTTGATTGTAGCCCGAGAACCCATCTAAGAAGCAGAAGAACTCTTTCCCCGCTAGTCTCTCTAAGATCTAATCAATGAATGGAAGGGGGAAATGATCCTTCTTCGTCGCGGCTTTCAAGCGTCTGTAATCCACACAGACACGCCACGACGTGGGTACTCGCGTCACGATCTCCTCTCCATCCTCATTAGTGGTCGTCTGAATTCCCGACTTTTTAGGGACAACATGAATTGGGGCCACCCACTTAGAGTCGGAGATTGGGCAAATGAAACCCACGTCGCACCATTTTTCTATCTCCTTCTTCACGACCTCTCGTAAATTTGGATTTAACCGGCGTTGGAATTCACGAGAGGGTTTGGCTTCATTCTCCAAGTAAATATGGTGCGAACACAGAGCGGGATTTATCCCGTGGAGATTGGAAATGCTCCAGCCTATCGCCTTGCGGTTTTTCTCCAAGATCTCTAGCAAGCGAGATTCCTGCTCCTCGGTCAATCGCGAACTGATGATGACCGGAAATTTCTTGTCCTGACTCGTAAGGAAGGCGTATTTTAAGGTCGTGGGTAAGGGTTTGAGCTCAGGAATAGTGTGATCGTCTGGGAAATATGGCTCAATCCGATCTGGTTCAGTGTTGGAAGTGGCTGGATCGTTTTCTGTGATAGCTGCCACCAAGTTCGGCTCTGGAGTCGGATCGTCAAAGATCTCCATACAATCGGCAAGCGCCACGTCCGACTCTTCATCCTCATCTTCCGATTGTCCTAGAGATGTAAGGACTGACAGGCCCAACTGGGCCTCTATGTCATCAAAGATGTAGGGCGATGCAGGCTCAGAGCTGTACTCGTTCCTAAGGATCTCGCAGACTGACTTATGCACTGGATCATCTTCAGAGGAGATGGACATATCGGTGCTGGCTGGGTTCTGTCTCCATGGCCCAACTAAGTCTACATACTCGCAGTCTGTTCCGATAGAAGAGTAGTCGGTGCTGGATTTTGAATCCGGTCTCTGCCATCTTGTCTGCTTCATTTTAAGTTCCTCATCTCCGCCTGGAGTTTGGAACTGAATTTTCCCGATCTTATAGTCAAATAAGGCCCCTGCTGTTTTGAGGAAGGGCCTACCTAGAATGATCTGGGAATCTCTCCAATTACGAGGGGTCTCCATATCCAGGACAGTGAAGTCCACCATGTATTCTTGCCCCTTGACTTTGATCTCAATGTTCCTTAACTCTCCTTGGGACCTCTTGGTTGATTTGTCAGCAAACTGTAAAAGAGCTCTAGATTTCCTAAGAGGTCCGAGATTAAGCCGCTCATAGAGGGCAGTAGGCATCAGATTGATTGAGGAACCATTGTCCAGGAGAGTGCGTGCAAACGCGATGTCATCAACATGACTCTCTACATAATGTGCACCCATGTCTCTTCGTTTCCTAGGAAACGAATTCTTTATTGCACAAGTCGTGGCTACTGATAAAACGTGTTTTTCAACATGGCTTTTGGTTTTCCTGCTAACCCCTAGTAGGTGTGCATCTCACCTTAAGGTATTTTTGGAATGCAGGGGTCATTTCCACGAACTTGTCAAAGGGGATTGTGACCTTGATGTGTTTATTGCAGAACTCTGACATTTCAGGGTCATCTTTTTGGATTTTTTTGGTTTTCTTCTTTCCACCCTTAAGAGCTCGGAGGAAAGGGATTATTGACTCCAACTCATGTTCGGAAACTAAAAGATTCTCATTAAGATCAGGAACTGAGTTATTTGCATGACTCTGACTCTGAAACAAACTAGGACCCTGACTCTGACTGAAATAAAAATGCTGAGGCGAAACCGGTGCTGCTTCTTCCGCAACTGTTGGACGATCCTCCTCAGATGGAGGTGCGGGCTCTTCATCGGTTTCGTTGGACTCCATGCGGATGCGAGAATGCTGCTTTGAGGACTCAGATGTCCTCTTCTTCTGCCGGCGATGGTGGTGGTGCTCCTCCTTTTCTTCCTCCGAGTTCTCCTCAGGTAGAGTCTCGGAGGTTCCTTCCTTCTGTGCCCGTGCCCGATCAGGTATGGTTACGGTCCTTCCGCTCCTGAGGGACATATGATTTACATTATCGTACGAAAGGATCTCATGTTCAGATAAATAGTTATCTGAATAATATACCTGATCTCGAGGTCGGTTCTGGCCATGGTGTAAGCTGTTTGGGTTGGCCTGAACCTGTGCGGGAATTGGGGTCTTTGGCGCCATCTGTTGGTCCTGGGTACGAGAGACCCGATTGATGTCGGTTCTCATGTCCAGGTAATCATTCTGCATCTGTTGGACCCTATCAGACAGGGTCTGGATCGCCAAGGTGAGAGACTCCAATTCGGTGGGCTGGGCTGGCTGCTGTGCGGATGAGGTTCGGTAGTGGCCCTGTTGGCCATGCCGATACTGCTGCTGCGGGTGTGACGGTGCTGGGCCCTGCTGATACGTGTGCTGCTGCGGCTGGTACCCTTGTTCTGGCCTGGACTGAAAGCGCGGTGTAGGAACGGGCCTGGTTTCTTGGTAGGCTGGGGATGGGCGGTGTGGCTGATCCTTCCCCATTTCGGCCTGCCTAACAATCGGGTCACGGCTATACCAAAGTCCGTTGATCTCGTACACTTGTGGAGGCTCCTCGTATCCCGTCTCCACTTGTGGAGGTGCATGCTGGTTCTGCTGGGTGTAAGTCTGATCCCAGCTACTCTGAGACCCCGATTCCTGTTCCTGTACAAGATGGACTCGATGTACAGGTACAGGTGGTGCAGAAGGGGTAGGTAGCTTTATCTTAGCTACCTTCTCAGAAAGTTCCTCCACTTGCTTCGGTAGGCGCGAAAGAGACTCCAGTTCCGCGACTCTCTTGTGGATCTGCTCGACCATGGTAAGCTTGTCGGCAATCATCCCCATGCTGGGGATGAGGTCCTCAGTCAGATCCGCTATAGTCCTTCTAGTTGTCTCATTGGATAGGATTGAGGGAGACAACTGATAGGCCCGGGTGGCCTGCGACCTGCCGGTTTCCGCCATCTGCTCCAGGATCTTCCATACGGCGTGCTCGTTTTTGTTCAGATAGCTTCCTCCACAGGCGGCACTGACTAACCCCTGCATCTCTGGGGTTAGACCACAGAACAAGGTCTGGACTAAGATCGCCTTTGAAATGCCGTGGCAGGGGCATTTCTGTACTAAATCATTGAACCTATCCCAAGCGTCATGGAAAGGTTCACTGGGTCCTTATGCGAAGCTGGCGATCTTCGTTCTCATCTGGTTAGTCCTACTGAGAGGGTAGAACTTTTTCAAGAATAGGTCCTTGAAGTGCATCCAGGTAGTACATACCACCCCTAAGTTCTTCAGCCAATGAGCAGCCTTATCACCTAAGGCAAAAGGGGTGGCCTTCAGCCGAATATAATCTTGGCCAACATTGGGATGGCTAAGATTGTTGCACACCAACTCGAAGTCACGGAGGAAAGTGTATGGTTCTTCATTTAGGTTTCCGTTGAACTTCGGAAGCAGACTAAGGAAGTGGGGCTTCAGCTCGAATGCCTGGGCGGGAACTGCGGGTGCCAACCAGTTCTGAATCTCGTTCTCCGCCGGGTTATAGGTATCGACCATTGGTCGGTCGATTCCTCCTGCTACTATAATTTGTCCCATCCGCGCCGTGAGATCTGCATTCTTCTGTTCGGCTTCGGCGAGGCGAGCAAGAATCTGTCGCATTTGTTCCTCATCCGATGGTACTTTTGGCGGCATCTTGTCCTCTAGTCCTGGGGGGTAAATAAGATCGGTGTCAGAGGACAGATCAAGGAAGGGATTACCGAGGCGATGATCTTCCTCGATAATCTCGGAGGAGATAAAAGGGTTGGTTCGAGAGTAACCACCCTGAGTATGAGGGAACCAAGGCTCAAGAGGGTCATGAGTCCTGGATGGTCCAAGGTACGCTTGGGCCGATGAAGATGAGTCACTTGGGGGACTCATAGAGAGATCGGTGAATAACGCGTCGAAATCTCCCCAGTTACTCATCTTGATGTGGCGAGAAGAAGATAGGATTTTACTCATACCTGAAGCAAGCAAAATCAATCATACCTGAAGCAAGCAAAATCAATCCAAAACCCTGGGTTCACACTCAACACAGTGAAGGACTCGAAATCGAGTCCGATTAATCTTGTAATTTTTAAGTGTGAGTGTTCAAGCAAGATAGCAAGGATTACGCGACCTAGAGGGAAGTCGGCTTAGAGCCGGATGCGTCTTCCCTGTTTATCCTCTCGCCTAAGATACCGCCGATCCTCCCTTTCTTCGCTCCTATCCGGAGTTGGGGACTCAAAGACGTGCCCCTATCTACCTGCAAGCAGGCGGAGGCTGACAAAGCTAGGCCTTGTCGCAGAGTACCGCTGGTTCGCCCCTATCTACCTGCGAAGGCAGAGGCTACTTGGTACTTGTCAATGAGCTTAAAAGTATCCCACTCGTGATATTTGCTAAGATCAGTTGGCTCGTGATATGGAAAGCGGGGATTTGGGCTCTGCCTTAAGGTGTTCACACACACTCAAGTACCCTCACTCAGCCTGAAAACAGGGTCGGGGATTAATCTCCCGCAAACAATTTTCAAATTTTATTCTCTTTTTTGGTCAATACTGTTTAGCAATCCCGATTTTAAGTTAAGTTATCACTGATTAAGTCCACCACACAGCACGCCTATCGGACAGTCCCAATTTCCGTTTAATTAAATGTGAAAATCAGAGGGAGAAATCGAGAAAAAGCCGATGCAAGATAAAACAATGATGCTATGCTGAGTTCAGGAGACTTACAGTGATCCCTTTGCTTTTTTTATGTAGGATGCAGAACAAAATTGAAAACTTTATCTAAATGCAAATGCAGGCGATGAAAGCCGCTCCTAGACAGGCAGTTCTATTAACGTGAAGAACAGGTTTATTTGGCTAAGTACTGCGGTCTAAGTGCGTCTTTTGAGTGATTTGTGTGGTCCTAATGATTACGAGCACAAGCAATTCCTAGATTGGCTCGGGGAGCCGCTAGTGCACGCTAAGTTACATTCACCCACACAGCACACAGGGACACAGTTCCACTATTTTTACACACGCGAGAACCCAAACGGGAACCGCTGGAAATGATGCAAAAAATGTGGAAAATGATTGAAATTTACAAGTTCTCTCAATTCACTCAAAGAAAATGTCGATTCCTCGAAGCGTCTTCGACTCCTCGCGTTCCTCGCACAAAATAAATTTCGATGTCAGAGAGAGAACGACTCGAAAACAATGCAAAACTTTAAGAACAGAGAAATATTCACAAGAAAAACCGGGGGTCAGACTACCCGGAGAAAGAAAATCAAACACTCAAAAGTTCACCAAAAATTAACCTAAGCCGTGCCTACCCGGCAACGACGCCATTTTGATAACCGCTCCGCACCCTATGTTAATTCGAGCAAATTAATGTCCAAATTAATGTTAATCGTTCGTTGCAGTCGGATATGAGAGGGCTAATCAAAAACCACTTTAATTAGAGCAAGTTAATTTCAAGCGGCAGATTTTTTTTACTTGGTGGAAGTCCAAGGTCGAACTCAGGGAGGCATCTTTCTCCTTAGGTAAATTTTGAGCAAATATCAAGTGTTGGATTTTCAGGGAGAATATTTTTGGTCTTTTTCGGTTTTTTATGCAATGCACATGCAAAATCAGGACAAATTAAATGTTAATTCAAAAAGATGGTCAAAATAATTCCAAAAATTATGAAACTTGGCCAGACTATGAAATGGGATGAGATTGAGCTACTCTAATTTTTTGTAATTTTTAGACACTAAATGAATTTACTGTGAATTAAATATGCAGACATGGTGATTTTCACTATTTAATTTTTAATAAATAACAAATCACAATTTCTTCAAGAGATAAAATTATCCTAGATAGCTCTAGTGATGAGGAATCTACGAAAATTGACAGATCTTAATTTCAATGTGAAATGAATTTACTAAAATTAAAATGAGAAAATCACTCAACAATTTATTTAGGCCTCGATATGTGTGCAAATGACAAGAAATTCTTATGGCATGTTAAGAGTACTGTCCTTAAACTACTGTGAATTTTTGAGGATTTTTGGAATCACAGAGAATTAACTAAAAATTAAAAGGTGTCACTGGGCAAAATATTCCACAAAGCAACCAATTAATTCATTTAAAATTCCACTAAAATTATAAGGACATGACATGTGGCCCAATAGACAGAGGTCAATTTTCTCAACAAAATGCAATTTTTGGAATTTAAAAATGATGTAAAATGCAACCTAGGGATGCGTGCAAACACAGGGGTGTAAATGCAATACAGGAAAATAAAATTACATAAAGTAAATATGCTGACAGGGACTTAAGTGCAATTACCTATTATGATGGGGACTCAAGTGCAATTTCTCCACAAGGCTGTGCTCCTCACGTGGGGGCTGCTTCGCAGGGACCTTTCTGCAATTATGAAAAGTCCCCAAGGCCTCTGTGCAAAATACCCAGGCCGCACGTGCTCCTCACGTGGGTCGGCCTAGGCTCGGGCGGCTTCGGAGCTCTTGGAGGTCTGGAGTGAGGCTTGTCGTAGCCTCGGGTAGTCTGAACCTAGGGTCGGAGATGAGGCTCGGTCTTCGTCGACGTGGCGTGCTGAAGACCCTTGGATCAAGATGGATCCAAAGGATGTTGGTGCGGACGCGTGGCGAGATCAGAGGCCGTCAGATCTGGATAGATCCAACAGCTACTGGCTTCGATGGAGCTGCGACGTGGCTGAAGATCCACCGCTGAATCAGATGAAAGATCAACGGCTGAGAGCTGCTGCGGAGAGGAGACGCATGGCGCACTAGGCTCCATTGGATCTAAGGGATCCAACGACTCCTGTAAAGCCCAACCGAGAAGCTACGTGGCTCGTTGAGGTCCGTTCGATCGATGTGATCGAACGGCAGCTGTACATCTCCTCCGATGATCCTCCACCGCCTGCGGAGGAGATGGCGGGGCTCTGACGAAGGAGCCTTTGCTCCGCCCGTCCCTCCTCGTGCCGATGAAGCTCTCCGACTTGTCGGAGCGATCTCAGAAGACTCATGGCGTGGCGGCGAAGATGCTGATGATCTCAGGAGCGGCGGAGGGCTGTCGGAAGTCGCTGGCGATGAAGGTCGAAGACGACTCCGGCGAAGCTCCGACCAATGAGCAGAGAGGTACCTGCAAGTACTAAATACAGAGCCGAAGCTCGTGCGTGCAAGTGGAGAGGTAAAGGTGGGGTGGCGAGGCCTAGAGCGGAGGGAAGATGCTCCGACGATGGTGCTCCGGCCAAGTGGCGGAGCTGGAGCTGGTGGCGAGCGAAGTGAAGTGCCTGAGTGCGTGAAGGGTATCGCGAGGAGGAGAGCTCCGTCGCGGAGCTCGGCGAGGTGGAATGGAGGCGAGGAGATGACCGGAGGCGGCGAATAACAAGGGAGAAAATCGAAGAAGAAATGGAGAACAGATCGGAGAGGGATGGAGGTATCACCTGGGGATTGGAACTCTTCTGGGAGTTCCAGGTAGTCGCTCGAAGGGCCGGTGTCTCCCTGAGCTCAAGCAGCTGCTCGGAGAAGAGGCTGCGACACGACGGAGGAGCCGCGGATCTCGCCGGAGAAGATGGCCGTCTTCGCTCAAGGATTCGTGTAATTACTGTCACCAATCAGACGCTCCGAGCTCAGGGGATCTCTCAAGGGTGGTGGATAGCTGTGAAGGTGGTCGGAGGTGGTCTATTTATAGGGCAATGGCGGCAGCAGGGATGGAGGAGAGGTGAAGTTCGTGGAAGTTGTGGAGCGTCTCTGGTGGAAATCGTGGTGAGTGAGGGACCTTGCGAGGAGGAGGGAAGAGTGGGCTCCATCGTGGCGGTGTTGGCGGTCGGAGAGGTGGCTGAGGTGGAGTCGAGAATAGAAAGGGGGTGCGTGTTCAGCAAGGTCGAGATCGTGGGAGAGAGAGCGATCGGAGGTAGGAGACGAAGTCTCCACCGTTGGATCTTGTGATCCAACGGTGGTGGTCGAAGCGGCTGGAGCGGTTGAGATTAGAAGATCAGGGCGTACTCGAAGGCTGTAGATTAGCCACGTGTCGGGCTGAAGCGCGCGCGCTAATGGCCGTCCTGGATTAAACGTAAGGGATGATCGAGCGGCCAAGAAAAGAGGCGGAAGCAGCGACCAAGATGGAAGCTCTGAAGCGCGATCGAAGGGCGCTCAATGCGACACGTGTCAATCTCCTGGCTAGGGCGCTAACATGCGGTTAGGATGAGAGATGAAGGCTGATCGTGCGGTTAAGAATAGGGAGCGGATTAAACGGCTCAGATCAAAGGATTGATGGCATAATCGAGCGGACTACACTGCACCACGTGGAGCGATGGGACTAAGGCGAGAACGAATGGTGCATATGGGGTTCTTAAGATGATCGGATGGTTGCAAATCTAGGCGTGTGTGGAGGCAGCTAAGCCGTTGGATCTAAGTGGGTAATCGAACGGCTGTGGCTGCGGGCAGATGAGGCAAAGGGCAGCGGGCTACGTGGCGCTACCAGAGGGCGCCACGTGGCCTGCTGTGATTGGTTGGAAAGAGAATTGAGTGTAGAAAGAGAAGGGGACCGAATTTGGAAAAACTCCAAACATGAAAGTTGTAGATCTTGATGATATCTACAAGTTTCATGTTGATCAAAGACGGAGATGAGGTCAAGTATAATACAAAAAATACAAAGATACAATTTATACATATATGTAGTATACAAAGTAGCCCAAAAACCCAACTTTCTCATACGAGCTCCAAATTGGATGAAATTAGTCTCATTTTAAAGGTCTTTTAATGTGTAGTATTCTAAGAGTGAGTAAACCTATTTTGGAGTTTGTATGAAGGAGCTATGGGTATTTTATTGTCCAGGGGTCCTAGGGCTTTATTGACTAATTCACAAGGGGTTTTTTTTTGGTTTTCTTCCCTATATTATTAACTGAGGAATACATATTATAAGGAAGAGGTTATTTTAGTAAGTGGATATTTCACAAGGGATTTTGGCTTCTTATTTAAATGCGAATGGACTACTAAAATGTATGTATTACGTATGTATGCATGAATGCTATTTATGCATTATAAAGGGAAATATGCCTCTATTTACTCGGGAACAAGGCTCTATTTTTGACTTTTGTAGTGATGAATCACAGATTCATCAGGGGTGTCACGTGGCATGCCCTGGAGCTGCCACGTAGTGCCCCCAAAAAAATTCAAAATTTAAGGATAAAGAAAAATAGAAAATAAATAGAAGGATACCTCGGATCGAAAAAAATTCCTTCACGAAAGTTGCTCGTTTCGATGAGATCTACAACTTTCATGAAGGACCCGGAAGCAGAAGAGGCCATATGTGCAAAGTGGTATTTTTGGTGGTTTTCCATGTGTATACAAAACCGACTTTTTGGAGTTTTGTAATTTTTTGGTGGTTTTAGAGAGGATAAAAATTATAAAAAATACGAAAAAATATAAGAAAATTAATTACACATAATCTATTTTTTTGGATTTTTAATGAATAAGAAAATAGGAAAATAAGATGGAAGTAAGAAACACACAATTTTTGTACAGACTTACAACAGACACTTGGACTCAGACAGTTTCTTTGATTTTAGCTTTAATTTGGATTTGGATTTTTGTGTCGCTAAATAAAACTTTCATCAAAGAATGCAACTGAAGAAGAAATAGAGTTAAAAGGGTTAATTATGTACATAAAAACCTAGGTCAAAAATAGCAAAACGTTAAAATGCGCAAAAGAGGCCCAAAATCCGACTTTCACATATGAGCTCCGAATTTTATGAATTGATCTTGTTTTGAAGGTATTTGAAAATGGAGTATTTTAAAAGTGAGTAGACCAAAATCGGATACTGTATGTGGGAGATATGCTCATTTTAGTCTGTCATATGTGAAATTAGACTTTGGGATTATTTAACACTTATTTGAGTTAGTATTTTTTTTGTATTTTTTATTTAATGAAGTTTAGTAATATCTACACAATGGAGGTGGTTTTGGGTCAATCGGAGTTAGGATGAATTATTTATACATATGAGAAGTTAGCGACTTTTTGGGCTAATTTAACCTTGGGCTTTTTTAATGCAATTATGCATGATGAAATGCAACTATTATTTACACATGTATGAATGCTAATGATATTCTGTTAATGATTACATGCATGTGAATGTTGGGGAACAGAGCTTAAATGACCAATTTTAGCATGATGAATATGGGATTCATCATAACCCGATACTTAAACTATGCTCATCCCCGAGCATCAATGAATGAATGACTTAATTGAATACATCCCAGACTGTGCATGTGAATTTTCAAGGCTCAATTCATAGAAGACCCTTAATTTGAGTGATCCTAAAATTCCGGGCTCAACCATGCTTTAATCAAAAGGAACCCAACTTCTCTAATTTTCATCTGTTTGTACATATAGTATAAGGATATGATTTTTAGTGCACTGCATTCATGAGAGTAAGGTCGCGACATCACCCAAAGTTCCAATTCAAGAGACTCTCCTCTAGACCTAATTCTCAACACTAGGGAATAAGTTTATTCTTACTTCAGTCAACCATCTCATTAGTTTGTCAGACTTGAAAGTGTAGATAGATGGCCATATGATGGAGGGCATATGATTGTGTCTGATTTTATCTCCCTTTCATTGGAACAAGGTGCCTCTCGAGTGCCTTATTACTCAACACAAGTTTATTTTATTTTGTTGATCAATGTGTCCATCAAGAGAATTTGGAGTCATCTGCACTTGTTTTTCTGGGAGTACACCGGGGTGTGTCTCTTTTGAGTATCTAAGATACTTTCGACACCCAGACTTATATCGCTTACGATGTAGAGCCCTTTTTGTGGAGTTAGCCCGACTCCTTGGTCTTAATTACCGCTTAGTCCAAGTGGACACTTTGAAAATGTTTGGGAGCGCTTGCCATAGTTGGAAGCTCATTTAGAATTTGACTTTGGATGATAAAGCGTTTATTTGACATTTCTTTTTCTTTTCTTTTGTTGGCTAGCTCCACTGTTTTTACCAAAAGTTGGCGTACACTGATCAACAATTTCATTACATTTCAACACACCCTGACACTTAGGTCAATATCAAAAAGATAGCATATGAACTTGTTCACATACTGCTAGGTTTTTGCTGACACTAAGGTTTTCTAAAGCCTTCATTAACTTTATCCCATCCTCCATTAAATCAGGTTTAAACTCAAATCTCTAGTCCTAGTTCCTCAAGTGATAAGTCAGCTCATCTCATCAATCATGCAATTGTGAAAGTGATTGTTGTGCTTATCATATTCTTTTTGAAGGTAGAGATGAAGAGTGTAATATAGCGCTCAAATAATTCAAACTAGGGAAGTGTGGATTATTAAGTTCAAAAACCCTAATGATTAAGGCATGTTAACTCAGACTCTCAAGATCTCATAAATTAAGTGTCCTAAAAAATCTTCAAGCCTCGAGTGATAGTGAATGTGTCAGGAATATATCAACCAAGGAATGCATGAAATGTTTGATGAAATGCAAGACCATGAGTGATGTTTTTTTAGAAAAAAAACATGTATTACAAACAAAATATACACTACTTGTACCCATCCTCGATGTTAGACGAAGATAATTAAAGTACGAGCTATGGATAAAGTAGATAGAGTATATACAACACACACCCCCCTATACTTAGCTTGTGCTATGTCCCCATGGCACAAAGTGAAATGTAGACATAGCTCGTACTAAGTATAGATGGGGGAAAAATAGAAATAGAAGAAGGGAAGTATACACAATGAAATCGATCCCCTTAAACTAAGTATCGGGGGATCGAGAGCGGGTAGATGGATATACAAAAGAGTATTGATTCCAGAGAGGCGGTTTATCTGGGCAGATGAAATCTTTTGTCAAAATCTATGCTCTGAGTGAAGGAGATCTGTTCAACTTGTACTAATTGTTTGTTGTATTTGACAAAATGTTTAAGTAGCTGACCGTTGACTATAGATGTTTGCGTGGTATATGCGGTCTCTGAGATCTCAACACTACCATTATTGTGTACCTCTCTTACAATGAAGGGTCCCGTCCATTTTGATTTCAATTTACCTTGGAAAATTTTCAATTTTGCATTAAATACCTAGACTTTCTGCCCTGGGACAAAGATCTTTGTTCGAATGTTCATGTCATGCCATCTCTTTACTTTATCCTTGTAAATGGTGCTGTTTTCATAAGCATGATTTTGGATTTCAGATAGTTCATTCAAATCCATCTCTCGATTCTTCTTTCCTTGGTGACAGTTCCAATTAATATTTTTGATTGCCCATTCTGATTTATGCACGAGTTCTGAGGGCAATTGGCATGGCTTTCCATATACCATTCTAAACGGGGAGGTGCCCAATGGGGTCTTATAAGCCGTCCGGTAAGCCCATGATGAATATGTGATTCATCACTCTTAAAGTTGAAAATAGAGCTTAGTCCCTGGGTATTTAGCAGCATATTTCCCTTTATCTTGCATAAATAGCATTCATGCATCAATCCACAACATATGCATTTTAGCATTCATATTTGCATTAAATAAGAAGCCAATTCATTTGTAAAATCCACTTGTAAAATATCCACCTATTTATTTATTTTATCCCCTCCAAAATAAAATCACACCTTCCTTATAATGTGTACACTATTAGTTAATAATATAAGGAAGAAGGCCAAAATACCTCTCTTATAAAATACCCAATAAAGCCCTAAACCCCTGGACCTCAGAATGCCAATATATCTCTCGTACAAACTCCGAATTAGGTCTACTCACCTTCAGATTAATACACATCTAGAGACCTTTAAAATGAGACTAATTTCATTTAATTCGGAGCTCGTATACAAAACATGGGTTTTTGGGTCCCCCTTGTATACTACATATATGAATATTTGTACTCTTGTATTTTTTGTATCATATTTGACCTCATCCCCATTTTTGGTCAACATGAAATTTGTAGATCTTATCAACATCTACAACTTTCATGTTTTGAGTTTTTCCAAATTCGGCCTCCTTCTCCCTCTATTTTTATTTTTGCTTCTCAGCCACTCAGAGCTGGCCACGTGGCGCCCTCTGATTGCGCCATGCGGCCCGCCCCCTTTGACCGGTCCGCCAGCGCCCTTGACCATTGGATTTAAATCCAGATCCAACGACCCAATGACTTCCACGCACGCCCTTGGTTCCCCACTGTCTGATCATACCCAGCTCACATCTGCACCGTCCGCTAGCGCCTCACCCACAATCCACCATGTGGCACTCTGTGCACCATCCGATCTCGCTGTGAGCACCTTGATCTATACCGTCCATCACCGCCTTCGCTCTCCACCATCCGATCACAGATCTGATCTAATCACGCCTGTCCCTTCGCACCGCATCCTCAACACGCCACGTGGTGCACTATGCACCCTCCGATCATCGCCAGAAGCATCGCATCTTGGCCCTCCATCTTGCACGTTGTATGCACCCACCGATCAAACCCCAGACCTTATCAGGACCACCCGTTAGTGCCTCACCCTGCATCTGCCACGTGGCGCGTCCTGAGCCCTTCGATTTTGCTCCCTAGATCTGATCCCAAACATTAACCCGCACCTCCATCTGAGCCGTTGGATCGCTCGATCCAACGGTCGAAGCTTCGTCATCTACCTCCCACACACCCCGCGCCCACGTCTCTCACCGTGCGCAAGGGGCCGCCCCCTTTCTATTTTGGGTGCCACGCCGATCACCTTCTCCGCCACCTGACACCACCACTACGCAGCCCACACGTCCCTCATCCTCGCCAACCCCCTCGATCTCCATGACTACCCTCAACCTCGCTCCACGATACCCACGAACTCCACCCCTTCGCCATCCGTGCCGTCACCCCCATCCTTTAAATACTTTGCCTCCGGCCACTTTCACCCTCATCCGCCACCACGGAGAGTACCTCCGAGCTCCCACCTTCAAATTGGTGACAACAATTTGACCTGAGGTTGAGCGAAGACTGGGCTTCATCTCTAGCGAGATCCATGACCATCCTCGCCGTGCCGCAACCTTCCCCGTGAGCTGCACGAGCTCGGGAACCTCTACCGGCCTTCGAGCGACGACCATGAGTTCAATCCCGATCTCCATTTCCCAGGTAGACACCTCCATTCCTCTCTGATCTTCTTCTTTATTTTTCTTCTTTTTTCTCCTATTTTCTCCGCCATCATCTCTTCACTTCTCGCTCCGACAACCATCCTCCGAGCTCCGTAAGGGAGCTCTGGTCTTCGTGCTACCCTTCGTTCACTTCGTCGACGAGCTTCACCTCTCACCGACGCCAGCTCCGCCACCTTAGCGGAGCTCGATCATCGGACCACCTCACTTCTTCACAGGCCTCGCACTTCACTCCAGATCACCCCATAGACACATAGCATGCTTCAGCTATCTTCTAACCCCCTGCAGGTACATCCATTTCGATTGGTCGGAGACTCATCGGAGCTGCTTCTGAGCTCCTCCGCCACCACGCCCCGGAGCTTCTCCGCCCCTCCTGAGACCACCGGAGACTCCCTGAAGCTTCTGGGAATCTTCCCAGCTACCTGGAAGCTGCCGGCGAGCTTCATCGACGCCCATAGGACTAGGCAGAGTCAGGCCCCCTTCGCTGGAGCCCAGTCTTCTCCGTTAGAGGAGGCGGCGGCCGGTCGAGGAAGAAGAACATATGCCATTCGATCTCCTTGATCGAACGGTCTCCATAGAGATACGTCGCCCACGTCCCGCAACCGTAGGATCAGGAGGATCCGACGTTCCAAACGCATCCACATCACCGCTTCATCGCGCTCCACGTGCTGTTGGATCAGTCTAGATTCAACGGTCACTGATCGACCACGCCTTCGCCTCAGGAGCGAACCATCACCGTTGGATCACTTGCGATCTAACAGATCCAGACGTGCCACGCCTCAGCATCCATTGACCGTTGGATTGTCACTTGATCCACGATCCAGATCAAGCCACGTCGCCCGATCTGAGCCTCTTCCTCGATCACTAGGCTCGGATCAACCGAAGCTACTCCGAGCCAGATCCGAACCTCCAGAACCAATCGATCCTCGATCGGAGCCTACGAATACCGCAGAGCCTGGAACCAATGCCAGCTCTGATCATGCTAGTGGCGATGATCGGAGGGCGTGTAATGCACCACGTGGCGTGCTGAGGATGCGCCGCGAAGGGATGGGTGTGATTAGATCAGATCTGCGATCGGATGGTGGAGAGAGAAGGCGGTGATGGACGGTTTAGATCAAGGCGCTCACAACGAGATCGGATGGTGCATAGAGTGCCACGTGGTGGACTGTGGGCAAGGCGCTAGCGGACGGTGCGGATGTGAGCTGGGTATGATCAGACGGTGGGGAACCAAGGGCGTGCGTGGAAGTCATTGGGCCGCTGGATCTGGATTGAGATCCAACGGTCAGGGGTGTTGGCAGACCGGTCAAAGGGGGTGGGCCGCGTGGCGCAATCAGAGGGCGCCATGTGGCCAGCTCTGAGTGGCTGAGAAGAAAAAATAAAATTAGAGGGAGAAAGAGGCTGAATTTGGAAAAACTCTAAACATGGAAGTTGTAGATCTCGATGATATCTACAAGGTTCATGTTGACAAAAAATGAAGATGAGGTCAAATATGATACAAAAAAAGTACAAATATTCATATATGTAGTATACAAGGGGGACCCAAAAACCCATGTTTTGTATACGAGCTACGAATTAAATGAAATTAGTCTCATTTTAAAGGTCTCTGGATGTGTATTAATCTGAAGGTGAGTAGATCTAATTCGGAGTTTGTAAGAGAGATATATTGGCATTCTGAGGTCCAGGGGTTTGGGGCTTTATTGGGTATTTTATAAGAGAGGGATTTTGGTCTTCTTCCTTATATTATTAACTAATAGTGTACACATTATAAGGAAGGTGTGATTTGATTTTGGAGGGGATAAAATAAATAAATAGGTGGATATTTTACAAGTGGATTTTACAAATGAATTGGCTTCTTATTTAATGCAAATATGAATGCTAACATGCATGTTGTGGATTGATGCATGAATGCTATTTATGCAAGATAAAGGGAAATATGCTGCTAAATACCCAGGGACTAAGCTCTATTTTTAACTTTAAGAATGATGAATCACAGATTCATGAATGACCAAATTAGAAACTTAACGATAAAACACTGAAGAAGATAGTCTAAAAAGATCTAAATTTTCGGGTTTATTCTTGGTTTTCCAGTATGTAGGATGTACAAGTACTAGTAATACCTAAGGGTGATGTGATCATAAATGATTGTATAACCGTGATGCTTCCATTCCTAAGGAGTGATGAAATAGGTCTGGATTTTAGTGATTCCTCCCAGTAGAGAAGTGATCTGATCTTAGTTCAAATGTTGGATATTGATCTGAATGTGATTCAGATGCAATGAGAAGATCAAATATATGGCTTTGATTTAATCAAACATCTATGGGAGGTCTTCAGTATCCGGATTTGAGACTTGATCTCAATATCAAATTCACTATACATGGAACAATACAATCGTCATGTCCTTATCTCCAAGTATCGGTGGAGAGAAAGCGCATTATTCTTGAAAGAATTCAATGACAATTTCATTATTGATATGTATCTGACCATTGAGAAAAATTGATAATTAAATGTTATTTAATCATCATGAATAATATGAATTTGATTCATATTATAATGAGAGTTATCTGAGATAATTAATGCGATTTATTTGTCAAAGATGTGAATAATGTGAATGTGATTCATATTATTTGGGCACATGAGAATAGAGATCCAAGATGATTATATGTGATTTAATATCATGGATATGAATAATGTGGATAACACTATCCATATTAATCAGATATATTATAAATGCGATTTATAATAGATCAGAGAGAGCGTATTGTTATTTATATTTGTTGATTAATTATTGATGTGAATTGGATTCACATTAGTTTATTAATTGAAAATATAATTTACATTTTATTTTATATTGTGAATGTGATCCATAAATTTCCAATAACATGATAGCAATGTTCACTTGATAATTGAGAATTACCATTGTTAGATAATATTGGAAATGAGATAATGTAATCTCATTATAAGAAGATTGACATCTACCAACAAAGTTGTTGGATGATTATCTTCATCTAACTACCTCCAAAGATAATTGATTTAATTTGAAATTAATTTATATTGATGATTCAATATAAATTAAATTAAAAGTAATTGTTGTTGTATTTTTACAACAAGATCATGACCATTGAAAGAAATACAAATCAATCTCATCCATTGATTTTGTATTGTTCATGGATTGAGATCATGGACTCCAAAATACTATATAAGAAGAGGCAACCCTTGCTTTTCAAATTACAACAAGAGACATCAAACAATTGTTCTCTCCCTCTCTCTCTACACGCAAAGTCTCTCTCCCTTTCTCTCTTGTGGCCGTCTGCCTTGATGCCCTAGAGAGACATCGTTGTTTTCGTTGCATCGTCGTTATGTTGTCGGAATGACTGCTCATGGATGTCCATCTCCTTCGGTGCACCTCGCTTGTAAAGAAGACGTCAGATCTCGTCTGATGAGATTGAGAAATTCGCTCCTTGGATCATCAATATGGATTGCGAGGAATACATGTTTCATCAACGCTCTCGCAAGCGTCTCCTCCGTCGGATCGGACTTGAGGCACGAGGTCTCTTCGTTTAGAGACTCAATCGCAACCACGCTTCAAGAGGTAAACCTAATACTTGTTTGTAATTTAGACGTAACGTTTGAGAATGGTTCTTAGATCATGTGGTTTCATCGATTTAAAATTTTTTAATTTCCGTTGCATCGAGCAACTAGTACGACTAGTCGCTCCTGATCACATTCGATACGATTCTCATGCGTCCATGATGCACTTAAAGATTTTCCCAACTCCTTTAGAGTATTGGTTGCGTAAAATGCAACGTTCGCATTGGATGCGAGAACTGTTACTGGGAGATATGCAAGTACCGTAAAAAGACTTGGCGTAGTCTCTCGGGAACAGAGTGACTGATCAGCTTACCTAGATATATTAAATAGCTTATGATTGTCACATGAGTGCATGTTTAAATATTAGCCCATTAATGGCTTTTTGGGAAAGTGGGAGATTGTTGGACATGCGAGCCCATGACAAGCCATTACACAATAATGTTATCGCGAACATCATTCCCTGATTTGAAATGTAGAATAAGTAATTTGTATAATAGGTCTCTTAGTAAAATTAGGGTTATGTACCATGGCCATCTTAATGATCATACAACTGTTGATTCAATTGTGAACCACAGATGCTGGTGCTTGGATGAATATCTAAAGACTTAGATTAAGGACTCATCAAACACCTTCAAATAATTTTTAGGAGAGGATCTCCAGCCTGAGAAAAAGATAGAAATCCTTTCTCTAAATGCTGATATCTGACCAACCTCTTACTGCAGGTCTTATGCATAGGAATAGAGATTCATAGGTTTCATATTAGTTAGGTCAAGGAGTTGACTTAACGAGATCGAGATAACCAAATACATATGTCGTCTACCGTCATGATATAGGCACACGTCCTCCGACCAAAGATAGATGTGTTACTATATGTTTGAGAATGTATATTTGGCAAATCAATAGGTTGATGGCCTAATCAAGGTCTATACATCGGCATGCTGGTGTTCATGTAAGGCATATGAGTAATACGATTTTTCAAAGGGATCATATAAGTTCATTTACTGAACCGGAAGACATGAGCTCACACATGAGATATTGGATCAAATTCCGTGCACGGTCATCTTGCTTTGGAAGCTTGACTGAATTTATATGTTTGATATATGCTTTGGGAAAGTATATGATCAACACTTGGGTATGATATGTGCTTTTGGAAAGTATATGATCGATACCAAATCCCAACGATCAAATGAGAAGCTTAAAAATAAAACCCTAAAGAAGACAATCTAAATAGATATAAAACTTCTGGTTTATTCTAGGTCTTCCAATATGCAAGATGTGCATGTATTAGGAATACATGAGGGTGATGTGATCATAACTGATTGTATAACCATGATGCTTCCATTATTAATGAGTAATGAAATGGGTTTGGATTTTAGGGACTCCTCTTAATAGAGAAGTTATCTGATCTTGGTACAAACGTTGGACAGTGATCTGAATATGATTAAGATGCAATAAAAAGATTAGACGTATGGTTTTGATTTGATCAAACATCTACGGGAGGCCGCAAGATCTGGATTTGTTATACGATTTCAATATCCAAGTCACTATAGTGGAACGTACAATCGCCCTGTCCTTATAACCAAGTATCCGTTGAGAAAGCACATTGTTCTTGGAAGAGTTCAAGAATAATTCCACTTTTGAATTATATATCTGAGCATTGAGAAATTGATAGTTAAATGTGATTTAATTATCATGAATAATATGAATTTGATTCATATTATTTGGTCATATTAGGAGATTTATCTAAGATGATTAAATGCCATTTAATTATCAAAGATGTAAATAACGTGAATGTGATTTATGTTATTTGAGCACATGAGAATAGAGATCCAAGATAATTAAATATGATTTAATTATCATGGATATGAATAATGTGGATAGTGCTATCCATATTCTTTATATATATATATATTATAAATGTGATCTTTAATATATTAGAGAGAGCTTGATGTAAATAGTATATTCAAATTAATTGTTGATGTGAATTGGATTCACATTAGAAATTAATTGGAAATATAATTTACATTTTATTTTGGGCTAAGAATATGATTCACAATTATTTAATGACATGATTTCAATATTAACGAAATTAATTTGGAATTTTACGAATTAATTTACAACAAAAGTTGTTGTAAATTTATATGAAGGATTAAGGAGCCTATACCGTCCATTTAATGGATGGTGGATGACTACCCTTTGAGTTGGTTACAAGGGTGACTGCCCCCCCTTTTAGGAGGGTGGGTGGCTTCCCTTATTGTCCTTCTATGATAATTATCTTAGTTCAAAACTAAATTATGTTGATTATTCAATGTATTTAATTTAAACTAAATTAATTATTGTATTTTTTACAATAAAATCATGACCATTGAATAAATAAAAATCAATCTCAACCATTGATTTTGTGTTTCACATGGACTGGAATCCATGGACTCCCAAAATACTATAAAAGAAGAGGCAAGCCTAGCCCTTCAAGAAGACAACATAATGCTCTCTCCCCCTCTCTCTACATTCCAACTCTCTCTCTCTCTCTCTCTCTCTGTCATTGTGTCCGTCCACCATAGAGCCCTAGAGAGAGTCGCCATCGCCGCCGCATCATCGTTATACTGCCGTATCATTTGTTCGTGGATCTCCGTCTCCTTCGATGTGCCTCGCTCGTGAAGAAGACATCGGATCTCATGAGATGAGATAAGGAGATTCATCGCTTGGATCATTAACATAGATAGAGAGAAGCATGTATTTCAACAACGCGCTCGGAAGCTTCTCCTTTTCGAATCAGACTTGAGACATCAGGTGTCTTCGTTTAGAGACTCGATCACAACCACACTTCAAGAGGTAAACCTAATACTTGTTTGTGGTTTATATGAAATGATATGAGAAGTTTTCTTGGATCATGTGGTTTCATCATTCAAAATTTTTAAATTCCGATGCTTGGAGCCACTAGTGCGACTAGTCGCTCCCAATAGCATATGATGCGATCCTCACGCTTCCATGATGCGCTTAAGGATATTCCCATATTGTTAGAGCATTTTATTCCTTATTTTTCATGCTTTACATTCCAAATGTTACTTATAACGTATGAATGTTTATCTTGTTGAGTATTTGAATCCTAGAGAGTTAGGTCTGATGCTCTCCCTACGGGGCAAGGCATCACACACATGAACAAATGAACGAGAAGAAATTAAAAGGATGAAAAAATGAGGAAGGAAATGAGGTAGAATGAAGTAGATGGGTTTACATGGGAGTTGTGATTACCTACAGTGGAGAAGCTCGAAGCTTCTTTGTCATGCCCTTGATCGACTCCAACGAGCAAGGAGTGGAGAGGAGAATCAACAATTAGATGCTACTTAAGAAAGTTATGGTGTTGGCCTTGGATCATACCCTAGAGTTGTTAATCACCATCGCCGCCTCGAGATCTATCCCCATCGCTATCATCTCCAAAGGAATCGAGGATCGATCGTAGCTTTACCAATGGAAGATGAGTTAGAAGGTGGCATAGAGTTGGCTTGTGATCAACTGGGTTAGTTTTGCGTAGATCTCGAAAGAGGATGGGGATGGTGGCTTGGTTGATGGAGGTTGTTGGATGGAGGGATGTCTTTGAGAGAGAGAGAGAGAGAGTAGTCAAGGGTGGAGGATGTTGGCATCTACTATAGAAGGTAGGAGGTTGAAGAAGGAGCCTCGGTCATAGGATCGACCGAGATCGAAGGGCCTAGAGGAGGACATGTGGATGGTCAAAGGATTTAAAGGGAAACGAGTTCCAGAAAGTTGGATCTAAAGGCAATCCAACGATTAGGATCGAAGTAGGATAAATAGAGGAATGGGTGTATTGGGAAAGAAGGGGATGACACATGCGGCGTATGGGGATGCCACATCTCACCTTCAAAAAAATCAAAAAAATCAACAAAAAACAAAACAGAAATTCATCAAATAAAAATGTTCACTACATGAAAGTTGTTTATCTCGAGGAGATCTACAACTTTTAAGGGACTAGACCTCATTTGTACACAATGCATTTTTTGGTGCTATTTTATATGCATAAAATATTTGATTTTATGTTTTACATTTTTTATTAATTTTATTTAAAGAAAGTAAAAAGAAAACAAATTAAATGCTAGAAAAATATTTACAATTTATTCTATTTTTGGTATTTTCAATAATTAACATAATAAAAAATAAAATAAAAGAGATATTTATGTACGTGATATATACAAAGTCAGAATGTTTATTTTCTTCCATTATATGATTATTTGTTTTTAATTTTTGCACATTCTATTAAAACACAACTCAAAGAGAATAAATAAAAAGAACTATTTTTTGTGCATGAAATGTTAGTATAATGTTAGTAAATTTACAGAGCTAATTATGCACTATAGACTCCCAAATGTAACTAACTACTTGGGAACAAAGCTTTTTTTCATTTATTAAAGTAATGAGTCATAGATTCATCAACCTCCTATATTTAAACCTTGATCACCCTCGGGAAACTAAAATGAAGGCAACAAAGAAATGAGATTGGATTCCATATCAAGATCATGTACAAAAGGTGAAAAAACAGCTTGACCTGATCTTTGGATTAATGGGTTGGCATAACTTCTATGAGATTTAGGACTTTGGAATTAACAGTCTCTATGTTTTACAAGTCATCATCCAGGTTTGGCTCAAAAGTCAACGTAGATCCACCCGCTCACGAAGCATACTCTTCGAGTGTTGAGATAATTATCTTTTGTTTGAAAGTGTTAGATCTTCCCACTTGAGAAGTTGAACGACCTGGCAAGATACTCCTCTACCAACTCATCCTTGGGGAGTCAGGTATCCCCTGTTAAGTTTAAGCATTGCTAGTGTTCAAAAAGTAAGGGGATTTTGGAGCCTAGACAGTGTAGTTTTGCCTAATCGAAGCTTGTCCAATGTAGCCATGTCTTTACTTTAAAGGCATTGGACCATTGTGGTCCGGAATTTAGGCTTAAGGTTTTTGCAGTGCTTATTTTGTGACTTTCTCTTGTTTTTTAATTTATTCATGGTAGATTTTTGGCAGTTGGGTTTAAGAGTGGACAATCAAATAAAGAGGTTGGGGACCATACCTCAATTGAACAACTAGTAATAGCAGACTATTCCTCATCCGAAGCTTTATTTCGACCTGTTACTATGATCTTTAGATGTCCACGCTATTGCAGAATAAGTTGGAGGGAGGCACCGATTCTATTAAACTCCAAGCATGGTTCTCGAGCCACCCTTGACGAAGCAACCTAGTGCCATCCCAACTCAGGTTGTTATGTATTTCAACATCCCATTTGAGTTGAGCTAAGTATGCATTGCTAAAGTCACTGTTAGTTCACTATTCAAGAATCGTACTCAGGATATGAGGCAAATCTACTTAGATACTAAGAGTCAAAGTCTGAACATTATCTTCCGAAACTTGGAGAATTAAGTACAAGACCTGAAGCTTCTAGGATCCTACTTCTTGGTGAATTTCTTCTGAAAAATAAGTTGATTAACACCATGATCAATTCTACTCTCAGGTTTGCTCATTGACTTGGTTTAAAACCCACTTACTTTCCAGTAATGAATATGTATGATATGTTGTATGAGATGTAGAATGCATGAGATGCAATTTTCTAATGAATTTTTGTTTTACAAACTATTTTACAATAACTTTAAAAAAAGAGTCTACATATTTACAAAAGGATCACTTGTTTCACACCAATTTTAAATTACACAAGATTGTACATTATCTACAAATTTTACAAATTTATACATAATTATACACATTGTATAATTTTTACAAGATTATCAGCTTTTACAAGGATTATACAAATTATACGTATTTTACATTTTTTGTAACTTATTATCTATATCCTCATGAAAGTACAAGTTATGGCTAAAGTATATACACAATATATATATATATGACACCCTTAGCTCATGATATGTCCTCAGAACATGAAGAGAAAGTAGACATAACTTGTTTAAGAGTAAAGAGGTGTAAAAAATAAGAGTATAGAAGTCAGAGACCCCCATACTTAGGCGTTGGTCAACCTAAGTATAATAGAAGACAAAAATGAGGCGGTCGATGGAAAGGAAAGAAAAAATAAAGAATATATGTGGAAATGTACAATGGGAACCTGCCCAAGATGGTAAGTCTAGGGAATGATTTGGGCTTTGGAAGGAATATATGAAAAAGAAAAGGAAAAGACAACTTGGGTCAAACTCACCCCCCTATACTTAAGATTTGATTATCTTAAGTACAACCACAAATAAAAACAAGACGATTGCAGGGCAAGTCATGCGAATCCGGTGAGAGGGAGGGAATAGAAAGAAAACCTATACAAGGTAGAATGAGAATGTACAAAGATCAAGAAGGTTTACAACAAACCTTCTTGCAAGAACATGTTGGAAAATGTACAGGTATGTCGTTGTTGAAATCTTCCTTTGAAGAATAATAGCAAGAAGTAGGATCGTCCAACAAGGGTCGACACACGTTTAGTTGTGCAATTAAGGCTTGATAACAAACAAATGTAGCTCATTCATGTAGATTACCTCATCCATGCTCGATGAGGATTCCTCTAAAAGTTCCTTTTCGAGAGTGTCTAAGGTAACTTTCTTTTTTTGTTTAAAACCTAAAGCAAAAGAGGAAGAGGTAAATGATGTGCCTTGATGGATTCGGGGGAACACCTCGAGGGATCAATATGCATCTTCCTCTCATCAGATAACTGACTAGAGGACACACCATATTTCTTGTGGATGGTCAGTCGGGTGCTGGTCTTTTTCTTAGGTCTGGGTTCTAGAGATGACGTGCATAAGGAGTCGGTATGCCATTGTGGTGTAGTCTCAAAAATAGGATCACAATAAAGATTACAAAAATTTCAAACAAACATGTTTGATTCAGACATTGAATCATTGAAATGATCAAGATAGACAACAAAATATGTATTCGATTTTGGATATGCTTTTGTGTTTTCCTCTTTAGAATCTCTCACTGTAAGGGTGGAACGAGAAGTCAGTGAAGAAGTAAGTATGGTTTTTCTATATCCCATATCATTTTGTCTCATCCATAATGCCTTAGGAACTCCTCGGAGTAGCTCAATATCTCTGGGATTGATCATCGTGACTGATGATGCCCTCTCTTGGGGATCACCATTTGCGAGGATGAACAACCCCTTTAAATAGGTCAATGTGTGGGTGCTAAAGGGTATGGACTTGTCCCCTTCAGAGTCATGGTTGTTATTGACCACTTGGATTGACTTAAAAATTTAATAAACTTAACAAAAAAAATAAAAGCCTAAATAATCATATTATTGAAGTTGTTTCCTCGATAACGAAGCCATTTGATGAATCGCAAAATGCATAGATAACATGTAACCATTGTAGGACAGACACTTAGTGGATCATGCAGATTCGAGAAGAATCTCAATGACAAGGTTCTCGGCTTGAATTTATATACATGGGAAGTCCAAGGTTAAACATAGGAACATGGGCCATAATATGATTATATTAGGGTGTTTTAATATCTATGTTAAGCGATCCATAAATAATCTAAGTGAAAACAAACAATGCAAGTGAGCAATGCGGGATTGTGCACATCATAAATGCATGCATGAAATGAAATGGGTTTTGAAAATATGCTAATGCATTGTCAGAAGATAATGATAGAATGAACAAAATGAGATTACACTAACATACACATTTCGTCACATTATTTATGCCCTAAATGAGTTGTCAGAATTCAAGCAAAGATCTAAATTAAATTTAAGTCCAATTGAGCAATTTAATCAAAGCCAAATTCCATGTATAATGACTAAATGCATCAAAATTGTCTATGTTTAATTGATCAGTACTCTTGCATTAAATTAGAGATTTAATGAAGTCATAAGAAAGAGAATTAAATGAGCTTCGCAATGAAATTAAAATCACTTCGATTGAACATAAGATGCTAAAGTTATTCACAATGGAAACCATGGGCATAAGAGTAATAAAACACGATAGAAGTCTTACATATAGGTCCCTGTAGGGACTAAGCAATTAGCGGAGGACGACTAAGCAATTTGATGAATACACCCTGTGGGGTGTATTTTGTCATTAGGATAAACGGACGGGGCTTGGATGAAAAATTCCTATCCCAACACATGTTGAGCACACAAAGGTGAGGCTAGGGATTAGGTTCGTCTGGCTGCAAGGTTAGGAGCCACGCGGCGTTGACTTCGTGCTTCGATGACGCTTCACTTCCGTCGAGGCTGTAGTATGGTTCCGAGCTGCAGCTCTGAAAGGAGTGACATGGAACCTTCTCAAGCGTTAGATAACACTCAATTAGGTATTTTCCAACGACAACTGCATCTTCTCATCAGATGAGCACCGCAGTGCACGACGACGCTGGGACCGGGCTCCGACGAGCGACATATTACTCCTCCATCTTCCTCTGGCATCGTTGAAGATTATCGAAGCTTTGTAAAGGCCTGGCGAAGATGCTGACTTCAATAAAAAGCTCGGAGAGCTTCTTAGAAGATGAGTTGACTGATGGTTACCGGAGATCCTCCTCTAAAATGGAGGCATCTCGAAGACTCCAGCCATTAAAGGTGTTATACCCTACAAATGTTAGGGAGCAAACCAAGCAACATATGTGCAAACGAACGTGAGTGAGATGGGGGTCCATGAAGTGGAAGAATTGGGGACCCTGATGGGTTCTTCTCCATTAATCAGAGAAGAATAGGGCGACTTGGATGAGGTTATGGAGAAGGGAATAGATAGTAGGGATCCTTCCGCGAAGGTACAAGACCTCTGGTGAAGGTTGGGATGTCTTCAATTGAATGATTCATAAACTTAACTATCTTAATAAATTCAGAGAAACGAGAAAAAGTCAAAGATAAGGATCTTAACTAGATTGAAGAAACTCTCTAATGGAGGCAGATGGCTTGGGATTGAATCCTTGGGCTCTTCTCTTTACTGGCTCAGCTAAGGCCAGAATCTCAAGCGGTTGTAGTGGAGCAGTAGCATGGCATATACGCTAAGGTTCAACACCGGAGCTCTAAGTTCATCTTCGTGTCTTCGATCGAACCTCCCTCTATCACCGGGCGTTGGAGAGATGTTGGGCCTCAGCTCGCGTAAAGGTGGACAACCACCTCTCGAGGTTGCGATGGAGTATTTGAAAGAGGAGATCGACATATGTAGGTGGTTTTCATGATGGTTTCAACTTCTCAGATCTGGTGATGGATTTCAAGATGGAGTTAGGTTAGGTGGTTGGCGTTAATAATGAGAGTTTGGGTAAGAATTTGGTGAATGAGGTTGGTTGGGAGGTTGGCTGACGACGGAAGGAAAATTCTGTGAAGTTGGCGGTTGGAACAAGGGAGAGCAACATATAAAGGTTTAAGACTAATTTCCAACCGTTGGATCAAAAGATCCAACGGTTGAGAAGAAGGCGTTGTGGAACGACCAAGATCAGCCTTATGAAGAAGAATCAAACGATTAGAATCTAGGCGCATACGCGCGACTACGATGCTCGTGATCAGATCTAATCAGAAGGTCATAAATGAAGACAAGTGATGTGGAAGGAAGCAGGTCACGTGGGCGGTCGAGGAGGCCCCATGTGGCCCAATAAGAATTAAGATAATTCAGAAATTCAAAGATAATTCTAAAATAATTAGTTAGAATGAGAATTAGATAAGTGATAAACATGAAAGTTGTAGATCTCAATGAGATCTACAACTTTGATGCATAAGTCAAAGAGATCAGAGGTCATCTATACATAGATAAAAATTAAATACATATTAAAACAATATAAACCAAATTTCTTTTATTTTTCTTTTGCTTGTTTTTTGGATTATAATTTATATTTTATGTTATTTTATTTATTTACAATATTATACTAATTTTTATTTGATTTTTAACAATAAGGAAGTACATAAAATAATATCACATTATTAAGGTTAAATACTATAGTAGAATTAAGGTTGGTTATTTACAACCCAATAATTAGTAATTAGTGTTAATAGTTATTGAATATTTGTGATTTAACTTAAATAAAGGATATAATGTGAATATTTAATCATGATAAATAGGAGATTTATAAATGGGTGGAGGCTATCCCGACCCGAATCGTAGACAACAAGATTGTTTGTAAGTTTGTGGAAGATCACATTATTTCTAGCTTTGGTGTTCCTAAGATGCTTATTTTCGATGGGGGTAGTCATTTTGTGAATAAAGACATGCAGAGGTTTGCCAAGGACTATGGAATTGAACATCGAGATACTAGTGCTTACCACCACAGTCGAATGACATGACAGATGTATCTCATAGGTAAACAAAATGCATATTGCAAAAGTTGGTTTGTCCTTATAGAAAGAATTGGTACCAACTTTTGGACCAAGTTCTATGGGCCTACACGACGACCTACAAAACTCTGCTCAGCACTTGCCCATTCATAATGATATAGGGTAATCCATATCATTTGCCCATTGAATTAGTGCATAAATGTAAATGGGCAATAAGAAAAATTAACTAGAATAGTCATCTAGGCAAGAAGAGTAGAGGCATGGATCTGAGTGAGCTCATTGATATCAGAAACATATAAAATGACAACAACATGGTCTATAAGGTTGAAGTTAAAAAATGGCATGATCAGCACATCAACTGCAAGAGCTTTGTCCTAGGATAGAATGCTTGGTTGTTTAATGCGAAGTGAAAGATCTTTCATGGAAAATTTAATTCTAAATGGTTGGGTCCTTATATTTTACATGAAGTGCATAATAATGGAAGTGTAGAATTATCTGATCTCACAGATGGTGCACATTCTTTCTTAGTGAATGTATAACTGCTAAAGAATTTTGTTGAATCTAATGAATAATTAGTTTTGATTGCATAAATTACATTTATGTGATGTGATGATTTAGACGTCATTCAAAAGCACATCTTGAATCATCAATGAAGATTCAACATCAACAAAGATTCAGATCATTGAAGATTCAACAGCTCATAGGTTCTCCCTCTAACTCATTTGTCTATCTTTTATATCTCTTTGCCTCCTACGTGTTATTATTCTTTCTTACTTAGACTGACCAAAGCCTAAGTATAGGGGGTCGGCTTCTTTTGTAAATATTTCCTTTTCTACTCCAACTTCTTCCTTTGTCTTATGTCTCCTCCTTCTGCATTTAGGCTTGCAAACCTAAGGTAGGGGGAAGAGTCTTTGTCTGTTCTCATACTCTGTTCCTCTCACTATACTTAGTATGAGCTATGTTCTTCATTTTACTCTGTGCCATGAAGACATGGCACAAGCTAAGTAGAGGGAGGGTGTGTATAATACATATATATTGTATCCATAGCTCATGCTTTAAATCTTTTACAATTACACAATGGGTTATGGGTTTGATAATTTGAAAATTTGCAAATTATTTATTAAACGTTTTGAAAATTGTTAGTAAATATTTGATATGTTTTATATAAATATTTTGCAAATAATTTTTAAAAGGGTTTTACATGTTTTGAAAAATGTTTTTATATACTATTACCCATTTGGAAAAATGTTTGAAAAAAAGAAAAATATAAATGAAAATAATATAATACAAACTAATAAAGTAGTTTTATCCCTGACATCTTCACGTCACCCAAGACTTGTGCAATTCAAGCTACTTGGTTTAGAGTGACAATTAACTCTGAGTTTCTCCATTCTTGTTCATTTATGGTCTTATGACTTAATAACTAGAACTCCCTATTTTGAAAGATATGCATGCCATATTACATGCAGAATCTCTATCCTTAAAAGAATATGACCAACACTGTCATACTTATATATATATATATATATCTGTCTGTGTGTGTGTGTGTGTGTGTATGTGTGTGTGTGTATGTGTGTGTGTGCTTACCGAGAGTCCGATAACTAGAGAAGTTGAGTTTCTTTTGAATGGGACTTGGTTAGATTTAGAGTTTAATAATTATATAAAACTTGAAGTATGGAGATCAAGTGTTGTATCTCACATGCACAATCAAGGATTCAACTTATTTATTCTGTCTAACTAATGTATTACTCGAGGATAAGTGAAGTTTAAGTATAGGAGGGCGATGAATCCTAGATTCATCATCTTATTATTGAGATCTTGGCCATCTATCTAATCCAAATAAGGAATTATACTCATCAATTCAAATAAGTTAACAATAAATACTATGTGATGAATCTCCATTTCATCACCTTTATTCTATCATTTTGGCCTTAAAAACCCTAGCTAATGCATGTAAATAGCATTAATTTGTGCTTATAAACATTCATTATTTATTGTATTAATTGTATACAAAACATGGTTTTTAATGCCAAAATTATAGAATAAAGAGAAGAAAAGAAAATGAATAAAATACCAAAGATATTTTATGACCCTAAATCCTGAGACCAAATCAAGAATTAAGTTGGTCGACAAGGAATAAAGTAGGGGGAGATAAGGGCCAAGAATACAATAAAAATGCCATTTATTTATTCATTATTTATTTATTTTTGATTCCTATTTTATTATTTATCAAATGAGGAAACTTTGTACATGAAATTTGTATATAATAATGTAAATAAAAATATAAAAGTGAGTTTGTACAAAAATAATAAACAATGTTCATTTTATACACAAAATAAAAGCCGAAAGCACAACTTCAGAGACCCGTATCTTTCAAATATAAACTCAAAACATATCAAAATCACTCTAATTGTATATAACTTTTCACAAGATATTTACTGGAGGTAGCTTCATATTTTTTGAAGTTACTGTGTGAAAGTTAGATTTTGGGCCCTCATTGGACATTATATCCGATTAAAACATTCGTTATATTCATCCTTCATTATTTTTACAAATTCATATTTTTGTAATTTTGTAATAATTATTTATAACATATGTGCATATTTAAATTAAATAAATCCAAAAGTAAAAATAAAATAAAACAAGTCTATATAAATACATAGACAAAATACCTATAATTATATTTGTATATAAATAAAAGGGGATTTCATTATTTATTCTTTATTCATGTATATTTTTTTATAAAATTGTAAATACTATCTATATTCCATTAAAAATGTAAAACCAAATTAAAAACCCAATAAAATAAAATAAAGTAAAATAATATACATAAAATATATATAAAATACCTATAAGTATACCTGCATATTATATATGGCTATTTATTCAAGTATACAAATAACATCATAAAAATAAAATAAAAATATATTTATAAATCTAAAAACAAGTTGTAAATTTATAAAATAAAAGGATAAAATAATAAAAGAAAATGTACAAAATAAAATTAAAAATGTACAAAATATAGGTAAATATACCAATAAATACACTATTAAAAATTAACTACTAATAAATAAAGTAAAAAAAATAAAAATCATAATAAAATACTAAATAAATATTTTTTTATACTAAAAATCAATAAAATCATTTACTATATTAAATAAATAAAATACAAATAGGTCATCCGATTTTGTCCTTTTACGTGTTGAGTTGGACCAAGCAGGGGGTCCCGTTTGTTGACCCCCAGGCAACAGTTCCCCTAGCTCTGATTTGACGCGAATCTTTCTTTTCCCGTGATTTCCTCCATTTTTCCTTGCTGATCTGTAGATCAATCGCTATCATTTTCTTCAGAAGAAATGATCATGGATCATTGTACAACAATGCCAGACCTGTAGATATCTTATACGTAGCCCGATCATCATGATTTTCCGGTTAATAAGGGTGCCCACAATGTGTTATAAATAAAACCTCCTCTTCCTACTTGCAATTTTTGCCATCTTCAAGCCCTAGAGCTTCCACATCTCGGCTAGAGAGCGTATCCCTATGACAAGGGGAGTCCCCTAAGGTGCTGGGAGCTTGCGGAGGAGTTGGTGCGCCCAAGGCCGCCGTTGCTGGCGACCTCTGCTCCTTTTCTTCCTGGGAAGGTATGAGCTGCGTATTTTTATGTTTTTAGATATATTTCAATTCCTTCTTTTCATTCCCGTAATTAATTTTGTTTGTAGATTGTAGTTTTAGCCTAGAACGACCACTTCGTAGTTCGCCGAGCTCCACTCCGACAAATGTTCCACCGTCCAAAATACCCGTTGATCGGCGCACTGACCACCTCGCCTTCACTCCCTACCACCTTTTTCACCTCCCAGTCACCGTTGAGCAACTAGAACCCTTTCTATTCTGCGAATCGATGCTACTCCGCTGCCTACCTCCTGAGCATCGTCGTGTATCTCCATTTTCACGCGTTTCAGCTTCATTTCCCGTCGAGGAGCTCTCCCTCGAGTTGCTCCTTCTTTCTTTGCTGGTCACGCGGACAAAGGAGCCTCTATGGGCTCAAATTGAGTCGGCTGCAGGTACTTGGAGCTCCCATTTTCCTTGAGCTCTCCTGACCTACCCACGAGGTCCTGGATCTTTTTTAACTCTCATCCGCCACGGAACACCTCCCCAGATGTGTAGAGCCTATTTCCATCGAAAGAGACCATTGGGAAGAGGAGCAATCGCTGGTTGAAGGTCGAGGAAGAGCTGTTCTTCCCTGTTCTTCGCGCACAGCAACAATCGTCCGATCTGGGAGGAGCCCCAGATCAATCGCCAACCGTCCGATGCGCTTTGCTGAGCACCATCAGATCAAGCTTGGGATCTAATCCCCATCATCCATCATCGAAGCATCATCTGCCGTCCACACACTGCCACATGTCCAAGTGAAGGGTGCTAAACTGTCCGATGGCACGCCTTATGGGTAATTTACACATATAACCCCACACATTTTTGTATTTATTATATGGTCCTGTAAATAAAAAGGCATGTGTTAAGTAAATTGGAAATTTTGTATAAAGACCCCTGTATTTCTTTAAAATTGCATTTGGGTCCATTCCATGTCACCTCACATGCTGTCCCACGTGAGGCGGAGAAATTGCAGGGACTCCCATGCACCTTTTTATATTTATACTTAGTCCAATAAAATTTGAAGCACATTGTATATTTTTGTAGAAATTACTAGAAGACTCCTAAACTTTTTGCATATTACATTTTGGTCTTCCTAAGCAGAGTCACGTGTAGTCCCACGTGATGGTCATTTTACACATTTAGCACTGACATTTTTAATTGTTTATTAGTCCAATAAAATGAAATGAACGTTGTAAGTTTTTGGAAAAATTGCTATGTTCCCCTGTCCTTTATTTTGTTTGCGATTATACCGGTACACTTAATTTTATGCATTTTCTCTAATCTGTATAAATACCTATTGTGCTCCTAAAAATATGTAAAAATAGGATTATATGATCCATGTCATGCACTTTCACGTAGTTATATTGAGTTGGCATGTTTTGCATTTAATCCATTTATTAAAAATGAAATGGAGACTATTTATGTTCCGTTTAACTTATAAAATACCAGTTAAAAATTTCAAAAAAAATATATATGGTATATTTTTTCCTTGTTTTATTTATAGACCAAAAATCACTAAAAATGGAAAAAGCCTAAAAATCGAAAAACCCCAAAATTATTCATAAAAATTTAAAAAATTATTCAAAAATCCAAAAACATATTTTTCTATTTTATAATTTTATTTATATAAATATTTATATATTAAAATTTATTTGGATAATTTTGGAAGTTATTTGATATTTTTGATATTCAAATCAATTTCGGATTATTAATTGATCCCTTATTTGAGATATTTTTGACTTTAAAAATACCTAAAAATTAGCAACAATTCCAGAAAAATAATAAAAAATTTATAAAAATATAAAAAGCAAAAAATAGTGTATTTAATGTATTTGTCTATTTTTACATAAATATATATTGCATTTATACATATATATATATTCTATATTATATATTTAAATGAAAACATATAAAAATTGAAAAATATAAAAGAAAATACAAAAATGAAAAAAACAAAAATAAAATACTTTATATATAAAATAAAAAGACACAAAAAACAATAACATGGACAAGAGATAGAAGATAAAGTTTTGAGCATTATTTTTGCCTCCTACCGTTTGCTCCCTGTGTTCGACCTCTACACATGCTTACACCTATACACATTTGTTGTAGAGTTATAATAAATTTTAACTCCACATTTTGATATTTATTACTTTATTCTTGTTGTGGGTTAATTGTTGATTAAATCCAAAATTTTTGTCGGTCACCTCGATGACCGTGCTCCTACCTTGTGTGGAACACACGACTGATGACTATTTTTGGTTTTATCACTATGTATAAAATTAATGCTGATTAGTGTAAATAAATAAAAGATAAATTTATCTTGTAAATATAATACATATTTAACTATGTGTTCTCTTTGATTTTATGTGTTTTCTATTGGTCTATAAAATCCATAAAAAGGATTAGTGTTGTACATAATATAGGATATATATATTCCTATTTGAAATTTTAAAAATAAAAAATAAATAAAAAGGTTTTATTTTTAAACAGAAATACAATAAAAATATTAGTATGTATATATGATGTAGTTTGGTTTTGAGTTCTACATGAAAGTTGTAGATTTCAAAAAGATAACTTTCATGTTGAACATTTTTTTATTTTAAACATCATTAGATTTTATTTTGATTTTATTTTATATATTTTAGTTTCTGATCTTTTCTATTGGGCCATGTGGTCGCACCTGGTTTGCCGCATGACCCAACCCCTCTCTTCAGTGTACCCAGCCATCTTAGCCGTTTGATCATTTGATCATACAACTCCCTTTCATCATTGTCCACCTCATCAGAGGCCATCTGATCTATTCCATCAGATGACCCCTCTTTCTCCCATCATGCATGGAAAAGAGTTGTTGGGTTATTAGTTTTAACGTCTCGTCTTCATCGTCAGCCTCAGTTTGCTTCCTCTCGTGTGAGATAACTTCTTCACTAGTGTCTCTTTTCTAATCAATACCATCTTCTCCATGTGTCTTCTCATACTTATTTCAGTGTCGATCAGGAGCACGTAAATCTCTCTCCTTCGCCAACTCCTCCATAGTGGCTGTCCAACTATGCACGACAACTTATCGGTGTTTGAAATGGATGTCTCCACTAACTACTACCTCGATCAAAACCAAATTGGAAGCATCTGTTGATAGCTATCCACCTTTATGTCATAGTCCTTCGAGCCCATTCCTTGTCCATGTGATAGAGAGAGAGTGAAGTTAAGAAATGACCAAGGTTCCTTCTCCACTAATATCCATAGATCAAGCACCTTTATCACAACCATCTGATGTTGCTCGAACTTCATGCCCTCACTGCACGTATCAAGGGAAGATCCAGGAGCCTCTAGAGCTCCAACCAGGCCTCCGATCACCTCAATTCTCCGTATTCCAGTTCAAGTAATCCATCGGTTCTTCACCCCTTCTTGTTTTCTCAAATTTAGTTCATCATGTACATACAACTTCACCTTAATATGGTTACTTCCACTCCTTTACATCTCATTCATCACCTTCGCGTACACCTCCAATAGGTCTTCCCCTTTATCTAGACCTCCCCCCACTCTAGTTCAGCTGCCCTTCTACAAGCACGAGGACCCACTAGGGCTCTAGTTCCTCCTCCTCTCCACAAGCCTCTATTCATCTTCAAATTCTTCCCAAAACAACCCCCATGAGTTGGCTATTTGAATATAACCCTGCAGGTTCCCTAATGGTTCAATGATAGTAAGCTCCAAGGATTCTCCAATCTTGTGATCCCCTCCGATGACTACACATCATTACACAACATCAGCCACCAGTGCCGCTTCTTAAACCCTCCACCATCTTTGTCGACCCTCTAGGAAGATCCTCCAACATTCAGTGAGCCTTGAGGATGACAGAGGAGGAGCAGAAGCTTCACCGAATCTCCACTGGAGTGCCACCTTCTATAGAGGAGGTGAACCTTTGCAACCTATAGTTGCCATTGGATTAAAACCCATCAGGGTTGATCCTATGGTCCAGAGCGTACCCACACCTCACCCTGACCCTCGGAGCCTCGGTGGACTTCCGCCTCATTTGAGGTGTAACAGAGAGCCCCATGGCTTGAGCCATGCATCGCCCGAGCCTTCACTCTCACGTGCCTCACGCACGTTGTTGAAGAAATTACAATGCCCAATGCTGGAGTCTAGATATTTTCATCTTATTCAACAATCGCCTCAATACGTGCCCGCCTGAGCATTTTGCATCCATGCCACGCCGAGTTTTTTATTTACAATAAGGCACACACATGCCTGGACATTATTTTATAAGTCCATGCAACTTATTTCTATTGTAAATAAGTCCCTTTTGGACCTTTCTGAGTAGAATTTAATATACCTTATGCATGATTTTATTGCAAAAAGATCCCTATATTGGTTACCTAATAACTTTTGCATCTTTGATCCAAACTATATGAAATTGATCTTGTTGGAATCGTAATAAAATTCACTTTCCACTAATGTACTATTTGATCTGACTTGATGCACTATTAGAGATTAATTTATAATACAATTTGGTTAATTTGTCTCATTAAATTTACCATTAAATCTTTCTATCGTAAAAATTCATATAAAAATAGGCAAATTAATTGTGTTGAATATGCTTGCTGTTTAATTGTGTTTTTGCTACTTGGAATAATTTATTAACTCTGATTAATTAGTAATAAAGTGTCCAATCATTTAGGGACTTAGATGTTGGAGATGCGAGCCCACGATGAGTCATTATGCAATAAGTATTATTGTAAATCATTCCTTGGTTTGAAATGATGAATAACTAATTTCCATAATAGGTCCCTAAGTATAACTAGGGTTATGTACCATGCCCATCTTAATGATCATACATCTGTTGACTCAAATGTTGAATCATAGAGGCTGGTGCTCGATGATTTCTAAAGAGTTAGATTGAGGACTCATCAAGCATCGTTAAGTGATTGTTAAGAGAGGATCTCCAGTATGAGAAGAAGATGGCAATTATTTTCTATAGGTTGATATCAAACTGTTCTCTTGATGCAGGTCCTATGTATAGGAATATATATTCGGAGGTGTTGGATAAGTTAGGTTAAAGAGTTGACTTAAGGAGATTGAGATAACCAAGACCTATGTCGTACTGTCACGATATAGGCACGTATCCTCTGACCGGAGACAGATGTGTTACTATATGTTTGAGTATGTACATTTAGCAGGCTGATAGGTTTATGATCTGATCAAGTCTATACATCGGCGAGCTGGTGTGCATACAAGGGCATACGAGTAATACGATCTCTCAAAGGGATCATGCAGGTTCATTACTAAAACGAAGACATGGGCTCGCTCATCAGATATTTGGATCGAATTCCATGCACAGCCGTCTCGTTTTGGAAGCTTGACTTAATTTGTGAGTTTGATATATGCTTTTGGAATGTATATGATCAATACCTGGGTATGATGTATGCTTTTGAAAAGTATATGATTGATACCAACCCCTAATAATCAAGTAAGAAACATAATGACAAAACCTTGAAGAAGACAATCTAAATAAGATCTAAAACTTCAAGTTTATCCTAAGTCTTCCAGGTACATGATATACATGTATTAGGAATACTCGAGGGTGATGTGATCATAAATGATTGTATAACCATGAGGCTTCCATTCCGAGGGAGTGATGAAACATGTTTCGATTTTAGTGTCTCCTCTCAGTAGAGAAGTAATATGATCTTAGTGCAAATGTTGTACATTGATTTGAATGCGATCAAATGCAATGAGAAGATTAGATTTACGGTTTCTATTTAATCATGCATCTATGAGAGGTCTATGAAATCTGAATTTGAGATATGATATCAATATCCAAGTCAGTATACATGGAACATAAAATCACTATGTCCTTTTCTCCAAGTATCCACGGAGAAAGTGTATTATTCTTAAAAGAGTTCAAGACTAATTCCATTAATAAATGTGTATCCAAGCATTAAGAAATAGATGATTAGATGAATTTTAATAAATAATGTGAATGAGATTCATCTTATTTAGATGCATGAGGATGACGATAAGATAATTAAATGCGATTTAATTATCATGGATATGAATAATGTGTATAGCACTATTACATATTAATCTTATATTTATATTATAAATGTGATTTATAATATATTAGAGAGAATTATTTGTAAATGGTATTTATAAATTAAATGTTTATGTGAATTGGATTCACATTGGATAATTAATTGAAAATATAATTTATATTTTATTTTAGGTGTGTGAATATGATTCATAAATTTTAAATGGCATAATTGAAATTTTGCGAAATAATTTGGAATTAATTCTATGAAATAATATACAATAAAAGTTGTTGTATATAATGAATGATTATGTGACATATAATATCTCATATAACATGAATGAGGAGGACCCTTCCATAATAAGAGGGTGGACAACCACTCTTGATTTAGGAGTTAAGGTGGCCGTCTCCTCTTAATTGGAAGGAGGTTTGCCTCCTTCCTAATCCTTCATGGTATATTGAGTTGATTGAATTAATTTATATTGATGATTTATTCAATATACGTTTAATTTAATTTAACTAATTGTTGTTGTGTTTTGTAACAAAATCATGGCCATTGAAAGAAACACAAATCAATCTCAAGCATTGGATTTGTGTTGTCCATGGATTGAGATCCATGGACTCCCAATATATTATAAAAGAAGAGGCAAACTTATCTATTCTTTTACACAACATATAATTCATAATATCTCTCTCTCATCATCATACACACCCATCTCTCTCTTAAGTGGTCATCCACTTTATAACATAGAGAGAATCACCGTTATTGTTATGCCGTTGTGTTACCGCTTCGACCACTCATGGATCTTAATCTTCCTTGGTGCTTCTAGTACCCGAAGAAGATCTCAGTTTTTATTTGAAGAAATTAGATTATTCATTGCTTGATCAACATCTTGAATTGTGAGAAGGATATGTCTCATCAATGCGCTCGCAACATCTCCTCCGTCAAGTTGGACTCGAGACAGGTGTCCTCTTCCTTTAGAAACTTCGATTGCAACCATGCTTCAAGAGGTATTCCTATATCTTCTATGTGGTTAAGATTAAATGATTCAAGAAGCGTTCTCAGATTATGTGATTTCATCGCTTTAAAATTTTTAAATTCCATTGCCTCGAGCTACTAGTATGATTAATCGCTTCTGATCGCATATAATGCGATCTTCACGCTTCCATGATGCACTTAAAGTTCTTTTCATAATCTTCAAGTGATATCAAATCTAGGTTCTGGTCTTGGATGAGATCCAAAACCTTAGGTGAACAAGAATTATGTTTCAGATGTGCGGGACTCATTATTTTTGCATAGGATGGAATCTTCGAATTAGTTTTTCGCTAAAAAACCTACTGTTTGTTCACTATTTGGGCATTTTTTTTATTATTAAAATTTATTTAGAATGCCTAAATATGTCCCAACTAGTAATCCATTATTGGTAATAAAAGTTCATGAAAATGATTCGAAAATTTTCTATCATGAGCTTTTTTTGTGTGTATTCACGGATCTGTAAGAAAAATACTTTTTATTACTGTCTTCCCATCATAAAATATGAGATAAATACTTGTATTAAATAGAGAATCAAACCTGCAAATCACTCAAATTTATTTCACGTGATTCTAACTCCGTTTGCCCTAGATATTCTATATCTGGTGGAGATGGATCAGATGGTGATTGGAATATCAAATCTCTGTTGCACACGAAATCTTGGAGGATCGGAAATATTGATGATAAATGCGTCATTTTTGCTATCCCCCAAATCCCATGACAAACAAATATTTTTTTTATTTTTGCTACTTATTAACCTGTATAGCGGACATGGCCGAACTCAAGGAGGCTACAATTCCCGAGGGTTATTCAATTAATCAGAAACTAATTAAAAGAAAACATGAATCTCAAAGGACAATTATCCTTAGTTTTTGTGATTTTTTTTATTTTTTTATTTTTTTAAAATTTCAAAAATAACACGAAGCAATATTCACAAGATCAAAAATACGCACATCAACTCTTTTTGTAATTTTTCAATTTGTCAAAAATGCTCAGAAAAATCCAGAAAAAAATTTTGGGGTTTTAAAAGTTTTGAAATGTTTTTGAGAATTTTTATAGAATTTTCAGATGTTTTTTGTATTTTTCTAAAAATTAAACAGTGAAAAAATGCGACAATGTGCACAGTCTAGAGTAATTTGCAACTTAAAAATATTTTAAGTGTCCAAAACTCCTGACAATTATTTTTAAGACAAACTAGAAGCAATTATCTACACACAGGAACTGAAATCACAATTTTTGGATTTTTGTAGAATGTTCTGTGATTTTTAAAAGAGTTTTGATGTTTTTTAATTTTTTTGGATTTTATAAAAAATTAATGTGTGAAAATTGGAAAGAAATTAAAAGACAATGAAACACAACTACTCTTTTTTTTGGAATTTTTAGAACAATATTTGAATTTTTATGAATTTTGGAATTTCAAACTGGGAAAAATGACATGTTTTTGATTCTTTAATAATAATAAATGAAATCTAAATGCAGCGAAAATTTCATGCTAGATAGATATACAGATCAGGAGCACAACAAAAACTATTTATTCCAACGAAAATATCATGCACATTTAAAGTCTGGAACTTCAGGGACTAGTTTGCAAATAGTTCAATGTTTTTGCAACAAATAAATAATAAGAGTAAAAAGAGAGAAAAAAACTGCAATTTACCCAGTATGCTTGTGCTGCGCACGTGATGGAGCTGATGGGGGGCCCTTCTGTAATATCTGAAAATGTCTGGGAGCTCAGATGTAATTTGCCCAAGTTAAGTGCAGGAGCGCGTTTGTACTTTTAGAAACCTCCGGAGGTGCTGTTGTAATTTTACCGATTAAACATTGAAAACCTAGGGTTTCTACTCTTCATACCCTTCGTTCTTTTCTTCAAGCCAACAAGGATGCAGAGGCACCACCCCTTGCTTCTTCTCCACGCAAGGGGGGGCGGCGACAGATGGTGAAGCGGTGCGCGGGCGGCGCCGGCCAAGGACGAGGGCGCAACCGAGGCCTCGCGCGGCTGTGCGCGTGCGGAGTTCGACGCGTCGCGTCTTCGCGGCGGTGGGCCGCGCTGGGCGGTCGTCGAAGATGGCGGCTCTGCGCGGAGATGGTAGCACTTTGCTGCGCTGCGGAGAGGAGCTCGACGGGTTGGTCAGGTGCAGCGCGGAGGAGCGGGGGCCAGTGCGCGGCGGGCACGGGCGCGGCTGGAGGCGTCGATGGGGGTACGCGGCGGAGGACACCGGCGGCTGCTGGAGAGCCGAAAGCTGTAGGAGATTCTGGCCCGCAGAGGAAGATGAACGCGCCGCCGGGCTGGCGGCTGGCGCACGCGGAGGGGGCACGCGCAGGAGGCGCGGTGGTCGGCCAGTTGGTGGGCGGCGGGGGTGGCGACCCCGCCGCCTGATTGAAAATTATTTTTTTTTGTTTTTTTTGTAATTTATTATTGTACAGAACTGATAAACAGAAGTAAGAAAAAAAATCTTTTTTTATTTTTTTTAAATCTGAAAAACAGGAAAGGAAAAGGATATAGAAATTCTTTTTTTATTATGTTTTTTTTATTTATTTTTATTTTTTTATTAATGATCCTGCAAAACAAACGTTAGAGATAAAGGAAATAAATGGTTTTTTTTATTTTTTTATTTATTTACAAATTGGAAAATGAGCGGGGATTCGTAGAAAAATGGAAGAATCAAATCCGATCTCCGACCACCGTACGCGGTCGGAGTTGAGAGATCGTGGACGATAGAAATAGAATGCGTGGAGATCGCGAAAGTGAGATGAAAAATCGCGTTGGTGGCAGAATAAATCGTGGCAGATTTTAAGATCTAGATAAACAAAAAAATTTGACAACGAGATAAAAATGTGAGAAATAAACTACGATTAATCTAGATAAAAATAAGAAAAATGTGGATCTCACCTTAGGAGCGGAAATGGACCGTGATCGCCTCGACAAGGTCGACTCCCTGTCACCAGACGGTTTGGAGATTAGGCAACTTTCTCGACGAAATTTTCTCTGGAAGATCGGGCTCCTCTCTCTAAAGATTGATCTAGTTGGAATGAGGGAGAAGAGGCCACATAAATAGAAAAGATGGAATGAAATTTGATTTTTGATTTTTTTGGATAAAGAGATAAGAGATGACAATTGAAATGAATTTTTGAATTTTTTTGGTGGAAGAGATGACATGAGATAAAGTAAAAGAGATAAAACTATTTACAAAATTATCTATTTTTTTGATTTTTCGTCACTTTATTTATTTGAATTAAAAAATGTTATTTTTTTTATTTTTTATGATGGTTAATTAAAAATAGCAACTATATACATATACTATATACACATATGACATTATATACAAGGGTAAATGAGGAAATTAGCTCTCTCTCTCTCTCTTTAAAATAATTAGTAAGAATAATTTACAAATATATACAAATATAATATTTACAAAATACATGAGAAAATTGCACAAACCACCCCAGCAAAACCGACTTTTCAACCGTAACTCCAAAAATTATGAAATTATAGCCATTTTGAAGATTATTTAATTTAGAATCAAATGGAAATGATATTGATTCAATTTGAGTTCATATGGAGCCGGAATTGATCTTTCAATTAGTTCTTAGTGGCTTTTTCCAAGTGTGGCTACTTTTATTCTGTACATTATTTAATTGTGCAATCATTTTTATTAATTAGGACACATTTTTACTTACAACTTTGGTTTTGAAAGTTATTCGATTTGAGATCAATTAATGCACAAATAAATTAGTGTTAATTTTATACAGATATATACAAAATAAGTGAGAAGTATTTGCAACAACACACAAACATTTTTTTGATTTTCTTCTTAAGGACCCTTATCTCCCCCTACTTTATTCCTGGCCGATCAGGTCAAATCTTGACCTTCTCTCGGGGTTCGGGTCAACCTGTATACAGTCTTCCTTTTTTTAAATTTTCTTTTCTTTATTTTTCCTTTATTTATTTATTTATTTTAGGTTAAAATTAGTAAGAAGTGTACAATATTTACACACAGATGCAAGTTAGTAAGAATATGGAGTTAGTGTTATATGCATGTGTTTTATAAGGGATTTTAAGATAAAATAAATGAATAAAGATGACGAATTGCAGATTCATCACCCCCCTATGCTTTACCTTTGCTAGTCCCTTAGCAAACACTTATTTGAAAGAATAAGTGAAGAAAAAGAAAAAGAAAGGGAAAAATAAAGAAAATAGGACAATATGAGTATTAAACTTATCTTCATAAAATTGTAGTTTGGAGCTCTGTCGGACCTTTGGATTATTAGTGTGTCGGAACTTCTGTGAGACTTAGAATTCTAAAATCGACAGCCTTCAAGTTCTACACATCATTGTCACAGTTTCAGCTCAGAAGTCATCTTAGATCAATCCTCTTCCCAAAGTATATCCTATGAATATTGAACAATCAACTCATGTATGTGAAAGGTTTTAGCTCCTCCCATCCAGAATGCCGAACTACCATGCAAATCTCCTCTCCAGTAACTCGTCATCGGGGAGTCAGGTATTTCCTTCTAAGGTCTGTCACGCCGTGTTCACAATCGAATTGGGGGAGAAGTTAGAAGAATGAGAAAAGAACTGGAGGGTGGCCAGTGTAGTCACCTCTCCTTGTGAACTGGTCAGTGTAGCCGAGTCTCCACCAAGATCTGCAGGTTTTCTTGAAGCTTGGACCTTTTTGGTTAGATATTTATTTGGTAGTGACTTCTTTGTATTTGGATTTTTGGTAGTTCTGCTTGGATCTTGTTGTGACCCTATGGATATAGAATCTTTTGGTTCCGTACATGTTTTGGGGTCTTAGGAAAAATGGTTACCAGCCGTCCATCCCTTTTCCAAAGCTTTATTTCAACCCGTACTCCGGTCTTTAGATTTCCACGCTACCAGAAAAGAAACTCACACAGTCTCCAACATCCCGTATGAGTTGAGCTAAGTGCATAGTGCGGGAGTAAAAATTAATTCCCTATTCTAGAGTTGTACCCAGAATGAAGAGATCAAGTTAGACAGTAAGAGTCAAACGCTGCACATTGTCATGTGGAACTCAAAGAATTAAGTCAAAGACTTGAAGCTTCTAAAATCCTATTTCTCGGTGAAGTTCCTCTGAGAATTAGGTGGATTAAGGTCCAACTAAGCTCCATTCTTCAATTTTAATCCAGACATAGTTTAAATATCAATATTATTCTGAAAAATGTACATGCAAATGCAAAATATGAACAATGCAGAGAGTTTTTTTAAAGAAATGATGCAAATGTGAAAAGAATATTTTTTGAACTTTTTATGGATTTTTGGAGGAAAAAATGCAGATGTGAAAGAAGGTTTTTTTGTTTTTTTTGAATTATGCAAATTTTTATAGATTTTTGGTTTTGTATTTTTTTTAAAAGGAAAAAGGGTTAGTAATATATACAAGTATATATAAGAGAAATTTTTTTGTTTGTTTTTTTGGGTATGTTTTTGTTTTTTTTGTTTTTTTTGTTTTTGTTGTTTTTTTACACAAGTGGATTTTACAAAATTGTACATATAACCCCTATACGACATTATATACATATTTAAAAGTACGAGTTATGTCTAAAGTATATATACAATATGTACGACATTCCCCTATACTTAGCTCGAACTATGTCCTCATAGTGATCAGAGAGCGACAAAGGAAGACATAACTCGTGCTTAGTATAGAAAGGTGAAAAGACTCCTATGCTATAACGACTCAAAGAAAAAAATAAAAAGAAGAGAAGTTGGTGATCCCCCCTATACTTAGGATCAAGTAATCCTAAGTATAGCAGAATGTAGAAAGGGGAAAACCGATGAAGACAATGTACAGACTCACAAAGACATGTTATGAACAATATCACCCCCTATACTTAGGATAAAGTATCCCTAAGTATAGGCAACAACAACAAGGGTGATAAACAAGACGAATATGAACAACAAAAATCCTTCAACCCCCTATACTTAGGATATAGCACATCCTAAGTATATCATATATACATACGGAAAAGGGAGGAATGGTAAAACGGGAGAAGAAAGAGTGAAACGAAAGGATATACAAGAGGAGTGGATGTACAAAGGTTAAGAAGGTCGAAAATGAACCTTCTTGCGGGACTGCTGAGGTATGGATTTGACAAGGTGTAGGTCGATATTGGGGTTATCATTAGATATGAACTGAGTAGGATCGACCAAGAATGTATCCTCAGCGGTTTCAGATTGTACAGGCCTAAACCGATTATTGGAAGTAGTGTGGTCATGCCCTGCTTGGGAAGTCTCGCAAACATCAAAGTAAATGGCTCGAAATCATTATCAGAAAAAGTAGGATCATTTTCAGCCTGGCGAGCCTCTACCGGATCATCATCTTTATCAAAAGGCCCTAATTCCTTTATAAAATCAATCAAATCAAATTTGGCTTGATCGATCTCATCTGAATCAAGGTGAATAGGAACGGACTCATCAGTGAAAGTAGTCGAATCATGTCCGTCATGTCTAGTCTCAGAGTCTGCCTTCCGCTCTAGGGTGTCTATCGTGTAAATTCTGCGGATGTCATCAATGCATCACCAAATACTAGAAAGGGGAACTCCAGGGTCTATGCTTTCTGAGTCTTCCCCTTTGAAGAGGAATTCTTGGGTTTCATTATTATCCAACATATAACAAGAATCTCTGATATTATCATCAAGGTCAAATTCCTTGGGGTTGGCTAATACGGGCGGGCTCTCATGGGATGCAAGTCTCTGGACAGTAGTGGATGTAGTGATTAACACATCGCTCCCTACATTAGAATGGAAGCGAATCTCTCATGAACCATAATGAATAACGGCTCCCGCAGAGGCAAGGAAAGGCCGTCCCAGGATGATTAGAGTGTGTTCCACGGGTTGGAGGTCTCCTGGGCATTACAACAAAATCCGAAGTAAAATTCATACCCTGAATGAGAATGACAACGTTTTGTACTCTTGATAGATCCATCAACAAATTGAACTATCATCCTGGTTTTCTTGAGAGACCCAAGATGAAGAAATTGGTACCATAGAGAAGGGTATTATATTGATTGACGAACCACCGTCAAGGAGAGTGTTATCACAAGAATATTCAGATATGGAGAAACTCACAAGAGGTGTGGCAGTGTTCCCTTTCTTAAAATATGGACGGTGAGAGATGGCGTGGGCAGTGACCATGGTCAAGATGTGATGCTCAGATATTCTCCTTCGCTTTCTCTTCTCGTGTTGAGGAGTAGATAAATCTGTCATGGCCTGTTGAAGTGGGGCTTTAATGATCTCATGAAGGGTGGCCACCACTTCGGGGTTAGTCAACATTTTTTTTTGAATTTTTGGACCCTATCCATACAAGGGAGGAGGTCGGAATCATCATTTACACGAGGATTGCCAAGAGCAGTCTGTACAGTGGCATCCTCGGGGTCAAAGTTGGGACATGGCTATGTGGGTAAATGATCAGCCATTTGGGTCCTCTCCTCACAAAATGAATCAACAACGTGTCTCCTGAATTCTTTTTGGATTTTTGAAATTTTTTCAATTTTTTGTATATTGAGTTATTTCAAGCTCTCATGATTATCCTCAAATGAATCAATATCCTCAAATAGTTGAGCAGCATTTTGGCTCTCATTTATGTTAAATAGATTGGAAATCCTCGAATTCATATGCTACATCATTTGATTCAATGTCTTAAGTGTGGAAATCATGAAAGGTGACTCCAAAATCCAAGGATCGGGTGGGTTGAATGAGGGTGGGTGAAAATCAAAGTCCTCCGACTCCTGAAATAATGGGTTAGGCGGATATACATAAAAATCAGGAGGAAAGTTCTCCTGAAAAAGGGAAGGTGGATCAACTGGAGGGTACGAGGTATCTGCGAAGATCGGATTAAAATAACTACAGTCAACCATCTTCGAAACAAAAGATGAGAGAGCACGAGGGTCAAGTCAAAAGATATGGAGAAAAAGGCGCAAATGCACAACAAGATCTAGTATGCACACAAGCAATCAAACACAATACAAACCCCCAATTCACCAACTCAACGCAATGTGAAGACCGTGAAGGTTTGGTCTCTTAATCTTGTTTGTTTTAGAGTTAGGTGGTAATCACAAAGTTGTACAAACACTTAGGTTGAATTATTGGAATTCGGCACTAACCTTAGTGTGTATGCGAGCAAGTTAAAATGAATACAATGAGGGGGTTACTCTCCCCAAAATAATGAATTTTCCTTATATTTATTTTAGGGTCGAGTTTTCTTTAGCAGTCCCAAATTTTAGGCAGTTATCACTTAGTTTAAGTATATTCAACGAATCGCCTACCGAGTGTCCAATTTCCTTTTTATCTTATGTGAGTGAAAACAAGGAAGGAGATCGGAAATGCCAATGCGCGATTAAAAACGATGATGCAAGCAGAGGTTAGAGATGTGTACCTTGTCGCCAGCACTCTACATGCAAGTTATCCGCGCAAAATTTAAATACAGAAAAATAAACTACCCTGTATGATGTAAGTGAACCGTCCTAGATGATAACTTCTATTAACGAGCAAGAACAAGTTAATTTGACTAAGTCCAATTTACGCTCTACTCTATAGGCACAGAAATTCTTATTTAGGGTGTTTGGACCTAATTAATTACCTGGCTCAAGCAAATTAATTAAAGCAATCAATAGGTGGCTCACGAAATCCATGAAAACAAAAAATAAAGCGATGAAAACAAAACCGGTGAGGTCCCCAAGTGTACAGGCACTTGGTGAAACAGACCCCACAACAAATGATTGTCCGTTTACAAGAGTTCAAATGGTAGAAAAGATAAACTCTCTCTCTCTCTCTCTTTGCTTAATATTTTTATCATGGAAATTATGAATTTGCTCTGATTAATATGATGCTTAATATTTATAAAAATAATTGATTAAACATCATTGGCCATTGAATATATGTTTCATGAAAACATTAGTTTATCCTACAATATTTGTAGGACAACTTTTACATTCAAAACCAAGAACATTTGCTTGATATGACTAGAAATTTAGGATCCTTAAAATTGTTTTAAAGATGCCTAAATCTCTGAGTGATTATAATATATAATATAATTCCAGTCATCAAATTTGATTGATAAAACCACAAATACATTGATATTATTTTGTATTGTTCTCAATCGAATGGTAAAGGTGTCTAGTCTGGGTATGATGTTTTGGTTTACTAATTAGCACCTTGCATGTCAAGGAAATGCTCCCTCCCGCATAAATCGAGTGTACCGACTGGATCTATTTTTTTAGAAAAGAATAATATGAGTAAGTCAAGTTGTACCCTAATTATTAAAATACAAAATAATACATACTTGTGAGAGCTTATACTATACGATAATATCAAGTAAAATCTAATTATTTGTTGGTTGCATTAGATTGATAATTGATTTAATATGATTAAATGAATTAGATTCAATTAAAATACACCCTATTATGAATAAAGATATATTTTCCTTGGAAGAATTGATCACGTGAATATGATTTACGATAATTATTAAAATTTGAATAGGATATGGAGGATAACATAAGTGACATCCATGGTTTCCCGTCAAGGTGAAGAGCTTTGTCGCCATGTATTGTATGTAGAAGATGCATATCCGAAATGACAACTCCTACATACAAGTACACATGGATCGGGTCTTTGATTCTCGAAAGAGTAATTTCGTATGCGTAGTGACCTTATTATCGGATCATCATATTATTGGAGCGATATTGGATTACGCATAGCAAGTGCTATTCCTGTTGATGGTTGGTTCAATTAGCAAAGGGTCAACATCACCTTAGGGATGGTGGGCTCGGGTATTAAAGACCAAATTGGGAAATGCAAGTTAGACTTGCAAGGAAGAATGAATTCTCGCTTTTTTATCCGAGTTACAGATTCTCATATTATTGGGATGTAACGAAGGTAAGAAGGAGACCCCGGATCTTTCTTGAGATATAGTGGTAAGTATGTCTCTTACTTTGAAAGTGAATAAGGGAATGAACTTTCATAGTTGACAAGGATAGAAAACTTTGATATAAAATCCTTAATCAAAGTAAAATATGCATTTATGCAAATATTTCTTATTTCAGATGACTTACATTAAACCTACTCAAAACTTACTCAGTAATAATCACAAAAATATCATTGGTTGGATCTATGATCAAGATATTGTAATTGCAGTTGGACACATATTGTATGTGGTTGCAATGCGAAAGTTTCCTCATAACAATGAGGAATGATAATTAATAGACAATAATACAAAAACCTTGGATTTGCATGTCTCTATAGTCTTGATCTCTCATCGAATGTGCTTTGGAAGTATCATGTTGATGATGATCGTAATTATCGAAAATTCTTATAAAACTTAAGAAGATGTTTTGACATACATATGTGCTCTCTGCATTTATTCATGAATGACATGGTTCACTGCATTATACAAAATGGTGGCTCGATAAGAGATGATGTACTCAAAATATTTGAGTACTTGCCTGAACCAAAATCTTCAAGAGTTAAGATGGATGTAGATATGATGAGTGTCATCATTCTACTATATATACTCTAGTTTTTCATGAAGCTTCATAATATTCATATTGTATGAATTGAATAAAGCACATATAAATGTTGAAATACTCTTATATTGAAATCTTTTGAGTTCTACATAAGAAATCCTTTCTCTTCTATAATCGTTATTTACAGATGAAGGAAGCACAATGGAAGCATGGGTCTGACTCATGTAAGAATGAAGGTCAAAGAATTGACTATACTTATGTGACTTCCATACATATGACATCCTAAGAGTTGAATGAATGCCAATACAGCAACAAGCCGATGTATTGATAGTATGACTATCTAGACTATCTGAAATCCTTAGAGAAAGACCCATATAGTACATTGGGATATCATACATCTACATATAATCATCGACATTAACTTGCTTATTAGATAAGATCAAAGTCTAATAATTGTATCTCTTTCTTCTAATAACACTTGCAATTGGTTGCATATATTTTAAAAGGCTAGAAAATTTGATCTTAAGGTTTAATAGTCATCCACATGGATGTTGATGCAATTGTTGCAACAATCTCCATTGGATAGATAGACTACATATTTTCAGTGGGAGAGCCTTTAGTCTTAGAGAATGTCTCTATGACCTAGATATTAGAATACATTCATTATTTATTTCTAAATATTGGAAATAAACATGCATTCTGGAATAGACCTATCATAAAGAGTTATGATGGATATATTCCGAATAGTAATCTAACATCCAGAGGACTCTATTAAATTAGACAAAATAGTGAATGGTTTATTAACATTTCTAATTACTGAAAAAATTAAACCTTAGATGATTAGAAGGAGGATAAAAATCATTTTTCAATGATCTAGCATCAAGACTTGTACATAGATCTATTGATAAGATCAATAGATTAGTAAGATATTGAACTTTAGATCATCTGAAAATTCAAAACTTACATACGCATGAATAGAGATTCAAAGTAAAATGTCCAATGCACCCTTCTTTGGGAATGGTGTAAGATGCACATGTATTCAAGTTCTCATACATATTGATGTATTGGATCATCTATATCATAATAAACATTAATGATATGTGATATCTATTAATGATTTTTGTGATATGAGATTTCTTCCTTTCACATTAGAAACCTTTGAAATGTTCAAAGATTTCACAATTTTGGTTGAAAACCAAAGTTTGAAGGAAGATGAAATGAATTTGATCTAACATAGGTAGTCAATACCTATTATATGAATTCATGGAATACCTTATGGAGAAAGGAATATCATCCCTATCTCACTCCTCCTAATACACCTCAACTCAATAGAGTTGTAGGAAGATACAATAGGATCATGTCTGACATGATTTGATCAATGATGAATCTTAGCATAATTACCTCTTAATTTCCAGGTATATATGTAGTAGAGATTAAAATATATATCCTTAACAAGATTCCACGCAAATCTTAAACCGAAAATCCTCATAAGCTTTGGTTTGGAACCTAGCCTAGTGTTGGACACTTGAGGATTCATGGTTACTTGATCCATAACCATGTCATTGATGCAAGTAAGCTGGACTCTATTGCTAGAGAATGCTACTTCATTAGGAATAAAAAGGATTGTATTAGATACCTACTTTATGATCTTGATATTCTTAAAATATTTTTTATGTAAGGATATGATTCTTAGAGGATGCCTTTTGTTTGAATCAAGATAAAGTGAAGGAACTCATTGAATCTTGATAGGACAATGAGGTTCCTGGAATCCGAAACTAAAAGGATAATTAATGATGAAACACATGTACCTCTTCAAATTAGTTTTAGGGTGGTAAGATCACCTAAAGGGTATGGATTCCATGTGTCAGTTAAGTCTGACAATGACCTGACTTCATATGATGAAGATTTTGAGGATCATGACATGGAAAATGGATGTTAGCAATAAAGTCTAAAGTAGACTTCATATACAAGTGCTGTATATGGATCCTCGAAGATCCACCTATAGGGGTCAAACCCATTAGGTGTAAACGGAACATCAAGAGAAAGAGGGAAACTGGTGAGAAGATAGAGACCTTCAAAACACGTCTCATATCCACAAAACACACACGAAGAGAAGACATCGCTTGTGTTGAAACTTGCTCTTCAGCAGCCATGCTGAAACCCATCAGAATATTGCTAACTATATCTACACAACTTGATTATGACATCTACAATATGGAAGTCAATATTGCATTCCTCTATGAATTCCTCACCGAGGATATTCACATGAAGTAACATCTAGGCTTCATAGTTGAGGAAGGCAAGGTGTGCAAGGAACTCCATCCGTGGACTCAAATAAGCTTCCACTAATCGGAACATCATATTTAATGAAATTATAAAGGTTATGATTTCATACAAAATCTTGATGAATCATGCGAAGCTTAGTAGGAGTGCCATTGTGTTCATCATTCTAAATGTGGTCAAAATCCTAATCATTTGTAATGATATACAGATGTCAATAAGTGTTTTATGATTTGGTTATTCCATACCTTGAGAGATGATCTCATGGATACCTCTTAGATCTTACTTCAAAGTTATTCAGAAGTAAAGAAAAGATGGTATTGGGATCGTAACATTAATAGTACACCTTGGACATGTTTTATTTTTATAAAACTCCAAGGAGGGATTCCTTCCCTTAAGATATGGTACTAATAAATATGAAGGGATAACATATCAAGTGTCAATGATGTTAAAAAAATTGATTGCGATTGTACATCAGTTATGAGAAGCCTGGTATATGCTAGATGTGTACAAAGCTAGATGTCTGACATGCAATGAGAGTAGTAAAGTGTTATTAATCCTACTATGAAGATAATACTCTCATTTACAATAACAACATTACCTTCAAAGATGATGATACTTTTGAGAGTGATCTCAAAGTCTTATTGTAAAAACCCCAAAAAGGTCCCACACCGTGGAAACATGAAATTTCCGGGTGGGATAAAAAGTGAGGAGGTTACTACTGAACAACCCGGCTTGAGCATTTTGGGGGTGGTTAATCGGGTCCGTATGGGCCCGATCCCAAGAGGTTGTCAGGGTCAGTAATGCTCCGCTAACGGACCGGGGACCTAAGTCCGGGACGTTACAAATGGTATCAAAGCTGAACGCCCTCTGACAGTAGAAGGGGATACCCGAGAGGTGGAGCCGCCCCTACAAAGAGGTTGGAGGAAATGGCTACCCGGAGCGTGCAGCCGCCACTGTCACTGGGAAGAAGTGATGTGCCATGTCGCAACGAGGATGCTGCGAATATAAGTGGGGGAGGTTGTAAAAACCCCAAAAAGGTCCCACACCGTGGAAACATGAAATTTCCGGGTGGGATAAAAAGTGAGGAGGTTACTACCGAACAACCCGGCTTGAGCATTTTGGGGGTGGTTAATCGGGTCCGTATGGGCCCGATCCCAAGAGATTGTCAGGGTCAGTAATGCTCCGCTAACGGACCGGGGACCTAAGTCTGGGACGTTACACTTATCTTTGAGAACTTAAGACTTTATAGATAATGACAAAAAAGTCTTAACTGCAGATGCCTTATAAGACATAAGATTGGGTCTTAGTTTTAGGAGACAAAGATATCTGGGAATAAGGACATTTCAATAAGGATAATAAAAATTACATACTTGTTATAATGATTATTGAGTTGTAGTATCAAAGATAATATAATTGTTTTAATAAGATTGAGTATTGGTTGCATAAGACGCAACATTCGCACTGGATGCGAGCATTGTCACTAGGAGATATGCAAGTACTATAAAATGACTTGGCGCAGTCTCTCGAGAACAAAGCGACTAGTCAGCTATCAAGCTATTTTTCTAAATAACTTATGATTAGAACATGAGTGTGTGTTTAAATATTAGCCTATTAACGACTCTTTGGGGTAGTGAGAGATTATTGGACATGTGAGCCCATGGCGAGCCATTCCTCAATAAATGTTATTGCAATTCATTCCCTGATCTGAAATGAAGAATAACTAATTTGCATTATAGCTCCCTTAGTACAATTAGGATTATGTTCCATTACCATCTTAATGATCGTACATCTGTTGATTCAATGGTTGAATCATAGAGATTGGTGCTTGGATGATATCTAAAGAGTTAGATTGAGTAGTCATCAAGCACCGTCAACTGATTGTTAAGAGAGGATCTCCAGCCTGAGACAAAAATATCAATACTTCTCTATAGGTTGATATCTAACCGATGTCTTGATGTAGGTCATCTGCATATGAATAGATATTCAGAGATGTTGGATAAGTTAGGTCAAATAGTTTACTAAACAAGATCAATATAACCAAGACCTATTTCGTATATTGTCACGATATAGACACACATCCTTTACATGGAAAAAGATGTATTACTATGTGTTTAAGTATGTACATTTGGCAGATCGATAGGTTGATGATCTAATCAAAGTCTATACACATGTAAGCTAGTGTACATACAAGGGCATATGAGTAATACAAACTCTCAAAGGGATCATACATGTTCATTACTGAATCGGAAGACATGAGCTCACTCATGAGATATTGGGATCGAATTCCGTGTACGATCGTCTCACTTTGAAAGCTTGACTGAATTTGTAGGTTTGATACATGCTTTTAAATAGTATATGATCATTACCTAGGTATGATATATGCTTTTGAAAAGTATGTGATCGATTCCAAGAAATTAGAAACTTAATGATAAAACCCTAAAAAACATAGTCTAAATAAGATCTAAAACTTCAGGTTTATTTTAGGTCTTCCGGTATACATGATATACATGTATTAGGAATACTCAAAGATGATGTGATCATAGACAATTGTAGAACCATGACGCTTCCATTCCGAAGGAGTGATGAAACAAGTTTGGATTTTAGTGACTCCTCTTATAGAGAAGTAATATGATCTTAGTCCAAATGGTGGACATTGATCTGAATGTGATTCAGATGCAACGAGAAGATTATATTTACAGTTTTGATTTAATAGAGAATATATGAGAGGTCCCTGATATCTGTATTTGAGATATGATCTCCATATCCAAATCACTATACGTGGAACGTATAATCGCCCTGTCCTTATCTCCAAGTATCTGCGGAGAAAATGCATTATTCTTGAAAGAGTTCAAGAATAATTCCATTAATAAATGTTTATCCAAGCATTGAGAAATGCATAAATAAATGTGATTTAATGAATAATGTGAATGAGATTCATATTATTTAGATGTCTGAGAATGATGATCCAAGATAATTAAATGTGATTTAATTACCATGGATATGAATAATATGGATAGAAATATCCATATTAATCATATATATTATAAATGTGATTTATAATATATTAGAGAAAGTTATTTGTAAATATCTATAAATTAAATGTTGTTATGAATTGAATTCACAATGGACAATTAATTGAAAATACAATTTACATTTTATTTTAGGTGTGTGAATGTGATTCAAAATTTCTAATGGCATGATTGAAATTTCATAAAATGATTTGGAATTATTTTTGTGAAATAATATAGAATAAAAGTTGTTGTATATAATGAAGGATTATGTGAGATATAATATCCCATATAACAGGAACGAGGAATCCCCTTCCATAATAGGAGGGTGAATGGCTACTCTTGATTTATGAGTCAAGGTGGTCGTCCCCCTTAAGTGGAAGGAGGCTTGCCTCCTTCCTAATCCTTCATGGTTTATGGATTTGATTGAGTTAATTTATATTGATGATTTATTCAATATATATTTAATTCAGTTAAATTAACTATTGTTGTATTTTTACAACAAAATCATGCCATTCAAAGAAACACAAACCAATCTCAACCATTAAATTTGTGTTGTCTATGGATTGAGATCCATGGACTCCCAAAATATTATAAAAGATGAGGCTACCATAGCTCTTCTTATAATTGACAAGCCCTCTCTCTTTCTCATCATCATACACATCCATCTCTCTCTAAAATGGTTGTCCACTTTGTGACCTAGAAAGAATCGTAGCCGTCACAACATCGTCATGCTGTTCGTCATCCTCGGTGCTTTTAGTACATGAAGAGGATGCCGGATTTTGTGTGACGAAATCAGGATATCCATCACTTGGATCAACATCTTTAATTATGAGAAGGATGCATCTCATTAACACGCTCACAAGCATCTCCTCTGTCAGATTGGACTTAAGACAGGTGGTCTCTTCCTTTAAAGACTTCGATCGCAACATGCTTCAAGAGGTATTCCTATATCTTCTATGTGGTTAAGATGAAATGATTCGAGAAGTGTTCCCAGATCATGTGGCTTCTTCACTTTAAAAATTTTAAATTCCACAGTCCCGAGCAACTAGTATGATTAGTCGCTCCTGATTGAAGGATATGGAGAAATCCTCAAGCGCACCACGGAAGCATGAGCATCATATCATATACGATGAAGAACGGCTAGTCGTACTAGTTGCTAGTTGTAATATGCAGCAGAATTTAAAACTTTTTTCATGTGATGAAACCACATGGTCCAAGAACGATTCTAGGATCGTTTCATATAAACCACATCAAGGATAAAGGAATACCTCTTGTATCATGGTTGATCAAGTCTCTACGAACAGAGACCTCCTGTCTCAAGTCCGATCTTCGGAGAAGACGCTTGCGAGTGCAGGTATGAACCGCGTGATTCTTGCAATCCAAGATGTTGAATCCAAGCATGGGAACTCATAATTTTGTCTCACAAGATCAAACGCCTTCTTCATGAGTGAAGCACACCAAAGAAGATGGAGAATCGAGAATCGTCGAAGCGGCGTCACAACGGCGAAGCGATGATGAAGAACTCATCTTCTATTAAGGTGGACGGCCACCAATGAGAGAGAGAAAGAGAGGGCATGTGAATGGAGGATAAGAGGAGAGAGCTTGTTGTGTTTCCATTTTGCATAACATTAGAGAGCATGGGGTAATATAGGGTTTGGGAGTCCATGGATCACAATCCATGGGACACACAAAATCAATGGATGAGATTGATTTGTGTTTCTTTCAATCGTCAAGATTGTTGTTGGTAAAAACACAACAACAAATAATTTAATTTAGATAAGAAATATTTGATAAATCAAATATAATTCAATCCTAAATCAAATCAAGCAAACATGGAGATTCTTGCATGAAGATTGCATCCCACCACGGTAATTGGTGGGACGGCTACCAATTTCCATATTAGAGATGGTAGCCGTCCACCATACCATATGGTGGAGGCAATCTCATGAGATTGCATTAATCTATGAAAATCTCTAAGATTCTTTTACAACAACTTTTGTTGTAAATTATTCTACAAAATAATTCATAATTATTTTGAGAATATTGCAATCTTGCCATTGGAAATTTGTGAATCACATTCACAACCCAAATATAATGTGATTTACATTTTCAATTAATTATACAATGTGAATCCAATTCACACCAATAATTAATCAATAAATATAAAGCATAATAAACTCTCTTTAATACATTATAAATCAAATTTATAATATATTATGAATAATTGGATATTGCTATCCACATTATCCTTACCCATAATAATTAAATCACATTTAATTATATTGGATCATCATTCACATACATCCCAATAATGTAAATAAAATTCACATTATTTAAGATAATTAAATTACATTTAATTATCCATTTTTCAATGCTTAGGTATAATTCAACTATGGAATTATTCTTGAACTCTTTCAAGAATAATGCGCTTTCTCCGCAGATACTTGGAGATAAGGACATGGCGATTATATTGTTCCACATATAGTGACTTGGATGTTGAGATCACATCTCAAATCCTGATCTCACGGACCTCTCACATATGCTTGATTAAATCAAAAACACAAATCTAATCTTCTCATTACATCTGAATCTCACTCAGATCAATGTCCAACAATTGGACCAAGATCAGATTACTTCTCTACTGAAAGGAGTCACTAAAATCCAAGCTTGTTTCATCACTCCCTCGTAATGGAAGCATCATGGTTATACAATCATTTATGATCACATCACCCTTAGGTATTCCTAACACCTGTACATCCTACATACTGGAAGACTTATGATAAACCCAAAGATATAGATCAATTTTACAATGTCTTCTTTATGGTTTAATCATCAAATTTCTCAATCTTAGTCATTGGGAATCGTTATCGATCATATGCTTTCCCAGAGCATATATCATACCTTCAAATTCTTGTCATATTTCCAAAGCACGATGACCATGCATGGAATTTGATCGGTCCCAATACCTCATGAGTGAGCTCATGTCTTCCAATTCACAAGTGAACCTTTATGATCTCTTTGAGAGATCATATTACTCATATGCCCTTACAAGCAAACCAACCCGCCGGTGTTTAGACCTTGGTTAGGTCATCATCCTATTGGTCTGCAAAATGTACACACTCAGACATATAGTAACACATCTTTCTCTGGTTAGAGGATGTGTGCCTTTATTGTGATAGTATTCAATATAGGACTTCGGTTATCTCTATCTCGTTAAGTCAACCCTTTGACCTAACTAATCTGACACCTCCGAATCACTATTCCCATGCAAAGGACCTGTATCAAGAGGTCGGTCAGATATCAGCCTTAATGAGAAAGGATTGCCATCTCCTACTCAGGCTGGAGATCATCTCTTAATAATCATTTGACGGTGCTTGATGAGTCCTCTATTTAACTCCTTAGATATTCATCCAAGCACCAGCCTCTATGATTCAAATACTGAATCAACAACAGTATGATTATCAAGAAGGCCACTGTACATAACCCTAATTGTATAGAGGGATGTTATAGTGCATTCATTCATTTAATCTCAGAAAGGGAGTGAAACAATCAATAACTTTTATTGATAAATCATATATTACAGTAACATTTATTGTAAGAATGGTTCGCCTCGGGCTCACATGGCTAACAATCTCCCACTAGCCCTCGTAACCATTCATGAAAAATCCTTAAACCCATACTCATTACATGCTGGTCGAAAACCTTTTGTGTCAGAGGTTTGGTAAGAATATCAGCAACGTTGCCGGCATAGGCCACCTTTGTGATGACAATATCACCACGCTTTGAATCTCTCGAATGATGTGGTATTTCCTTTCCACGTGCTTGCTCTTTTGATGCCATCTGGGTTCCTTTGCATGGGTAATGGCTCTCGTGTTATTGCAGAGTAACAGGATGGGAGTATCAGAGAAAACTACGCCAAGCTCCAGGATGAACTTGCGCAACCACACCGCCTCCTTTGCAGCATCTGATATGGCAATATATTCGGCTTATGTTGTTGACACTTCTGTAGTGTCCTGCTTCTTGCTTCTCCAGCTCACAACACCACCGTTCAACAGGAATACAAACCTGATGTCGACTTTCTATCATCAATATCTGACTGGAAGTCTGAATCTGTATATCCCAAAATTTGAAGATCACCATCTCCCTAGACCAAGATATAATCTTGCATCTGTCTTAGATTTTTGAAAATGTTCTTTACTGCATTCCATTTTTGCTCTCCATATCAGGATTGGTAACGACTTACCACTCCCACTGCATGGCAGATGTCTGGCCTAGTACACATCATGGCATACATTAAGCTTCCCACAACTGATGCATAGGGGCATCCAGCCATGACCTTCTTTTCCTCAACATTTTAAGGAGACATCCCTTTAGACAGATGGATACCATGTCTTAAGGGGAGGAATCCTTTCTTGGAGTTATCTATACGGAAACGTTCAAGAATTTTCTTAATGTACCCATGTTGTGATAATCCCAATATCCTCTTTTCTCAGTTTCTGAACAACTTCAAGCCTAAGATGTAAGAGGCTTCTCCAAGATCTTTCATCTCAAAGGTATGGGACAATCAAATTTTCATACTGGTCATCATCCCTGTATCATTCCCAATGATAAGGATATCATCTACCTAAAGCATGATGAAGACAATGACGCTCCCAATAAGCTTCTTGTACACACAAGGTTCATCAGGATTCTGCAAAAATCATAACTCTTTATGGTTTCGTCAAATCTAATGTTCCATCTACGAGAAGATTGTTTGAGCCCATAGATGGATTTCTTCAGCTTACATACTTTGCCATCCTCAACCATGAAGCCATGGGGCTGCTCGACATAGATATCATCCATGAGGTATCCATTGAGGAAAGCCGTCTTAACGTCCATGTCCCAGATGTCATAGTCAAGAGATGCAGCTATAGCCAGCAGTGTCATGATAGACTTAAGCATGGCCATAGGAGAGAATGTCTCATCCTAATCGATGCCTTCTCTCTATGTGTAGCACTTGACCACGATCAGTGCTTTGAAAGTCTATACTTTCCCATCAGGTCCCCTTTTTCTCTTGAAGATCCATTTACACCCAATGGGTTTAACCCCTTTAAGTGGATCCTTTAGGGTCCATACACCATTTTTATGCATGGAGTCAATTTCTGACTTCGTTGCTAGCATCCATCTATCCATGTTATTATCTGTGAGTACTTCATCAAATGAAATAGGATCATTGTCAGTTTTACCTGACACATGGAATCCATACCTTTCAAGTGGTGCAACCACCCTCAAACTCCTTCGAAGAGGTACGGATGTTTGATCTTTATTGATCTCTTCAATTTTTGGTTCAGGAAACTCAGAATCCTCAGGGAATTCAATGAGTTCCTTGATGAATCCACATTTCATCATCTTTATTCTATCATTTTGGCCTAAAAAACTCTAGCAAATGCCTGTAAATACCCTTAATTCCATCATCTTAGCATTAATGCATGCGCATCCAATTAGTGTAGAAAATACAGTAATTAAAGCCAAAATTATAGAATAAATAAAATAAAAGAAAAAGAATAAAATATTGTAAATATTTTATGACCTAAAACCCCGAGACCTAGGCATCTTGATGAATAGGTCGACAACGAATAAAGTAGGGGGAGATAAGGGCCAAATACAATGTATTTCATTCATTCTTTATTCATTTTGGGACCTATTTTTGGTTCCACTATTTATACATCAAATAAAGACACTTTGTACATGAAAGTTGTAGATAATTTTATCAAGAAAAATACAAAATTGATTTCACTGAAAAATAATGTACAGATAAAATGTTATGGTCTGAATAAAAATCCAGAATCCCAACTTCCCAGACCCGTATCTCACAGATGAAAACTCCAAATGCAGCAAACTCACCTTTAATTGTATATAGAATAAAATAAGCTATTTAATGGCGGTGGTTTCGCATTTGGCGGAGCTACGGTTTGAAAGTTGAGTTTTGGAACCTCATTGTATATATGTATAGATTAAAATATTCAATTTATTATTTATTCATTATTTGTATATTTTTATATTTTTATAATTTTCTAAATATTATTTATAATAATTATGTACATTAAAACAGGAACAAAAACCCAAATAAAACTCAAAATAAAAATATATGTATATAAAATACACAGGTATTATACCTATATACATACCTATACAATACCTACTTATATTTTATTAAATATACCAAACAATTCAGAAAAATAAAATAAAAATATATTTACATGTATAAAAGTATGTTATAATTTTATAAAATAATAAACACAATTAAAGAAATTAAAAATAACAAAATAAAAATTAATTAATAAAATATATAGGTAATATACCTATAAGGGGTATAAAAATAAACTTGTAAAAATAGATTCCATAAAAATAATTAAAAATCATAATAAAATACTACATAAAATAAAAAATATTCTTTATTTTATAATCATAATTTAATTCAGCCATTTTCTATTTTAAAATGATTTAATAAAAGTTTTATCCAGGGTTTTTCCTGGTTGGTCCACGTGGACCAACCAGGCGCAAACCCTAGTTGACCCTGGTCAACTAGGTGTCCTAGCCCCCTGTAGACTCTGACAGCCTCGTTTTGACCCATTTTTGCGGATTTCTCAAGGCCAATTCTTTCACCTTTTGGTGTTGCATCCTTCTGCAACATTGTTCCTCGTTGATCCCTCTAGCTCGCTCATGACTAACATTGGCTTTTGGACCCAAGATTTGTAAGATATTCATCGATCTAGGAGCCTCGCCAGTCACGGGGTCAAACCAAATATATGGGGCACCCAACTTTTGATTTGAATTCGAACACCTTCGGTCCACCCTTCCTCGCTCCTCTCGTGCTCCAAGCATTCCTGGAGGTGACTACTCCAGCTCCGTGCATTCAGCTAGGGCGAAGGAAGTCGGAGGCATCTCCACCACCTCCCCCAACTCCGACAGTCGAGGTACCCTCCCTCTGGTCGTTGACCGTTGAGGCAGCCATCTTCCCCTCCTATTTTTCGTGCATTCCATTCGCCTTAGTCGTAGGATTAAAAAACCCTCTAAAAATTTCGAAGTTTATCCATCCAATCGCCCAATTCCATCTCCTCGCCGGAGCGCACCTCCGGCCGTACTCCCAGCCACCGTTTCACGCTACATCTCCGCCCTCGCGAGGTCCAGGCAGTTTGCCCTGGACGACCTTCTAACCCTTTTTGCAGGTCAAAGAGCCTTGATTCAAGCCTGGAGCAAATTTTGAAGCCTCGCCGGAGTTCGCGAAGCCCCCCAGCTCCGCCACCCTCTCGCGAGCATCTCAGCCATCGCCGAGGCTTTTTGATGCTACCAGCAGCTAGATGACGACCTCAGGAGGCCGCATCGCCATTTTGAAAGCCAAAGCTCGTCGGAGTGCAGAGATCTGGAGCGAGGAAGATCGCCTCGCCGACGTTCTTCCTTGTTCTTCCTCGGTGCGCCTACACCGTCGGATCGGGGTGCGCCCTCCAGGTTGCACAACCGCCGTCCGATCGTCCATAGCCTCAGCCGTTCAATCTATCAAGGAGGATCTAATCGCACCCGCACATCTACAAAGCGGTATCGTGCAAGGAGGTCACGCCACATGTCCAAGTGAAGAGCCTCAGCCGTTCGATCTCCTGAGCGAGGAAAATTTTGCAAGTATACCCCTCGTGCTTTTGTAATTTTGTTCTAGCCATAAACTTTAAATGGTAGTTTAAATATTTTGTAAAATTTACGTTTAGGACCTCGGATTTTAGGTATTTGCAAGTAGGTCCTCTGCCACGTCACCTCACGTGACCTGTTCACGTGAGGCGCGGGCTTTTTGCAGGGAGGCCCTTGGCCTCTTGTCTGTTTCATTTCAGTGCTCTAAGTTTTGTATTAAGCGTTAAATTTTTGGAAAAATTGCATGTATGCCCTCGGGTGTTTTTGAAATTACGTTTTAGTCCTTCCCAGGCGTGTGCAAGTCACGCGCTCTGGTGGACATTTTACACCGATACCCCTGCGGGTCTGAGAATTTGGAATTGGTCCTTTAAATTGAATATTTAGTGTTAATTTTTGTGGAAAAATTGCATGCGTGCCCCTGGATGTTTGTGGATTTGCATATATACCCCTGCTAGGCTGAATTATTTATGCTTCCTTGTTCTATTTATTTAAGGCATCATTTTAACTTGAAAAATTCCATAAAAATTATGTTAAGCTCTTGTGAACTTGCTGATTCACTCCATATTTTTGCATTACATTTTTATTGTATTCCCATATTTATTAAAAATCAAAAACATGCATTTTTCATACTATTGGCATTAGAAAATCCCTAAAATTATAAAAACATTTTGAAAAATTCCAAAAAAATTATATTTTGTGTGTTTTGTCATCTACTAGTGTCAACCCAAAAACCACTAAAAATTGCAAAATAAAAACCTTAAAAATTTGAAAACCTCTAAAAACTTCATAAAAATCTAAAAAATCATAGAAAAATCACAAAAATATAAACTCAATTGTTATGTCTTCCTTATTTTATTTTCTATATTTTAAAATTAAGTTGAGGAATTTTGGGTACTGTTTAGTATTTTTCATCCTCACTTTTATTTCGGCCAGCAACCTAGTCCACTGTTTTCCCTTATTTTGATATTTAAAAATACCAAAAAACATTTTGAAAAACTCCCAAAAATCACAAAAATAGTAGAAAATTATAAAAAGACCAAAAAGATTTCATTTCCTGATTTTTGACTATTTTTACCTATTTTTATAAATATATTATCCTCTTTTTCCTCACATTGTATATATACTCCTATATTGAAAAAGAAAATATAAAAATATAAAATATAAAAAAGAAAATATAAAATCAACAAAAAGAAAACCAAAATACAAAATTAAAAATTGAAAATAAAAAATATAAAAATTAAAAACCCACAAAACATTTGCTTTGCATAGTGTAGACAATCACATCACATTCACACACACACACACACTCTCTTATTGATCTATCCTGTCTTGCTCCCTGTGTTCGAACTCTCTGCATACTTGCTTATAAACATCTTTTGTGCAGAGTTAAAAATAAATTTTAACTTCACATTTGCTAGTCATTTCTTGATACTTCTAGTGTGGGTTAATTGAAGATTAAATACGAGATTCATTTGAGGGTCGCCACAACAACAGTTGTCTCCGCCTTGTGTGAGATACTATTTTAGACCCTGTGAATCTCGTGTTTATCAAATGGCATCGTTGCCGGGGAGCGGCAGCGTATAGATCACATTTTTGTCTGATTGTGTTTGTTTGTCTACCATTGCTTCATTTTATCTCTCTTGCATTTTTGATAGATGTTGTTGAACTTTTCTGACCATCTCTTTTTATCTTCTTGTGAGGGACCGCGGAGCAAGGCGGATCGCCTAGGGGATCCAGAGCAACCACGTGAAGCGGAGCTGGCTTTTATTAAGCCAAGCCGACAGGAGAGAGCAGGAGGATTGAGAGAGTGATTAGATTAGTTTGCATTTTATTTTGTGAGAGAGTGATTACCAATTTGTAATAATACAGGACTTGGACACTTGAACTTCCGGGCCCAATTTCCAAGTGTTTGTTCACTTGGGGGCTTACCGCGGATTTTGACGAGTTTTTCACCGCTTTCATTTTCCGGTTTTGATTTCATTTTTTCTTTCTTTTGTGGATTGAGCCCTTAGTTCTAGGCTTTGCTTGATCGATTAGATTAGGTCCAAACACACTAATAACCTTTGCATGCACCTATAGATCGTATTTGGACTTAGTTTAATTAAACAGTTAAATCATCATCTTAGATCCGTCGCGCCGCGAGCCCACCCCATCAAGCGCTACTCCTGAACTCGATTTGTCGAGAAGAGGAGGGGTGAGTCTAGACCGGACCCTTAGGATCGAGGATTGGTGATTGACTTGTGGTGCTTCACGTTAGCAATTGCCTGCTTAGGATGATTTCCTTGTGCATATCGGCATGTAGTATAGGTTTATAAATTCCTGTTTTGCATTCCGCATGGAGAGAGCTGGGAGTCACTGTAAGTCTTCTTACTTTGCATTCATCATTTAGGCACTAAGGTGAGATTTCCATCTTAGTGCCACTTGCATTGGCTTTTCCGACTCTATTCTCCCTCTGTTTTTGGATCAAATAGGAATCAAGAAAATATAAAAATGTTAGGCGCTTGTTTGAATCTACTCAAAAGAAGCGATAACACCAAAAAAATTAAAAAAGGGACTGCTAAGAAAACTTTGACCTAAATAAAATTGGTAATTGGACTCATTGATTAGGGAGAGTCACACCCTCACTTGTTTTCAGGTTGCATGGGAAGGTCTCCTTCCAAGTGAGCAGAGTGCTTCGTAAGGATTAGAGCCAAAATCCTAGCTTGTGGCTGCCTTGTGTATCGCCTGGATTTCCGAAGTATTGGCGCTTCTATCGTACGTAGACGAGTAGGGTTTGGTCAACATTGGTGACTCTCTATTGTGTAGAGCATAGACCTTGTCCGAAGTATCGAGCCTAGGCCACACCTTCAGGGGGGTGTCTGTCTCATCGTCTCGCGTCCGAGTAGGTTCTTGCACGCTCACAGGTGATTCCGTTGTGAGCGAGTTACGAAGTATCGGTTTCGCCTATTGGCTTCCTTTCTCTATTTCTTTGGATGAGTAGGGATCTAGGAAGGGTTACAAGGACCTCAAAAAGCGCAAGCTACAGGTTACATAGGAGGAGGACAAGTACGGGATACTTTTCCAGCAGTACTCTCTCTCCTTTAGGCGTAGCGATCTAAGGACTCGTGATAAGATAACTTCCTGAAATCAAGCTAAAATTGACAAGATAAAAGCCGAACCTTCACGGCTTCATGTGTTTAGTTGGTGAACTCCTCCTGTTTTGTGTTTGATTGCTAGTTACATTTAGGTCAAGATCAAAAACACAGCACAATTGTGCGCAATTTTGTTCCTTTCTTCCCTCTTCCTCGTTTCTCAAGCCTTCCTCTTCTCAATAATCAAGATGATGGGACGGAGATCTCTTAGGACGACTTTGTCGGAACCGCTATCCAGCACTCCTCCCTATTCATCTAGGACAACCTCGGAGAGTCCACTCTCCAAGCCTGAGTTTACTTCCACCCTGTTCCCCCTCGATCACCCTTCTCATTCTCCTACCATCAGTCCAAGAGTTTCAGAATTCAGTGCATCACAGAGCTCAGATCATTTGATGACACCTGAGATGGGTTCTTTTGCCTTTTCAAAGAATCCAGTCATGGCAGAAAGAGGAGATCACCATGATGAGCAGGAGCAACCTCAATTTCTATTTGATCAAGCTGCCATCAACAATTCACTACTAGTCTCCCTGGAGACAATGCAGAGGCAGATCAGAGACCAGGGAACATTTATGGGTGATGTGATGCGAGAGCTGGCACATATGAGAGCAGATCAAGAGAACAGAGCCGCAGGTGGTGGAGGAGATATATCCGATGCAGAAGGAGGAGGTCCTGACGCTGAGAGACCACCACAGACAATCATGAGGGAATTGCACAATCCTGCCGCATCCCTCACTCATCGATGGATCCGACTCCCTCCCATCCATGGAGACTTCGAGCTTCGGCCCCACACTATTCAGCTTCTACCCAAATTCCATGGGTTGCCGACCGAAGAGCCACACCTCCACCTCCAAGAATTTGAAATAATCTGCAGCACAATCCATGATAGGCTGATGACCGAGGACACTATCAAGATGATCTCCTTCCCTTTCTCCTTGGTTGACAGAGCTGCATACTGGCTCAAATATTTGGGACGATTCATCGATACTTGGACAGATCTCCGGACCGCGTATTTGAAGAAATACTACTCTCTCGGCCGGACAAATGCAGCTAGAGCCATGATCAGCAACTTCGTCATGATCCCGAATGAACAATTCCATGAAGCTTGGGATCGATTCAGAGAGCTCATCGACCGGTGTCCACACCATGACATATCCAAGCCCAATCTGGTGCAGAGTTTCTTCTGTGGGCTGACACCGGAGCTATAGGGGCTTGTAAATGCCTCTTGTGGTGGATCATACTTTTCCAAGGGTGATGATGACGTCTGGGCCATCTATGAAGGCATGGCAGAAAACTCAACTGTGATGACCCAAGATAGAGTCTACACACAACAAAAGCCACCCCAAGGAGGAGGATCATTTTAGAGGATCGCCCGCATCGATGTCGGTCCCAACACTTCGTCGGTAGCCGCAACCCAAGCCGAATCAGCCGCAGCCGACATGGGAATCATCAGTGAAAAGTTGGACCGCATGGAGATCCTCGAGAAGAAGCAAAACCAAGGTCTAGCCCAGATTGACCTTCTCACCAAAACCATGAGTGACCTGAAGACTCAAATTCTCTGCATTCAGGAGGCACAGTCATATACTTCACAGCCTCCTAGGTCACGGGACGATCCGAGCAGTAGCAGCTCTACCCAGCCCTCTACCTCACACCGTCAGGTCAACCACATCCAGGCAGAGTCGGTGCCGCAGCTACCGTACTACCCATCACAACCACCATCTCAGGACACTCAGATGGTGGTATATCAGCCGGATCAGCCATTGGCAGTTCTACCCCCTCCTTCCTTTGAGCAGGACCCATTGATGGAAGTCAATGGGATTTGGTACGACCGATACCCTCAGCCCGGGATTTGTCGTGATCACCCCGGATTCCGATGGGGTAATGGTAGCTCCTCTTCCCATCAGCAGCCTCCCGCTCAGGGATATCAGAACAGCCAGCCGCAGCAGCAACAACCCCAGTATGCCCACCAGCAGAACCAGCACGGTCCTCGTCTCTCCTATCAGGGACAACAGTGGAGGGAGCGTCAGCAACCGCAACAGTACTCCCAGCCTCGTGAGCATTTCTCCTCCCAATAGCAACCCCGTTTCCAATAGGGAAACACATCCGGTTCTGAAGCACCTGCCTTTGACAACCCAGCATTAGATGACCTCGCCCGATTACTCTCTGAACATCGGGAATCCTATAGGCGGTAAGGCCACCATACCAGCTCAGATTGAACCAAATCCGAACAATCTGAAGAGAAAGTCTGAGCAGGTAGAGTTACAGAGGATACTTCTCCTAGAGATTATTTGAGTGACATGTCTTCTTCTTTGTATGATGCTGATTTTGTGACTACTAGGAGCGGTAGGATGCCAGTCGGCGGTGCCTCATCTGAGCGACAGCCACATGCAGAATCCGGAGTGCCAGATGAGCCAGGTAGCGGTGCTGATGCCGCCAATGACGACATTGATGATGGTGGTGCTGAAGCCACCAAGGATGGATATCCCGACGACGGTGCTGAAGCCGTCGTGACACCAGATGCAGACGGTGGTGCTGATGCCACCATTTTGGATGCAGAGCCAGAGCGCGGTGCTGATGCCGTGAAGTCAGGTGCCGGTGGTGGTACTGAGACCACCACATCCACTTTTGTTGAGCGTCCTTCTGTGATGTTACCACCTTTTGTATCTATGGATTGTGGTAACAAGAAAACAAAAATATGAGTAAAGGAAAGGTTTCTGTTCAAATTGCGGATCCATATGTGTTGAATGATGATGATTGTATGGATTCTATTCCTTCACAGGCACATGGACCTATTCCTAGTCCTCCATCTGAGGAGGCCCCTACCATTTCCTTCCTTGAGGCACTCCGCCGGGCGAAGGGGAATAAAAGAGAAAATCTTAAAAAAGATCAGCAGGTAGAGTTCAGCAATCAGATGATAGACAGATTTCACATTCAGCTGACTCTACAAGAAGCACTTGAGCACATCCCCCTCTTCAAAAAGAATTTGAAAGAGAAGACTACAGTCCGCAGGAAGAGGAGGAACCACAGAGATCAGATTCATGTGCTCACTCATTACACTTGCTGCACTATTCAGAACAAACTGCCAGCCAAGCAACCAGATGCAGAAGCCCCCTATGTCAGATGCGAGATTCAGGAGCAGCAGTTTGATCGTACTCTGTTAGACAACGGCTCTTCAATTAACCTTCTTCCGGCGGCCTTACTCGACAGATTCGAGTTTGGTCCTCTTCTTAGGAGCAGGACAGTCCTTCAGTTTGCTGATAGGTCTACTAAGAGGCCGAAGGGGTTATTGAAAGATGGTCATTACCATTCAGGGCCTGAAATTCCCCGTGGACTTCATTGTGTTGGACATGGAGATCCCTGAGTCGGTAACCGATGCCCCCATCATACTCGGACGTCTATTCTTGGCCACGGCCAAGGAGGTGACCGATCATGATAGTGGGAAGGTGTGTTTTAGTGTAGAGGGCGAAACCATACAAATAGAAACGATCGAAGAAACCAGAGCTAGAGAACTAGAATGCTCGGAGCAGTCCAGCGAAGCCGTGCAGATGACAGAGGAAGAGCTAGACATCCACCAGGAGTGTGATTTTGTGATAACAGATGATGAATCCAACTGGACAAATCCTGTAGCACCGACCCTCGCCTTGCCTACAGATTCACTATATCTAAAGCTCATGGCAGTCGAGAGCCTGGAGAGCACACTCCTGGACGAGGACACACTTGAGGCTGACAGTGTTGGGACGAGTGGTGCTGATGATTTTCAATCTTGTTCATCTTCTTCTGATCCATCAGATTCAAACATTGATTGGGATGATTTCGATGACTATTTGCCTTGTCTGATTCCTTCTGAGCCAACAGCCATGGCAGAGTGCAAGCCAGTGCATTTTATTGATGATTCAGCAGGCCGCCCTTCATCAGAGATTCATGCAGAGCGAGAGTTCTCCCATGTAGACCTGGTAGCCTTCACACAGACATATCAGAAGCCAGATCTGCCACCTCCCAGTTGCCCAGAACTGAAATCTCTGCCGCATTCGCTGAAATATAGATTCCTTGCGGGTGAGCCAGATATGCACCCAGTCATTATCTCAGTAGGTTTGACTGGAGAACAAGAATCTCGTCTGATGGAGGTTCTTGAAAGAAACCGCAAGGCAATAGGTTGGAGTATAGCTGATCTCCAGGGGATTAGTCCAGCTCTGTGCTCCCACCCATCTATCTTGAGGATGACGCTAGGCCGTCGCGTGAGTTCCAACGACGGCTGAACCCGAATCTTCGAGACGTAGTCATGAAAGAAATTTCGAAGTGGTGGAGCATCGATTTTATCTATCCCATCTCCGACTCCAAATGGGTTAGTCCGTTACATGTGGTACCCAAGAAGACGGGTTTCACTACAGTTGTAAATGAGTCTGGAGAGGAGATCGCTACCCGAGTACCCACTTCTTGGAGGGTCTGTGTGGACTATAGACGATTGAATGAGGCCACCAAGACGGATCACTTCCCGTTGCCATTCATTGATCAGATTATCGAGCAACTAGCTGGGAAGAGTCATTACTGCTTTCTTGACGGGTACTCTGGATATAATCAAGTGTCCATTGCACCCGAAGACCAGAAGAAAATGGCATTCACCTGTCCGTTTGGTACTTATGCTTTCAGACGGATGCCCTTTGGTCTATGTAACGCCCCCGCAACATTCCAAAGGTGCATGTTGTCCATCTTCTCGGACATGGTGGGTGACTATTTAGAGGTCTTCATGGATGACTTCTCGGTCTATGGCGATGGGTTTGATGCTTGTCTTGACTGCCTAGACCGTGTGCTTCAGCGCTGCATTGAGGTCAATCTCGTATTATCTTGGGAGAAGAGTCACTTCATGGTGACTCAGGGGACGGTCCTTGGTCATATCGTCTCCAACAGGGGCATGGAGGTCAATCCGGACAAGGTGGATATCATTAGAAAACTCAATCCACCGTCCAATTTGCGTCAGTTGCGGTCTTTTCTGGGGCATGTCGATTTCTCCCGAACGGTTCATTCAGGACTTCAGTCGTATTGCCCGACTGCTTACTGGTTTGCTGACAAAAGACACCGAGTTCCTTGTCAATGATAAGTATCTTGCGTCTTTTGAGACTCTCAAAGGTATGGTTGTTTCGGCTCTTGTCCTTCAGCCACCCGATTGGTCTCTCCCATTTGAGATCATGACGGACGCTTCAGATTTTGCCGTTGGAGCTGTGCTTGGACAGAGGAGGGATGGATTGTTGTTTGCCATTCACTACGCTAGCCAGACTTTGGATGCCGCTCAGCGGAATTATACTGTGACAGAGAAAGAGATGCTGGCCATAGTCTTTGCTTTGGATAAGTACAGATCATATATTCTCGGATCTAAAGTGACCATCTACACAGATCACACCGCCATCCGGTACTTAATGGCCAAGAAGGATGCCAAAGCTCGTCTTACCAGATGGATCCTTCTGCTCCAGGAATTTGATATTGAGATTAAGGACAAGCCTGTAGTTAAAAATGTGGTGGTGGATCACCTCACTCCCATGGTATGCCGACTTTGTAAACTATCTTGTTGCCAAGACGGTCCCTCAGGGTTGGCCCAGGCAGAAACTTGAGACCTTCCTAGCTAAGGCCAAGTTTTACCATTGGGAGGATCCCTTCCTTTATCATGAAGGAGGGGATAGCATCTGGAGAAGGTGCATTCCTCAGGAAAGCAGCATAGCGCCCTCACATATTGCCCCAAGCTTGAGGCAGGAGGACATCATTCTGGAAAAAGGACAGCACAAAAGGTGCTTCAATCCGGCCTTTGGTGGCCTACTCTCTTCAAGGATTCAGATGAATTCGTGAAGGGGTGTACTGACTGTCAGAAGATGGGAACCTGTGGACAGAGAGACATGATGCCCATGCAGCCCATTCACTTTTGTGAGGTTTTTGATGCATGGGGATTGATTTCATGGGCCCATTTCCCAAGAGTCAGGGATTTGAACACATTTTGCTTACTATAGATTATGTCAGCCGTTGGGTTGAGGCCATCCCCGTCCGGGTCGCAGATGCTAAAACCGTATGTAAATTTTTGAGGAAAAATATCATTTCACGGTTCGGGGTACCTAGAGTTTTGATTTCAGACGAAGGGTCTCATTTCATCAATGATAAAGTCAGGGGCCTTACAGACGAGTTCGGCATTGACCATCGTGTTGCCACGCCGTACCACCCTCAGACTAATGGTCTTGCCAAAGTATCGAATAGGGAGATCAAGACGATCCTGCAGAAGGTTGTCCGCCCAGATCGAAAGGATTGGTCACAACTTTTGGACTCGGTCTTGTGGGCCTATCGGACCTCCTTCAAAAATCCATTAGGGACATCTCCCTTTCGTCTCGTCTATGGCAAGCTGTGCCATTTGCCAGTGGAAATCAAGCATAAATCCTTTTGGGCAGTCACTGAGTTACTATTAGATCCCGAGAGTATAGGAGAACAGAGAAGAGCAGAGTTGGCAGCCCTGGAAGAACTAAGAGATACAACCTTTTCGAGCAGCCTACAATACAAAGATAAAGTGAAAACATGGCATGATTCTCATATCAGCCATAAACAGTTTGAGCCAAATCAGAGAGTATGGTTGTTTGATTCCAGGCTGAAAATTATTTCCAGGAAAATTACAGAGCAAGTGGAAAGGTCCGTATGTGGTCAGGAAGGTACATGACAATGGCAGTATGGACATATCCGAACCGTCATCTTCCTCTACCTTCCATGTCAATGGTCAATGCTTGAAACTATATCTAGATCATGATCCGCTGACCATTGACGTTGCCCCCATTCTTCTGGTATGAGATGTGTTCTTTGACTCACATCATCTGCATCTCATACATGGTGATCACTTCCATCTTCCGCTGTACAGATCATCTGTCTATATCATGTTTTCATCTGTTAAGCTCCTTTCTTCTTTTCTTCTTTTATTCTTTTCCTCTTCTATTTTCTTTATCTATCAAAAAGGTGCCGCCCTTGTAGACAGTTTTCTATACCTAGGACGTACTTTGTCCCAAGTATAGGGGGTTTGCACCTTGAGTTTCTCCTATTGTTTTTCGATCCTCTCCATTGTCTCCTCTTCTTGTCTATACTTAGGGATATCTTACCCTAAGTATAGGGGGAGACAATCTGAGTAAGATCTGTTCATTCCCACCCTTGACCCTCCCTGCGTTGTGTACAATCTGCTATACTTAGGATTATTTGATCCTAAGTATAAGGGAGACGGTCAACTTCTCATTCGTTGATTCATTCATTAGTTCTTTATTATTTAGACTTGTCTATACTTCGTATGAGTTGTGTCTTCTCTTTTCTCTCCGATCTATGAGGACATAGCTCAAGCTTAGTATAGGGGGATCGTATATACTATGTATATACTTTAGCCATAACTCGTACTTTCGTATTTTCTTAATAATAAGGCTAAAATTCATTAAAAACCTTAATAAAAAGGTGTTTTGTTCCTCAAATTTTTTTTATTTACTGATTAATAAGTCAGGTTTAAAATGTTTTTTGCAAAATGTTTGAAAAATAGTTTGAAAATCTTTGTGAATATCTATTGAAAACTATTTTGAAAATGTTTTGTTACATGTTTTCAACCTGTATAAAATGTGTGGTTTGTAAAGTTTCTTTTCTTTGTGTGAAATAAAATGTTTGAAAAATGATTTGCAAATGGTTTGAAAAATGGTTGCAAAAATGATTTGATAAATCTATATATATTGTTTGGAAAACCTTTGCAAAATGATTTTCAAATGTGTGTACATGTTTGTAAAATGTTTGTAAAAATTATTTTGGACTATAGTTTTCAAAAATAGTGTGAAAAGCTTGTGTCAAATAAGTTTGAGGAATACATACATCACACCAAAAATCCACGATATACCTATAAAAATTGATCACTTACCCTTGTAAATTCTTAAAAATCCACTTATTGTATATATAAGAAGCACTCATGTGTACATAGTTTTCACCTAGTTTTTAGCCAAAAACTTTTTGTTTTCAGAAATCTCAAAAACATTTGCAGAACTAAAATCCAAAAACATTTGAAAAAAAATCTCTTTGAAAAATACAAAAAAATGCATATGCATCATTATCATCTTTTCAAAAATCCATAAAAAGTTCAAAATCTCGAAAATTGCATCACAAAAATATTTTCTGCATCGCATTTGCATAGCAGGAGCATTTTTCAGATTGAGTTTGATAGTTGAACAATTCTAAGTAAAATCCGGAGATTGGAGCTTGATTGGACCTTAAAATCTACCTAATAACAGGAACCTTACATGAACTGGGTTTGAGGTACTTTAGGTCTAGTTGACTTAATTCTTTGAGGATCACGAGACTAGGTTCAGTGGATTCTTGACTGCCTAAGTAGAGTATTTCAGAGCACACGCACGACTCTTGTTGATAATGACCTAACTTGGACACCTGCACCTTTCACATGGCTCAACTCAGTTGGAGTGGTGAGGGGATTGGATTTGCCGGTATGAGACGCACACAAGTGGAAACATTTGTCCTCCTCTAGGGAGGGAAGTGCACCCCAACCCGTCCAGTGATTAGGAAGTCTAAAGACAGGAGGCTGTGGGTTGCAATAAAGCTTCAAAAGAGGGATAGTCTACTGGCTCAAGAGGAAAAACTCCTTATGTAAATGCTGATGTATATAGTATTTAAAAAAAATGCGTTCAGGCATGTACAAAAATAAGAAGCCTGCAAAGTATGTACAAATGTTGTAAAGTCAATAAGCAAGCTTGAGTTCCAAAGTCAAATATATGAGCCTGCAGCTGGATGACTTGACTACACTGGTCTTGCATCCCAGGATAGGTAGCTACACTGGCTACCGTCCATTCTTCTCTTCACCCCCTCCTCTTGAGCTGGTTGCCACTTGAACTTAGAAGGGAATACCCCACTCCTCGAGGATGGAGTTATTGGATTGGGGAATCATTGGGTTTTCGTACTGGAGAAGTCAGTTTCTTTGCCATTCTAGTTGGGGAGAGCCACCATCACTTACACTGTACGAGTCAGATTCATAGTCGTAAGGGTTTGCATATGAATTGAGATATTTCTGACCTGGCTATTGAGAAGACTTGAACAGAGTTTTGGGATTCTCAAGGACTGTTGAATTTCAAATTCGGTTCTCATTAAGCTTCCGCCCGCACTAAAATTCCAAAGGTCCGACTTAAGCTCCAAAATTTGATTTTGTGAAGACAAGTTTGATAATTAAACTAAATCCAAGTTCTTCTTTTTCTTTTCTTTCTTTTTGCACTTATTGCATAAGTGTTTGCTAGGGACTAGCAAAGGTAAAGTATAGGGGGATGGTGAATCCACATTTCATCATCTTTATTCTATCATTTTGGCCTCAAAAACCCTAGCAAATGCCTGTAAATACCCTTAATTCCATCATCTTAGCATTCATGCATGTGCATCCAATTAGTGTAGAAAATACTGTAATTAAAGCCAAAATTATAGAATAAATAAAAGAAAAGAAAAAGAATAAAATATTGTAAATATTTTATGACCCAAAACCCCGAGACCTAGGCATCTTGATGACTAGGTCGACAAGGAATAAAGTAGGGGGAGATAAGGGCCAAATACAATGTATTTCATTCATTCTTTACTCATTTTGAGACCTATTTTTGGTTCCACTCTTTATACATCAAATAAAGAAACTTTGTACATGAAAGTTGTAGATAATTTTATAAAGAACAAAATTGATTTCACTGAAAAATAATGTACAGATAAAAAGTTATGGTCTGAATAAAAATCCAGAATCCCAACTTCCCAGACTCGTATCTCACAGATGAAAACTCCAAATGCAGCAAATCACCTTTAAATGTATATAGAATAAAATAAGCTATTTAATGGCGGTGGTTTCGCATTTAGCGGAGCTACGGTTTAAAAGTTGAGTTTTGGACCCTCATTGTATATCTATACAGATTAAAATATTCAATTTATTATTTATTCATTATTTACATATTTTTATATTTTTATAATTTTATAAATATTATTTGTAATAATTATGTACATTAAAACATGAATAAAAACCCAAATAAAACTCAAAATAAAAATACATGTATATAAAATACACATGTATTATACCTATATACATACCTATACAATACCTACTTATATTTTATTAAATATACCAAACAATTCAGAAAAATAAAATAAAAATATATTTACATGTATAAAAGTATGTTATAATTTTATAAAATAATAAACACAATTAAAGAAATTAATAATACCAAAATAAAAATTAATTAATAAAATATATAGGTAATATACCTATAAGGGGTATAAAAGTTAACTTGTAAAAATAGATTCCATAAAAATAATTAAAAATCATAATAAAATACTACATAAAATAACAAATATTTTTTTATAATCATAATTTAATTCGGCCATTTTCTATTTTAAAATGATTTAATAAAAGTTTTATCCAGGGTTTTTCCTGGTTGGTCCACGTGGACCAACTAGGCGCAAACCCTAGTTGACCCTGGTCAACTAGGTGTCCTAGCCCCCTGTAGACTCTGACAGCCTCATTTTTGACCCGTTTTTGCGAATTTCTCGAGGCCAATTCTTTCACCTTTTGGTGTTGCATCCTTCTGCAACATTGTTCCTCATTGATCCCTCTAGCTCGCCCATGACTAACATTGGCTTTTGGACCCAAGATTTGTAAGATGTTCATCGATCTAGGAGCCTCGCCAGTCACGGGGTCAAACCAAATATATGGGGCACCCAACTTTCGATTTGAATTCGAACATCTTCGGTCCACCCTTCCTCTCTCCTCTCGTGCTCCAAGCATTCCTGGAGGTGACAGCTCCAGCTCCATGCATTCAGCCAGGGCGACGGAAGTCGGAGGCGTCTCCACCACCTCCCCCAACTCCGACGGTCGAGGTACCCTCCCTCCGGTCGTTGACCGTTGAGGCATCCATCTTCCCCTCCTATTTTTCATGCATTCCATTCGCCTTAGTCGTAGGATTAAAAAACCCTCTAAAAATTCCGAAGTTTATCCATCCAATCACCCAATTCCATCTCCTCTCCGGAGCGCACCTCCGGCCATACTCCCAGCCACCGTTTCACGCTACATCTCCGCCCTCGTGAGGTCCAGGCAGTTTGCCCTAGACCTTCTAACCCTTTTTGCAGGTCAAAGAGCCTTGATTCGAGCCTGGAGCAAATTTTGAAGCCTCGCCGGAGTTCACGAAGCCCCCCAGCTCTGCCACCCTCTCGCGAGCATCGGCCATCGCCGAGGCTTTTTGATGCTACCAGCAGCTAGAGGACGACCTCAGGAGGCCGCATCCCCATTTTGAAGCCCAAAGCTCATCGGAGTGCAGAGATCTGGAGCGAGGAAGATCGCCTCGCCGGTGTTCTTCCTTGTTCTTCCTCCGTGCGCCTACACCGTCGGATCGGGGTGCACCCTCCAGGTTGCACAGCCGCCTCCGATCGTCCATAGCCTCAGCCGTTCGATCTATCAAGGAGGATCAAATCACACCCGCACATCTACGAAGCGGTATCGTGCAAGGAGGTCACGCCACGTGTCCAAGTGAAGAGCCTCAGCCGTTCGATCTCCTGAGCGAGGAAAATTTCGCAAGTATACCCCACACGCTTTTGTAATTTTGTTCTAGTCCATAAACTTGAAATGGTAGTTTAAATATTTTGTAAAATTTACGTTTAGGGCCTCAGACTTTAGGTATTTGCAAGTAGGTCCTCTGCCACGTCACCTCACGTGACCTGTTCACGTGAGGCGCGTGCTTTTTGCAGGGAGGCCCTTGGCCTCTTGTCTATTTCATTTCAGTGCTCTAAGTTTTGTATTAAGCGTTAAATTTTTGGAAAAATTGCATGTATGCCCTCGGGTGTTTTTGAAATTACGTTTTAGTCCTTCCCAAGCGCGTGCAAGTCACGCGCCCTGGTGGACATTTTGCACCGATACCCCTGCGGGTCTGAGAATTTGGAATTGGTCCTTTAAATTGAATATTTAGTGTTAAATTTTGTGGAAAATTGCATGCGTGCCCCTGGATGTTTGTGGATTTGCATATATACCCCTGCTAGGCTGAATTATTTATGCTTCCTTGTTCTATTTATTTAAGGCATCATTTTAACTTGAAAAATTCCACAAAAATTATGTTAAGCTCATGTTAACTTGCTGATTCACTCCATATTTTTGCATTGCATTTTTATTGCATTTCCATATTTATTAAAAATCAAAAACATGCATTTTTCATACTGTTAGCATTAGAAAATTCCTAAAAATTATAAAAACGTTTTGAAAAATTCCAAAAAAGTTATATTTTGTGTGTTTTGTCATCTACTAGTGTTACTCCAAAAACCACTAAAAATTGCAAAAGAAAAACCTTAAAAATTTGAAAACCTCTAAAAACTTCATAAAAATCTAAAAAATCATAGAAAAAATCACAAAAATATAAACTCGGTTGCTGTGTCTTCCTTATTTTATTTTCTATATTTTAAAATTAATTTGAGGAATTTTGGGTACTGTTTAGTATTTTTCATCCTCACTTTGATTTCAGCCAACAACCTAGTCCATTGTTTTCCCTTATTTTAATATTTAAAAAATACCAAAAACATTTTGAAAACCCCCCAAAAATCATAAAAACAGTAGAAAATTATAAAAAGACCAAAAAGATTTCATTTCCTGATTTTTGACTATTTTTACCTATTTTTATAAATATATTATCCTCTCTTTCCTCACATTGTATATATACTCCTATATTGAAAAAGAAAAATATAAAAATATAAAATATAAAAAAATATAAAATCAGCAAAAAGAAAACCAAAATAGAAAATTAAAAATTGAAAATAAAAAATATATAAAAATTAAAAACCCACAAAACATTTGCTTTGCATAGTGTAGACAATCACATCACATTCTCACACATACACTCTTATTGATCTATCCTGCCTTGCTACCTGTGTTCGAACTCTCCGCATACTTGCTTCTATACATCTTTTGTGCAGAGTTAAAAATAAATTTTAACTTCACATTTGATACGAGATTCATTTGAGGGTCGCCACAGCGACGGTTGTCTCCGCCTTGTGTGAGACACTATTTAAACCCCATGAATCTCGTGTTTATCATTCCTCTACTTCACTTTTATCTTGACTTTTAAGGAAATTATCCTCCAGAAATCTCACATCTCTAGATCTAAAACTTTTTGAGTCTCAGGATCATAAAGCTGGTATCCAATACAACTTTTAACATACTCAATGAAGTAACACTCACGAGAGCGAGATTCCAGCTTACTTGTGTCCACATTATTCACATGAACCAAGCAACCCCAAACCCTAAAGTGATTAACATTAGGTTTGTTTCCATACTAGAGCTCATGAGGAGTCTTAGTTACATATTTGCTAGGAATCATATTCAGGATATATATTGTAGTGTCTACTGCACATCCCCATAAACTAAGAGGTAAATGCGCTTTGCTCATCATTGATCAGACCATATCCATAATAGTCTTGTTGTGTCTTTCAGCAACACCGTTAAGGTGGGGGATTCCAGGAGGAGTGAGATTGGAGACAATTCCATTCTCTTTAAGGTGTTCTTTGAATTCATCTGAGAGGTACTCACCACCTCGGTCAGATCGAATCCATTTAATCTTCCTATCGGTTTAGTTCTCAACCAAAGCCTAATATTTCAAAGGTTTCCGATTTATGACGTAATAGGAAGATAAACCCATATCGCGAATGATCGTCAATAAACGTCAAATAATATCAATATCCATTTCGAGTCGTGGTACTAAAGGGACCACATACATCGGTATGTACTAGGTCAATAATACCTTCGCATCTTATAACCTTGTTACATAAAGGCATCCTGGTCATTTTACCTCAAATGCAATGTTCACAAGTTGGCAAAGATTGAACATGTAGGAAGTCTAGGGGTCTATCCTTTATCAATCTTTTGATCCTATAAATAGATAAATGACCAAGCCTTTGATGCCAAATCATATTCAAATGATTTGCATTCTCTCTGGATCTTTTAGGGTTTTCATTATTATTAGTGGTAGTAACATTCATGACATGTTCATCAATGCACAATTCATAGAGTCCACCAGAAGTCAAAACACCATCTGCAATATGTTTATCATAATGACTTATAACTAATTTATTACAGAAAAGGAATGAATGTCCACTTCTAACAAGTTTAGATACATATATCAAATTCCTCCCGACTTTAGGTACATAAAGACACTTTTTAAGTACTAGATTCTTCCACTAGATAATGATAGTCTATAGGTCCCAACGGCGACTGCTCCAACACTTGCATCAGATCCCATCTAGATGACTATCTCCCCTTCTTCCAGATTCCTAGTTTCCTGAAACAGATGCAACACATTGCATAGATGAACAGAAACACCAGAATCAACAACCCAACTTCCTTCTCGTCCAACGAGAAAGCTAGTTTCAATGATGAAAGTAGATTTCATACTTGTGGGAGCTTTACCTTTGTCGACTGACTTCAGGTATTTCGGGTAATTACGCCTCCAGTGCCCTGACTTCTTACAGTGGTGACAAACGTCGGTTTTCTTGGACGCTATCAACGTGGATGTATTGGAAGATGAGCCAATGCCTTGACTCTTATTCTTTCTCTTTTGGACCGGGCCCTTCCAAAAACCTTTCTTTCAACAACGCTTTCCTTTCACCTGTGCAACCATTGCACTAGTAGAGGGGCCATACTTCCTCATTACATCTTCAGAAGATTTTAATGCATCTAACAACCCAGCTAGTAAAATCAATTTTGTCATGTGGAACGTGACAACAAAGTTGTTGAAAGACTTAGGGAGCGACAACAGAATGAAATCAGCCTGCATGTTAGAATCCATGAAGGCTCCCAGGGTTTCCAATTCAGAGAGGTACCCAAACATTTTGAGAATATGTTCTCTGACAGAGGTCCCTTCCTACATTTTACAGCAAATAAGTTCTTTCATTATGTTATAACGCTGTGTGCGGTTCACATCACCGAACATTTCGTTCAGATTCAACATGATTTCTTGGCAGTGGTTCATCTCCACATGCTACTTCTGAAGCACATTGGATAATGATCCAAGAATATAACATCTTGCCAAGTTATGATCTTCATCATATTTTTCATTAAATGAAATATCTTCCAGAGTCTTTGGGTTTGCAAGCATGCCATTGGTTAGTGATGAATCCCCATTCATCACTCTTTATTCCTTTATTTTAGCTAGAAACCTTGGCAAAATACCATGTAAATAATTGTAAATACAAGAATTTATCAAAATGCATGCATCATGTAAATAGCCATAATTAACATGTTTTTGCACAAAAATAAAGTAATAAAGAAATAAAGAAAAAGAGGGAAATATTTAGAATAAATATTGAGTGACTAAACCCAATGGAGGTCTCAGCATGGGCCTGACCGTAAAATAAAATAAATAGAGAGAGATAGGGTAACTCAACATGGTGTAAATACCCATCTTTGTGTAAATATTTTATTTTCTGAAAATAAAATATTTATGTGCTCCCTTTATTTTGTATATATTTCCAAATATAAAATAAAAATGAGAAAAATAAAAGAAAAATAAAAACAAATAATTTCTCTTTCCTCAGTGTACATATACCATGTATATATATAAGATGTATTTATTTTACCTTTGTAAATAATGAATAAAAATCAAATAAAAATTATTTTAAATCCCATATTTTATATTGAAAATAAATAAAATATAAAATAGGGATAATTGTATAAAAATAAATAATTAAAAATAAAAATAAAAAATACATATGTAAATATATCTGTATATAATAATAATATAATGTAAATACCTAAATTATTTTCAAAAAAATAAAAAAATCACTAAAAAATACTATAAAAATAAATAAACATTTTTCATGTTGAAAATATTTTGAAATAAAATCATTTTCTATTTTAAAATGATTTTACAAATATAAATGGAATTACCTGATTGGTCCACGAGGGATTGTTGACCCCCGGTCAACTCTCCCTCGCGGACCTCTTCTTTGCGGACCCGGTCACTTTCCCTATTTTACCCATTTATCCTTGATCGGTCCGGTCTCCTCTCACCCAACCCCAGACTCCATTTACAGATCTGACATCCGAGATCCACGCTTGGGGATTCTCCTAGGGATCCGTGCACCAATTTGCCCTCCCCGACTCCATCTTTGCCGGGTCTCCACCTGCATATAACATCATCTTCTTCCTCCATTAGTCGCACCTTCGGCCACCACCTTCGTTCCCTGTGACCTCCATCGTCCTCCTCGAGTGACAGCGAATGCGGAGGGTGTCTGAGAGAGAGTTTGGAGGTGATTAGCCCAAGTCCGGCGTCCCTTGTCATCGTGCTCCGCCGCCGACGAAGCTTGAGCCTCTGGAGGCGACGCTCCATCGAGGCGAAGATCACCGGAGAACCAACGTCTCCTCCCCAGTCGACCACGACCATCATGTAACTCCTTTAGCCTCTAGCCAGTAGTGTAGCTTCGATTTTCACCTTCCAGCTCTGCCAGCTCCGCCCTAGTGGACGGAGCTCCGCCAGTCCATCTTATCCGTATCGATCGATCCCCCGACTCATCACCACCTTCCCTACGCGACCTGATCACCTCGAGTTGGGCCATCTAAGCCCAGATCGAGTTGGGTTCCATCTATCACATTCGTCGAAACCCCCCATAGCCCATCCACGTTGTCTCGCTTCTCCTTTTTGCCAATAACCCCTGCCGGAGCATCCCTCCGAGTAGGAGTTTTGTTTTGCAAGTCAATACCCGCAGGTACCCCCCTTGGTTGTCGTTTCCACCCTTCACCGGAGCTGCTCCAGGTTGCTCCTCCCTCGCCGGAGGATCCGACCGTTGGAGCCTTCATCGGAGGCCACCACCCGACACGGAGCGCCATCGCGAGGAAGACCCACCTCTCCGATCTTTCATCGGCCATCTGGATCATCTTCGGATCGCCGGAGAAGCTCGCCCAGGAGGAGTTCTTCCTCATCCTCTCACAGCCGTCGGATTCCCTCTCTACTCCAGGTCAGATCACAGCCGCACGTAGCCCGCTCTTGTCAGGTCATCAGATCCACGATCTAACGGCCACGTGCGTCCCATGTTCGCCTCTGCACCAGCACCGTCGGATCTTCCAGAAGGCGTTATCAGGACCATCCATCCACCGCCAGCCACATCCCGACACCTCGCACTCACGTGCGCCCCTCACGCACCTCGGCTGGGTAATTGCACCCATACCCCTGTAGTTTTAATTAGTTTTTATTTAGTCTATTAAATAAGTTTGCACTCTTGGGTTATTTGCATGTTTGGACCTCTATTTTAGTTTATTTACATTTTAGTCCCTACTTGTGTGAGACATGTGCTTCGACACGTGATTTTTGGACATTTTGCAACTTTTATCCTGTAGTTCCAAGGTGTTATAGTTCGCATGTTTATTAATAAGAATTACATTTTGGTCCCTATGAATGTGAACCACGTGTTAGGCACGTGGTATCTTGGGTTAATTTGCATTACGAGGGCTGTAGTTTGTGGGTGTTCTGGATTGAAAGTTAAGTTTTAAATTTACACTTATACCCCTGTGAGTGCGGTTTATGAACATGTGCGGATTTCATGCGATTTTTGCACCGATGTCCCTCTAGTTTCCTCCCGTGTTATCTTTTCAGCCCTGAAACTTTTATTTTTATTACATCTAGGTCCATGTGTGTTGTTGCCCTTGTTTGTATTGAATAAAATATCAAATCAAACCCAAATCCAGTGAAATTTGGATACGTGGCTCCTGCCACTATGTAAAAATTTCACTAATTTTTGGGATATTTTCGTGGCTTTTTGTTATTTTTAAAAAAAACAAAAACCTTGATTTTTGTTACTTTCTTAAATAGAAAATCAACTAAAAATATAAAAACTTCTCTACGAATTACTAGGGTGTGTTTGTTTTGTTATGTTTAAGTTGCTATCCAATTTTTGTGCCATTTGGCTTTATAAAACCACTAAAAATCACAAAACCCTAAACATCTTATAAAAATTCTTAAAAATTCTAAAAAAATCAAAAATTGCAATTTCAGTTTGTGTAGCTTAGTTTTTATATTTACTTTTCATAGAAATTGCCATCAGATTTTTATACACTAATTAGTTATTTTTAATTAGCCTTTCAAATCTTACTGCACATATTGTCACTGTTTTTCCCTTTCTCAATTTTTAAAAAATCAACTAAAAAATTGTAAAATTCCTAAAAAATTACCAAAAACACGTAAAAATATAAAAAACACAAAAACAATTTTATCTGAATTTTCTGAACCTTTTTGAGTGTTTAATAAATTGTTGGATTTGCTCCCTTTTTTCATTTTTCTTATATTTCCTTTATAATAAAAAATACAAAAAAATTAAAAATACATAAAAATCCACCAAAAAGATTTTCATTCATTTTATTCATTTTGACTACTTCGTAGGTCGATTCGGCCAATCCGTGCTCCTTGAGTTCGACCATGGTCGCTATACCAGGTTAAATAAATAGCGAAGACCGCTATTCGTGTTGCATTGTTTTATCTTTGATTTGGTGGTCTCTTTTTCTTATTGAGTTCGATCTGCGAGATCAGGGTCGCAACCACCCTTGATTGATTTTATCCCTTGCTCGGGTCTCATGGGATTTTCAGCTCAGTAGAATGGCGCCGTTGTCGGGGAGCACGACTTAGTAGTCTTTTGATTTTTCACGGTTTTTTGCGACTTTTTGTTCATAGCTGTATAGATATTTTTCTCTGATATTATTTGCATATTTTCATAATAACTGTGTCTGACATACATTTTTGTTTGATTTCTTGCGAGGGCCTGAGGATCGAGGTGGCTTTTTTGGAAGCCGAAGCAACCGCGGGATTCAGAGGCAGATCTTTTCTGCATAGAACTGCGAGAGGATGCGAGGAATTGAGCAGGAGTGCATGATCCACGGAATAGCCGTGTAGATAGCCGTAGTTTAGATTAGTTTATTTTCTGCAGAACATTTATCTGTAATAACAAAGGAACTCAGAAACGTGGACTTTGGTGATTTATCGGGGTCTGTTTCGCTGAGCACCGGTGTGTTCGGGGGACCTCACCGCAGTTTTTCACCGATTTTGTTTTATCGCATTTTATTTACTGCTTATCTGATTTACGCGATTTTGGCCTTAGCTTAGGATTTTATCTGATTGTGACGTAATTAATTAGGATCCAAACATTAATTATCTGCATGCACCTATTATCTCGTAATTGGACCTGATCAATTAACTCATAAGATAAAGCCGGATTAATTAGACTCTAGTCCACGTGCCTTGAGTAGTCACATACAACGCGTGCAGGATCCATTGTGGCGGACACTGAGTGGCTCCCAAGATAGGACTCCGAACTTAGGTTTGATTACCCGGCTACTGTGCTTACGTGTAGAAATTGCTTCATCTAGGGCCGGATTCTCATGCATCATATAGGTAGTTTAATTACTGTCTTTATTTTATGCGCGGATCATTTTTGCATGTAGACTGCTGGAGTCAGGTACGTATCTCTTACTCTACATGCATCATTGATTTTATCGCGCACCGGCTTTTTCATCTTCTCCCCCTATTTTCGGACTTAAATAACCAGGAGAATCGAAAAATTCATTAGGTATTGTTTGCTTGAAAAACACATAAAAAGAAAAAGTATAAAATTAGGGCTGCTAAACACACTCGATCCTAAAAGACACCTCACATAAAAACTTGTCTTGGGGAGAGCAACCCCCTCATTGTCTGGTTTAGATGAGCGAGAGAGCGACCCGCACACTAGGCTAGAGCCATATCCGAGCCTCGATCAGGCTACCGACCTTTTATACAGGACAGTCTGGTAGGCGAATTGGATTCCCATCAGCTCGCATAACCGCTCTGATATTTTGACATGATCACCTAAATAAAATTGACAATATAATCGACCGATCTCTTACGGTCTTCAGCTCAGTGTTGAGTAGGTGAACTCAGGGTTTGTTTGCTCATCTTGTGTGTTTCCAGATCTCATCCGCTCGACTCGTCAGATCAGGATAATGGGCAGGAGGTCTCTTAGGCAGCCTCTGGCTGCATCGCTTTTTAGCACTCCAGCCTATTCATCTAGGTTGGTTCGTGAGAGTCGAGACCTGCTCTCCGAACCCGAGTTCGATTCCGCCATGTTCCCCCTTGACCACCCTTCCACCAGTCCGAAGATACCAGTGCCAGATGCGAAATAGCAGACAGATGATTTATCAGCACATGAGTTTGGGTCTTTTGCCTTTGCAGCGACCATGGCCAGCAGCGAGGAGCGCACCGAAGGTCAGCGGCCAGAGACGACCACATATGTCTTGGACCAGGGTGCGATCAACACCACCACGCTTGCCTCCTTAGAGACTATGCAGCGACAGATACGGGATCAAGGAGCCTTCATGGTGGACATGGGGAGAGAGATGGAGAGGCTGAGGACTGCGCGAGAGCAGCCGAGAGCTGCGGGACGGAGAGACCCAGATCAGGCAGAGGTGCCAGACCAGCCGGCAGCAGCAGAGCAGTCGAGGCTGATGTGGGAGTTGCACAACCCCAGATCGACACTGACGCACCAGTGGGTGGTACTTCCTGCGATCGTGGGGGACTTCAAGTTCCCCCCACAGACACTTCAGATTCTCCCCCGCTTCCATGGGCTCGCCACTGAGCCCCATCTACATCTCCAGGAGTTCGAGAAGATCTGCAGCACAGTCCACGATTGGTAGGTGGACGAGGACACCATCGTATGATTGCCTTTCCCTTCTCCCTTGCAGACAGAGCAGCCAACTAGCTGAAGCATTTGGGGAGATTTGTGTACACCTGGGAGGAGCTCCGCATCGAGTACTTGAATAAGTACTATCCACTCGGGCAGACCAATGCAGCGAGGGCCCTGATCAACAACTTCTCCATGCTCCCCAATGAGCAGTTTCACGAGGCATGGGAGAGGTTTAGAGAGCTTACCGACAGATGCCCGCACCACGACATCACAAAGCCGAACCAAGTTCAGAGCTTCTTTTGTGGACTGACACCAGAGCTGCAGGGCCTGGTGAATGCTTCTTGTGGCGGTTCTTACTTCGTCAAGGATGAGTATCAGGTCTGGGCCATCTATGAGGAGATGGACGAGAACTATACCGTGATGTCCCAGACCCTCCTCTACACTCAGGAATGCCCCCAGCCACAGACCGTGTAGTACCAGAGGATAGCACGGGTCGATGCCAGTCCTTCTACTTAGTCTGCGGCAGCCGCACAGGCTGAGTCTACAGCTGCAGACATGGGGATCATCAGCGAGAAGCTGGACCGTATCGAGTTGATTGAGAAGAAGCAGTGTCAGGGCATATCGCAGATGGATCAGATGGCACAGACGTTGAGTGACCTGAAGACACAGCTCATGTGTCTCTAGGAGGCACAGACGGCTTCTCAACCCCATCTTCGGTCACGAGGAGATCCAAGCAGCAGTGGTAGCTCGTCCCAGTACTCCAGTCAGCCTAGACAGGTTCACCTTGTACATGCGGAGTCGTACCAGCATCCACCATAGTTTTTCCAGCCACCGCCATCCCAAGACACTCAGATGGTGGTCTACCAGCCGGATCAGCCCCTGGCAGTACTCCCCCCACCCACCTACGAGCCGAAGCTGTTGATGGATGTCAACGGGATTTGGTACGACCGACCCCAGCCCGGTATCCGACGAGACCATCTCAGATCCTGCTGGTGGGCCAAAGGCACCAGTTCCCAACAACAGTCTCTAGTTCAGGGTGGCCAGTACAGCCAGCAGCGTGAGAAGCACTGGAAACCCTATGCATGCGTTAAGTTTTATGTTAAGTTAAATTTTAAAATTTACACTTATACCCATGTACGTGCGATTTATGAACATGTGCGGATTTCATGCGATTTTTGCGCCGATGCCCCTCTAGTTTCCTCACGTGTTATCTTTTCAGCCCTGAAACTTTATTTTTATTACATCTGGGTCCTTGTGTGTCGTAGCCCTTGTTTTTATTGAATAAAATATCAAATCAAACCCAAATTCAGTGAAATTTAGAAATGTGGCTCCTGCCATTGTGTAAAAATTTCACTAAATTTTTGGGACATTTTGTGGCTTTTTGTTATTTTTAAAAAATCAAAAACCTTAATTTTTGTCATTGTCTGAATTAGAAAATCAACTAAAAATATAAAAACTTCTCTAAAAATTACAAAAAAAATTAAGGTATGTTTTGTTGTGTTTAAGTTTCTATCCAATTTTTGTACCATTTAGATTTATAAAACCCCTAAAAATGACAAAACCCTAAAAATCTTATAAAAATTCTTAAAAATTATAAAAATTTCAAAAAATTGCAATTTCAGTTTCTGTAGCTTAGTTTTTGTATTTACTTTTCATAGAAATTGCCATCAGATTTTTATAGGCTAATTAGTTATTTTTAATTAGCCTTTTAAATCTGACTGCACATATTGTCATTGTTTTCCCCTTTCTCAATTTTTATAAAATCAACTAAAAATTATAAAATTCCCAAAAAATTACCAAAAACACGTAAAAATATGAAAACACAAAAACAATTTTATCTGAATTTTATGAACCTTTTTGAGTGTTTAATAAATTGTTGGATTTGCTCCCTTTATTCATTTTTCTAATATTTCCTTTATAATCGAAAATATAAAAAAATACATAAAAATCCACCAAAAAGATTTTCGTTCATTTTATTCATTTTGACTACTTCGTAGGCCGATTCGGCCAATCTGTGCTCCTTGAGTTCGACCTTGGTCGCTATACCAGGTTAAATAAATAGCGAAGACCGCTATTCGTGTTGCATTGTTTATCTTTGATTTAGTGGTCTCTTTTTCTTATTGAGTCCGATCTGCGAGATCCGGGTCGCAACGTCCCTTGATTGATTTTATCCCTTGCTCGGGTCTCATGGGATTTTCGGCTCATCAGTTAGCACATACAAAATGCACTTAGGAGAGAGGACAAGATCCAAATTTCGGATCCAATCCGAATAATTTGGTCCAGTCAACTGATTGACCTCCAGGAGCCTGCTCAGAGGGTTCATTGACTTCATTTTCTGAAATTAAGAATGCATTATACTAGAACATATAAATAATTATATATTTATTTTAAAACATTTAATTAAGAAATTTTAAATCAAAAAATAGTCTTGACTTTTCAACTTTGAAAGTTCATTCCCTTATTTACTTTCAAAGAAAGAGATATACTTACCACTATATCTCTCTAGCAAGAACTGGGATCTCCTCTTTATCTTTGTCACATCCCAATAATAAGAGAACCTGTAACATGAATAAAGAGAAGCGTGAACACACTCCGCCTTGCAAGTCCAACTTGCATTTCCCAATTTGGTCTTTAACACCCAGGCCCACCACTCCTAAGGAGATGTTGACTCGTCGTTAATTGAACCAACCATCAATATGCTTAAAACTCGCTATGCGCAATCCAATATCGCCCTAATAATATTAGGACCCGATATCAGGGTCATTACATATACGACCTTACTCTCTTGAGAAGCAAAGAACCCGATCCAAATAAATTGTATACAAGAGCTATCACATCGGACAGGCGTCTCCTACATACAACATCTGGCGACGGAATCCTTTGCCTTGACGGGAGACCATGGATGTCACTTATGTGGTCCTCCAGCTCTTATTCAAATCCATTTAATTAATTACCATTAATCATATTCATATAATTAATCCTTCCAAGGAAAATACACATCTATTCATAATAGAGTATTTGAATTAGATATAATCAGTTTAATCATATTAAATTAATTATCAATCCAATCTTAATCAACAAACTTGATTATTACTTGAATGGAAGGTATAATCTCAAAGTACGTATTATTCGAATTTTAATAATTAGAAAAATACACCTTGATTTCTCCAGCATTATCAAGTCCCTAACCACTGTCATGGCCAGTACCGACGGGAGTGGGACAGACCGCATACGGTGCAACCTGCTACCCCAATGCTCCCCGACCAGAGACCATATCCACCTCATGAAAGTATAATGACAACTAGATCATTATGTACTTGAGATGTTCATCGGTTTTTCAACGGAAATTATGCCATATAGAAATAATAAAATCATTTTGATTATAAGAAAATTTTCTAAACAAATTCTCGATCCTATTCAAGCAAGTTTGTTTGTTGATTGTGTAACCAATTGTGATCTAGATCTCATCTAATCAATTATTGGTTGACGCCATGTCAATTAAGGAAATAATTATCACAAAATATTTCTCAAATATTTTCCACAATTATTCCAGGAAATTAACAATTATTTTTACTAATTGACAATCATATGGTTCTTGATTAGGAATGTAATTTCAGCAGTGATCCCTATTTACTAAAATTAAAATATCTCAATCAATTTAAATCCAAATTATTTAAAAGAAGTTTTAAAGGTTTGATAATTTGATTTACAACAGAACTTAAGTGATTAACATGAATTTCAAGGCATTTCAAAATAGTAAATAACTCATTACTTATGTTAAGATTCAGAGTCCCCGAAACTGTGGATACATGTTCATTCAAATGATCATATCTCGAGCGTACATAATCCAAATTAATAAACTCAGATCCTACGATTTCCTTATTTATTTGGAAACAAAATACAAGTGAATATTTTGTGTTTAAACATTTTAAACAAGGCCGAATCTACTCACTAAATAGAGATGCAATCTTCACGTTTTCATATTGCACTTAAGGTTCTTTCCATAACTTTCATTAGATGCATTGACTTTCATGTAGTTTATAAATAAAGTTATCATATTAATTATGCATTCATTTTATAATTCATTTTTGTGGACCAATTAAACATTACTTTTAATTCAAGATATCTTTGGTGCATTTTAATTGAGTTTGATCTATAGTGCATGTCGTCGTTTTGACTCATTATATTTTTTTATTAAAAAAGATAAAAAAATGATATTACATTAAGTAGGTTAGCAATCTAAATTACATAACTGAAATTGTGTCCCTGTGTTTGATCCTAGACTTACCCATGTATAACTTACAGTCACTCTCTTTTCGCTGAGATCTTAAGTGTGGTTTTGAATAATATGCTAATCACCCGTACTGCAACTTGACCATTTTAGAGTAGTGATTTGATGATTTATCACATATATTCAACACACATGTGAATATGATTCGATTAATTCATACAAATGGAAATTGGATTTACATTTTGTTTTGGACTAATGAGTTGGATTCATTTGTTGAGAGGATGTCAATAAATCTCTCAGTACTAATATTTCTAATTTAGTTTCAATTTATATTAATCAAAAGATAAATAAATTAAATATCAAGACCTAATTGTGATTGAAATGAGATAGCCTCTTGGTGGGTCCACCATGTACATCCATCATGCATGGTTGATAGAGGCTAAGTTTGTTGATCTCTTCAACTTGATATTAAAACTCTCTTAATTGGTTATTATCTTAGTGATAATGTTGGCTAATTTATAAGCCAACTACTTGAAGGATTGGGAATCCATCATAATCATCCAAGAGGAATTCAAGGGCCATGATGTGGCCGTCCACATTGAGGAGTAGGACTCGTCATCTTAGTCTTCCCATTGTATTTAAAGAGGGTCTTGGCCTCTCTTTCCATTTAATTCATTTACATTATTCAATTCTATAGCGAGAGTCATTATTGTCTTGAATGTTGAAGAGAAGAGAAAAGTGAAGACTCTCCTCTTGCTTGTCCCCACATCCTCTCTACAAACCTTACGGCGTTCACCTTTCTACTTGCCTCTCGTGAAACACCATTTTCTGTCCTAAAATATGGAGTATTTTTGACATCCAAAAAATCAAATAATCATTTCGTAGATCTTGTTGAGATTTTTCCAACGAGCCCAAGAACATCCAATTCTGACATTCCTAGCTCAAGATATCGATGTTTTAAGTTGGATGATCAAGATCCATATATGGATCCCAAACGGATCCGAATTTGGATCCAAATTAACCTCTCCTATAAATAAGAGATTGTAGGATACTCTCTCAATGACGAACCGAGAGAAATCTCAATGACGAGGTTCTCGGCTTAAATTTATAACCTGGAAAGTGCAAGGTCGAACACAGGGATACGAGCACTTTAGTGATTAAAATGAGAGATCAAATAAATTAGATAGCAATTTAGTGATTAATTACTTCGAGCGGATACACAACACACAATCAAGAAAGAATTTCAAATCATTTTTTATGCAACTAAATTAAATGCATATAAATGTGCACAAACAATATGAATAGGAACATTACACTTAAAATATCACGACAATTAACTTGGAAGAATGATGAAAATACCTTGAGTTAATTGCTCGAGAAATCAAATAAGCAATAAGACAAACCAGTCCCAAAGGCCTATCTAATCTTATATAAATCTCCACTCTACTATTTTAATCAGCAATTAAATCTTTTAATGATCCAATAATGATTTACTTTAAATAATAGTAGGTCATTAAGATTCAAGATAATCTTATAGGTTCAAAATTTCATTTAGAGTACCTTTTAAATATAATTTCATGAATAAATTAAGAACTTTAAACAAAGAACAATTGATGTGTGAATTTTAAATCAAAACCATACACACATCTTCTACAAGATAGATTGTCAAACAAGCTTTAAAATGAGATCAAAATCACATTTTTTTGATTCAAGATAGAAAGATAACCAACATAGAAACCAGGGATACATATTTGATAAAAACCTCCAAGTTTTATTACAAAACAATACAGACATGGACTTATATGTAATTAAGAAAACCTGTAGGGGCTGATGTGCAAATTACAAACAGACAGGGGGTCTTATCTGTAATTTTTTAAAACTTCAGGACTAGCGCTACAATTTTCCCACCCACATGTGCATAACACGTGATGTACTAGGTTCGGACGGGAAGGCTTGGGCCACACGTCTACTCCTAGAGCTTCGTTGACGACTCAGAATTAGGCTCGACATACGAGCCTGAGGTCTGAACTGTTGCCTCGGAAAGCAACGTGATTGATCTGGGATCGTTGGATCTTACTCAAATCTGGGAGATCAACAGTAACGTGGTTGAGACGTGGTTTTGCTCTGACGAAGGCATCTTTGCTCCTCCTTGATCCTCTTTGCTATCAGAAGGTCCTAAAGCCTTTGCTGAGATTGAAGATGGAAATGACGTAAATTGGATTGAATCTCGAGCCGATTTGCGAAGCTTGAAGCTTCACGGTCTTAGCATGAAGTTCTTGGCTATGGAACTCAGCTCAAACAACCTCGAACTTGGGTTGTAACTTGGCAACAAGGCCAAGGATCTCGTCGGAGGTGTACGTTGTCTTGGCGCTCAAGGAGACAGATGGCTAGAGCCAACCACATGGGTGACTGAGGATGCACCACATGGCTTAATAGGAATTTAGGTAATTAAGAAAATAGAAATAATTAGAAAAGAATTAGTTAGAAGCTGAATTAAAAAAAGTTATGAACATGAAAGTTGTAGATCTTGATGAGATTTACAACTTTCTTGTAGAAGTCAAAGAGATCGGAGGTCACATAGATAAAAATTAAATAATATTAAAATCCATATAAAACCATTTTCTTTCATTTTTCTTTTGTTTCTTTTTTTTGTATTTTTAGTTTAGTTTATTTATAAATAATTTAAATCTAGTTTTTATTTGGTTCTAAATAAGAAATAAATACGTACAATATTACACCATACTAATATAAAATAATTAGTGCTAATTACTTAAAACACACAAATTAGTAATTGGTGTTAATTGTTATTGAATATTTATGAATAACTTAAGCAAGATAGTTAATAATGGAGATCAATGATGATAAATCTGGGATTTATCAGCCTTATACAACAATTTGTAAACTGTTGGCCAATATAATATATCCAATGGGTAATATCTACAACCCTCGATATTGTATGCATAATCAAGAATGCATGTACTAACATTCCCCTGTATATACCCATAACAATAGTGATAGACACATAGATTGGTGTGCACTAGACAAAGAATGACATGGTAATAATCAATGATGGAAAGATGAATGTTTAATGGAATTACTTTAAAGCCACATAAAAATAAGAAGATTTACAAATTACATATTATATTTAATAAAGGATAAAGATTTTATGAGTTAACACCCGTGGAGCAACTATACTTTCATATTAACTTTTTGAATGCCTTCCTCATGAATCAATTGTAGACTAAAAATCAACTAATTAGATATTGTTAGTATATGTTTGTTGTTATAAAATTATGATTGGGTCATAACTATCATATATGGTCATCAGACCAAGCAATTCAAAATGTTAACAGCTCGCTAACATTGATTTCTGTTCTTGGTTCTTATCATCCCATGATCGAAAATTTCATGGTGGTCAGGTAGACGGAGATAGGTGCCACAAGGGATTGAGCTTGCACCCTTGGGGCCTCGGGTAGATGCCATGAAGGTCGCTACCCTAATGGATGAGTTGGTTGACAAATTGCACCTAGCAGCCCGGTAGCATCCATAGTCACTCGACGGAGTTGGCAGGTGACGCAGTTGGTGTTCTTGTTTTCACACTTATACACAATATTAAGACTCAGAGTAGAATTGGGTGTGGCCATTTCAAATTCTATTTCAAGTAATATTACTGTGAGAGGTGTTCCGAGATGTGGTCTGAAGTTGGAGAAATTAAAATTTTGATATTTTTCGTGTTCTACTTGAACAAAGGTCCTTGAAGGTTTACTCAATATGACAAATAAGTTCCTGCGTAGCGGAGGCCTACGAGTCGCGTACTTGCATATGCTAAAGTAATATGAGAAATAAATGCTGATGACAGTGATTGTAATTGTACACAATTGTGAACTCGAATCAATGGGAAGAAATATAAGGATCAATGTGATAGTACTCAAAGATGATTAAATTAATAAATAAAATTTAGTGATCTTGTAACCTCTTGTAAATTAGAACAATGTGGTGTATTATTGCTTCTATAATATATGATAATGCCATTAGATAGAATTAAGTACACATGCCTTGCTTATCCTAAATAATTATTATTGTATTTGTGTCGTTACCGGGCAATTGCTCATAACACTACCCTCGTGTGAACCCAATAGGCATAGCTGAGCAGTATCCACAACAATAGCAGCTTTTGAGGAGTTCTATTTTTCCATGTCAAACTTGCATCAGATAGGGTGCGTTCTACTTAGAGTAATTTATTATTTTCTGCTTTATTTCATGTTCTATTTGAGAGACAAGGTAGCGAGATATTTGGAGAGATTCTTCTACAAAAATTATAAGTATAAGATGTATCTCATTCTGTGGACAAGGACTTGATGATTATTATTATTGAGAATGAATGTTGCATTTTCCTTTCAATTTTATATTTTTCTCCTGTTGTTATTTATATTTCAAATGTTGATATAGTGTGCATAAGAGAATTTGCTGAGTATCATAGATCATGGGTGTATTCAGATCGTAGGTCCGACGCTCTCATCCCGTCAGTTCGGTAATCGGAGGGACGGGGTGTTACATATGGTATCAGAGCCTGATACTCCATTCTCTCTTTTGCATGTTAGAATACCAACGGGATTTGAAATATAAATATAACGACAAAGTCTTATGACTTTGGCATTAGTTCAGGGAGAATAATTCAAGTCATGTTTAATGTGTCCATTGTCTATCTAATCATGGAAATACTTTCTAATATAATGATTCTCGTAGAAAACCATGCCGCCTCGTGTTGACCCTGATGTTGCACAACAGCTAGCCTTACTAATTCAGGCCGTATAGGGTATAGAACAACATCAGGAGGTATTGGAGCAAATTCTTCTTTAGCAGGATGACTCCTCGTATCAGCCCTCTCATGAGGAGGAGGAAAGTGTTCATCCTTCGATGTCTCTGGACTCGGAAGGATTAGAGGGCCTAGAGACATTGCAAAAACATCAGGTGGCCTATGCAGCATATAAGAGGTCTAAGGTTCCACAATTCTTTGGTACCGACACATGAGATGAGACTAAACTGTGGATGGATCACATATCAATGGTTTACGGATGATCCATGCTCTTGAAGAGTCTTGGCTTACATTCGGGGAATTTTCGCTGCAAGCTATGTTGAACGTTGGTGGTATGCCACCAAGGAACATCTGTAGGATACCATAATATGGGAAATATTTCTTGACGAGTTCCGTATCCAGTTCTATCCTGATCATTGGGTTGAGGATCAGAGGAGGTTGTTTGCTGAGTTGAAGCAAGTGTCAATGACGACTCAAGAATACCTCATTCGCTATAGTGAACTCTCTCGCCACTCACCAGCGACTATTGCTTTCTCTGAGGAGAATTTATGGAACTTTATCCAAGGATTGTGTGACGATGTGCAACATTGGCTATCTACATTAGATTTCACTTCCATCAAGGAGGTAGTTGTGAAGGCTACCAAGATGGAGGCAACTCAGAGTCGGCTTTAGGGACTCCATCACATTTCCAGCCACATTATCAGTGAGATCCACTCGTCAAGATTTCTACAGAGCCCGTAGAGAGTGTTGTTTCCATCCAGTGGCGAGCACTCCTACCGTTAGCAGGTTTTCCCCCACACCTACTTTGGGACAGGGCTTGACGAGTCGCGGTACTACTTCTTTTTGCTCTTCTACACATTCCCAGAGTCACAAGACATGAGGTGCTAACCTTGTCTCAAAAGGCTCATTTTCTCAGCCAGGAGATCGTAGGTGTTTCCACTACCAGCAGTTGGAACATTTCAAGGCCAAGTACCCCTTACTTGCCAGCAGCTCAGGTGGTCATCACACAAGTGTACGACCAACTTTCTCATCTGCACAATCACATGGATCAGCTTCCTGTCATAGAGGTCAAGGCTTTCAACGCTCTCCACCAGGACCAACTTTCAATGTTGCAGGTTCTAGTGCCCCATTACAACCTCAGGAACAGTTGAATGGAATCACACGTGAACAAGCCCACACCTCAGGAGCTGTAGTGCGATAAATGATTTCATTGCATGGTATATCCTTACATGCTTTATTTGATTCGGGAGTTACACACTCCTTTATAGCACATCGATTAGTATCTAAATTAGATAAAGAGCCAGTCTGTGTTTAATGCCCTTACTACATCCTGAGGGGATAATTATTCATAGTGCAACAAGTAATGGAGGATTTAGCAGTGCAGATTGGCAGACACCTGATGTTCGCATATCTTTTACATATTCAGTTGGAGGATTTCGATGTTATGCTAGGTATGGATTGGCTCGAGCAACATCATGCATGCCTTGATTACTTTGAGAAAATGATAGTAATCTGTCTCCCAGGCATACATGTCTTTTAGTTCGATGGGTATACCATAAATAGTGAGGTCTTGTATGTATCTATGTTAAAGGCTCAGTATTTTCTCGATCAGGGTGGCATAGGCTTTCTCACCTATGTTGTGGAGTTACCTACAACAGACTGGATGATTGAAGATGTCAGTATTGTACGAGATTTTCCTGATGTATTTACAGAGGAATTACCTGGACTACCACCAGAGTGGGAGATCGAGTTCGAGATCATGCTGATCCCTGATACACAACCCATCTCCATCCCTCCATATTGAACGACACTAGTTGAACTCAGGGAGCTCAAAGTACAACTACAGAAGTTATTGAAAAAAGGATTTATTCGTACCACTACATCATCTTGGGAAGCACGGGTCCTCTTAGTAAAGAATAAGAATGGGTCTATGCAATTGTGCATCGATTACGGGAAATTGAATAAAAGGACGGTAAAGAACCGTTATCCACTTCCACGAATAAATGATTTTTTCAATCAGTTGCAGGAAGCAACAATATTTTCAAAGATTGACCTACAATTGGGTAATCATCAATCGTGAATTAAGGACACATATGTGCTTAAATCTTCTTTTCGCACCAGATACGACCACTATGAGTTTGTAGTCATGCCTTTTGGACTCACAAACACACCTGTCGTGTTCATGGACATGATGAACATAATTTTCCATCCATACTTGGATCGTTTTGTGGTGGTATTCATTGATGATATCTTTATCTGCTCACGTGATGAGCATGAGCATGAGGAACATCTTCATACTATTCTCGAGACACTTAGAGAACACAAGTTGTATGCAAAATATAGTAAGTCTGATTTTTGGCTTACCGATGTAGCTTTCCTAGGTCATGTAATTTGGAGAGTAGGTGTGACAGTTGATCCAGCCAAGATAGAGGTAGTATGTCCTGGGAACAACCGAAGATAATTACCGAGATACGTAGTTTCTTAGACCTCACCGGTTACTACAGACGTTTTGTTAGGGGTTTCTCAAGTTATCCCTACCGCTTGCTCGTTTGACACAAAAGGATGTCCCCTTCATTTGAAGCGACAAGTGTGAGCTTTCATACCCTGAAGGAGAGACTGACAAGTGCTCTGATTCTCACCCTTACTTCACGCACCTTAGATTTCACGGTGTATACTTATGCATCAAAGGAGGGTTTAGGAGCAGTATTGATGCAACGTGGTCATGTCGTGGCATACACATCATAACAACTAAAGAATCACGAATGGAACTACCCTACTTAGGACTTGGAGCTGACAGTTATAGTCTTTGCATTGAAGATATGGCGTCACTATTTATATGGGGTCATGTTTGAGATTTTTACAGATCACAAGAGTCTCAAATATATCTTTGACCAGCGGGAGTTGAATATGAGGTAAAGAAGATGGATGTAATTGTTGAAAGATTACGACTGCATGATCTCTTATCATTCAGCTAAGGGAAATGTAGTAGCAAATGCTTTGAGTAGGAGAACGCATACCAAGAGCACCGTAGGAAGGCTAGATACTTGGGATATGCTCATGACACTCAATGAGTGGCACCGATTTAATAGTACTACAGATACCGTAAATGTACCTACCAAGTACAATGGATTATGAGACATGATTGTGCATGGTCAACAGACATATTAGAAATTACAAGACCTGTACCATCGATGTATGAAGGAGGAATTCGACGGATTCAGAATCTATGAGACTATCGTATGGAAAGGAGACCATGTCTGTGTCCCTGATGATGATGAGTTGAGGAGAGACATCCTAGATGAGATTCACTGTTCTAGATTATCTATCCACCCAAGAAGCACCAAGATGTATAGAGACCTCCGTCAGCACTTCTGGTGGGAGGGGATGAAGAGAGATGTTGCGAAACATGTTAGATGTTACCATACTTGTTAAGGCAGAGAACAAGTGTCCTCTTGTCTTGTTACAATCACTTCCTATCCTGTTGTGGAAATGAGAGAGTATCTCTATGGACTTCGTGACATCCTTACCTCGTAAAATAGGTGGATATGATGCTATTTGGGTTATTGTGGACCGGTTGATCAAGTTTGTACATTTCATTCTCTTGAATATGGCATGCACTCCGATAGATCTGGTCAAGTTATATGTTCAGCATGTTATTCACTTGCGTGGGATTCTGAAGAGGTTGTATCTGATAGAGACGCTCGTTTCATGTCACATTATTGGGGAGATTTCATGAATGCCCTAAGAATCGAACTATGTCCTAGCTCAACATATCATCCACAGACAGATGGGCAATCAGAGAGGATAATTCAAACCCTTGAGGACCTACTCTGAGCATGTGATATTGAGTGGCAAGGTTCTTGGAAGAATCATCTTCCCTTGGTGGAATTCACTTATAATAACAGCTATCATGCTAGTATTGGCATGGAACCTTTTGAGGCATTGTATGGGAGAAGATGTACCACTCCCTTGTGTTGGAAGAAAGTGGGTGATAAAGACATTTATTCAACTCAGATAATTGAGAATATAACAAGAGCGGTAGAAATGTCTAGAAAGAAATTATTGATTGCATAGAGCCGCCAAAAGAGCTACACTGACCAGAAACGTCGCGATCTTGAATTTGAGGCCTGAGACTTTATATTCTTGAAAGTATCTCCAATGAGGGGTATTCAAAGATTTGGTGTCAAGGGCAAGCTGGCACCATGGTTCGTTGGCCCTTTCGAGATTTTAGCCCGTATTGGGAAGGTAGCATACTGAGTAATTTTTCCCCCTCACTTGACAAGCGTGCATGATGTATTCCACGTGTCAAACCTTCGGAAGTATATTCGAGACCATCGGCATGTGATTAGCTATGAGGACCTCACATTTGAATTAAATTTGTTTTTCTTTGAGGTACCTGTGCAGATTTTAGACCGGACGGTCAAGAAGTTACAATGGAAAGACATCCCTTTGGTCAAGGTATTGTGGCAAAGTCAGAATGTTGAGGAGGCCAAATGGGAGTCTGAGGCAGATATGCGACAGAAATACCCTTATCTTTTTGAATGTATGATCATGAAAACCTATTTCAATTCTCTTTAAGATTTTTATAGGTTTCGTTCTCTTTAAGATTTTTATACCTGAATCTATATCGCATTCAAAACATATACTTTAAATTCTACATCTCGAGGACGAGACTTCCTTTAAGATTTTTATGATGTGAACCCCTATATTTTTATTCTAATATCTGGAGTATTTTTTACATCCAAAAATCTCAAATAATCATGTCATTTCGTAGATCTCATCGAGATCTTTAGAACAAGCTCAAGAACATTCAATTCCGACATTCCTATCTCAAGATATCGATGTTTTAAGTTAGATGATCAAGATCCATATATGGATCCAAAATGAATCCGAATTTGGATGCAAATTCACCTCTCCTTATATAAATAAGAGTTGTTAGGCTACTCTCTCAAAACCCTATCCACCACAAACCTTCTCCTTCAATGGAGAACCACCACCTTGGTCGATTTTATCGTCGAAAGGCCGCCGTCGTCGTTGGAGAAGTTGCTCAAATCGAAGATCCGCGACCACCATCGCGTAGGGGAGTTCGATGTCACCATCTTGGATGCTTTTACACTACGATCGAGTGACGGAAATATTGGTTCCACATGAGAGGAGATCCAGAGGGAACATCCTTGGAGGTAACGATGTTATACCTTCCTCTTGCTGTTGGTTTCATACAATTTTTGATCTCATGTCTTGAACATTGTTAGAGCATTATCTTTATATATAGATCTTAAATTATAACGATAAATACTCCCCCCTCTTATTGTTGATTTCACACGATCTTCTATCCCATATTTTATTGAACATAAATAGATACCTGTGAGTTTTTGTAGTATGATTTATGACATCTCTACTTTGGTACTAAGTAAATAAATCGCAGACCACTCTTACTTATAAATTCTGATTTCAAAAACACCCCATACATCAAGTTCATCTAAGGATATCGTTGTTAGAGAAAACAATCTCCATTGATGTTCTTTTAACCATTCATGTGATACGTGAGATCAAGGATTAAACGCTAAATGTACAAGTGGATATGGTTAACAATGACATTGGTTTGAGGTACTATCTACATCAGAAGTCACGCATACTGAGATAGAATGCATGAGGTTAGCAATTGCATATCCATATGAGAGTTGCATGAATTTCCTATTACATGTGCATGAGAGGACCATGTTATAATATCATGCAATCTGGACCGAATTCATCGTCAGTGGTATACCTTTCATTGTTGGATAACGACAATTGCATGAAATATATACGGACAAGAAGTGGAAAAGTCTCTACACATTAGGCCTTAGTTATTATCATGATATTATTTCCATTAAAGTTGCATGTGTTGCCATAGATGCAAATGTTTTAGTGCACAAGAAGCTCACAAAATATTATTATAATCATGAGGGTATTGCCGTTATTAGCATTTCATGAGATGAAATGGATACGTAATTTATGCAGGCTATGCTTGTAATTATTGTTACATTTATAATCATCATATTAATTATTTCTACAACCATCGTATGTGTACATCCGAGACCTTGTTTATGCCTTGTACAACAATTTGTAAACTAGTTGGCCAGACCATTTTTAGCTTATGAAATATATCCAATGGGTAATATCTACAACCCCCAATATTGTATGTATAGTAAGGAATGCATGTACTAATATTCCCTTGTATATACCCATAACAATAGTGATTAGACACATGGATTGGTGTGCACTAGACAAAGAATGGCATGGTAATAATCAATGATGATGGAAAGATGAATGTTTGATGGAATTACTTTAAAGATAATAATGAAATTACAATAAAGTCACACAAAAATCAGAAGATTTACAAACTACATGTTCTATTAGATAAAGGATAAAGATTTTATGAGTTGCCACCCGTGGAGCAACTATATTTTCATATTAACTTTTTGGATGCCTTCCTCGTGAATCAATTGTAGAGTAAAAACCAACTAATTAGATATTGTTAGTATATGTTCCGTTGTTCTAAAATTATGATTGGATCATAACTATCATATATGATCATCAGACCAAGCAATTCAAAATGTTAACAACTTGTTAACATTGATTTCTGTTCTTGGTCCTTATCATCCCATGATCGAAAATCTCACGACGGTCGAGTAGATGAAGGTAGGCACCCAAAGGGATTGGCATGCACCCTTGGGGTCCCAGGTAAATGCCATGAAGGTCGCGACCCCAATGGATGAGTTGGTTGATGCGTTGTACCTAGCATCCCGATAGATCCGGAGTCGATCAACGGAGTTGGCAGGTGAAGCAGTTGGCGTTCTTGCTTATACACAATATTAGGACTCGGAGTAGAATTGGGTGTAACCGCATCAAAGTCTATTTCAAGTAATAATATTATTATAAGAGGTGTTCCACGATGTGGTTCTGAAGTTGGAGAAATCAAAATTTTGATCTTTTTCATGTTCAAGTTGAACAAAGGTCCTTGAAGGTTTATTCAAGATGACAAATAAGTTCTCGCATAGTGGAGGCCTACGAGTTGCGTACTTACGTGTGCTAAAGTAATACGAAAAATAATTTATATTCTGATAGCAGTGATTGTTATTGTACACCGTTGTGAACTTGAATCAATGGGAGGAAATATCAAGACCAATGTGGTAGTACTCAAAGATGATTAAATTAATAAATAAAATTTAGTGATCTTGTAACCTTTTGTGAGTTAGAACAATGTGGTATATGCTTGTTTCTATAATATATGTTAATGCCATTAGATAGAATTAAGTACACATGCCATGCTTATCCTAAATTAATTATTATTGTATTTATCTTGTTACTGGATAATTGCTCATAACGTTACCCTCGTGTGAACCCAACAGGCGTAGCTGAGCAGCATCCACAACAATAACAATTTTTGAGGAGTTTGATTTTTCCACATCAAACTTGCATCAGATAGGGTGAGTTCTAATAGAGTAATTCATTCATTTCCGCTTTATTTCATGTTCTATTTGAGAAACAATATAGAGAGATATTTGGAGAGCTTCTTCTACAAAATTTATAAGTATAATATGTATCTCATTCTGTGGACAAGGACTTGATGATTACTGTTAATGAGAATGAATGTTGCATTTTCCTTCTATTTTATAGTATTCTCCTGTTGTTATTTATATTTCAAGTGTTGATCTAATATGCATAAGAGGATTTGTTGAGTATCATAGATCATGGGTGTATTTGGACCGTAGGTCCGATGCTCTCGTCCCGTCGGTTCGGTAGCCGGAGGGGCGAGGTCTTACACCTCTTCGTCCTCTAAGTTGGCTTGGTCAATCGTGAGTGGTGCCCCATTCTTCCTTGTGCTTCGTATATGTAAAGGACGAGTCCATTACGTGCAATGAAATCATGAGGTAGAGATCATCCAGATATCTACATGCATGGACTATGTGGTGAAGAAGATCTCTCAAGTTCGTGGGAAGCAACATGACCTGCCATCTTGCCAACGAAAGAAAGTGTCATTGGATCATATTTGATTAAGGAAGTCTCTTCCTTTAGAGACAATCTCTAAAAGGTATTCCTAAATACTCTGGTGATTATTCAAATTGTATGGAAAATGTTTCCTATACCATGTGGTTTTGTATTTGCAATTGAAATTTTTATTGGACAAATGCATTGGTATTCATACGATGAACATCCTTCTTTACAATCTGGATTCGTTTATTATGTGTTTCCATAATGTGTGAGGTCAAGCCTCCATTCACATTGATCGGTTGAAGAGACCCTCTATATAGGCAACATATGTTTAAGAATAAGAGAATTGCATAAGAAGTACGGGTCGAGCCCATAAGAAGAAGAAAGGTCAAAGATTCGACCAAAGATTCGACCTCACTTCTATATCTTTCACACATAATACATTCTAAGGAATAAAAGTAGACTGCATAGCCAAACTTCCAGTATTTTAGCTTGTTGCAATAGTGGTAGCCATCCAAAACACTGGCAGTTCATTGGCATATTCTATATCTATAATTCATTGTTGAAATCAACTAGCTCATTGAACAATAAAGTAATTGGATCATTCTGTATAGTTCCTCTACCAAACATTTGGAATTTGCTACAAAGGTTTTAGAAGACTAAAAAACTTGATCTAAACAAAGATAGTCATCCATATGAGATCCGATGTAAATGCTACAATGATCACCAATAGAATTTGTAAGACTATCACATTCCAACGGAAGATTCCTTTATCTTAGAGAATGTTCTATGATCTATATTATAGAAATAATTTTCTATCTATTTTTTATTTATTAAACATAGATGTTTGTTCTGATAATAACATATCATAAAGAGTTATGACATTTCACAAAATACTCTTAACACTTGAGGGAATCTATAAATTAGACATTAAAAAATGACTCATAAAATGCTTCTAATACTAGAAATCAAAATCTTAAAGATCAAGAGATGAATATGATTTAACAATGATCGAGCATCAAGACTTGGAGAAATATCTAATGATATGATCACTACATAAGTAACGATATACCTTTAGATTGTCTAAAAGTCCAACATTTACCAACTTTTGATTATTGTGTTCAAAGTAAAATGTCCAAGACACCCTTCTCCAAGAATGGTGTAATATTCAAAGGTATACATGACCTAATATGTACTATATATTATCCATATAGTAGTGCAATATGTAGTGGACATCAATATTATATGACTTTTATTGATGATTCACAATATGATTTTTTCTTCCTATTATATCACAAGTCTGGAATCTTTGAAGAGTACAAAGAGTTCATGGCTTTGGTTGAGAAACAAATATGAAGGGAGATCAAACGAGTTCGGTTGATCGAGGTGGAAAATACCACGAATGAATCCAAAGATTACCATAAAGAAAGAGGAATAATTTCCAATCTCACTTCTCCTAGTACTTGATTACCACATATCATCCTATGTTAAGAATACATCGATCGGACAATCGGTGATAGATCAAAACAACTTAAATTAATGCAATTAAGTTCAAGTGGTCAACTATATATTTAACTTGGATAAGCCCCATGGTCAACACAAGGAGGCAAATTAATGACTAAGGAATACTCATTTTATACAATAAAGTACTTAAGTTTTCCAAGGATTATATTTTTATTTTTTATGAGAAATGATTGCAACACAAAAATGAGTGTGCAAAACATAAAATATATATATATGGAAAAAATTCTTTGAAATTGAATAAAAAAGCACGCACAATATTTTTGGATTTTTGAAATTCTAATGGTGAAAACCAGAAATTTTGTAAAACTCAAAATATGAAGTGTCTATAAATGCAAAATATAAATATTATATTTTTAAAATTATGAGGCTTAATATGACGAAAATACAAAATGTAGAATGTTAATGTCTTGAGTTACAACAATTAAGTTTTTTAGCCAATGAGATGCTCATAGAAAACCCTAATAAAATCCTATATGAAATATCAATTAAATATGCACATAGGAGAATTTTTAGTTTCTCAATATGTTTCAATATGGTTCAAATAAAATCCAATTATCAATTCACGGATCGATCAAATCAGAGCACCAAATCTAGTGAAATTTCTCAATTCTATCATAGAACGTTTCTAGCCAGCTTTCTAATGACCTTTTTAGCGAGAAATTTTGAGATTAAAAACAATTTTAAATTGAATAAAGAAGCCTTGATTCATAGTTTTGCTTAAAAAAACATAAATAATCAATCCGTACTAAGACTCTCATCTACAATATGTCAAAAGATAGATTATGAAATACACTTTATAATGGCACTAAATTCATTAAAAAATGAATTACAATAGTGAAATTTATTCAATATTTTTTCTAGGGACTAAACTGAAAATGTTTCGAATAAAAATAAAAATAAATTGCGCAGAATGGGCTTATTTATAGTTGTATAAATCCGTGGAGGTTTCCATGTAAAAAGCCCAATAGGATGGTCCATTGGTATTTGGGCTTCTATGCGAAAGGCACCAGTCGGGTTCTCTAATCACATGACTTTCGATCCTCAATGGACGATCAAGATGATCTACAGACAGTAGATCTTGTGGTCCAAATCGCACCAAGTGTAGCTATCTGGGGCGGATGATCAAGAAAAATCAGATGGTGATGGGCGACTATGCATTGGACGGACGAGATGAGGATTGAGTGCTTGATCCAAAGAAGAATGTTGTACAGAATTTGGACGGTCCAGATGGAATGACTCGGGAAGACCTCTTCCTCTATCATTTGTCTGCTTATACGTATGACAACTGCTCGTGGATGGGCAATTGATTCTGGAGGATGGTGCTTAGATTCATCCAATGTAGTCGATCATGTTGCTTATCCGGTGGTTGATAACCCTCAATCATCCAAAGGACTTGCAAATAAAATGGGTGCTCGAGTGAAGCTCGACCCTGGACATCAAGAATCGAGGAGAAAAGGGGGAGTCCCCGATCTAAGGCGAGGGATCATGAACTGATGGTTGGCGAGAGGTTGCGTGGTGAAGAAGGTATGGGATCTTAAAAATGGATATGATATCGATCAAATTTGAAGGTATGCAGTTTTATTTGAATGAAAGATAAAACATCTACTTGACGAACTTGATAGAGAAAATAAGGAAGTGACTGAAAAAAGAAGAAGATTTGGAGCAGGGAGAAATAATACAAATGGGGGAAAAGAAGGGTTGTGAGGGTTTACAAGAAGGGAGGTTCACCGAGGGATGGTCATGCTTTGGAAAGATTAACTGAGAGGCGTGACTTTGAAGAATGCTAGTGAAGGGTATTGAAGCTAGAGCACCTCCCGATGAGCGGTGCATAAAGGAGGAGGGTCTTGGGCTCAGATCTTGGTGCTTGCAAGTGGTTCTTGGGTTTGATAAGGTGCATATAAGAGGGAAGGAGAGATAGGATCAAAGAGTTGACCAAAATCTCAACATTCTAGACGTCCCCTCTGTAGTTAACATGGAGGGAGAGAGAGAATAAATAGGAACAATTAGGACCAGTTCGGTTACTGGGTTGGGGTGGGATGGGGTATCCTCCTTTGAATCGTAGATGTTATGAGGGTTGGGAGGGTTGAATAATAATTTTGATGTGATGTGACATTTATTATGTATTATATTAACTTTTTTAATGATTATAATATATTTTTTATATTAATAAGTTTATTTGAACATTGTTAAAAAATATTTTACCAATGAAATTGTAGGGTCAATACAAGCAATCCTAACCCAGTAATGCAAGGTTGGAGCTAGAGGTTTGCCAACGTACACCGGTGTACCCTGGAAACCAAACGGGCCCTTAGGGTTTAGTGGAGAGGAGAGACTATGGATCTTCTTCTATAGGGTTCCTATGTATGTGGTGAGAACAACTGACCTTTCCTATTGGGGGATCATTTATTGTGGGTGGGGAAATATCCTATTCCTATCAGGAATGGGGTGAATAATTGATTTATATAAATTATTCTACTTCTGGGAACATGCCTCGAAATATTTGAAATATTACATATTCTTTACCAATAATGAATCTAATTCATACCCCACCAGCAATAACATGTAAATTATATCTAAATTTGTTGGTTGGTTAATATGAATGTAATGCACATTCTAATTGACTAATATGTGAATCATATTCCAATAATTCCTAATATTTTTATTTAATTAAATATAAATTCAATTCATTATTTACATTATTTAATTGGTGAATCACATTCACATTGATATGAATCGCATTTACACCATTCCCAATAGTTGTGAATCATATTCGCATTAGCTTATATGTGAATCCTATTCACACATTAATCTTCAAATTCTCATGTTCTACGAGTCGTAATCCTACTAGGACATTTGTACATCACTTGCGAATACTTGAAGATAATTTTGGGGAGATTGCATGGATTATATATAGTGATTAAACATTAAATAGTCTCTGATATTTGAATTTTAACCATCTTGAGCTATTCGATCAAGTAATGTATAGAACCAACTATCTATTTGACTATGAATACTTTCATATCAATTTCTAACTCTTTGTATCTAGATTTGTTTCCATGAATTGAGATGGAATCTCATTCATTAATGCTCAAAGATGGAATCATAAAATCCATCATGTTTCGTCTCTCCCTCGAAGTATAAGTATCATGGACTATTATGTCACATCAATTCATAGTGTTCCTAATACTATTACATCCTACATACTTGGAAGTCTTTGATTAAATCGAAGTTCTAATCTATATTTTGGATGCCTCCTCTTAGTGTTTATCAAGAAGATTTCTTAATCGATAATTGAGTGACAATGTTAATCATATATTTTCAAAAGCATGTATTAACATTTTTGAATCTGTATCTTATTTCCCAAATATAATGACAACTGATGGATTTCTTCTTGACACCAATGTCTCATGAGTAGGCACATGTCTTTCGGTTTATTAAAAATGAACCCGTATGATGATCCCTTTCAAAGATCATATATCTCATATGTCCTTATATACATACAAATTCATTAGCATATACACCTTGTCAGGTCATCAACCCATTGATCTGCAAAATCCGCATACTAAGATATACAAACATATACATACATACATATACATATACATATCTTCGGTTCAACGATGTGTGCATGTATCGTGATAGTCTTACGATACATGTCGTAGCTATCTTGATCTCATCAAGAAAACTCTCCAACCTTACTCATCAGACAACTCCAAATCGTTATTCTATGCAAATGACCTACATCAATAGTGTCAATCAGATGTCAGTCTTTGGAAAAGATTGTCTTCTCTTCTCAAACTGGAGATTCTCTTCAAATATCATTTTACAATGTGAGTTGTATCCTCAATATATCTCCATAGATCTATAACTATGCATTAGCCTCTATGTTCTAACCGTTTAGGTCAATAGCTGTATGAGACTCAAAATGGTCAATGAACATATCCCTAATTGTACTAAGGGACCTTAATAATGCAAATGTAAAAAGGTATTTTATTTCAGATGTAGAGATATATAAGTATGCAATAACATTTATTTTGAAATGGCTCTCCATGGGCTCATATGTTCAAACTTAGCAATATGGTGCGGAAATGGTTTCTTTATCCATATACTTCCACATTACATTGAAAAAAGTTTATGTGCTTGCTATATAGCTCATACAATAAGCATTACAATTTTGGATCGATCTATTTATTCTGAATTTTTCATGATGTGTGGGGTCTACCTCTGTGATCATCCTCATTGTGGAGGAGAAGAACAAGAGTTATGCTCTCAGTTTCGTGGGAGTTTCATGACTCAACATCATACTTGTGAGTACAACATCCATCGAATCAAACTCAGTACAGGAGGTCCTCCATTAAAGACTACACACATCTAACATAATATTCCCTTATTTATGTTGTTTGTTAAATCGTGCATAAATATTTTATGTATCCATGTGGTTTCATGTTGCAAGAATTTTTTTCTCATGATTGCTATTTTTCGTATCCATGTCGAGTTCTACTTTATTGTTCGAATTCCATCCATTCTTTCAATGGTTTCATGATGCACAAGGTCAAACCTCTATTCATAAAGGTCAAACTAAGAAAACACTAAATTCTCGATGATATCTAAGACTTATTTTCATCTCTCAGAACTTTATATATGAGAGTTCGACAATGGTAGAGTTACTATAACTAATGCTAAGTACACATTGGATAATAAGCAACTAAAGTATTTGAAGGTGCACTAGAAAAGGGAGGGGTAAATATTGCCTTTTAGAATTATTTAAATATTTAAAAACTTATGCTTAACCATTACCAATGATATAATTATAACAACAAACACAAGAATGAACAACATCGATGCATATGGATTTATACATGTTTATCCTTCTTGAGGACTCCACCTTTTGCCTAAGTTTGGTATACCTAGTGAAGGATATGGAAGAATCCTTAAGAGCATTACGAAAGTATGACGATCTCATCATATACAATCAAGAGCGACTAATCTCACTAGTTGCTCGGTGCAGCGGAATTTAAAAAAATTTAAAATGATGAAACCATATGATTCAAGAACACTTCTTGGATCATTTCATCTAACCACATAATAGATAAACGAATACCTCTTGTAGTGTGGTTGTGATCAATCCTCTAAGAGAAAAGATCACATCTCAAGTCCAATCCGTCGGAGGAGACGCTTGCAAGCACGGAGATGAGTCGCATGCTTCTCGCAATCCAAGTCGATGATTCAAGCAATGGATCTCCTGATTTCGTCTCATGATATCGAACGCCTTCTTCAAGAGCAAGACGCACCAAAGAAGACGAATGTCCAAGAATCGTTGAAGTGACAACACAACTGGGATGCAATGACGAAGGCGACCTTCTCTCTACGAGAGGAGTGGACGGCAACTCAAGGAGAGGGAGAAGGGTTGGCATGAGAATGAGAGAGATAGAGAGATTATCGAAGTTGTAATCTGAAGAGCAAGGTATGCCTCTTCTTATATAGGGTTTTGGGAGTCCATGGATCACAATCCATGGAGAACACAAAATCAATGGATGGGATTGATTTATGTCAATTTCAATGGCCAAGATTTTTTGTAAAAAAACACAACAACAATTACTTTAATTTAAATAAATATATATTGATAAATTAATATAATTAATTTCAAAATTAAATCATTTAATCTTGGATGAAATGGAGGAAGAGATTGCCTCATCCCTGAAGGGGGGGAGGGGGGATAACCACCAAGTCCCTTTAGGACAATGTGAACGTCCAACCTCTTGACTTAGAATGAGTCAATCTCCTTCAAATTCATGAAATTACATTATATCATGAAATTTTCAAGATTATATCACAAAAATAATTCATAATTTTCTTGTGAAGATTGCATCATGCCATTGGAATTATGTAAATCACATTTACAATTGAAAATAAAATGTAATTATATTTTCAATTAATCATCCAATGTGAATCCAATTCACATCAATAATTAACCAACAAATATAAATCACAATTACTATCTCTCCAATATATTACAAATCACATTTATGATATATATGAATAATTGGATAGTGCTATCCACATTATTCATATCCATAATAATTAAATCACATTTAATTTTATTGTATTATCATTCTCATGCATTCAAATAATATGAATCAAATTCACATCATGATAATAAAATCACATTTAAGTATCCATTTCTCAATGCTTATATATAATTCAACAATGAAATTATTCTTAAATTCTTTCAAGAATAATGCACTTTCTCTGCAGATACTTGGAGATAAGGACATGATGATTGTACGTTCCACATATAATGACTTTGATATTGAGATCACATATCAAATCCAAATCCGATGGACCTCTCATAGATGCTTCATTAAATCAAGGCCGTAAATCTAATCTTCTCATTGCATCTGAATCTCATTCAGATCAATGTCAATACTTGGACCAAGATCATGTTACTTCTCTACTGAGAGGAGTCATTGAAATCCAGACATGTTTCATCACTCCCTCATAATGGAAGCATCATGGTTATACAATCGTTTATGATCACATCACCCTCAGGTATTCCTAATACATGTACATCCTTCATATTAGAAGACCTCTGACAAACCCGAAGATATATATTAATTTTACATTATCATCTTTAGGGTTCCATCACCAAGTTTCTCATTCTTGGTCATTGGGAGTTGGTATCGATCATATGCTTTTCCAAAAGCATATATCATACCTACACATTCTTGTCATGCTTCCAAAGCATGACGACCATGCATGGAATTTGATTGGTCCCAATACCTCATGAGTAAGCTCATGTCTTCTAATTCGCAAGTGAACCTATACGATCCCTTTGAGATATCGTATTACCCATATGCCCTCATATGCAGACCAGCTCGCCGGTGTATAGACCTTGGTTAGGTCATCAACCTATTGTTCTGTCAAATGTACACACTTAGATATAGAGCAACACGCCTGTCTCTGGTCAAAGGATGTGTGCTTTTGTCGTGAAAGTATACAACATAGGACTTTAGTTATCTCCATCTCGTTAAGTCAACTCTTTGACCTAACTAATCAGACACCTTCGAATCTATATTCCCATGCAGAGGACATGCATCAACAAGTCGGTCAGATATCAGCCTAATGAGAAAGGATTGCCATCTCCTGCTTAGGCCGGAGATCATCCTTTAGCAATCATTTGACGATGCTTGATGAGTCCTCAATCTAACTCCTTAGATATTCATCTAAGCACCATCCTATATGATTCATTTATTGAATCAACAACTGTATGATTATTAAGATGGCCATGGTACATAACCCTAATTGCATAGAGGGACCTTATAGTGCATTCACTCATTTAATCTCAGAAAGGGAGTGAAAGTATCAATAACTTTTATTGGCAAATCAAATATTACAATAACATTATTTTAAGAATTGTTCTCCATGGGCCCACATGGCTAACAATCTCCCACTAGCCCTCAGAACCATTCTTGTACAATCCTTAAACCCATAGTCATTACATGCTGGTTGTTGAACGGGAAATTCGAGGACGGAAATTAATTGGTGAAAATAGGTCGTTGTTTATCCCCAAAATCCCGCGTCAACAAAAAATTATTTTTTTTTAATTTTTGCTACTTATTAACCTGTATAGCGGACAGGGTCGAACTCAGGGAGGCTACAATTCCCGAGGGTTATTCAATTAATCAGAAACTAATTAAAAGAAAACAGGAATCTCAAAGGACAACTATCCTTGGTTTTTGTGATTTTTATCTTTTTAATTTTTTTATTATTTTTTTATTTCTAACTTTTTTTTATTTTCTGATTTTCAAATTTTTAGTGATTTTTATTCTGCAAAAAAATTTTTTTTCAAAAATAATGCGAACAATGTGATTAAACTCAGAAAATATGCACACCAATTCTTTTTACAGTTTTCGATTATGCCAAAAATGATTAGAAAAATTCAAAGAAAATATTTTTGGGTTTTAAAAGTTTTAAAATGTTTTTAAGAATTTTTGTGGAATTTTCAGATGTTTTTGTATTTTTCTAAAATTCAAACAGTGAGAAAATAAGAAAAAGTGCACAGCCTGGAGTAATTTGCAATTTAAAAATATTTAAAATATCCAAAACTCCTGGCAATTATTTTTAAGACAAATTAGAAACAAATATCTACAAACAGAAACTGAAATCACAATTTTTGGATTTTTGTAGAATTGTTTATGATTTTTAGAAGATTTTTGATATTTTTCAATTTTTTTGGATTTTATAAATAATTAATGCATGAAAATTGGTCTGAAACTAAAAGACAATGAAATACAACTACTCTAATATTTTTAGAAATTTTTGAGCTATTTTCGAATTTTTATGAATTTTCGAATTTCAAACAATGAAAAAGACATTGTTTTTGATTTTTTAATAATACCAAATGATCACCAAATGGAATGAAAATTCTACACTAAAAAGATATTCACATCAGGAGCGTAGCACACTTTTCTCAAAATTTATGGATCATGAATAACGTATATTTCATTCAAAAGACCAAGCAAACTATAATTATGCAGTTCTGGGACTAAAACGTAAATATTGTAAAAGTTTTGGACTGAACTGTAAAGATTCAACGTTTTTGCCTCAAATAGATAATAAAAATAAATGACAAGGGTGAAATCGCAATTTTTACCAATAGATCATGTGTCTGGCATGTGCTTGAATCTGGCAAGGATGTTGTTGCAATTCCGAAAATGTCTGGGGGTGAAGCTGCAAATTTACCCCTTTTTTATGAATTAAAAAGCCAAGCCCTAGAGGACTTTCGTTTCTTGCAAAGGGGGCACACATGAGCCAAAGGGGAGCACAAGGGGCGCCGCCCCTTCTTCTTCCACGCGGGCACACGTGTCGCGCGCGCGCGGCCGCGCGTGGCTGCGCGAGGCGGCGCCGCGGCGGGGGCGGTGGCTTCGGCGGAGGGCGGCTGGAGCGCGGAGCAGCAGGTCAGCGCGGGAGGCGCCGGCGACGAGGGGGATGCAGGCAGGTGGCGGTGGCGACGTCGGCGTCGGCGGGCGGCGCCGCGTGTCACGCGCGCGCGTGGCTCTGCGGCTTGACGCACCGCGCTGGGGGACGGCGAATGGAGGATAGGCGCGGCGCGGGGGCGATGGAGGTCAGCCGGAGGGTGGGCTCGGCGGTGCGGCGGCGCTGCGCCGCTGGGAACACCACCGCAGGAGGCGGTTGGGGCGGAGTCGTGCGCGGGCTGCACGCGTGGTCGCGCGTGGCTGGGCGCGGTGGTGCGCCTGCGCGCGGGCGGAGAAGATGACAGGGGGGGCGGCAGCGCTGGACTGCGGCCGTCCCCTTTTTTTTGTTTTTTTTTATTTATTTTTTTGTTTTTATTATGTAAACAGTGAACAAATCAAGGAGAAAAAAAACTTTTTTTTTATTTTTTTTTGTAAATCCGAATTTGAGAGCAAAGATGAATAAAGAAAGTTTTTTTTTATTTTGTTTTTTTTATAGTGTTTTCCTGCAAAACAAACGTTAGAGAAAATAGAGAAACAAAAATTTTTTTATTTTTATCCTGCAAAACAACTGTTAGACAAAAATTTTATTTATCTACAAACTCGGGAAGTGCATGGGGATTCGGCGAACGGTGAGGGATTCGAATCCGATTCTCCGACCACCGTGCGTGGTCGGAGTTGATAGATTATGAGAGATAGAAATCGAGCGCGTGGGGATCGAGAAAGTGAGATGAAAAATCGAGTCGGTGGCGGATCAAATCGAGATGAAATTTTTTTTTTTTAGATCTAGAGCAATAAAAATGACGAAGAAAAATACGACAAAATAAAATACGATTAAACTAAGATAAAAAAATGCGAAGGAAATACGGATCTCACCTTAGGAGCGAAAAATGGACCGTGATCGCCTCGACAAGGCCGACTCGCTGTCACCGGACGGCTTGGAGGCTAGGCAACTTCCTCGACGAAATTTCTCTCGGAGATTGGGCTCCTCTCTCTAAAGATTGATCAGGTTGGAATGAGGGAGATGGAGCCATATAAATAGAAAAGAGAGACATTTGAATTTTTGAAGAAGATAAGAGAGATTTTTGAATTTTTTTGGTGGGAGAGATAACATGAGAGATAAAATAGAAAGATAAAATTATTTACAAAATTCCCTAATTTTTTTTGAATTTTCGTCACTTTATTTATTGGAATTTGAAAATGTTATTTTTTTTATTTTTTTATGATGGTTAGTTAAAAATTGCAACTATATACATATACTATACACATATATGACATTATATACAAGGATAAATGGAGAAATTAGCCTCTTTTTTTGTTTTAAGAATTTTATTAATTTTTTTATTTTTATTTTTGTTTTAAGTAATTAGTAAAAATATTTACAAATATATATACAAATACAATATACACAAAATACAAGGGAAAATTGCACAAACCACCCCAGAAAACCGACTTTTCAACCATAACTCCAAAAATTATAAAATCACAGCCATTTTGAAGATAATTTGATTTAGAACTCAATGGAAGTGAAATTGGTTTAATTTAATATCATATGGAGCAGGAATTGATCTTTCAATTAGTGCTTAGTGGCTTTTTCCAAGTGTGGCTACTTTTATTCTGTTCATGATTTAATTGTGCAATCAGTTTTATTAATTAGGCCGCATTTTTATTTAGAACTTTGGTTTTGAATGTTATTTGATTTGGGGTCAATTAAGGTACAAATAAATTAGTGTTAGTTTTATACAGATATACACAAAATAAGTGAGAAATACATTTTTTTGGATTTTCTGGTTGAGGACCCTATCTCCCCCTACTTTATTCCTGGTCGATCAGGTCAAGTCTTGACCTTCTCTCGGGGTTCGGGTCAGCCTGTATACAGTCTTCCTTTTTTATTTTCTTTTCTTTATTTTTCCTTTCTTTCTTTATTTATTTATTTTAGGTTAAAATTTAGTAAGAAATGTACAATATTTACACACAAATGCAAGTTAGTAAGAATATGGAGTTGGCGTTATATGCAGGTGTTTTATAAGGGATTTTAAGCTAAAATAAATGAATAAAGATGACGAATCGCAGATTCATCATCCCCCTATGCTTTACCTTTGCTAGTCCTTAGCAAACACTTATTTGAAAGAATAAGTGAAGAAGAAAAAGAAAGGGAAAATAAAGAAAGTAGGACAATATTGAGTATTAAACTTATCTTCATAAAATTATAGTTTGGAGCTCTGTCGGACCTTTGGATTATTTGTGTGTCGGAACTTCTGTGAGACTTAAAATTTTAAAACAAACAGCCTTCAAGTTCTACACATCATTGTCACAGTTTTGGCCCAGAAGTCATCTTAGATCGATCCTCTTCCTAAAGCATACCCTATGAACATTGAACAACCGACTCATGTGTGTGAAAAATTTTAGCTCTTCCCATCCAGAATGCCGGACTACCATGCAAATCTCCTCTCCAATAACTCGTCCTCGGGGAGTCAGGTATTTCCTTCTAAGGTCTGTCGTGCTGTGTTCACAATCGAATTGGGGGAGAAGTTAGAAGAATGAGAAAAGAACTGGAGGGTGGTTTGGTGTGGTCACCTCTCCTTGTGAAGCTGGCCAGTGTAGCCGAGTCTCCACCAAGATCTGCAGGTTTTCTTGAAGCTTGGACCTTTTTGGTCAGATTTTTATTTGGTAGTAGCTTCTTTGTATTTGGAGTTTTGGTGGTTCTGCTTGGATCTTGTTTTGCCCCTACGGATATAGCATCTTTTTATTCCGTACATTTTTTGGGGTCTTAGAAAAAATTGTGCCCAGCCGTCCATCCCTTTTCCGAAGCTTTATTTCAACCCGTTACTCCGGTCTTTAGATTTCCACGCTACCAGAAAAGAAACTCATACAGTCTTCCAACATCCCGTCTGAGTTGAGCTAAGTGCATAGTGCAGGAGTACAAATTAATTCGCTATTCCAGAGTTGTACCCAGAATGAAGAGACCAGGTTAGACACTAAGGGTCAAATGCTGCACATTGTCATGTGGAACTCAAAGAATTAAGTCAAAGACCTGAAGCTTCTAAAATCCTATTTCTCGGTGAAGTTCCTCTTAGAATTAGGTGGATTAAGGTCCAACTAAGCTCCATTCTTCAATTTTATTCCAGACATAGTTTAAATATCAATACTATCCAGAAAAATGCACATGCAAATGCAGACTATGAACAATGCAGAGAGTTTTTTTTTAAGGAATGATGCACATGTGAAAAGAACCATTTTTTATACAATTTTCTAATTTTGAACTTTTTATGGATTTTTGGAGAAAAATGCAGGTGTGAAAAAAAAATTTTTATGCAAATTTTTATGATTTTTGGTTTTGTAGTTTTTTTAAGGAGAAAAGGTTAGTAATATATACAAGTATATACAAGAGACTTTTTTTATGTTTTTTTCTCTCTCTCTCTCTCTCTTCCCATTTTTTTTGTTTTGTTTGTTTGTTTTGTGTTTTTTGTTTTTTTTGTTTGTTTTTTTTTGTTTTTTGTTTTTTTGTTTTTTTTTGTTTTTGTTTTGTTTTGTGAATTTTTTTGTTTGTTTGTTTTTTTTGTTTTTTTTTTTATTATTTTTGTTGTTGTTTTTTTTGTGTTTTTGTTTTTGTTTTTGTTTTTGTTGTTTTTTTATGTGATTTTATAAAATATACACATAACCCTCCACATAAATATATTTAAAAGTACGAGTTATGTCTAAAGTATATATACAATATATACGACACCCCCCTATACTTAGCTCGAACTATGTCCTCATAGTGATCAGAGAGCGACAAAGGAAGACATAACTCGTGCTAAGCAAAGAAAGGTGAAAAGACTCCTATGCTACAACGACTCAAAGAAAAGATAAAAATGAAGAGAAGTTGGTGATCCCCCCCATACTTAGGATCAAGTAATCCTAAGTATAGTGGAATGTACAAAGGGGAAAACTGATGAAGAGAATGTACAGACTCACAGAGACACGATATGAACAACATCACCCCCCTATACTTAGGGTAGAGTATCCCTAAGTATAGGCAACAACAACAAGGGTGATAAACAGGACGAATATGAACAACACAAATCCTTCACCCCCCCTATACTTAGGATAAAGCACATCCTAAGTATAGCATATATACACACACACACACGGAAAAGGGGTGAATGATAAAACGGGAGAAGACGGAGTGAAACGAAAGGATATACAAGAGGTGTTGAGCTTATGTATCGGACGCAAAAGGTGGAATCAAAAGATCATCGTCTGATACCAAAGATATAGAATCCACAACGGACAGGAATGTATCATGATCTAGATATGGCTTCAGCAACTGTCCGTTCACAACAAATGGTTGTGCGTCAGATGACAACCCAGATATGACAATACTCCCATTGTCACGCACAGCTCTCACGATGAACGGTCCTGACCACTTGCTTTTCAATTTTCCTGGGAATAACTTCAACTTAGCATCAAATAACCAAACTTTCTGATCAGGGGAGAAAGTCTTTCTTCGAATGTGTTTATCATGCCAGCGCTTGACTTTCTCCTTATACATAAGTGAATTATCATATGCAAAGTCTCGGAATTCCAGTAATTTATTCAAATCCAACTTCCTGTTCTTTCCTCCTTTCTCATAATCTAGATTGCATACACGGAGTGCCCATAAAGATTTGTGAATTAATTCCACTGGCAGGTGGCAAGGCTTTCCATATATCAATCTGTAGGGAGACATACCCAAAGCAGACTTGTACGCCGTCCGATAAGCCCATAGAACTGAATCAAGCATCTGGGACCAGTTCTTCCTATCTGGACGTACAAGTTTTTGCAATATCGTTTTGATCTCCCTATTTGAAATTTCTGCCAAGCCATTAGTCTGAGGGTGGTAAGGAGACGCAACTCTGTGCTCAATAGCGTACTCCTTCACAAGCTTCTTTACATCTCTATTAATGAAATGGCTTCCCCCATCTGAAATCAATATTTTGGGAATACCGAACCGTGCAATAATATGGTCCTTAAGAAAGGAACACACCGTACGACTATCTGCGGTTCGGGTGGGGATAGCCTCCACCCATCGACTAACATAATCCACGGCGAGCAGGATGTACTGAAATCCCTGACTGACAGGAAATGGGCCCATGAAGTCTATGCCCCAAGCATCAAAAACATCAGAAATCTGTATATATCTTAGGGGCATGGTATCTTTGGAACCAACTGTTCCTCCTATTTTCTGACAATCAATACAACCTCGAACATACTCTGTAGCATCCTTAAACAATGTGGGCCACCATAGGCCAGTCTGTAAAACCTTTGCTGCCGTGCGTTTCCCCGAATGATGCCCACCAGATTCTAGCTTGTGACAGTGCTCAAGTACACTGGTGTGTTCCTCCTGAGGAATGCACCTTCTCCAGATACAATCCGCACCCTCACGAAATAGGTACGGATCCTCCCACTGGTAATAATGAATCTCTGACAGAAATCTGTCTACTTTGTACTTCGGCCAATCTTGTGGAACTTTCTTGGAGACAAGATAGTTCACAATATCAGCATACCATGGAAGCGAGTCCACAGATAAAATGGACTCATCTGGAAAGGTTTCAGAAATAGGAATCATGTTCTGCTCAGAAGTCTCGGTGTCTGTGATACGGGAAAGGTGATCTGCCACAACATTTTTCACTCCAGGTTTATCTCGTATCTCTAAATCAAATTCCTGGAGAAGAAGGATCCATCTGATAAGGCGTGGTTTAGCATCCTTCTTTGCCTGTAAGTATCGTATGGCAGTGTGATCCGTGTATATAATCACGTGTGAACCAATGAGGTAAGATCTGAACTTTTCTAAACCAAATACAACTGCTAACATCTCCTTCTCTGTAACTGTATAATTCTGCTGTGCTTCATCCAGAGTCTTGCTAGCATAGTGTATAGCAAATGGTACCCCATCCCTTCTCTGTCCTAAGACTGCTCCAACTGTGAAATCTGATGCATCCGTCATGATCTCAAAGGGAAGAGACCAATCAGGTGGCTGTAAGATAGGAGCACTAGTAACCATTTCTTTCATCTGATTGAATGCAAGGAGAACTTTCTCATCGACAATAAAATCAGTCTCCTTACACAAAAGCTCCGTCAAAGGTCTGGCGATTTTGCTGAAGTCCTTTATGAATCGCCTATAGAATCCTACGTGTCCCAAAAATGACCTCAATTGCTTCAAATTCTGCGGTGGCTCTAACTTGGAAATCACATCAATCTTAGCCGGGTCAACCTCCATACCATGTTTGGAGATGACATGGCCCAATACAATCCCATTAGTCACCATAAAGTGACTCTTCTCCCACGAGAGCACTAGGTTTACCTCACAACAACGTTGAAGAACTCGGTCTAAATGAGCAAGACATGTGTCAAAACTATCCCCGTAGACCGAGAAATCGTCCATGAAGACTTCAAGAAAATTACCCACCATGTCGGCGAAAACGGCCAACATACACCTTTGAAATGTAGCGGAGGCGTTACACAATCCAAAGGGCATCCGTCTAAAGGCGTAAGTGCCAAACGGAAAAGTGAAAGTAGTTTTCTCCTGATCCTCAGGAGCGATAGCAACTTGGTTGTATCCCGAGTACCCATCCAAGAAGCAAAAGAACTCTTTCCCTGCCAACCTCTCAATAATCTGATCAATAAAGGGCAGTGGAAAGTGATCCTTCTTGGTAGCTGAGTTCAGGCGTCGGTAATCTACACAGACACGCCATGAAGTAGGTACCCGGGTCGGAATCTCCTCACCACGGTCATTCTTTACGATCGTAATCCCAGATTTCTTTGGGACCACATGTAAAGGGCTGACCCATTTGGAATCCGAAATGGGATATATAAAACCAGCATCAGACCATTTCTTGATCTCCTTCATGACAACCTCCCTTAGATTTGGATTTAGACGGCGCTGGCATTCACGGGAGGGTTTACAATCATCCTCTAGGTAGATATGATGCGAGCACAACGCTGGATTGATCCCATGGAGATCCGAGATATTCCATCCTATGGCCTTGCGGTTTCTCTCAAGAACCTCTAGCACGCGAGATTCTTGTTCAGCGGTCAACTGCGAGCTGAGGATGACCGGAAACATTTGGGGGGACCCGCAAGGAAGGCGTATTTCAACGTTGATGGTAAAACCTTGAGCTCAGGTGGGGTCTGAATCGTCTCTGTGATAACCTCTGCTACTGTACTGATAGACGGTATGTGATCTATGCTCTGTAGACTATCCACCTTGGCTATCGATGGCTCAGCAAATAGAATATTTGATAGATCTGCGATGAATGATCTTTGCTCAGAGAGGAATGGCTCATCAGGCTGTTCAATATCATTATCAACGAACGGCTCAGATATCTCAGCAATAATCTCAGAAAGATGTCTCTCATCTGTGCATAAATCAGGAAATTCAATGAATGGCTCAGATATCTGGAGCTCAGAACTCTTCTCAAACTGCTCATCGGCAACTATCTCAATTGGACCACCAAGGGAGCTCATGTCGACTGTGCTTTCCAGAGAGTCCTTTTGGGGAAAAGACTCCTGTGTATCTATAAAATCCGTGAAAAGGTCTGTCTCTTTGAATTCAGCAAGAAAATCACAGTCATCTGGTTCTGATGTTGCTTTCTCTGTATCATCTGTTGCTGGTGGCGGTGATGGTTTAGGATCAGAGATCGTCTCAATTTTCACCTTGTCACTACGAGAGTGAAAGATGATCTCTCCAGTACCATAATCAACTGCTGCTTCGGCCGTTCGGAGGAACGGTCGACCTAGTATGATCGGGGTATGGAGTAGCGGTGCAGAGGTGTCCATATCCATGACAACGAAATCAACAGGGAATTTCATTCCCTGCACCGTTACAATAACGTCCTCTAAAATGCCTCTTGGCCTCTTAATCGATCTATCGGCAAACTGAAGGATCATTCTGGTAGTTTTAAGAGGCCCTAACTGGAATTCAGTTAATAGAGAGGAAGGCATGAGATTAATGGAGGAACCGCTATCGAGAAGAGTACGATCAAATTCTTGATCAAAGATATGGCAACGGATATGAGGTGCTCCCTTATCTTTCTTTTTCGGCGGAAGGTTGCTGATGGCATGAACTGTGGCCATGGTCAGGATGTGTTTCTCTGTTTCCTTTCGTCTGTTCTTCCTTGGTTGACGCTTTTGGGTACATGCCTCTTTCATTCCCTTTTTACTGTAGGCATGTATTCCATGGCTTTAAGTAGTGGCATCTTTAAAAAGATATTCTGTAAGATCTCAACCACTCCAGGATCAGATAGTGCTGTTTTTAATTTTTGAATTTTTTTAGCTTTGAGAGCAGAAGGAAATGGCACAGAATCAGAATAAACATGCAAACGTTCATTTCCTTTATTCAGAATGGAATCATCATGTACAAGAGGACAACTAGAATCAGTCTGTATAGTGTTGTCCAATCTAGGTGAAGGAAAAACAGAATCTAAAACAGGACGGGATGCTGCTGCTGGTGAAGAGGAAGAATCTGCGACTGGTATATTCTCCCTTGCTGATGGTGATCTGCATCTGTCTGGTGAAGGTGGTGGTGAAGGCGTCGTTGCCGGGGGCGGTGGCTTCGGCGGAGGGCGGCTGGAGCGCGGAGCAGCAGGTCAGCGCGGGAGGCGCCGGCGACGAGGGGGATGCAGGCAGGTGGCGGTGGCGACGTCGGCGTCGGCGGGCGGCGCCGCGTGTCACGCGCGCGCGTGGCTCTGTGGCTTGACGCACCGCGCTGGGGGACGGCGAATGGAGGATAGGCGCGGCGCGGGGGCGATGGAGGTCGGCCGGAGGGCGGGCTCGGCGGTGCGGCGGCGCTGCGCCGCTGGGAACACCACCGCAGGAGGCGGTTGGGGCGGAGCCGTGCGCGGGCTGCACGCGTGGCCGCGCGTGGCTGGGCGCGGTGGTGCGCCTGCGCGTGGGCGGAGAAGATGACAGGGGGGGCGGCGCTGGATTGCGGCCGTCCCCTTTTTTTTGTTTTTTTTATTTATTTTTTTGTTTTTATTATGTAAACAGTGAACAAATCAAAGAGAAAAAAAACTTTTTTTTATTTTTTTGTAAATCCGAATTTGAGAGCAAAGATGAATAAAGAAAGATTTTTTTTATTTTGTTTTTTTTATAGTGTTTTCCTGCAAAACAAATGTTAGAGAAAATAGAGAAACAAAAATTTTTTTTATTTTTATCCTGCAAAACAACTGTTAGACAAAAATTTTATTTATCTACAAACTCGGGAAGTGCATGGGGATTCGGCGAACGGTGAGGGATTCGAATCCGATTCTCCGACCACCGTGTGTGGTCGGAGTTGATAGATTATGAGAGATAGAAATCGAGCGCGTGGGGATCGAGAAAGTGAGATGAAAAATCGAGTCGGTGGCGGATCAAATCGAGATGAAATTTTTTTTTTTAGATCTAGAGCAATAAAAATGACGAAGAAAAATACGACAAAATAAAATACGATTAAACTAAGATAAAAAAATGCGAAGGAAATACGGATCTCACCTTAGGAGCGGAAAATGGACCGTGATCGCCTCGATAAGGCCGACTCGCTGTCACCGGACGGCTTGGAGGCTAGGCAACTTCCTCGACGAAATTTCTCTCGGAGATTGGGCTCCTCTCTCTAAAGATTGATCAGGTTGGAATGAGGGAGATGGAGCCATATAAATAGAAAAGAGAGACATTTGAATTTTTGAAGAAGATAAGAGAGATTTTTGAATTTTTTTGGTGGGAGAGATAACATGAGAGATAAAATAGAAAGATAAAATTATTTACAAAATTCCCTAATTTTTTTGAATTTTCGTCACTTTATTTATTGGAATTTGAAAATGTTATTTTTTTTATTTTTTTATGATGGTTAGTTAAAAATTGCAACTATATACATATACTATACACATATATGACATTATATACAAGGATAAATGGAGAAATTAGCCTCTTTTTTTGTTTTAAGAATTTTATTAATTTTTTTATTTTTATTTTTGTTTTAAGTAATTAGTAAAAATATTTACAAATATATATACAAATACAATATACACAAAATACAAGGGAAAATTGCACAAACCACCCCAGAAAACCGACTTTTCAACCATAACTCTAAAAATTATAAAATCACAGCCATTTTGAAGATAATTTGATTTAGAACTCAATGGAAGTGAAATTGGTTTAATTTAATATCATATGGAGCAGGAATTGATCTTTCAATTAGTGCTTAGTGGCTTTTTCCAAGTGTGGCTACTTTTATTCTGTTCATGATTTAATTGTGCAATCAGTTTTATTAATTAGGCCGCATTTTTATTTAGAACTTTGGTTTTGAATGTTATTTGATTTGGGGTCAATTAAGGTACAAATAAATTAGTGTTAGTTTTATACAGATATACACAAAATAAGTGAGAAATACATTTTTTTTGGATTTTCTGGTTGAGGACCCTATCTCCCCCTACTTTATTCCTGGTCGATCAGGTCAAGTCTTGACCTTCTCTCGGGGTTCGGGTCAGCCTGTATACAGTCTTCCTTTTTTTTATTTTATTTTCTTTATTTTTCCTTTCTTTCTTTATTTATTTATTTTAGGTTAAAATTTAGTAAGAAATGTACAATATTTACACACAAATGCAAGTTAGTAAGAATATGGAGTTAGCGTTATATGCAGGTGTTTTATAAGGGATTTTAAGCTAAAATAAATGAATAAAGATGACGAATCGCAGATTCATCACTGGTCGAAAACCTTCTGTGTCAAAGGTTTGGTAAAAGGATCAACAACGTTTTCGATAGAGGCCACCTTGGTGATGATGATGTCACCACGCTTTTGAATCTCCCGAATGATGTGGTATTTCCTTTCCATGTGCTTTCTCTTTTGATGTCATCTTGGTTCCTTTGCTTGGACAATGGCTCCGGTGTTATAACAGAGTAAAGAGATGGGAGTATCAGAGGAAACTACGCCAAGTTCCAGGCCAAACTTGCACAACCACACTGCCTCCTTTGCAATGTCCGATGCGACAATGTATTCGTCTTATGTTGTTGAATTTGTTGTAGTGTTCTAGTTCTTGCTTGTCTAGCTAACAACACCACCGTTCAACAGGAACACAAACCTTGATGTTGACTTTCGATCATCTATATCCGATTAGAAGCCTGGATCTATGTATTCCAAGACTTGGAGATCACCATCTCCATAGACTACGACATGATCTTGCATCTGTCATAGATACTTGAAAATGTTCTTCACTGCATTTCAATGTTGTTCTCCATAGCAGCCACTCCCATTGCATGGCAGATATCTGGCCTACTACACATCATAGCGTACATTAAACTTCCTACAGCTACTGCATAGAGGCATCTGGGCATGGCTTTCTTTTCCTCAACAGTTTATGGAGCCACCCTCTAGACAGGTGGATACCATGTCTTAAGGGGAGGAAACCTTTCATGAAACTATCTATACAAAAACGTTCAAGAATTTTCTTAATGTACCCATGTTGTGATAATCCCAATAGCCTCTTTTCTTGGTTTCTGAATAGCTTTGGACCCAAGATCTAAGAGGCTTCTCCAATATCTTTCATCTCTAAAGTATGAGACAAACAAATCTTAACATTGATCATCATCCCTATATCATTCCCAATGATAAGGATGTCATCTACATAAGGCATGATGAACACAATGGTACTCCCACTAAGCTTCTTGTACACACAAGGTTCATCAAGATTCTGCATAAAATCATAACTCTTTATGGTTTCATGAAATACGATGTTCCAGCTACGAGAAGCTTGTTTGAGACTATAGATGGATTTCTTCAGCTTGCATATTTTACCTTCCTCAGTTATGAAGCCTTGGGGCTGCATTATATAGATATCCTCCTCGAGGTAACCATTGAGGAAAGATGTAGTGATGTCTATCTGCCATATGTCTTAGTCAAAAGATGCAATTATATCTAGCAGTGTCTTGATGGACTTAAGCATAGCCACATGAGAGAACGTCTCATAGTAGTCGATGCCTTCTCTCTGTGCGTAGCCTTTGGCTATGAAATATGTCTTAAAAGTCTCTACTTTCCCATCAGGTCCCCTCTTTCTCTTCAAGATCCATTTACACCCAATGTATTTTACCCCTTCAGGTGGATCCTCTCGGATCCACACACCATTCTTATGCATGTAGTCAATGTCTGACTTCATTGCTAGCAACTATCTATCCATGTCATGATCCATGAGTGCTTCATCAAATGAAGTAGGATCATTTTCAGTTTCTCCTAACACATGGAATCCATACCTTTCAGATGAATCAACCATCCTCGAACTATTTCGAAGAGGTATGGGTGTTTCATCTTTATTTATATCTTCAGTTTCTAGTTCAGGAAGCTTAGAATCCTCGGAGGACTCAATGAGTTCCTCTACTTCAATTTTGTCTTGACCTTTAAGGAAGTCATCCTATAGAAATCTTACATCTCTAGAGAAGAAAACCTTCTGGGTCTCAGGGTCATAAAGCTGGTATCCAATACCATACATAACATACCCAATGAAGTAGCACTATCGAGTGTGAGATTCTACCTTACTTGCATCCACGTTCTTCACATGGACTAGGCAACCCCAAACCCTCAAGTGATTAACACTAGATTTGATTTCATACCATAGCTCATGACGAGTCTTAGGTATAGACTTGCTAAGAATCTTGTTCAGGATATATATTGCAGTCTCCACTACATATCCCCAAAAATTAAGTGGTAAATGTGCTTTTATCATCATTGAATGGACCATATACATGATGGTCTTGTTGCGTCTTTCAGCAACACCATTAAGTTGGGGGGTTTCAGGAGGAGTGATATTTGGAGAAAATTCTATTCTCTTCAAGGTATTCCTTGAATTCATCTGAGAGGTACTCGCCACTTCGGTCAGATCGAATCCATCTAATCTTCCTATCGGTTTGGTTCTCAACCAAAACCTTGAACTCTTTGAACTTTACAAAGGTTTCAAATTTATGTCGTGGTAGGAAGATAAACAAGTATCGTGAATGGTCATCACTAAATGTCAAATAATATTGATATCCATTTCGAGTCGTGGTACTAAAGGGACCACATACATCGGTATGTATTAGGTTAAGAATACCTTCGCATCGTGTAACCTTGTTACAAAAAGGCATTCTAGTCATTTTACCTCGAATATAATATCCACAGGTAAGCAAAGATTGAACCTGTAGAAAATGTAAGGGTCCATCCTTTATCAATTTATTGATCCTATCAACAGATAAATGACCTAGCCTTTAATGTCAAATCATGTTTGAATGATTTCCATTCTTCTTGAGTCTTTTAGGATTTTATTAGTGGTAGTAACATTCATGTCATGTTCATCAATGCATAATTCATAGAGTCCACCAAAAGTCAAAACACAATCCGCAATATGTTTGTCATAATGACTTATGACTAGTTTATTACAAAAAAAAGAATGAATATCCACTTTTAATAAGCTTAGATACAGACATTAAATTCCTTCTGACTTCATGTACATAAACACACTCTTTAAGTACTAAGACTCTTCCATTATATAATGATAGTCGGCAGGTCCCGACGACCACTGTTGCAACACTTACATCAGATCCCATATGGATGACTATCTCCCCTTCATCTAGACTCTTAGTTTCCTGAAATATATGCAACAAATTGTATACATGAACAAAAGTACTAGAATCTATAACCTAACTTCCTTCTCGTCCAACGAAAAACTAGTTTCAATGATGAAAGTAGATTTTAAACTTGCTGGGGCTTTACTTTGTCGACCGACTTCATGTAATCCGGACAATTGTGTTTCCAGTGCCCTGGCTTCTTATAGTGATGTCAAACATCGATTTTCTTAGATGCTATCAAAGTGGATGCATTGGAAAATGAGCCAACGCCTTGACTCTTCTTCTTTTTCTTCTAGATCGAGCCCTTTCGAGAACCATGCTTCCGACCACGCTTTCCTTTGACTTATGCAACCATTGCACTGTCGGAGGGGCCATCCTTCTTCATTATGTCTTCTGCAAACTTTAATGCATCCAATAACCCAACGTTAGTATAATCAACTTTGCTCAAGTGGTATGTGACCAGAAAGTGGTTGAAAGACTTAGGGAGCAATAACAAAATGAAGTCAGCGTGCATATCTGACATCTTGTTAGATTATGATCTTCATCATATTTTTCATTAAAAATAATTTCTTTTGGAGTCTTCGGGTCTGTGTACTTGTCTTTTGAAAGCACATAAGAGATGTGCTTAGCGAATAGGATAAGATCCATCTTTCGGATCCAATCCAAATAATTTGGTTCGGTCAACTGATTGACCTCCAAAGAGCCTACTAAGAGGGTTCATAGACTTCATTTCTGAAATTAAAAATACACTATATTATAATATATAAATAATAATATACTCAATTGTATTTTTTAATTAAGGAATTTTTTAATTAAATTAGTCTTGCTTTTTCAACTTTGAAATTCATTCCCTTAATCACTTTCATAGCAAGAAATATACTTACAGCTACATCTCTAACAAGAACTGGGATCTCCTCTTTATCTTTGTCACATCCCAATAATATGAGAACCTGTAACTCGGATAAAAAGAAGCGGGAACACATTCTGCCTTGCAAGTTTAACTTCTATTTCCCAATTCGGTCTTTAACGTGTGGGCCCACCGCCCCTAAGGTGATGTTGCCTAGTCGCTAATTCAACCAACTGTCAACATGCTTAAAACTCATTATGCGCAATCCAATATCTCCCCAATAATAAAAGAAACTGATATTGGGGCCACTATGCATACAATCTTACGCTTTCAAGAAGCAAAGAGCCCAATCCATATGTGCTTGTATGCATGAGCTGTCACTTTGGAAAGGCGTCTCCTACATACAATCTCTGAAGACAGAACCCTTTGCCTTGACGGGAGACCATGGATGTCACTTACGTGATTCTCCACCTCATACTCAAATTTTAATTAATTATCATGAATCGCATTCTTATAAATAATTCTTTCAAGGGAAATACACATCTATTTATAATAAAGTTTTAATTTGGATATAATTAATTTAGTTACATTAAATCACTTATCAATCCAATTCAATCAACCAACAAACTTGATTGTTACTTGAAAGGATGGTATTATCTGAAAAATACATTTTATTTCGAATTTAATAATTAGAAAAATACATTATGATCTCTTAAGTATTATCCCTTCCCTACCAATGTCATGACCAGTGTCGACAGGAGTGGGACAGACCGCTCACGGAGCAACCTGCTACCCCAACAGTCCCGGACTAGATACCATATTCGCCTTAGGCAAGGATAATGCCAAATTGATCAATTTGTACTTGAGATGATAATCGGTTTTTCAACCGAAGTTATACCATATAATAATAATCAAAATCATTTTGATTTGTATTATAAGGAAATTTTCTAAACAAATTCCCAATCCTATTCAAGAAACTTTATTTGTTGGAAACTGGATCATGCAACCAATTTGTGATCTAGATCATATCTAATCAATTATTAGTTAAGGAAATATCACTTAAGGAAATAATTATCATCAAATATTTATCCATAATTATTCCAGAAAATTAAGCACTAATTTCCCTAATTTATTAAATGACAATCACAAGGTTCTTGATTAGGAATGTAATTTCCAGCAGTGACCCCTACTCACTAAAAGTATCATATCTCAATCAATTTAAATCCAAATCATGCAAAGTAAGTTTCTAAAGTTTGATAATTTGATTTACAATAGAACTCAAGTAATTAATATGCATTTTGAGGTATTTCAAAACAGTAACTAACTATTTAATTACATCAAGATCAGCTATACCTGAAACAGTGGATATATGTTCATTAAAAAAAATCATATCATGAGCAATCTAATTTCAAATCACACAAACTCAAATCCCACAATTTACTTATATAATAAATAAAATTATTCAAGTGATAATTTTGTATATAAACATTTTAAATAGGGCCGAAAATAATCACAAAACAGGGTTACGTGAATGAAATGCGATAAAATTTTCACAAACCCTAATGAGCCCAAGTCTTCCTAAGTTCATGGATCATATCCAATGCCGTTGACCTAAGTCTCTAATACGACTTGAAGGATATGAAAGAATCCTTAATTACATCATGGAAGCGTGATGATCGCATCATATATGATCGAGAGCGACTAGTCGCACTAGTTGCTCAGTGCAGTGGTATTTAAAAAAAATAAAATGATGAAAGCACATGATCCAAGAACACTTCTTAGATCATTTCATATAACCACATAATAGATAAAGGAATACCTCTTGTAGCATGTTTTTGATCAAGCCTCTAATAGAAGAGACCTCCTTTCTCAAGTCTGATCCGTAGGAGGAGACGCTTGCGAGGCGAAGATGAGTCATGTACTTCTCGCAATCCAAGTCGACGATCCAAGCATTGGATCTCATGATCTTGTCTTACGAGATCGAACACCTTCTTCACGAGCAAGATGCGCCAAAGAAGACAGAGACCCAAGAGTCCTCGAAGTGACAACACAACGGGGATGCGACGACGAAGACGACTTTCTCTCTATGAGAAGAGTGGACTACCACTCAAGGAGAGGGATAAGGGTTGGCATGAGAAAGAGAGAGGGAGATGGTGTCAAAGATGTAATCCAAAGAGCAACGGATGCCTCTTCTTATATAGGGTTTTGGGAGTCCATGGATCACAATCCATGGACAATACAAAATCAATATATGAGATTGATGTGTTAATTTCAATGGCCATGATTTTATTATAAAAAATACAACAACAATTAATTTAATTTAAATTTATAAATAAATATAATTAATTTCAAAATTAAATCATTTAATCTTGGAGATAATGTAGGAAGAGATTGCCTCATCCCTAAAAAGGGGGACGACCATCAAGTTCCTTTAGGACAATGTGGTCATCCACCCTCTTGACTTGGAATGAGTCAATCTCCTTCCAATTCATGAGATTATCTTATCTCATGAAATTTGCAATATTGTCTCACAAAAATAATTCATAATTATCTTGTGAAGATTGCAAGCATGCCATTGGAATTATGTAAATCACAGTCACAATTCAAAATAAATGTAATTATATTTTCAATTAAACATCTAATGTGAATCCAATTCACATCAATAATTAACCAATAAATATACAATTAGTCTCTCTCTAATATATTATAAATCACATTTATAATATATATATATGAATAATTGGATAGTGATATCCATATTATTTATATCCATAATAATTAAACCGTATTTAATTATATTGGATTATCATTCTCATGCATTCAAATAATATAAATAAAATTCACATTATTCATGATAATTAAATAATAATTAATTATCCATTTCTCAATTCTTAGATGTAATTCAACGACGTAATTATTGCTTAAATTATTTCAAGAATAATACGCTTTCTCTGTAGATACTTGGAGATAAGGACATGGCGATTATATGTTCCACGTATAGTGACTTGGATATTGAGATCATATATCAAATCTAGATCCCATGGACCTCTCATAGATGCTTGATTAAATTATGGTCGTAAACCTAATATTCTTACTGCATTTGAATCTCATTCAGATCAATGTCCAACACTTTGACCAAGATTAGGTTACTTCTCTACTCTGAGAAGACACTAAAATCCAGACATGTTTCATCACTCCCTAAGAATAGAAGCATCATGATTATACAATAGTTTATGATCACATCACCTTGAGGCATTCCTAATACATGTACATCATCCATACTGGAAGACCTATGTTAAACCCGAAGATATAAATCAATTTTACATTGTCATCTTTAGGGTTTCATCATCAAGTTTCTCATTATTGGTCATTGGGAGTTGGTATCGATCATATGTTTTTCAAAAGCATACATCATACCTTGAAATTCTTACCATGCCTCAAAAGCACGATGACCATGCATGAAATTTGATTGGTCCCAATACCTCATGAGTTGGCTCATGTCTTCCAGTTCACAAGTGAACATGTATGATCCCTTTGAAAGATCATATTACTCATATGCTCTCATATGCACACTAGATCGTCGATGTAAAGACCTTGGTTAGGTCATCAACCTATTGGTCTATCAAATGTACACACTCAGACATATAGCAACACACATGTCTCTGATCAGAGTATTTGTGCCTTTATCATGACAGTATACGACATATGACTTTGGTTATCTCGATCTCATTAAGTCAAATCTTTGACCTAACTAATCTGACACCTTCGAATCTCTATTCCCATGTAGAGGACCTGCAACAAGAGGTCGATGAGATATCAACCTAATGAGAAAGGATTGTCATATCCTCAGGCTGGAGATCATCTCTTAACAATCATTTGACGATGCTTGATGAGTCCTCATCAAACTCCTTAGATATTCATCCAAGCACCAGCCTTTATGATTCATTTATTGAATCAACAACTGTATGATTATTAAGATGATCATAGTACATAATCCTAATTGTAGAGTGGGATCTTATAATGCATTCATTCATTTAATCTCAGAAAAGGAGTGAAAGAATCAATAACTTTTATTGATAAATCAAATATTATAATAACATTTAATGTAAGAATGGTTTGCCTCGGGTTCACATGGCTAACACCTAGATCTTATAAACTCTCATTGTAAGAACTACGTTTGGTGTAGTCAAAACCATTTACAAATCACATAAATCAACATTATTTATCTTCTGAAAAAGATAAATGACTTTCACAGAGGATGCCTCAAGTACATACCCTTAACCAAATTAATATTATGCACAAGAAGAAAGGTTTTCACTCAAAATACCTAAATAATCTCCTCGATGGTTTATCTTCTATTTTAGAAGAAAAGCCTTCACATAAAATGCCTCTTAGCCTAGAATAAAGGTGAGTACACATTGTGATACAACCTTCTCAAATACATAATGCAATATGAATAAGTGAATGCTAGGATGATGTAAATAAATCCTCAAATAAAATACAAATGCAAATCAAGGATTTTGTAAATAGAATGGCTATTGAAGTTGAACAATATAACAATAATGCAGAACCAAGGAGAAGTGTATTCAAAGATGGGAGGAGAAGTGTTGTGTGAATTGTGTTTTCAATGGAAAGCTTAAGGTCCCTTTTATTGGTGAAAAGAAGGGTTCAAGAATATATTAACCTAGAGTAAAAAAGAAATATATGTCTATAATAAATGTCTTTAAAAATAACCAAGTATAGAATTCAAATGCATGGTTACTAGAAAGAGGTGGATTAAAATATTATCAAAATAATATTAAAATGAAGGATTATAAAAAGAGTTGAATTAAAACATATAACCAAGAATACAAATTAAATTAATGGTTAGAAAACAAGTTATATTAATACTAATTCAATAAGGGTTGAAAAATAGATGAAAAAGTTGACTTAAAATATATTTTGAAATAATATTGAGATTCAATAGTTTATCTTAAGAAAATGTAAACAGAAAGGCAGAAAAATCAAATGTAGATTATGAAATGTAAACTTAGATTAAAAAATGGAGTAGAATATTTTTATAACAAATCTTGAGAGTGTGTAAGAACACTGAGATTGGAGAACAACTTCCTTAACTCTTTCTTATCCCAGAAATTCATAAAAAAAAATATCTTTCAAGTATGAATAGGTAGAGAATGTTGCATCTTGATTCACATTGAAAGGATTTAATAGAGGATCCTTTTATAAGCTTAAAGAATGCTTAACAATAGAATGAATCAAAATATCTCAACTCAACATGATTGAATAAGAAACCCAACATATGGTGTACTGATGCATAAAGATGTGTACCATTGTGGTAGACGCAAAACACTATTAAGAAAAGGCTCAATGATCAATGTCTACTTCCACAAAGTCTACACAATACAACTTCAGTTATGCACAGAATAAAAATTGAAATGACTAGTTCAAATGCTGGTAGTTAATGTGTACTAATGTACAAAAATATGTAATGGTGCAACATTAAGAGAAATATGTTGGATTTAACACATCAAGATTGTGTACTAGTGTATGAGTGTAACCTATGCATGGAGTCTATGTACCACTGCAAGGATGTAGATAGGGACATGATTTACTAGAATAAGATCATGTCTATCGATGAATGAATAAATATGTGGTGCACATATTTAAATTGTAGAAGAGTTTACTGTTTACACTTGATGTATTGGTAAACAACTAAGGTGCACAGATGCGTATGTTTAGGTGTGTCGCGATAATAAGTGGGTTGTCGATGCCCAAACTAGAAAAGGTGTGTGACAAGGATAATGAAGAAAAGGGTATGATACTAGTTAGGTGCAAATGATGTATGCGTGACTTTGAAAGGCTTTAACACTTTTTCTATGATTAAAATAACAACTACACAAGATAAGAAAAGGCTCTCGAGCTTTTCTGTTGCTTTGAGTTAGAGCTTTAACTATAGCTTCTTATTTCATTGAGTCAGAGATTTAACTTTAGCTTCGAATGAGCTTCTTGTTGTTTTGAGCTACTATTTGTCTTCTTTCTGTGAGTTTCCTTTTATTCTGCTATGCTTCACTTGAGCTTATTCAAATCAATGCCAGTAACTTTAGCCTTTGTATCCCAATGCATATAATATGTGGCTTTGTACAACAATTTTACCAAATATATGCATAATATACATGCTTTAAAACACATCTTGCTGGTTGATTTGCATGTTTCATCGGAATGATTAGTCCTTTGCAAATAACATATTCTATTGATTTTGTTATTGTTTAGAGTTGGAGGTGACTTGCACCAATAATCTTGTCCTTATTGATGATGACAAAATTTTACCAAACCGAAATAATGGAAAAAATTTAAAGATGTACAAAGACAATAATCCATAAGAAAACATTACTCGTAGAGTTTAAAACTTTGCAAATGTTGCCTATTTTTCTTTTTAGCTCTTCGTAGAGCAAAAATTCACAATGCTCTCCCCTTACTAGTAGCATCAGTTTTGTAGCTTTATGCAAAAGCTTTTAAAAAATACATTACTTTCATAACAATATTTCTCCCTATTTTTGTCATATCACATAAGGTAGGCAAACGAAAAGAGTCGCTGAAAACGTTTAATCTGAGTTGAGTTTAAATAAAGAAAGTTTGAGAAACAAGATTTTACACAGTATAATCATGTAGGTTATAATCTTGTTTAGCACATGCAATCCACGAGTAATTTCCAAATCGGTAGCAAAAGTTTGTTAAAAAAGTTATTAATTTATTTGTGACAATCGACTCTTCAATTTAGTTCAAATATTAAAGATAGACATAGGGCCTAACTTAGAAGAGTTCAGTTTTTGGACATGCATAAGTTGAAATTAAATTTTAATGTAGTAAAGGAGGGATAATGTCTAAAAGTTTGCTCGTGAAGATGATGATATGGTTTTATACCATATATGTCGGACCATGTAGAGGAAAGTAATGGACCAGCCTTTCTAGACACCTTTTTTTGAAGCTTATGAAAACTTTGATAAAATTTTAGAGGCATTTATATATACTTAAAATATTAGATTAGAAAGCGTAGATAAATGATTCCCTTCAAATATGAGGGAGTAGGATAAGACAAGGGTCAATAATGCTTGCTTTGTCGCTTTGTTATACTAGAGAGAAGGAGCATGGGACTGAGCTCGTGGTGTCAGCTAGGTCTAGGATGCAGTGACTTATGCTCTATGGGATGGAGGAAGCAGTAAGAAAGACCTCAAATATAGATATATCCTAAAGAGAACCAGTCTGATTATCTCATGCTAGCCCCACTGAGCCTTGTTGTGGTTAAAGACAAAGGAAGGATGTGCTGAATTTTAGAGCATAAATTCCTAGACTAGGCACCCATGTTTTTCCTTTAGAGATTGCAGCTCCTTAACCTCTTACAAGCATCTATTGCTAAAATAATGTACTTGGGATTTATAAAGGATATCAATTAAGATAATTAATAAAAGTTAAATAAAAAGTTTAAAACAATCTTAAAAAAACAATTCAAGGTGTCAGTAATATATACCAATCAATAATCAATATAAAATAAGAATGCTATGGTTTAAATATATGTTACTATGATAAAGTATGTTTTTGCATGCTTGGTCTCTGTAATCAAGATGTATATCTTTCTAGAGATCGCATCCATGTATGTTGTGGAGGTTCAATTTCTATATTGGATACCTTGGACATCCATTCTCTAGGATCTTTGATTTCTAGATATTTTGAACCTGTATTTTTTATTCAAAAACTATTTTTGGCTATATGCCTTCTTAGGTCCACAGGCTTATTTGACTTCTTCCAAAATTATTCAATCTTTTGAATAAGTCTACCTTTAGCATTATTATCATAAATAAATGCAAAATGCACTACCTTCTTAGGTTCTGATATAGGTTAATATCCTATTCCATATTTACTAGAAGATGAGACTTCTCTATAAAAAAAGTTTTTTTCTAAATTTTTAGCATTATTAGTAAATATAGCGAACACATGTATATGTATTTTCTATTTACGAGTCTACATAAAATTTTGGAATTTTTATCCGACAGATCCTATAATCTTTGTCAATTACCTCAACGACCTTTGAAACATCGATATTCCTCCCTTGACCCCGTAAACTTGCTCTGTTTTACCCCATGAACCTTGCCGTTTAATTGACACATGTAGAGTTAACTTTCTTGAGTTAAAAACGAGTTAATCTGACCAGTATGCAACCTGACAGTTAGAATTAATCAAGAGACTCCTCCCTGGACGAGGGTATTGGTCTGGTTGGAGGATATGGCGCTTCTACTCGACCTAGGCTGGAGGAGCGGCGGGGTTGCGGCGGGGAGGAGGTGGGTGCAGGGGGGTTCGAGCGGCAGGGTTACGGGAGGGTAGGGATTGCTGGAGGGTTGCGGGAGGGTGAAGGGGTGCAGAGGTGCGGGAAGCTGCTCAGAGCGGGAGGGTGGGGTTACGGGAGGGTGGGGGTGCGGCAGGGTTGCGGGGTGGGGGGGTGCGGGAGGGTTGCGGCAGGGGGGGGGGGGGTGCGAGAGGCTGCTCGGAGCGGGAGGGTGGGGGTGGGGGTGCGAGAGGCTGCTCGGAGCGGGGAGGATGGGGGGTGCGAGAAGTTGCTCGGAGCGGGAGGGTGGGGGTGCGGGAGGCTGCTCGAAGCGAGAGGGTTGCGGGAGGGGGCTCGGAGCGACGAGTTGCAAGAGGAGGGGGGAGGAGGAGGCTGCTCGGAGCGAGAGGGGGCTGCGGAGCGCCAACGACAATGGAGAGATGGTTGGTGCTGGGTGGTGGGGAAATGGAGGACGGTGAGAGGGAGTGGCAGTTAATGTAATTTCGATAAATAAAATAGGCATAACATCAAAGAATGTAACGGAATCCGGTTACTTTTAACGGGTAAATAGATGGAGGTTAACCACAGGGTTTATATGGTAAGGGTTAGCAGGTTTACAGGATCGAGGGAGGAATATCGATGTTTCAAAGGTCGTAGAGGTCATTGGCAAAGATTATAGAGTCTGCCGGGTAAAAATCCCTAAAATTTTAGATCAATTATTTTATTTTTAAACAATTAATCTCATTAAGTTAAGTTTTTCTTAATAAAAGAGTGATTTGATTTGTTTGCATTAGCTAAAAGTTTTTCGACATTAACTTTTTCATTTGCATGATACTCTTATTTTTTTCTTATTTTCTCTTTTTATTCAAAGTATGCTTCAACAAGTTCATCGTAAAAATATTTCTTGTTTTATTTTCGAGTAGTTCATCTTTGAAATTGCATTATTCAATGGGTCATTATGAATGCAACAAGAACGTTTCTTTATGACATGAGTTATTTTCTCTTTTGATGTTGAACTTTGATTTATTTCTTTAGGACTTTCTTCGTCTACATTTTTTCTATAATTTTATTCTCCATCACAACTTATTTTGGAAGCTTTTCCAATGTAGATAATTTGGTGATCTCTCAAAACTTCATTTATTATTTTGCAAAGTAGTATCTTTTTGTACTCTTCAAGCGAGAATGCACAACATAACAATTCCTTGCTTTTACGTTTCTTTCGATTTCCTTGATTTTCTCATCAGAGAAATCATTTTCTACATTAGTTAGCTTGGGCGTAGTAAAGGAGTGCGATATGTAACTGCATAACCTAGAAGATCATATCTTTGCATAAATATTCTTGTTTGCCAAATCAAAAAATTCTTATCTATGAAGTATGATGTATTGTTGATCGAGTGTGCCCAAAAGGTAGAAAGAGTGCAGTGTATGTGTGGGGGCGTGTGTGTGGGCGTGTGGGCGTGTGCGTGTGTGTGCGCGTATGCAGGTGAGCGTGTGTTTGTGTGTGTGTGTGTGTGTGCGTGCGTGCGCGCGTGTGTGCGTGTGCGTGTGAGCACATGCGCGCGTGTGTGCGTGTGCGTGTGCACGCGTGTGGGTGCGGGTGTGAGCGGGGGTGCGGGGGTGTGTGTGCATGTGAGTGTGCGTGGGCGTGCGCATACGTGTGCGCGTGCGTGTGCATGTGCGTGTTTATACAAGTTCACAGCTTACAAACTCTCACTGTAACAAATACATATGGTGTAGTTCAAACCATTTAGAAAGCACACATCTTACCAATATTTATCTTCTGCACAATTAGAAAGGCTTTTACAGAGAATGTCTCAACGTACACAGCTTTAACCAAATTTATCTTCTACACGGGAAGAAGCCTTTCACATACGACGCATCAACTACCTCTCCAAAGGTCTGTCTTCCATTTATGAAACAAATCCTTCAAAGAAAACAAGATAAGTACAAATTATGTTATAGCCTTCCCAAATACAAAGCAATATGAATAAGGATGACAAGATGCAAACAAATCCATAAATAAAATGTAAATACAAATCAAGTATTTTGTAAATAGAATGACTATGTAAGCTAAGCAATATAACAACAATGCAAAATGGAGATCTTTAAAGATTTCTCCTTCGCACGTGTTCAAGAGATGATCAGAGAAGTTTTGTGTGAGTTGTGTTTTCTACATCTAGATTTAGGTCCATTTTACAGGTGATAGGGAGAGTCCAAGCATAGTACTAACCAAGCGTAGAAAATAAATGGATGGCTAGCATAAGTAGCCTTAAAAAATAACCAGAAATAGAATCCAAATAGATGGTTGTTGAAAAGTGATGGGTTAAAATGTAATCAAAATAAAATTCAATTGAACGATTATAAAAATAGTTGTATTACAATATCTAACCAAGAATATAAATTAAACTAATGGTTAGAAAAGGAGTTGGTTTAATATTACTTCAAGAATAAGTGTTGAAAAATGGATTTAAAAAGTTAACTTAAAATATATTTTGAATAATATCAACCTTCAGAATGTATATTATGGAGACGTAAAATATACTAAATACTGTAAAATACGAAAAGCAAACAGAGAAAAAAGCGAAGCATAACGCTTTTTGACACCAAAGCTTGAGAGAGCATATGAATGCGAAGATGAGAGAATAGTTTCACAATGCATTTCTTAATCCAAAAATCTCGTAGAGAGTTTCTTTTAAGTAAGATGGAATCGAGAAGTTGTGCTCTTGGTATGTGTAAAAAGGGTTGAGTAGATGATCCTTTTATATGCTTAGGAATTTTAATAATAGCTGCAATCGAAATACTTTGGCTTAAATTATTGAATAACCAACTCATCTTCTGGTATACCTGGTGCATAAATATACGCATGTGCTTCAAGAGATAAACACACGTAAGAAAGGTTCGATGGTCAAGGTATTCAAGTGCATAAATGTCCGGACTGGCGTGACTTTAGTTATGCACAAAACAAACTTTGAAAGGAGTAAGTTCAAATATTCATAATTTAACATCTTACACAAAGATGTATCAGTGCAACGGTTTGAAAAATACGTTGGATTGATATATCAAGAGTGTTTACAAGTATACAAGCACATGATTGCACAGTAATGGTAACGTAACCCTGCAAGGGTTTTATCTATTGGTGCAAAATTGTTGGTAATTGCATAAGTCACATATATTTGTGAATGAACAAGTGTACGGTCCTCATATTTAAATAGTAATAAAAAAGCTTATTGTTCACACTTGATGTACCAAAGAATACTCAAAATGTATCGATGCATCTTCATAGGTGTACCAGTATAAAAAATATTCTACTGATGTCCAAGGTAGAAAAAGTGTGTATCAAGAATCATGAATAAAAGAGTATTATCCAAGCTAGATGTTTATGATGTATGCACAACTTTGAGAGGTTTTAAAACTTTTTTTAAAATTAGAAAAACAACTAAACAAGATAAGAAAATGGTTTCAAGCTTTCCGGTTGCGCTTTGAGTTAGAGCTTTAAGTTGAGCTTCTTATTTTTTTTGATTAACTTCTAAGGAGATCCTTATTATTTTGAGCTCCCATTTGTCTTATTTATTTGAGTTTCCTTTTATATATTATGTCAAGCTTCATTTAAGCATCTTTCTCCATATCAATGTCATTAATTTTTATATTTATAGCTCAATGTATATAATCTGCAATTTTGTATATCGCATGTATTATTTACATGTACAATTCACATGCTTCGAGGCACATCAAGTTTTCATGGCTGATTTTCCCTTTTGACCTTAAGGATTAGTCATCTACAAATAACCTATCATGCTAGTTTGTTATCGGCAAATTTAGAGTTCAATGTGGCTTGGACCAACATATCTGGAAATGGGCTAGCAAGTTGAAGTTTTCCATATGGATATGCATCGCATATATCTAATCCCGTTGATGCGAAGAAAATTATGTTCAAAAGAGCCATGACTATTGTGTTCTTATGGAGAGGTTTCTCCCTCTATTATTTAGAGGGTTATTACCAAGACTATAATGGATGTTTCAACTTGAGAAGAATTTCCAAAATATTTTCCTAACTAGCCTACTTCTTGAAGAGATTGTAATTTTAAGCAGAATGCTCCACTTAAAATGTGTGACCTAGAGAAGATACTTCCTCCATATGTCTTTGGCTTTACGAAGTATTTGATGATCCATCGATCCACTTAAAATGTGTGACCTAGAGAAGATACTTCCTCCATATGTCTTTGGCTTTACGAAGTATTTGATGATCCATCGACCATACAAGGTCAAATTTGGTGAATCAATGAAAATGTAAATGTATGTATCAGTTTGAGAGGTAATCTTCTTTAGTTTAGTTTCTTTTACAAGTGTATTAGGAAATAAATATCCTTATTTGTCTAATTTATTTTTTGAATTAAAATATATGTTATTCATGAAATGGAAATTTTGAAATAAAAGTAGAATTCGAAGGATCCATATTACTTAATATACATATGAGAAAGTAGCAACATTTTGTGAGTGTTACTTTTCAGATGACGTAAAAACAATACATGATCAATCGAAGAAAACTCTTTGGAAAAACTAAAATTTGCTTGATCACAAAGCAAGAGAAAGAAGCAGATGAGATATATGTGATAGGTTCGTTGTTCAATAGTAGTCCCCTCTACTTATAACCCACTATCACACTTTGTGACTACTAGATGTGGAACTATGTTTGGGTGTTACACTGGACCATGTGTAGATATGACTTTTCTAGTTGTCTTCACAAGGTCGTACTTGTTCCTTATTATAATCTTAAAATGTTTTCCAAAACAATTCTATACCTTGATATTCTCAGGCTGACAGGTGATTTAATGCAAGTTTCTCTTGGTACTCCCTAAATGGATATAAACACGCATCAATTATGTAAACATAAAGAATATTATGTTTAAGAGGACGTACTTGGTAAATGGCATTATCTCGTCGCATGGGCTTAAGAATTTTGTGTTGTAGTCAAAAGACCAATTGGGCCCAAGCCCAATAAGTTTTATGCGCTTATTGTCCTCAATAATGGATCGAGCCTAATCCCAGACGTTACAAATTGTAGCAGAGTAGTTCCTTCTAATAGTGAAAAAAACTATCCAAAAGGTGTAACCACCCCTACCAAAGAGATAAGAGGAAAGGGATACCCTAGAACATGCAACCGCCATTACTACTAGGAATAGGTGACGATCCATATGGCAATGAAGACGTTGCATGCATATATATGTATATATATATATATATGAGTGATCCTATGAGAGCAAAAAAATGTGAGAGCATGCATTCTGGACCACATGATCATGTCTTCTCTCTCCCGGTTGAATCATGTGGTTAGGAATGCATGATCTCACAAAATTTGGCTCTCATAGGATCACTCCTCTCTTTCTCTCTCTCTCTCTCTCTCTCTCTCTCTCTCTCTATATATATATATATATAAGGGGGGAAATTGCATGACCCCAACGTAGTTCAACATCTAGTAATCGAAAAGTGTGACAATGGGTTATATGTAGAGGGGACTATTACAAAATAACTTGGTTTAAGCATTTGGGGTTGTAGGCAAGGGACCCAGCTGGGCTCAAGCCCAACAAGTTGTGAATTGGTCGTCCTCAGTAACGGATCGGGTATATGGCTACGACGTTATACCCAGTATATCAAATAAGTTCACATGGTGGATGCTAGAGCAACGATTATCGATTTGATACTTCTAATTCACAAAAAAGTATGATCGCTCATAATTATGAGTGATGGTACGCGGATCATGTTACGGGGAGAAAGGGTCATATCAACTACTGCAGAGTTTGAAAAATAAAGTCACAAAGTATGTGAATGTCCAATTGGTTTGAAAAATAAAGTCACAAAATCATGTGGGTAACAAGGAGAGGGTAGTAGAAGAAGAACCTGATGATGCTTTAATACTGGAGTATTAAAGAAGCAACTATTGTAGTTACGGATTCTGTTCCTTCGACAAACTCGATAATAATGCAAACAACTATTTAAAAAGGATGATGATATGGTGGATGAATAATTAGATGAATTGAGCTTAAATGATAACAACACCGATCTTGAGCGGTCGAGATGCGGCAGATTAAAATTATTTGTACATTTAAAAACTCTTCTAAGTATGATGATTAGGGGTGCTAATCGAATCGAATACTTCGAATCCACGTGGATTCTAATTCAATTCATTATAAAAGTTTCGAATTCGAACTCGAATCAAATTTCAAACGAATTTACTAACTTAAATTTAGATTCAATTCATTTGAAGTTTCAAATATTCAAATTCGATTCATTTTATTTCGAATTTAAAATGTTAATTGATGTGTTAAAGCTTATATAAATAATATTATATGAAGAATAATATGATATAAATATCGTATTGTATAAATCTAATTTTGAAATGTATTACTAAATAAAGTTGAAAAACTATAAAATCGAGGAAAATATGACATCAATACACCATAGTGGATAAAAGTGCATAATTTTTATAATTAGTATGTCTTTTACAATCTAAATGTACTCTTTTTAAACGATGAAGAAATGTATAAATACAATATAATTATACGATCCTATCAAAAGATATAATATCATTGACGAAAAAGTTGAATATATTATAATTATCATTGCATGTTAAAGCAAGACAAGATCAGACTTATATAGAAAGTTGATACAAATTAATATTATTATTTGAAATAATGAGAATAGTAAAATAATAATGTAGCAAGATAACACCTCTACATTAAACGTGAGGATCTTCATTATCAAAAACTGAGCCATGAAAATGAAATATATGAATATTTTATGTACAATGGAACAACTTACATTTTGGTGAGAAGAACTTGTATACTACTCATGTGATGATAAATGTCGTCTTGACAATGATAATCATCATGGATTGCCATGCCAGGATCAAAACAACAAAAAAGAAAAGGGGATATATCTTGATAAATTTCGAATCACGATAAATGTTAAAGAGGAACACAAAGTAGAAAAATCATTATTTTCACATGCTAGGAGAAAGGACACCATAATATCGTTGATATTAAGAGTCTTTGGTAGATAATGAAGGGGAGAATGGAAAAGGCGGTGTAAAGAATGTGAGAACATGAAAGTAAATGTATGGGCGAGGATTTACAATAACAATCAACATTTGATCTTTCCTATTAGATTTCAGGACTAATATTTTTTACTCTTTTTTATATTTGATATTTAGTCTTTAACTAATAGAATTATACATATATATATACATGTCAGATTTGGTATGGCTTAAGTTATTTGTAAACACTTAATGCCTCAAAATTTCTGAATACTATGCTAAGATTGATTATTGTACTTATACAAAGTAAGTCATACCTAAGTTATTGTCACTAGGCTAAAATAATAAGTAAAGACATGAACTTGGATGTTTTGTATAACCGACGCATGAAGGATCCACATTTCTAACTCATAATATTTTACAGTCAAACCACTTGAACTTAGTTATAATGAGGAAAGGAAAGGGATTGGATCTCATCAGGGGGCCTAATGTTGCATATACACATCACATATTGACAAGTCACGTCGGTATAACGTGATACTATGAGTAGGGAAATCATAGTGGTGAAGGGAGAACATGATAAATCATATCAATGGAGCTCGGACATGATTATAAGTTTAAAATTAACTACTTAATAAATGTAACAAGTTGGTTTGAGAGTATCTTTAGTTGCGTGTACATGTTATGCTTAGTGATATAATGTGAATGCTAAATCTTTCATTGTAAATGAAATGTAGCAGCTTTTTAATACATATTCATATAATCTTTTCTACATCTATTTACTTGCAAATGAATTCGAATAGATGCATGTCAACATTTTGATGTAATTATGCTATAATACTTGTACAAGAATATTCTGAAAAGATCCTAATCAATCTAGAGTGGTTGTTACATGTATATATGTAAATATGTATGTATTATATGCACGTATATGTATGTACTATGCATATATAAATATATTGTTATATATATGAATGTATGCATATAAAATATCGAATCGAATCGAATTATTATCGAACGAATTCAAGTAAATTCATATTCGATTCATTTGGGAATCGAATCCCCAACTTAAATTCAAATTCAGTTCATTTGGTTTCGAATAGAACTTTTTTCGAATTTTTATCAAACGAATCATAATCGAATTCGAATGATTCAGTTCAATTAGCAGCCCTAATGATGATACACAGACTCTAGACATTTTAGTAACTTTTTTTAAGTATGATGATATACAGACTCTAGACATTTTAGTAACTTTTTTCTACAGGCATGGCAGGTTTTGATCTTGGTGGAGGATCTCATGAATCCTCCACATCCGATTTGGGGATTCTCAGATACTGTCCAATTCACACATCTAATTTTGTATTTGCTGCCATAAATAAGAAGAAAACGGAGTAGTATGTGTTGAGAGGGAAAAAGGAAAGATAGCATTCATCTAACCCTAAAGCTTTCTTATATAGGAGAAAAGCTTTATGGGTAAATTATATAAACAGGACAATAAAAGTAAACAATATAAGAAGGAACGACAAGATAACATGAGTATTGTAACACTCCCCCTCAAGCTGGAGCATATATATCTATCATGCTCAGCTTGGAACAACAGTGATGAAAAGGACCTCTAGCCAGAGCCTTAGTAAACATATATGCAATTTGATCTCCTGACACAACATAAGATGTTGAAATAAGCTCCTTTTGGATCAAGTCTCGAGTGTAGTGGCAGTCTACCGCGATGTGCTTTGTCCTTTCATGGAATGCTGGATTATTAGCTATAAATAAAGTTGCCTGATTATCGCATTTGAGATGCATAGGAAGAGGTACTTCACTATTAAATCAGTCAAAACAGACTTGACCCACGTCATCTCAGTACTACCTTGGGCAATTGCCCTATATTCTGATTCTGCACTGGATCATGCAACAACGGTTTGTTTCTTACTCTTCCATGAGACTAATGAGTTGCCAACAAACACAATGAAGGCTGAAGTAGACTTCCTGTCATTAGGACACCCAACATAATCTGCATCTGCACACCCTGTAACTGAGAGAGACGTATCTCTTCTAAACAGAAAACATGTGCCTAGAGATGACTTCAAATATCTCCAAATCATGAATACTGCATCCATGTGTGTCTACATGGGTTGCTCCATGAACTGACTAACTCTACTCACAGCAAAAGATATATCAGGCCTGGTAATCGTAACATACAATAATTTTCCTACCAGTTCTCTGTAGCATCTCTTATCCACCTCCTTAGATCCGTCATCGTGAAGCTTTACATTAGGATCCATCGGGGTAGTAGTTGGTCTACATTCTGTCATACATGCCTCAGATAAAAGATCAGTAACGTACTTCCTTTGTGTCATAACCATGCCCTGCTGATTTCGTGCAAATTTCAGTACAAGGAAGCAACGAAGTATACCCAAGTCCTTGGTAATAATCTGCTTTCCAAGAAAATCCTTAGCTTCTTGAATTCCATGTGCACCACTACCAGTAATAACAATGTCATCAACATAAACCAAGATGACTACAACACCTCACTGGTCTCTCTTTACAAAGAGAGTATGATCTGCAGTAGATCTAACAAATCCCTTCTGTTCAATCAATTCTAAGAGCTTCTGGAACCAAGCCCTCGGACTCTGCTTAAGGCTATACATAGCCTTATGAAGACGGCACACCATACTGGACTTTCCCTCAGCAGCAAACCCAGGTAGTTGCTCCATGTAGACCTCTTCCTACAAATCACCATACAAGAAAGCATTATTTACATCCAACTGGAAAAGGGGCCAATCATGGACCACAGCAACAGTAACGAGAACCCGCAGGGTAGAATGACACGTCAAAAGAGAGAACATGTCATGATAGTCCACTCCATATATTTGGGTGAACCCACGAGCAACCAACCTGGCTTTGTATCTATCCATTGTCTCATCGGCACGATGCTTCACGGTAAAAACCCATTTACTTCCAACAACAGACGCACCTGGTGGAGGGGTGACAACACTCCACGTACCTCACGATTGTAACACGTCACCTCTTCCTCCATAGCCAGACGCCATGGACTTCTCTGCAGTGCCTCCTGATACGACCGTGGTATATGTACAGCTAACAAACCCACAACAAATTGTTGAAATTCTGGGGACAGGCAGTCCAAGGAAACATGAGAACCAAAGTCCACTCCATATTTGGGGTTCATCGTAAGCGCACACTTCTGTCTCCAAAGTGCAATAGGAATATCCATATCATCAACATTAGGAGTAGAGACATTATCTGCACCCAGTACCTCAGCCTGTACAAGTAAATCACCCGTGCCATCAGAAGAACTCAAATGTTCATTACATACCTCGAGCGTGCTGGATGATGGAGGAGGCACATGAGCAGGGGGATTTTTGCTGGTAAATCTGAGGAAATAAAGTAGGAGACGACGGCGAAGGAAGTGGTGGTGGTGGTGGTGGTGGTGGCGATGGTGGAGGTGGATGTGGTGTTGGTGTTGGTAGTAAAGAACATGGTAATGACGGAGGAGGAAGCATATAGATATCGTCACCATCCTCTGAAGGAGCAAGCCTGTCACTTGTGGGAGAGAAATACATAATAGACGCAAAGAAGGTGACATCAGCACTGACATAGTACCTTCGTCGAACAGGGTCAAAACAGCGATATCTTTTTTGGGTTTTAGAATACCCAACAAACACGCATTTAACAGACCTGGGAGAACGCTTGTCAAGACCAGGAGAGAGTTGGTGAACGAATGCACCTGAACCAAAAACACGAGGCGTAAGCGAGAAAAGATCCTTCTCGGGAAACGCAATCGAGAATGTGATCTTCTCCCCTAACACCGACGAAGGCATAAGATTTACTAGATAACAAGCAGTTAGAACCGCATCTCCCCAATAGGAATGAGGAGTACAACTCTGAATCAAGAGGTTCTGGTAACATCCAAAAGGTGGCGGTGTTTCCTTTCAGCCATGCCATTCTGTTGGGAGGTATAAGCACACGATGTCTGATGCACAATGCCTTGAGACTTTAGAAATTGAGAGAGTTGGGTGCTGCAGAATTCGAGAGCATTATGAGAACGTATGTACTTGACTCTGGCAGAAAAGATGTTCTTCAATTCATTAATAAAAGATTGAATAACAGGACCGACATCAGACTTGTTCTTGAGAAGAAAAACCCAAGACAACCTAGAAAACTCATCAACAGCAACAAGATAAAACATGTCCCTGATGATCTGGGACACGACTTGGACACCAAATATCGAAATGAAACAACTCAAACAGACTTTGACTACTTGGACCCTGACGACTCTGGAAAGAAGATCGATGATGCTTCCCAAGCTAACAGGTCTCGCACTGAAAAGTGGAGCGAGAAGAAATCTGTGAAAGAACATGAACCAGCTTTTGTAGAGGAAGGTGACCAAATCGCAAATACCACTTGTATGGAGAAACAGACTCACTATGTAGAGAAGGTGAGGCATCTTACGGAGATTGCACAAGTCTGTAGAGGCCCCCTTGCTCAGCGCCAGTTCCAATCACTCTGTCCGTGAGTATGTCCTGAAACACAAGAGCAAAAGGATCAAATACGGTACGAAAATGTAAATCTTTGGTGATCTGACTAATTGATAATAAATTCATAGAAAATTCATGAGCATAGAGAACATTAGGAAGCCTCAAGGTAGGAGTCAACTGCACCTCCCCCTGACCAGTAATGGGGGAATGTGTACCATCTGCTATCACAACTGACCGTTCAGGCTGGACAGGAGTAAAAATACTAAACTGACTTTTGTCATCACATAGATGATGTGATGCACCTGAATCCATAAGCCACTCTGACAAGTCTGTCCTGTAACAAGTAGTAAAGGCATACTTTGTACCTGGTGTAGACGTTGATGCTGAGCCAGCCACATCTGAAGATCCTGAAGGAGATCCGGTCAAACTAGAAGTGAGCATAATATCCCTGAGTCGAACAACAAGCCCATCAAATCTCTGATCAGGAGCAGGTGAAGGGCTCCCAACTGGTTGTGTCTGCTCTGCAACCCGAGCTGAAGGAGGAAACCCATGCTTGGAATAGCATGTATCCTCCGAGTGGCCAGACCTATGGCAGAGTGCACGGCTGACGGGGTCGACTACCCCCTCCTCTGCCACGGTTAGAGCTCCCTCTACCACAATATGGTAAATGGCTTCCCCTACCACGAGAGGCAGCCATAGATGAAGATGTTTGGGACTGCAGAGTACCTCCTGAGGATATAGATAGTCTACTTAATCTGCGATATGCCTCCTCCATTGGAGGTATGGTAGCGTCGGTAAGGATCTGGGCACGAGCAGCATCATACTCAGAATCAAAAGCTGCTAGAAAGACTCCAGTCATCATAGAATCTCTGTATGCCTTGAGCTGCTTTGGCGTAGCAGTCAAGGGAATATAACCATGCAATTTCTCAAACATACCCCTCAAGGAATTATAAAAGGTATGAAGGGGACGACCATTCTGCTTGGATGTGAAGATATCATGCTAGAGCTGGAGTATTTTCGATTCATTCTTCGCCGTTGAGTATGTGGCGGCGAGAATGTCCCACGTAGCCTTCACAGTTGGCTGGCTCAGATATCATCGGCTATCTCAGATGACACAGTCCCAGATAGCCATACTCGTGAATAAGCATCATCTGCCTCCCATGAGGCATTTATCCCAGTCTTGTCACTTGGCTCCCCCATCGTGAGGATGTGCTTCTTACCATTACACTGCATCATACTCATGAATTGCATGGTCCACAGTTCATAGTTGGTTCCATCCATTTTGACAATGGGTGCCGGACCTTTGAAGGCACCCAATGATGAAACATCTACTTTGTTGTCGGACATGATGACAACTATCTTCAAGGCTGGGCTGAGAAACGAGAGATATTGGCGTCTACACTGACATATAGGAAGATGGTTGTGGGTACAGACTCATACCATAACCTCTTCCATTCCTTGAAGAGTCCTTTGGGTAGCTAGGATGTTGCTAGGGCTTCACGTGACACCCTAGGTACCCAAAAGAGAAGCACGCGGGAGGCACTCACGCGTGAAGATGAAGTGGGCCAAATGACAGCGACTGAGAAGCAACCGCCGGGCTAGGCAGCTACGGCGGCACCCACAGGAGGGAAGCTAGGCGGCGGCAGCGCCCGCAGGAGGGGACTGGGCGGCGCCTACAGGAGGGAGGGGCTGGGCGGCGGCTGTGAGTCCGAGGGGGAGGGGGCTGGGCGACGACAACGGTGGTGAGCCCGAGGGGATTAGGGTTTTGGTGGGGGCAGGATTCTCGGGCACAGGCTCCGGTCTAAGACCGTCGCTCTGATACCATGTTGAGAGGGAAAAAGAAAAGATAACATTCATCTAACCCCTGTAGCTCTCTTATATAGGAGAAAAGCTCTATGGGTAAATTACATAAACCAAAACAATAAAAGTAAACAATATAAGAAGGAACGACAAGATAACATGAGTATTGTAACAGTTTGCAACTTACTAATACAAACTAGCTAACCAGTTCAATCTACAAAGTTGATTTTGCATGTATTGAAGCAAGCCATTGTTCTATAACAACACAACAGACAATATCTAGTGCTATACCTATTTACCTGATAAGTGCTCTGCTCCCTTCACAGGATTTTAGACAGATGTTGCCATGGAACGCAAAATTCCGCCGGTAAGTGGAGTCAGTATTCACTGATTACAGGTCCGTGTTAACAGTTTACTTCAGTAAGTCTGGAAAGGTTTCTCCAAATACTCGTTGTCTTGCATTTGCCACCTGTATAATTGTATTTCATCAAATAAGTCTGATAACTAATTTCCAAGCAAAGTTGAAATGGACAAATAATTTCGATACTCCAAATTCAGAACAATGCTGAATGCTCTATATCGGAATAAGAACCGACTAGGCAAGCTGTTAGCGATCAGAAAAACCACCAACTATACAACCCACATGCTATAATATAAATGGAGTTTAATAATAGAATTACATAGTTAGCGAAGGCAGCCTAGAATTAGAATTGTACATTCCATCAGCATACTGTTGACATGCCTCTGAGCCTAACCCATTTTATCAACCCGATACACTGCACAGCCTGCTGTGCAACCTCCCTTTCATCATCATCCACAGGTGAAGCCTGTCATCAACGAACGGGGATCTCGCTTTGTATTCGGGTTTGTGGATCTGCAGTATTCACCCGTTTAGGGGAGATCTATCTCTACAGAAGTACTACATAGACCCCTTAAGATTAGGTCTATTTTTATCCTCTGTACCATAGTTTAAACATCACGATGGAGAGAAACATGTTAAACATCGCAGTGGAGAGAAACATGCATCCTCATTAAAGAGTAGCTCGGTTATGGGTGAACCTTCTAAATCATGGGTCAATGTTTTGTTTGTGATTGATTGTTTGATCCGTGTTGTACTTCCGCACAACAAATTGCATCGGATTTTTCAAATTTGTCTGAAGCAAGAAAAAGAAGATGGCATCACATAATATGAAGATCAAGAAGTTCACCATGAGGAATGGCTTCAACCTTTGACAAGTGAAGATGTGTGCTCTTCGCAAGCAATATGGTATCTGGGCGCTATCAGATGGTGAGAGGATGAAGGCACTCAAGCCCACAGAGCTGTTGGCATAGGAAGAAAAGGTGCATACGACGATCATGTTGTATTTGATTATGAGATAATCGTGGAGGTCACATATGAGAATATTGTCACGAGTCTGTGGTTAATCCATGAGAATCTTTACATAACAAGGTCTCTAATCATCAAATTATTGTTGAGGTATGCTCTCCATCCATATGCAAGAAAACACTCCTTTAAAAAAAGCACCTAGATCTCTCAAATACGTTACTTCTAAATTTGAGAAATATATACATGCTAAAAAAACATGCGGATGTTGCTTTGATTTTATTGATTTCGCCCAATATTGTATGAAAGTTTCTTTCAGCCAGAGAAGAGATTACCTTGAAGAAGAGTAGTCGCATCTACATACTAGCCAACTTCGTCATATGACTATTATGAATCATGCAAATACACATGATATAGCGGTAACAATCCATGAGAAGAACTACGATGTCTCTACGAAGTATTAGAAGAGAAGAAAGTCAAAACCAAAGAAAACTAATCGGAACAATATATGTAACTATTGCAAAGACCTAGATATTGGGAGAGGGATTGTACAAAGGACGAGTCATCATGGTCATTATAGTGGGCGAAAGAGATGATTCTAATGGTGATTACTCGATCATTTTTCATCTGATGTATTTTGAGGATATGTAGCTTCTTCATTCAAGGAGTTCCTCTCACATGACTCGTCTCAAAGATTGACTCTCACCTACAAGAACATCAACCGTGAAAAATGCCATTATGGTGAATAATACATCATCTGAAATGGTTGACATTAATTCAGCAAAATTCAAGATGAGCGGTGGGACGGTAAACACAGTTTCAGAAGTGCATCATACTTTATTTTTTGGAAAGAATCTTAAATTCCTTAGAATTTTGGGCTTCAAAAGATATAGCTATAATGTAGTAGGAAGAGTCTTACATAAGGTCAAATAATGATAATCATTATCTTGATATCAAGCATAAGACCATTTATGTTTTATAAGGGTTTGAAATTACCAATTTTATTGCAATGTTATCCATATCCATGAAAGAAGAATATGAAGCATGTTGCCTACAGCTTGGGAACATGAGTTAGAAGGGATGAATATCTTTAATCAGAAAGGTCTTCTTAAATATCTAAAAGGATCCAAGTTAGAGTTTTCTGAGCATTGTATTTACGAAGAACACCGAAAGCAATTCACACGATGAACGATTATATCCATGTTAATTGTTAGAACCCTTCATGTGTTCAATCACTACAAGATGTCATATATTCTTTTGTCTACAATTGATGATTACTTCAGATTGATTTGGATATTCATGATGAAGCAAAGGTGTGAGGCATTCAAAACATTCCCATAGTGGAAGATCTTGGTAGATAGTCAGTTTTCAAAGGAAGTCAAGCATTGCGCATTGATAAGAACTTGGTATTATTTTGCTCGTTAGAATTTACTTATTGAGTTGTGCAAGGATGAGATTGTCGCAAGATAGCAAAGTGTCAAGGATTTGCCTTAACAGAATGGAGTTGCAAATTGAATGAATAGAACACTTCTGAAAAGAACAAGGTGCATGCTCTCAAATGATGATCTTTGTTGCGGGTCAGTGATCCAAAGCACGACTGGGATCCCAAACATAAAAATGCACAAGATCAAAAACAAACTTGATTCGTGTTCTTCAGCTCGGCCGGGGTCGGCTACATCGGTGGCTGCAAAAAGCGGCGGTCGTGGCGATACTGCTGGAGGAGGGAGGTGGTGGTGCTCCAGGCAAGGAGGTAGAGCGGAGCAATCGGCGGTAGAAGGTTGTGACGAGGTAGAAAGAAAGATGGAGAGGGAGAAGATGATGGTGATCGTGAAGAGGGTCTGCGAGCGGAGGTGTAGATGTAGTCGAAGAGGAAAAGGGAGGAAGGAAAGGGGTACGTGTTTCCTGATGGTGGAGTGGATAAAGACTCTCTCCGGTTGTTGACTCAGTAACCGGCAATGGGGCTAAGACGTTGTGCGGCAGGTGTTGGGACTATTGCAGTTTCATGGATTTTTCGTCCACGGATCTCACCGGGCTTGGAGGTCTTTGCCCGACGAATGTGTGAGCGCTATCACTGGCCACCACCCTCGGCTCTCTCTTTTGATCTGTCACAGACAATACAGCTACATATAATAGGCGAATATCGACAGATGCGTTGATCAGAGGTCAGCGATGGAGTTATATAGGGAGCAGAGAGGGGATAAGAGGAATACAACGAGGAGGGGCTTCGACCGTTAATGGGTTGCGAGATCGTCGGGGACAATGGGGATAAGGAAGTGGTTGGGCGATGGAAAGGGGATAAAGTTGTAGGAGATAGGGTAGAGGGAGAGATATGGGTTACGGTGATGGGCTTTATCCTCAGGGGTAGGGTTTGTTAGAGGTTGGGTTTCCGGCTGTTAGGGGATGATAAGGAGATGGTGGCTCGACTGTTGGGAGCGGTGATGCAAAGGCAAGGCGGAGAGGGAAGGTGACACAACAAGGCGCTGGCGGGCACTGAGGAAGAAGGCCCTCACGTGCTCAACACGTGAGGAGGAGGTGGGGTGAAGTCGTGCGCTATGCATGTGAGGAGAGAGAAATGAAGGGGGTAACCAGGGCTAGGTGGCCCAATCATGAGCTGACACATGGCTTAGATTTGACCAGAAGTTTGACCAATGCAAGAAAATACAGAAATAAATAGATTAAAATTAGCAAATGTGCTCAGATGCAAAAGTGCTCAACATGAAAAATGTAAGGATATATGAAGTATCAAAAGATTATAAAGTTTTGTATAAAAAAACTCGACTCTAAGGAGGCCAGAAGGATATATTCAGGTTGGTCAAAGCAAAAGAAAGAAAGACCAAAGACCTTTCTCAAGTGAGAAGCATTAAGGACGGGGAAGGTCACATGCTTGTTACTCAGAAGGATATAGAGACTAGATGGGAGCAGTACTTTCATAAACATTTCATTAGGGAAGGAAATAGAGAGATCACTTTAGGTGATCTAGCTAGTAGTGAAAGTTACTAAAATCGTGTAAGTTATAGACGAATACAAAGAAAGGAAGTAGGGGAGGCTTTGAAGGTTATGAGACCTAAGAAAGGTGTAGGATCGGATGGCATCCCTGTAGAAGTATAAAGAGTTTTAGGAGAGAGCGATTTGATTTGTCTTACGAATCTATTCAATGTTATTTGGCGAAGCAAGAAAATGCCCGAAGATTGGAGGAGTATCACGGTGCCTCTTTATAGGAATAAAGGAGACATTCAAAATAGGTCAAATTACAGAGGTATCAAGCTGATGAGTCATACTATGAAGATTTGGGAATGTGTGATCTAAAGAAGATTGAGGCAAGTTTCGAAAGTAAAAGAAAACCAATTTGAATTCATGTCAGGTCACTCAACTATTGAAGTCATCCATTTGCTGAAGAGAACAATGGAGATTTATAGAGCTAAAAGGAAGAACCTCCATATGATCTTTATTAATTTGGAGAAGGTTTATGATTCTGTCTCACGAGAGATATTGTGGAGAATTTTGGAGAATAGACAACTACATGTCCTATACACAACCTCATAAAGGATATGTATGATAGGGCTTTATCTTGTGTAAGGACCCTGTCTAGGAAGATTGACTGTTTTGACATCAACATTGGCTTACATCAAGGTTTAGCTTTGAGTCAATTTCTTTTTACTTTGATTATGGACGAGTTAACAAGTCACATTCAGGATGAGTTACCTTGGTGTATGTTGTTCGTTGATGATATTGTGTTGATTGACGAGACTAGAGATAAAGCAAATGAGAATCTTAAGGTATGGAGACAAGCTCTAGAGACAAGGATTTTGTATAAGCAGGGCTAAGATGGAATAGCACCTTTGATGGAAGCAATGATGAAGGAATCGAGGTGAAGATTGGTGACGATAACATTCGGAAGAGATATTTTTTTAGATATCTGGGATCTATTTTGCAATATGATGGGGAAATTGATGGAGATGTTGATAATAGAACAAATGCAGGCTGGCTAAAGTGGAGAGGAGCCTCTGTTGTTCTCTGTGATAATAAAATCCTTTTAAAAATTAAAGGAAAATTTTACAAAGCAACCGTGAGACCTTCTATACTCTATGGATCTGAGTGTTGACATGTGAACCATAGACATGTGCAAAGAATGGTTGTAGCAAAAATGAAAATGCTAAGGTGGATGTGTGGACGCACACGTAAAGATCGGATTCAGAATGATGCAATCAGAAAGAAAGTTGATATAGCTCCGATCGAGGATAAGATGCGAGAAAACCGCTTAAGATGGTTTGATCATTTGCAAAGAAAATCAGCTAATGCACCAGTTAGGAGATGCGAGTGCTGGGATGTTGAGCCGGCTAAGAGAGGGCGAGGACGGCTCAAGAAGTGTTGGAAAGAGACTATACGAAGGGATCTTAGTTTTTTTGATATAAGCCCGAGATTGACCCAAGATAGATCTATATGCAGGCGAAGAATCCATGTAGCCGACCCTACTTAATTGTGGGAAAAGGCTTTGTTGTTGCTGTGACATCATAGCACCATTATAAGCTACAGTAGATAGCTACTCTTATCAGAGAGCATAATCTCACAAGTCATTTGCTAAACATGTCTATCCTTCCTTTTACCATACATGCACTCAAGACCATCTGCATATCATTGAGTCACTCTTCCAAAAGATAAGATGTTGGATATCACTAGTGGGTGAATGAACAAACCAACGTCTTGGTTGTTTTCAAGAAACCATTTTCCCAAGAATGATCCATATCATCGGACTTTGGGTTGTATCCACTGAAGTATTCAATCTCTCCACGACCAACCGTCTCCATAAAGACCATATCAGACAGTTATCCCAATTCAATTTGAAGGTGGTGATTTGCAACATTATAATTGTCCATTTTCACACTAACTCTACCAATTTTGTCCTCCATGACCATGAGCGAGAAAGACCCTATATAGAGTTGAATGGGAACTACCAAAAAACAAAGATAGCATCTCTAAAAGAATCAAAGTGGGCTGAAACAGATAAATGAACTGTTGAAAAATAAAATCCATAGGCTGGGCTAAGGCTACTGGAGAATAAGAGAAGGAATAAAGGCCACATGAATGAAGAAAGAAGCAAAGGCTGCATAGACGGGATTTTGAGCACCCCACTGCCGTAGTGTTAAAGCAAAGCATTGCTGCAATAAAAAAAGCACAGCAACGGCGAGATCTTCAACAGCTTAAAAAATTAGCAGCATCACCAAAAGGGGAGCGCCGCATATAGGAACTCCAACTAAGGCAAATCTGAAAATGGCAGCTAAGCACCTCCAAACGCCCAAAAGTTGAACACCAAAAGCAAAGCCCAAATGCCAAGCCAGACCAGTAAAGACTCTGATATCATGTAGAAAACAGCCAAGACATGAAGACAAGGATTAACGTGGCAAGCTCTTCTCAACAAAAGGGCATAATCACGGGAGGAGATGCCCTGTAACACACCAGCAACTAGGATTTTTGCCTTTTCTTTTTATTGATCTGTTGAAAGGGAAAAGAAAGATTCAATTCATCTAACCCTAGAGCCCTCTTATATAGGAGAAAGGCTCTATGGGTAAATTACATAAACATGACAATAAAAAGAAGTAAACAATATGAGAAGGAACGACAAAATAACACGAGTATCGTAACACTCCCCCTCAAGCTGGAGCATATATATCTATCATTCTCAGCTTGGAACAACAATGATGGAAAAGACCTCTAGCCAGAGCCTTAGTAAACGTGTCTGCAATTTGATCTCCTGACGCAACATAAGATGTTGAAATAAGCCCCTTCTGGATCAAGTCCCGAGTGTAGTGGCAGTCTACCGCGATGTGTTTTGTCCTTTCATGGAATGCTGGATTATTAGCTATAAATAAAGCGGCATGATTATCACATTTGAGATTAATAGGAAGAGGTACTTCAATTATTAAATCAATCAAGACAAACTTGACCCACATCATCTCAGTACTGCCTTGGGCCATTGCTCTATATTCTGATTCTGCATTGGATCGAGCAACAACAGTCTGTTTCTTACTCTTCCATGAGACTAGTGAGCTGCCAACAAAGACAATGACGACTGAAGTAGACTTCCTGTCATTAGGACACCCAGCATAATCTGCATCAGCACACCCTATGACTGAGAGAGACGTATCTCTTCTAAATAGAAGACCTATGCCTGGAGATGACTTCAAGTATCTCAGAATCATGAATACATCATCCATGTGCGCCTGCTTGGGTTGCTCCATGAACTGACTTACTTTACTCACAACAAAAGATATATCAGGCATGATAATAGTGACATACAATAATTTCCCTACCAGTTCTCTATAGCGTCTCTTGTCCACCTCCTCAGATCCGTCATCATGAAGCTTCACATTAGGATCCATCGGGGTAGCAACTGGTCTACATCCTATCATTCCTGTCTCAGATAGAAGATCAATAATATACTTCCTCTGTATCATAACCATACCCTGTTGATTTCGTGCAAATTCCAATCCAAGGAAGTAACGAAAAGTACCCAAGTCCTTGGTAACAAACTGATGTCCAAGGAAGCACTTTGCTGCCCGAATTCCCTATGCATCACTGCCAGTGATAACGATGTCATCAACATAAACCAAGATGACCACAATACCTCGATGGTTTCTCTTTACAAAGAGAGTATGATCTGCAGTAGATTTGACGAACCCCTTCTGCTCAATCAATTCTGAGAGCTTCTGAAACCAAGCCCTCGGACTTTGCTTAAGGCCATATATAGCCTTACGAAGACGGCATACCATACTGGACTCCCCCTCAACAGCAAACCCAGATGGTTGCTGCATGTAGACCTCCTCCTGCAAATCACCATACAAGAAAGCATTTTTGACATCCAACTGGAAAAATGGCCAATCTCTCACCACAGCAACAGAAATGAGAATCCGCAAGGTAGAATGACGCGCCACAGGAGAGAATGTGTCATGATAGTCCACCCCATAGGTTTGGGTAAACCCACGAGCAACCAACATAGCCTTGTATCGGTCCACCGTACCATCAGCGTGCTGCTTCACAGTAAAAACCCATTTGCTACCAACAACAGACACACCTGGTGGAGGTTTGACGACACTCCATATACCTCACGATTGTAATGCCGCCATCTCCTCCTCCATAGCTAAACGCCATTGACTACTCTGTAATGCTTCCTGATACGACCGTGGAATCTGCACAGATGACAGGGCCACAACAAAGTGTTGAAAGTCCTTGGACAGTCGCTCCAAGGAAACATGAGAAGCAAAGTCCACCCCATATTTGGGGTTCATCGTACGTGCATGCTTCTGCGTCGGAAGTGCAATAGGAATATCGAGATCATCAACATTAGTAGTAGATATATCATCCGCACCCTGTAACTCAGCAAGTACATGCAAATCACCCGTGCCACCAGGAGAACTGAAACGTTCAGTACATACCTCGGGCGTGCTGGATGACGGAGGAGGCACATGAGCAGGGGGTCTTCGTAGGTAAACCTGAGGAAAGAAAGTACGAGACTGTGGTGAAGGTGGTGGTGGTAGTGATGGTGGTTGCGGAGGTGGTGTTGGTAGTAAAGAACATGGTAATGATGGAGGAGGAGGCATATAGATATTTTCACCATCCTCTGAAGGAGCAAGCCTGTCACCTGTGGGAGAGAAATACATAATAGACTCAAAGAAGGTGACATGAGCACTGACATAGTACCTTCTTCGAACAGAGTCAAAACAACGATATCCTTTTTGGGTTTTAGAATACCCAACAAACATACATTTAACATATCTAGGAGAAAGCTTGTCAAGACCATGAGAGAGTTGGTGAACAAATGCAACTGAACCAAACAAACGAGACGTAAGCGAGAAAATATTTCGGGAAATGCAACCGAGAACGAGATCTTCTCCCCTAACACCTACGAAGGCATACGATTTACCAGATAACAAGCAGTTAGAACCGCATCTCCCCAATAGGAATGAGGAGTACGACTCTGAATCAAGAGGATTCTGGTAACATCCAAAAGATGCTGGTGTTTCCTTTCAGCCACCCCATTCTGTTGGGAGGTATAAGCACATGATGTTCGATGCACAGTGCCATGAGACTTATGAAATTGAGAGAGTTGAGTGCTGCAGAATTCGAGAGCATTGTCAGAACGTATGTACTTGACTCTGGCAGAAAAGATGTTCTTCAATTCATTAATAAAAGACTGAATAACAGGACCAACATCAGACTGGTTCTTAAGAAAAAAAACCCAAGACAACCTAGAAAACTCATCAACAGCAACAAGATAAAACATGTGTCCCTGATGATCTGGGACACGACTTGGATCCCAAATATCGAAATGAAACAACTCAAATAAACTATGACTACTTGGACCCTGACGACTCTGGAAAGAAGACCGATGATGATTCCTAAGCTGGCAGGCCTCGCACTGAAAGGTGGAGCGAGGAGAAATCTGTGGAAGAACATGAACCAACTTTTGCAGAGGAAGGTTATCAAATCGCAGATGCCATATGTATGGAGAAACAGACCCACTGCGTAGAGAAGATGAGGCAGCAGCATATGGAGACTACACAAGTCTGTAAAGGCCCCCTTGCTCACGGCCAGTTCCAATCACTCTGCCCATGAGTATGTCCAGAAACACAAAAGCAGAAGGATCAAATACGGCATGACAATGTAAATCTTTGGTGATCTGACTAATTCATAATAAATTCATAGAAAATCCAGGAGCATAGAGAACATTAGGAAGCCTCAAGGTAGGAGTCAATTGCACCTCCCCCTGACTAGTAATGGGGGAATGTGTACCATCTGTTATGACAATTGACTGTCCAGATTGAACACGAGTAAAGACACTAAACTAAGCTTTGTCACCACATACATGATGTGATGCACCTGAATCCATAATCCACTCTGACAAGTCTGCCCTGTAACAAGTAGTAAAGGAATACTCTGTACCTGACGTAGACGTTGATGCTGAGGCAGCCACCTCTGAAGATCCTGAAGGAGATCCAGTAGAACTGGCAATGGGTATAATCTCCCTGAGTCGAGCAACAAGCTCATCAAATCTCTGATCGGAAGCAGGTGAAGGGCTCCCAACTGGTTGTATTTACTCTGCAACCCGAGCTGAAGGAGGAATCCCATGCTTGGAATAGCATGTATCCCCAGAGTGGCCGGATATATGGCAGTAGGTGCACGGTAGACAGGGTCGACCACCCCCTCCTCTGCCACGGTTAGAGCTCCCTCTACGAAGATATGGTAAATGGCTTCCCCTACCACGAGAGGCAATCATAGCTGAAGATGTCTGACACTGCAGAGTACCTCTTAAGGATATAGATAGTCTACTCAATCTACGATATGCCTCCTCCATTGGAGATATGGTAGCGTCAGTAAGGATCTGGGCACGAGCAGTATCATACTCAGAATCAAGAGTTGCTAGAAAGACTCCAGACATCACAGAATCTCTGTATGCCTTGAGTTGCTCTGACGTAGGAGTCAAGGGAATATAACCATGCTACTTCTCAAACATACCCCTCAAGGAAGTATAGAGGGTATGAAGGGGACGGCCACTCTGCTTGGATGTGAAGATATCGTGCTGGAGTTGGAGTATCTTCGACTCATTCTTCGCCGGTGAGTATGTGGCGGCGAGAATGTCCCACATAGCCTTCGTCATTGGCTGGCTCAAAATATCATTTGCTATCTCAGATGACACAATCCCATGTAGCCATACTCGTGCATAAGCATCATCTGCCTCCCATGAGGCATTTGTCCCACTTTTGTCACTTGATTCCTCCACCGTGAGGATGTGCTTCTTGCCATTACACTGCATCAGAACTCATGAACTGCATGGCCCACAGTTCATAATTGGTTCCATCCATTTTGACAATGGGTGTCGGACCTTTGAAGGCACCCAAGGATGAAACATCCACTTTGTTGTCAGACATGATGACAACTATCTTCAAGACTGGACTAAGAAAGTAAAGATATTGGCGTCTACACTGACATACAGGAAAATGGTTGTGGGTGCAGACTCATACCACAACCTCTTCCATTCTTCGAAGAGTCCTTTGGGTAGCTAGGATGATGCTAGGGCTTTCACGTGAAACCCTAGAGCACCCAAAAGAAGAATCCGCGTGAAGTCCTCACACGTGAAGATGAAATGGACCACACGCGACGGAGGGGCGGCTAGGCAGCGGCGCCCGCAGGAGGGGACTGGGTGGCACCCTGTGAACCTGAAGTTGGGCTGGGCGGCGGTGGTTGTAAGCCCGAAGGAGGGGTTGGGCGGCGGCGGCAGTGAGCCCGAGGGTGTTAGGGTTTTGGTGGGGCGGGGTTCTAGGGCACAGGCTCCGGTCTAGGACCGTCGCTATGATACCATGTTGAGAGGGAAAAGAAAGATTTAATTCATCTAACCCTATAGCCCTCTTATATAGGAGAAAGGCTCTATGGGTAAATTACATAAACAGGACAATAAAAAGAAGTAACATGATCAAAGAAAAAGGAGATGAATTGCGTATGTAGTCTCACGGGGTCAAATGGATCCTCAACCACAGTCCACAAATTCAATCCTAGGCATATACAAAGTTTGAATTTCAGCACCTTGTACATTAAAATTCTGAGACCATTAAAATGCCTCGGCATCTAGCCAAGTCATTTTTATGTCTCATGCATGATGTATTTACTTCTATCTGCGAAATCATGGGAAATCCAATAAAAATATTATATTTTCTAAGGGCACGAGAGTGTTAATTCTTAAAGAAAAATAAATGCAGTTTAAGAATACGAAACTCACTTGTTTTTCCCAATTTGTGAACACTGTTATAAGAGACGTGCATGCAGTTTGAACTATGGATCCAGCCAAAATACCAATCCACAGACCTAATCCTCTCAGTTGGAACCAAAAGCCTAATGTGCAAGCTATGGGGATTCCAACAATGTAAAACGCACCAAGATTTACAAAGGCGCCCAAATTCTGCCATCCGCAACCTCTAGCAATGCCTGAAAATTGGATTTGCTTAATATGCTTATAACATAGCCTGCATTAATGTATTCTGGAACTGCTTCCCAAATTATTCTAAATTTAAAATTAGAAGAGTGCTTGGTGTAAACTATCCATCCTCTACCATGTCCCCACATAGAATAAGTTCTATAACATCCCATAATTGATTACGTCAATGGAAAGATAAGAACGCAAACATTACATTAATAATCCTGAGCCAGTAAAAATTATGCCACAACTGAACACAAGCACTATATCTAAATAAACTCACCATTGGACTCCTGCAACTCTAACACCATGTTATCACAAGAAAGACTAGTGTTCCACATTAAAAAGAAATACCAAAGCATTTCATCTTCAAAATCATGTCAAATCATTGTCTCAATCAAGGTTTTAAAAAACACACCTCGGGGCGCTGAGGCGTACGCCTCGAAGCTTTTTCAACAAAAACCGCCTCGAGGCGCATGAGGCGTATGTTAATTTGGCAACTTACGCCTCGAGGCATTGAGGCGTTGTCGAGGCGGTGAGGCGCTTGTGAGGCGTACGCCTCATCTGGAAAATCGAGACCTTGAAGTATCGGGAAAGGAAGTGATTTTGAGGCTTGAGCTGCATGGAATAAGCTCCTCTATCTATGAAATAAGAGTAGACAGTAGCTTAAAGTCGCAAAATCTGCTAATGTTTGTTTATTCGGCAGCCAGCTGAGTTGATATAATGCAATTTCCATCACTGAACTACGAATAAAACTGGATCAACTTACTACAGGGAGCAAAATCAGCCCATAAATGGAATTGAAGGGCAAAATCAGCCTGCTCTTTAAAGTTAAATGTGGCATCAGTATGTGTATACAAATCGCATATGCCTAATGGGGCAGGCAAGGCACATCAGTTTTATGAATCACAATAGAAATTTAATAAGCTATGATTAAGTAAATCTATTTATGGCGATCATGATACACCGAGTTAGATTTAGGTTGACAACTAGGTCTGATGTAGATGCCAAAAGAGAATCACATAGCCTTACCCTGTTAGTCCCAGACACCCAAATACAATTTAAGATCAATTTTGAACTGGGATAAAAATATTATTCATCAATTTTGACAGTTAGCCACTAAAAACTTTCTTATTTCGTTAATTAATGTTGTAACTTTCATGCTGGGGACTTTAAAGCATTCTTATTTCTAGCAATTTTCTACAAAGTTCTAGATTTGTACAGTTTTTAACCTAAAAACTGAGGCTTACGCCTCGAGGCTTACGCCTCACCTCGTTTACGGGAAACCGCCTCGATCCGCCTCACGTTTTTTGAAACTATGGTCTTAATAGTTTAGCATCATAAAAAATTGTTGACCATAACCATGTCTGTTGAGCAGTAAATTGAATGTGAATTCACAAATGCAAGGTCTCTTTACGAATTCATGTTCTGGTGAAATGTATAATAGCTTAGTAATGTAATTCTCCTCAATCATTTCATTCAAAAGATCATACAATAGGGAATAATGAGCTGTTAGCATGCATCAAATTTTATTTGTTAGACCCCTCCTCTGCCACGGTTAGAGCTCCCTCTACCACGATATGGTAAATGGCTTCCCCTACCACGAGAGGCGGTCATAGATGAAGATGTAGTTGGACATGTGAGCCCACAGCGAGTCATTATGCAATAAATGTTATTGCGAATATCATTCCCTGATCTGAAATGAAGAATAAATAATTTGCATAATAGGTCCCTCTGTACAATTAGGGTTATGTAACATGGCTATCTTAATGATCATACAGCTGTTGATTCAATTATTCAATCATAGAGGTTGGTGCTTGGATGAATATCTAAAGGGTTAGATTGAGGACTCATCAAGCACTGTCAAACGATTGTTAAGATGTGATCTCCAGCCTGAGTAGGAGATGGCAATCCTTTCTCACACAGGCTGATATCTGACCGACCTCTTGATGCAGGTCCTCTGCATAGGAATAGAGATTCGGAGGTGTCATATTAGTTAGGTCAATGGGTTGACTTAACGAGAACGAGATAACCTAAGTCATATGTTGAATGCTGTCACAGCATAGGCACGCATCCTCTGACCGGAGACAGATGTGTTACTATATGTCTGAGTGTGTACATTTGGCAGACCAATAGGTTGATGACCTAACCAAGGTCTATACACCGGCGCGCTGGTGTGCATGTAAGGGCATATGAGTAATACGATCTCTCAAAGGGATCATACAGGTTCACTACTGAACCGGAAGACATGAGCTCACTCATGAGATAATGGAAAAAATCAAATTCCGTGCACGGTCGTCTCGCTTTGGAAGCTTGACTGAATTTGTAGGTTTGATATATACTTTTGGAATGTATATGATCAAGACCTAGGTATGATATATGCTTTTGGAAAGTATATGATCGATACCAAATCCCAATGATCAAAAATGAGAAACTTGGTGATCAAACCCTGAAGAAGACAGTGTAAAATAGATCTTGATCTTCGGGTTGACCATGGGTCTTCCAGTATGCAGGATGTACAGGTATTGGGAATACCGGAGGGTGATGTGATCATAAACGATTGTATATCCATGACGCTTCCATTCCGAGGGAGTGATGAAACAGGTCTGGATTTTAGTGACTCCTTCCAATAGAGAAGCAATCTGATCTTAGTCCAAGTGTTGGACATTGGTCTGAATGAGATTCGGATTCAATGAGAAGATTAGATTTGCGGTCTTGATTTAATCAAGCATCTGTGGGAGGTCCGTAAGATCTGGATTTGAGATGAGATCTCAACATCCAAGTCACTATACATGGAATAATACAATCGCCCTGTCCTTATCTCCAAGTATCTGCGGAGAAAGCACATTATTCTTGAAAGGGTTCAAGAATAATTCGTTTGATGAAATGCATATCCAAGCAAGGACTTGATGATTAAATGAGATTTAATTATCAAGCATAATATGAATGAGATTCATATTGTGAGAGTTATTATCTAAGATAATTAAATGGGATTTAATTATCAAGGATTAGAGAATGTGGATAATATTATCCATGATATATGTGTATTATAAATATGATTTATAATACATATATTGAAGAGAGAGAATCTATATAAATAGCATTTGTTAATTAATAGTGTGGATTGGATTCACATTAATTAATTAATTGGAAATGTAATTTACAAATTAGTTTGGGTTGTGAATTTGATTCACATAATTTTCAATGGCATAATTGAAATATTCACAAATTAATTTGGAATTAATTTGTGGATATTTTTGTGATAATTGAGAGATAATGTAATATAATAAAAAAGAGAAATAAAGCCACCATTTTAGGAGGCAATATTATCTCCATTTTATTATGATGATTAATCTCTCAACTAACTTATTTATGTTAAATTAAAAATGTGTTGATAATGTTGCACCATATATTTAATTTAATCATAAATAAATGTTGTTGGTTTTAACCAACAATAATTATAGCCATTGATTTTACATGGACCAAGCCTGGCCGTTGGATCCATGTGTCCCATGGATTGAGATCCATTGGATCCTAAACTAATATAAAAGGAGGGCTAGGGTAGCCTTCCAAGGTACATTATTAAGAGTTGTGCAAGGTTACAACTCTCTCTCTCTCTCATATTCTCGCCCTCTCTCTTTCTCTCCTCCAAAAGATGGCCGTCCATCTTGTGTTGAGAAAGGAGAGACTCTCGGCTTTCGCCTTCGACGACTCGTGGATCTCCATCTTCTTTGCAGTTGCTGACTCTAAAGGAAGACGACGGTTTTCGTTTGACGAAATCGGGGGAGCCATCGCTTGGATCTTCATCGAGGATTGCGGGAAGGAACGTGACTCATCATCGTGCCCGCAAGTGCGTTCTTTGTGGATCGGACTTAAGACAGGAGGATCTCTACTTTGGGATCTCGCGATCACAATCACGCTTCAAGAGGTATTCCTTATACTTGGTGGTTCAATGAAACGATCGGAGAAGTGTTCTCGTGATCATGTGGTTTCATCTTTAGATTTAATTTTTTTTTAATTTCCGCCGCATCTAGCATCTAGTACGACTAGTTTCTCCGATTGCATACGATGCAATCGACACGCTTCCGTGATGCGCTTAAAGGATACTCAATATCCTTCAACTGGTATCAGAGCCAGGTAGAATAAGGTTTTGGATATGATCCATAGACGTTAGACGATTTGGTTCATGAAAGGGTTGCGAATTTTTTGCTGCATTTCAATTTTCGCACCTCTGTATAATTGAATTTTTCGGCACTGTTTAAATTATTTAAACACAAAATTTTCAATTGGATTTTGTTACCCATTAAACAAGGAAACCATAGGACTTGAGTTTACTAAATTTGGACTTCATTTGCTCAAGATATGGTCTTTTGAATATGCATAGATTTACTGTTGCGGGAACTGCGGATTTAAACGTGATTAATGAGATAATTACGGTTTTAATCCACCTCGAAATGCGTGAATTATCACTTGAGTTTTTTAATAAATCAAATAGGCAATCTTTGGAAACTGAGTTTGCATTTTTTGGATTTAAATTGATCAAGATAAGTTAATTTTAGTGATTGGGGGTCACTGCTGGAAATTAACATTTTTTGATCTTGAACCTTGTGATAAGTCATTCAATTATCATGATGAAAATTAATTGTTAATTTTCTGGAATAATTAGTGATAAATATTTTGAAATATTTAAAGAGATGATTATTTCATTGAATGACATTTGCCTAAACTACAATGATGAGATAATAGATCTTGATCATTGGTTCATCAACAAACATTGATTTCATGAAAAATCATAGTTTATCCTACAATAGTTGTAGGACAACATTTACATGAAAAAGCCTCTTGCTTGAATAGGATTGGGGATTTGTTTAGCAAATCTCCTTATAATATAATCAAAATTGTTTTGATGTATATTATATGGTATAATTTCGGTTGAAAAACCGATGAGCATCTCAAAGTACATGATGATCTATCTGGCATTATCCTTTCCTGAGGCGGATGTGGTGCCTAGTCGGAGAGCATTGGGGTCGCGGGTTGCAACGTATGTGGTCCGTCCCACTCTCGTCGGTACTGGCCATGACAGCGGGTAGGGACTGTATAATGCTGGAGAAAGTCAATGTGTATTTTTCTAATTATTAAAATTCGAATAATATGTACTTTGAGATTATACTACTATTCAAGTAATAATCAAGTTTGTTGATTAATGATTGGATTAATGATTAATTTAATGTGATTAAATTAATTATATCCAATAAACACTCTATTATATATAGATGTGTATTTCCCTTGGAAGAATTAATTATGTGAATATGATTCACGATAATTAATTACAATTTGAATATGAGGTGGAGGATCACATAAGTGACATCCATGGTCTCCCGTCAAGGCGAAGGGTTCCGTCGCCAGGGATTGTATGTAGGAGACGCCTGTCCGAAGTGACAGATCCTATATGCAAGCGCATCTGGATCGGGTTCTTTGCTTCTCGAAAGAGTAAGGCCGTATGCGTAGTGACTCCAATATCGAGTCCTCATATTATTGGGGCGATATTGGATTGCGCATAGCGAGTTCTAATCCTGTTGACGGTTGGTTCAATTAGCAACAGGTCAACATCATCTTAGGGGTGGTGGGCCCGGGTGTTAAAGACCAAATTGGGAATGCAAGTTGGACTTGCAAGGCGGAATGAGTTCCCGCTTCTTTTTATCGGAGTCGTAAGTTCTCATATTATTGGGATGCGACAAAGATAAGAAAGGAGATCTCATATCTTGCTTGAGATATAATGGTAAGAATATCTCTTATATTGAAAGTGATTAAGGGAATGAACTTTCAGTGTTGACAAGGCAAGACAACTTTGATATAAAAATTCCTAAATCAAAGTAAAACATGTATAAATAATATATATACACTTATGCAAATTTCTTATTTCAGATAATCCTTCATTAAACCCACTCAATATTATATTCAATAATAACCAGTAAAATATCTTGGATTGGACTCATGATCCAGATATTGTACTTGCAATTGGACACATAGTATATGTGGTTGCAATGTGCAAGATTCCTCAACATAATGTGGAATGACAATCAAATAAGACAATAAGACATTACCTTAGGGTTCGTATGTCTTTATAGTCTTGATCTTTCATCGAGTGTACTTTAGAAGTGACATGTCGATGGTGATCGTAATTGTCGAATAATCCTTATAAAATAAAAGAAGATATTTTGGCATACATATGTGCTCTAGACATTTAATCATGAATGACATGTTTCTTTGCATTATGCAGAATGGTGGCTCGAAAGAGATGATGTATTCAAAATGTTTGAATACCTACCTGAACCTAAGTCCCTAAGAGTAAAGATGTATGTGGATATGATGAGTGTCATCATTCTACTATCTATACTCAAGTCATTTATGGAGCTTCATAATAATCATTTTGAATGAATTTAATGAAGCATGTATAAATGTTGAAATGCTCTTGCATTGAAATCCTTTGAATTCAACATAAGATATTCTTTGTCTTGAACAATGGTTGTTTATAGATGAAGAGAGCGCAGTGGAAGCATGGGTCGGACCCGAATAAGAAGGAAAGTCAAAGAGTTGACCTACTTCTGTAACTTTCATATGACATCCAAAGAGTTGGATGAATGCCAATACTGCAATAGGTTGATGTGTAGTATGACTATCAAATCTGTCTAAAATCCTTAGTGAAGGACTCAGATAGAGCATCAGAATAATCTACATATAATCATTGACTCTGACTTTCTTATTTTATAAGATAAAGTCTGACAATTGTATCCCAATCTTCTAATGACATTTGCAATTGGTTGCATATATATTAGAAGATTAGAAATTTGATCTTAAGGTTTAGTAGTCATCTACGTGGATATTGTTGTAATTGTTGCAACAATCTCTGTTGGATAGATAGACTTCATATTCTCAGTGGGAGAGCCCTTAGTCTTGGAGAATGTCTCTATGACCTAGATAGTAGAGTACACTCATTGTTTGTTTCTAAATGTTGGAAATAAACATGAATTCTGAGATAGAACTATCATAAAGAGTTATGATGGAAATATTTCAGATAGTAATCTAACATCTAGTGGACTCCACAAAATTAGAAAATTAATGAATGGTTCATTAAGGTTTCTAATACTGAAAATCAAACCTTACAAGATCAATAGGAGGATGAAGATCATTTGACAATGATCTGGAATCAAGTCTTGGACATATGTCTGCTGATAAGATCAATAGACTAGTGAGATATGAAACTTTAGAATGTCTAAAATTTCAAATCTTACACTTATGAATATTGTATTCAAAGTAAAATGTCCAATATACCCTTTTTCTAGGAAAGGTGTAAGATGTCAAGGTATTCGGTATCTCATACATATTGATGTATGTGGATCATCTATATCATAGTGAACATTATGGATATGTGATATCTATTGATGATCATGTATGATATGAGATTTCTTCTCTTTACCTGAGAAACCTTTGAAATGTTCAAAGATTTCATAATTTTAATTTAGAACCAAAGTTTGAAAGAAGATTAAATGAATTTGATCTAACCAAGGTAGCAAGTACCTATTAGATAAAATTCAAAGAATACCTTATGGAGATATGAATATCATTTCTATCTCAATCCTCCTAACACACCTAAACTCAATGGAGTTGTAGGGAGATATAATTGGATCATGTGTGACATGATTTGGTCGATGAATTTTAGCATAATTTCCTCTTAGTTTCCAGATATATATGTGTAGTAAAGACTACAATATATATCCTTAATAAGGCTCCATGCATGTAAGCTGGAATCTAGCACTTGAGAGTGCTACTTCATTAGGAAAATAAAGGATGGTATTGGATACCTACTTTATAACCTTGAGATTCTTAAAAGATCTCATCTCTGAGAATGTGATTCTTAGAGGATGACTCTCTTGAGAATCAAGATGAAAATGAAGTGTAGGATCTTATTTAATCTTTAGAAGATAATGAGGCTCCTGAAATCAGAAACTGACAGGATAATTAAAGATGAAGCACTAATACCTCTTCAAATGATTTTGAGGATGTATTCCATGTGTCAGTTAAGTCTAACAATGATCGGACTTCATGTGATGAAGATCCTGAGGATCACGACATGGAAAGATGGATATTATCAATAAAGTCTAAAGTAGACTTCATATACAAATATTGTATATGGACCCTAGAGGATCCATCTATAAGGGTTAGACCCATTAAGGTGTAAATGGATCTTCAAGAAAAGAGGGAACCTGATGAGAAGGAAGAGACCTTCAAAGCTCAGTTCGTAGCCATAAGCTACATATCGGAAGAGAAGACATTGCTTGCGATGAGACTTGCTCTTCGGTAACCATGCTTAAAATCATCAGAATATTGCTAACCTTAGCTACACAACTTGACTATTGCATCTTCAGGATGTAATTCAAGATTGCATTCCTCTAAAGAATACCTCTCTGAGGATATTCACATGAAGTAGCCCCAGGGCTTCATGTTTGGGGAACGTAAGGTGTGAAAGCTAAAGAAATCCATCTGTGGACTCAAATAAGCTTCTTGTTGTTGGAACATAAGATTTGATGAAATTATAAATGTTATGGTTTGAAATAGGATCTTGATTAACCATGTGAAGCTTAGTGGGAGTGCCATTGTGTTCATCGTGCTAAATGTAGATAATTTCCTAATCATTTGGAATGATATAAGGATAATAATAAGTGTTTTATGGACTGGCTATTCCATACCTTGAGATATGATCTCAAGAATAGCTCTTAGATCTTAGTTCTGAAGTTGTTCAGAAGCAAAGAAAAGTTGGTATTGGGACTGACACATTTGTAGTACACCTTGGACATATTCCATTCTTGGAAATTCCAAGAAATGCTTCCTTACCTTAAGATTTGGTACTGACCTATCTAAAGGGATAACACCTCAAAGAATTGAGGAAGTGAATGCTAGAACTGCTTGCACTTGTGCATCAGTTACGAGAAGCTAAGTGTATGCTAGATGTGTACAAAAGCCAGATATCTGCCATGCAGTGGGAGTAGTAAAGTGTTGCTAATCCTATTATGGAGAGATAGAACACTTGATTGCAGTAATAACAATATCTTCAAAGATGACAAGATTTTTGAGATAGTGATCTCAAAGTCATATCTTCAAAAGCTTAAGACTTTATAGATAGAGATCTAAAAGGTCTTAACTGTGGATACATTGAGAGATAGTGATCTCCCGAAATAAGGGTATTCTTATAAGGATTATGGAAATACTGGTTATAATAATTGAGCAATAGTGTCAAGGACACTATAAGTGCTTTAACTAGATTGAGTATTGGTTGCATAAGATGCAACATTCGCATTGGATGCGAGCACTGTTACCTAGGGATATGCAAGTGCCGTAAAAGGACTTGGCATAGTCTTTGGCAACAGAGTGACTGATCAGCTTACCTAGCTATTTCTAAATAGCCTATGATTGTTACATGAGTGTGGGTTTAAATGATTAGCCCATTAATGGCTCTTTGGGCTAGTGGGAGATTGTTGGACATGTGAGCCCACGGCGAGCCATTATGCAATAAATGTTATTGCGAATATCAGTCCCTGATCTGAAATGAAGAATAAATAATTTGCATAATAGGTCCCTCTATACAATTAGGGTTATGTACCATGGCTATCTTAATGATCATACAGCTATTGATTCAATTATTGAATCATAGAGGCTGGTGCTTGGATGAATATCTAAAGGGTTAGATTGAGGACTCATCAAGTACCGTCAAATGATTGTTAAGATGTGATCTCCAGCCTGAGTAGGAGATGGCAATCCTTTCTCACACAGGCTGATATCTGACCGACCTCTTGATCCAGGTCCTCTGCATAGGAATAGAGATTCGGAGGTGTCAGATTAGTTAGGTCAATGGGTTGACTTAACGAGATCGAGATAACTTAAGTCCTATGTTGAATGCTGTCACAGCATAGGCACGCATCCTCTGACCGGAGACAGATGTGTTACTATATGTCTGAGTGTGTACATTTGGCAAACCAATAGGTTGATGACCTAACCAAGGTCTATACACCGGCGCGCTGGTGTGCATGTAAGGGCATATGAGTAATATGATCTCTCAAAGGGATCATACAGGTTCACTACTGAACCGGAAGACATGAACTCACTCATGAGATATTGGAAAAAATCAAATTCCGTGTACGGTCGTCTCGCTTTGGAAGCTTGACTGAATTTGTAGGTTGATATATACTTTTGGAAAGTATATGATCAAGACCTAGGTATGATATATGCTTTTGGAAAGTATATGATCGATACCAAATCCCAATGATCAAAAATGAGAAACTTGGTGATCAAACCCTGAAGATGACAGTGTAAAATAGATCTTGATCTTCGGGTTGACCATGGGTAAGGCCCCTAAATGACCGCTCAGTGATAAAGGAGGTAGGGGTGCAGAGACAACCTAGACCCATATATAGATATTTCAATATCTATAATTACTAGCTGTAATAATGATTTGTTGTATATGATTAATACGTAAAGATCATATTCCCCAGATCATTATTTGATTATCAATCCAACATCTGATAACGGCCTTATTTAATCTAACCTTACATAGGGGATTCTTTAATATTTATGACAGATTTCTTATGAATTCTTGATACTCAAAGAAATCTAAAAAATCCATCTGATCGGGAAAAGAAATTTTGAACCCTTCTGGATCATTCTTGGGTTATTCTTATTCTATAGCTTATTTTATAGATAAAAAGATAAAAAGTATGAACTATTATGTACCAATTGAACCAATGACTATTCATGATTTCATATTGAATCAATTCTGTACGGATTCAAATTTTGAGGAAAGTTATGGTAAAACTTCGTTTGAAACGATGTGGTAGAAAGCAACGTGCGACTTGAAGGACATCACCGTATGTGGATTCTTACATCCATCATTTTCTATAGGAATGAAAATGCTCTTGGCTCGACATAGTTTGTTCTGTCTCGCAGTACCTTAATTTGTTTTGGGTTGTAAGGTTGTACAGGTATTGGGAATCCCTGAGGGTGATGTGATCGTAAACGATTGTATATCCATGACGCTTCCATTCCGAGGGAGTGATGAAACAAGTCTGGATTTTAGTGACTCCTTCCAGTAGAGAAGCAATCTGATCTTAGTCCAAGTGTTGGATATTGGTCTGAATGAGATTCAGATTCAATGAGAAGATTAGATTTGCTGTCTTGATTTAATCAAGCATCTGTGGGAGGTCTGTAAGATCTGGATTTGAGATGAGATCTCAACATCCAAGTCACTATACATGGAATAATACAATCGCCCTGTCCTTATCTCCAAGTATCTGCGGAGAAAGCACATTATTCTTGAAAGGGTTCAAGAATAATTCATTTGATGAAATGCATATCCAAGCAAGGACTTGATGATTAAATGAGATTTAATTATCAAGCATAATATGAATGAGATTCATATTGTGAGAATTATTATCTAAGATAATTAAATGGGATTTAATTATCAAGAATTAGAGAATGTGGATAATATTATCCAATATATGTGTATTATAAATATGATTTATAATACATATATTGAAGAGAGAGAATTTATGTAAATAGCATTTGTTAATTAATAGTGTGGATTGGATTCACATTAATTAATTAATTGGAAATGTAATTTACAAATTAGTTTGGGTTGCGAATTTGATTCACATAATTTTCAATGGCATAATTGAAATATTCACAAATTAATTTGGAATTAATTTGGTGGATATTTTTGTGATAATTGAGAGATAATGTAATATAATAAAAAGGAGAAATAAAGCCACCATTTTAGGAGGCAATATTATCTCCATTTTATTATGATGATTAATCTCTCAACTAATTTATTTATGTTAAATTAAAAATGTGTTGATAATGTTGCAACATATATTTAATTTAATCATAAATAAATATTGTTGGTTTTAACCAACAATAATTATAGCCATTGATTTGACATGGACCAAGCCTGGCCGTTGGATCCATGTGTCCCATGGATTGAGAGCCATTGGATCCTAAACTAATATAAAAGGAGGGCTAGGGTAGCCTTCCAAGGTACATTATTAAGAGTTGTGCAAGGTTACAACTCTCTCTCTCTTACACATATTTTCGCCCTCTCTCTTTCTCTCCTCCAAAAGATGGCCGTCCATCTTGTGTTGAGAAAGGAGAGACTCTCGGCTTTCGCCTTCGACGACTCGTGGATGTCCATCTTCTTTGGAGTTGCTTACTCTAAAGGAAGACGACGGATTTCGTTTGACGAAATCGGGGGAGCCATCGCTTGGATCTTCATTGAGGATTGCAGGAAGGAACGTGACTCATCATCGCGCCCGCAAGTCCGTTCTTCGTGGATCGGACTCATCATCGCCATCGCTTCAAGAGGTATTCCATATACTTGGTGGTTTGATGAAACGATCCGAGAAGTGTTCTCGTGATCATGTGGTTTCATCTTTAGATTTAAATTTTTTTTTAGTTTCCACCGCATCTAGCATCTAGTACGACTAGTTGCTCCGATTGCATACGATGCAATCAACACGCTTCCGTGATGCGCTAAAGGATACTCAATATCCTTCAGATGTCTGGGACAACATAGTACCTCCTGAGGATATAGATAGTCTACTTAATCTGCGATATGCCTCCTCCATTGGAAGTATGGTAGCATCAGTAAGGATCTGGACACGAGCAATATCATACTCAGAATCAAGAGCTGCTAGAAAGAATCCAGTCATCACAGAATCTCTGTATGCCTTGAGTTGCTCTGACGTAGCAGTCAAGGGAATATAACCATGCAACTTCTCAAACATACCCCTCAAGGAAGTATAGAGGGTATGAAGGGGACGACAATTCTGCTTGGATGTGAAGATATCGTGCTGGAGCTGGAGTATCTTCGACTCATTCTTTGCCAGTGAGTATGTGGCGGCGAGAATGTCCCACATAACCTTCGTCGTTGGCTGACTCAGAATATCATTTGCTATCGCAGATGACACAGTCCCAGATAGTCATACTCGTGCATAAGCATCATCTGCCTCCCATGAGGCATTTGTCCCACTCTCGTCACTTGGTTCCTCCACCGTGAGGATGTGCTTCTTGCCATTACACTGCATCAGACTCATGAATTGCATGGCCCATAGTTCATAGTTGGTTCCATCCATTTTGACAATGGGTGTCGGACCTTTGAAGGCACCCAGGGATGAAACATCCATTTTGTGTCAGACATGATGACAACTATCTTCAAGACTGGGCTAAGAAAGTAGAGATATTGGCGTCTACACTGACATACAGCAAAATGATTGTGGGTGCAGACTCATACCACAACCTCTTCCATTCTTCTAGGAGTCCTTTTGGGGAGCTAGGATGATGCTAGGGCTTTCACGTAAAACCCTAGAGCACCCAAAAGAAGAACCCGCAGGAAGTCCTCATGCGTGAAGATGAAATGGACCACGCACGACGGAGAGGCGACCGCTGGGCGGGGCGCCAACAGCGGCACCCGCAGGAGGGAAGCCGGGCTAGGCGGCGGCGCCTGCAGGAGGGGACTGGGCGGCAGCTGTGAACCACGAAGGAGGGGCTGGGCGGCGACGACGGTGAGCCTGAGGGTGTTAGGGTTTTGGTGGGGCGAGGTTCTAGGGTACAGGCTCCGGTCTAGGACCGTCGCTCTGATACCATGTTGAGAGGAAAAGAAAAGATATCATTCGTCTAACCCTAGAGCCCTCTTATATAGGCGAAAGGCTCTATGGGTAAATTACATAAACATGACAATAAAAAGTAAACAATATAAGAAGGAACGTAACACAGTTTTAAGCCCAGAGGGAGCATTGCGAGTTCTGTCACATCTACACAACCAGCTTGAAATTTTCACTTTTGTAAAGATGGTGGTTACTGATTTTAATATCATTAATATTTACAGACGAAGGAAAAATTGCAAAGATTGTTTCTCTGATGTGTTTCTACAGAACGTATACTATAAGCCAAGAGCACGTAAGATTGTATCTTATAAGACACCTCAGTAGCTTGTACATAATCAACTGATAGAATAAGCTGACATTTATCGGATTGAAAAAGAGTCAAAAGAAATGGGTTTTTTAGGAAAACCCAAAAGGAAATGCTTTTTGAGGTGATGTGGAAATATATACCTGAAAGAACCCCTTGTAGGCTGCCCATGACAACTGACAGACACAGCAGAGGTGCTATTTTGGTGACATATTCAATGACCTCATTTTCATTGCTAAAAGCATAACCAAAAATGTTTCGCAACAAAAGCATAGTAATGCTAACAATGAAAGCTTCAGTAGAAGCAATTAGCATAGCTACACGAACAGCTACACGTGCTCTTTGTGAGCTCCCAGCCCCTAGCTCATTGGATATCCTTGTGCTATGCATTTCATATAAGATTAATCAGTGATCTGTTGCTAAAAGATGAAACTATCTAAGTAGTCTTTGGATTAAATTATTTACCTTGCTGCGACACCGAGCCCATAGGGTAGCGCATAGAGTGTAGAAATGGTGGTAATACTGTTGACAAGAAAAATTAACCTCAGGAAATTTATACAGCGATTAAATTGCAAATATATAACTATTCATATTTCCATACCATATTGAAAGCACAGATGTTTCAAGCTCCGGATTTGGCAATAGGCCGGAAAGCAAGATAATAATCTCAAAGGTCCACCATTCAAGACTAAGTTAAATCCAACACAAAAATTAAGATGCGACAACAATTTGAAAAAAGAAATAGATTAGTTATGAACACAAAGTTTAAAAATTGTGGTTACCATATCATCACTGCAGATGGTACTGCTATCTGAAGGAAGCTCCATATTTCTTGGAAGGCCTCCTTTGATGGCACAGAACGGGTCAACTTGCAGGACGCAGAATATGTCACATATGTTCCCAAAATAATAACATTTAACCAGGAAGATATACTGATTGCTAGAGCAGCGCCAGCATTCCCCATTTCATACTTGAATACCAGAACCCAACATAAAGAATGTGAATACATAAGATCGCCAGTTGATGAGAACAGCGTTGGAAAGTTTAGGCTCTGAGCTTGAAGGAACTTCGTCAGGGGCTGACTAATGGAATACGAAAACAAAGCAGGGATCAACTGCATTGTGTACTTCCCTGCCGCATGAGATATTGTTTGGTCCTGATGCATTAATACCAAGAGTTTCCCCAGATTAAGCCACAGGATGGAGATGGGAATGCAAATCAAGAAGAGACAGAACATGGCTCTGTACATGTATGTCCCAAGCTTCTGATATTGTCGAGCTCCATAAGCCTGCCCGCATAAAGTTTCCAACCCGCTTGCAACCCCCATCTGCTCCACCATGAAATATTAGTTAACCTTGATTTCACAAACCTTCTTAGTACTGTAACTGGAGATGATTTTTTTGCATTTTAGAATATCATTTGAAATACAAGAGATAATCTACAAGAGGTTTAATATTACCAATCCTTGTACTTTTCAGTTTCATCTGATGATATGTGTTTAAATACTAAATATATAAAATATGTATCAGAGTTTAAATTCAGAGAAGCACAACTCTAAAAAAGAAGCTTAGCTGCAAAGGGTCTGGGATGTTTTATTTTAAAATTTCCACTAGCAAATTTAAGGTTAATCGAGCAAAAATTTAAGCCATGGCTAGTGAAACCCCGAATTTCAAAAAAAACTAAATCTTAACTTCTGGCCTGATCTAATATCCAAATTGAGCAAATGAACACTTTTTGTAGTACTCTTCGAGACCTTTCCGACAAGCCCAAGACCATCGAAAATAGACACCGTATGCAAAAGTTACGTGTGAAATACGATTTTTTACGGCTTTTGAGCCATGAACCGGGCCCTATAAAAGGGCTTTGTTGGAGACTCGCTAGAGAGTCGTTGGCCGCCGATGATGAGGTTCGATCGGAGATCAGAACACGCCGTCTCGAAGAGGACGGCGAGGGCTATGCCATGCTCGCATACATTTCACGCGAAGCGATTTCAAGGTGGGCGAGAAAATCCGGGAAACGATCCTCAAAGGTACAGATTTTACCCCTCCTCTTTGTTGTCCATCTACACAACCTTTATATGACGTTTTATCGTTGAATCAGTGCACGGTCCATTTTTGTCGCATGCAAACCCGGATTCCAATTTTTATTGTCACATTCTTTCGCGATTTACAAGAGCTCTTGTACGTAGAAATATACCAACTATATATCAGATTGATCTGTATTGAATGTTCTATCCACATATCTAATTTGTTTTTTAATTGGAGAAGAAATTTTGGACAACCAAATTTCAAGATTGTCCACAATTTCAGAAATGATCGATCAGTGCAAATATATTGATCGATCAGGCCAATTGCATTGATCGGTCAATACTAGCACTTAATGTCTTTTTCCATAATTTAATATGAACAAACTGTTGAAATATTAGTTATCCTTCATATTGTTTATGTAATTTATATTTTCTTTATCTTCTTGTACTTTGCCCAAAAGTTTCTCTCATACATAAGAGAACCCTAGGACCTCTCAATAATGCATTTCATTCTTTCATCTCTACACGGTATAAGAGCAACGGTCCTATGCCAAAGCCCTAACCTAGACCCCTCATCCCACCGCTAACCCTTGAACTCGGTGCTACTACCCTCCGACTTTCGTCGTCGCCAACGACTTTTGTTGGACATGCAAGCCTTCGGCAAGCCATTATGCAACAAATGTTATTGCGAATATCATTCCCTAATCTAAAATGAAGAATAAATAATTTGCATAATAAGTCCCTTAGTACAATTAGGGTTATATAACATAGCCATCTTAATAACCATACAACTGTTGATTCAACTAATGAATCATAGAGGCTGGTGTTTGATGAATATCTAAACAGTTAGATTGAGGACTCATTAAGCACCATCAAATTATTATTAAGAGAGGTCTCTAGCCTGAGAAGGAGATGACAATCCTTTCTCTAAAGGCGGATATCTGACCAACCTCTTGATAAAGGTCATCTGCATAAGAATAGAGATTCGGAGGTGTCAGATTAGTTAGGTCAAAGAGTTGACTTAACAAGATCGAGATAACCAAAGACCTATGTCATATGGTGTCACGATATAGGAATGTATCCTCTGACCGGAGACAGATGTGTTAATATATGTCTGGGTATGTACATTTGACTGGCCATTAGGTTGATGGTCTAACCAAGGTCTATATAGCGCACGCGCTGGTGTGCATGTATGAGCATATGAGTAATATAATCTCTCAAAAGGATCATACACGTTCATTTACTGAACTGGAAGACATGAACTCACTCATGAGATATTGGGAAAAATCAAATTCCATGCACGGTCATCTCGCTTTGGAAGCTTGACTGAATTTGTAGGTTTGATATATACTTTTGAAAAATATATGATCAACACCTGGGTATGATATATGCTTTTAGAAAGTATATGATCGATACCAACTCACAATGATCGAATGAGAAACTTAATGATAAAACCCTGAAGTAGACAGTGTAAAATAGATCTAAAACTTCAGTTTTATTCTTGATCTTCTAGTATACATGATGTACATGTATTAGGAATACCTGAGGGTCGTGTGATCATAAACGATTGTATAACCATGACGTTTCATTCCTAGGGAATGATGAAACGGGTCTGTGTTAGTGACTCCTCTCAGTAGAGAAGTAATCTAATATTGGTCCAAATGTTGGACAATGATCTGAATGTGATTCAAATGCAATGAGAAGATTAGACTTGCAGTCTTGATTTAATCAGGCATCTATGAAGAGGTCCGCAAGATCTGGATTTGGGATGTGATCTCAATATCCAAGTCACTATACATGGAACAATACAATCGTCATGTCCTTATCTCCAAGTATCCTGGAGAAAGCGCATTATCTTTGAAAGAGTTCACTGATAATTTCATTATTGATATTATATCTCCGAGTATCGAGAAAATTGATAATTAAATGTGATTTAATTATCATGAATAATATGAATTTGATTTATATTATAAAAAGAGTTGTCTAATATAATTAAATGTGATTTAATTATCAAAGATGTGAATAATGTGAATGTGATTCATATTATTTGAGCACATGAGAATGAAGATCCAAGATGATTAAATGTGATTTAGTTATTATGGATATGAATAATGTGGATAGTACTATCCATATTAATCAGGTATATAAATGTGATTTATAATATATTAGAGAGAGACTATTATGATTTATATTTGTTAATTAATTATTGATGTGAATTGGATTCACATTGGATGATTAATTGAAAAAATAATTTATATTTTATTTTGGATGTGAATGTGATTCACATTTTTCTAATGCATGATTACAATGTTCACAAGATAATTATAAATTATTTTTGTGAGATAATTTACAACAAATGTTGTTGTAAATCTTGGAGATATCATGAGATAATGAGATCTCATGGGATATTGAAGATGTTAGAAAATAGGAAGCGGAAGCGGAATCAGAAATAATGATAAAGAAATTAGAAAACACAAAGATTTAACGTGGAACCCTACTCCCTAAGGAGCGGGATGAAACCACGGGAGAATGCCTCAAACGGATAGGTTTATCTATTGACTTTCTCTCTCATCTGATACAGGAGGTCTGGGGCTCCTTATATAGCCTCCACAGAGCCTCCAAGTCCCACCACTGGTAGATGTGGGACTAAACACTTGGATAGGGTAAATAGATCCTGGAGAGATCCATTTATCTCCCATACATATGATGCATACAACTTATACTCCAACACTCCCCCAAGCTGGAGCATGCAATGCTCAGCTTGGACAAACAAACAGAAAGAAACTCAACTCACGCTACAGGATACTACAGACAATATCAACTCAACGTGCACAACTGTTGGTTGTTGTCGAGGATGTTGCTTCTCATGCCATGCAGGTGAGGAGGATGAACGGGCTGAAGTATGAGTCTGCTGAATCTCCTCGTCAGAGAGCATGTGCTCTGAACTGCGCCTGTCAGAGTCACTGCAACTGAAATGAGTCTCATCGTTGGAGTACTCTGGCCCACCACAACATGTGGACAACTGCTCCATCTCTGAAAAGGGTCGAACTGAAAAAGATCATGGAAGTGCAATCCTCGTCGAAGTCCACAGTTGCTAGAGAATGGAGTCTAAAAGAAGTCTCCTCGTCGGAGAATTGGGTCTCTCCCATCTAGCACAGAAAATGGTACACTACTCTGGAGTACCTATGATACCACATGAAAACCCTTGCCAACATGACATAGGGAATGGTCCTATATTATGGAGTCCATATGACTCGCATGAAAAGTCTGGCTGACAAACCAAGATATGATGGGGACTACGACAAAAGACCGCATACTCGTGCGAGTCTGAAACTGGGGACTCGGAATCAATCGTCGAGTCTGAACGACTGTAGAATCTGGAATCTGAATGGTCTGGAAATCTGCATATGAATCTGGAACATCTGAATAGACCTGTGAACCTACATATACTCCCCCTTTCTCATGTACTTGTCGGAAAATGAACATCAACAAAGTAGAGAGAAGATAAGAAATTGGAGGTATAAAACATCAATAAGCGTACTTTTTTTCTTCGGCTTGTCTTGCAATTTTTTTTCGACTTTTAAATTTTCTTTTTCTTCTTCTTTCTCTTTTTTTTGCAATTTGCATATGGTTCTTTTAAAATTTTATTGTGCGTGCCTCTTTTTTTCTCAAAATAAATACCTTTTTTTAATACAACGGTCCTTCTTGGACCTAATACAGTGCAACCATAGCCCATTACAATAAATAACACCACCCCCTCCCACCTTTTTTTAAATAAAAAACTCCAGCGTGCCTTTCACATTAGGGTTCCTAGTTGGTCCCCCTCTCTTTTTTCTTCAATCGGGCACCACCCCCCCTAAAGTGCTTCTTCCCTCCTACGCGCCGCCCCAAGGATCTAGAGGGAGGCAGCACCAGAAGGAGCTCGTCGAGCCGCGGGGCTGGAGGAGGGCGCACGAAGGGGTCTGGAGGAGCGCGCTTAGGGATACGCTGGCCAAGGACTTTGCGGCCAGGGATGCTGCTCGAAAGTGGCACCGCCTTGGGGTTGTGCAGGAGGTCTCGCCATCTGGGGTGAGAGGTCAGATGTCGCCACGCGATGCCCTGGAGCCGTTGTGCGGCTAGGGCTTTGTGGAGATCTGGGCGCGCGGGGGGCTGTGGCTGGGATCGACGGGGGCGAGAGCTCGCCAGATGCGACGTTCGCTGGGAAGGAGGAGCGCGCGCTCCTGTCTCTAGAGGTCCCCTCGCGCCACCTGCGCGAGGGCTTGAGGGTGCTTCGACTGGAGAGGCGATGATCCGGTATCGTGTAGGTCCGGTATCTGCCAATAACATGGATGACGACCATAAGGTTGGCTGCGGCGATGAGCCACCGGGGCTTCGAGAGCGTGATGAGGATGTTGTTGTCAACCTGGTGTCGAACAAATAAAGAACGTCGCTTGCTAGATCTTGAGCAACCACGCGCTGTCATGCGGCTGAATATGGCTTGATCTGGAGCGTGATGGATTAGGGTTTCAATGGGAAACCCTGGAACTTAGATGACCATATACGCAAATCGAAGAAACGACAGGGAGATCGCACCATTTCAACTCACTCCAGAAAATAGGTTTTTTTTCAAAACTCCTCAATCACGAACATCTAATAATCTTTAGAAATAAAACATCAAAATCGAATCTTCGAATAAAAGATGAGCATAACTCCTCGAGAATCGAACCCGCTCTGATACCATTTGTTAGAAAATAAGAAGCGGATGCGGAATCAGAAAGGTTTAACATGGAACCCTACTCCCTAAGGAGCGGGATGAAACCATAGGAGAATGCCTCAGAGGGCTAGGTTTGTCTATTGACTTTCTCTCTCATCTGATACAGGAGGTCTGGGGCTCCTTATATAGCCTCCACAGAGCCTCCAAGTCCCACCACTGATAGATGTGGACTAAACACTTGGATGGGGTAAATGGATCCTGGAGAGATCTATTTACCCATCTCCCATACATATGACGTATACAACTTATACTCCAACAGAAGAGATAAACCAAGTCCACCTCAAGAGGGTGGACAACCACCAATCTCTAAAGGAGAAGAGTGCCCTCCCTTTTTAGGTGATGAGGTCTATCTTCTCACTGTCTCCAAGGTTAATAAATTAATTTGATTTGAAATTAATTATATTGATTTATCGATACATATTAATTTAAATTAAATTAATTACTATTGTATTTTCACAACAAGATCATGGCCAATGAAAGAATACAAATCAATCTCATCCATTGATTTTGTGTTGTCCATGGATTGAGATCCATGGATCCCAAAATATTATATAAGAAGAGGCACCCCTTGCTCTTCAAGGTAACATCAACAATATCTCTCTCATTCTCTACATGCCAAGCCTCTCTCTCTCATTGTAGCCGTCCACTATGGAGCCCTTGAGAGAGTTGCCATTGTCGCACCATCATTGTTATGCTACAGGATTGTTTGCTCGTGGATATCCGTCTCCTTCGGTGTGCCTTACTTGTGAAGAAGATGCCGGATCTCGTGTCACGAGATCAGGATATTTCTCGCTTAGATCATCAACATGGATTGCAAGGAACACGTGTCTTATCAACGTGCTCGCAAGTGTCTCCTCTGTCGAATCAAACTTGAGATAGGAGGTCTCTTCATTTAGAGACTCGATCGCAACTACGCTTCAAGAAGTAAACCTTAATACCTAATTGTGATTTAGATAAAATGATCTGAAAAATGTTCTTGGATCATGTGGTTTCATCATTTAAAAAAAAGTTTTGCTGCCTTGAGCAACTAGTGCGACCAGTCGCTCCCGATCGCATTCGATGTGATCCTCACGCTTCCATGATGTGTTTAAAGATCTTACAATATCCTTCAAGGGTATCAGAGCTTTAGGTCGGAGGTTTTGGATACGATCCATAAACATAAGAAGACTTGGATTCATTAGGGCTTGTGAAAATTTTATCACACTTCATTCTCGCAGCCCTATTTTGTTATTATTTTCGTCCCTCCTTAAAATATTTAAATACAAAATTATCAGTTGAATATTGTTCTTCATTGATTAAGGAAACTGTGGGATTTTAATTTGCATGATTTGGAATCTGATAACTCAAGTTATGATCATTTTAATGAACATATATCCACTGTTTCGGGGAATCTTGACATGATTAAAGAGTTAATTACGGTTTTGAAATGCATGCTAATCCCTTGGTTTCTGTTATAAATCAAATTGCAAACTTGGGAAACTTATTTTGCATAATTTGGATTTAAATTGATTGAGATATGATAATTTTAGTGAGTGAGGGTCACTGCTAGAAATTACATTCCTAATCAAGAACATTGTAATTGTCATCTAAGAAATTAGTGAGTTAATGTTTAATTTTCTGCAATAATTATGGATAAATATTTGAGAAATATTTGATGATAATTATTTCTTTAAATGACATTGTCTTAAACAATAATCGATTATATATGATCTAGATCACAAATTGGTTATATGATCATCCTCAACAAACAAACTTGCTTGAATAGAATTGGGAATTTATTTAGCAAATTTCCTTATAATAAAAATGATTTTGATTATTACTATGGTATAACTTCGGTTGAAAAATCGATTATCATCTCAAGTACATAAGGATCAATTTGGTATTATCCTTTCCCGAGATGGATATGGTGTCTAGTCGGGGAGCATTGGAGTAGCAGGTTGCGCCATGTGCGGTATGTTCCACTCTCATCGGTACTGGCCATGACAGTGGGTAGGGAAGGGATAATGGTAGAGAGATTATGATATATTTTTCTAATTATTAAAATTCAAATAATACGTACTTTGAGATAATATCATCCTTTCAAGTAACAATCAAGTTTGTTGGTTGATTGAATTGGATTGGTGATTGATTTAATGTGATTAAAGTAATTAAATTCAATTAAAATTAAAACACTCTATTATGAATAGAGTTGTATTTTCTTGGAAGAGTTAATCGTAATGAATATAATTCATAATGATTAATTAAAATTTGAACATGATATAGAGGATCGCATAAGTGACATCCATGATCTCCCATAAAGGTGAAAGGTTCCGTCGTCGGGGATTGTATGTACGAGACGGTTGTCCGAATTGACAGCTCCGGCATACAAGCGCATCTAGATCGGGCTCTTTGCTTCTCGAAAGAGTAAATCCGTGTGTGTAGTGACTCCAATATCGGATCCTCATATTATTTGGTTGATATTGAATTGCGCATAGCAAGTTCTAATCCAGTTAACGATTGGTTCAATTAATAACGGGTCAACAACACCTTAGGGGTGGTGGGTCCAGGTTTTAAAGACCAAATTGGACATGCAAGTTGTACATGCAAGGTGGAATGTGTTCCCGCTTCTTTTTATCCGAGTTACAAATTCTCATATTATTGAGATGTGACAAAGATAAGGAAGGAGATCCCAGATCTTGCTTGAGATATAATGATAAGTATATCTCTTACATTGAAAGTAATTAAGGGATGAATTTTCAGTGTTGACAAGGAAGACAACTTTGATATAAAAATTCCTAAATCAAAGTAAAAATATATTTATATATTTATGTAATTTTCTTATTTCAGATATCATTCATTAAACCCACTCAATACTATACTCAATAATAACCAGTAAAATATCATAGGTTGGATCCATGATCAAGATATTGTACTTGCAGTTGGACACATAATGTATGTGGTTGCAATGTACAAGTTTCCTCGTAATAATGAGGAATGACAACTAAATAGATAATAGGACAGCAACCCTAGGGTTTATATATCTTTATAGTCTTGATCTCTCATCGAATGTACTTTGGAAGTGACATGTCGATGATAATTGTAATTGTTAAATAATACTCATAAAACTAAGATGTTCTGGCATACATATGTGCTCTTGATATTTAATCATGAATGACATGGTTCACTGCATCATGCAGAACGGTGGCTCGATAAGAGATGATGTATTCAAAATATTTAAGTACCTACCTGAACCTACATCTTTAAGAGTTAAAATATATGTAGAAGATACGATGAGTGTCATCATTCTACTGCTCATACTCAAGTCATTCACGAAGCTTCATAATATTCATATTGTATGAATTGAATGAAGCATGTATAAATGTTGAAATACTCTCACATTGAATTCTTTTGAGTTCAACATAAGAGATCCTTTGTCTTAAGCAATGATTGTTTATAGATGAAAGGAACGTAGTGGAAGCATGGGTCTGACCCAAGTAAGAAGGAAAGTCAAAGAGTTGATTTTACTTCTGTAATTTCCATATGGCATCCAAGAGTTGGGTGAATGCCAATACAACAACAAGGTGATGTATTGATAGTATGACTATTAAGTCTATCAAGGATTCTTAGAGAAGGACTCAGATAGTGCATCAGAATAATCCATGTCTACATATAATTGTTGATATTGACTTACTTATTGGATAAGATTAAAGTCTAATAATTGTATCTCATCTTTCTAATGACACTTGCAATTGGTTGCATATATTTTAGAAGACTAGAAATTTGATCTTAAGATTTAATAGTCATCCATGGATGTTAATGAATGGTTGCAACAGTCTCTATTGGATAGGTAGACTTCATAATTTCAGTGGGAGAGCCCTTAGTCTTGGAGAATGTCTCTATAACCTGGATATTATAATACACTCATTGTTTATTTCTAAATATTGGAAATGAACATGAATTCTGGAATAGACATATCATAAAGAGTTATGACGGATATATATCTAGATATAGAATACACTCATTGTTTATTTTTAAATGTTGGAAATAAACATGAATTCTAGAATAGACCTATCATAAAGAGTTATGATGGATATATTTCAAATAGTGATCTTATATATAGAGGACTCTACTAAATTTAAATACTAATTAATGATTCATTAACTTTTCTAATACTGTAATTTTAAAACCTTAGAAGATCAATAGGAGGATGAAGATCATTTGACAATGATCTAGCATCAAGCCTTGGACATGTATGTTGATGAGATCAATAGACCAGTAAGAGATGAAACTTTTGATTGTCTGAAATTTCAAATCTTACATAGTTGTGAATAATGTATTCAAAGTAGAAAATATCCAATGCACCCTTCTCTGGAAATGGTGTAAGATGCCAAGGTATTCAGGATCTCATACATATTGATGTATGTGGATCATCTGTATCATAATAAACATTGATGATATGTGATATCATTTGATGATTATTTGTGATATGAGGTTTTTTCCTTAGAAAACTTTGAAATGTTCAAAGATTTCATAATTTGGTTTGAAGGAAGATGAAATGAATTTGATCTAACCTAGGTATCATGTACCTATTAGATGAATTCAAGGAATACCTTATGGAGAAAGGAATATCATTCCTATCTCACTCCTCCTAATGCACCTAAACTCAACAGAGTTATAGGAGATACAATTGGATCATGTGTGACATGATTTGATCAATGATGAATCTTAGCATAATTGCCTCTTAGTTTCAAGGTATATATGTAGTAGAGACTACAATATATATCCTTAATAATATTTCATGCGGATATAAACTCGAAAACCCTCATAAGATATGGTTTGGAACCTAGCCTTGTATTGGACACTTAAGCATTTGGGTTGCTTGGTCTATAACTCTGTCGTGGATGCAAGTAAGCTAGAATCTAGCACCAGAGAGTGCTACTTCATTAGGGTAATAAAGGATGGTATTGGATACATGCTTTATGACCTTGAGATTCTTAAAAGATCTCATCTCTGAGAATGTGATTCCTAGAGGATGAGACTCTTGAGAATCAAGATGAAAATAAAATGAATGAACTCATTGAATCTTGAGAAGATAATGAGGCTCTTGAAATCGGAAACTAAAAGGACAATTAAAGATGAAACACTAATACCTCTTCAAATAAGTTTGAAGATGTATTCAATGTATCAGTTGATTCAGAAAATGATCGGACTTCATGTGATGAAGCTCATGAGGATCATGTCATGGAAAGATGGATTTTAGCAATAAAGTCTAAAGTAGACTTCATATACAAGTGTTGTATATAGACCCTCAAGGATCCACCTATATGGCTAAGACCCGTTAAGGTGTAAATGGATCTTCAAGAGAAAAAGAGAACATGATGAGAAGGTAGAGACCTTGAAAGCATAGTTCGTATCCACAAGATACACCGAAGAGAAGACTTTGCTTGGACAAGACTTACTCTTCAGTGGTCATGCTTAACTCCATCAAAATTTTGCTAACTGTAGCTACACAACTTGACTTTGACATCCTCAAAATGGAAGTCGAGATTGCATTCCTCTATGAATACCTCTCCGAGGATATTCATATAAACTAGCTTCATGGCTTCATAGTTGGGGAAACCAAGGCATGCAAGCTGAAGAAGTACATCTATGGACTCAAATAAGCTTCTTGTAGTTTGAACATAATATTTGATGAAATTATAAGCGTTATGATTTCAGATAGAATCTTGATGAGCCATATGAAGCTTAGTGGAAGTGTCATTGTATTCATCGTGCTAAATGTAGATGACATCTTAATCATATAAGGATGATAATAAGTGTTTTATAATCTGGATTTTCCATACCTTGAGATATGATCTTAAGGATACATCTTGGATCTTAGTTCTGAAGGTGTTCAGAAGTGAAGAGAAGATGGTATTGGGATCGTCACATTGGTGTTACATCTTGGACATTTTCATTTTCTGAAAAATTTCAAGAAATGCTTCTTTTCCTTAAGATATAGTAATGACCTCTCTAAAAGGGATAGCACCTCAAAGAGTTGAAGTGAATGCTAGAACGGCTTGCCCTTGTGCATCAGTTGCGAGAAGCCGAATGTATGCTAAATGTGTACAAAAGCCATATGTCTACCATGAAGTGGGAGTAGTAAATTGTTACTAATCCTACTATGGAAATAAAACACTTGATTGCAGTAATAACAAAATCTTCAAAGAGGACAAGACTTTTGAGATAGTGGTCTCTAAGTCTTATCTTCAAGAAGTTAAAACTTCATAGATAGTGATCTAAAAGGTCTTAACCGCAGATACCTTAGGAGATAGAGATCTCCATGAATAAAGGTATTCTGATCAGGATTATAGAAATATTGTTATAATAATTAATTGAGCTGTAGTGTCAAGGACACTATAACTGACAAGATTGAGTATGGGTTGCATGAGATGCAACAGACGTATTGGATGCGAGCATTGTTACTTAGAGATATGCAAATGCCGTAAAAGGACTTGGCGTAGTCTCTCGAGAGCGGAGTGATTGATCAGCTTATCTAGATATTTTTCTAAATAGCCTATGATTGTCACATGAGTGCGGGTTTAAAGATTAGCCCATTAATGGCTCTTTGGACTAGTGGAAGATTTTTGGGCATGCGAGCCCACAGCAAGCCATTATGCAATAAATGTTATTGCAAATATCATTTCCTGATCTGAAATAAAGAGTGAATAATTTGCATAATAGATCCCTTAGTACAACTAGGGTTATGTAACATAGCCATCTTAATGATCATACAGCAGTTGCTTCAATTGATGAATCATAGAGGATGGTGCTTGAATGAATATCTAAAGAGTTAGATTGAGGATTTATCAAGTACCGTCAAATGATTATTAAGAGAGGTTCTCCGTCCTAAGAAGGAGATGACAATCCTTTCTCTAAAGATTGATATCTGACCAATCTCTTAATACAGGTCCTCTGCATAGGAATAAAGATTCGAATATGTCGGATTAGTTAGGTCAAAGAGTTGACTTAACGAGATCGAGATAACCAAAGACCTATGTCGTATGCTGTCATGATATAGGCATGCATCCTCTGACCGGAGACAAATGTGTTACTATATATCTGAATATGTACATTTGGCAGACCATTAGGTTGATAATCTAACCAAGGTCCATACACCAGCGCGTTGGTGTGCATGCAAGGGCATATGAGTAATACAATCTCTCAAAGTGATCATACAGGTTCATTTACTAAATCAGAAGACATGAGCTCACTCATGAGATATTGAAAAATTAAATTCCGTACACGATTGTCTTGCTTTGGAAGTTTGACTGAAATTGTAAGTTTGATATATACTTTTGGAAAGTATATGATCAACACCTAGGTATGATATATATTTTTTGGAAAGTATATGATCGATACCAACTCCCAGTGATCGAATGAGAAACTTAATGATAAAACCCTAAAGTAGACAGTGTCAAATAGATCTAAAACTTCAGATTTATTCTTAATCTTCCAGTATGCAAGATGTACTTGTATTAGAAATATCTGAGGGTGATGTGATCATAAACGATTGTATAACCATGAAGCTTCCATTCCTAGGGAGTAATGATACAGGTCAGGATTTAGTGACCACTCGCAGTAGAGAAGTAATCTAATCTTGTTCTAAATGTTGGACAATGATCTGAATGTGATTCAGATGCAATGAGAAGATTAGATTTGTTGTCTTGATTTAATCAAGCATCTATGAGAGGTCTGCAAGATTTGGATTTGGGATGTGATCTCAATATCCAAGTCACTATACGTGGAACAATACAATCGCCATGTCCTTATCTCCAAGAATCTACGGAGAAAGCACATTATCTTTGAAAGAGTTCATGAATAATTTCATTTTTGAAAATATATATCAGAACATTGAAAAAATTGATAATTAAATGTGATTTAATTATCATGAATAATACGAATTTGATTCGTATTATAAAGAGAGTTATCCATTATAATTAAATGTGATTTATTTATCAAAGATGTGAATAATGTGAATGTGATTCTTATTATTTGAGCACGTCAGAATGGAGATCCAAGATGATTAAATGTGATTTAGTTATCGTGGATATGAATAATATGGATAGTACTATCCATATTCACAAATATATTATAAATATGATTTATAATATATTAGAGAGAGACTATTGTAATTTATATTTGTTAATTAATTATTGATGTGAATTGGATTAACATTGGATGATTAATTGAAAATATAATTACATTTTATTTTGGGATGTGAATGTGATTCATATTTTTTCAATGGCATTGGTTGCAATGTTCACAAGATAATTATGAATTATTTTTGTGAGATAATTTACAACAAATGTTGTTATAAATCTTGGAGATATCATGAGATAATGAGATCTCATGGGATATTGAATAGATAGACCAAGTTCACCTCATGAGGGTAGACGGCCACCAATCTCCAAAGGAGAAGAGTGGTCGTCCCCCCCCCTTTTTAGGGGGTGAGGTCTATCTCCTCATTATTTCCAAGGTTAATGATTTGAAATTAATTATATTGACTCATCGATTTATATTAATTTAAATTAGTCATTGAAAGAAACACAAATCAATCTCATCAATTGATTTTGTGTTGCCATGAATTGAGATCCATGGATCCCAAAATATTATATAAGAAAGGCACCCCTTACTCCTCAAGTTAGAACATCAACAATCTCTCTCTCTCATTCTCTACATGTCAAGCCTCTCTCTCTCATTGTAGTCGTCTACCATGGAGCCCTTGAGAGAGTCACCATCGCTGCAATATCGTCGTGCTGCAGGATTGTTTGCTCGTGGATCTCCGTCTCTTTCAATGCACCTCGTTAGTGAAGAAGACGTTGGATCTCGTATCACGAGATCAAAAGATTCGTCACTTAGATCATTAACATGGATTGCGAGGAGCACGTGTCTTATCAACGCGATCGCAAGCATCTCCTCTGTTGGATTGGACTTGAGACAGGAGGTCTCTTCGTTTAGAGACTCGATCACAACCACGCTTCAAGAGATAAACCTTAATATCTAATTGTGGTTTAAATGAAACGATCCGAGAATTGTTCTTAGATCATATGGTTTCATCATTTTAAAAAAAAGTTCCGCTGCCTCGAGCAACTAGTGTGACTAGTTGCTCTCGATCGCATTCGATGCGATCCTCATGCTTCCGTGATGTGCTTAAGGATCTTACCATATCCTGCAGTTCTCTCTCCCACAGTGGCACCATACCACCGCATGTAGACCTTGCTGTTGCACCTCCGCAGCATTGTCGCACAGCAGTAGTAGCACCGTTGTGCCATAGCGCCACTGTGCCCCCCTGTTGCACCTCTGTGCAGCCCCGTTGCATGGCCACAACCTATGTTGTGCCTCCGTGACACTGTCGTACCGCTCCCTCATAATGGAAGTGTCATGGTTATACAATTGTCCCCGAGTATTCCTAATATCCGTACATCTTGCATACTAGAAGGCCTAAATTAAACCCAAAGTATTAGATCATATTTGAACTGTCTTCTTCGGGATTTTATTATTAAGTTTCTCATTTGATCATTGGAAGTTGGTATCAATCATATACTTTCCAAGAGCATGTATCATACCTATAAATTTTGCCAAGCTTCTAAAGCGGGGCGATCGTGTATGGAAATTTATCTCAATATCTCATGAGTGAGCTCATGTCTTCCGGTTCAATAATGAACATGTATAATCCTTTTGAAAGATCGTATTACTCATATCCCCTTATATGTACACCAGCTCGCCGGTGTATAGACCTTGTCTAGGTTAGCAACATATCGGTCTGCCAAATGTACATACTCATACATATAGTAACGCATATGTCTCTGGTCAAAGGATGCGTGCTTATATCGTGACAGTATACGACATAGAACTTGGTTATCTCGATCTCGCTAAGTCAACTCTTTGACATAACTTATATAACACCTCCGAATCTCTATTATTATGCAGAGGACCTGCATCAAGGGGTCGGTTAGATATCATCTTTTAGAGAAGAATTGCCATCTTCTCATGATGAAGATCCTTTCCTAATATTCATTTGATGGTACTTGATGAGCCATCAATCTAACTCTTTCGATATCATCAAGGACCAGCATTTATGATTCAACATTTGAATCAACAATTGTATGATCATTGAGATGGCCATGGTATATAACCATAATTGTACAGAGGACCTTATAGTGCATTTCGTTGATTTAATCTCAAATAATGAGTGAAATAAACCAATAACCTTTATTGATATTGTTGGGAAAAATAAGAGATGTGTTTATTCCTGTGAACCATATGCTCTCTTATATAGAGAAGAGACCTATGGGTAAATTACATATGATACACCAGAACAAGAAAATAATAATGCAGTACAAATACATAAATATATCTCTACATTCCCCCTCAAGATGAAGCATAGATGTCAATCATGCTCAGCTTGGATGAGCATTTCTGGAATGGTCCTTGGAGCAAAGCCTTAGTAAAAAAACTGCAGTTTGATCTCCTGAACTGACGTGAGAAGTAAAAATAAGTCCTTTCTTAATTATGTCCCTTGTGTAGTGATAATCAACTTCAATATGCTTGGTTCTCTCATGAAAGGCCGGATTGTTTGCAATAAACAGAGCTGCTTGATTATCGTATTGTACTTGCATAGGAACGGGTATATCTATATGTAAGTCTGCTAGTACAGCACAAACTCACATCATTTCTGTACTTGCTTGTGCCATAGCTCTATATTCATACTCGGCACTGGATCTGGCTACAACAGTTTGTTTCTTACTCTGCCAAGAAATAAGAGAGCTACCAACAAACATTGCAAAGCCCGAAGTGGACTTCCTATCTTTTGGACGTCCAGCGTAATCGGCATCAACACATGCAGAAACAGTAAGTGTTCCCCCCTTTTTGAATAATAAGCATGTACCTAGGGAAGACTTTAGATATCCCAAAATCATATATACAGCATCTATGTGTACCTGACGAGGTTGTTCCATGAATTGGCTCAATCGATTGACTGCAAATGAGATATATGGCATGGTTATAGTAACATAAAGAAGCTTCCCAACTATTTCTTTGTATTGTTTCCTTCAACTTCTTCTGTATCATCATCATATAATCGCATGTCAGGATCCATAGGAGTGGTGGTCAGCCTACATCCAATAATTCCTGTCTCAACTAGCATATCCGTCACAAGCTTCCGTTATGTCATCACAATACCCTGATGATTCCTAGCAAACTCTAGGCCCAAGAAGTACCGTACGGTACCAAGGTCCTTGGTAACAAACTATTGCCTCAGAAAATCTTTTGCCCTTTTTATTCCCTGCATGTCATCATCTGTGACTAACATAAACCATAATAACGACCATACCTCTAGAGGTTCTCTGTACAAACAATGAATGATGAGCATTTAACCTCTTAAATCCATGCTTCTCAATTAACTCCGAAAGCTTCTGAAACTATGCCCTAAGACTGTTTCGGACACAAATTGCCTTATGAAGTCTGCAAACCTTCATACACTCCCCCTCAGCAGAAAAATCGGGAGGTTGCTTCATATAGACTTCCTCCTGTAGATCCCCATACAAAAAGGCATTCTTAACATCAAGCTGAAAAGAAGACCAGTCACGTACCACATCAACAGAGAGAAGAATCCGTAGAGTAGAATGACGAGCCACAGGAGAGAATGTGTCAAGATAGTCCATGCCATATGTTTGAGTAAAACCACGAGCGACCAGTCTAGCTTTGTACCGATCTAGACTTCCATCTGCCCGGTGTTTAATAGTAAACACCCACTTGCAACTGACAATAGAGGCCCCAACAGGAGCATCTACCATACTCCATGTACCACGTGACTGTAATGCTGCCATTTCTTCTTCCATAGCCAACCGCCACCGACTATCTTTCAGAGCCTCCTGATAATTCCTTGGGATGTCCATAGCATATAATGCAGTAACAAATTTCCTGAAATCACCAGTCAAGCGCTCAAACGAGACCATGGATGTCAAAGGATAAGAGGCACAACTACGCTTTGGCTTCCGAAGCGCAATAGGAAGATCGATATCTACAACCTTCGCGTCCGTCTCTTGTAAGGAATCCTAAGAAAGCTATCAGATCCAATCGTAGGAATAATGTATTTAGAATATACCTCAGGCATGCTATATGACGAGCGGTGGGTGACCATGAGCAGAAGCAGGACAATGCATATAATGGTGAGGTAACGGTGGGACAGGGATGATGGGACCCGGTAGTATAGGAGAAGGTGATGGTAACGGGGAAGGTGGTGAAGGAGGTGATGGTGGCGAGTATGAAGGTGGCGGTGGAATATAGATTTCATCATCAATGTTTGAGGAAGTCAAACGATCACCTGTAGGAGAAAAGCACATCACAGACTCAAAGAAGATGGCATCCATATTGACATAATAGTTCTTGCGCAGTGAATCATAACATATGTATCCCTTTTGTGTCCTGGAGTACCCAACAAAAACACACTTGACTGCCCTAGGAGAGAGCTTGTCAACACCTAGTGACAGTTGGTGGGCAAAAGCAACTGAGCCAAACACACGAGGAGTAAGGGAGAACAATTCTTTTTCAGGAAATGCAAGAGAAAAAGGAATTTTCTCACCCAAGACCGACGACAGCATGCGATTGATAAGGTAACATGCCATAAGAACAGCATCATCCCAGAAGAAATGTGGAGCATGACTTTGAATGAGAAGAGTTCTGGTAATATCAAGAAGGTGAGGATGCTTCCTTTCTGGTACACCATTTTACTGGGAAGTATAAACACATGACGTTTGATGAATAATACCATGGACAGAAAAATATTTAGAAAAAGTATGAGTACAGAATTCCAAAGCATTATCAGTACGTACAAATTTAACAGATAAAGAAAAGGCATTTCGCACTTAATCGATAAAATTCTTGATAACATCCCCAGCCTCTGATTTATTCTTTAATAAAAAGACCCAAGACAAACGAGAGGAATCATCGACAGCGACTAGATAAAACATGTGTTCCTGATGATCAAGAACACGACTAGGACCCCAAATATCTATATGAAAGAACTCAAAAATGGAGATACTACTCCGACTCTGACGACTAGGGAAAGTAGACCAGTGATGCTTTCCCAATTGACATGCATTCATTGAAATGATGAGTAAGCAGAAATCTGAGGTAGAACGCAACACAACTTCTGAAGCAGAAGATGAACAAAGCATAGGTGCCATGTAAAGGGAGAGATGGATCTAGCAGAATGGGAGAAAGTGCCAGCATAAGGTGTGCGAACGAACCAAACGATAGAGACCGCCCTGCTCACGACCACAACCAATTACCTTGCCCGTGAGGATGTCCTCAAATACAAGAGAAGATGGATCAAAAATAGCTCGACAATATAAATCATTCATAATCTGACTAATAAATAGCAAGTTCGTAGAAAAGTCAAGGGCAAGAAGTACATTATGCAGGTGCATAGATGGTGTTAGACTAATCTCCCCCTATCCAGTGATCGAGGAATGAGTTCCGTCTGCTATAACCACAGTCTGTCCTGGGGGAACCTTCCTGTAAGTTGTAAACTGACCTTTGTCTCCACAAAGGTGATGTGTAACACCAGAGTCCATGATCCATTCTGTAACATCAGATCCACTACATCTGGTAAGTGCAAAGTACTACCTGAGGTACTGGAAGATGTTGAAGCAGCCACATCTGAATGGTTCCCAGGTGCCAATGAAGAAGTAGCTGAGTTGAAGAGAGATATAATGCCCCTCAATCGTGCGACAAGGTCATCAAATCTCTGATCCAAAGAGGAAGCTGCAGGAGGTTCAACCTGTTCAGCAACTCGTACAGAGGCAGGAAATCCATGCTTGGAATAGCATGTATCCTCTGTATGTCCAGGACGGTGGCAGTAAGTGCACAACTGACGAATACGACCTCCTCGTCTACGGGATCCACGTCTACGAAACTGAGACTGCCCTCCTCGACCTCGAGAGGTAGCCATCGCAAAGGAAGTCGGACTGGCAGAAGTAGATGGAACCGTGATTCTACTAAGCCGACGGAAAGCTTCCTCCATGGGAGGATAGTGGCATCGGTCAGAATCTGAGAGCGAGCAGCCTCATACTCAGGATCTAGGGCTACTAGGAATACGCCCACAATGGTGGCATTCCTATAAGTCTTATGTTGCTCCGGAGTAGCTGAAAGGGGCATGAAACCATAGAGCATCTCGAACATTCCACGCAGGGATGTATATAATGAATGAAGGAGTCGTCCATTCTGCTTGATAATGAAAATATTGTGCTGGAGTTGCAGAATCTTCGAATCATTCCTTGCCTGAGAATAAGTAGCAGCAAGGATATCTCGCATTGCCTTTGTGGTGGGTTGATGCAATACATCATTGGCGACCTCTATCGCCAATGTACCTGAGAGCCAAACCTTAGCATAAGCATCATCAGCCTCCCATGAGGCATTGATCCCAATTTTCTCAGTCAGCTCCTCCTCAGTAAGAATATACTTCTTATCGCTTGACTTCACAAGACTCAGAAACTGCATTGCCCAGAGCTCATAGTATGCCCCGTCCATCTAAACAATAGGCATTGGACCTCTGAAGGTGCTCGTGGCGGGTATATCAATCTTGCTCTCTGACATATTGTCGAATGTAAAGAACTGGGATCTTGTAGACTAATGTGTGAATGTCTACACAAACATACGTGGATTTGAATGCATATGTAGACTTATGCATTCAAATCTATCAAATACACGGAGAGATCTTTATTAACGATGGAGTGGCTAGATGATGAGATGCACGAAGGGGTGCGACAAAAGGTTAAGCACACACAACCGCGCGTATGCACGGAGTAAGGCGTACGTACGGGAGCCTAAGGCCGCTGGGCAGCGCAAGGCGGTGCTGACGCCACTGGGCGGTGGTGCGACACTGCAGCAAGTGCGGGACGACGCAACAAGGGTCGTTGGGCGGAGCAACTGTTGGCTAGAGCAACGATGGGATGTGAGGTAGCACGACAGGGACTGCGATGCTGCTCTCTGACGCACGACAAGGAAGAGGATGGAGGGTAGGGTTAGGGTTTCGGGTACGAGAGATCCGGCCTAGGACTGTCGCTCTGATACCATGTTGGGAAAAATAAGAGATGTATTTATTCCTGTGAACCCTAGGCTCTCTTATATAGATGAGAGACATATGGGTAAATTACATATGATAGACACCAAAACAAGAAAATAATAATGCAGTACAAATACATAAATATATATCTACATATATATATAAGATTACGATAACATTTTATTGTAGAAATGGTTCGCTTCGGACTCACATGACTAACACTATTCCTAATAAGACCTACCTTTAAAGCCCAAAGGAAGGACCTGCTCTGATAACACTTGTAGAATGCTTGACTCAAATAAAAATGATGTATCGTATATTGCTACTTCAAAATACAACACAAATACATTGCTCACGACAACTACTTAACTCTCTAAGAAGACTAGCACACATTGGACACAACAACAAAACACTCAAACTTCTCTCTTGTTCACTTGCTTGGTGGCTCTCTTAGTAAATCTCTCACTTGATTTACTTGCCTCCTTGCGTTGATGCATCTCCTTGATGCTTCTACACAATGGCTCCCAAGGCATATTTACACTTGTGCTCCAGTGGCTTTGTAGAGTATGGAATTCTTAGAATATTGGAGTTGAATGCATCCAAAAATATTCAAGAGAATTGAAGCTAACTCACCTCAAGAAACCTCTAGATAATTGAAGCTAATTTAACTTATGAAAACTTTAAAAAATGAGAAGCTTCATAAAAATCTTGTAAAGAAAATCTAGAAACCTAAAGTAATTGCATCCTCAGGAAATTTCTAGAATCAAAAAAATTTGGTGGTGCTCTTTTTATTTCAACACAGCCTATCACAGCCCACTACTCTATCCTTTTGTGGCACTTCTGTGTGGCACTTAAAAGTTAATACTAGCCTACCGCTACTTTTTACCTGTGGAGAAGAGGGACCGAATGAGATGAGATATTTATTCCATAGAGCTAGGGTCTCTTATATAGAGAGAAAACCCTAGAGAGTACAAGGGTTACGGAACCTGAAAGGTCACGGAGGTTACGGAACTCGAAGGATCATAGAAGGTTACAGAACCCGAAGGGTCACGGGAGGTTACGGAACCCGAAGGGTTACAAACATAAATGTAAATCTAATAACTCTAACACTTCTACTCAAGCTGGAGCAGAGAAAGCTACAGCTTGTAACAAAAAGAAAATGTATACACCACATCTTCACACGATGCATCATAAGAACTTAGTCTGCTACTGGTAGAAGACCTCGCTCGAGGACGGGTCTGCGACTTTCAGGTCAACGGAACATATCTCTGCCATGCTTGTAGAGTCGTTGCGATATCAGGTCACCGGAACGTATCTCTGTCGTGCCTGCAGGTCACCGGAACATATCTCTGTCGTGCTTGGAGAAGAATCATTGTAGAAGAAGTCCAGCGCGAAGTAGTCGGGTCGTAAAAGAAGAAGTATACGCCTTGATGAAGAATTCGATGCTCGATGAAGACGGATGATTTGAGTAGTAGTCTGGAGTGTCGATCTGTTAGTCGTGGTAGGGCAACAGACATCATGAAGAATCGCCTCTGACTCCTTTCTGATGTATTTGATAGAATAAAGAGTATGGAACACCAAGTTGAGATAAACAAGTCGTGGTGAAGCAGAGGTTGTTGGAGAGAGGGGGAGCTCCAGGCAGTGCCCACGACGCAGGAGGTGCTACTGGAGCCTTGGGCAGCGCTTTAGGTGTTGTTGGTGATGTTGGGGACTCGGACTACCATGCGCGAGACCATCGAATCCACGAGCGACGCAGGAGGTCCAACCCTCTCTCCTTGTCGACGGAGAGAGGGCTGGTGGTGGATACGGATTTAGGATATTAGGCCCTGATCTAGGACCATTGCTCTGATACCATGTGGAGAAGAGGGACCGAATGAGATGAAATATTTATTCCATAGAGCTAGGGTCTCTTATATAGAGAGAAAACCCTAGAGAGTACAAGGGTTACTGTCACGACCCGTCCCGCTAAACGGAACGTGCCGCGACAGAGATCTTTCCTCTTCTTTTTCCTCAAGTAAACATGTGGCAATCTCATAGAACATAAAACCTTTGTATTTCAAGTTCACAACACCAAGAAGTGTATTACACAAGTTCTATCTATTACAACTTCTTACAAAATAACACAGACAGTACAAAAACAACGAAAAGCAAAAGACACCTCCTCCAAGTGTATCTGTGGTCCTTTCACCTACTATTCGTGATTCTGCTGATCTGTATATAATATAATATAACGGGATGAGTCTAAACCCATTTATGAGCTTAGACCCAGTGAAAGGATCTCAAGCTTTTTACATATAACTAAAAGTTGAAATATGAGCAGTATGCCAAAATTTATGCTGATAACTTTGAAATATCTTGAAAAGAGACTTTATGAGAGTAAACATATAACAACATGCTAGATTTGCAAATAAATGCTGAAATTACTTCAAAGACAGATAAACTGAAACATAATCATCACTATCAAGCTGCTTGTACTAATCACCACTGTGGCTAATTTATTGACTCATGAACGCTGAAACAAAGCTAAGTCATACGCGCAGACGGTCCCAAAGACCAAAAACACTCTGCATACGGCCCAAAGCCTATATGTATACAGAATGCGGACCCAAAGTCCTCTTGATACCATATCTAATGGTTTGTCATATCTAATGGCGGTTTCAGGGTCATATCTAATGACATCACCATATCTAATGGCTAGTTCATGATTTGTATAAAAGAGCTACTGTGGTGCTTATCTTCTGATTCTGATTCTTTTCTTGCCACTAATAAACCGTAAACTTGCAATTTCATGCTCATAACAACTAATTCAATAACATAAGATAATCTTGACATAGCATGCATATTCTGATCACTAAAACCATTCAGAACTTGGAAAACTGATCCATAATTCATAGTAACCGTACAAAACAAAATTCTTTACATAAAAACTCAAATCTACGTAGTGAAACTTATGCTTTCTATTCCACAACGAGTTTTATGCTTGAAAACATGCTATCAACATAAAGCACTTGAAATGATATTTGAAAATACATTCAAAAGCCTTGATTTCATATCTGGTATACGGTACTTGCAATTCATGCGTAAAAGCTCAAGAAAACGCGATTGCATACTTGTTATCATAAAACATGCATAAAAGCGAAAGACTAATGCTTTAAAATAGCGCTTGAGAATCCCTCACCTGAACGCTATCTAGCTTGAGTCCGAATCACCTTCTTTAGTGAAATCCCCCTATAGTCGTCCTAGATTTCAGTACTACGGCTTGATGCAGACAGAACTTCGTTACGGCTTTAAAAACGCTCTCGATCACCGACAGGGCTTCGCCGTGCTCCTCTCGTGCTCCTCCCGCAAGCTCGGCGGCCTTGCGACTCTAAGGTGTAGTGATGGGCGTGAATGAAGTGGGGAGGACTATGGGGGGGTCATGGTATTTATAGGCCTCCACCCCCTTTACATGTGTGACATGTGTCAAAACATGTAAGGGAGGTTCATGTGTCCCTTATCCATGTATGAAGACACATGGCATGACATATGGCATAATCATAAGGAAACTTGTTGCCTAAGTAATAGGCTTGCCTTATCCACGAGTTTACTTGTTGCCCAAGCAAAAGACTACACCATGCTATGTGTTAGTCTCAGGACACATGGCACTACTGAGGTTTTGACACTTGTCCTGACTACAAAACGACACGTGTCTCATGATTTCCACTCCATGTCCTACTCTTGCTAATGACGCTTAATTATCACTAATGACGGGTAATTAGCACTAATCATGCTTAATTAGTCTTAATGATGTGATTATAGCTAATGAGTATAAATCTATAACATTATAGGCACTCTGCAAGTAGTGGCTTCTACTACTTATAAGGTACTACCAAAATCCATATTACTAGATGTGGTACTATGTTTTGATGTGCTACACAATTCATAGAACCTTTTTGAAGTCCATTTTATACAAGACGGTCTCTGATATAAACACAACAAGTTTAAATGAAATCATTGCAGAAAGGCGAATCTATTGACTATGGTATCCGTAAAGTGTGAACACTATCAATCCAATATTCCTTGAAATAACACTTGATATCATTCAAAAGCATATTGCACAAAACGCGTATTACAATTCTCCCCTACTTGAAATTAATTTCGTCCTCGAAATTTAAGTATCCTTGCTAGCTTGAAAATAAGTGGGGATATCGAGATCTCATTTCTTCTTCTCGTTTCCATGTGGCTTCTTCTATTGCGTGACTCCTCCATAAAACTTTGACTAAAGGAATCTTCTTTGTACGAAGCTCTTGTACTTTATAATATAGAATTTCCACAGGAACCTCCTCATATGACAGATCTTCCTTCAATTGAATATCTTGAGGTTGTATCATATGGGTTGGGTCTGGAATAAACTTCCGAAGTGTGGAGACATGAAAGATATCATGTATCCTTGCTAGTTCAGCTGGAAGTCGAAGACGATAAGCTACACTTCCGATTCTCTCAATAATCTCGTAAGGGCCAATGTATCTTGGACTTAGTTTCCCTTTCTTTCCGAATCTAATTAGGCCTTTCCATGGAGAAACTTTTAGAAACACACGGTCTCCCACTTGAAATTCCTAAGTCTCTCCTTCGCTTATCTGCGTAACTTTTCTGTCTGCTTTGCGCTGCCTTTAAGCATCTCTTGATTTCCTCAACTTTTTCTATCGTGCTTTGTATTAGTTCAGGTTGAACCAAATTCCTTTCTCCAACTTCACTCCAACAGATAGGTGTTCTACAGGGTCTACCATACAAGGCTTCATATGGTGCCATCCCAATACTAGCATGATAGCTGTTATTATATGCAAACTCTATAAGTGAGAGATGTTCATCCCAGCTTTCTTTAAAGCTCAGTGCACAGGCCTCTAAGCATGTCTTCTAGAGTCTAGATAGTTCGTTCTGATTGGCCATCTGTTTGAGGATGAAAGGCTGTACTAAATGCTAACTTCGTTCCATAGCTTTATGTAAGCTTGGCCATAGCTTAGAAGTAAATCGTGGATCTCTATCAGATACAATTGACACGGGAGCCCCATGACGGCTAACTATCTCATTAACAAAGATTTTTCCAAGCGGTCTAGACTGTATGTCATGTTAATGGCTAAGAAATGTGCTGACTTAGTTAATCTGTCTACTATGACCCATATTGCATTGTGACCTCGACGGGTCCTTGGAAATCCTGTAACAAAATCCATAGTGATATGTTCCCATTTCCATTTTGGTATTGGAAGTGGCTGTAATGTCCCCGCAGGTCTCAAACGCTCCGGTTTTGTTTGTTGGCATATAGGACATCTAGAAACATACTCTGCAATCTCTCTCCTTCATGCCAGACCACCAATAGTAGTTCTTAAGTGTCCTATACATCTTAGTACTTCCTGGAAGCATAGTATACATGGAGTTATGTGCCTCCTCCAGAATCTCAGTCTTTATATCAGATTTCCTCGGAACACATAATCTTCCTTTAAAGGAATAAAACCCCTTGACTATCTATTGTATACCCGACTTCATCTCCTCCCTTAATCTTCTCAATCATTATAATGATTTCAGAATCATGGGACTTGTGCCTCCTTGATTTTATCATATAATATGGGTCTCACTTGTAAGGATGCTAAATAGGGCTCCAGAGCTATCTATGGTTAACTTTGCACGTAACTCTTTCAACTGATAATATTCCCCTTTTAAGTGAGATAGCTGACCCTTAGACTTTCTACTGAGGGCATCAGCTACGACATTGGCTTTCCTCGGGTGATATTCTATGGAACAATCATAATCTTTAATTAGCTCTAACCATCTTCTTTGCCTTAAATTCAACTCTTTCTGAGAGAAAATATATTTCAAACTCTTATGATCCGTAAAGATTCGACAAGTTTCTCCATATAGGTAGTGTCTCCAGATCTTTAAAGCAAATACTATAGCAGCTAACTCAAGATCATGAGTTGGGTAATTTAACTCATGTTGTTTTAGCTGTCTAGAAGCATAAGCAATCACCTTATCATTCTGCATCAAGACGCATCCCAGCCCTTGTCTTGAGGCATCGCTATAAATTACAAAATTACCCTGTCCTGAAGGAAGGCTAAGTATGGGGTGCTGAGGTGAGACGACTCTTGAGTTCCTTAAAACTCTTCTCGCATTCTTCGTCCCAACTATACTTCACATTCTTCCTAGTTAACCTTGTCAATGGTGCGGCAATTCTAGAAAAGTTTTCAACAAATCTTCGATAATATCCAGCTAATCCAAGGAAACTTCGGATTTCTGATGCATTTATCGGTCGTTCCCATCTAAGAACTGCTTCTATCTTTGATGGATCTACTGTTATTCCTTCTCCAGATATGATATGGCCTAGAAATGCAACCTTCTTCAACCAAAACTCACATTTATCAAACTTTGCATATAATCGGTGTTCCTTCAGAGTTTGAAGTACAATTCTCACGTGTTCTCTATGTTCTTCCTCTGTTTTAGAATATACGAGAATATCATCAATAAATACAATCACGAACTTGTCCAGATATGGACGGAAAACCATATTCATCAAGTCCATAAAAGCAGCTGGGGCATTTGTCAATCCAAAAGGCATTACTAGGAATTCATAATGCCCATATCGGGTTCGGAATGCAGTTTTAGGGACATCTTCTCCTCTAATCTTTAACTGATGATAGCCAGACTCAAATCAATCTTGGAAAATACAGAGGCCCCTTGTAATTGGTCAAATAAGTCATCTATTCTGGGCAGAGGATAGTTATTGCGAATAGTCACTCTGTTTAGTCTCCTGTAATCTATACAAAGTCTCATGGAACCATCTTTCTTCTTGACAAATAGAACTGGAGCACCCCAAGGTGACATACTGGACTGTATAAATCCCCTTATCTGTCAACTCCTGTAATTGAGTTTTGAGTTCTTTAAGTTCAGCTGGGGCCATTCTGTAAGGAGCTAAGACAATTGGATTGGTATCCGGAATGAGATCAATAGTGAATTCAATTTCCCTATCAGGAGGAATTCCTGTTAGTTCATTTGGAAACACCTCTGGAAATTCCTTCACCACGGAGATATTTTCTAAACTGGCTGCTTCTGCCTTAGTATTAAACACGTAAGCAATATAAGCGAATATCCCTTTCTTATCAACTTCTGGGCTAAGAGACAGGAGATGACATGGGTAGGATATATCCTTCTTTCTCCATAAAAGGTGAATTCGACATCACCTGGTTTCCTAAAAGTAACATGCTTCTTATGACAGTCTAGAAGAGCATGATATGTACTTAAGCAATCCATTCCTATGATAGCATCAAATTCCCTTATCTCCATAGGAATCAGGTCTACTTCAATATAATTTTCTCCTATCTTTACCAAACAATCTAGGAGGACATCCCTAATAATTTCTGGTTCTCCCTTAAGCAAAGAAATTGCTAAAGCATGCTTGAGAGTACTTGTTACTTTATCAGCATATAGGGAGAATCTTTGTGAAATAAAAGAATGACTTGCACCAGAATCAATAAGAGTATGTGCACTTTTACCAAAAATAATAGTGGTACCTGATACAACATCGTCTGCAGATATAGCCTCCTCTAAGGTCATAGCAAAAGCTTTTCCCTCTCTTTGGTTTGATTTCTTCTGTGTATTATTTTTATTTTGTTCCCTTGCAGGTGGAGGACGACGTACAACAATATCACGATTTCATTTTGTGCTGGTCTTCCCATTACCCGACGGCTTTGGACAAGTGCGGGACAATTCTGACGTATGTGGCCTATCTCTCCACATTGATAACACCCAGCGGTCCCCTTGCGGCAACTTCCCGGGTGAAACTTTCCACAGTTTGTACATTGTGGAAAAGAAAGAGTTCTGTTTTCAGAAGTCCCAACTGTATATCTATTTGTTTGATTCCCTTGTACTCTAGAAGCTGATCTATTATCTTGTCTTGAATTCCCAGCTATTCTTGGTTCTTTGTTCATGGTTCCTCTCCATAGGGTCTATCTGCAAGCCTTTTCTTTCCATGATCATTGCACTTTCTTCTTTCTATCACCACTCGTTCAGCCCTACGAGCAGCCTCCACTAATTTTGCATAATCAGTATATCCCGTGGCCGAAACCATTTCTTTTAGGTCAATATGCATACCATCTTCTAGACGTCTACACTTTTCTTCTTCTATTGCAACCAGGGAAGCAGTAAACTTTGAAAGTTCAGTGAATTTCTTCTCATATTCATCAAACATATTGCTCCCCTGAGTAAGGAATAGAAATTCCCTACGTTTCTCCTCCTGATAAACCCTTGGGTAGTACTTTTCATTGAACTCTTTCTCAAAGATCTCCCATGTAATATGAGATGGGTTTGGATATTTCATTTTCACCGATGTCCACCAATCATCAACGCTATCCTTTAGAAGAAATATGGTATACTTCAACTTTTATTCATCTGTACAGTCCATTAGAGCAAATATTTTCTCCATATTCTTGAACCATTCCCTTGCCTTCTTTGGATCAGTGTCTCCTACAAATGGTTCTCCTCCCAGCTTCTTTACATGCTCAAATGGTAACTGGTACTCAAATTCATGTCTTTTAACAGACTGTGCAGCCATGCCTCCTAGAGTTTGAGCTATCAAAGTCAACGTGTCATACACGTTGTTATTGTTGTTATTCTCCTGACTAGGGCCGGTCGCTTGTGGCTGCTCTCCTGCCATTGTTTCCTTATAAAATAAAACCTCAGTTAGATACTTCATCAACCTAAATCCTCCAATAATGATTCTAGACATCCTCAAGACTATAATATCAATAACTAAATTATCTTCCAATACTTATAGGTCAACTCCTAATATAATTCTTCCTCAAGGTCCTAAAACCTTTGCTCTGATACCACAAGTTGTCATGACCCGTCCCGCTAACCGGAACGTGCCGCGACAGAGATCTTTCCTCTTCTTTTTCCTCAAGTAAACATGTGGCAATCTCATAGAACATAAAACCTTTGTATTTCAAGTTCATAACACCAAGAAGTGTATTACACAAGTTCTATCTATTACAACTTCATACAAAATAACACAGACAATACAAAACAACGAAAAGCAAAAGACACCTCCTCCAAGTGTATCCGTGGTCCTTTCACCTGCTATTTGTGATTCTGCTGATCTGTATATAATATAATATAACGGGATGAGTCTAAACCCATTTATGAGCTTAGACCCAGTGAAAGGATCTCAAGCTTTTTACATATAACTAAAAGTTGAAATATGAGCAGTAGCCAAAATTTATGCTGATAACTTTGAAATATCTTGAAAAAGAGACTTTATGACAGTAAACATATAACAACATGCTAGATTTGCAAATAAATGCTGAAATCACTTCAAAGGCAGATAAACTGAAACATAATCATCACTATCAAGCTGTTAGTACTAATCACCACTGTGGCTAATTTATTGACTCATGAACGCTGAAACAAAGCTAAGTCATACACGCAGACGGTCCCAAAGACCAAAAACACCCTGCATACGGCCCAAAGCCTATATGTATACAGAATGCGGACCCAAAGTCCCTCTTGATACCATATCTAATGGTTTGCCATATCTAATGGCGGTTTCAGGGTCATATCTAATGACATCACCATATCTAATGGCTAGTTCATGATTTGTATAAAAGAGCTACTGTGGTGCTTATCTTCTGATTATGATCCTTTTCTTATCACTAATAAACCGTAAACTTGCTATTTCAAGCTCATAACAGCTAATTCATGAACATAAAACAATTTTGACATAACATACATATTCTGACAAGTAGAACTTATTTAAGAAATCGAAAATCGATCCATCATGCATAGTAACCGTGCAAAAACATAATTCTTCATATAAAACTCATATCTAAGCAGTGAAACGTATGTCTCGTGTTCCATCAAGAACCAAATGCTTAAAAACGTGTTATCAAGATAAACTCGTGAAACGACGTCTGAAATACAATCTGAAGCCCAGATTTCATCTCAACCGAATGGTACTTGTAATTCATGCATAAAAGCTTTAGAAACCACGATTTCATACTTGCTATTCAAAATCATGCATAAAATCTAAAGACTAGTGCTTAAAATAGCGCTTGAGAATCCCTCACCTGATTGTTGTCTAACTTGGGTCGAAAACGTTTCTTTAGTGAAAACCTCCTCTATAGCCGTCTTATATTGAATACTACGGCTTGGTACGGACAGAACTTCGTTACAACTTCAAAAACGCTCTCGATCACTGACAGGGCTTCGCCGCAGTTCCTCTCGTGCTCCTCCCGCAACCTCGGCGGCCTTGCGGCTCTAAGGTGGAGAGATGGGCGTGAATGAGTGGGAGGACTATGGGGGGGTCATGGTATTTATAGGCCTCCACCCCCTTTACATGTGTGACATGTGTCAACATGTAAGGGAGGGTCATGTGTCCCTTATCCATGTATGAAGACACATGGCATGGCACATGGCATAATCATAAGGAAACTTGTTGCCTAAGTAATAGGCTTTGCCTTATCCACGAGTTTACTTGTTGCCCAAGCAAAAGACTACACCATGCTATGTGTTAGTCTCAGGACACATGGCACTACTGAGGTTTTGACACTTGTCCTGACTACAAAACGACACGTGTCTCATGATTTCCACTCCATGTCCTACTCTTGCTAATGACGCTTAATTATCACTAATGACGGGTAATTAGCACTAATCATGCTTAATTAGTCTTAATGATGTGATTATAGCTAATAAGTATAAATCTATAACATTATATGCACTCTGCAAGTAGTGGCTTCTACTACTTATAAGGTACTACCAAAATCCATATTACTAGATGTGGTACTATGTTTTGATGTGCTACACAATTCATAGAACCTTTTTGAAGTCCATTTTATACAAGACGGTCTCTGATATAAACACAACAAGTTTAAATGAAATCATTGCAGAATGGCGAATCTATTGACTATGGTATCCGTAAAGTGTGAACACTATCAATCCAATATTCCTTGAAATAACACTTGATATCATTCAAAAGCATATTGCACAAAACGCGTATTACACCGTGTGCGTGTGTGTCTATGGGCGCACGGGCGGGTGGGTATGTGTGTGTGCGAGGGGGCGCGAGTGAGCGGGTACGGGTACGTGTTTGTCTGAGCGCGGGGGTGTGTGTCTGTATGCGCGCGCGCACGCGCGCGTGGGCGGGTGTCTGTGGGCGTGCGGGCCCGCACGCGGCGGCGTGCACGCACGAGTGTGCAGGGCCCACGTGGGCAAAAGAGCACGCGTGGGGGAGTGTGTTCGTGTGAGCGCGCGCATGCGCGCGAGGACGGGTGTCTGTGGGCGGGCGGGCATGCGTGTGGCGGCGTGCGAGCGCGAGTGTACGAAACGCGCGTGAGCAAGAGAGCGTCCGCAGGCGCGCACGGGCGGGTGTGTACATGTATCTGTGTGTGGACGTACGGGCGCACGTGCTGGTGCGTGTGTCTGGGTGCGTGTGTCCGGGTGCGAAAATGTACACGGACACAAGTACTCACCGCACGCGTGTGTGGGGTCCACGGGGGCACGGGTGTGTGCGCGCGGGTGTAAGAGGGCGCATATGCGAATATCTATGCCTGTGCTCGTGTGTGTGAGTGTGGACTGTGTGTGTGCGAGCGGGCGGGGAGGCTGGCAGAGGCACCCGGCTGTGTCTACGGGAGCGCGGGCGGGGTGGGTATGTGTGTGTGTGAGGGGGCGCGAGTGAGCGGGCACATATACGTGTGTGTCTGAGTGCGGGCGAGCGTGGGGGTGTGTGTCTGTGTGCGCGCGTGCACGCATGCGAGGGCAGGTGTCTGTGGGCGTGCGGGCTCGCGCGCGATGGCGTGCGCGCGCGAGTGTGCGGTGCCCGTGTGAGCAAAAGAGCGCGCGTGGTGGTGAATGTCTGTGTGTGCCGCGCATGCGCGCGCGGCGGGTGTTTGTGGCCGCGCTGGCTTGCGTGTGGCGACGTGCGAGAGCGAGTGGGCGAAGCGCGCGTTAGCAAGAGAGCGCGCGCGCGGGCGCGCTCGTGCGGGTGTGTACCTGTATCTGGGTCCGGACGTTTGGGCGTACGTACCGGTGCGTGTGTCTGGGTACGGGAGTTGGCACGTGTGTCCGGGTGCGAAAATGCACACGGACACAGGTGCGCACCGCACACGTGGGTGCGGTCCACGGGGGCACGGGTGCGTGTGCGCGGGTGCAAGAGCGCGCGTGTGCAAATATCAATGCCTGTGGCTTATGTGTGTACGTGTGACTGTGTGTGTGCGAGCGGGCGCGCAGGATGGCAGAGGCACGCGGCTGTGTCCGTGTGCGTGTGTGTCTACGGGCGCGCGGACGGGTAGGTATGTGTGTGTGCGAGGGGGGCGCAAGTGAGCGGGTACGTGTACGTATGTGTCTGAGCGCGGGCGAGCGCACGGGTGTAAGCCTGTGCGCGCATGCGCACGCTTGCGTAGGCGGGTGTCAGTGGGCGTGCGGGCCCGCGCACAGCGGCATGCACGCGCGAGTGGGCGGGGCCCGCGTGAGCAAAAGAGCGTGCGTAGGGGAGTGTGTCCGTGTGAGCGCACGCATGCGCGCGAGGGAGGGTGTCTGGGGGCGGGCGGGATCGCATGTGGCGACGTGCGAGCGCAAGTGTGCGAAGCGTGCGTGAGCAAGAGAGCATCCGTGGGCGCGCACGGGCGGGTGTGTACATGTAATCTGTGTGCGGACGTACAGGCGTACGTGCCGGTGCGTGTGTCTGGGTGCGTGTGTCCGGGTGCGGAAATGTACACAGACACAAGTACGCACCGCACGCGTGTGTGGGGTCCACGGGGGCACGGGTGTGTGCACGCAGGTGCAAGAGCGTGCGTGTGTGGGGTCCATGGGCGTAAGGGTGTGTGCGTGCGCGTGCAGGCTGGCAGCGGCTCGCGATTGTGTCGTGTGCGTGTGTGTCTATGGGCCGCAGGCGGGTGGGTATGTGTGTGTGCGAGGAGGGGGCACGAGTGAGCGGGTACGTGTACGTGTGTGTCTGAGCGCGTGCGAGCGCGGGGGTGTGTGTCTGTGTGCGCGCACGCACGCGCGCGTGGCGGGTGTCTGTGGGCGTGCGGGCCCGCATGCGGCGGTGCGCGCACGCGAGTGTGCGGGGCCCGCGTGAGCAAAAGAGCACGCGTGGGGGAGTGTGTCAGTGTGAGCGCGCGCATGCGCGCGAGGACGGGTGTCTGTGGGCGGGCGGGCCCACGTGTGGCGGCGTGCGAGCGCCGAGTGTACGAAGCGCGCGTGAGCATGAGAGCGTCCGTGGGCGCGCATGGGCGGGTGTGTACATGTATCTGTGTACGGACGTACGGGCACACGTGCCGGCGCATGTGTCTGGGTGCGTGTGTTCGGGTGCGGAAATGTACACTGACACAAGTGCGCACCGCACGCGTGTGTGGGGTCCACGGGGGCACGGGTGTGTGCGCGCGGGTGCAAGAGCGCGCGTGTGCGAATATCTATGCCTGTGCTCGTGTGTTTGTGAGTGTGACTGTGTGTGTACGAGCGGGCGGGTAGGCTGGCAGAGGCACGCGGTTTTGTCTGTGTGCGTGTGTGTCTACGGGAGCGCGGGGCGGGTGGGTATGTGTGTGTGCGAGGGGGCGCGAGTGAGCGGGTACGTGTACGTGTGTGTCTGAGCGCAAGCGAGCGCGGGGGTGTGTGTCTGTGCGCGCGTGTGCACGCGCGCGTGGGCGGGTGTCTGTGGGCGTGCGGGCCCGCGCGCGATGGCGTACGCGCACGAGTGGGCGGGGCCCGCGTGAGCAAAAGAGCGCGCGGTGGTAAATGTCTGTGTGCGTGCGTGCATGCGCGCGCGGGCGGGTGTCTGTGGGCGCGCGGGCCTGCATGTGGCGATGTGCAAGAGCGAGTGTGCGAAGCGCGCGTGAGCAAGAGAGCGTGCGCGGGCGCGCTCGTGCGGGTGTGTACCTGTATCTGTGTCCGGACGTTCGGGCACACGTGCCAGGGCATGTGTCGGGGTACGGGTGTTGGCACGTGCGTCCAGGTGTGGAAACGCATACGGACACAGGTGTTTCCCGCACACATGTGTGTGGTCCACGGGGGCATGGGTGCGTACGCGCGGGTGCAAGAGCGCGCATGTGCGAATATCTATGCCTCTGCTTATGTGTGTGCATGTGACTGTGTGTGTGCGAGCGGGCATGCAGGCTGGTAGAGGCACGTGGCTGTGTCCGTGTGCGTGTGTGTCTACGGGCGCGTGGGCGGGTGGGTATGTGTGTGTGCGAGGGGGTGCGAGTGAGCGGGTACGTGTACGTATGTGTCTGAGCGCGGGCGAGCGCGGGGGTGTGTGTCTGTGTACGCGTGCGCACGCGCGCGTGGGCTGGTGTCTGTGGGCGTGCGGGCCCCCACGCGGCGGCGTGCGCGCGTGAGTGTGCGGGGCCCGCGTGAGCAAAAGAGCACGCGTGGGGGAGTGTGTCCGTGTGAGTGCGTGCATCCGCGCGAGGGCGGGTGTCTGTGGGCGGGCGGGCCCGTGTTTGGCGGCGTGCGAGAGCGAGTGTGCGAAGCGCGCGTGAGCAAGAGAGCGTCCGCGGGTGCGCACGGGCGGGTGTATACATGTATCTGTGTGCGGACGTACGGGCGCACGTGCCGATGCGTGTGTCTGGGGGTGTGTGTCCGGGTGCGGAAATGTACACGGACACAAGTGCACATCGCACGCGTGTGTGGGGTCCACGGGGGCACGGTTGTGTGCGCGCGGGTGCAAGAGCGCGCGTTTGCGAATATCTATGCCTGCTCTCGTATGTGTATGTGTGTGAGTGTGACTGTGTGTGTGCGAGCGGGCGGGCAGGCTGGCAGAGGCACGCGGCTGTGTCCGTGTGTGTGTGTCTACGGGAGCGCGGGCGGGTGGGTATGTGTGTGTGCGAGGGGGCGCGAGTGAGCGTGTACGTGTACGTGAGAGGGTGCATGTGCGAATATCTATGCTTGTGCTTATGTGTGTGCGTGTGAATGTGTGTGTGCGAGCGGGCGTGCAGGCTGGCAGAGGCACGCGGCTGTGTCTGTGTGCGTATGTGTCTATGGGTCCGCGGGCAGGTGGGTATGTGAGTGTGCGAGGGGGCGCGAGTGAGCATGTACGTGTACGTGTTTGTCTGAGCGCGGGGGTGTGTGTCTGTGTACGCGCGCGCACGCGCACAGGGGCGGGTGTCTATGGGCGTGCGGGCCCGCACGCGGCGGCGTGCACGCGCGTGTGTGCGGGGCCCGCGTGAGCAAAAGAGCACGCATGGGGGAGTGTGTTCGTGTGAGCACGCGCATGCGTGCGAGGACGGGTGTCTGTGGGCGGGCGGGCCCGCGTGTGGCGGCGTGCGAGCGCGAGTGTACGAAACGTGCGTGAGCAAGAGAGCGTCCGCGGGCGCGCACGGGTGGGTGTGTACATGTATCTGTGGGCGGACGTACGGGCGCACGTGCCGGTGCGTGTGTCTGGGTGCGTGTGTCCGGGTGCGGAAATGTACACGGACACAAGTACTCACCGCACGCGTGTGTGGGGTCCACGGGAGCACGGGTGTGTGCGCGCGGGTGCAAGAGGGCGCATGTGCGAATATCTATGCATGTGCTCGTGTGTGTGTGTGAGTGCGACTGTGTGTGTGCGAGCAGGCGGGCAGGCTGGCAGAGGCACGCGGCTGTGTCCGTGTGCGTGTGTGTCTACGGGAGCGCGGGCGGGTGGGTATGTGTGTGTGCGAGGGGGCGCGAGTGAGCGGGTACGTGTACGTGTGTGTCTGAGCGCGGGCGAGCGTGGGGGTGTGTGTCTGTGTGCGTGCGTGCACGCATGCGAGGGCGGGTGTCTGTGGGCGTGCGGGCCCGCGCGCGATGGCGTGCGCATGCTAGTGTGCGGTGCCCGCGTGAGCAAAAGAGCGCGCGCGGGGGGAATGTCTGTGTGCGCGCGCGCATGCGCGCGTGGGCGGGTGTCTGTGGGAGCGCGGGCTTGCGTGTGGCGACGTGCGAGAGCGAGTGGGCGAAGCGCGCGTTAGCAAGAGAGCGCGCGCGGGCGCGCTCGTGCGGGTGTGTACCTGTATCAGTGTCCGGACGTTCGGGCGCACGTGCCGGTGCGTGTGTCTGGGTACGGGAGTTGGCACGTGTGTCCGGGTGCGGAAACGCACACGGACACAGGTGCGCACCGGACACATGGGTGCGGTCCACGGGGGCACGGGTGCGTGTGCGCGGGTGCAAGAGCGCGCGGGTGAAAGAGCGCGCGTGTGCGAATATCTATGCATGTGCTTATGTGTGTACGTGTGACTGTGTGTGCGAGCGGGCGTGCAGGCTGGCAGAGGCACGCGGCTGTGTCCGTGTGCGTGTGTGTCTACGGGCGCGCGGGCGAGTGGGTATGTGTGTGTGCGAGGGGGGCGCAAGTGGAGGGGCGGGTGGGTATGTGTGTGTGCGGTACGCGCGCGCGAGTGTGCGGGTCCTGCGTGAGCAAAAGAGCACGCGTGGGGGAGTGTGTCCGTGTGAGCACGCGCATGCGCGCGAGGACGGGTGTCTGTGGGCCGGCGGGCCCACGTGTGGCGGCGTGCGAGCGCGGGTGTACGAAGCGCGCGTGATCGAGAGAGCATCCGCGGGCGCGCACGGGCGGGTGTGTACATGTATCTGTGGATGGACGTACGGGCGTACGTGCCGGCGCATGTGTCTGGGTGCGTGTGTTCGGGTGCGGAAATGTACACGGACACAAGTGCGCACCGCACGCGTGTATGAGGTCCACGGGGGCACGGGTGTGTGCGCGCGGGTGCAAGAGCGCGCGTGTGCGAATATCTATGCCTGTGCTCGTGTGTGTGTGAGTGTGACTGTGTGTGTACGAGCAGGCGGGCAGGCTGGCAGAGGCACGCGGTTGTGTCCGTGTGCTTGTGTGTCTATGGGAGCGCGGGCGGGTGGGTATGTGTGTGTGCGAGGGGGCGCGAGTGAGCGGGTACGTGTACGTGTGTGTCTGAGCGCGGGCGAGTGTGGGGGTGTGTGTCTGTGTGCGCGTGTGCACGCGCACGTGGGCGGGTGTCTGTGGGCGTGCGGGCCCGCGCGCGATGGCGTACGCGCGCGAGTATGCGGGGCCCGCATGAGCAAAAGAGCGCGTGCGGGGGTGAATGTCTGTGTGCGCGCGCGCATGCGCGCGCGGGCGGGTGTCTGTTGGCGCGCGAGCCTGCATGTGGTGACGTGCAAGAGCGAGTGTGCGAAGCGCGCGTGAGCAAGAGAGCGTGCGCAGGCACGCTCGTTCGGGTGTGTACCTGTATCTGTGTCCGGACGTTCAGGCGCACGTGCCGGGGCGTGTGTCGGGGTACGGGTGTTGGCACGTGCATCCGGGTGTGGAAACGCACACGGACACAGGTGCGCCTCGCACACGTGTGAGAGGTCCACGGGGGCACGGGTGCGTACGCGCGGGTGCAAGAGCGCGCGTGCGCGAATATCTATGCCTGTGCTTATATGTGTGCGTGTGATTGTGTGTGTGCAAGCGGGCATGCAGGCTGGCAGAGGCACGCGGCTGTGTCTGTGTGCGTGTGTGTCTACGAGCGCGTGGGCGGGTGGGTATGTGTGTGTACGAGGGGGCGCGAGGGAGCGGGTACGTATACGTGTGTGTCTGAGCCCGGGCGAGCGCGGGGGTGTGTGTCTGTGTGCGCGCGCACACGCGCGCGTGGGCGGGTGTCTGTGGGCGTGCGGGTCCGCGCGCGGTGGCGTACGCGTGCGAGTGTGCGGGGCCCGCGTGAGCAAAAGAGCGCGTGTGGGGGAGTGTGTCCGTGTGAGCGCGCGCATGCGCACGAGGGAGGGTGTCTGTGGGCGGGGCAGGGCCCGCGTGTGGCGGCGTGCAAGCGCGAGTGTGCGAAGCGCGCGTGAGCAAGAGAGCGTCCGCGGGCGCGCATGGGCGGATGTGTACATGTATCTCTGTGCGGACGTACGGGCGCACGTGCCGGTGCGTGTGTCGGGGTGCGTATGTCCGGGTGCAGAAATTTACATGGACACAAGTGCGCACCGCACGCGTGTGTAGGGTCCACGGGGGCACGGGTTTGTGCGCGCGGGTGCAAGAGCGTGCGTGTGCGAATATCTATGCCTGTGCTCGTGTGTGTGTGTGTGTGTGTGTGTGTGTGAATGTGTGTGTACGAGCGGGCGGGCAGGCTGGTAGAGGCACGCGGCTGTGTCCGTGTGCGTGTGTGTCTGCGGGCGCGCGGGCGGGTGGGTATGTGTGTGTGCGAGGGGGCGCGAGTGAGCGGGTACGTGTACGTGTGTGTCTGAGCGCGGGCAAGCGCGGGGGCGGGTGTCTGTGTGAGTGCTCGTACGCGCGCGTGAGCGGGTGTCTGTGGGTGTGCGGGCCCGCGCGCGCGAGTGTGCGGGGCCCGCATGAGCAAAAGAGCACGCGCGGTGGTGAATGTCCGTGTGCGTGAGCGCAGGCGCGCGTGGGCGGGTGTCTGTGGGCGTGTGGGCGGGTGTCTGGGGGCACGCGCGCGTGGGCGGGTGTCTGTGGGCGTGCAAGCCCGCGCGCGACGACGTGCGCGCTTGAGTGTGCGGGGCCCGCGTGAGCAAAAGAGCATGCGTGGGGGAGTGTGTCCGTGTGAGCACGCGCATGCGCGCGAGGGCGGGTGTCTGTGGACGGGCGGGCCTGCGTGGGGCGGCGGACAAGCGCGAGTGTACGAAGCGCGCGTGAGCAAGAGAGCGTCCGGCGGGCGCGCACGGGCGGGTGTGTACATGGTGTGCGGACGTACGGGCGCTCATGCCGGTGCGTGTGTCTGGGTGCTTGTGTCTGGGTGCGTGTGTCCAGGTGCGGAAATGTACACCGACACAAGTGCGCTTCGCACGTGTGTATGGGGTCCACGAGAGCACGGGTGTGTCGCGCGGGTGCGAATATCAATGCCTGTGCTCGTGTGTGTGTGTGTGAGTGTGACTGTGTGTGTGCGGGCGGGCAGGCTGACAGAGGCACGCGACTGTGTCCAGGTGCGTGTGTGTCTACGGGCGGGTGGGTATGTGTGTGTACGAGGGGGCGCGAGTGAGCGGGTACGTGTACGTGTGTGTCTGAGCGCGGGCGAGCGTGGGGGTGTGTGTCTGTGTGCGCGCGCGCGCGTGGGCGGGTGTCTGTGGGTGTGTGGCCCCGCGTGTGGCGGTGTGCGAGCGTGAGTATGCGGGGCCCGCGTGAGCAAAAGAGCACGCGCGGGGGTGAATGTCCGTGTGCACGCGCGCATGCACGCGCGGGCGGGTGTTTGTGGGCACGCGGGCCAGCGTATGGCGACGTGCGAGAGCGAGTGTGCGAAGTGCGCGTGAGCAAGATAGCGTGCGCGGGCGCGCTCGTGCGCGTGAGCAAGAGAGCGGGCGCGAGCGTGCGTCCGGGTGCGGAAACGCACACGGACTCAGGTGCGCACCGCCCACGTGGGTGTGGTCCACGGGGGCACGGGTGCATGCGCGCGGGTGCAAGAGCACGCGCGTGCGGATATCTATGCATGTGCTTATGTGTATGCATGTGACTGTGTGTGTGCGAGCGGGCGTTCAGGCTGGGAAGAGGCACGCGGCAGTGTCCGTGTGCGTGTGTGTCTACGGGCGCGCGGGTGGGTGGGTTTGTGTGTGTGCGAGGGGCGCGAGTGAGCGGGTACGTGTACAAATGTGTCTTAGCGCTGGCGAGTGCGGGGGTGTGTGTCTATGTGCACGCGCACGTGCGCGTGGGCGGGTGTCTGTGGGCGTGTGGGCCCGCGTGCAGCGGTGTGCGTGCGCGAGTGTACGGAGCCCGCGTGAGCAAAAGAGCACGCGTGGGGGAGTGTGTCCGTGTGAGCGCGCGTATGCGCGCGAGGGCGGGTGTCTGTGGGCGGGCGGGCCCCCGTGTGGCGGCGAGCGAGCGCGAGTGTGCGAAGCGCGCATGAGCAAGAGAGCGTCCGCGGGCGCGCACGGGCGGGAGTGTACATGTATCTGTGTGCGGATGTACGGGCGCACGTGCCGGTGCGTGTGTCTGGGTGCGTGTGTCCGGGTGCGGAAATGTACAAGGACAAGTACGAATCGTACGCGTGTGTGAGGTCCACGGGGGCACGGGTGTGTGCGCGCGGGTGCAAGAGCGCGCGTGTGCGAATATCTGTGCCTGTGCTCGTGTCCGCGTGCGTGTGTGTCTACGGGCGCGCGAGCGGGTGGGTATGTGTGTGTGCGAGGGGGCGCGAGTGAGCGCGTACGTGTACTTGTGTGTCTGAGCACAGGCGAGCGCGGGGAGTGTGTCTGTGTGCGCGCGCGCACGCGCGCGTGGGCGGGAGTCTATGGGAGTGCGGCCTCGCGCGCGGCGGCGGGCGAGCGCGAGTGTGCGTGGCCTGCGTGAGCAAGAGAGCGCGCGCGGGGGTGAATGTCCGTGTGCGCGCATGGGCGGGTGTCTGTGGGCGCGCGTGCCCGCGTGTGGCGACGTGCGAGAGCGAGTGTGAGAAGCACACGTGAGCAAGAGAGCGTGCGCGGGCGCGCTCGTGCGGGTGTGTACCTGTATCTATGTTCAACGTACAGGCGCACGTGCCGGTGCGTGTGTATGGGTACGGGTGTTGGCACGTGCGTCCGGGTACGGAAACGCACACGGACTCAGGTGTACACCGCCCACGTGTGTGTGGGTCCACGGGGGTACGGGTGCGTGCGTGCGGGTGCAAGTGCGCACATGTGCGAATATCTATGGTTGTGCTTATGTGTGTGCGTGTGACTGTGTGTGTGCGAGCGGGCGTGCAAGCTGGAAGAGGCACGCGGTTGTGTCCGGGTGCGTGTTTGTCTACGGGCGCGCGGGTGGGTGGGTATGTGTGTGTGCGAGGGGGCGCGAGTGAGCGGGTACGTGTACGTATGTGTCTGAGCGCGGGCGAGCGCGGGGTGTGTGTCTGTGTACGCGCGGGCACGCGCGCGTGGGCTGGTGTCAGTGGGCGTGCGGGCCCGCGCGCGGCGCGTGCGCACGCGAGTGTGCGGGGCCCGCGTGAGCAAAAGAGCACGCGTAGGGGAGTGTGTCCGTGTGAGTGCGTGCATCCACGCGGGAGCGGGTGTCTGTGGGCAGGCGGGCCCGTGTTTGGCGACGTGCGAGCGCGAGTGTACGAAGCGCGCGTGAGCAAGAGAGCGTCCGCGGGCGCGCACGGGCGGGTGTATACAAGTATCTGTGTGCGGACGTACAGGCGCACGTGCCGGTGCGTGTGTCTGGGTGCGTGTGTCCGGGTGCGGAATGTACACGGACACAAGTGCGCATCACACGCATGTGTGGGGTCCACGGGGGCACGGTTGTGTGCGCACGGGTGCAAGAGCGCGCGCGTGCGAATATCTATGCCTGCTCTCGTGTGTGTGCGTGTGTGTGACTGTGTGTGTGCGAGCGGGCGGGCAGGCTGGCAGAGGCATGCGGCTGTGTCCGCGTACGTGTGTGCCTACGGGCGCGCGGGCAGGTGGGTATGTGTGTGTGTGCGAGGGGGCGCGAGTGAGCGGGTACGTGTACGTGTGTCTGAGCGCGAGCGAGCGCGATGGTGTGTGTCTGTGTGCGCGCGCGCACGCGCACGTGGGCAGGAGTCTGTGGGCGGGCGGCCGCGCGCGGCGGCATGCGAGCGCGAGTGTGCGGGGCCCGCGTGAGCAAAAGAGCACGCAAGGGTGAATGTCTGACGGGCGGGTGTCTGTGGGCACGTGGGCCCGCGTGTGGCGACGTGCGAGAGCGAGTGTGCGAAGCACGCGGGAGCAAGAGAGCGTGCGCGGGCGCGCCCGTGCGGGTGTGTACCTGTATCTGTGTTCAGACGTACGGGCGTACGTGCCGGTGCGTGTGTCTGGGTAGGGGTGTTGGCACGTGCGTCCGGGTGCGGAAACGCACACGGACACAGGTGCACACCGCATGCGTGTGTGCGGTCCACGGGGGCACGGGTGCGTGCGCGCGGGTGCAAGAGCGCGCATGTGCGAATATCTGTGCTTGTGCTTATGTGTGTGCGTGTGACTGTGTGTGTGCGAGCGGGCGTGCAGGCCGGGAGAGGCACGCGGCTGTGTCCATGTGCGTGTGTGTCTATGGGCGCGCGGGAGGGTGGGTATGTGTGTGTGCGAGGGGGCGCGAGTGAGCGGGTACGTGTACGTGTTTGTCTGAGCGTGGGCGAGCGCGGGGGTGTGTGTCTGTGTGCGTGTGCGTACGCACGCATGGGCGGGTGTCTGTGGGCGTGCAGGCCCGCGCGCGGTGGCGTGCGCGTGCAAGTGTGCGGGGCCCGCGTGAGCAAAAGAGCACGCGTGGGGGAGTGTGTCCGTGTGAGCGCGCGCATGCGTGCGAGGATGGGTGTCTGTGGGCAGGCGGGCCCGTGTGTGGCGGTGTGCGAACGCGAGTGTACGAAACGCGCGTGAGCAAGAGAGAGTCCGCGGGCGCACACGGGCGTCCGGGTGCGGAAACGCACACGGACACAGGTGCGGGTACGTGTACATGTTTGTCTGAGCGCGGGCGAGCGCGGGGGGGTGTGTCTGTGTGCGTGCGCGCACGTGCGCGTGGGCGGGTGTCTGTGGACGTGCGGGCCCGCACGCGGCGGCGTGCGCGCGCGAGTGGATGGGGCCCGCGTGAGCAAAAGAGCACGCGTGGGGGAGTGTGTCCGTGTGAGCACGCGCATGCGCGCGTGGACGGGTGTCTGTGGGCAGGCGGGCCCGCGTGCGGCGGCGTGCGAGCGTGAGTGTACGAAACGCGCGTGAGCAAGAGAGCGTTCGCGGGCGCACACGGGCGGGTGTGTACATGTATCTATGTGCGGACGTACGGGCGCACGTGCTGGTGCGTGTGTCTGGGTGCGTGTGTCCAGGTGCGGAAATGTACACGGACACAAGTACGCACCGCACACGTGTGTGGGGTCCACGGGGGCACGGGTGTGTGCGCGCGGGTGCAAGAGGGCGCATGTGCGAATATCTATGACTGTGCTCGTGTGTATGTAAGTGTGGCTGTGTGTGTGCGAGCAGGCGGGCAGGCTGGCAGAGGCACGCGGCTATGTCCGTGTGCGTGTGCGTCTACAGGAGGGCGGGTGGGTATGTGTGTGTGCGAGGGGGCGCGAGTGAGCGGGTACGTGTACGTGTGTGTCTGAGCGCGGGCGAGCGTGGGGGTGTGTGGCTATGTTCGCGCGGGCACGCGTGCGTGGGCGGGTGTCTGTGGGCGTGCGGGCCCGTGCGTGATGGCGTGTGCGTGCGAGTGTGCGGTGCCCGCGTGAGCAAAAGAGCGCGCGCGGGGTAAACGTCTGTGTGCGTGCGCGGTCGGGTGTCTGTGGGCGCGTGGGCCTGCGTGTGGCGACGTGCGAGAGCGAGTGTGCGAAGCGCGCGTGAGCAAGAGAGCGTGCGCGGGCGCGCTCGTACGGGTGTGTACCTGTATCTGTGTCCGGACGTTCGGGCGCACGTGCCGGTGCGTGTCTGGGTACGGGAGTTGGCACGTGTGTCGGGGTGCGGAAACGCACACGGACACAGGTGCGCACCGCACACGTGTGTGCGGTCCACGGCGGCACGGGTGCGTGCGCGCGGGTGCAAGAGCGCGCGGGTGCAAGAGCACACGTGTGCGAATATCTATTCCTGTGCTTATGTGTGTGCGTGTGACTATGTGTGTGCGAGCGGGCGTGCAGGCTAGCAGAGGCACACGGCTGTGTATGTGGGAGTGTGTGTGTCTACGGGCGCGCGGGCGGGTGGGTATGTGTGTCTGCGAGGGGGCGCAAGTGAGGGGTACATGTACGTATGTGTCTGAGCACGGGCGAGCGCAGGGGTGGATGCATGTGTGCACGCGAGCACGCACGCGTGGGCGGGTGTCAGTGGGCGTGCGGGCCCGCGCGCAGCAGTGTGCATGCGTGAGTGTGCGGGGCTCGCGTGAGCAAAAGAGCGCGTGGGGGAGTGTGTCTGTGTGAGCGCGCGCATGCGCGTGAGGGAGGGAGTCTGCGGGCGGGCGGGACCGCATGTGGCGGCGTGCGAGCACGAGTGTGCGAAGCGCGCGTGAGCATGAGAGCTCCGAGGGCGCGCACGGGCGGGTGTGTACATGTATCTGTGTGCGGACGTACAGGCGCACGTACCGGTGTGTGTGTCTGGGGGCGTGTGTCCGGGTGCGGAAATGTACACAGACACAAATACGGACCGCAGGCGTGTGTGGGGTCCACGGGGGCACGGGTGTGTGCACGCGGGTGCAAGAGCGCGCGTGTGTGGGGTCCACGGAGGCGAGGGTGTATGCGCACGCGTGCAGGCTGGCAGAGGCACGCGACTCTGTCCGTGTGCGTGTGTGTCTATGGGCGCGCGGGCGGGTGGGTATGTGTGTGTGCGAGGGGGGCGAGTGAGCGGGTACGTGTACGTGTGTGTCTGAGCGCGGGCGAGCGCGGGGGGGTGTGTCTGTGTGCACGCGCGCACACGCGCGTGGGCAGGTGTCTGTGGGCGTGCGGGCCCGTACGCGGCGGCGTGCGCGCGCGAATGTACGGGGCCCGCGTGAGCAAAAGAGCACGCGTGGGGGAGTGTGTCCGTGTAAGCGCGCGCATGCGCGTGACGACGGGTGTCTGTGGGCGGGCGGGACCACGTGTGGCGGCGTGCGAGCGCGAGTGTACGAAGCGCGCGTGAGCAAGAGAGCGTCCGCGGGTGTGCACGGGCGGGTGTGTACATGTATCTGTGTACGGACGTACGGGCGCACGTGTCGGCGCATGTAGCTGGGTGCGTGCGTCCGGGTGCGGAAATGTACACGGACTCAAGTGCGACCGCACGCGTGTGTGGGGTCCACGGGTGCACGGGTGTGTGCGCGTGGGTGCAAGAGCGCTCGTGTGCGAATATCTATGCCTGTGCTCGTGTGTGTGTGTGAGAGTGTGACTGTGTGTGTACGAGCGGGCGGGCAGGCTGGCAGAGGCACGCGTGTGTGTCTACGGGACCGTGGGCGGGTGGGTATGTGTGTGTGCGTGGGGGCGCGAGTAAGCGGGTACGTGTACGTGTGTGTCTGAGCGCGGGCGAGCGCGGGGGTGTGTGTCTGTGTGCGCGTGTGCACGCGCGCGTGGGCGAGTGTCTGTGGGCGTGCGGGCCCGCACGTGATGGCGTACGCGCGCGACTGTACGGGGCTCGCGTGAGCAAAAGAGCGCGCGCGGGGGTGAATGTCTGTGTGCGCGCGCATGCACGCGCGGGCGGGTGTCTGTGGGCGCGTGGGCCTGCGTGTGGCGACGTGCGAGAGCGAGTGTGCGAAGCGCGCGTGAGCAAGAGAGCGTGCGTGGGCGCGCTCGTGCGGGTGTGTACCTGTATCTGTGTTCGGACGTTCGGGCGCACGTGCCGATGTGTGTGTCTGGGTACGGGTGTTGGCACGTGTGTCTTGGTGCGGAAACGTACACGGACACAGGTGCACCCCGCACACGTGTGTGTGGTCCATGGGGGAACGGGTGCATGCGCGCGGGTGCAAGAGCGCGTGTGTGCGAATATCTATGCATGTGCTTATGTGTGTGTGTGACTGTGTGTGTGCGAGCGGGCATGCAGGCTGGCAGAGGCACGCGGCTGTGTCCGTGTGCGTGTGTGTGTACGGGTGCGTGCGCGGGTGGGTATGTGTGTGTGCGAGGGGGCGCGAGTGAGCGGGTACGTGTACGTATGTGTCTGAGCGCGGGAGAGCGCGGGGGTGTATGCCTGTGTGCGCGCACGCGCGCGTTGGCAGGTGTCTTTGGGAGTACGGGCCCGCGCGCGGCGGCGTGCACGCGTGAGTGTGTGGGGCCTGCGTGAGCAAAAGAGTGCGCGTGGGGGAGTGTGTCCGTGTGAGTGCGCGCATGCGCGCCAGGGCGGGTGTCTGTGGGCGGGCGGGACCGCGTGTGGCGGCGTGCGAGCGCGAGTGGGCGAAGCGGACGTGAGCAAGAGAGCGTCCGCGGGCGCGCACGGGCGGGTGTGTACATGTATCTGTGTGCGGACGTACAGGCGCACGTGCCGGTGCGTGTGTCTGGGTACGTGTGTCCGGGTGCGGAAATGTACACACACACAAGTACGCACCGCACACGTGTGTGGGGTCCACAGGGACACGGGTGTGTGCACGCGGGTGCAAGAGCGTGCGTGTGCGAATATCTATGCCTGTGCTCGTGTGTGTGTGTGTGTGAGCGTGAATGTGTGTGTGCGAGCTGGCGGGCAGGCTGGCAGAGGCACGCGGCTGTGTCTGTGTCCGTGTGTGTCTACGGGCGCTCGGGCGGGTGGGTATGTGTGTGTGCGAGGGGGCGCAAGTGAGCAGGTACATGTACGTGTGTGTCTGAGCGCGGGCGAGCACGGGGGTGTGTGTCTGTGTGCGCGCACGCACTTGCGCGTGGGCGGGTATCTGTGGGCGTGCGGGCCCGCGCGCGGTGGCGTGCGCGTACGAGTGTGCGGGGCTCGCGTGAGCAAAAGAGCGCGTGTGGGGGAGTGTGTCCGTGTGAGCACGCGCATGCGCGCGAGGGAGGGTGTCTGTGGGCGGGCGGGCCCGTGTGTGGCAGCGTGCAAGCGCGAGTGTGCGAAGCGCGCGTGAGCAAGGGAGCGTCCGCGGGCGCGCATGGGCGGGTGTGTACATGTATCTCTGTGCGGACGTACGGGCGCACGTGCCGGTGCGTGTGTCGGGGTGAGTGTGTCCGGGTGCGGAAATTTACATGGACACAAGTGCGTACCGCATGTGTGTGTGTGGTCCACGGGGGCACAGGTTCGTGCGCGCGGGTGCAAGAGCACGCGTGTGCGACTATCTATGCATGTGCTCGTGTGTGTGTGTGTGAGTGTGAGTGAGTGAGTGTGAATGTGTGTGTGCGAGCAGGCGGGCAGGCTGGTAGAGGCACGCGACTATGTCCGTGTGCGTGTGTGTCTACGGGCGCGCGGGTGGGTGGGTATGTGTGTGTGCGAGGGGGCACGAGTGAGCGGGTACGTGTACGTGTGTGTCTGAGCGCGGGCGAGCGCGGGGGTGGGTGTCTGTGTACGCACGCGCACGCGCGCGTGGGCGGGTGTCTGTGGGCGTGCGGGCCCGCGAGCGGCAGCCTACGCGCACGAGTGTGCGGGGCCCACGTAAGCAAAAGAGCACGCGCGGGGGTGAATGTCTGTGTGCGTGCGCGCATGCGCGCGCGGGCGGGTGCTTGGGGGCGCGCGAGCCCGCGTGTGGCGACGTGCGAGAGCGCGTGTGTGAAGCGCGCCTGAGCAAGAGAGCGTGCGCGGGCACGCTCGTGCGGGTGTGTACCTGTATCTGTGTCCGGACGTTCGGGCGCACGTGTCGGTGCGTGTGTCTAGGTACGGGTGTTAGCACGTACGTCCGGGTGCGGAAACGCACACGGACTCAGGTGCGCACCGCCCACATGCATGTGGTCCACGGGGGCACGGGTGCGTGCGCGCGGGTGCAAGAGCGCGCGTGTACGAATATCTATGCATGTGCTTATGTGTGTGCGTATGACTGTGTGTGTGCGAGCGGGCGTTCAGGCTGGAAGAGGCACGCGGCTGTGTCCATGTGCGTGTGTGTCTACGGGCGCGCGGGCGGGTGGGTATGTGTGTGTGCGAGGGGGCGCAAGTGAGCGGGTACATGTACGTATGTGTCTGAGCGCGGGCGAGCGCGTGGGTGTATGCCTGTGTGCGCACGCGCACGCGCGCGTGGGCGGGTTTCAGTAGGCATGCGGGCCCGTGCGCAGCGGCGTGCACGCGCGAGTGTGCGGGGCCCGCGTGAGCAAAAGAGCGTGCGTGGGGGAGTGTGTCCGTGTGAGCGCGCGCATGCGCGCGAGGGAGGGTGTCTGGGGGCGGGCGGGACCGCATGAGGCGGCGTGCGAGCGCGAGTGTGCGAAGAGCGCGTGAGCAAGAGAGCATCCGAGGGTGCGCACGAGCGGGTGTGTACATGTATCTGTGTGCGGACGTACAGGCGCACGTGCCGGTGCGTGTGTCTGGGTGCGTGTGTCCGGGTGCGGAAATGTACACAGACACAAGTACGCACCGCATGCGTGTGTGGGGTCCACGGGGGCACGGGTGTGTGCACGCGGGTGCAAGAGTGCGCGTGTGCGAATATCTATGCCTGTGCTTATATGTGTGCGTGTGATTGTGTGTGTGCGAGCGGGCGTTCAGGCTGGCAGAGGCACGCGGCTGTGTCCGTGTACGTGTGTGTCTACGGGTGCGCGGGCGGGTGGGTATGTGTGTGTGCGAGGGGGCGCAAGTGAGCGGGTACGTGTAGGTATGTGTCTGAGCGCGGGCGAGCGCGGGGGTGTATGCCTGTGTGCGCACGCGCACGCGCGCGTGGGCGGGTGTCAGTGGGCGTGCGGGCCCACGCGCAGCGGCGTGCACGCGCGAGTGTGCGGGGCCCGTATGAGCAAAAAAGCGTGCGTGGGGGAGTGTGTCCCTGTGAGCGCACGCATGCGCGCGAGGGAGGGTGTCTAGGGGCGAGCAGGACCGCATGTGGCGGTGTGCGAGCGCGAGTGTGCGAAGCGCGCTTGAGCAAGAGAGGGTCCGAGGGCGTGCACGGGCGGGTGTGTACATGTATCTGTGTGCGGACGTACAGGCGCATGTGCCGGTGCGTGTGTCTGGGTGCGTGTGTCCGAGTGCGGAAAGGTACACAGACACAGGTACGCACCGCACGCGTGTGTGTGGTCCACTGGGGCACGGGTGTGTGCACGCAGGTGCAAGAGCGTGCGTGCAGGCTGGCAGAGGCTCGCAATTGTGTCCGTGTGTGTCTATGGGCGCACGGGCGGGTGGGTATGTGTGTGTATGAGGGAGCGCGAGTGAGCGGGTACGTGTACGTGTGTGTCTGAGCATGGGCTAGGGTGGGGGTGTGTGTCTGTGTGCGCGCACGCACACGCGCGTGGGCGGGTCTCTGTCGGCGTGCGGGCCCGCACGCGGCGGCGTGCGCGCACGAGTATGCGGGGCCCGTGTGAGCAAAAGAGCATGCGTGGGGGAGTGTGTTCGTGTGAGCGCGCGCATGCGCGCGAGGACGGGTGTCTGTGGGCGGCGGGACCACGTGTGGCGGCGTGCGAGGGCGAGTGTACGAAGCGCGCGTGATCAAGAGAGCATCTGCGGGCGCGCACGGGCGGGTGTGTACATGTATCTGTGGACAGACGTACGGGCGCACGTGCCGGCGCATGTGTCTGGGTTCGTGTGTCCGGGTGCGGAAATGTACACGGACACAAGTGCGCACCGCACGTGTATGTGGGGTCCACGGGGGCACGGGTGGGTGCGCGCAGGTGCAAGAGCGCGCATGTGCGAATATCTATGCCTGTGCTCGTGTGTGTGTGAGTGTGACTGTGTGTGTACGAGCGGGCGGGCAGGCTGGCAGAGGCACGCGGTTGTGTCTGTATGCGTGTGTGTCTACGGGAGCGCGGGCGGGTGGGTATGTGTGTATGCGAGGGGGCGCGAGTGAGCGGGTACGTGTACGTGTGTGTCTTAGCGCGGGCGAGCGCGGGGGTGTGTGTCTGTGTGCGTGTGCGCACACGCGTGTGGGCGGGTGTCTGTGGGCGTGCGCGTGTGTGTCTACGGGCGCGCGGGCGGGTGGGTATGTGTGTTTGCGAGGGGGGCGCGAGTGAGCGGGTACGTGTACGTATGTGTCTGAGCGCGGGCGAGCACGGGGGTGTATGCCTGTGTGCGCGCGCGCACGCGCGTATGGGCGGGTGTCTTTGGGGGTGCGGGCCCGCGCGCGGCGGCGTGCACGCGTGAGTGTGCGGGGCCTGCGTGAGCAAAAGAGCGTGCGTGGGGGAGTGTGTCCGTGTGAGTGCGCGCATGCGCGCGAGGGCGGGTGTCTGTGAGCGGGTAGGACCGCGTGTGGCGGCGTGCGAGCGCGAGTGGGCGAAGCGCACGTGAGCAAGAGAGCATCCGCGGGCGCGCACGGGCGGGTGTGTACATGTATCTGTGTGCGGACGTACAGGCGCACGTGCCGGAGCGTGTGTCTGGGTGTGTGTGTCCGGGTGCGGAAATGTACACAGACACAAGTATGCACCCCACGCGTGTGTGGGGTCCACGGGGGCACGGGTGTGTGCACGCGGGTGCAAGAGCGTGCATGTGCGAATATCTATGCCTGTGCTCGTGTGTGTGTGAGTGTGAATGTGTGTGTGCGAGCGGGCGGGCAGGCTGGCAGAGGCACACGGCTGTGTCTGTGTGCGAGTGTGTCTACAGGCACGTGGGCAGGTGGGTATGTGTGTGTGCGAGGGGGTGCGAGGGAGCGGGTACGTGTACGTGTGTGTCTGAGCGCGGGCGAGCGCTAGGTTGTGTCTGTGTGCGCGCGCGCACGCACGCGTGGGCGGGTGTCTGTGGGCGTGCGGGCCCGCACGCGGTGGCGTGCGCGTGCGAGCAAAAGAGCGCGTGTGGGGGAGTGTGTCCATGTGAGTGCGTGCATGCGCGCGAGGGAGGGTGTCTGTGGGTGGGCGGGCCAGCGTGTGGCGGCGTGCAAGCGCGAGTGTGCGAAGCACGCGTGAGCAAGAGAGCGTCCGCGGGTGCGCACGAGCGGATGTGTACATGTATCTCTATACGGACGTACGGGCGCACGTGCCGGTGCGTGTGACGGGGTGCGTGTGTACGGGGGCACGGGTGCGTGCGCGCGGGTGCAAGAGCGCGCGGGTGCAAGAGCGCGCGTGTGCGAATATCTATGCATGTGCTTATGTGTGTGCGTGTGACTATGTGTGTGCGAGTGGGCGTGCAGGCTAGCAGAGGCACGCGGCTGTGTCTGTGTGCGTGTGTGTCTACGGGCGCGCGGGCGGGTGGGTATGTGTGTGTGCGAGGGGGCGCAAGTGAGCGGGTACGTGTACGTATGTGTCTGAGCGCGGGCGAGCGCATGGGTGTATGCATGTGTGCGCGCGCGCATGCACGCGGGGGCGGGTGTCAGTGGGCGTGCGGGCCCGCGCGCAGCAGCGTGCACGCGTGAGTGTGCGAGGCTCGCGTGAGCAAAAGAGCGCGCGTGGGGGAGTGTGTCTGTGTGAGCGCGCGCATGCGCGCGAGGGAGGGTGTCTGTGGGCGGGCGGGACCGCATGTGGCGGCGTGCGAGCGCGAGTGTGCGAAGCGCGCGTGAGCAAGAGAGCGTCCGAGGGCGCGCACGGGCGGGTGTGTACATGTATCTGTGTGCGGATGTACAGGCGCACGTGCCGGTGCGTGTGTCTGGGGGCGTGTGTCCGAGTGTGGAAATGTACACAGATACAAATACGCACCGCAGGCGTGTGTGGGGTCCACGGGGGCACGGGTGTGTGCACGCGGGTGCAAGAGCGCGCGTGTGTGGGGTCCACGGGGGCAAGGGTGTGTGCGCCTGCGTGCAGGCTGGCAGAGGCACGCGACTGTGTCCGTGTGCGTGTGTGTCTATGGGCGCGTGGGCGGGTGGGTATGTGTGTGTGCGAGGGGGCGCGAGTGAGCGGGTACGTGTACGTGTGTGTCTGAGCGCGGGCGAGCGCGGGGGTGTGTGTCTGTGTGCGCGCGCGCACGCGCGCGTGGGCAGGTGTCTGTGGGCGTGCGGGCGCGAGTGGGGGAGTGTGTCCGTGTGAGTGTGCACATGCGCGCGAGGGCGGGTGTCTGTGGGCGGGCGGGACCACGTGTGGCGGCATGCGAGCGCGAGTGGGCGAAGCGGACGTGAGCAAGAGAGCGTCCGCGGGCGCGCATGGGCGGGTGTGTACATGTATCTGTGTACGGACATACAGGCGCACGTGCCGGTGCATGTGGCTGGGTACGTGTGTCCGGGTGCGGAAATGTATACACACACAAGTACGCACCGCACGCGTGTGTGGGGTCCACAGGGGCACGGGTGTGTGCACGCGGGTGCAAGAGCGTGCGTGTGCGAATATCTATGCCTGTGCTCGTGTGTGTGTGTGTGTGAGCGTGAATGTGTGTGTGCGAGCGGGCGGGCAGGCTGGCAGAGGCACGTGGCTGTGTCTGTGTACGTGTGTGTCTACGGGTGCTCGGGCGGGTGGGTATGTGTGTGTACGAGGGGGAGCAAGTGAGCAGGTACATGTACGTGTGTGTCTGAGCGCGGGCGAGCGCGGGGGTGTGTGTTTGTGTGCGCGCGCGCACGTGCGCGTGGGCGGGTGTCTGTGGGCGTGCGGGCCCGCGCGCGGTGGCGTGCGCGTACGAGTGTGCGGGGCCCGCGTGAGCAAAAGAGCACGCATGGGGGAGTGTGTCCGTGTGAGCGCGTGCATGCGCGCGAGGACGGGTGTCTGTGGGCGGGCGGGACCACGTGTGGCGGCGTGCGAGCGCGAGTGTACGAAGCGCGCGTGAGCAAGAGAGCGTCCGCGGGCGTACACGGGCGGGTGTGTACATGTATCTGTGTACGGACGTATGGGCGCACGTGCCGGCGCCTGTGTCTGGGTGCGTGTGTCCGGGTGCGGAAATGTACACGGACACAAGTGCGCACCGCACGCGTGTGTAGGTTCCACGGGTGCACGGGTGTGTGCGCGCGGGTGCAAGAGCTCTCGTGTGCGAATATCTATGCCTGTGCTCGTGTGTGTGTGTGTGTGACTGTGTGTGTACGAGCGGGCGGGCAGGCTGGCAGAGGCACGCGGTTGTGTCCGTGTGCGTGTGTGTCTACGGGACCGCGGGCGGGTGGGTATGTGTGTGTGCGTGGGGGCGCGAGTGAGCGGGTACGTGTACGTGTCTGTCTGAGCGCGGGCGAGCACGGGGGTGTGTGTCTGTGTGCGCGTGTGCACGCGCGCGTGGGCGAGTGTCTGTGGGCGTGCGGGCCCGCGCGTGATGGCGTAGGCGCGCGACTGTGCGAGGCTCGCGTGAGCAAAAGAGCGCGCGCGGGGGTGAATGTCTGTGTGCGCGCGCGCATGCGCGCGCGGGCGGGTGTCTGTGGGCACGCAGGCCTGCGTGTGGCGACGTGCGAGAGTGAGTGTGCGAAGTGCGCGTCAGCAAGAGAGCGTGCGTGGGCGCGATCGTGCGGGTGTGTACCTGTATCTGTGTTCGGATGTTCGGGCGCACGTGTCGGTGTGTGTGTCTGGGTACGGGTGTTGGCACGTGTGTCCGGGTGCGGAAACGCACACGGACACAGGTGCGCCCCGTGAAGGATATGGAGAAATCCTCAAGCGCATCACGGAAGCGTGATCGTCGTATCGAATACGACGAAGAACGACTAGTCGTACTAGTTGTTCGGAGCAGCGGAATTTTAAAATTTTTAAACCGATGAAACCACATGATCCGAGAACCATTCTCAAATCGTTTCATCTATAACCACATCAAGTATAATGCAATACCTCTTGAAGCGTGGTTGATCGAGTCTCTACGAAAAGAGACCTCCTGTCTCAAGTCCGATCGTCGGAGTAACGGCTTGCGAGCGCGGAGATGAGTCGCGGTGTCCTCGCAATCCAAGTTGATCCAAGCGCGGTTGCTCCTGATCTCGTCGCACGAGATCAAACGTCTCCTTCGTGAGTGAAGCACTCCAAGAAGACAAAGAACCGCAGAGAGTCGAAGCGGCAGCACGATGGCGCGGGCGTCGACGTTTCTCTCCACCAAGGTGGACGGCCACCAAGAAGAGAGGGAGAGAAGGGCTGTCGTGTATATGAGAAAGAGAGAGAGAGTTTGTGCTACAATAGCATGTGTAAAGAGAGAGCCAAGTATGCCTCTCTATTTATAGGGTTTTGGGATCCATGGATCTCAATCCATGGGACACATAAAATCAATGGATGAGATTGATTTATGTTCATCCAATGGCTGAGATTGTTGTTGTCAAAAGCAACAAATTTAGGTCAAAATATATTTGATAAAATCAAATATAATTTGCTCCTAAATTAACCCAACAAATAAGGAGAGAAGACACATGGAGATTTCATCTCCATGTGCCTTCCATGTAGGCGCACACCCACTCCAATTAGGAGTGGTGTGCCGTCCACCTTGGATTGCATGGAGATTGCAATCTCCATGTAATCTCTCTTATTTATTTGCAACAAAATAATTTGGGTTTTATTTCTCAAAAAAATAATTCACAATTATCTTTGAGAAAATTGCAATCTTGCCATGGAAAAATTGTGAATCATATTCACAACCCAAAACAACATGTAATTCATATTGTTAATTAATTACACAATGTGTATCCAATACACATCATAATTAATCAACACATATAAATTATAAGTAACTCTCTCTAATACATTATAAATCACATTTATAATATATCATGAATAATTTGGATATCTCTATCCACATTATTCTTATCCAAACTAATTAAATCACATTTAATCATATTGGATAATTTCTCATACATCATGATAATTAAAACACTTTTAATTATCAACTTCTCTTTGCTTAGATCTTATGGAATTGTTCTTAAACCATTTAAGAACAATGCTATTTCTCCTCAGATACTTGGAGATAAGGACAGGGCGATTGTATTGTTCCACGTATAGTGACTTGGATGTTGAGATCGTATCTCAAATCCAGATCCTATGGACCTCCCACTGATGCTTGATCAAATCAAGACCGTAGACTTAATCTTCTCATTGCATCTGAATCTCATTCAGATCAATGTCCAGTTCATGGACTAAGATTAGGTCACTTCTCTAATGAGAGGAGTCACTAAAATCCAAACCTGTTTCATCACTCCCTCGGAATGGAAGCGTCATGGTTATACAATCGTATATGATCAAATCACCCTTCAGGTATTCCTAATACCTGCACATCCTACATACTGGAAGACTCATGATCATCCTAAAGATAAAGATCACTTTTACACTGTCATCTTCAGGGTTAGATCATTAAGTTTCTCAATCTTGGTCATCGGGATTTGGTATAGATCATATGCTTTCACAAAGCATATATCTTACCTTCAAATTCATGTCATGCTTCCAAAGCATGACGACCATGCATGGAATTTGTTCAGTCCCAATACCTCATGAGTGAGCTCATGTCTCCCGGTTCACAAGTGAACCTGTATGATCCCTTTGAGAGATCGTATTACTCATATGTCCTTACATGCACACCAGCTCGCCGGTATATAGACCTTGATTAGGTCATCAACCTATTGGTCTGCCAAATGTTCATACTCAGACATATAGCAATACATCTGTCTCTAGTCAGAGGATGCATGCCTATGTTGTGACAGTATTCAACGTAGGTCTTTGGTTATCTCGATCTCGTCAAGTCAACCCATTGACTTAACTAACCTGACACTTCTGAATCATTATTCCCATGCAGAGGACCTGCATCAAGAGGTCAGTCAGATATCAGTCATATGAGATAGGATTGACATCTCCCACTCAGACTGGAGATCATCACTTAATGATCATTTGATGATGCTTGATGAGTCCTCTATCTAACTCCTTAGATATTCATCCAAGCATCAGCCTCTATGATCCATCCAATGAATCAACAGCTGTATAATCATTAAGTTGGCCATGGTACATAACCCTTATTGTACAGAGGGACCCTATAGTGCATTCATTCATTAATCTCATAAGGGGAGTGAAAAACAATCAATAATTTTCATTGATAATTTATTCATTACAATAACATTTATTGTAGAAATGGTTCGCCCGGGGCTCACATTGCTAACAATCTCCCACTAGCCCTCAGAACCATTCAGGTACAATCTTTAAACCCATACTCATTACATGTTGGTCAAAAACCTTCTGTGTCAGAGGTTTGGTAAGAGGATCAGCAACGTTGTCGGCAGAGGCCACCTTGGTGATGATGATGTCACCATGCTTTTGTATCTCCCGAATGATGTGGTATTTCCTTTCCACGTGCTTGCTCTTTTGATGCCATCTGGGTTCCTTTGCCTGGGCAATGGCTCCCGTGTTATCGCAGAGTAACGGGATGGGAGTATCAGAGGAAACTACGCCAAGCTCCAGCACGAACTTGCGCAACCACACCGCCTCCTTCGCAGCATCCGATGCGGCAATATATTCGGCTTCCGTTGTTGAATCTGCAGTAGTGTCCTGCTTCTTGCTTCTCCAGCTCACAGCACCACCATTCAACAAGAACACGAACCCCGATGTCGACTTTCGATCATCTACATCTGATTGGAAGTCAGAATCTGTATATCCCAAGACTTGGAGATCACCATCTCCATAGACCAAGATGTAATCTTGCGTCCGTCTTAGATATTTGAATATGTTCTTTACTGCATTCCAGTGTTGTTCTCCATAGCAGGATTGGTAACGACTTACCACTCCCACTACATGGCAGATATCTGGCCTAGTACACATCATGGCATACATTAAGCTTCCTACGGCTGATGCATAAGGACATCCAGCCATGGCCTTCTTTTCCTCAACACTTTGAGGAGCCATTCCTTTAGACAGGTGGATACCATGTCTTAAGGGTAGGAATCCTTTCTTTGAACTATCCATACGGAATCGTTCAAGAATCTTCTTAATGTATCCATGTTGTGACAATCCCAAAATCCTCTTTTCTCGGTTTCTGAACAGCTTCAGGCCTAAGATATAAGAGGCTTCTCCAAGATCTTTCATCTCAAAGGTATGGGATAGCCAAATCTTTACACTGGTCATCATCCCTGTATCATTCCCAATGATAAGGATGTCATCTACATAAAGCACGATGAACACAACGGCGCTCCCACTAAGCTTCTTGTATACACAAGGTTCATCAGGATTCTGCACAAAATCATAACTCTTTATGGTTTCGTCAAATCTGATGTTCCAACTACGAGAAGCTTGCTTGAGCCCATAGATGGATTTCTTCAGCTTGCATACTTTACCATCCTCAGTCATGAAGCCCTGGGGCTGCTCCATGTAGATATCCTCCTCGAGGTATCCATTGAGGAAAGCCGTCTTGACGTCCATCTGCCAGATGTCGTAGTCAAGATATGCAGCTATAGCTAGCAATGTCCGGATGGATTTAAGCATAGCCACAGGAGAGAATGTCTCATCGTAGTCGATGCCTTCTCTCTGTGTGTAGCCCTTGGCCACGAGCCGTGCTTTGAAAGTCTCTACTTTCCCATCAGGTCCCCTCTTTCTCTTGAAGATCCATTTACACCCAATGGGTTTTACCCCTTTAGGTGGATCCTCTAGGGTCCATACACCATTCTTATGCATGGAGTCAATTTCTGACTTCATTGCTAGCATCCATCTATCCATGTCTTGATCCGCGAGTGCTTCATCAAATGAAGTAGGATCAATGTCAGTTTCACCTGACACATGGAATCCATACCTTTCAGGTGGTGCAACCACCCTCGAACTCCTTCGAAGAGGTATGGGTGTTTCATCTTTATTTATCTCTTCTGTTTCTGGTCTAGGAAGTTCAGAATCCTCAGGGGATTCAAAGAATTCCTCTACTTCATTGTTGTCTTGACCTTTATGGAAATCATTCTCTAGAAACTTCACATCTCTAGAAACAAAAACCTTTTGGGTCTCAGGGTCATAAAGTTGGTATCCAATACTATCTTTAACATACCCAATGAAGTAGCACTCACGAGAGCGAGATTCTATCTTACTTGCGTCTACGTTCTTCGCATAGACCAAGCAACCCCAAACCCTCAAGTGATTAACACTAGGTTTGGTTCCATACCATAGCTCATGAGGAGTCTTAGGCACGGATTTGCTAGGAATCTTATTCAGGATATATATTGCAGTCTCTACTGCATATCCCCAGAAACTAAGAGGTAAATTTGCTTTATTCATCATTGATCGGACCATGTCCATGATGGTCCTGTTGCGTCTTTCAGCAACACCATTTAGTTGAGGAGTTCCAGGAGGAGTGAGATTGGAAACAATTCCATTCTCCTTAAGGTATTCCTTGAATTCATCTGATAGGTACTCGCCACCTTGATCAGATCGAATCCGTTTAATCTTCCTATCGGTTTGGTTCTCAACCAAAGCCTTGAATTCTTTGAACTTTTCAAAGGTTTCAGACTTATGACGTAGTAGGAAGATAAACCCGTATCGCGAATGGTCATCGATAAACGTCAAATAATATCGGTATCCATTTCGAGTCGCGGTACTGAAGGGACCACATACATCGGTATGTATTAGGTCAATAATACCTTCGCATCTCGTAACCTTGTTACGGAAAGGCGTCCTAGTCATTTTGCCCTGTATGCAATGTTTGCAAGTGGGCAGAGGTTGAACCTGTAGAAAATCTAGAGGTCCATCCTTTATCAATCTATTGATCCTATCAACAGACAAATGACCAAGCCTTTGATGCCATATCTCATTTGAGATATTTTTATCCTCTCTGGATCTTTTAGGGTTTTTATTAGTGGTTGTCACATTCATAATACATTTATCAATGCACAATTCATAGAGTCCACCAGAAGTCAAAACACCATCCGCAATATATTTATCATAACGACTTATGACTAATTTATTACAGAAAAGGAAAGTATATCCGCTTCTAACAAGCTTAGATACAGATATCAAGTTCCTTCTGACTTCAGGTACATAAAGACATTCTTTAAGTATAAGGACTCTTCCACTAGATAATGATAGTCTACAAGTCCCGACGGCTACTGCTGCAACACTTGCATCAGATCCCATCTGGATGACTATCTCCCCTTCCTCAAGATTCCTAGTTTCCTGAAACAAATGCAACAAATTGCATACATGAACAGAAGCACCAGAATCTACAACCCAACTTCCTTCTCGTCCAACGAGAAATCTAGTTTCAATGATGAAAGTAGATTTCATACCTCCTGGGGCTTTACCTTTGTCTGAAGATTTCAGGTAATCTGGGCAGTTACGCTTCCAGTGCCCTGGCTTCTTGCAGTGATGACAGACGTCGGTTTTCTTCGACGCCATGAGAGTGGATGCATTGGAAGAAGAGGCAACACTTTGTCCCTTCTTCTTTCTCTTCTGGGCCGGGCCCTTCCGAGAACCATGCTTCCAACCGCGCTTCCCTTTGACCTGTGCAACCATTGCACTGCCACTGGGACCATCCTTCTTCATCACGTCCTCTGCGGACTTTAATGCAGCAAGGAGAGCAGCATTTGTCAATTCCAACTTGTTCATGTGGAATGACACTACAAAGTTATTAAAAGACTTGGGCAATGACAGCAGAATGAAGTCAGCTTGCATGTCTGCATCCATCGTTGCCCCAAGAGTCTCCAGCTCCGACAAGTACCCAAACATTTTGAGTACATGTTCACGGACCGAAGTCCCTTCCTGCATTCTACAGCGAATGAGGTCTTTCATAACATTGTACCGCTGAGTGCGGTTAATGTCACCAAACATATCCTTAAGATTCTGCATTATTTCCTGACAGGTATTCATCTCCACATGTTGCTTCTGCAGCACATTGGAGAGAGAACCTAGGATATAGCACCTAGCCAAGACATGATCTTCATCATACTTGTCATTAAATGCTTTTTCTTCCTTGGACTTAGGGTTCTCAAGCTTGTCCTCGGATAGCACATAACTTATGCGCTCAGCAGAGAGAACAAGCTCCAAATTTCGGATCCAATCCGAATAATTTGGGCCGGTCAATTGGTTGACCTCAAGAAGCCTACTAAGTGGGTTCAAAGACTTCATTTTCTGAAATTAAGAATGCACTATATTAGAATATAGAAATATATATTCAAATTTATGATATTTGATTAAGGTATTTTAAATCAAATTATTCTTGCATTGTCGACTTTTGAAAGTTCAATCCTTAATCACTTTCAAAGTAAGAGATATACTTACCGCTATATCTCTAGCAAGAATTGGGATCTCCTCTTTATCATTGTCACATCCCAATAATATGAGAATCTGTGACTCCAATAAAGAAAAGCAGGAACTCATTCCAATTTGCAAGTCCAACTTGCAATTTCCCAATTCGGTCTTTAACACCCGAGCCCACCACCCCTAAGGCGATGTTGACCCGTTGTTAATTGAATCAACCGTCAACAGGAATAGTACTCGCTATGCGCAATCCAATATCGCCCCAATAATATGAGGATCCGATATTGGGGTCACTACGCATACGGCCTTACTCTTTCGAGAAGCAAAGAGCCCGATCCAGATGCGCTTGCACACGGGAGTTGTCACTTCGGACAGGCGTCTCCCATATGCAATCCCTGGCGACGAAACTCTTCGCCTTGACGGGAGACCATGGATGTCACTTATGTGATCCTCCATCATCATATTCAAATTTTAATTAATTATCGTGAATCACATTCACATAATTAATTCTTCCAAGGGAATTAATAACTCTAATCATATTAGAGTATTTCAATTGGACATAATCAATTTAATCATATTAAATTAATTATCAATCCAATTCAATCAATCAAACTTGATTATTTTACTTGAATACATATATGGTAATATCTCAAAATACGTATTAATTCGAATTTTAATAATTAGGAAAAAAAATACATCTTAATCCCTCGGACATTATCCCGGCCCTACCCGCTGTCATGGCCAGTACCGACGAGAGTGGGACGGACCACATACGTTGCAACCCGCAACCCCAATGCTCTCCGACTAGGCACCATATCCGCCTCGGGAAAGGATAATGCCAAATTGATTAATTTGTACTTGAGATTATCATCGGTTTTTCAACCGAAATTGTACCATATAGTAATAATCAAAACATTTTTGATTATAAGGAAATTTGCTAGACAAATTCCCAAATCCTATTCAAGCATCAAGTTTGAAAGATTGTTGTTTCCAATTTATGATTTAGATCACATCTTAATCAATTAATTGGTTGGGGCCATGTCAATTAGGCAAATAATCATGTCTCAATATTTCACAAATATTATTCAAGATTATTTCACGAAATTAACAATTAATTTCACTAATTGACAATCACTTGGTTCTAGATTAGGAATGCAATTTCAGTATAGACCCCTATTCACTAAAATTGGCATATCTCAATCAATTTAAATCCAAATTAAGCAAACTCAATTTTCATAGATTGCTAACTTGATTTACAACAGAACCTAAGTGGATTTGCACGCATTTCGAGGCAGATGATAACAGTAATTAACTCTTTAATCATGTTAAAATCTATTGTTCCCGCAACAGTGCATACATGTCCATTAAAACAACCATAACTAGAGCATACGAAATCCGATTTACGCAAACTCAGTTCCTATGGTTTCCTTATTTAATGGGGAACAAAATACAAGTTTTAAATTCGTGTTTAAACAATTTAAACAGTGCCGAATTTATTTACTAAACAGATATGCGAAGTCAAATGCGATGAAAACTTTCGCGACCTAAACGAACCCAAGTCGTCCTCGGTTTTTCGAATCATATTCGAAACCGTCGACCTAAGGCTCTGATACCACTTGAAGGATATGGAGAAATCCTCAAGCGCATCACGGAAGCGTGATCGTCGTATCGAATACGACGAAGAACGACTAGTCGTACTAGTTGTTCGGAGCAGCGGAATTTTAAAATTTTTAAACCGATGAAACCACATGATCCGAGAACCATTCTCAAATCGTTTCATCTATAACCACATCAAGTATAATGCAATACCTCTTGAAGCGTGGTTGATCGAGTCTCTACGAAAAGAGACCTCCTGTCTCAAGTCCGATCGTCGGAGTAACGGCTTGCGAGCGCGGAGATGAGTCGCGGTGTCCTCGCAATCCAAGTTGATCCAAGCGCGGTTGCTCCTGATCTCGTCGCACGAGATCAAACGTCTCCTTCGTGAGTGAAGCACTCAAAGAAGACAAAGAACCGCAGAGAGTCGAAGCGGCAGCACGATGGCGCGGGCGTCGACGTTTCTCTCCACCAAGGTGGACGGCCACCAAGAAGAGAGGGAGAGAAGGGCTGTCGTGTATATGAGAAAGAGAGAGAGAGTTTGTGCTACAATAGCATGTGTAAAGAGAGAGCCAAGTATGCCTCTCTATTTATAGGGTTTTGGGATCCATGGATCTCAATCTATGGGACACATAAAATCAATGGATGAGATTGATTTATGTTCATCCAATGGTTGAGATTGTTGTTGTCAAAAGCAACAAATTTAGGTCAAAATATATTTGATAAAATCAAATATAATTTGCTCCTAAATTAACCCAACAAATAAGGAGAGAAGACACATGGAGATTTCATCTCCATGTGCCTTCCATGTAGGCGCACACCCACTCCAATTAGGAGTGGTGTGCCGTCCACCTTGGATTGCATGGAGATTGCAATCTCCATGTAATCTCTCTTATTTATTTGCAACAAAATAATTTGGGTTTTATTTCTCAAAAAAATAATTCACAATTATCTTTGAGAAAATTGCAATCTTGCCATGGAAAAATTGTGAATCATATTCACAACCCAAAACAACATGTAATTCATATTGTTAATTAATTACACAATGTGTATCCAATACACATCATAATTAATCAACACATATAAATTATAAGTAACTCTCTCTAATACATTATAAATCATATTTATAATATATCATGAATAATTTGGATATCTCTATCCACATTATTCTTATCCAAACTAATTAAATCACATTTAATCATATTGGATAATTTCTCATACATCATGATAATTAAAACACTTTTAATTATCAACTTCTCTTTGATTAGATCTCTTTGATTAGATCTTATGGAATTGTTCTTAAACCATTTAAGAACAATGCTATTTCTCCTCAGATACTTGGAGATAAGGACAGGGCGATTGTATTGTTCCACGTATAGTGACTTGGATGTTGAGATCGTATCTCAAATCCAGATCCTATGGACCTCCCACTGATGCTTGATCAAATCAAGACCGTAGACTTAATCTTCTCATTGCATCTGAATCTCATTCAGATCAATGTCCAGTTCATGGACTAAGATTAGGTCACTTCTCTAATGAGAGGAGTCACTAAAATCCAAACCTGTTTCATCACTCCCTCGGAATGGAAGCGTCATGGTTATACAATCGTATATGATCAAATCACCCTTCAGGTATTCCTAATACCTGCACATCCTACATACTGGAAGACTCATGATCATCCTGAAGATAAAGATCACTTTTACACTATCATCTTCAGGGTTAGATCATTAAGTTTCTCAATCTTGGTCATCGGGATTTGGTATAGATCATATGCTTTCACAAAGCATATATCTTACCTTCAAATTCATGTCATGCTTCCAAAGCATGACGACCATGCATGGAATTTGTTCAGTCCCAATACCTCATGAGTGAGCTCATGTCTCCCGGTTCACAAGTGAACCTGTATGATCCCTTTGAGAGATCGTATTACTCATATGTCCTTACATGCACACCAGCTCGCCGGTATATAGACCTTGATTAGGTCATCAACCTATTGGTCTGCCAAATGTTCATACTCAGACATATAGCAATACATCTGTCTCTAGTCAGAGGATGCATGCCTATGTTGTGACAGTATTCAACGTAGGTCTTTGGTTATCTCGATCTCGTCAAGTCAACCCATTGACTTAACTAACATGACACCTCTGAATCATTATTCCCATGCAGAGGACCTGCATCAAGAGGTCAGTCAGATATCAGTCATATGAGATAGGATTGCCATCTCCCACTCAGACTGGAGATCATCACTTAATGATCATTTGATGATGCTTGATGAGTCCTCTATCTAACTCCTTAGATATTCATCCAAGCATCAGCCTCTATGATCCATCCAATGAATCAACAGCTGTATAATCATTAAGTTGGCCATGGTACATAACCCTTATTGTACAGAGGGACCCTATAGTGCATTCATTCATTAATCTCAGAAGGGGAGTGAAAAACAATCAATAATTTTCATTGATAATTTATTCATTACAATAACATTTATTGTAGAAATGGTTCGCCCGGGGCTCACATTGCTAACACCCCGCACACGTGTGTGTGGTCCATGGGGGAACGGGTGCGTGCGCGCGGGTGCAAGAGCGCGCGTGTGCGAATATCTATGCCTGTGCTTATGTGTGTGTGTGACTGTGTGTGTGCGAGCGGGCATGCAGGTTGGCAAAGGCACGCGACTGTGTCCGTGTGCGTGTGTGTCTACGGGCGCGTGCGCGGGTGGGTATGTGTATGTGCGAGGGGGCGCGAGTGAGCGGGTATGTGTACGTATGTGTCTGAGCGTGGGTGAGCACGGGGGGTGTATGCCTGTGTGCGCGCACACGCGCATTGGCGGGTGTCTTTGGGGGTGCGGGCCCGCGCGTGGCGGTGTGCACGCGTGAGTGTGCGGGGCCTGCGTGAGCAAAAGAGCGCGCGTGGGGGAGTGTGTCCGTGTGAGTGTGCGCATGCGCGCGAGGGCGGGTGTCTGTGGGCGGGCGGGACCGCGTGTGGCGGCGTGCGAGCGCGAGTGGGCGAAGCGGACGTGAGCAAGAGAGCGTGCGCGGGCGCGCACGGGCGGGTGTGTACATGTATCTGTGTGCGGACGTACAGGCGCACGTGCCGGTGCGTGTGTCTGGGTGCGTGTGTCCGGGTGCGGAAATGTATACACACACAAGTACGCACCGCACGCGTGTGTGGGGTCCACGGGGGCACGGGTGTGGGCACGCGGGTGCAAGAGCGTGCGTGTGCGAATATCTATGCCTGTGCTCGTGTGTGTGTGTGTGTGTGAGCGTGAATGTGTGTGTGCGAGCGGGCGGGCAGGCTGGCAGAGGCACGTGGCTGTGTCTGTGTGCGTGTGTGTCTACGGGCGCTCGGGCGGGTGGGTATGTGTGTGTGCGAGGGGGCGCAAGTGAGCAGGTACATGTACGTGTGTGTCTGAGCGCGGGCGAGCGCGGGGGTGTTTTTTTGTGTGCGCGCGCGCACGCGCGCGTGGGCGGGTGTCTGTGGGCGTGCGGGCCCGCGCGCGGTGGCGTGCGCGTGCGAGTGTGCGGGGCTCGCGTGAGCAAAAGAGCGTGTGTGGGGGCGTGTGTCCGTGTGAGCGCGCGCATGCGCGCGAGGGAGGGTGTCTGTGGGCGGGCGGGCCCGCATGTGGCGACGTGTGAGCGGGTAGGACCGCGTGTGGCGGCGTGCGAGCGCAAGTGTGCGAAGCGCACGTGAGCAAGAGAGCATCCGCGGGCGCGCATGGGCGGGTGTGTACATGTATCTGTGTGCGGACGTACAGGCGCACGTGCCGGTGCGTGTGTCTGGGTGTGTGTGTCCGGGTGCGGAAATGTACACAGACACAAGTACGCACCACACGCGTGTGTGGGGTCCACGGGGGCACGGGTGTGTGCACGCGGGTGCAAGAGCGTGCGTGTGCGAATATCTATGCCTGTGCTCGTGGGTGTGTGAGTGTGAATGTGTGTGTGCGAGCGGGCGGGCAGGTTGGCAGAGGCACGCGGCTGTGTCTGTGTGCGAGTGTGTCTACGGGCGCGCGGGCAGGTGGGTATGTGTGTGTGCGAGGGGGTGCGAGGGAGCGGGTACGTGTACGTGTGTGTCTGAGCGCGGGCGAGCGCTAGGTTGTGTCTGTGTGCGCGCGCGCACGCGCGCGTGGGCGGGTATCTGTGGGCGTTCGGGCCCGCGCGCGGTGGCGTGTGCGTGCGAGCAAAAGAGCGCGTGTGGGGGAGTGTGTCCATGTGAGTGCGTGCATGCGCGCGAGGGAGGGTGTCTGTGGGCGGGCGGGCCCGCGTGTGGCGGCGTGCAAGCGCGAGTGTGCGAAGCACGCGTGAGCAAAAGAGCGTCCACGGGTGCGCACAGGCGGATGTGTACATGTATCTCTATACGGACGTACGGGCGCACGTGCCGGTGCGTGTGTCGGGGTGCGTGTGTACGGGGCACGGGTGCGTGCGCGCGGGTGCAAGAGCGTGCGGGTGCAAGAGCGTGCGTGTGCGAATATCTATGCCTGTGCTTATGTGTGTGCATGTGACTATGTGTGTGCGAGCGGGCGTGCAGGCTAGCAGAGGCACGCGGCTGTGTCTATGTGCGTGTGTGTCTACGGGCACGCGGGCGGGTGGGTATGTGTTTGTGCGAGGGGGCGCAAGTGAGCGGGTACGTGTACGTATGTGTCTGAGCGCAGGCGAGCGCAGGGGTGTATGCATGTGTGCGCGCGCGCACGCACGCATGGGCGGGTGTCAGTGGGCGTGCGGGCCCGCGCGCAGCAGGGTGCACGCGTGAGTGTGCGAGGCTCGCGTGAGCAAAAGAGCGCGCGTGGGGGAGTGTGTCTGTGTGAGCGCGCGCGCATGCGCGCGAGGGAGGGTGTCTGTGGGCGGGCGGGACCGCATGTGGCGGCGTGCGAGCGCGAGTGTCCGAAGCACGCGTGAGCAAGAGAGCGGCCGAGGGCGCGCACGGGCGGGTGTGTACATGTATCTGTGTGCGGACGTACTGGCGCACGTGCCGGTGCGTGTGTCTGGGGGCGTGTGTCCGGGTGTGGAAATGTACACAGACACAAATACGCACCGCAGGCGTGTGTGGGGTCCACGGGGGCACGGGTGTGTGCACGCGGGTGCAAGAGCGCGCGTGTGTGGGGTCCATGGGGGCAAGGGTGTGCGCCTGCGTGCAGGCTGGCAGAGGCATGCGACTGTGTCCGTGTGCGTGTGTGTCTATGGGCGCGCGGGCGGGTGGGTATGTGTGTGTGCGAGGGGGCGCGAGTGAGCGGGTACGTGTACGTGTGTGTCTGAGCGCGGGCGAGCGCGGGGTGTGTGTCTGTGTACGCGCGCGTACGCGCGCGTGGGCAGGTGTCTGTGGGCGGAGCAAAAGAGCACGCGTGGGCAGGTGTCTGTGGGCGGAGCAAAAGAGCGCGCGAGTGTGCGGGGCCCGCGTGAGCAAAAGAGCACGCGTGGGGGAGTGTGTCCGTGTGAGCACGTGCATGCGCGCGAGGACGGGTGTCTGTGGGCGGGCGGGACCACGTGTGGCGGCGTGCGAGCGCGAGTGGACGAAGCGCGCGTGAGCAAGAGAGCGTTCGCGGGCATGCACGGGCGGGTGTGTACATGTATCTGTGTACGGACGTACGCGCGCACGTGCCGGCGCATGTGTCTGGGTGCGTGTATCCGGGTGCGGAAATGTACACGGACACAAGTGCGCACCGCATGCGTGTGTGGGGTCCATGGGTGCACGGGTGTGTGCGCGCGGGTGCAAGAGCGCTCGTGTGCGAATATCTATGCCTGTGCTCGTGTGTGTGTATGTGTGTGTGTGAGTGTGACTGTATGTGTACGAGCGGGCGGGCAGGCTGGCAGAGGCACGCGGTTGTGTCCATGTGCGTGTGTGTCTACGGGACCGAGTGGGTATGTGTGTGTGCGTGGGGCGCGAGTGAGCGGGTACATGTACGTGTGTGTCCGAGCGCGGGCGAGCGCGGGGGTGTGTGTCTGTGTGCGCGTGTGCACGCGCGCGTGGGCGAGTGTCTGTGGGCGTGCGGGCCCGCGCGTAATGGCGTACGCGCGCGACTGTGCGGGGCTCGCGTGAGCAAAAGAGCGCGCGCAGGGGTGAATGTCTGTGTGCGCGCGCGCATGCGCGCGCGGGCGGGTGTCTGTGGGCGCGCGGGCTTGCGTGTGGCGACGTGCGAGAGTGAGTGTGCGAAGCGCGCGTGAGCAACAGAGCGTGCGTGGGCGCGCTCGTGCGGGTGTGTACCTGTATCTGTGTTCGGACGTTCGGGCGCACGTGCCGGTGTGTGTGTCTGGGTACGGGTGTTGGCACGTGTGTCCGGGTACGGAAACGCACACGGACACAGGTGCGCCCCGCACACGTGTGTGTGGTCCATGGGGGAACGGGTGCGTGCGCGCGGGTGCAAGAGCGTGCGTGTGCGAATATCTATGCCTGTGCTTATGTGTGTGTGTGTGTGACTGTGTGTGTGCGAGCGGGCATGCAGGCTGGCAGAGGCACGCGGCTGTGTCCGTGTGCGTGTGTGTCTACGGGCCGTGCGCGGGTGGGTATGTGTATGTGCGAGGGGGCGCGAGTGAGCGGGTACGTGTACGTATGTGTCTGAGCGCGGGCGAGCGCGGGGGTGTATGCCTGTGGGCGCGCACGCGCGCGTTGGCGGGTGTCTTTAGGGTGCGGGCCCGCGCGCGGCGGCGTGCACGCGTGAGTGTACGGGGCCTGCGTGAGCAAAAGAGCGCGCGTGGGGGAGTGTGTCCGTGTGAGTGTGCGCATGCGCGCGAGGGCGGGTGTCTGTGGGCGGGCGGGACCACGTGTGGCGGCGTGCGAGCGCGAGTGGGCGAAGAGGACGTGAGAAAGAGAGCGTCCGCGGGCGCGCACGGGCGGGTGCGTACATGTATCTGTGTGCAGACGTACAGGCGCACGTGCCGGTGCGTGTGTCTGGGTGCGTGTGTCCGGGTGCGGAAATGTACACACACACAAGTACGCACCGCACACGTGTATGGGGTCCACGGGGCACGGGTGTGTGCACGCGGGTGCAATAGCGTGCGTGTGCGAATATCTATGCATGTGCTCGTGTGTGTGTGTGTGAGCGTGAATGTGTGTGTAAGAGCGGGCAGGCAGGCTGGCAGAGGCACGCGGCTGTGTCTGTGTGCGTGTGTGTCTACGGGCGCTCGGGCGGGTGGGTATGTGTGTGTGCGAGGGGGCGCAAGTGAGCAGGTACATGTACGTGTGTGTCTGAGCGCGGGCGAGCGCGGGGGTGTGTGTCTGTGTGCGCGCGTGCACGCGCGCGTGGGCGGGTGTCTATGAACGTGCGGGCCCGCGCGCGGTGGCGTGCGCATGCGAGTGTGCGGCGCTCGCGGGAGCAAAAGAGCGCGTGTGGGGGAGTGTGTCCGTGTGAGCGCGTGCATGCGCGCGAGGGAGGGTGTCTGTGGGCGGGCGGGCCCGCGTGTGGTGGTGTGTAAGCGCGAGTGTGCGAAGTGCGCGTGAGCAAGGGAGCGTCCGCGGGCGCGCACGGGCGGGTGTGTACATGTATCTCTGTGCGGACGTACGGGCGCACGTGCCGGTGCGTGTGTCGGGGGGCGTGTGTCCGGGTGCGGAAATTTACAAGGACATAAGTGCGCACCACACGTGTGTGTGTGGTCCACGGGGGCACAGGTTTGTGCGCGCGGGTGCAAGAGCGCGCGTGTGTGAATATCTATGCATGTGCTCGTGTGTGTGTGTGTGTGTGAGTGTGAATGTGTGTGTGCGAGCGCGGGCGGGCAGTCTGGTAGAGGCACGCGGCTGAGTCCGTGTGCGTGTGTGTCTACGGGCGCGCAGGTGGGTGGGTATGTGTGTGTGCGAGGGGGGCGCGAGTGAGCGGGTACGTGTACGTGTGTGTCTGAGCGCGGGCGAGCGCGGGGGTGGGTGTCTGTGTGCGCGCGCGCACGCGCGCGTGGGCGGGTGTCTGTGGACGTGCGGGCCCGCGTGCGGCGGCCTACGTACGCGAGTGTGCGGGGCCCGCGTAAGCAAAAGAGCACGCACGGGGGTGAATGTCTGTGTGCGTGCACGCATGCGTGCGCGGGCGGGTGTCCGGGGGCGCGCGGGCCCGCGTGGGGCGACGTGCGAGAGCGAGTGTGCGAAGCGCGCCCGAGCAAGAGAGCGTGCGCGGGCACGCTCGTGCGGGTGTGTACCTGTATCTGTGTCCGGACGTTCGGGCGCACGTGCCGGTGCGTGTGTCTGGGTATGGGTGTTGGCATGTACGTCCGGGTGCGGAAATGCACACGGACTCAGGTGCGCACCGCCCACGTGCTTGTGGTCCACGGGGGAACGGGTGCGTGCGCGCGGGTGCAAGAGCGCACGTGTGCGAATATCTATGCATGTGCTTATGTGTGTGCGTGTGACTGTGTGTGTGCGAGCGGGCGTTCAGGCTGGAAGAGGCACGCGGCTGTGTCCGTGTGCGTGTGTGTCTACGGGCGCGCGGGCGGGTGGGTATGTGTGTGTGTGAGGGGGCGCAAGTGAGCGGGTACATGTACGTATGTGTCTGAGCGCGGGCGAGCGCGTGGGTGTATGCCTGTGTGCGCACGCGCATGCGCGCGTGGGCGGGTGTCAGTAGGCGTGCGGGCCCGTACGCAGCGGCGTGCACGCGCGAGTGTGCGGGGCCCGCGTGAGCAAAAGAGCGTGCGTGGGGAGAGTGTCCGTGTGAGCGCACGCACGCGCGCGAGGGAGGGTGTCTTGGGGCGGGCGGGACCGCATGAGGCGGCGTGCGAGCGCGAGTGTGCGAAGAGCGCGTGAGCAAGAGAGCAGCCGAGGGCGCACGGGCGGGTGTGTACATGTATCTATGTGCGGACGTACAGGCGCACGTACCGGTGCGTGTGTCTGTGTGCGTGTGTCCGGGTGCAGAAATGTACACAGACACAAGTACGCACCGCACCGTGTGTGGGGTCCACGGGGCACGGGTGTGTGCATGCGGGTGCAAGAGCGCGCGTGTGCGAATATCTATGCCTGTGCTTATGTGTGTGTGTGTGTGTCTGTGTGTGCGAGCGGGCGTTCAGGCTGGCAGTGGCACGCGGCTGTGTCCGTGTACGTGTGTGTCTACGGGCGCGCGGGCGGGTGGGCATGTGTGTGTGCAGGGGGGCGCAAGTGAGCGGGTACGTGTACGTATGTGTCTGAGCGCGGGTGAGCGCGGGGTGTATGCCTGTGTGCGCACGCGCACGCGCGCGTGGGCGGGTGTCAGTGGGCGTGCGGGCCCGCGCGCAGCGGCGTGCACGCGCGAGTGTGCGGGGCCCGCGTGAGCAAAAAAGCGTGCGTGGGGAGTGTGTCTGTGTGAGCGCACGCATGCACGCGAGGGAGGGTGTCTGGGGGCGAGCGGGACCGCATGTGGCGGCGTGCGAGCGCGAGTGTGCGAAGCGCGCGTGAGCAAGAGAGGGTCCGAGGGCGCGCACGGGCGGGTGTGTACATGTATCTGTGTGCGGACGTACAGGCGCACGTGCCGGTGCGTGTGTCTGGGTGCGTGTGTCCGAGTGCGGAAAGGAACACAGACACAGGTACGCACCGCACACGTGTGTGGGGTCCATTGGGGCACGGGTGTGTGCACGCGGGTGCAAGAGCATGCGTGCAGGCTGGCAGAGGCTCGCAATTGTGTCCGTGTGTGTCTATGGGCGCGCGGGCGGGTGGGTATGTGTGTGTGCGAGGGGGCGCGAGTGAGCGGGTACGTGTACGTGTGTGTCTAAGCATGGGCTAGCGTGGGGGTGTGTGTCTGTGTGCGCGCGCGCACGCGCGCGTGGGCGGGTCTCTGTGGGCGTGCAGGCCCGCACGCGGCGGCGTGCGCGCGCGAGTGTGCGGGGCCCGTGTAAGCAAAAAAGCATGCGTGGGGGAGTGTGTTCGTGTGAGCGCGCGCATACGTGCGAGGACGGGTGTCTGTGGGCGGGCGGGCCCACGTGTGGCGGCGTGCGAGCGCGAGTGTACGAAGCGCGCGTGAGCAAGAGAGCATCTGCGGGCGCGTGTGTACATGTATCTGTGGACGGACGTACGGGCACACGTGCCGGCGCATGTGTCTGGGTTCGTGTGTCCGGGTGCGGAGATGTACACGGACACAAGTGCGCACCGCACGCGTGTGTGGGGTCCACGGGGGCACGGGTGGGTGCGCGCGGGTGCAAGAGCGCGCGTGTGCGAATATCTATGCCTGTGCTCGTGTGTGTGTGTGAGTGTGACTGTGTGTGTACGAGCGGGCGGGCAGGCTGGCAGAGGCACACGGTTGTGTCTGTGTGCCTGTGTGTCTACGGGAGCGCGGGCGGGTGGGTATGTGTGTGTGCGAGGGGGCGTGAGTGAGCGGGTACGTGTACGTGTGTGTCTAAGCGCGGGCGAGCGCGGGGGTGTGTGTCTGTGTGCGCGTGCGCACACGCGCGTGGGCGGGTGTGTGTGGGCGTGCGCATGTGTGTCTACGGGCGTGCGGGCAGGTGGGTATGTGTGTTTGCGAGGGGGCGCGAGTGAGCGGGTACGTGTACGTATGTGTCTGAGTGCGGGCGAGCGCGGGGGTGTATGCCTGTGTGCGCGCGCGCACGCGCGCATGGGCGGGTGTCTTTGCGGGTGCGGGCCCGCGCGCGGCGGCGCGCACGCGTGAGTGTGCGGGGCCTGCGTGAGCAAAAGAGCGTGCGTGGGGGAGTGTGTCCGTGTGAGTGCGCGCATGCGCGCGAGGGCGGGTGTCTGTGAGCGGGTAGGACCGTGTGTGGCGGCGTGCGAGCACGAGTGTGCGAAGCACACGTGAGCAAGAGAGCATCCGCGGGTGCGCACGGGCGGGTGTGTACATGTATCTGTGTGCGGACGTACAGGCGCACGTGCCGGTGCGTGTGTCTGGGTGTGTGTGTCCGGGTGCGGAACTTACACAGACACAAGTACGCACCACACGTGTGTGTGGGGTCCACAGGGGCACGGGTGTGTGCACGCGGGTGCAAGAGCGTGCGTGTGCGAATATCTATGCTTGTGCTCGTGTGTGTGTGAGTGTGAATGTGTTTGTGCGAGCGGGCGGGCAGGCTGGCAGAGGCACGCGGCTGTGTGTGTGCGAGTGTGTCTACGGGCGCGCGGGCAGGTGGATATGTGTGTGTGCGAGGGGGTGCGAGTGAGCGGGTATGTGTACGTGTGTGTCTGAGCGCGGGCGAGCGCTAGGTTGTGTCTGTATGCGCGCGCGCACGCGCGTGTGGGTGGGTGTCTGTGGGCGTGCGGGCCCGCACGCGGTGGCGGGCGCGTGCGAGTGTGCGGGGCCCGTGTGAGCAAAAGAGCATGTGTGGAGGAGTGTGTCCGTGTGAGTGCGTGCATGCGCGCGAGGGAGGTTGTCTGTGGGCGGGCGGGCCCGCGTGTAGCGGCGTGGAAGCGCGAGTGTGCGAAGCACGCGTGAGCAAGAGAGCGTCCGCGGGTGCGCACGGGCGGATGTGTACATGTATCTCTATACGAACGTACGGGCGCACGTGCCGGTGCGTGTGTCGGGGTGCGTGTGTACGGGTGCGGAAATTTACATGGACACAAATGCGCACCGCACGCGTGTGTGGGGTCCACGGGGGCACGGGTTTGTATGCGCGGGTGCAAGAGCGCGCGTGTGCGAATATCTATGCTTGTGCTCGTGTGTGTGTGTATGAGTGTGAATGTGTGTGTGCGAGCGGGCGGGCAGGCAGGTAGAGGCACGCGGCTGTGTCCGTGCGCGTGTGTGTCTACGGGAGCGCGGGCGGGTGGGTATGTGTGTGTGCGAGGGGGCGCGAGTGAGCGGGTACGTGTACGTGAGTGTCTGAGCGCGGGCGAGCGCGGGGGTGGGTGTCTGTGTGCGCGCGCGCACGCGCGCGTGGGCGGGTGTCTGTGGGCGTGCGGGCCCGCGCACGGCGGCGAGCGCGCGCGAGTGTGCGGGGCCCGCATGAGCAAAAGAGCACGCGCGGAGGTGAATGTCCGTGTGCGTGCGTGCATGCGCGCGCGGGCGGGTGTCTGTGGGCGCGTGGGCCCGCGTGTGGCGACGTGCGAGAGCGAGTGTGTGAAGTGCGTGTGAGCATGAGAGCGTACGCGGGCACGCTCGTGCGAGTGTGTACCTGTATCTGTGTCCGGACGTTCGGGCGCACATGCCAGTGCGTGTGTCTGGGTACGGGTGTTGGCACGTGCGTCCGGGTGCGGAAACGCACACAGACTGAGGTGCGCACCGCCCACGTGTGTGTGGTCCACGGGGGCACGGGTGCGTGCGCGCGGGTGCAAGAGCACGCGTGTGCGAATATCTATGCAAGTGCTTATGTGTGTGCGTGTGACTGTGTGTGTGCGAGTGGGCGTTCAGGCTGGAAGAGGCACGCGGCTGTGTCCGTGTGCGTGTGTGTCTACGGGCGTGCGGGTGGGTGGGTATGTGTGTGTACAAGGGGGCGCGAGTTAGTGGGTACGTGTACGTATGTGTATGAGCGCGGGCGAGCACGGGGTGTGTATCTGCGTACGTGCGCGCACGCGCGTGTGGGCGGGGGTCTGTGGGCGTGCAAGCCCGCGCGCGACGGCGTGCGCGCGTGAGTGTGCGGGGCCCGCGTGAGCAAAAGAGCACACGTGAGGGAGTGTGTCCGTGTGAGCGTGCGCATGCGCGTGAGGGCGGGTGTCTGGACAGGCGGGCCTGCGTGTGGCGGCGTACGAGCGCGAGTGTACGAAGCGCAAGTGAGCAAGAGAGCGTCCGCGGGCGTGCTCGGGCGGGTGTGTACATGTATCTGTGTGCGGACGTACGGGCGCACATGCCGGTGCGTGTGTCTGGGTGTGTGTGTCTGGGTACAAGTGCGCTTCGCACGCGTGTGTGGGTTCCACGGGAGCACGGGTGTGTCGCGCGGGTGCGAGAGCGCGCGTGTGTGTATGAGTGTGACTAGGTGTGCGGGCGGGCAGGATGGCAGAGGCACGCGACTGTGTCCGTGTACGTGTGTGTCTACGGCAGCGCGGGCGGGTGGGTATGTGTGTGTGCGAGGGGGCGCGAGTGAGCGGGTATGTGTATGTGGGTGTCTGAGCGCGGGCGCGAGCGTGGGGGTGTGTGTCGTGTCCGCGCGCGCGCATGGGCGGGTGTCTGTGTGTGTGTGGCCCCGCGTGCGGCGGTGTGCGAGCGCGAGTGTGCGGGGCCCGTGTGAGCAAAAGAGCGCGCGCGGGGGTGAATGTCCGTGTGCACGCGCGCATGCACGCGCGGGCAGGAGTTTGTGGGAGCGCGGGCCCGCGTATGGCGACGTGCGAGAGCGAGTGTGCGAAGCGCGCGGGAGCAAGAGAGCGTACGCGGGCGCGCTCGTGCGTGTGTACCTGTATCTGTGTCCGGACGTTCGGGCGCACGTGCCGGTGCGTGTGTCTGGGTACGGGTGCCGGCACGTGCGTCCGGGTGCGGAAATGCACACGGGACACAGGTGCGCACCGCACACGTGTGTGGGGTCCACGGGGGCACGGGTGCGTGCGTGCGGGCGCAAGAGCGCGTGTGTGCGAATATCTATGCTTGTGCTTATGTGTGTGCGTGTGACTGGGAGTGTGCGAGCGAGCGTGCAGGCTGGCAGAGGCACGCGCCTGTGTCCGTGTGCGTGTGTGTCTACGGGCGCGCGGGTGGGTGGGTATGTGTGTGTGCGAGGGGGCGCGAGTGAGCGGGTACGTGTATGTATGTGTCTGAGCGCAGCGGCGTGCGGGCCCGCGTGCAGCGGCGTGCGCGCGCGAGTGTGTGGAGCCCGCGTGAGCAAAAGAGCGCGCGCGGGAGAGTGTGTCCGTGTGAGCTCGCGCAGGCGCGCGAGGGCGGGTGTCTGTGGGCGGGCGGGCCCGCGTGTGGCGGCGAGCGAGCGCGAGTGTGCGAAGCGCGCAAGAGCAAGAGAGCGTTCGCGAGCGCGCACGGGCGGGTGTGTACATGTATCTGTGTGCGGACGTACGGGCGCACGTGCCGGTGCGTGTGTCTGGGTGCGTGTGTCCGGGTGCGGAAATGTACACGGACACAAGTGCGCATCGTACGCGTGTGTGGGGTCCACGGGGGCAAGGGTGTTAACGCGCGGGTGCAAGAGCGCGCGTGTGCGAATATCTGTGCCTGTGCTCGTGTGTGTGTGAGTGTGACTGTGTGTGTGCGAGCGAGCGGGCAGGTTGGCAGAGGCACACGGTTGTGTCCGCGTGCGTGTGTGTTTACGGGCGCGCGAGCGGGTGGGTATGTGTGTGTGCGAGGGGGCACGAGGGAGCGCGTACGTGTACGTGTGTCTCTGAGCACAGGCGAGCGCGGGGGAGTGTGTCTGTTTGCGCGCGCGCACGCGCGCTTGGGCGGGAGTCTGTGGGCGTGCGGCCCCGCGCACGGCGGCGTGCGAGCGCGAGTGTGCGGGGCCTGCGTGAGCAAAAGAGCACGCGCGGGGGTGAATGTCCGTGTGCGCGCGCAGGCGGGTGTCTGTGGGCGTGCGGGCCCGCGTGTGGCGACGTGCGAGAGCGAGTGTGCGAAGCCCGCGTGAGCAAGAGAGCGTGCGCAGGCGCGCTTAGCGAATGTGTACATGTATCTATGTTTGGACGTACGGGCGCACGTGCCAGTGCGTGTGTCTGGGTACGGGTGTTGGCACGTGCGTCCGGGTACGGAAACGCACACAGACTCAGGTGCACACCGCCCACGTGTGTGTAGCCCACGGGGGCACTGGTACGTGCGCGCGGGGGCAAGAGCGCGCGTGTGCGAATATCTATGGCGGTGCTTATGTGTATGCGTGTGACTGTGTGTGTGCGAGCGGGCGTGCAAGCTGGAAGAGGCAAGCGGCGTGCATGCGCGAGTGTGCAGGGCCCGTATGAGCAAAAGAGCGCGCGTGGGGGAGTGTGTCCGTGTGAGCGCGCGCATGCGTGCTAGGGAGGGTGTTTGTGGGCGGGCGGGACCGCATGTGGCGTCCTGCGAGCGTGAGTGTGTGAGGTGCGCATGTGCAAGAGAGCGTCCGAGGGCGCGCACGGGCGGGTGTGTACATGTATATGTGTGCGGACGTACAGGCGCACGTGCCGGTGCGTGTGTCTGGGGGCGTGTGTCCGGGTGCGGAAATGTACACAGACACAAATACGCACCGCAGGCCTGTATGGGGTCCACGGGGGTACGGGTGTGTGCACGCGGGTGCAAGAGCGCGCGTGTGTGGGGTCCACGGGGGCAAGGGTGTGTGCGCGCGCGTGCAGGCTGGCAGAGGCACATGAATGTGTCCGTGTGCGTATGTGTCTATGGGCGCGCGGGCGGGTGGGTATGTGTGTGTGCGAGGGGGCGCGAGTGAGCGGGTACGTGTACGTGTGTGTCTGAGCGCGGGCGAGCGCGGGGGTGTGTGTCTGTGTGAACGCGCGCACGCGCGCGTGGGCAGGTATCTATGGGCGTGCGGGCCCGCTCGCAGCGGCGTGCGCGCGCGAGTGTGCGGGGCCCGCGTAAGCAAAAGAGCACGCGTAAGGGAGTGTGTCTGTGTGAGCGTGCGCATGCACGCGAGGACGGGTGTCTGTGGGCGGGCGGGCCCACGTGTGGCAGCTTGCGAGAGCGAGTGTACGAAGCGCTCGTGACCAAGAGAGCATCTGCGGGCGTGCACGGGCGGGTGTGTACATGTATCTGTGTACGGACGTACGGGCGCACGTGCCGGCGCAAATGTCAGGGCGCGTGTGTCCGGGTGCGGAAATGTACACAAACACGCGTGTGTGGGGTCTACGGGTGCACGGGTGTGTGCGCGCGGGTGCAAGAGCGTGCGTGTGCGAATATCTATGCGTGTGCTCGTGTTTGTGAGAATGACTGTGTGTGTACGAGCGGGCGAGCAGGCTGGCAGAGGCACGTGGTTGTGTCCGTGTGCGTGTGTGTCTATGGGAGCGCGGGCGGGTGGGTATGTGTGTGTGCGTGGGGGCGCGAGTGAGCGGGTACGTGTACGTGTGTGTCTGAGCGTGGGCGAGCGTGGGGTGTGTGTCTGTGTGCGTGAGTGCACGCGCGTGGGCGGGTGTCTGTAGGCGTGCGGGCCCGCACGTGATGGCGTACGCGCGCGACTGTGCGGGGCCCGCGTGAGCAAAAGAGCGCGTGCGGGGGTGAATGTCTGTGTGCGTGTGCGCATGCGCGCGCGGGCGGGTATCTGTGGGCGCGCGGGCCTGCATGTGGCGACGTACGAGAGCGAGTGTGCGAAGCGCGCGTGAGCAAGAGAGCGTGCGCGGGCGCGCTCGTGCGGGTGTGTACCTGTATCTGTGTCCGGACGTTCGGGCGCACGTGCCGGTGCGTGTGTCTGGGTGCGGGTGTTGGCACGTGTGTCCGGGTGCAGAAACACACACGGACACAGGTGCGCCCCGCACACGTGTGTATGGTCCACGGGGGCACGGGTGCGTGCGCGCGTGTGCAAGAGCGCGCGTGTGCGAATATCTATGCCTGTGCTTATGTGTGTGTGTGTGTGACTGTGTGTGTGCGAGCGAGCATGCAGGCTGGCAGAGGCACGCGGCTGTGTCCATGTGCGTGTGTGTCTACAGGCGCATGGGCGAGTGGGTATGTGTGTGTGCGAGGGGGCACGAGTGAGCGGGTACGTGTACGTATGTGTCTGAGCGCGGGCGAGCGCGAGGGTGTATGCTTGTGTGCGCGCGCGCACGCGCGCGTGGGCGGGTGTCTTTGGGGGTGCGGGCCCGCGCGCGGCGGCGTGCACGCGTGAGTGTGCGGGGCCCGCGTGAGCAAAAGAGCGTGCGTGGGGGAGTGTGTCCGTGTGAGTGCGCGCATGCGCGCGAGGGCGGGTGTCTGTGGGCAGGCGGGACCGCGTGTGGCGGCGTGCGAGCGCGAGTGTGTGAAGCGCGCGTGAGCAAGAAAGCGTCCGCGGGCGCGCACGATCGGGTGTGTACATGTATCTGTGGGCGGACGTACAGGCGCACGTGCCGGTGCATGTGTCTGGGTGCGTGTGTCCGGGTGCGGAAATGTACACACACACAAGTACGCACTGCACGCGTGTGGGGGGTCCACGGCGGCACGGGTGTGTGCACGCGGGTGTAAGAGCGTGTGTGTGCGAATATCTATGCATGTGCTCGTGTGTGTGTGAGCGTGAATGTGTGTGTGCGAGCAGGTGTGCAGGCTGGCAGAGGCGCGCGGCTGTGTCTGTGTGCGTGTGTGTCTACGGGTGCGTGGGCAGGTAGGTATGTGTGTGTGCGAGGGAGCGCGAGTGAGCGGGTACATGTACGTGTGTGTCTGAGCGCAGGCGAGCGCGGGGGTGTGTGTCTGTGTGCGCGCACGCACGCGCGCGTGGGCGAGTGTCTGTGGGCGTGCGGGCCCGCGCGCGGTGGCTAGCGCGTGCGAGTGTGCGGGGCCCGCGTGAGCAAAAGAGTGCGTGTGGGGGAGTGTGTCCGTTTGAGCGCGCGCATGCGCGCGAGGGAGGGTGTCTGTGGGCGGGCGGGCCCGCGTGTGACGGCGTGCAAGTGCGAGTGTGCGAAGCGTGCGTGAGCAAGAGAGCGTCCGCGAGCGCGCACGGGCGGGTGTGTACATGTATCTCTGTGCGGACGTACGGGCGCACGTGTCGGTGCGTGTGTCGGGGTGCGTGTGTTCGGGTGCGGAAATTTACATGGACACAAGTGCGCACCGCACGCGTGTGTGGGTTCCACGGGGGCACGGGTTTGTGCGCGCTGGTGCAAGAGCACGCATGTGCGAATATCTATGCATGTTCTCGTGTCTGTATGTATGTGTTGTGAGAGTGTGAATGTGTGTGTGCGAGCGGGCGGGCAGGCTGGTAGAGGCACGTGGCTGTGTCCGTGTGCTTGTGTGTCTACGGGCGCGCGGGCGGGTGGGTACGTGTGTGTGCGAGGGGGCGCGAGTGAGCGGGTACGTGTATGTGTGTGTCTGAGCGCGGGCGAGCGTGGGGGTGGGTGTCTGTGTGCGCGCGTGCACGCGCGCGTGTGCGGGTGTCTGTGGGCGTGCGGGCCCGCACGCAGCGGCCTGCGTACGCGAGTGTGCGGGGACCGCGTAAGCAAAAGAGCACGCGCGGGGGTGAATGTCCGTGTGCGTGCGCGCATGCGCGCGGCGGGCGGGTCTCTGGGGGCGCGCGGGCCCGCGTGTGGCGACGTGCGAGAGCGAGTGTGTGAAGCGCGCGTGAGCAAGAGAGCAGGCATGGGTACGCTCGTGCGGGTGTGTACCTGTATCTGTGTCTGGACGTTCGGGCGCACGTGCCGGTGCGTGTGTCTGGGTACGGGTGTTGGCACGTGCGTCTGGGTGCGGAAAGGCACACGGACTCAGGTGCGCACCGCCCACGTGTGTGTGGTCCACGGGGGCACGGGTGCGTGCGCGCGGGTGCAAGAGCGCGCGTGTGCGAATATCTATGCCTGTGCTTATGTGTGTGCGTATGACTGTGTGTGTGCGAGCGGGCGTTCAGGCTGGAAGAGGCACGCGGCTGTGTCCGTGTGCGTGTGTGTCTACGGGCGCGCCGGTGGGTGGGTATGTGTGTGTGCGAGGTGGTGCGCGGGAGCGGGTACGTGTACTTATGTGTATGAGGGCGGGCGAGCGTGGGGGTGTGTGTCTGTGTACGCGCGCGTGGGCGGGTGTCTGTGGGCGTACAAGCCCGCGCGCGACGGCGTGCGCGCGGGGTGTGCGGGGAGGCGGCTACGTGAGCAAAGAGCGCGCGTGGGGGAGAGTGTGAGCGCGCGCATGCGCGCGAGGGCGGGTGTCTGTGGACGGGCAGGCCTGCGTGTGGCGGCGTTCGAGCGCGAGTGTACGAAGCGAGCGTGAGCAAGAGAGCGTCCGCGGGCACGCACGGGCGGGTGTGTACATGTATCTGTGTGCGGACGTACGGGCGCACATGCCGGTGCATGTGTCTGGGTGCGTGTGTCCGGGTGCGAAAATTTACACTGACACAAGTGCGCTTCGCACGCGTGTGTGGGGTCCACGGAGCACGGGTGTGTCGCGCGGGTGCAAGAGCGTGCATGTGCGAATAGCAATGCCTGTGCTCGTGTGTATGTGAGTGTGACTGTGTGTGTGCGGGCGGGCAGGCCGGCAGAGGTACGCGACTGTGTCCGTGTGCATGTGTGGCTACGGGCGCGCGGGCGGGTGGGTATGTGTGTGTGCGAGGGGGCGCGAGTGAGCGGGTACGTGTAAGTGTGTGTCTGAGCGCGGGCGAGCGTGGGGGTGTGTGTCTGTGTGCGTACGCGCGCGTGGGCGGATGTCTGTGGGTGTGCGGCCCCGCGCGCGGCGGCGTGCGAGCGCGAGTGTGCGGGGCCTGCGTGAGCAAAAGTGCGCACGCGGGGGTGAATGTCCGTGTGCACGCGCGCATGCACGCGCGGGCAGGTATTTGTGGGCACGCGGGCCGCGTATGGCGACGTGCGAGAGCGAGTGTGCGAAGTGCACATGAGTAAGAGAGCGTGCGCGGGCGCGCTCGTGCGGGTGTGTACGTGTATCTGTGTCCGGACATTCGGGCGCACATGTCAGTGCGTGTGTCTGGGTATGGGTGCGGGCACGTACGTCCGGGTGCGGAAACACACACGGACACAGGTGCGCACCGCACACGTGTGTGTGGTCTACGGGGGCACGGGTGCGTGCGCGCGGGCGCAAGAGCGCACGTGTGCAAATATCTATGCTTGTGCTTATGTGTGTGCGTGTGACTGGGAGTGTGCGAGCGAGCGTGCAGGCTGGCAGAGGCACGCGGCTGTGTCCGTGTGCGTGTGTGTCTACGGGCGTGCGGGTGGGTGGGTATGTGTGTGTGCGAGGGGGTGCGAGTGAGCGGGTACGTGTATGTATGTGTCTGAGCGCGGGCGAGCACGGGGGTGTGTCTATGTGCGCGCGCACGCGCGCGTAGGCAGGTTTTTGTGGGCGCGCGCGGGCCCGCGTGCAGCGGCGCGCGATCCCCCGCGTGCAGCGGCGTGCGGGCCCGCGTGCAGCGGCGGGCGCGCGCGAGTGTGCGGAGCCTGCGTGAGCAAAAGAGCGTGCGCGGGAGAGTGTGTCCGTGTGAGCTCGCGCATGCGCGCGAGGGCGGGTGTCTGTGGGCGGGCGGGCCCGCGTGTGGCGGCGAGCGAATGCGAGTGTGCGAAGCGCGCGTGAGCAAGAGAGCGTCCGCGGGCGCGCACGGGCGGGTGTGTACATGTATCTGTGTGCGGACGTACGGGCGCACGTGCCGGTGCGTGTATCTGGGTGCGTGTGTCCGGGTGCGGAAATGTACACGGATACAAGTGCGCATCGTACGCGTGTGTGGGGTCCACGGGGGCACGGGTGTGTGCGCGCGGGTGCAAGAGCGCAAGTGTGCGAATAACTGTGCCTGTGCTCGTGTGTGTGTGTGATTGTGACTGTGTGTGTGAGTCTCCGCGTGCGTGTGTGTCTACGGGCGCATGGGCGGGTGGGTATGTGTGTGAGCGAGGGGGCGCGAGTGAGCGCGTACGTGTACGTGTGTGTCTGAGCACAGGCAAGCGCGGGGGTGTGTGTCTGTGTGCGCGCGCGCATGCGCGCGTGGGTGGGAGTCTGTGGGCGTGCGGCCCCGCGCACGGCGATGTGCAAGCGCGAGTGTACGGGGCCTGCGTGAGCAAAAGAGCGCCCACAGGGGTGAATGTCCATGTGCGTGCGCGGGCGGGTTTCTGTGGGCGTGCGGGCCCGCGTGTGGCGACGTGAGAGAGCAAGTGTGCGAAGCACGCGTGAGCAAGAGAGCGAGCGCGGGCGCGCTCGTACGGGTGTGTACCTGTATCTATGTTCGGACGTACGGGCGCACGTGCCGGTACGTGTGTCTGGGTACGGGTGTGGCACGTGCGTCCAGGTAAGGAAACACACACGGACTCAGGTGCACACCGCCCACGTGTGTGTTGTCCACGGGGGCACGGGTGCGTGCGCGCGGGTGCAAGAGTGCGCGTGTGCGAATATCTATGCCTGTGCTTATGTGTGTGCGTGTGACTGTGTGTGTGCGAGCGGGCGTGCAGGCTGGAAGAGGCACGCGGTTGTGTCCGTGTGTGTGTGTGTGTGTGTCTACGGGAGCGCGGGTGGGTGGGTATGTGTGTGTGCGAGGGGGCGCGAGTGAGCGGGTACGTGTACGTATGTGTCTGAGCGCGGGCGAGCGCGGGGGTGTGTGTCTGTGCACGCGCGCGCACGCGCGCATGGGCGGGTGTCTGTGGGCGTGCGGGCCCACGCGCGGCGGCGTGCGCGAGGGTGCGGGTCCCTTGTGAGCAAAAGAGCACGCGTGGGGAAGTGTGTCCGTGTGAGCGCGCGCATGCGCGCGAGGGCGGGTGTCTGTGGACGGGCGATCCTGTGTGTGGCGGCGTGTGAGCGCGAGTGTGCGAAGCGCGCGGGAGCAAGAGAGCGTCCGCGGGCGCGCACGGGCAGGTATGTACATGTATCTGTGTGCGGACGTACGGGCGCACATGCGCGTGCGTGTGTCTGGGTGCGTATGTCCGGGTGCGGAAATGTACGCGGACACAAGTGCGCCTCGCACGTGTGTGTGGAGTCCACGGGAGCACGGGGGTGTGCGCGCGGGTGCGAGAACGCGCGTGTGCGAGACCACACACACACGGGCGGGTGTTTGTGGGCGCGCGGGCCCGCGTGTGGCGACGTGCGAGAGCGAGTGTGTGAAGCGCGCGTGAGCAAGAGAGCGTGCGCGGGCATGCTCGTACGGGTGTGTACCTGTATCTTTGTCCGGACGTTCGGGCGCACGTGCCGGTGCGTGTGTCTGGGTACGGGTGTTGGCACGTGCGTCCGTGTACGGAAACACACACGGACTCAGGTGCGCACCGCCCACGTATGTGTGGTCCACGAGGGCACGGGTGCGTGCGCGCGGGTGCAAGAGCGCGCGGGTGCGAATATCTATGCATGTGCTTATGTGTGTGCGTGTGACTGTGTGTGTGCGAGCGGCCGTGCCGGCTGGAAGAGGCACGCGGCTGTGTCCGTGTGCGTGTGTGTCTACGGGCGCACGGGTGGGTGGGAATGTGTGTGTGTGCGAGGGGGCGCGAGTGAGCGGGTACGTGTACGTAAGTGTCTGAGCGTGGGCGAGCGCGGGGGTGTGTCTGGGTACGCGCGCGCAGACGTGCGTGGGCGGGTGTCTACGGGCAGGCGGGCTCGCGTGCGGCGGCATGCGCGTGCGAGTGTGCGGGGCCCGCGTGAGCAAAAGAGCACGCGTGGGGGAGTGTGTCCGTGTGAGCGCGCGCATGCGCGCGGGGCGGGTGTCTGTGGACGGGCGGGGCGGCGTGTGGCGGCGTGCGAGCGCGAGTGTGCGAAGCGCGCGTGAGCAAGAGAGCGTCCGTGGTAGGTGTGTACATGTATCTGTGTGCGGACGTACGGGCGCACATGCCGGTGCGTATGTCTGGGTACGTGTTTCCGGGCGCGGAAATGTACACGGACACAAGTGCGCTTCACACGCGTGTGTGTGGTCCACGGGAGCACGGGTGTGTGCGCGCGGGTGCGAGAGCGCGCGTGTGCGAATATCAATGTCTGTGCTCGTGTGTGTGTGTGTGTGAGTGTGACTGTGTGTGTGAAGGCGGGAAGGCTGGCAGAGGCACGCGACTGTGTCTGTGTGCGCGTGTGTCTACGGGCGCGCGGGCGGGTGGGTATGTGTGTGTGTGAGGGGGCGCGAGTGAGCGGGTACGTGCACGTGTGTGTCTGAGCGCGGGCGAGCGTCGGGTGTGTGTCTGTGTGCGCACGCGCACGTGGGCGGATGTCTGTGGGTGTGCGGCCCCGCGTACGGTGGCATGCGAGCACGAGTATGCGGGGCCTGCGTGAGCAAAAGAGCGCGCGCGGGGGTGAATGTCCGTGTGCACGCACGCATGCACGCGCGGGCGGGTGTTTGTAGGCGCGCAGGCCGCGTATGGCGATGTGCGAGAGCGAGTGTGCGAAGCGCACGTGAGCAAGAGAGCGTGCGCAGGCGCGCTCGTGCGGGTGTGTACCTGTATTTGTGTCCGAACGTTCGGGCGCACGTGCCGGTGCGTGTGGTTTGGGTATGGGTGCGGGCACGTACGTCCGGGTGCGGAAACGCACACGGACACAGGTGCGCACCGCACACGTGTGTGTAGTCCACGGGGGCAAGGGTGCGTGCGTGCGGGCGTAAGAGCGCGCGTGTGCGAATATCTATGCTTGTGCTTATGTGTGTGCGTGTGACTGGGAGTGTGCGAGCGAGCGGGCAGGCTGGCAGAGGCACGCGGCTGTGTCCGTGTGCGTGTGTGTCTATGGGCGCGCGGGTGGGTGGGTATGTGTGTGTGCGAGGGGGCGCGAGTGAGCGGGTACGTGTACGTATGTGTATGAGAGCGGGCGAGCGCGGGGGTGTGTGTCTAGGTACGCGCGCGCACGCCCGCGTAGGCGGGTGTCTGTGGGCGTGCAAGCCCGCGCGCGGCGGCGTGCGTGCGTGAGTGTGCGGGGCCCGCGTGAGCAAAAGAGCACGCGTGGGGGAGTGTGTCCGTATGAGCGCGCGCATGCGCGCGAGGGCGGGTGTCTGCGGGCGGGCGGGCCTGCGTGTGGCGGCGTGCGAGCGCGAGTGTGCGAAGCGCGCGTGAGCAAGAGAGCGTCCGCGGGCGCGCACGGGCGGGTGTGTACATGTATCTGTGTGCGGACGTACGGGCGCACATGCCGGTGCGTGTGTCTAGGTACGTGTGTCCGGGTGTGAAAATGTACACGGACACAAGTGCGCTTCGCACACCGTGTATGGGGTCCACGGGGGCACGATTGTGTCGCGCAGGTGCGAGAGCACGCGTGTGCGAATATCAATGCATGTGCTCGTGTGTGTGTGTGAGAGTGTGACTGTGTGTGCGGGCAGGCAGGATGGCAGAGGCACGCGACTGTGTCCGTGTGCGTGTGTGTCTACGGGCGCGTGGGCGGGTGGGTAGTGTGTGTGTGTGTGCGAGGGGGCGCGAGTGAGCGGGTACGTGTACGTGTGTGTCTGAGTGTGGGCGAGCGTGGGGGTGTGTGTCTGTGTGCGCACGCGCGCGTGGGCGGGTGTCTGTGGGTGTGCGGCCCCGCGCGAGGCGGCGTGCGAGCACGAGTGTGCAGGGCCCGCAGGAGCAAAAGAGCGCGTGCGGGGGTGAATGTCCGTGTGCACGCGCGCATGCACGCGCGGGCGGGTGGTTGTGGGTGCGCGGGCCCGTATGGGGCGACGTGCAAGAGCGAGTGAGCGAAGCGCGCATGAGCAAGAGAGCGTGCGCAGGCACGCTCGTGCGGGTGTGTACATGTATATGTGTCTGTGGGCGGGTGGGCCCACGTGTGGCGGCGTGCGAACGCGAGTGTACGAAGCGCGCGTGAGCAGAGAGCGTCCGCGGGCGTGCACGGGCGGGTGCGTACATGTATCTGTGTACGGACGTACGGGCGCACGTGCCGGCGCAAGTGTCTGGGCGCATGTGTCCGGGTGCGGAAATGTACACAAACACAAGTGCGCACCGCACGCGTGTGTGGGGTCCATGGGTGCGCTGGTGTGTGCGCGCGGGTGCAAGAGCGCGCGTGTGCGAATATCTATGCATGTGCTCGTGTGTGTGTGTGTGAGTGTGACTGTGTGTGTACGAGCGGGCGGGCAGGCTGGTAGAGGCACGTGGTTGTGTCCGTGTGCGTGTGTGTCTACGGGAGCGCGGGCGGGTGGGTATGTGTGTGTGCGTGGGGGCGCGAGTGAGCGGGTACGTGTACGTGTGTGTCTGAGCGCAGGCGAGCGCGGGGGTGTGTGTCGGTGTGCGTGTGTGCATGCGCGCGTGGGCGGGTGTCTGTGGGCGTGCGGGCCGCGCGTGATGGCGTACGCGCGCGACTGTGCGGGTCCCGCGTGAGCAAAAGAGCGCGTGCGAGGGTGAATGTCTGTGTGCGCGCGCGCATGCGCGCGCTGGCGGGTGTCTGTGGGCGCGCGGGCCTGCGTGTGGCGACGTGCGAGAGCGAGGGTGCGAAGCGTGCGTGAGCAAGAGAGCGTGCGCGGGCGCGCTCGTGCGGGTGTGTACCTGTATCTGTGTCCGGACGTTCGGGCGCACGTGCCGGTGCGTGTGTCTGGGTACGTTGTTGGGCACGTGTGTCCGGGTGCAGAAACACACACGGACACATGTGCGCCCCGCACACGTTTGTGTGGTCCACGGGGGCACGGGTGCGTGCGCGCGATTGCAAGAGCGCGCGTGTGCGAATATCTGTGCCTGTGCTTATGTGTGTGTGTGTGACTGTGTGTGTGCGAGCGAGCATGCAGGCTGGGCAGAGGTACGCTGCTGTGTCTTTGTGCGTGTGTGTCTACGGGCGTGTGGGCGGGTGGGTATGTGTGTGTGCGAGGGGGCGCGAGTGAGCGGGTACGTATACGTATGTGTCTGAGCGCGGGCGAGCGTGAGGGTGTATGCCTGTGTGCGCGCGCGCACGCGCGCGTGGGCGGGTGTCTTTGGGGGTGCGGGCCCGCACGCGGCGGCGTGCACGCGTGAGTGTGCGGGGCCCACGTGAGCAAAAGAGCGTGCGTGGGGGAGTGTGTCCGTGTGAGTGCGCGCATGCGCGCGAGGGCGGGTGTCTGTGGGCGGGCGGGACCGCGTGTGGCGGCGTGCGAGCGCGAGTGTGCGAAGCGCGCGTGAGCAAGAAAGCGTCCGCGGGCGCGCACGGGCGGGTGTGTACATGTATCTGTGGGCGGACGTGCAGGCGCACGTGCTGGTGCATATGTCTGGGTGAATGTGTCCGGGTGCGGAAATGTACACACACACAAGTACGCACCGCACGCGTGTGTGGGGTCCACGGGGGCACGGGTGTGTGCACGCGGGTGCAAGAGCGTGTGTGTGTGAATATCTATGCATGTGCTCGTGTGTGTGTGTGTGTGTGTGAGCGTGAATGTGTGTGTGCGAGCAGGCGTGCAGGCTGGCAGAGGCGCGCGGTTGTGTCTGTGTGCGTGTGTATCTACGGGCGCGTGGGCGGGTTGGTATGTGTGTGCGAGGGAGCGCGAGTGAGCGGGTACATGTACGTGTGTGTCTGAGCGCGGGCGAGAGCGGGGGTGTGTGTCTGTGTGCGCGCGCGCACGCGCGCGTGGGCGGGTGTCTGTGGGCGTGCGGGCCCGTGCGCGGTGGCGAGCGCGTGCGAGTGTGCGGGGCCCGCGTGAGCAAAAGAGTGCGTGTGGGGGAGTGTGTCCGTGTGAGCGCGCGCATGCGCGCGAGGGAGGGAGTCTGTGGGCGGGCCGGCCCGCGTGTGGCGGCGTGCAAGTGCGAGTGTGCGAAGCGCGCGTGAGCAAGAGAGCGTCCGCGGGCGCGCACGGGCGGGTGTGTACATGTATCTCTGTGCGGATGTACGGGCGCACGTGCCGATGCGTGTGTCGGGGTGCGTGTGTCCGGGTGCGGAAATTTACATGGACACAAGTGCGCACCGCACGCGTGTGTGGGGTCCACGGGGGCACGGGCTTGTGCGCGCGGGTGCAAGAGCACGCGTGTGCGAATATCTATGCATGTGCTCGTGTGTGTATGTGTGTGTGTGAGAGTGTGAATGTGTGTGTGCGAGCGGGTGGGCAGGCTGGTAGAGGCACGCGGTTGTGTCCGTGTGCTTGTGTGTCTACGGGCGCGCGGGAGGGTGGGTATGTGTGTGTGCGAGGGGGCGCGAGTGAGCGGGTACGTGTACGTGTGTGTCTGAGCACGGGCGAGCGCGGGGGTGGGTGTCTGTGTGCGCGCGTGCACGCGCGCGTGGGCGGGTGTCTGTGGGCGTGCGGGCCCGTGCGCGGCGGCCTGCGCGCGCGAGTGTGCGGGGACCGCGTAAGCAAAAGACCACACGCGGGGGAGAATGTCCGTGTGCGTGCGCGCATGCACGCGCGGGCGGGTGTCTGGGGGCACGCGGGCCCACGTGTGGCGACGTGCGAGAGCGAGTGTGTGAAGCGCGCGTGAGCAAGAGAGTGGGCGCGGGCACGCTCGTGCGGGTGTGTACCTGTATCTGTGTCCGGACGTTCGGGCGCACGTGCCGGTGCGTGTGTCTGGGTACGGGTGTTGGCACGTGTGTCCGGGTGCAGAAACACACACGGACACATGTGCGCCCCGCACACGTTTGTGTGGTCCACGGGGCACGGGTGCGTGCGCGCGATTGCAAGAGCGCGCGTGTGCGAATATCTGTGCCTGTGCTTATGTGTGTGTGTGTGTGTGTGACTGTGTGTGTGCGAGCGAGCATGCAGGCTGGCAGAGGTACGCTGTTGTGTCTTTGTGCGTGTGTGTCTACGGGCGTGTGGGTGGGAGGGTATGTGTGTGTGCGAGGGGGCGCGAGTGAGCGGGTACGTATACGTATGTGTCTGAGCGCGGGCGAGCGTGAGGGTGTATGCCTGTGTGCGCGCGCGCACGCGCGCGTGGGCGGGTGTCTTTGGGGGTGCGGGCCCGCACGCGGCGGCGTGCACGTGTGAGTGTGCGGGGCCCACGTGAGCAAAAGAGCGTGCGTGGGGAGTGTGTCCGTGTGAGTGCGCGCATGCGCGCGAGGGCGGGTGTCTGTGGGCGGGCGGGACCGCGTGTGGCGGTGTGCGAGCGCGAGTGTGCGAAGCGCGCGTGAGCAAGAAAGCGTCCGCGGGCGCGCACGGGCGGGTGTGTACATGTATCTGTGGGCGGACGTGCAGGCGCACGTGCCGGTGCATATGTCTGGGTGAGTGTGTCCGGGTGCGGAAATGTACACACACACAAGTACGCACCGCACGTGTGTGTGGGGTCCACGGGGGCACGGGTGTGTGCACGCGGGTGCAAGAGCGTGTGTGTGTGAATATCTATGCATGTGCTCGTGTGTGTGTGTGTGAGCGTGAATGTGTGTGTGCGAGCAGGCGTGCAGGCTGGCAGAGGCGCGCGGTTGTGTCTGTGTGCGTGTGTATCTACGGGCGCGTGGGCGGGTGGGTATGTGTGTGCGAGGGAGCGCGAGTGAGCGGGTACATGTACGTGTATGTCTGAGCGCGGGCGAGTGCGGGGGTGTGTGTCTGTGTGCGCGCGCGCACGCACGCGTGGGCGGGTGTCTGTGGGCGTGCGGGCCCGTTCGCGGTGGCGAGCGCGTGCGAGTGTGCGGGGCCCGCGTGAGCAAAAGAGTGCGTGTGGGGGAGTGTGTCCGTGTGAGCGCGCGCATGCGCGCGAGGGAGGGAGTCTGTGGGCGGGCCGGCCCGCGTGTGGCGGCGTGCAAGTGCGAGTGTGCGAAGCACGCGCGAGCAAGAGAGCGTCCGCGGGCGCGCACGGGCGGGTGTGTACATGTATCTCTGTGCGGATGTACGGGCGCACGTGCCGATGCGTGTGTCGGGGTGCGTGTGTCCGGGTGCGGAAATTTACATGGACACAAGTGCGCACCGCACGCGTGTGTGGGGTCCACGGGGGCACGGGCTCGTGCGCGCGGGTGCAAGAGCACGCGTGTGCGAATATCTATGCATGTGCTCGTGTGTGTATGTGTGTGTGTGAGAGTGTGAATGTGTGTGTGCGAGCGGGTGGGCAGGCTGGTAGAGGCACGCGGTTGTGTCCGTGTGCTTGTGTGTCTACGGGCGCGCGGGGCGGGGTGGGTATGTGTGTGTGCGAGGGGGCGCGAGTGAGCGGGTACGTCTACGTGTGTATCTGAGCGCGGGCGAGCGCGGGGGTGGGTGTCTGTGTGCGCGCGTGCACGCGCGCGTGGGCGGGTGTCTGTGGGCGTGCGGGCCCGTGCGCGGCGGCCCGCGCGCGCGAGTGTGCGGGGACCGCGTAAGCAAAAGACCACACGCGGGGGTGATTGTCCGTGTGCGTGCGCGCATGCACGCGCGGGCGGGTGTCTGGGGGCACGCGGGCCCACGTGTGGCGACGTGCGAGAGCGAGTGTGTGAAGCGCGCGTGAGCAAGAGAGTGGGCGCGGGCACGCTCGTGCGGGTGTGTACCTGTATCTGTGTCTGGACTTTCGGGCGCACGTACCGGTGCGTGTGCCTGGGTACGGGTGTTGGCACGTGCGACCGGGTGCGGAAACGCACACGGACTCAGGTGTGCACCGCCCACGTGTGTGTGGTCCACGGGGGCACGAGTGCGTGCGCGCGGGTGCATGAGCGCGCGTGTGCGAATATCTGTGCTTGTGCTTATGTGTGTGCGTGTGACTGTGTGTGTGCGAGCAGGCGTTCAGGCTGGAAGAGGCATGCGGCTGTGTCCGTGTGCGTGTGTGTCTACGGGCACGCGGGTGGGTGGGTATGTGTGTGTGCGAGGGGGCACGAGTGAGCGGGTACGTGTACGTATGTGTATGAGGGCGGGCGAGCGCGGGGGTGTGTATTTGTGTACGCGCGCGTACGTACAAGCCCGCGCGCGCGGCGTGCGTGCTTGTGCGTAAGCAAAAGAGCACGCGTGGGGGAGTGTGTCTATGTGAGCGCGCGCATGCGCGCGAGGGCGGGTGTCTGTGGACGGGCAGGCCTGCGTGTGGCGGCGTGCGAGCGCGAGTGTACGAAGCGAACGTGAGCAAGAGAGCGTCCGCGGGCACGCACGGCGGGTGTGTACATGTATCTGTGTGCGGACGTACGGGCGCACATGCTAGTGCGTGTGGCTGGGTGCGTGTGTCTGGGTGCGTGTGTCCGGGTGCGGAAATGTACACGGACACAAGTGTGCTTCGCACGCGTGTGTGGGGTCCACGGGAGCACGGGTGTGTCGCGCGGGTGCAAGAGCACGCGTGTGCAAATATCAATGCCTGTGCTCGTGTGTATGTGAGTGTGACTGTGTGTGTGCGGGCGACAGCCTGGCAGAGGTACGCGACTGTGTCCGTTTGCGTGTGTGGCTACGGGCGCACAGGCGGGTGGGTATGTGTGCGTGCGAGGGGGCGCGAGTGAGCGGGTACGTGTACGTGTGTGTCTGAGCGCGAGCGAGCGTGGGGGTGTGTGTCTGTGTGCGCACGCGCGCGTGGGCGGATGTCTGTGGGCGTGCGTCCCCGCACGCGGCGGCGTGCGAGCGCGAGTGTGCGGGGCCTGCGTGCGCGGGCGCGCTCGTACGGGTGTGTACCTGTATCTATGTCCGGACGGTCGGGCGCACGAGCCGGTGCGTGGGTCTGGGTATGGGTGCGGGCACGTACGTCCGGGTGCGGAAACACACACGGACACAGGGGCGCACCGCACACCGTGTGTGGGGTCACGGGGGCACGGGTGCGTGCGCGCGGGCGCAAGAGCGCGTGTGTGCGAATATCTATGCTTGTGCTTATGTGTGTGCGTGTGACTGGGAGTGTGCGAGCGAGCGTGCAGGCTGGCAGAGGCACGCGCCTGTGTCTCGTGTGCGTGTGTGTCTACGGGCGCGCGGGTGGGTGGGTATGTGTGTGTGCGAGGGGGCGCGAGTGAGCGGGTACGTGTATGTATGTGTCTGAGCGCGGGCGAGCACGGGGGTGTGTGTCTATGTGCGCGCGCACGCGTGCGTGGGCAGGTGTCTGTGGGGCGTGCGGGCCCGCGTGCAGCGGCGTGCGTGCGCGAGTGTGCGGAGCCGCGTGAGCAAAAGAGCGCGCGCGGGGAGAGTGTGTCCGTGTTAGCTCGCGCAGGCGCGCGAGGGCGGGTGTCTGTGGGCGGGCGGGCCCGCGTGTGGCGGCGAGCGAACGCTAGTGTGCGAAGCGCGCGTGAGCAAGAGAGCGTCTGCGGGCGCGCACGGGCGGGTGTGTACATGTATCTATGTGCGGACGTACAGGCGCACGTGCCGGTGCGTGTGTCTGGGTGCGTGTGTCCGGGTGCGGAAATGTACACGGACACAAGTGCGCATCGTACGCGTGTGTGGGGTCCACGGGGGCACGGGTGTGTGCGCGCGAGTGCAAGAGCGCAAGTGTGCGAATATCTGTGCCTGTGCTCATGTGTGTGTGTGAGTGTGACTGTGTGTGTGAGTCTCCGCGTGCGTGTGTGTCTACGGGCGCACGGGCGGGTTGGTATGTGTGTGTGCGAGGGGGCACGAGTGAGCGCCTACGTGTACGTGTGTGTCTGAGCACAGCCGAGCGCAGGTGCGTATGTCTGTGGGCGCGCGCGCACGCGCGCGTGGGTGGGAGTCTGTGGATGTGCGGCCAGCGCGCGGCGGCGTGCGAGCGCGAGTGTACGAGGCCTGCATGAGCAAAAGAGCGCGCGCTGGGGTGAATGTCCGTGTGCGCGCGCGGGCGGGTTTCTGTGGGCGCGCGGGCCCGCGTGTGGCGACGTGAGAGAGCGAGTGTGCGAAGCACGCGTGAGCAAGAGAGCGTGCGCGGGCGCGCTCGTACGGGTGTGTACCTGTATCTGTGTTCGGACGTACGGGCGCACGTGCCGGTACGTGTGTCTGGGTACGGGTGTGGCACGTGCGTCCGGGTAAGGAAACACACACGGACTCAGGTGTACACCGCCCACGTGTGTATGGTCCACGGGGGCACGAGTGCGTGCGCGCGGGTGCAAGAGCGCGCGTATGCGAATATCTATGCCCGTACTTATGTGTGTGCGTGTGACTGTGTGTGTGCGAGCGGGCGTGCAGGCTGGAAGAGGCACGCGGCTGTGTCCGTGTGCGTGTGTGTCTACGGGAGCGCGGGTGGGTGGGTATGTGTGTGTGCGAGGGGGTGCGAGTGAGCGGGTACGTGTACGTATGTGTCTGTGTACGAGCGCGCACACGCGTGTGGGCGGGTGTCTGTGGGTGTGCAGGACCGCGCGCGGCGGCGTGCGCGCGTGAGTGTGCGGGTCCCGCGTGGGCAAAAGAGCACGCGTGGGGAAGTGTGTCCGTGTGAGCGCGCGCATGCGCGCGAGGGCGTGTGTCTGTGGACGGGCGGGCCTGCGTGTGGCGGCGTACGAGCGCGAGTGTGCGAAGCGCGCGGGAGCAAGAGAGCGTCCGCGGGCGCGCACGGGCAGGTGTGTACATGTATCTCTGTGCGGGCGTACGGACGCACATCCGGTGCGTGTGTCTGGGTGCGTGTGTCTGGGTGCGTATGCCCGGGTGCGGAAATGTACACGGACACAAGTGCGCTTCGCACGCGTGTGTGGGGTCCACGGGAGCACGGGGGTGTGCGCGCGGGTGCGAGAACGCGCGTGTGCGAGACCACACACACACGGGCGGGTGTCTGTGGGCGTGCGCGCCCGCTTGTGGCGACGTACGAGAGCGAGTGTGCGAAGCGCGCGTGAGCAAGAGAGCGTGCACGGGCACGCTCGTACGGGTGTGTACCTGTAGCTTTGTCCGGACGTTCGGGCGCATGTGCCGGTACGTGTGTCTGGGTACGGGTGTTGGCACGTGCGTCCGGGTGCGGAAACGCACACGGACTTAGGTGCGCACCGCCCACGTGTGTGGGGTCCACGGGGGCACGGGTGCATGCGCGTGGGTGCAAGAGCATGCGTGTGCGAATATCTATGCCTTTGCTTATGTGTGTGCGTGTGACTGTGTGTGTGCGAGCTAACGTGCAGGCTGGAAGAGGCACGCGGCTGTGTCCGTGTGCGTGTGTGTCTACGGGCGCGCGAGTGGGTGGGTATGTGTGTGTGCGAGGGGGCGCGAGTGAGCGGGTACGTGTACGTATGTGTATGAGCGCGGGCGAGCGTGGGGGTGTGTGTTTGGGTACGCGCGCGCACGCGCGCGTAGGCGGGTGTCTGTGGGCGTGCAAGCCCACACGCGGCGGTGTGCGCGCGTGAGTGTACGGGGCCCATGTGAGTAAAAGAGCACGCGTGGGGGAGTGTGTCCGTATGAGCGCGCGCATGCGCGCGAGGGCGGGTGTTTGTGGACGGGCGGGCCTGCGTGTGGCGACGTGCGAGCGCGAGTGTGCGAAGCGCGCGTGAGCAAAAGAGCGTCCGCGGGCACGCACGGGCAGGTGTGTACGTGTATCTGTGTGCGGACGTACGGGCGCACATGCCGGTGCGTGTGTCTGGGTGCGTGGGTCCGGGTGCGGAAATGTACACGGACACAAGTGCGCTTCGCACGCGTGTGTGGGCTCCACGGGGGCACAGTTGTGTCGCGCGGGTGCGAGAGCACGCGTGTGCGAATATCAATGCCTGTGCTCGTGTGTGTGTGTGTGAGTGTGACTGTGTGTGTGCGGGAAGTCAAGCTGGCAGAGGCACGCGACAGTGTCCGTGTGCGTGTGTGTCTACGGGCGTGTGGGCGGGTGGGTATGTGTGTGTGTGCGAGGGGGCGAGAGTGAGCGGGTATGTGTACGTGTGTGTCTGAGTGTGGGCGAGCGTGGGGGTGTGTGTCTGTGTGCGCACGCGCGCGTGGGAGGGTGTCTGTGGGTGTGCGACGACGCGTGCGGTGGCGTGCGAGTGCGAGTGTGCGGGGCCCACGGGAGCAAAAGAGCGCGCGCGGGGGTGAATGTCCGTGTGCACGCGCGCATGCATGCGCGGGCGGGTGTTTGGGGGCGCGCGGGCCCGCAGGGGGCGACGTGCGAGAGCGAGTGTGCGAAGCGCGCGCGAGCAAGAGAGCGTGCGCAGGCGCGCTCGGGCGGGTGTGTACCTGTATCTGTGTCCGGACGTTCGGGCACACGTGCCGGTGCGTGTGTCTGGGTAGGGGTGCCGGCACGGGCGTCCGGGTGCGGAAACGCACACGGACACTGGTGCACACCGCACATGTGTGTGTGGTCCACGGGGGCATGGGTGCGTACGCGCGGGCGCAAGAGCGCGCGTATGCGAATATCTATGCTTGTGCTTATGTGTGTGCGTTTGACTGGGAGTGTGCGAGCGGGCGCGCAGGCTGGCAGAGGCACGCGGCTGTGTCCGTGTGCGTGTGTGTCTATGGGCGCGCGGGTGGGTGGGTATGTGTGTGTACGAGGGGGCGCGAGTGAGCGGGTACGTGTACGTATGTGTTTGAGCACGGGCGAGCGTGGGGGTGTGTATCTGTGTGCGCGCGCACGCGCGCGTGGGCGGGTGTCTGTGGGCGTGCGGGCCCGCGTGCGGCGGCGTACACGCGCGAGTGTGCGGATCCCGCGTGAGCAAAAGAGCGCGCGTGGGGGAGTGTGTCCGTGTGAGCGCGCACATGCGTGCGAGGGCGGGTGTCTGTGGGCAGGCGGGCCCGCGTGTAGCGGCGAGCGAGCGCGAGTGTGCGAAGCGCACGTGAGCAAGAGAGCGCCCGCGGGCGCGCACGGGCGAGTGTGTACATGTATCTGTGGGCGGACGTACGAGCGCACGTGCCGGTGCGTGTGTCTGGGTGCGTGTGTCCGGGTGCGGAAATGTACACGGACACAAGTACGCATCGTACGCGTGTGTGGGGTCCACGGGGGCACGGGTTTGTTCGCGCGGGTGCAAGAGCACGCGTGTGCGAATATCAATGCATGTGCTCGTGTGTGTGTGAGTGTGACTGTGTGTGTGCGAGCGGGCGAGCAGGTTGGCAGAGGCACGCGGCTGTGTCCGCGTGCGTGTGTGTCTACGGGCGCGCGGGCAGTTGGGTATGTGCGAGCGCGGGGGCATGTGTCTGTGTGTGCGCGCGCGTGGGCGGGAGTCTGTGGGCGTGCGGCCCCGCGCGCGGCGGCGTGCGAGCGCGAGTGTGCGGGGCCTGCATGAGCAAAAGAGTGCGCGCGGGGGTGAATGTCCGTGTGCGTGCGCGGGCGGGTGTCTGTGGGCGCGCGGGCCCGCGTGTGGCGACATACGAGAGCGAGTGTGCGAAGCACGCGTGAGCAAGAGAGCGTGCGCGGGCATGCTCATGCGGGTGTGTACCTGTATCTATGTTCGGACGTACGGGCGCATGTGCCGGTGCGGGTGTCTGGGTACGGGTGTTGGCACGTGCGTCCGGGTACGGAAACACACACGGACTCAGGTACGCACCGCCCACGTGTGTGTGGTCCACGGGGGCACGGGTGCGTGCGCGCGGGTGCAAGAGCGCGCGTGTGCGAATATCTATGCATGTGCTTATGTGTGTGCGTGTGACTATGTGTGTGTGAGCGGGCGTGCAGGCTGGAAGAGGCACGCGGCTTTGTCCGTGTGCGTGTGTGTCTACGGGCGCACGGGTGGGTGGGAATGTGTGTGTGCGAGGGGGCGCGAGTGAGCGGGTACGTGTACGTATGTGTCTGAGCGTGGGCGAGCGCGGGGGTGTGTGTCTGTGGACGCGCGCGCACGCGCGCGTGGGCGGGTGTCTACGGGCGGGGGGCCCGCGTGAGCAAAAGAGCACGCGTGGGGGAGTGTGTCCGTGTGAGCGCGCGCATGCGCGCGAGGGCAGGTGTCTGTGGACGGGCAGGCCTGCGTGTGGCGGCGTGCGAGCGCGAGTGTGCGAAGCGCGAGTGAGCAAGAGAGCGGTCGCGGGCGCGCAAGGGCAGGTGTGTACATGTATCTGTGTGCGGACGTACTGGCGCACATGCCGGTGCGTATGTCTGGGTGCGTGTGTCCGGGTGCGGAAATGTACACGGACACAAGTGCGCTTCGCACGCGTGTGTGGGGTCCACGGGAGCACGGGTGTGTGCGCGCGGCTGCGAGAGCGCGCATGTGCGAATATCAATGCCTGTGCTCGTGTGTGTGTGTGAGTGTGACTGTGTGTGTGCGGGCGGGCAGGCTGGCAGAGGCACGCGACTGTGTCCGTGTACGTGTGTGTCTACGGGCGCACGGGCGGGTGGGTATGTGTGTGTGCGAGGGGGCGCGAGTGAGCGGGTACGTGTACGTGTGTGTCTGAGCGCGGGCGAGCGTAGGGGTGTGTGTCTGTGTGCGCACGCGCGCGTGGGCGGATATCTGTGGGTGTGCGGCCCCGCGAGCGGCGGCGTGCGAGCGCGAGTGTGCGGGGCCTGCGTCAGCAAAAGAGCGCGCGCGGGGGGTGAATGTCCGTGTGCACGCGCGCATGGACGCGCGGGCAGGTGTTTGTGGGCGTGCGGGCCGCGTATGGCGACGTGCGAGAGCGAGTGTGCGAAGCGCACATGAGCAAGAGAGCATGCACGGGCGCGCTCGTGCGGGTGTGTACCTGTATCTGTGTCCGGACGTTCGGGCGCACGTGCCGGTGCGTGTGTCTGGGTATGGGTGCGGGCACGTACGTCTGAGTGCGGAAACGCACACGAACACTGGTGCACACCGCACATGTGTGTGTGGTCCACGGGGGCATGTGTGCATACGCGCGGGCGAGCACGGGGGTGTGTGCGTGTGACTGGGAGTGTGCGAGCGAGCGTGCAGGCTGGCAGAGGCACGCGGCTGTGTCCGTGTGCGTGTGTGTCTATGGGCGCACGGGTGGGTGGGTATGTGTGTGTGCGAGGGGGCGCGAGTGAGGGGGTACGCGTACGTATGTGTCTGAGCGCGGGCGACCACGGGGGTGTGTGTCAGTGTGCGCGCGGACGCGCGCGTGGGCAGGTGTCTGTTGGCGTGCGGGCCCGCGTGCAGCGGCGTGCGCGCGCGAGTGTGCGGAGCCCGCGTGAGCAAAAGAGCGCGCGTGGGAGAGTGTGTCCGTGTGAGCTTTTGCATGCGCACGAGGGCGGGTGTCTGTGGGCGGGCGGGCCCACGAGTGGCGGCGAGCGAACGCTAGTGTGCGAAGCGCGCGTGAGCAAGAGAGCGTCCGCGGGCACGCACGGGCGGGTGTGTACATGTATCTGTGAGCGGACGTACGGGCGCACGTGCCGGTACGTGTGTCTGGGTGCGTGTGTCCGGGTGCGGAAATGTACACGGACACAAGTGCGCATCATACGCGTGTGTGGGGTCCACGGGGGCACGGGTGGGTGCGCGCGGGTGCAAGAGCGCACGTGTACGAATATCTGTGCCTGTGCTCCGTGTGTGTGTGTGTGAGTGTGACTGTGTGTGTGAGTCTCCGCGTGCGTGTGTGTCTACGGGCGCACGGGCGGGTGGGTATGTGTGTGTGCGAGGGGGCGCGAGGGAGCGCGTACGTGTACGTGTGTGTCTGAGCACAGGCGAGCGCGGGGGAGTGTGTCTGTGTGCGCGCGCGCACGCGCGCATGGGCGGGAGTCTGGGGGCGTGCGGCCCGCGCGCGGCGGCGTGCGAGCGCGAGTGTGCGGGGCATGCGTGAGCAAAAGAGCGTGCGCAGGGGTGAATGTCCGTGCGTGTACGGGCGGGTGTCTGTGGGCGTGCACACCCATGCCCCCGTGGACCCCACACACGCGTACGATGCACACTTGTGTCCGTGTACATTTCCGCACTCGGACACACGCACCCAGAGACACGCTCCTGCACGTGTGCCCGTGCGTCCGCGGGCGCGCACGGGCAGGTGTGTACATGTATCTGTGTGCAGACGTACGGGCGCATATGTCGGTGCGTGTGTCTGGGTGCGTGTGTCTGGGTGCGTATGTCCGGGTGCGGAAATGTACACGGACACAAGTGCGCTTCGCACGCGTGTGTGGGGTCCACAAGAGCACGGGGGTGTGCACGCGGGTGCGAGAGCGCGCGTGTGAGAGACCACACACACGGCGGGCGGGTGTCTGTGGGCGCGCGGGCCCGCATGTGGCGACGTGCGAGAGCGAGTGTGTGTAGCGCGCGTGAGCAAGAGAGCTTGCGCGGGCACGCTCGTACGGTTGTGTACCTGTATCTTTGTCCGGACGTTCGGGCGCACGTGCCGGTGCGTGTGTCTTGATACGGGTGTTGGCACGTGCGTCCGGGTGCGGAAACGCACACGGACTCAGATGCGCACCGCCCACGTCTGTGGGGTCCACGGGGGCACGGGTGCGTGCGCGCGGGTGCAAGAAAGTGCGTGTGCGAATATTTATGCATGTGCTTATGTGTGTGTGTGTGACTGTGTGTGTGCGAGCTAACGTGCAGGCTGGAAGAGGCACGCGACTGTGTCCGGTTGCGTGTGTGTCTACGGGCGCGCGGGTGGGTGGGTATGTGTGTGTGCGAGGGGGCGCGAGTGAGCGGATACGTGTACGTATGTGTAGAGTGCGGGCGAGCGCGGGGGTGTGTGTCTGGGTACGCGCGCGCACGCGCGCGTAAGCGGGTGTCTGTGGGCGTGCAGCCCGCGCGCGGCGGCGTGCGCGCGTGAGTGTGCGGGGCCCGCGTGAGTAAAAGAGCACGCGTGGGGGAGTGTGTCCGTGTGAGCGCGCGCATGCGCACGAGGGCGGGTGTCTGTGGACGGGCGGGCCTGCGTGTAGCGGCGTGCGAGCGCGAGTGTGCGAAGCGCGCGTGAGCAAGAGAGCGGCCGCGGGCGCGCACGGGCGGGTGTGTACATGTACCTGTGTGCGGACGTACGGGCGCACATGCCGTTGCGTGTGTGTGGGTGCGTGTGTCCGGGTGCGGAAATGTACACGGACACAAGTGCGCTTCGCACGCGTGTGTGGGGTCCACGTGAGCACGGGTGTGGCGCGTGGGTGCGAGAGCACGCGTGTGCGAATATCAATGCCTGTGCTCGTGTGTGTGTGTGTGTGTGTGAGTGTGACTGTGTGTGTGCGGGCAGGCAGGCTGGCAGAGGCACGCGACTATGTCCGTGTGCGTGTGTGTCTACGGGCGCGTGGGCGGGTGGGTATGTGTGTGTGTGCGAGGGGGCGCGAGTGAGCGGGTACGTGTACGTGTGTGTCTGAGTGTGGGCGAGCGTGGGGGTGTGTGTCTGTGTGCGCACGCGCGCGTGGGCGGGTGTCAGTGGGTGTGCGGCCCCACGCGCGGCGGCGAGCGAGCGCGAGTGTGCGGGGCCCGCGGGAGCAAAAGAGCGCACACGGGGTTGAATGTCCGTGTGCACGCGCGCATGCACGCGCGGGCGGGTGTTTGTGGGTGCGCGGGCCCGCGTGTGGTGACGTGCGAGAGCGAGTGTGCGAAGCGCGCGCGAGCAAGAGAGCGTGCGCAGGCGCGCTCATGCGGGTGTGTACCTGTATCTGTGTCCGGACGTTCGGGCGCACGTGCCGGTGCGTGTGTCTGGGTATGGGTGCCGGCACGTGCGTCCGGGTGCGGAAACGCACGCGGACACAGGTGCACACCGCACACGTGTGTGTGGTCCACGGGGGCATGGGTGCGTGCGCGCGGGCGCAAGAACGCGCGTGTGCGAATATCTATGCTTGTGCTTATGTGTGTGCGTGTGACTGGGAGTGTGCAAGCGGGCGTGCAGGCTGGCAGAGGCACGAGGCTGTGTCCGTGTGCGTGTGTGTCTATGGGCGCGCGGGTGGGTGGGTATGTGTGTGTGCGAAGGGGCGCGAGTGAGCGGGTACGTGTACGTATGTGTCTGAGCGCGGGCGAGCGAGGGGGTGTGTGTCTGTGTGCGCGCGCACGCGTGCGTGGGCGGGTGTCTGTGGGCGTGCGGACCCGCGTGCGGCGGTGTACACGCGCGAGTGTGCGGAGCCCGCGTGAGCAAAAGAGCGTGCGTGGGGGAGTGTGTCCGTGTGAGCGCGCGCATGCGCGCGAGGGCGGGTGTTTGTGGGCGGGCGGGCCCGCGTGTAGCGGCGAGCGAGCGCAAGTGTGCAAAGCGCGCGTGAGCAAGAGAGCATCCGCGGGCGCGCACGGGCGAGTGTGTACATGTATCTGTAGGCGGACGTACGAGCGCACGTGCCGGTGCGTGCGTCTGGGTGCGTGTATCCGGGTGCGGAAATGTACACGGATACAAGTGCGCATCGTACGCGTGTGTGGGGTCCACGGGGGCACAGGTGTGTGCGCGCGGGTGCAAGAGCACGCATGTGCGAATATCAGTGCATGTGCTCGTGTGTGTATGTGTGTGAGAGAGAGAGAGAGTGTGACTGTGTGTGTGCGAGCGGACGGGCAGGTTGGCAGAGGCACGCGGCTGTGTCTGCGTGCGTGTGTGTCTACGGGCGCACGGGCGGGTGGGTATGTGTGTGTGCGAGGGGGCGCGAGTGAGCGCGTACGTGTACGTGTGTGTCTGAGCACGGGCGAGCGCGGGGGTATGTGTCTGTGTGCGCGCGCGCACGCGCGCGTGGGCGGGAGTTTGTGGGCGTGCGAGCGCGAGTGTGCGGGGCCTGCGTGAGAAAAAGAGTGCGCGCGGGCTGAATGTCCGTGTGCGTGCGCGGGTGGGTGTCTGTGGGCACGCTGGCTCGCGTGTGGCAATGTACGAGAGCGAGTGTGCGAAGCATGCGTGAGCAAGAGAGCGTGTGCGGGCGCGCTCGTGCGGGTGTGTACCTGTATCTATGTTCGGACGTACGGGTGCACGTGCCGGTGCGTGTGTCTAGGACAGGTGTTGGCATGTGCGTCCGGGTACGGAAACACACACGGACTCAGGTGCGCACCGCCCACGTGTGTGTGGTCCACGGGGGCACGGGTGCGTGCACGCGGGTGCAAGAGCGCGCGTGTGCGAATATCTATGCATGTGCTTATGTGTGTGCGTGTGGCTGTGTGTGTGCGAGCGGGCGTGCAGGCTGGAAGAGGCACGCGGCTGTATCCGTGTGCGTGTGTGTCTACGGGCGCACGGGTGGGTGGGTATGTGTGTGTGCGAGGGGGCGCGAGTGAGCGGGTACGTGTACGTATGTGTATGAGGGCGGGCGAGCGCGGGGGTGTGTATTTGTGTACGCGCGCGTACGTACAAGCCCGCGCGCGGCGGCGTGCGTGCTTGAGTGTGCGGGGCCTGCGTAAGAAAAAGAGCACGCGTGGGGGAGTGTGTCTGTGTGAGCGCGCGCATGCGCGCGAGGGCGGGTGTCTGTGGACGGGCAGGCCTGCGTGTGGCGGCGTGCAAGCGCGAGTGTACGAAGCGAACGTGAGCAAGAGAGCGTCCGCGGCACGCACGGCGGGTGTGTACATGTATCTGTGTGCGGACGTACGGGCGCACATGCTAGTGCGTGTGGCTGGGTGCGTGTGTCTGGGTGCGTGTGTCCGGGTGCGGAAATGTACACGGACACAAGTGCGCTTCGCACGCGTGTGTGGGGTCCACGGGAGCACGGGTGTGTCGCGCGGGTGTAAGAGCACGCGTGTGCGAATATCAATGCCTGTGCTCGTGTGTATGTGAGTGTGACTGTGTGTGTGCGGGCGGGCAGCCTGGCAGAGGTACGCGACTGTGTCCGTGTGCGTGTGTGGCTACGGGCGCACGAGCGGGTGGGTATGTGTGCGTGCGAGGGGGCGCGAGTGAGCGGGTACGTGTACGTGTGTGTCTGAGCGCGAGCGAGCGTGGGGGTGTGTGTCTGTGTGCGCACGCGCGCGTGGGCGGATGTCTGTGGGCGTGCGTCCCCGCACGCGGCGGCATGCGAGCGCGAGTGTGCGGGGCCTGCGTGCGCGGGCGCGCTCGTACGGGTGTGTACCTGTATCTATGTCCGGACGTTCGGGCGCACGAGCCGGTGCGTGGGTCTGGGTATGGGTGCGGGCACGTACGTCCGGGTGCGGAAACACACACGGACACAGGGGCGCACCGCACACGTGTGTGGGGTCCACGGGGGCACGGGTGCGTGCGCGCGGGCGCAAGAGCGTGTGTGTGCGAATATCTATGCTTGTGCTAATGTGTGTGCGTGTGACTGGGAGTGTGCGAGCGAGCGTGCAGGCTGGTAGAGGCATGCGCCTGTATCCGTGTGCGTGTGTGTCTACGGGCGCGCGGGTGGGTGGGTATGTGTGTGTGCGAGGGGGCGCGAGTGAGCGGGTACGTGTATGTATGTGTCTGAGCGCGGGCGAGCACGGGGGTGTGTGTCTATGTGCGCGCGCACGCGTGCGTGGGCAGGTGTCTGTGGGCGTGCGGGCCCGCGTGCAGCGGCGTGCGCGCGCGAGTGTGCGGAGCCCGCGTGAGCAAAAGAGCGCGCGCGGGAGAGTGTGTCCGTGTGAGCTCGCGCAGGCGCGCGAGGGCGGGTGTCTGTGGGCGGGCGGGCCCGCGTGTGGCGGCGAGCGAACGCTAGTGTGCGAAGCGCGCGTGAGCAAGAGAGCGTCTGCGGGCGCGCACGGGCGGGTGTGTACATGTATCTATGTGCAGACGTACAGGCGCACGTGCCGGTGCATGTGTCTGGGTGCGTGTGTCCGGGTGCGGAAATGTACACGGACACAAGTGCGCATCGTACGCGTGTGTGGGGTCCACGGGGGCACGGGTGTGTGCGCGCGAGTGCAAGAGCGCAAGTGTGCGAATATCTGTGCCTGTGCTCATGTGTGTGTGGGAGTGTGACTGTGTGTGTGAGTCTCCGCGTGCGTGTGTGTCTACGGGCGCACGGGCGGGTTGGTATGTGTGTGTGCGAGGGGGCGCGAGTGAGCGCCTACGTGTACGTGTGTGTCTGAGCACAGCCGAGCGCAGGTGCGTATGTCTGTGTGCGCGCGCGCACGCGCGCGTGGGTGGGAGTCTGTGGATGTGCGGCCAGCGCGCGGCGGCGTGCGAGCGCGAGTGTACGAGGCATGCATGAGCAAAAGAGCGCGCTCTGGGGTGAATGTCCGTGTGCGCGCGCGGGCGGGTTTCTGTGGGCGCGCGGGCCCGCGTGTGGCGACGTGAGAGAGCGAGTGTGCGAAGCACGCGTGAGCAAGAGAGCGTGCGCGGGCGCGCTCGTACGGGTGTGTACCTGTATCTGTGTTCGGACGTACGGGCGCACGTGCCGGTACGTGTGTCTGGGTACGGGTGTGGCACGTGCGTCCGGGTAAGGAAACACACACGGACTCAGGTGTACACCGCCCACGTGTGTATGGTCCACGGGGGCACGAGTGCGTGCGCGCGGGTGCAAGAGCGCGCGTATGCGAATATCTATGCCCGTACTTATGTGTGTGCGTGTGACTGTGTGTGTGCGAGCGGGCGTGCAGGCTGGAAGAGGCACGCGACTGTGTCCGTGTGCGTGTGTGTCTACGGGAGAGCGGGTGGGTGGGTATGTGTGTGTGCGAGGGGGTGCGAGTGAGCGGGTACGTGTACGTATGTGTCTGTGTACGAGCGCGCACACGCGTGTGGGCGGGTGTCTGTGGGCGTGCGGGACCGCGCGCGGCGGCGTGCGCGCGTGAGTGTGCGGGGTCCCGCGTGGGCAAAAGAGCACGCGTGGGGAAGTGTGTCCGTGTGAGCGCGCGCATGCGCGCGAGGGCGTGTGTCTGTGGACGGGCGGGCCTGCGGGTGGCGGCGTACGAGCGCGAGTGTGCGAAGCGCGCGGGAGCAAGAGAGCGGCCGCGGGCGCGCATGGGCAGGTGTGTACATGTATCTCTGTGCGGGCGTACGGACGCACATCCGGTGCGTGTGTCTGGGTGCGTGTGTCTGGGTGCGTATGCCCGGGTGCGGAAATGTACACGGACACAAGTGCGCTTCGCACGCGTGTGTGGGGTCCACGGGAGCACGGGGGTATGCGCGTGGGTGCGAGAACACGCGTGTGCGAGACCACACACACACGGGCGGGTGTCTGTGGGTGCGTGGGCCCGCTTGTGGCGACGTGCGAGAGCGAGTGTGTGAAGCACGCGTGAGCAAGAGAGCGTGCACGGGCACGCTCGTACGGGTGTGTACCTGTAGCTTTGTCCGGACGTTCGGGCGCAGGTGCCGGTACGTGTGTCTGGGTACGGGTGGTGGCACGTGCGTCCGGGTGCGGAAACGCACACGGACTTAGGTGCGCACCGCCCACGTGTGTGGGGTCCACGGGGGCACGGGTGCATGCGCGTGGTGCAAGAGCATGCGTGTGCGAATATCTATGCCTTTGCTTATGTGTGTGCGTGTGACTGTGTGTGTGCGAGCTAACGTGCAGGCTGGAAGATGCACGCGGCTGTGTCCGTGTGCGTGTGTGTCTACGGGCGCGCGAGTGGGTGGGTATGTGTGTGTGCGAGGGGGCGCGAGTGAGCGGGTACGTGTACGTATGTGTATGAGCGCGGGCGAGCGTGGGGGTGTGTGTCTGGGTACGCGCGCGCAAGCGCGCGTAGGCGGGTGTCTGTGGGCGTGCAAGCCCACGCGCGGCGGCGTGCGCGCGTGAGTGTACGGGGCCCATGTGAGTAAAAGAGCACGCGTGGGGGAGTGTGTCCGTATGAGCGCGCGCATGCGCGCGAGGGCGGGTGTTTGTGGACGGGCGGACCTGCGTGTGGCGACGTGCGAGCGCGAGTGTGCGAAGCGCGCGTGAGCAAGAGAGCGTCCGCGGGCACGCACGGGCAGGTGTGTACGTGTATCTGTGTGCGGACGTACGGGCGCACATGCCGGTGCGTGTGTCTGGGTGCGTGGGTCCGGGTGCGGAAATGTACACGGACACAAGTGCGCTTCGCACGCGTGTGTGGGGTCCACGGGGGCACAGTTGTGTCGCGCGGGTGCGAGAGCACGCGTGTGCGAATATCAATGCCTGTGCTCGTGTGTGTGTGTGTGTGTGAGTGTGACTGTGTGTGTGCGGGAAGTCAAGCTGGCAGAGGCACGCGACTGTGTCCGTGTGCGTGTGTGTCTACGGGCGTGTGGGCGGGTGGGTATGTGTGTGTGTGCGAGGGGGCGAGAGTGAGCGGGTATGTGTACGTGTGTGTCTGAGTGTGGGCGAGCGTGGGGGTGTGTGTCTGTGTGCGCACGCGCGCGTGGGAGGGTGTCTGTGGGTGTGCGACGACGCGTGCGGTGGCGTGCGAGTGCGAGTGTGCGGGGCCCACGGGAGCAAAAGAGCGCGCGCGGGGGTGAATGTCCGTGTGCACGCGCGCATGCATGCGCGGGCGGGTGTTTGGGGGCGCGCGGGCCCGCAGGGGGCGACGTGCGAGAGCGAGTGTGCGAAGCGCGCGTGAGCAAGAGAGCGTGCGCAGGCGCGCTCGGGCGGGTGTGTACCTGTATCTGTGTCCGGACGTTCGGGCACACGTGCCGGTGCGTGTGTCTGGGTATGGGTGCCGGCACGGGCGTCCGGGTGCGGAAACGCACACGGACACTGGTGCACACCGCACATGTGTGTGTGGTCCACGGGGGCATGGGTGCGTACGCGCGGGCGCAAGAGCGCGCGTATGCGAATATCTATGCTTGTGCTTATGTGTGTGCGTTTGACTGGGAGTGTGCGAGCGGGCGTGCAGGCTGGCAGAGGCACGCGGCTGTGTCCGTGTGCGTGTGTGTCTATGGGCGCGCGGGTGGGTGGGTATGTGTGTGTACGAGGGGGCGCGAGTGAGCGGGTACGTGTACGTATGTGTTTGAGCGCGGGCGAGCGCGGGGGTGTGTATCTGTGTGCGCGCGCACGCGCGCGTGGGCGGGTGTCTGTGGGCGTGCGGGCCCGCGTGCGGCGGCGTACACGCGCGAGTGTGCGGATCCCGCGTGAGCAAAAGAGCGCGCGTGGGGGAGTGTGTCCGTGTGAGCGCGCGCATGCGTGCGAGGGCGGGTGTCTGTGGGCACGCGGGCCCGCGTGTAGCGGCGAGCGAGCGCGAGTGTGCGAACCGCACGTGAGCAAGAGAGCGCCCGCGGGCGCGCACGGGCGAGTGTGTGCATGTATCTGTGGGCAGACGTACGAGCGCACGTGCCGGTGCGTGTGTCTGGGTGCGTGTGTCCGGGTGCGGAAATGTACACGGACACAAGTACGCATCGTACGCGTATGTGGGGTCCACGGGGGCACGGGTGTGTGCGCGCGGGTGCAAGAGCACGCGTGTGCGAATATCAATGCATGTGCTCGTGTGTGTGTGTGTGAGTGTGACTGTGTGTGTGCGAGCGGGCGGGCAGGTTGGCAGAGGCACGCGGCTGTGTCCGCGTGTGTGTGTCTACGGGCGCGCGGGCAGTTGGGTATGTGTGTGTGCGAGGGGGCGCGAGTGAGCGTGTACGTGTACGTGTGTGTCTGAGCACGGGCGAGCGCGGAGGAATGTGTCTGTGTGTGCGCGCGCACGCGCGCGTGGGCGGGAGTCTGTGGGCGTGCGGCCCCGCGCGCGGCGGCGTGCGAGCGCGAGTGTGCGGGGCCTGCGTTAGCAAAAGAGTGCGCGCGGGGGTGAATGTCCGTGTGCGTGCGCGGGCGGGTGTCTGTGGGCGCGCGGGCCCGCGTGTGGCGACATACGAGAGCGAGTGTGCGAAGCACGCGTGAGCAAGAGAGCGTGCGCGGGCGTGCTCGTGCGGGTGTGTACCTGTATCTATGTTCGGACGTACGGGCGCACGTGCCGGTGCGGGTGTCTGGGTACGGGTGTTGGCACGTGCGTCCGGGTACGGAAACACACACGGACTCAGGTACGCACCGTCCACGTGTGTGTGGTCCACGGGGGCACGGGTGCGTGCGCGCAGGTGCAAGAGCGCGCGTGTGCGAATATCTATGCATGTGCTTATGTGTGTGCGTGTGACTATGTGTGTGTAAGCGGGCGTGCAGGCTGGAAGAGGCACGCGGCTTTGTCCGTGTGCGTGTGTGTCTACGGGCGCACGGGTGGGTGGGAATGTGTGTGTGCGAGGGGGCGCGAGTGAGCGGGTACGTGTAAGTATGTGTCTGAGCGTGGGCGAGCGCGGGGGTGTGTGTCTGTGGACGCGCGCGCACGCGCGCGTGGGCGGGTGTCTACGGGCGGGGGGCCCACGTGAGCAAAAGAGCACGCGTGGGGGAGTGTGTCCGTGTGAGCGCGCGCATGCGCGCGAGGGCAGGTGTCTGTGGACGGGCAGGCCTGCGTGTGGCGGCGTGTGAGCGCGAGTGTGCGAAGCGCGAGTGAGCAAGAGAGCGGTCGCGGGCGCGCACGGGCAGGTGTGTACATGTATCTGTGTGCGGACGTACTGGCGCACATGTCGGTGCGTATGTCTGGGTGCGTGTGTCCGGGTGCGGAAATGTACACGGACACAAGTGCGCTTCGCATGCGTGTGTGGGGTCCACGGGAGCACGGGTGTGTGCGTGCGGCTGCGAGAGCGCGCATGTGCGAATATCAATGCCTGTGCTTGTGTGTGTGTGTGAGTGTGACTGTGTGTGTGCGGGCGGGCAGGCTGGCAGAGGCACGCGACTGTGTCCGTGTACGTGTGTGTCTACGGGCGCACGGGCGGGTGGGTATGTGTGTGTGCGAGGGGGCGCGAGTGAGCGGGTACGTGTACGTGTGTGTCTGAGCGCGGGCGAGCGTAGGGGTGTGTGTCTGTGTGCGCACGCGCGCGTGGGCGGATATCTGTGGGTGTGCGGCCCCGCGAGCGGCGGCGTGCGAGCGCGAGTGTGCGGGGCCTGCGTCAGCAAAAGAGCGCGCGCGGGGGGTGAATGTCCGTGTGCACGCGCGCATGGACGCGCGGGCAGGTGTTGTGGGCGTGCGGGCCGCGTATGGCGACGTGCGAGAGCGAGTGTGCGAAGCGCACATGAGCAAGAGAGCATGCGCGGGCGCGCTCGTGCGGGTGTGTACCTGTATCTGTGTCCGGACGTTCGGGCGCACGTGCCGGTGCGTGTGTCTGGGTAATGGTGCGGGCACGTACGTCTGAGTGCGGAAACGCACACGAACACAGGTGCGCACCGCACACGTGTGTGTGGTCCACGGGGGCACGGGTGCGTGCGCGCGTGTGCGAATATCTATGCTTGTACTTATGTGTGTGCGTGGGACTGGGAGTGTGCGAGCGAGCGTGCAGGGTGGCAGAGGCACGCGGCTGTGTCCGTGTGCGTGTGTGTCTATGGGCGCACGGGTGGGTGGGTATGTGTGTGTGCGAGGGGGCGCGAGTGAGGGGGTACGTGTACGTATGTGTCTGAGCGCGGGCGAGCATGGGGGTGTGTGTCAGTGTGCGCGCGCACGCGCGCGTGGGCAGGTATTTGTGGGCGTGCGGGCCCGCGTGCAGCGGCGTGCGCGCGCGAGTGTGCGGAGCCCGCGTGAGCAAAAGAGCGCGCGTGGGAGAGTGTGTCCGTGTGAGCTTTTGCATGCGCACGAGGGCGGGTGTCTGTGGGCGGGCGGCCCGCGAGTGGCGGCGAGCGAACGATAGTGTGCGAAGCGCGCGTGAGCAAGAGAGCGTCCGCGGGCGCGCACGGGCGGGTGTGTACATGTATCTGTGAGCGGACGTACGGGCGCACGTGCCGGTACGTGTGTCTGGGTGCGTGTGTCCGGGTGCGGAAATGTACACGGACACAAGTGCGCATCATACGCGTGTGTGGGGTCCACGGGGGCATGGGTGGGTGCGCGCGGGTGCAAGAGCGTACGTGTGCGAATATCTGTGCCTGTGCTCGTGTGTGTGTGTGAGTGTGACTGTGTGTGTGAGTCTCCGCGTGCGTGTGTGTCTACGGGCGCACGGGCGGGTGGGTATGTGTGTGTGCGAAGGGGCGCGAGGGAGCGCGTACGTGTACGTGTGTGTCTGAGCACAGGCGAGCGCGGGGGAGTGTGTCTGTGTGCGCGCGCGCACGCGCGCATGGGCGGGAGTCTGGGGGCGTGCGGCCCCGCGCGCGGCGGCGTGCGAGCGCGAGTGTGCGGGGCCTGCGTGAGCAAAAGAGCGTGCGCAGGGGTGAATGTCCGTGCGCGTACGGGCGGGTGTCTGTGGGCGTGCACACCCTTGCCCCCGTGGACCCCACACACGCGTACGATGCACACTTGTGTCCGTGTACATTTCCGCACCCGGACACACGCACCCAGAGACACGCTCCTGCACGTGTGCCCGTGCGTCCGCGGGCGCGCACGGGCAGGTGTGTACATGTATCTGTGTGCAGACGTACGGGCGCATATGTCGGTGCGTGTGTCTGGGTGCGTGTGTCTGGGTGCGTATGTCCGGGTGCGGAAATGTACACGGACACAAGTGCGCTTCGCACGCGTGTGTGGGGTCCACAAGAGCACGAGGGTGTGCACGCAGGTGCGAGAGCGCGCGTGTGAGAGACCACACACACGCGGGCGGGTGTCTGTGGGCGCGCGGGCCCGCATGTGGCGACGTGCGAGAGCGAGTGTGTGTAGCGCGCGTGAGCAAGAGAGCTTGCGCGGGCACGCTCGTACGGTTGTGTACCTGTATCTTTGTCCGGACGTTCGGGCGCACGTGCCGGTGCGTGTGTCTTGATACGGGTGTTGGCACGTGCGTCCGGGTGCGGAAACGCACACGGACTCAGATGCGCACCGCCCACGTCTGTGGGGTCCACGGGGGCACGGGTGCGTGCGGCGGGTGCAAGAGCGTGCGTGTGCGAATATTTATGCATGTGCTTATGTGTGTGCGTGTGACTGTGTGTGTGCGAGCTAACGTGCAGGCTGGAAGAGGCACGCGACTGTGTCCGTGTGCGTGTGTGTCTACGGGCGCGCGGGTGGGTGGGTATGTGTGTGTGCGAGGGGGCGCGAGTGAGCGGATACGTGTACGTATGTGTAGAGTGTGGGCGAGCGCGGGGGTGTGTGTCTGGGTACGCGCGCGCACGCGCGCGTAGGCGGATGTCTGTGGGCGTGCAAGCCCGCGCGCGGCGGCGTGCGCGCGTGAGTGTGCGGGGCCTGCGTGAGTAAAAGAGCACGCGTGGGGGAGTGTGTCCGTGTGAGCGCGCGCATGCGCACGAGGGCGGGTGTCTGTGGACGGGCGGGCCTGCGTGTAGCGGCGTGCGAGCGCGAGTGTGCGAAGCGCGCGTGAGCAAGAGAGCGTCCGCGGGCGCGCACGGGCGGGTGAGTACATGTACCTGTGTGCGGACGTACGGGCGCACATGCCGTTGCGTGTGTGTGGGTGCGTGTGTCCGGGTGCGGAAATGTACACGGACACAAGTGCGCTTCGCACGCGTGTGTGGGGTCCACGTGAGCACGGGTGTGTCGCGTGGGTGCGAGAGCACGCGTGTGCGAATATCAATGCCTGTGCTCGTGTGTGTGTGTGTGTGAGTGTGACTGTGTGTGTGCGGGCAGGCATGCTGGCAGAGGCACGCGACTATGTCCGTGTGCGTGTGTGTCTACGGGCGCGTGGGCGGGTGGGTATGTGTGTGTGTGCGAGGGGGCGCGAGTGAGCGGGTACGTGTACGTGTGTGTCTGAGTGTGGGCGAGCGTGGGGGTGTGTGTCTGTGTGCGCACGCGCGCGTGGGCGGGTGTCTGTGGGTGTGCGGCCCCGCGCGCGGCGGCGAGCGAGCGCGAGTGTGCGGGGCCCGCGGGAGCAAAAGAGCGCACACGGGGTTGAATGTCCGTGTGCACGCGCGCATGCACGCGCGGGCGGGTGTTTGTGGGTGCGCGGGCCCGCGTGTGGCGACGTGCGAGAGCGAGTATGCGAAGCGCGCGCGAGCAAGAGAGCGTGCGCAGGCGCGCTCATGCGGGTGTGTACCTGTATCTGTGTCCGGACGTTCGGGCGCACGTGCCGGTGCGTGTGTCTGGGTATGGGTGCCGGCACGTGCGTCCGGGTGCGGAAACGCACGCGGACACAGTGTGCACACCGCACACGTGTGTGTGGTCCACGAGGGCATGGGTGCGTGCGCGTGGGCGCAAGAACGCGCGTGTGCGAATATCTATGCTTGTGCTTATGTGTGTGCGTGTGACTGGGAGTGTGCAAGCGGGCGTGCAGGCTGGCAGAGGCACGAGGCTGTGTCCGTGTGCGTGTGTGTCTATGGGCGCGCGGGTGGGTGGGTATGTGTGTGTGTGAAGGGGCGCGAGTGAGCGGGTACGTGTACGTATGTGTCTGAGCGCGGGCGAGCGAGGGGGTGTGTGTCTGTGTGCGCGCGCACGCGTGCGTGGGCGGGTGTCTGTGGGCGTGCGGACCCGCGTGCGGCGGTGTACACGCGCGAGTGTGCGGAGCCCGCGTGAGCAAAAGAGCGTGCGTGGGGGAGTGTGTCCGTGTGAGCGCGCGCATGCGCGCGAGGGCGGGTGTTTGTGGGCGGGCGGGCCCGCGTGTAGCGGCGAGCGAGCGCGAGTGTGCAAAGCGCGCGTGAGCAAGAGAGCGTCCGCGGGCGCGCACGGGAGAGTGTGTACATGTATCTGTAGGCGGACGTACGAGCGCACGTGCCGGTGCGTGCGTCTGGGTGCGTGTATCCGGGTGCGGAAATGTACACGGACACAAGTGCGCATCGTACGCGTGTGTGGGGTCCACGGGGGCACAGGTGTGTGCGCGCGTGTGCAAGAGCACGCGTGTGCGAATATCAGTGCATGTGCTCGTTTGTGTGTGTGTGTGAGAGAGAGAGAGAGAGTGTGTGACTGTGTGTGTGCGAGCGGACGGGCAGGTTGGCAGAGGCACGCGGCTGTGTCTGCGTGCGTGTGTGTCTACGGGCGCACGGGCGGGTGGGTATGTGTGTGTGCGAGGGGGCGCGAGTGAGCGCGTACGTGTACGTGTGTGTCTGAGCACGGGCGAGCGCGGGGGCATGTGTCTGTGTGCGCGCGCGCACGCGCGCGTGGGCGGGAGTTTGTGGGCGTGCGAGCGCGAGTGTGCGGGGCCTGCGTGAGAAAAAGAGTGCGCGCGGGGGTGAATGTCCGTGTGCGTGCGCGGGTGGGTGTCTGTGGGCGCGCTGGCCCGCGTGTGGCAATGTACGAGAGCGAGTGTGCGAAGCATGCGTGAGCAAGAGAGCGTGTGCGGGCGCGCTCGTGCGGGTGTGTACCTGTATCTATGTTCGGACGTACGGGTGCACGTGCCGGTGCGTGTGTCTGGGACAGGTGTTGGCATGTGCGTCCGGGTACGGAAACACACACGGACTCAGGTGCGCACCGCCCACGTGTGTGTGGTCCACGGGGGCACGGGTGCGTGCACGCGGGTGCAAGAGCGCGCGTGTGCGAATATCTATGCATGTGCTTATGTGTGTGCGTGTGGCTGTGTGTGTGCGAGCGGGCGTGCAGGCTGGAAGAGGCACGCGGCTGTATACGTGTGCGTGTGTGTCTACGGGCGCACGGGTGGGTGGGAATGTGTGTGTGCGAGGGGGCGCGAGTGAGCGGGTACGTGTACGTATGTGTCTGAGCGCGGGCGAGCGCGGGGGTGTGTGTCTGTGTACGCGCGCGCACGCGCGCGTGGGCGGGTGTCTGTGGGCGGGCGGGCCTGCACGCGGCGGCGTGCACGCGCGAGTGTGCGGGGCCCACGTGAGCAAAAGAGCACGCGTGGGGGAGTGTATCCGTGTGCACGCGCGCATGCGCGCGAGGGCGGGTGTCTATGGACGGGCGGGCCTACGTGTGGCGGCGTGCGAGCGCGAGTGTGCGAAGCGTGCGTGAGCAAGAGAGTGTCCGCGGGCGCGCACGGGCAGGTGTGTACATGTATCTGTATGCGTACGTACGGGCGCACATGCCGGTGCGTATGTCTGGGTGCGTGTGTCCGGGTGCGGAAATGTACACGGACACAAGTGCGCTTCGCACGCGTGTGTGGGGTCCACGGGAGCACGGGTGTGTGCGCGCGGGTGCGAGAGCGCGCGTGTGCGAATATCAATGCCTGTGCTCGTGTGTGTGTGTGTGAGTGTGACTGTGTGTGTGCGGGCGGGCAGGCTGGCAGAGGCACGCGAATGTGTCCGTGTGCGTGTGTGTCTACGGGCGCGCGGGCGGGTGGGTATTTGTGTGTGCGAGGGGGCACGAGTGAGCGGGTACGTGTACGTGTGTGTCTGAGCGCGGGCGAGCGTGGGGATGTGTCTGTGTGCGCGCGCGCACGTGGGCGGGTGTCTGTGGGTGTGCGGCCCCGCGCGCGGCGGTGTGGGAGCGCGAGTGTGCAGGGCCTGCGTGAGCAAAAGAGCGCGCGCGGGGGTGAATGTCCGTGTGCACGCGCGCTTGCACGCGCGGGCGAATGTTTGTGGGTGTGCGGGACCGCGTGTGGCGACGTGCGAGAGTGAGTGTGCGAAGCGCACGTGAGCAAGAGAGCGTGTGCGGGCGCGTTCGTGCGGGTGTGTACCTGTATTTGTGTCCGGACGTTCGGGAGCACGTGCCGGTGCGTGTGTCTGGGTATGGGTGTTGGCACGTGCGTCCAGGTGCGGAAACGCACACGGACACAGGTGCGCACCGCACACGTGTGTGTGGTCCACGGGGGCACGGGGTGCGTGCGCGCGGGCGCAAGAGCGCGCGTGTGCGAATATCTATGCTTGTGCTTATGTGTGTGCGTGCGACAGGGAGTGTGCGAGCGGGCGGGCAGGCTGGCAGAGGCACGCGGCTGTGTTCATGTGCGTGTGTGTCTACGGGCGCGCGGGTGGGTGGGTATGTGTGTGTGCGAGGGGGCGCGAGTGAGTGGGTACGTGTACATATGTGTCTGAGCGCGGGCAGCGCGGGGGTGTGTGTTTGTGTGCGTGTGCCTGTAGACACAAGTGCGCACGGGCGAATCACGTGTGAGCAAGAGAGCGTCCGCGGGCGCGCACAGGCGGGTGTGTACATGTATCTGTGTGCGGACGTACGGGCGCACGTGCCGGTGCATGTGTCTAGGTGCGTGTGTCCGGGTGCGGAAATGTACACGGACACAAGTACGCATCGTACGCGTGTGTGGGGTCCACGGGGCATGGGTGTGTGCGCGCGGGTGCAAGAGCGCGCGTGTGCGAATATCTGCGCCCGTGCTCGTGTGTGTGTGTGTGTGACTGTGTGTGTGCGAGCGGGCGGGCAGGTTGGCAGAGGCACGCAGCTGTGTCCGCGTGCGTGAGTGTCTACGGGCGCGCGGGCGGGTGGGTATGTGTGTGTGCGAGGGGGCGCGAGTAAGCGCGTATGTGTACGTGTGTGTCTGAGCGCGGGCGAGCGCGGGGGCGTGTGTCTGTGTGCGCGCGCGCACGCGTGCGTGGGCGGGAGTCTGTGGGCGTGCGGCCCCACGCGCGGCGGCATGCGAACGCGAGTGTGCGGGGCCGCATGAGCAAAAGAGCGCGTGCGGGGGTGAATGTCCGTGTGCGCACGCGGGCGGGTGTCTGTGGGCGCACGGGCCCGCATGTGGCGACATGTGAGAGCGAGTGTGCGAAGCACACGATAGCAAGAGTGCGTGCGCGGGCGCGCACGGGCGGGTGTGTACATGTATCTGTGTGCGGACGTACGGGCGCACGTGCCGATGCGTGTGTCTGGGTGCGTGTGTCCGGGTGCGGAAATGTACACGGACACAAGTGTGCATCGTACGCGTGTGTGGGGTCCACGGGGGCATGGGTGTGCGCGCCCACAGACACCCGCCCGCGCGCGCACACAGACACGCTCCCCCGCGCTCGCCTGTGCTCAGACACACACGTACACGTACGCGCTCACTCGAGCCCCCTCGCACCCACACATACCCACCCGCCCGTGCGCCCATAGACACACACGCACAAGGAGACTCACACACACAGTCACACTCACACACACATACACGAGCACAGGCACAGATATTCGCACACATGCGCTCTTGCACCCGCGCTCTGGGTGCGTATGTCCGGGTGCGGAAATGTACATGGACACAAGTGCGCATCGTACGCGTATGTGGGGTCCACGGGGGCATTGGTGTGTGCGCGCGGGTGCAAGAGCGCGCGTGTGCGAATATCTGTGCCTGTGCTCGTGTGTGTGTGAGTGTGACTGTGTGTGTGCGAGCGGGCGGGCAGGTTGGCAGAGGCACGCGGCTGTGTCCGCGTGCGTGTGTGTCTACGGGCGCGCGGGCGGGTGGGTATGTATGTGTGCGAGGGGGCGCGAGGGAGCGCGTACATGTACGTGTGTGTCTGAGCGCGGGCGAGAGCGGAGGCGTGTGTCTGTGTGCGCGCGCGCACGCGCGCGTGGGCGGGTGTCTATGGGCGTGCTGGCTCGCACGCGGCGGCGTGCTTGCGCGAGTAGGCGGGGCCCGCGTGAGCTAAAGAGCGCGTGTGGAAGAGTGTGTCCGTGTGGGCGCGTGCATGCACGCGAGGGAGGGTGTCTGTGGGCGGGCGGGCCCGCATGTGGCGGCGTGCAAGCGCGAGTGTGCGAAGCACGCGTGAGCAAGAGAGCGTCCGTGGGCATGCACGGGCGGGTGTGTACATGTATCTCTGTGCGGACTTGCGGGCGCACGTGCCGGTGCGTGTGTCGGGGTGCGTGTGTTCGGGTGCGGAAATTTACATGGACACAAGTGCGCATCGCACGCGTGTGTGGGGTCCACGGGGGCACGGGTTTGTGCACGCGGGTGCAAGAGCACGCGTGTGCGAATATCTATGCCTGTGCTCGTATGTGTGTGTGTGTGTATGTGAGTGTTAATGTGTGTGTGCGAGCGGGCGGCAGGCTGGCGGAGGCACGCGGCTGTGTCCGTGTGCGTGTGTATCTACGGGTGAGCGGGCGGGTGGGTATGTGTGGGTGCGAGGGGGCGCGAGTGAGCGGGTACGTGTACGTGTGTGTCTGAGCGCGGGCGAGCGCGTGTGTGGGTGTCTGTGTGCGCGCACGCACACGGGCGTGGGGGGTGTCTGTGGGCATGCGGGCCCGCGGGCGGCGGCGCGTACGCGAGTGTGCGGGGCCCGCGTGAGCAAAAGAGCGCACGCGGGGGTGAATGTCCGTGTGCGTGCGCGCATGCGCGCGCGGGCGGTTGTCTGTGGGCGTGCGGGCCCGCGTGTGGCGACGTGCGAGAGCGAGTATGTGAAGCGCGCGTGAGCAAGAGAGCGTGCGCGGGCACGCTCGTGCGGGTGTGTACCTGTATCTGTGTCCGGACGTTCGGGCACACGTACTGGTGCGTGTGTCTGGGTACGGGTGTTGGCACATGCGTCCGGGTGCGGAAACGCACACGGACTCAGGTGCGCACCGCCCACGTGTGTGTGGTCCACAGGGGCACGGGTGCGTGCGCGCGGGTGCAAGAGCGCGCGTGTGCGAATATCTGTGCATGTGCTTATGGGTGTGCGTGTGACTGTGTGTGTGCGAGCGGGCGTGCAGATTGGAAGAGGCACGCGGCTGTGTCCGTTTGCGTGTGTGTCTACGGGCGCGCGGGTAGGTGGGTATGTGTGTGTGCGAGGGGGCGCGAGTGAGCGGGTACGTGTACGTATGTGTCTGAGCGCGGGGCGAGCGTGGGGGTGTGTGTTTGTGTACGCACGCGGCGTGGGCGGGTGTCTGTCGGTGTGCGTGCCCGCGCGCGGCAGCGTGCGCGCGAGTGTGCAGGGCCCGCGTGAGTAAAAGAGCACGCGTGGGGAAGTGTGTCCGTGTGAGCGCGCGCATGCGCGAGGGCGGGTGTCTGTGGACAGGCGGGACTGCGTGTGGCGGCGTGCGAGCGCGAGTGTGCGAAGCGCGCGTGAGCAAGAGAGCGTCCGCGGGCGCGCACGGGCGGGTGTGTACATGTATATGTGGGCGGACGTACGGGCGCACATGCCGGTGCGTGTGTCTGGGTGCGTGTGTCCGGGTGCGGAAATGTACACGAACACAAGTGCGCTTCACATGCGTGTGTGGGGTCCACGGGGGCACGGGTGTGTACGCGCGGGTGCGAGAGCGCGCGTGTGCGAATATCAATGCCTGTGCACGTGTGTGTGTGAGTGTGATTGTGTGTGTGCGGGCGGGCAGGCTGGTAGAGGCACGCGACAGTGTCCGTGTGCGTGTGTGTCTACGGGCGCGTGGGCGGGTGGGTATGTGTGTGTGTGCGAGGGGGCGCGAGTGAGCGGGTACGTGTACGTGTGTGTCTGAGCATGGGCGAGCATGGGGGTGTGTGTCTGTGTGCGCGCGCGCACGCGCGCGTGGGCAGGTGTCTGTGGGCGTGCGGGCCCACGCGCGGCAGCATGCGCGCGCGAGTGTGCGGGGCCCGCGTGAGCAAAAGAGCGCGCGTGGGGGAGTTTGTCCGTGTAAGCATGCGCATGGCGCGAGGGCGGGTGTCTATGGCGGGCGGGCCCGCGTGTGGCGGCGTGCGAGCGCGAGTGTGCGAAGGCGCGTGAGCAAGAGAGCGTCTGCGGGCACGCACGGGCGGGTGTGTACATGTATATGTGGGCGGACGTACGGGCGCACATGCCGGTGCGTGTGTCTGGGTGCGTGTGTCCGGGTGCGGAAATGTACACGGACACAAGTGCGCTTCACACGCGTGTGTGGGGTCCACGGGGGCACGGGTGTGTGCACGCGGGTGCGAGAGCGTGCGTGTGCGAATATCAATGCCTGTGCACGTGTGTGTGTGAGTGTGATTGTGTGTGTGCGGGCGGGCCGGCTGGTAGAGGCACGCGACTGTGTCTGTGTGCGTGTGTGTCTACGGGCGCGCGCGGGTGGGTATGTGTGTGTGTGCGAGGGGGCGCGAGTGAGCGGGTACGTGTACGTGTGTGTCTGAGCATGGGCGAGCATGGGGGTGTGTGTCTGTGTGCGCGCGCGCACGCGCGCGTGGGCAGGTGTCTGGGGGCGTGCGGGCCTGCGCGCGGCAGCGTGCGCGCGCGAGTGTGCGGGGCCCGCGTGAGCAAAAGAGCGCGCGTGGGGGAGTTTGTCCGTGTAAGCATGCGCATGGCGCGAGGGCGGGTGTCTATGGCGGGCGGGCCCGCGTGTGTGGCGGTGTGCGAGCACGAGTGTGCAAAGCTCGCGTGAGCAAGAGAGAGTCAACGGGCACGCACGGGCGGGTGTATACATGTATCTGTGTGCGGACGTACGGGCGCACGTGCCGGTGCGTGTGTCTGGGTGCGAAAATGTACACGGACACAAGTGCGCATCGTACGCGTGTGTGGGGTCCACGGGGGCACGAGTGTGTGTGCGCAGGTGCAAGAGCGCGCGTGTGCGAATGTCTATGCATGTGCTCGTGTGTGTGTGTTTGTGTGACTATGTATGTGCGAGCGGGCAGGCAGGCTGGCAGATGTACGCAGTTGTGTCAGTGTGCGTGTGTGTCTACGGGCGCACGGGCGGGTGGGTATGTGTGTGTGTGAGGGGGCGCGAGTGAGCGGGTACGTGTAAGTGTGTGTCTGAGCATGGGCGAGCGCGGGGGTGTGTGTCTGTGTGCGCGTACGCATGCGCGCGTGGGCGGGTGTCTGTGTGCGTGCGGGCCCGCGCGCGGCGGCGTACGCGCGCGAGTGTGTGGGGCCCGCGTGAGCAAAAGAGTGTGCGTGGGGAGTGTATCCGTGAGAGCACGCGCATCCGCGCGAGGACGGGTGTCTGTGGGCGGGCGGGCCCGTGTGTGGCGGTGTACGAGCGCGAGCGTGCGAAGAGCGCGTGAGCAAGAGAGCGGCCGCAGGCGCGCACGGGCGGGTGTGTACATGTATCTGTGTGCAGACGTACGAGCGCACGTGCCGGTGCGTGGGTCTGGGTGCGTGTGCCCGGGTGCGGAAATGTACACGGACACAAGTGCACATCGCACACGTATGTGGGGTCCACAGGGGCACGGGTGGGTGCGCCCGAGTGCAAGAGCGCGCGTGTGGGAATATGTATGTCTGTGCTCGTGTGTGTGTGTGTGTGTGTGTGAGTGAGTGTGACTGTGTGTGTGCGAGCGGGCGGGCAGGCTGGCAGAGGCACGCGACTGTGTCTGCATACGTGTGTGTCTACGGGCGCGCGTGCGGGTGGGTATGTGTGTGTGCGAGGGGGCGCGAGTGAGCGGGTACGTGTACGTGTGTGTCTGAGCGCGGGCGAGCATGGGGGTGTGTGTTTGTGTGCGCGCGCGCACGCGCGCGGGGGAGGGTGTCTGTGGGTGTGCGGCCCCGCGCGCGGCGGCGGGCGAGCGCGAGTGTGCGGGGCCCTTGTCAGCAAAAGTGCGTGTGCGGGGGTGAATGTCCGTGTGCACGCGCGCATGCACGCGCGGGCCCGCACGTGGCGATGTGCGAGAGCGAGCGTGCGAAGCGCGCGAGAGCAAGAGAGCGTACGCGGGCGCGCTCGTGCGGGTGTGTACCTGTATATGTGTGCGGACGTTCAGGCGCACGTGCCGGTGCGTGTGTCTGGGAACGGGTGTTCGCACGTGCGTCCGGGTGCGGAAACGGACACGGACACAGGTGCGCACCACACACATGTGTGTGGTCCACGGGGGCACGGGTGCGTGCGCGCGGGTGCAAGAGCGCACGTGTGCGAATATCTATGCTTGTGCTTATGTGTGTGCGTGTGACTGGGAGTGTGCGAGCAGGCGTGCAGGTTGCAGAGGCACGCGGTTGTGTCCGTGTACGTGTGTGTCTACGGGCGCGCGGGTGGGTGGGTATGTGTGAGTGTGAGGGGGCGCGAGTGAGCGGGTGCATGTACGTATGTGTCTGAGCGCGGGCGAGCGTGGGGGTGTGTGTCTGTGTGTGCGCACGCACGCGTGTGGGGGCAGGTGTTTGTGGGCGGGCGGGCTCGCGTGCGGTCTCGCGTGCGGCGGCGTGCGCATGCGAGTGTGCGGAGCCCGCGTGAGAAAAAGAGATCGCGTGGGGGAGTGTGTCCGTGTAAGCGCGCGCATGCGCGCAAGGGCGGGTGTCTGTGGGCGGGCGGGGCCCGCGTGTGGTGGAATGCGAGCGCGAGTGTGCGAAGCGCGCGTGAGCAAGAGAGCGTCCGCGGGCGCGCACGGGCGGGTGTATACATGTATCTCTGTGCGGACGTACGACCGCACGTGCCGGTGCGTGTGTCTAGGCGTGTGTCCGGGTGCGGAAATGTACATAGACACAAGTGCGCACCACACACATGTGTGGGGTCCACGGGGGCACGGGTGTGTGGGCGCGGGTGCAAGAGTGCGCGTGTGCGAATATCTACGCATGTGCTCGTGTGTGTGTGAGTGTGACTGTGTGTGCGAGCGGGCGGGCAGGCTGGCAGAGGCACGCAGCTGTGTCCGTGTGCATGTGTGTCTACGGGCGTGCGGGCGGGTGGGTATGAGTGTGTGCGAGGGGGCGCAAGTGAGCGGGTAAGTGTACATGTGTGTCTGAGCGCGGGCGAGAGCGGGGTGTGTGTCTGTGTGCGCGCGTGCACACGCGCGGGGGCGGGAGTCTGTGGAAGTGCAGGCCCGCGCGCAGCGGCGTACGCGCGCGAGTGTGCGGGGCCCGCGTGAGCAAAAGAGCGCGTGTGGGGGAGTGTGTCCGTGTGAGCGCGCGCATGCACGCGAGGGAGGGTGTCTGTGGGCGGGCGGGCCCGCGTGTGGCGGCGTGCAAGCGCGAGTGTGCGAAGCACGCGTGAGCAAGAGAGCATCCACGGGCGCGCACAGGCGGGTGTGTACATGTATCTCTGTGCGGACGTACGGGCGCACGTGTCGGTGCGTGTGTCGGGGTGCGTGTGTCCGGGTGCGGAAATTTACATGGACACAAGTGCGCACCGCACGCGTGTGTGGGGTCCACGGGGGGCACGGGTTTGTGCGCGCGGGTGCAAGAGCACGGTGTGTGAATATCTATGCCTATGCTCGTGTGTGTGTGAGTGTGAATGTGTGTGTGCGAGCGGGCGCAGGCTGGCAGAGGCACACGGCTGTGTCCGTGTGCGTATGTGTCTATGGGCACGCGGGCAGGTGGGTATGTGTGTGTGCGAGGGGCCCGAGTGAGCGGGTACGTGTACGTGTATGTCTGAGCGCGGGCGAGCGCGGGGGTGGGTGTCTGTGCGCGCGCCCGCGCGTGGGCGGGTGTCTGCGGGCGTGCGGGCCCGCGCGCGGCGGCACGCCGCGCGAGTGTGCGGGGGCTCGCATGAGCAAAAGATCACGCGCGGGGGTGAATGTCATTGTGCGTGCGCGCATGCGCGCGCGGGCAGGTGTCTGTGGGCGCGCGGGCCCGCGTGTGGCGACGTGCAAGAGGCGAGTGTGTGAAGCGCACATAAGCAAGAGAGCGTGCGCGGGCACGCTCGTGCGGGTATGTTCCTGTATCTGGGTCCGGACATTCGGGCGCACGTGCCGGTGCGTGTGTCTGGGTACGGGTGTTGGCACGTGTGTCCGGGTACATAAACGCGCACGGACTCAGGTGCGCACCGCCCACGTGTGTGTGGTCCACGGGGGCACGGGTGCGTGCGGGCGGGTGCAAGAGCGCGCGTATGCGAATATCTATGCCTGTGCTTATGTGTGTGCGTGTGATTATGTGTGTGCAACCGGGCGTGCAGGCTTGAAGAGGCATGTGGCTGTGTCCGTGTGCGTGTGTGTCTACGGGAGCGCGGGTGGGTGGGTATGTGTGTGTGCGAGGGGGCGCGAGTGAGCGGGTACGTGTACGTATGCGTCTGAGCGCGGGCGAGCGTGGGGGTGTGTGTCTGTGTACGCGCACGCACGCGCGCAGGGGGCGGGTGTCTGTGGGCGTGCGGGCCTGCGCGGGGCGACGTGCGCGCGCGATTGTGCGGGGCCCGCGTGAGCAAAAGAGCACGCGTGGGGAGTGTGTCCGTGTGAGCGCGCGCATGCGCGCGAGGGCGGGTGTCTGTGGACGGGCGGGCCTACATGTGGCGACGTGTGAGCGCAAGTGAGCAACAGAGCGTCCGCGGGTACGCACGAGCGGGTGTGTACAAGTATCTGTGTGCGGACAGACGGACGCACTTGCCGGTGCGTGTGTCTGGGTGCGTGTGTCCGAGTGCGGAAATGTACACGGACACAAGTGCGCTTCGCACGCGTGTGTGGGGTCCCACAGGGGCACGGGTGTGTGTGCGCGGGTACGAGAGCGCGCGTATGCGAATATCAATGCTTGTGCTCGTGTGTGTGTGTGTGTGTCTGTGTGTGTACGGGCGGGCAAGCTGGCAGAGGCACGCGGCTGTGTCTGCGTGCGTGTGTGTTGTGTTTACGGGCGCGCGAGCGGGTAGGTATGTGTGTGTGCGAGGGGGCGCGAGTGAGCGGGTACGTGTACGTGTGTGTCTGAGCGCGGGCGAGCGCGGGGGTATGTGTCTGTGTGCGCGCGCATGCGCACGTGGGCGGGTGTCTGTGGGTGTGCGGCCCCGCGCGCGGCAGCGGGCGAGCGCGAGTGTACGGGGCCCGCGTGAGCAAAAGAGCGCGCGCGGGGGTGAATGTCCGTGTGCACGCGCGCTTGCGCGCGCTGGTCCGCGTGGGGCGACGTGCGAGAGCGAGTGTGCGAAGTGTGCGGGAGCAAGAGAGCGTACGCGGGCGCGCTCGTGCGGGTGTGTACCTGTATCTGTGTCCGGACGTTCGGGGTACGTGCCGGTGCGTGTGTCTGGTTACGGGTGTTGGCACGTGCGTCCGGGTGCGGAAACGCACACGGACACAGGTGCGCACCGCATACATGTGTGTGGTCCACGGGAGCACGGGTGCGTGCGCGCGGGTGCAAGAGCGCGCGTGTGCGAATATCTATGCTTGTGCTTATGTGTGTGCATGCGACTGGGAGTGTGCGAGCAGGGGTGCAGGCTGGCAGAGGCAGGCGGCTGTGTCCGTGTGCGTGTGTGTCTACGGGCGCGCGGGTGGGTGGGTATGTGTGTGTGCGAGGGGGCGCGAGTGAGCGGGTACGTGTACGTATGTGTATGAGCGCGGGCGAGCGCGGGGGTGTGTGTCTGGGTACGCGCGCGCACGTGCGCGTAGGCGGGTGTCTGTGTACGTATGGGTCTGAGCGCAGGCGAGCGCGGGGGTGTGTGTATGTGTGCGCGCGCGCGCGCATTGGCGGGTGTTTGTCGGCGTGCGGGCCCGCGCGCGGCGACATGCGCGCGCGAGTGTGCGGAGCCCGCATGAGCAAAAATGAGCGCGTGGGGGAGTGTGTCCGTGTGAGCGCACGCATGTGCGCGAGGGGAGTGTCTGTGGACGGGCGGGACCGCGTGGGGCAGCGGGCGAGCGCGAGTGTGCGAAGCGCGCGTGAGCAAGAGAGCGTCCGCGCGCGCGCGGGCAAGTATGTACATGTATCTGTGTGCGGACGTACGGGCGCACGTGCCGGTGCGTGTGTCTGGGTGCGAAAATGTACACGGACACAAGTGCACATCGTACGCGTGTGTGGGGTCCACGGGGGCATGGGTGTGTGCGCGCAGGTGCAAGAGCTGCGTGTGCGAAATGTCTATGCCCGTGCTCGTGTGTGTGTGTGTGTGTGTGAGTGTGACTATGTATGTGCGAGCGGGCGGGTAGGCTGGCAGAGGCACGCGGCTGTGTCAGTGTGCGTGTGTGTCTACGGGCGTGCGGGCGGGTGGGAATGTGTATGTGTGAGGGGGCGCGAGTGAGCAGGTACGTGTACGTGTGTGTCTGAGCGCGGGCGAGCGCGGGGGTGGGTGTCTGTGTACGCGCGCGCCCGCGCGCCCATACAGACACACGCACCGGCACGCCCGCGGACTCAGGTGCGCACCGCCCACGTGTGGGCGGTCCACGGGGGCACGGGTGCGTGCGCGCGGGTACAAGAGCGTGCGTGTGCGAATATCTATGCCTGTGCTTATGTGTATGCGTGTGACTATGTGTGTGCGAGCGGGCGTGCAGGCTTGAAGAGGCACACGGCTGTGTCCGTGTGCGTGTGTGTCTACGGGAGCGCGGGTGGGTGGGTATGTGTGTGTGTGAGGGGCGCGAGTGAGCGGGTACGTGTACGTATGTGTCTGAGCGCGGGCGAGCGCGGGTGTGTGTCTGTGTACGCGCGCGCACGCGCGCGTGGGCGGGTGTCTGTGGGCGTGCGGGCCCGCGCGCGGCGGCGTGCGCACATGAGTGTACGGGGCCCGCGTGGGCAAAAGAGCACGGGTGGGGGAGTGTGTCCGTGTGAGCGCGCGCATGCGCGCGAGGGCGGGTGTCTGTGGACGGGCGGGCCTGCGTGTGGTGACGTGCGAGCGCGAGTGAGCAAGAGAGCGTCCGCGGGCGCGCACGGGCGGGTGTGTACATGTATTTGTGTGCGGACGTACGGACGCACATGCCGGTGCGTGTGTCTGGGTGCGTGTCTCTGGGTGCGTGTGTCCGGGTGCGGAAATGTACACGGACACAAGTACGCTTCGCATGCGTGTGTGGGGCCCACGGGGACACGGGTGTGTGTGCACGGGTACGAGAGCGCGTGTATGCGAATATCAATGCCTGTGCTCGTGTGTGTGTGTGTGTGTGAGTGTGACTGTGTGTGTACGGGCGGGCAGGCTGGTAGAGGCACGCGGCTGTGTCTGCGTGCGTGTGTGTCTACGGGCACGCGGGCGTGGTGGGTATGTGTGTGTGCGAGGGTGCGCGAGTGAGCGGGTACGTGTACGTGTGTGTCTGAGCGCGGGCGAGCATGGGGATGTGTCTGTGTGCGCACGCGCGCGTGGGCGGGTGTCTATGGGTGTGCGGCCCCGCGCGCGGCGGCGTGCGAGCGCGAGTGTGCAGGGCCTGCGTGAGCAAAAGAGCGCGCGCGGGGGTGAATGTCCGTGTGCATGCGCGCTTGCACGTGCGGACGGGTGTTTGTGGGTGCGCGGGACCGCGTGTGGCGACGTGCGAGAGTGAGGGGGCGAAGCGCACGTGAGCAAGAGAGCATGCGCGGGCTCGTTCGTGCGGGTGTGTACCGGTATTTGTGTCCGGACGTTCGGAGCACGTGCCAGTGCGTGTGTCTGGGTGTGGGTGTTGGCACGTGCGTCCAGGTGCGGAAACGCACACGGACACAGGTGCGCACCACACACGTGTGAGTGGTCCACGGGGGCACGGGTGCGTGCGCGCGGGCGCAAGAGCGCGCGTGTGCGAATATCTATGCTTGTGCTTATGTGTGTGCGTGCGACTGGGAGTGTGCGAGAGGGCGGGCAGGCTGGCAGAGGCACGCGGCTGTGTTCATGTGCGTGTGTGTCTACGGGCGCGCGGGTGGGTGGGTATGTGTGTGTGCGAGGGGGCGCGAGTGAGCGGGTACGTGTATGTGCGTGTCTGAGCGCGGGCGAGCGCGGGGGTGTGTGTCTGTGTGCGCGCGCACGCGCGCGTGGGCGGGTGTCTATGGGTGTGCGGCCCCGCGCGCGGCAGCGGGCGAGCGCGAGTGTACGGGGCCCGCGTGAGCAAAAGAGCGCGCGCGGGGGTGAATGTCCGTGTGCACGCGCGCTTGCGCGCGTGGGTCCGCGTGTGGCAACGTGCGAGAGCGAGTGTGCGAAGTGCGCGGGAGCAAGAGAGCGTACGCGGGCGCGCTCGTGCGGGTGTGTACCTGTATCTGTGTCCGGACGTTCGGGGCACGTGCCGGTGCGTGTGTCTGGTTACGGGTGTTGGCACGTGCGTCCGGGTGCGGAAACGCACACGACACAGGTGCGCACCGCATACATGTGTGTGGTCCACGTGAGCACGGGTGCGTGCGCGCGGGTGCAAGAGCGCGCGTGTGCGAATATCTATGCTTGTGCTTATGTGTGTGCATGTGACTGGGAGTGTGCGAGCAGGGGTGCAGGCTGGCAGAGGCAGGCGGCTGTGTCCGTGTGCGTGTGTGTCTACGGGCGCGCGGGTGGGTGGGTATGTGTGTGCGTGAGGGGGCGCGAGTGAGCGGGTACGTGTACGTATGGGTCTGAGCGCGGGCGAGCGCGGGGGTGTGTGTATGTGTGCGCGCGCGCGCGCATAGGCGGGTGTCTGTCGGCGTGCGGGCCCGCGCGCGGCGACATGCGCGCGCGAGTGTGCGGAGCCCGCATGAGCAAAATGAGCGCGTGGGGGAGTGTGTCCGTGTGAGCGCACGCATGTGCACGAGGGGAGTGTCTGTGGACGGGGCGGGACCGCGTGGGGCAGCGGGCGAGCGCGAGTGTGCGAAGCGCGCGTGAGCAAGAGAGCGTCCGCGGGCGCGCGCGGGCAAGTATGTACATGTATCTGTGTGCGGACGTACGGGCGCACGTGCCGGTGCGTGTGTCTGGGTGCGAAAATGTACACGGACACAAGTGCACATCGTACGCGTGTGTGGGGTCCACGGGGGCATGGGTGTGTGCGCGCAGGTGCAAGAGCTCGCGTGTGCGAATGTCTATGCACGTGCTCGTGTGTGTGTGTGAGTGTGACTATGTATGTGCGAGCGGGCGGGTAGGCTGGGCAGAGGCACGCGGCTGTGTCAGTGTGCGTGTGTGTCTACGGGCGCGCGGGCGGGTGGGTATGTGTATGTGTGAGGGGGCGCGAGTGAGCAGGTACGTGTACGTGTGTGTCTGAGCGCGGGCGAGCGCGGGGGTGGGTGTCTGTGTACGCGCGCGCCCGCGCGCCCATACAGACACACGCACCGGCACGCCCGCGGACTCAGGTGCGTACCGCCCACGTGTGGGCGGTCCACGGGGGCACGGGTGCGTGCGCGCGGGTGCAAGAGCGTGCGTGTGCGAATATCTATGCCTGTGCTTATTTGTGTGCGTGTGACTATGTGTGTGCGAGCGGGCGTGCAGGCTTGAAGAGGCACACGGCTGTGTCCGTGTGCGTGTGTGTCTACGGGAGCGCGGGTGGGTGGGTATGTGTGTGTGTGAGGGGGCGCGATGAGCGGGTACGTGTACATATGTGTATGAGCGCGGGCGAGCGCGGGGGTGTGTGTCTGTGTACGCGCGCGCACGCGCGCGTGGGCGGGTGTCTGTGGGCGGTGCGGGCCCGCGCGCGGCGGCGTGCGCACGTGAGTGTACGGGGCCCGCGTGAGCAAAAGAGCACGGGTGGGGGAGTGTGTCCGTGTGAGCGCGCGCATGCGCGGGGGCGGGTGTCTGTGGACGGGCGGGCCTGCGTGTGGTGACGTGCGAGCGCGAGGGAGCAAGAGAGCGTCCGCGGGCGCGCACGGGCGGGTGTGTACATGTATTTGTGTGCGGACGTACGGGACGCACATGCCGGTACGTGTGTCTGGGTGCGTGTCTCTGGGTGCGTGTGTCCGGGTGCGGAAATGTACACGGACACAAGTGCGCTCCGCACGCGTGTGTGGGGTCCACGAGGGCACGGGTGTGTGTGCGCGGGTACGAGAGCACGTGTATGCGAATATCAATGCTGTGCTCGTGTGTGTGTGTGTGTGTGAGTGTGACTGTGTGTGTACAGGCGGGCAGGCTGGCAGAGGCACGCGGCTGTGTCTGTGTGCGTGTGTGTCTATGGGCACGCGGGCGGGTGGGTATGTGTGTGTGCGAGGGTGCGCGAGTGAGCGGGTACGTGTACGTGTGTGTCTGAGCGCGGGCGAGCGTGGGGATGTGTATGTGTGCGCACGCGCGCGTAGGCGGGTGTCTGTGGGTGTGCGGCCCCGCGCGCGGCGGCGTGCGAGCGCGAGTGTGCAGAGCCTGCGTGAGCAAAAGAGCGCGCGCGGGGGTGAATGTCCGTGTGCATGCGCGCTTGCACGTGCGGGCGGGTGTTTGTGGGTGCGCGGGACCGCGTGTGGCGACGTGCGAGAGTGAGGGGGTGAAGCGCACGTGAGCAAGAGAGCGTGCGCGGGCGCGTTCGTGCGGGTGTGTACCGGTATTTGTCCGGACGTTCGGGAGCACGTGCCGGTGCGTGTGTCTGGGTGTGGGTGTTGGCACGTGCGTCCAGGTGCGGAAACGCACACGGACACAGGTGCGCACCGCACACGTGTGAGTGGTCCACGGGGGCACGGGTGCGTGCGCACGGGCGCAAGAGCGCGCGTGTGCGAATATCTATGCTTGTGCTTATGTGTGTGCGTGCGACTGGGAGTGTGCGAGAGGGCGGGCAGGCTGGCAGAGGCACGCGGCTGTGTTCATGTGCGTGTGTGTCTACGGGCGCGCGGGTGGGTGGGTATGTGTGTGTGCGAGGGGGCGCGAGTGAGCAGGTTCGTGTACGTATGTGTTTGAGCGCGGGCGAGCGCGGGGGCGTGTGTCTGTGTGCGCGCGCGCACGCGCGCGCGTGGGCGGAGTCTGTGGGCGTGCGGCCCCGCGCGCGGCGGCATGCGAGCGCGAGTGTACGGGGCCCGCTTGAGGAAAAGAGCGTACGGGGGTGAATGTCTGTGTGCGCACGCGGAAAGGTGTCTGTGGGCGCGCGGGCCCGCGTTTGGCGACATGCGAGAGCGAGTGTGCGAAGCACACGTGAGCAAGAGAGCATGCACGGGCGCGCTCGTGCGGGTGTGTACATGTATCTGTGTTCAGACGTACGGGCGCACGTGCCGGTACGTGTGTTTGGGTACGGGTGTGGCACGTGCGTCCGGGTGCGGAAACACACACGAACACAGGTGCGCACCACACGCGTGTGTGTGGTCCACGGGTGCACGGGTGCCTGCGCGCGGGTGCATGAGCGTGCATGTGCGAATATCTATGCATGTGCTTATGTGTGTGCGTGTGACTGTGTGTGTGCGAGCGGGCGTGCAGGCTGGCAGAGGCACGCGGCGTGTCCGTGTGCGTGTGTGTCTATGGGCGCGCGGACGGGTGGGTATGTGTGTGTGTGCGAGGGGGCGCGAGTGAGCGGGTACGTGTACGTGTGTGCCTGAGCGCGGGCGAGCATGGGGGTGTGTGTCTGTGTGCGCGCGCGCGCGCGCGAGGGCGGGTGTCTGCGGGCATGCGGGCCCGCACGTAGCGGCGTGCGCGCGCGAGTGTGCAGGGCCCGCGTGAGCAAAAGAGCACGCGTGGGGGAGTGTGTCCGTGTGAGCGCGCGCATGCGCACGAGGGCGGGTGTCTGTGGACGGGCAGGCCTGCGTGTGGCGGCGTGCGAGCGCGAGTGTGCGAAGCGCGCGTGAACAAGAGAGCGTCAACGGGCACGCACAGGCGGGTGTGTACATGTATCTGTATGCGGACGTACGGGCGCACGTGATGGTGCATGTGTCTGGGTGCGAGTGTCCAGGTGCGGAAATGTACACAGACACAAGTGGGCATCGTACGCGTGTGTGGGGTCCACAGGGGCATGCGTGTGTGCGCGCGGGTGCAAGAGCGTGCGTGTGCGAATATCTGCGCATGTCCTCGTGTGTGTGTGAGTGTGACTGTGTGTGTGCGAGTGGGCGGGCAGGTTGGCAGAGGCACGCGGCTGTGTCCGCATGCGTGTGTGTCTACGGGCGCGCGGGCGGGTGGGTATGTGTGTGTGTGAGGGGGCGCGAGTGAGCGCGTACGTGTACGTGTGTGTCTGAGCGCGGGCGAGCGTAGGGGCGTGTGTCTGTGTGCGCGCGCGCACGCGCGCGTGGGCGGGAGTCTGTGGGCGTGCGGCCCCGCGCGCGACGGCATGCGAGCGCGAGTGTGCGGGGCCCGCGTGAGCAAAAGAGCGCGTGCGGGGGTGAATGTCCGTGTGCGCACGCGGGCGGGTGTCTGTGGGCGCACGGGCCCGCATGTGGCGACATGTGAGAGCGAGTGTGCGAAGCACACGAGAGAAAGAGAGCGTGCGCGGGCGGGTGTGTACATGTATCTGTGTGCGGATGTACGGGCGCACGTGCCGATGCGTGTGTCTGGGTGCGTGTGTCCGGGTGCGGAAATGTACATGGATACAAGTGCGCATCGTACGCGTGTGTGGGGTCCACGGGGGCATGGTGGGCGCGCCCACAGACACCCGCCCGCACGCGCACACAGACACACGCCCCCACGCTCGCATGTGCTCAGACACACACGTACACGTACGCGCTCACTCGAGCCCCTCGCACACACACATACCCACCCGCCCGTGCGCCTGTAGACACACACGCACAAGGAGACTCACACACACAGTCACACTCTCACACACACACACACACGAGCACAGGCACAGATATTCGCACACATGCGCTCTTGCACCCGCGCTCTGGGTGCATATGTCCGGGTGTGGAAATGTACACGGACACAAGTGCGCATCGTACGCGTGTGTGGGGTCCACGGGGGCATTGGTGTGTGCGCGCGGGTGCAAGAGCGCGCGTGTGCGAATATCTGCGCCCGTGCTCGTGTGTGTGTGAGTGTGACTGTGTGTGTGCGAGCGGGCGGGCAGGTTGGCAGAGGCATGCGGTTGTGTCCGCGTGCGTGTGTGTCTACGGGCGCGCAGGCGGGTGGGTATGTATGTGTGCGAGGGGGCGCGAGTGAGCGCATACGTGTACGTGTGTGTCTGAGTGCGGGCGAGAGCGGGGGCGTGTGTCTGTGTGCGCGCGTGCACGCACGCGTGGGCGGGTGTCTATGGGCGTGCTGGCTCGCACGCGGCGGCGTGCTTGCGCGAGTGGGCGGGGCCGGGTGGAGCTAAAGAGCGCGTGTGGAAGAGTGTGTCCGTGTGAGCGCGTGCATGCACGCGAGGGAGGGTGTCTGTGGGCGGGCGGGCCCGCATGTGGCGGCGTGCAAGCGCGAGTGTGCGAAGCGCGCGTGAGCAAGAGAGCGTCCGTGGGCATGCATGGGCGGGTGTGTACATGTATCTCTGTGCGGACTTGCGGGCGCACGTGCCGGTGCGTGTGTCGGGGTGCGTGTGTCCGGGTGCAGAAATTTACAAGGACACAAGTGCGCATCGCATGCGTGTGTGGGGTCACGGGGGCACGGGTATGTGCACGCGGGTGCAAGAGCGCGCGTATGCGAATATCTATTGCCTGTGCTCGTGTGTGTGTGTTGTGTGTGAGTGTGACTGTGTGTGTGCGAGCGGAGCGGGCAGGCTGGCGGAGGCACGCGGCTGTGTCTGTGTGCGTGTGTATCTACGGGCGAGCA